>CM049848.1:24925121-27325121 GCA_027422415.1 Schizothorax lantsangensis | reverse complement strand
CAAAGTTGGTTTATACGGAAATATTAAACTTTACATCTACTTTTAACTCTAAAAGTTGCAAAAATAGACAATCCACGCCAATTTGCAAAAAAAACACACAAAAAACAAGGACGTGTCGCAGAGACGATTTCAAAATTTGTGAAACTGTCACATCGAATATATTTATTAAAAGCATCTGAAAGTGTGCAGTCCTCGTTACCCTTCTTTTTTCCCATGTCTTCAATGAATCCAAGTGTGTATTTGGACACTCAACATCTAGTGGATTCCTGAGCAGTCCGTCCCTCCACAGAGAGTGAAAACTCATCCGCCTCACGCTGCTGTTAAAGCTGTTTAACCTTCTTGGGTTAATGTTCTACTTCATGACAAAGAATCCCTAACTCCGAACCGGGCGGGTCGACGATCCACACGAGACCCAACACATGCATCAGATTATGAGGTTTATGCGGAGCTACACACTCCTAAACTGTTAATATATAAACGAACGCTGCAAATTTAACGAACTAACATAAGCAATTGGCTGAGGAAAAGTATAGTTACAATACAGTGTCTTCCCTCGAGTTATATTTCAGGCTGTTGCGTTGGTATTTTTACCAATTTTTTTAGGCTGTGCCCTAATTAGTAAACTTGTGCCCCCTTCAGTGCAGCTCCCACTTCTTTCTGTAAAGGCGGAGCTATTTCAGCATCTAACGGACTGACGGTCAGTCAGACACCGTGAACAAGAACTTTTTGAATGGTTCTTTAGTTAAAATGTTCTCCAAACATACAACGAATAATAGTTAGTAAGTGAGAGTTATATTAAAGATATTTTGAGTAAATATACGTGGAAAAGTAATTTTGAGTAAATATAAGTGGGAAAATTATAAATATTTATCTATATAAAAAATTAGAGTAACATTTTTTTGGAATATTTTTTTTTTTTTATTCAGCAAGGATGCATTATACTGATCAAAAGTGACAGTAAAGACTTTTACAAACAAGGTAAGCATTACAATTGTTACATTATTACAAAAAATAAGTTCTGACTGTTCTATTCACCAATGAATCCAAAAAAAGTATCACAGTTTCCACAAAAATATTAAAAACTGTTTTCAACATTGATAAAAAATAAGAAATGTTTTGTGAACATCAAATCAGCATATTAAAATGATTTCTGGAGGATCATGTGACACTAAAGACTGAAAATTCAGCTTTGCCAACACATATATTACTGTTTAAAATTAAATATATATATATATATTATATTAATTGTAATTATATTTCTGTTTTACTGTATTCATCAAATAAATGTAAACTTGGTGAAACTTTAAAGTCTGGCTGTAAGCCTCAATGAGCCAAAATTTCAAAATGACCCCAAAAAGAGACACTGAGCAATATATAAATAAATTATGTATATTTAAATGCACACAGCATTTTATTTTATTTTATATTTTTTACTATTGTATCATAAAAGCAATCAGTGAGGAGAAGGAGTGGATAGCAGATCTACAATGGCCTTCATAATAATATTGATTATATTTCTTGAATAATTATTAATCAGTTACATTTATGCATGTTAGAAAATAAGTTGAATATGGCGTTAGTCTGCTTTTTTACTCTCTAAGAAGCTGCTCTCATTGTGTGTGTGTGTAGTTAACCATATTTGATAAGATTCAGGGCAGAGCCAGCCTTGAAGTACAGATAAGTGTTCTCTGTGTATGTGTGTGAATGTCTGTCTTTGCAGCTAGATGCAGAGAGAGAGCTCTACGAGGAAATCGTCATTTGCCGTCACCCTGATGTTCAGGGTAACAGATATACGTCTCTGGAGAGACCTATTGCGTCTGATCTATAATCACTTGTCACCAAAATAATCACCAGAAGATATGATTCGAGTTTTACGTCCATGTGTGGAGATTTTCTAAGTTCATCTACAAACCAGAATCTTGCTTACATATGTATTGATGTAATTAGTGACCTCTGTTAGAGTATAATTGCTGGTGTCTTGAACATGTACGCAGAGCGGCCTACAAACTATTTTCTTCAGTAAATTTTTCTTCAATTGATTGCATCTCTGACTCCTGGACTTCATTCAACAGACTTGATCCTTGGGTCTTAACTGTAAATTCCCCTACAGAGGATTTTGGGTAGATCTGATTAAAGCCACATAAAGATAACTGTAAAGATATTTGAAAAGCAGGTTGCTATGAACAAGGTTGTAAAGTTTAAAGGTCCTCAGGTTATTTTCTATAGAGATTTAATGTGTCTGCGAGAAAGAGAGAGAGAGGCAATACACAACTGGCATGTAATAAATGCCTTTTAAGCTAAGGAAAATACCATTTCTTCCTATGGATAAATAATATATCTCAGAAAAAAACGGTGCAGTGACCACCTTCAAAGATGTACGCGTGTGCCCTCTGTAGGAAACACACTATAACTCTTTCTAAAACAAATATTTGTGTCTGTTGAACATGGTTGGGCCTTTCTGCGATTGCCTCAGCAAGCAAGCACCACTAATAAATAAAAGATCCACAAAAAAGTATAATTCAGAACAGCAAAGTGCGTAAAAGCGCGTCTAGAGCGGCGGAGCCCTTCAAAAAAACGATTAAACGGACATGAACAAAATGACGGTTTTCGCAGTATTTTAAACTAATATGATGTCCAATATCTGCCATTACTTACTCATTTATTACATAACCCTTATTCCAGAGAAGAATTTAGCCTCTATTTCATTTAAAAGTGATTAATGGCGCTGTCAAGCTCCAAAATAACCAGAACAAAACAATACAAAAAGTGGTCCATGCGACTCGTGCAGTCTTCTGAAGCTCTAGCAGAAACAAATATTTTTTTTAGCACTACCTCGGTAATCTAGAGAAAGCCTCCTAGATGTCGCTGTTGATTAAAAGTCCGTGCGAGAACGCGCCTGACTCTCGTGCACATTATCTGTTGAAGTGCTGAGAGAGAGCTGTGTGTGTCCGTCGTGTGAACGGTGTAAAACAAGTTCATTTAGACCTACTTCAAGAAACAACCTTTTTAGTGCTGCTTTCTCTATCATTATTGTTGTATTTTTTCTGTTTGTGTTTAACTTTTCTGATTGTTATTTATGTAGGCAGTATTCATAAAAACATCCATCCATCTGAGTGCTGTCCAGCAGATGGAGACAGTGGCATGTCAAAGATGTCCTGATAATAGAGAATGGAAGAAATGCTGACTAATGAGTTTGACACTACAATGTTAAATAAATGTTCAAATCTTTGTGAATCTTACAGGTGACTTGACGGGAGAAATGTAAGCTGTCACAATGGAACTTTTCACATTTGCAGTGTTTACATAACTTTCAAAAACAGGGAAGAAAAAAAAAGACTGATTACAAAAATCATCTTTCTCAGTTCATGAAAACAGCTATGAATTCTGACAGAATATTGAACAGTTTGTATTTTAAAAATTGGAATGTACTATAAAACTCCACAATGAAACAATATGCAATACAGAAAGAAATTATACCTACCTTTATAAATTACCTATGAAATTATACATTTCTTATAAATAAATTATACATTTCTTAAAGTCTCTTATACAACCCCAAATCAGAAAAAGTTGGGACAGTATGGAAAACGCAAAAGAAAAAAGAAAGTAGTGATTTCTAAATTTACTTTGACTTGTATTTCATTGCAGACAATATGAACACAAAATATTTCATGTTTTGTCTGGTCAACTTCATGTCATTTGTAAATATACATCCTTTCCTGTCATTCAGACCTGCAACACATTCCAAAAAAAGTTGGGACAGGAGCAATTTAGGGCTAGTAATGAGATAAATTGGTTAAATAATGATGTGATTTGAAACAGGTGATGTCAACAGGTGATTGTAATTATGATTTGGTACAAAAGCAGCATCCAAGAAAGGTCTAGTCCTTTAGGAGCAAAGATGGGCCGAGGATCGCCAGTTTGCCAACAAATACGTGAGAAAATTATTGAAATGTTTAAAAACAATGTTCCTCAAAGAAAGATAGGAAGAGATTTGGATATTTCACCTTCAACAGTGCATAACATAATTAAAAGATTCAAGGAATCTGGAGGAATTTCAGTGCGTAAAGGACAAGGGCGCAAGCCTAAGCTGAACAACCGTGATCTCCGATCCCTCAGGCGGCACTGCATCAAGAATCGTCATTCATCTAGAAGCGATATCACCACATGGGCTCAGGACTACTTTGGCAAACCTTTGTCAAGTACCACAATACGTAGTTACATCCACAAATGCCAGTTAAAACTGTACTGTGCCAAAAGGAAGCCCTATGTTAACAGTGTCCAGAAGCGCCGTCGACTTCTCTGGGCTCGGAGGCATCTGGGATGGACCATCACACAGTGGAAACGTGTACTGTGGTCAGATGAATCAGTATTTCAGGTATTTTTTGGGAGGAATGGACGCTGTGTGCTCCGGACCAAAGAAGAAAAGGATCATCCAGACTGTTACCAGCAACAAGTCCAAAAGCCAGGGTCTGTCATGGTATGGGGTTGTGTCAGTGCCCTTGGCAAAGGTAACTTGCACTTCTGTGATGGCACCATTAATGCTGAAAAGTACATAGAGATTTTGGAGCACAATATGCTGCCTTCAAGAAGACATCTTTTCCAGGGACGTCCATGCATATTTCAACAAGACAATGCAAAACCACATTCTGCACACATTACAAAGTCCTGGCTGCGGAGGAAGAGGGTACGGGTACTTGACTGGCCTGCCTGCAGTCCCGACCTGTCTCCAATAGAGAATGTGTGGCACATTTTGAAGCGCAAAATGCGACAACGAAGACCCCGTACTGTTGCCCACCTTAAGACTTGTTTGCAGGAAGAATGGGACAAAATTACACCTGAAACACTTCATCACTTGGTGTCTTCAGTCCCTAAACGTCTTTTAAGTGTTGTGAAAAGGAATGGCAACATTACAAAGTGGTAAATGCTTTACTGTCCCAACTTTTTTTGGAATGTGTTGCAGGTCTGAATGACAGGAAAGGATGTATATTTACAAATGACATGAAGTTGACCAGACAAAACATGAAATATTTTGTGTTCATATTGTCTGCAATGAAATACAAGTCAAAGTAAATTTAGAAATCACTACTTTTTTTTAATTTGCGTTTTCCATACTGTCCCAACTTTTTCTGATTTGGGGTTGTACAAAATTATACTATTCCTATACATTTTCTAACTAATTTCTTATGTATAAATTATACATTTTATTATAAACTTTTTCCTACAAATTTTGTACATTTTCCTAAAAATGTCTTACAAATATCTTACAAATGACAAATTTCTTAGCAAGGTGCTATAAGGCCTAAGTGTAAGGAAGGAAAGGCCACTCATGTCAGCCAACAGATGCAAAGCTGACTGAATACAGAAAACAGTGTGGCCATGACAGAGAGTTGTTTCTCAATGACCATAAGGTCTTACTCCATGACCTGAAACAAAAACATAAATCAGTGTTGTCTACCTAAACCTATTACATTGAGAGCAAATTTGACTTTTTCCAAAAGTTTAGGCTGATTACATGAAAAAAAAAAAAACATTTAGCAAATCTAGGCTATAGTACCTTAAACCAGTCATGGAGCAACATCTCCCGATCTCCATGGGGAGGCGTTTGGGATGACCAGGCTAAAACAAAGAACATATGATGTTTAGATGGAGGTGGTTTCTCAGATCAACATGAATATAAGATGTTAAAAATTGAAAACCGTGACTGAGAAGCGATAATACAGAGAGAGCAGTCAAAACTCTAATAAATTGCATATATGGTGTCTCATCTGCAATTTTATCATCAACCTGATCAGCAAAACAAATAATTAACTATTAGCATGTGCACAGACATAATTCTAGTTATGAATAATGAACAGATATGCAAAGTTTTGTAAGTAAAAAAAAATACAAATAAAAAATCAAACCTTAAGGCCATCCTTGCATCACACAAAGTCTTTGTCACCAAATTCAACAAGGCAACATAACAGGTTACCAAAATCCACAGTGATGTCTAATCTAATCTCCTTTATTTCATACTCTACAAAACATTTTGCACAGATGTAAATTGCTGCTGATATACAGCTGGGTCACCAAATCTGACAAAATACATTATTAAAACTTAACAAAACCCTATTTAACACAGAATGGCTTTAATGTTACCCAATTCACTCTAGTGAGGTCTAAACTCCTTAAGCATATTGCTCCAACGAGAACACACACAGATATAGCCTACAGCAACAACAACAACAACAAAAAAGAAAGAAAGACAATATAAAAGAATATAAAATTGTGTGAGCCTATACTGTACAATTTTGATTTGAATGCCTGAGAAAATCATGGAAATGTTAAAGTAAATAATAATGTTGTGGAAATTTAAAATAAATAAATAAATAAGAAAAAAAAATCCAGTGACGATTGGAAAAGGCATGGCAATTCATTGAAAAACATGTGAGAAGAAAGTATTTTAATGTAAGAAAATGATACACAACAGCTTTAAATAAACGTCTAGTTGTCGTCGGTATTTCGTCCATTCCACCACTATAGGGCATTCTGGGATTTGTGTTTGGCTGCGTTACCTGACATATCGCCAATACCGGAGTACTAGTAATGTATTTCAACAATTCCATTGTTTTGTTTTCCTTTCGTAACCACTATTACATATCCGCCTATGAGTGAACAGCAATTTTGTTTTATATGTTATTGAAATGTTTTATTCTGCTCAGAATAGGCCTAAATCAGAAAATAAGAAATTAATTCAAGATCAGAGCAAAATTAGAGTGGCTAGAATGCTTTAAAAAAGCATTATTTTAAGTATAAAATGTTTAAAAGCAATATTTATTGTCTTGTGGATGTTTACTCTTTCAGATGCTGCCATATATTTAGCTACCACACAACAGAAGCATAAATATGATTACTTCCTCCACGTGAGTGTTAAGAGAGAGGATAAAGGATGTAGTGTATCCTGGTCATAAAACATAAATGAGTGCTCTCTGCCTTCTCTTCCTTTTCTCCAACATGCTCTTGAATTAAACCCTTATAGCTGGAACTGCTGTGGTAGACAATGCGAGTATTGTGATTTGTTTTAATTCAAATTGAAACAAAAGATGAGTTCTCAGAGCAGAGCAGATTTATTGGGCTTGTTCTGGCTGCTTGCCCCATGCTCACTCTGATCGGTTATTACATCTTCTCAGCCCGTGACCTCCTGGGTCATTAAAGACCTCAAAATGGCCACACTGGCCCGCGGCCCATCTCATGCTGTTTATTTGTCCACGAAATTACTATATTTAACAAAAGAAGAAACTGCCAAATTCAACAAACATATTTCAGAATCTGTCTGAAAGGGCCATTTTCTGATGGTTTTATCGTTCTATCATGTGAAATGCTTATTGTTTTAAGGAAAGTGATCAGACTCAGTAAAGTGTTACAAAGAGTTTTGTAAAAGACAAATGTGATCTGAAAGACATTTGAGACTACTAACTGGGGATTTCCTCAATAACACGGATACTTTGGAACAACTGTGGCCAAATACTATATAAATAAATTGTTTACATTTTTAATTTCATCTTATTTTTTCCTTTCTTTCTTTCTTTTTTTTAACAGTGGCTTTAAGCCAGTAAAAACCTTTGTCAAAGTTGTCATTTTTTTATTTTAACACTATAAAATATATATGGCACCAAGGACAGAATCATTGTTTTTCTGTGATCTATGCATTCCTCAGATTTTTAAACTTCTTTTGGATCACGTTTAAATAAAAAGCCTCATTTCTTCTGACCCCCTCCCTTGTTTTTCAAAGATCTTTTCCTCTTTACTGGCTCTACACAAGAGAATCTTTTGCCCCCCTGAGATCCTGTTCAAACACCACACTTAAAAAAATAAGTAAATGGTTTCCAAGATCTCAGCACACTAATGAACATACTTTCCCTCGTCAGGCTGTGGATTAAGTCCAGCGTGAACCGTGAGGAAAGAGTTGGCTGTGTAATGATGGATATCAGATGGACTAGGTTAATAGCCATCTGGAACTTTAAAAGCGTGATATGATGATCAGAAATTGAAATGATCTCATTTGATAAAAACAATGACATGAATATTAACATCGACATGTGACCCCTGGATAAGATAGAGATGTCCAGTGTTGGGGGAACTTACTTTTAAAAGTAATGCATTACAATATTGTAACTAATTTCTTTATTTCTTTGTAATGCATTGAATTACTTTTTCTGTGTTACTTGCAGTTGATATAAATAAATGCATGTTCACATTTAGTCTAGGACTACAGTAACTATCATGTTTACACTGCTCACATCGCCTCTGCACTTACAGCCTAAATCCAGAGCACTTTTACACAGGAATCAAATCTTCAACTAGATTTATCTCTGCACTAGTACAATAGACACTGTGTCTAGTGGTGGCCATTGCAGTGTTAGTGAACTATTGTGTATTTTGGAAAACAGGGGTTGTTTTGTTCTTTATTCTATTTGTTTTACTTCCTTTTTCTTGTCTCGGGGGAATATATGATACCTGTGAGACCACTCAGGCATATATACCTTTTTTAAGGCATTTGCTTCAATTTTGCATTTTATTTATTTATTAAATAGGCAACACTATTTATTTTTATTTTTTTGAAAATGAAATACTTTAAATGCAATATCTTATAAAATTAGCTAAATTATGTTGCACTAACATTTTGGAATTAGATATTAAATATCTATACATATTTAATATTGTGATCACACATAGTTCTCATGTAGGCCTAATTTCTTACATTTTGCCTGACTTCTGGTAGCATACAGTCTTAAAATAAAGGTTACAAAAGGGACGATGCTATAGAATAACCATTTTATTAATCTAAATAAACTTTTTCAACTTTGAAGACATTTTTGTGCACCGTGTGGTTGATTGTTTCCATGGATGTTAAAAAATCATTGAACCACATTTGCCAATACAGAACTGTTATTTTAGGAGTGTAAAGTAATTTAAGTATTCCTAATTGTGAAAATAGTCTTTTTGCCTTGTAATTCAGCAGCAGACCCACCATGTATAATTCCCAGTTAGTTGAGTTTGCAGAGTCAAGGGAGCTTTTGTGGTTGAATTTGAGCTGTTTTCTCCAACAACACGACCACTCAAATCACAGCTCTGCCATTTTGTCTCTGAAACAAACTAAATCTTGACCCAACCCGAATTAATTCTATTGTACAGGTGCAAGCAAATGTGATACTTACCTATAGAGCCTACTCTCAAAGCTTTACTACATTTGTTTCTCGGTCAGTGGTGGAATGTTGGAGATTTATTCATATTTCAGGCCCTATTTGGTTCTCCAAGGTAATATCTTAAATGTATCTTATTTCACTGAAGAGAAGCTTTACTGACATTGACAAGAGTTGAATACTGAATTAAATAGTACTTTAACAGAATTGTTTTATTAGCTGGCCTAAAATGGACAACAGATTCACTTGCCGGGTGCAGTGCTCTGTGCTTAAATTCACAGATCAAAGTGAGGGCTCTCATTGTTCAGCTCACACTACAGACACAATGTCACCATTCATGCATGCATGTCTTTTAAGCCAAAAGCCTCTCATAACCCAAAGCATTGCTGGGTAAAGAGAGGAGGGTGCATTTGTGCCCCCAAACCCTGACCTGGTCAGATCTCTTTGATCGTGGAGCCTGTGTTCCTCGCAAGCATCCTTTGATGGAAAGTCTTAACCGACTCAAAGAAAGTACAGAGGAGAGGCTGTAGTGAAGTGATATGTAATTTAATGTGATGATCTGCTTCTGAGGGTTAGAGGTCAAATGAGGCACACTTTTTAATACACTGAAAAACTGGAAGCCTTTGTTGGAAAAGATGATGCAGATATATATGCATATACTGTATGAGAATACAATGATATAATTTGAAATCATAGAAGCTGGTTACAGGTGCTGTATAACGTAAAAGCTAGAGGCTAAGATATTCCTAAAGTAAAAATTAGTTTGTCCCTTAAATATTTTTGGGGCTTGGCCTAAAAATGAAGCCCCTTGACCGGACAACTGATCTTTTCTCAGCTGTTTGATGTCTTCCTAAGATGGGACTGTTGCACAATGTCCTTCGGACTTCCAAAGATGTCCAGGGTTCACCCTTATTTGGTAATTGCCCTTCTTTTGAAGAGTGTACCCTTCTATTGCACGTTTTAGTGCACAAACATTGCCATTCAAAAGGCAATGTTTTTTCTCCCTTTTTTTGTAAGAAATTAATATATTTATTATTAAAAGACTAATACATTGTTACAAAAGATTTCTGTTTCAATTAATGCTGTTCTTTTGAAATTTTTATGCATCAGATGTTTCTGAAAAAAACAGTTTCCATAAAAATATTAAGCAGCATAACTGTTTTCAACATTGATAATAGTAAGAATTATTTCTTTAGCACCAAATCAGCATATTAAAATGATTTCCGATGCATTATATGACAGAAAATGTCATGGTACTGTTGGACAAACTTATATTCTAGAATCCAATGGTTTATGATCTAATTCCGAGCAACATTTCTGGAATTGTCAGTGGTGCCATATCAGTTGAGTCAACTCCACTTTCATGCTATCCTCCTGTTCTTTGCGCTTCTGAGATTTACCCTGGGGCTATTTTTCCTCTATCATTTCTCTGAAAGAATAAAGAATTACAAGGCAAGAGAAATAATTTGGATGTGGATCAAATAAATCCTCAGCAAAAATTTTTGTAAGACTGGAATCAAATCATTTGCTCCCTATCCGCATCAGTCAGTCCCCTGATTCGCTCCCATTCAACTACAGTCAAACTAACTATAGGAAGTGCTCAGTATGGTGTTTTCTTTTGTTCAGGCAGTTAACTGTGTACTGACCTCTTATAATACACATGACTTGTTTAAATTACTTAACAAGAATCTAGCTATTATGATAAGCTCATGCTGATATTATTTAATACTTTTTGCTACTGCATTATAATGAATATGCACACTTTTCCCACTCTTATTTCTTAAATTCAACTACAGAGCTTTTGTAACAATATCTAGCAGATGAAAAAGAGACAAAACAAACCCAGTGTTAAAACAGAAATGAAGATGCTGTATTGAAAATGTACAAAAGCTATACATATTTTGAGTTCTGCAAATGGCATCACAAAAAAACAACAACTAAGAACTCCGAGAGTTCAGACCTTCAAAATCGCTCTGTCCTTGGTGGAAATTTCTTGTAACAGTACTAAATCAAAGGCAGAAGTCATTTTAGTATGCGCCTGTGGTTCATCACAAGCTCAAGAGGGTGATGAACCTGTTAATTGGGATGCGATCTCCGCTGAGAGCACACAGAGTACTTGCATATTCCTTTTAAGACATCTCAAAGGACGCACGGGTTGACAGGCCTCTGCAGTCTGAAGCTCAGAGACGTAATGCTGTCCTTCACTATCACACAGCCGGATCAGATGCAACTACAGAGATCTGTAACTCCTGGAGCGTGCTTTAAGGGAATCCGTCAATATAGATGAAATTGACCATCTTTGAGGAATTGAGCAGAAATTCAGATTCCACCAGTTTTTTATAATACCCCACAGAAGTGACAAGGGGGTACATCAGAGCACTGTGCACACTGAACAAGCTTGTGCAGTTAATATGCATTACACATAATTTAAAGCATGAAGGATATGGAATTAACTATAAACAAAACAGAGCAAAATGCAATAAAAATATCCAAAAATCTATTAGTATAGCCACATACCAGATTACATAGCATTATATGAGTTTAAAAACATACTTATGTTCTTTTAAGTGAGGCACTTAGTGAATTTCAGTGCACTGATGAGAAAGGGAAAATCAGACTTATACAAGCCCAATAACCATTACCCTGATGTACACTAATATGCATTAACAAACATACTTACATCGAACATATGGCTTGTGAAACATGTAATCTTGAGGTCTTTGCCAGCCTAGTTGCATACAACAGTTGTGTTATCAAATGTCTGTTAATGTAATTGACTGTTCACCTGAAATTCTGTAAGTTTAACTCGTCAGAAATTGTATTTCAGTGCCTTTGCTCATGAAAAAAAAGCATAAACATGTTTTTCCTCCCCTTAGAGCATCAATTAGTGTTATTAAACAGTTCATTTTATTCTGTTTCATTTAATTGTTCTATGTCTTTACATTAAAAAGCAACCCCTGATTAACTTCTTTCATTCTCAAGCCATCATGTTTAAGAATTTGCTTTCCTCTGCAAGCGCTGTTAACATTGAGCTCATGTCACCGATGGCCATGTTGCCAATACCTGCCGGTATCGAGGCTAGCGTAACAGAGTTACGTGGGGTGGTGAGCCGTGAGGAATTCTGTGAAAGACTCTGCAGAAGGCCCGGACTTAATGTGCCAGACATTAGGCTCGAATGGTCTCCGTCATCCAAAATGGCATCGAAGTCTATTTGAGTGTGCTCGAGGGTTTGAGTGGAGTCCACTGTGCTGGTGACCTGGTTAACCCCAGGAGATGCCATTGTAGACACTGAAGCAACAGGGGCTTGGTTTGCGCATGGAGACATGGG
This sequence comes from Schizothorax lantsangensis, assembly GCA_027422415.1. Classification (NCBI taxonomy): domain Eukaryota; kingdom Metazoa; phylum Chordata; class Actinopteri; order Cypriniformes; family Cyprinidae; genus Schizothorax; species Schizothorax lantsangensis. The sequence goes on along the minus strand of CM049848.1, from coordinate 27,312,608 downwards.
AGAACCATAATCCACACTACTGTCCAACATATGGATCTCTCCTGAATAGTACATAGTGCCATTCCCATTGCTTTGTTGACCGAAGTCACCTGGTCTCTTTGGGCTAGCTTCTGAGGAGTTGACGTTGGACAGGGAGCAACCATTTTGCTGAATCATTGCTGAACCTGAGAGTTGTCTATTTAAAGGTTTGGGCTCGGACGGAGGTCTGGGCTGTATCAGTCCTCTGCCTGCATTTTGAACGGCTGTCTGAGTAAGGGGGACATAATTTTGCTGGTTGATGTTATTCATATGTGAAAAGTTTGATCGGTAATTCTGCATCTCCTGGTTTTGCACCGCTCTCCCATTGGGTGGACCCATGCCATTGCTTGTTAGGCGGTGACTGGAGTTGTAATTGAGGTCCTGCCGATATCCCGGTTGAGGGTTTACTTGCTCGCTGAAATTCTGACACGGATTGGTAACAGATTGTCGATACTGCTGGACAGAGTTCATCCTCTGGGTGGCCCTCTGTAGATAACCCTGTTGCAGGCTAGCCAGATTCTGGCTCATTGGTACAATCTGCTGATTAGTGCCAAAGCCTTGGTAAGAGCCAAAGTTCTGCTTCTGCTGAACCACTGTCAAGTTCCCTCGGAGTTGCTGCTGCTTTGGAAGCCTTGCAGTTGTATCCACAGAACCAGAACTGACCTCGTTCCATTGCACTGGCATGTTGTTCTTGTTCATGCCTTGCGGATCGGCCATTTGCTCTGGGCCTAAACAAACAGGCTCTACCTGGCTTCCGTTGTTGCTTGTTATGCCCATTCGCCGCTGTCCGTAGAACTGTTGTTGGGAGATCATATTACCATGGAAGTCTAGAGCATGACCACCATTGACAGAAATCCCTGGGTCCTGATTTGAGCTACCATTCTGGGAGTTGAGGTACTGTACCATGTCATCTGGTAGCACCATATCATCTTCATGCTGATCACCTCCATCAGTGGCCATATTCTCCATTAAAACATTCTCTGAAATACTAGGTGGCCTCTGGCTGAAGGAATGACGATGCAAGCTGCCATCAGACCAGGTGTTGCTCTGCAAGTTGAAAGTACGTCGATCTATTGCGGGCAGACGTGACAGGGTCATGTTGCTGATGCTGTTGAATCGCTGAACCCTCGGCAAGGAGAGTGGGTCAATAGCTGTACGACGAACAGGATCGCTTGCTCGTCGTGGAAGATTGGCCGGAGCTTCATGAGGCATCATGCCAGGGGCGCCGCAGCCAGTGTCACTGCAGCGTCTTGAGTTGACTACACCTTGGGAATGGTACAAATATGCTGAACTTTCCTGCGATTCATTGTACAGGGCCATTCTAGTTCTAAGACTCATGCGATCCATGTTGGGCAGAGGTGTTGGTGGCGCACCCCCTGTGGCTGCAGCATATTTCGCTTTGAGACGGTAGTGTTGAGCCGGCGTGAGATTTAGTAAACTTGTGCCACCACTATGGCTAGCTTCACTGGAACGGCGTGACAGATCTGTGGAGATGGGGTCATAGGAGTCTGCTGAGCTGGCGTTGTTGTTGCGGACACCAAATTGCGAAGCTTCGCTAGAGCGACGACTGGAGTAGCAGGGTGAAATACCGGAGGACCGACGGCTTAGCGTGTATACTGAGCTCATTGTGCTGGTGGAGCTGTCTCTGCGCTCTTGCAGCTGATTTAGCATTGTAATCTCATACGAAGACAAGTCTCCTAAACGTTGGGTTGGAGGTCCAAGCATCTGACTGCCCATATTTGGTGTCTCCAGCAGTGAGTCTAAAGAACAGAGTTATGAGAGTAACGTTACTTTCTCAAAATGCACAAAGTGGGAACAAAGTAATAAATAAACCCATTTTTTGGCTGCAGTACTCACCAATAGAGGGTATTGGAGGCAGCTTGGTATTTCGGACTTGAGGTGATGCATTCGCCCAGGAGCAGGGGTCTCGTAAAGTTTTTAGTTTTTCCTTCTTGATGTTCTCAAAATGTAGTAGTCCTCCCCTGTTTTTACGCAGCTGGAGACCCACTCCTGCAGAAGTACCTGGAGAACCGGTAGAATCTACTACAGGTGCGTCATCTAAAGCACTCAGGTCCCCCAAACTGCCTCCACTGTGCATGGCCATCTCTACTCCACTGTCATTGTTGGTGGCACTGCCAAGTGGTGATGGCTCACTGCTACATGATGACTGACCACCAGGGCTGGACTGATACATCTACAATGAAACAGTAATTAGCAAAGATCAGTTCCACTGATATTTTTGTCGCAGAATCTCGGTAAAGTTTGTGGAATTAAATAAGTTGTTCTAAATTGGAATTGTTCTACTGATAGTCTGCAGTAAACTGAATTGATTTTTTTATTAAAGATTTGGACAGCACAACTATACCAAACATAACTGAAGTTGGGTTTTGAAAAAGTATTGATATTGCCATGCATAAAAAGACATTTCTGCAGTGCTCACCTCAGTACAGTCTGTCCATTATTTTCAAAGAGAAGCAAGTTAGTTAAGAGGAAAGGAAAGGGTTAGTATATTAGATGAGGCAATGGTTAGTACATTAGTTTGATTTCTGCATTAAGAGCATTTCACACAGTACATGATAAACAGCATGATCTGAACATGCTGTATCTCTACATGAAGTTATTACTGTATTTTACATGCAAAACGATAAGTCAACAAAAGTAACTAGTTATGCCATTTATTCCTTCATAAAATAGGTTAGACACCATCTTGAACAGGACCAGCAACAACAGGCATTTTTCTCTTACAGTTTGCTTTTTTGACCACATAAATTAAATCACACACCACAGTAACAAAAAAAAAAAGTTGTTCTTGTGCTGCTTCTCTCCCAATGAAAGAATAACTGGGAACTTGTGGTTACTGTACACTGTAAAACTGCTTTTAGTCAAAAACATTGACAGAACATCTCATCAGCGATGTAATAATTTATTAAGAACAAACCAGACTATTCTTACCACTGTGTTTTCCGTCTTGATAGATTTGACATGCTGGCAATCCTCCACTCCTCGGGTGGTGCTGTTGGCTTCCCCTGACCCGTCTGTTTTTCCCCTTGCATGCTTTGTGTGTGCCTCATTTTCTCCATTCCCTTTAGGAGGGTGAGGTTTAGGTGGCGCATCACTACGCTGCTTCTTAGTGACATGTGCTTCTGGACCATGAACGGTCTTCACATGTTTCCTGAGAGAACTGGGGTCTGTATAGCGTTTTGTGCAACCTGGGATCTTACACACATATGGTTTCTGCAAAGGAGTGACAGATAGCTTTCAGAGTGCAATCAAATCTGACTTAAATCAAATCTCTTGGTCTTAGTCTTGAGATGAGAAACAAAATGCACATTATGAAACGGATGTTGAAAGCTCGAACCTCATTCGAGTGCGTGCGGTTCTGGTGCTTGGCTCGGTCTGAAGCATTGGAAAATGCCTTGTTACAACCCTCATGCTCACATACATAAGGTTTCTCCCCTGTGTGAGACCTCAAGTGAGTTTTGAGGTTTTCCAGTCGAGAGTAAGCCTTCGAGCAACCTTCAAACTTGACAGAGAGAGTGAGAGAAAGAGAAAAGCAAGCCATTACATCAGCCATCATCAATCTGAACCTAAAATCAAAAAACTTTCATGAGTGAATCTCATAAAACCTGTCAAGAACACTTCTGGGTTATATTTCATCCCTAATTTAAAGGTAAGGTACACAATTATATTTTACCTTAAAGACAATGGAACCTTTTTTGGGACCATTAAAATATTTGGCAATATTTTCATGACAATAAAGCATATTTTCTACACAAGCCTCATCACCGTAATGAAAAATACTTCTGCTTATAGGGCAAACATTTTCCTGGACATATTTTCCAGAGAAAATATACATCTATATATTATTTATTTTTTTAACTGTGATAGCTTTGAAAATTTTGCTTGTGCAGACCATGTCGTTATCAATTATTATGATCCACCTTCTGTGTTAGGGAATCCTTTGCTTTCTTATTCATAAAAGTCAAGCCTATGCATTAATAATAAGCCACTGGTGTAAAAAGCGATCACATTAGATAAGCAAAAAAGTGCTTATTAAAGTCATAGGTGCCTTTTCTTGTATCTTATAGGTCTTGTGTATATATATATATATATATATTTATATATACTGAAGGTGTGTGAAAACTTGACTTGACACTAAAATTGAATAAAGACCCATGGCGCCTTCCTCTCCTCAGACTTTAATTATGTCTTCATCCTGTCAATCAGCACGCTCAGAAGTTCACTTTTTAATAGGACCTCAAGCAACTAGAATTGACGTTGAGGCTGAAAACGCAAGACAGCAGATCAGTGTGCCTTCATCATTTACTAAGGAGAGTAAAAGTAGCCGAGATGAAAAATGTGAAAATGTGTCCTGTTTAAAATCAGGTCTTCTGTTGAAATAAGAAACAATAAGCCTATTTCTGTACAGCAATTGCTTGCTCTACTTGTGGGTACAGAAATAGATGTTTATTCTTGCAATTAAAGGTACAGTAGGTATACATTTAAATAGGGAAGGGGTGAGGTAATACATGCATTTTAGAATGAAATGAAGGCCTGATGAGCAGTGGTGCATCACTTACTGTGCACTTATGGGGCTTCTCCCCAGTGTGTCGGCGCATGTGGACCACTAGCATGTACTGGGCCTTGAAAGGCTTCTGTTCTCGTGAGCACTCCTCCCATCGACACACAAACTCCTTCTTCTCCCCATGGATGTGGTCATTATTGATATGCTGCAGGTAGAGAAAAGTGATAATATGAAATAAACAACTGTCATAATTCCTTAATTTTTCACCCATCATACAATGAAAGTCCAATACCGTTTTTGCAATAAAGTTTTGGTAATATTTTGTGTGAAATGCTCACCAAGGATGCATTTATTTGATCAATAATACAGTAAAAACAAATATTGTGAAATGTAATAGCAATTTAAAATGACTTTTCTATTTTAGTATATGTTAAAATTTAATTTCTGTAATTGCAAAGCTGAATTTATACTCCAGTCTTCAGTGTCACATGATCCTTTAGAAATCATTCTAATATGCTGATTTGGTGCTCAAGAAACATTTCTCATTGTCTGTGCTGATTAATATTTTTGGACAGACCATGATGCATGTTTTCATGATTTATCATTTATTTGAAATAAATTAGATTTTTTTTTTTAAATATTCCTGACCCCAAATGTTTGAATGGTGTGTATATATACATATAAAATTATACAAAATAATATAATAAATAACTGTATTCTGTGTATATTGAAAGGTACTTGCTTTGTACTCCTCTAAAGCACCTAAAATAACCCTGAATGAAGTTCTTCAGAGAAGAACTCATGAAATAAAATCATACACCATGCCATTATTTTGTTTCTTGGGGTATATAATTTAGACTGCAAGCAGAGAGCACAGACTATAGCCTGAGGACTAAGAAGGGTGTGTAGGGAGGAAGTCCGGGCCCTCAATGTTGGTCTGGTCTCTAAACATCCCTTTGTTTCCACTACTGATTCTTCTTTCTTGACTTCTCTGGCTGTAATTATACCTTACATTCGGTCTCGCTTTCCAAAACCATTTTATCAGGTTTCTCAGAAATCTGACTAATGACGGACAGCAATCTTGTAATCCCCAACAACAATTTACTTGCAACTACTTAAGACCATATGTTTGTTTGTGCTTTCAATTTTAGTCTAGTGTGGGTTTTAGAACATAAAACACATGCTAGACGCAGCTTAGACTGGTTTGGGCTTGTTCTGGAATTGGAGAATGGCAGGAGCCCAATTCCACTGATCCATAACCCCAAAGGATTCCTGAGCTCCAGGTCCAGGTCTCATGAGGAGCCAGACTGGCTCGGCGTGTTCCTGTCAGGGCAGTGAGTCTGACTCTGGGCCCAAGTGTATCTGTCACATTGTGGCTCTCAGATTGTTAATAACGCCCAGCAGAGCGGCTGAGGTGTCAGAGGTGGAGAGGGCCACTCCAGAGCTGCTGGCATGACGACGGATTTACTGCATGGCCTCAGGGAAGGTAAAAGGTTAGAGGGTGCACAGAGACGGGAACCATACATATGAGAGTATATGTGCTCAAGTGAACACGTTCAGCACCTCTGCGGGTATCAACATGCTCATTAACCCTACACGTGTCAGTGACAGGAAAGGATCAGTTACAAGTCTGGCTAAAGCTGACGATGAGCAACTTGTCCAACATGTGCAGTGTTTCTAATTATTTACAGTTGTTTCTGCTTTAAAAAGGCAGGGAAGCTGTTTGCAATTGGTGCTTGTTTCAGTTTAGTCACAATGACTATTTTCAAGACAATAGCTGTTCCAAAACCTAGTGAGCTGCCTAGCTAGATAGCATTTAAGGCTGTCACATGCATTCCTCCAACACAAAAGCTCTTTCCCAAGGAAATAATTATTAAGATGCTTTCTAAGATTATTCTAAAATAGATGCGCTATTTAGTCCAAAATTTAAAAAGTACAAAAAAAATAAAAATAGCCTCAGTGAGTAAAAAATACTAATTTCTGATTCAATACTAAAATTTTTGTTAAAACATCTAAATCTATTTTATAAAAATACTTTACTACAATATTTGTTTGTGGTATGTATTTTTATGCTTTTTAGATTTTAAACTGTTGGTTTAGTAACATGCTAATCCAAAGCTCTGTTGGTTCTATCATTCAAAAGTTTGGTGTAAGTACGATTGTTTTAAAGCCATTAATACTTGAATTAAGCAAGAATGCATTAAACTGATCAAAAGTGACAGTGAAGACAGTAAAGGATCATGTGACACTGAAGTTTGGAAAAATTCAGTTTGCCATAACATGAATAAATTACATTTTAGAATATAATAAAACTGAAAACAGGTATTTTAAATTGTAAAACTGCTTCACAATGTCACTGTTTTTACTGTATTTTTGATCAAATAAATGCAGCCGTGGTGAGCATAAGAGACTTTCAAAAACAAAAATCTTACTGACACCAAACTTTTGAATGATAGTGCATGTAGAGACACCACTGAGGTTCCATATCAATTATGAATGCTATATAAATTGGGAGGAGACGGCAATGTCAGCTCACACTGTTTTGAAAAAGAGCCTTTGCATCATGGAAATGATCATTGCTTAAAGTTAGGAGACATTTTATAACAAAGGAGAAACAAATAGTGACTAACATGAACTAGCTGGTCCTGGGTGTCGTACTCTTTGGAACATCCTTCCCAGTGGCAGTTGGTCTCATACACGGCCTCAGGCTCTTGCTTGCATTCATCCTTGTCAAGTTCCTCTCGCAACTCCATGTGATCCTGTAAAGGAAACAGTACTGGTAAATTTTATTTGCACATCTTATGTCATACATATCAGTCAAGAAAAAAATTGTGTTGCTTTTTAGCTTGTGAGACTGAATGGAGTTAAATACAACTGATATATAGTAAGAGTCATATTGAGATCTCTAACTTCTGATTACAGACATTGTTATCTTGGCAAGTCTGAGATATAGTTGTTTGACACTCTAGAAGAGACATGCTAATCTCACTGTGGTTTAGTGAAAAAATGTAGCTATTAAAAAAGAAATCTCATTAGTGTTTTTTATTTCTTATGGGAGCTGATCTTGGTCTTGAGTTATTGAGAATCATATGGGAACTATTGTTGGCGGTTAGGTCGATTTCCAGCACAATATTGCAACCCTCGTTTCTCTTAAGGTCTGGGAATGTTAAGAATGCTTTTGAGCTTTAATGAACTTAAAATTTAAACGGTTCAAAACCTCTCTAATGTGGCGAGAGAACGGAATGCTTCACGGCCACATCTAATGTCACCTCCCACAGGCTAATTTGTGTGATATCCAGTCAAAGTCAAGGGTATGTTTACCAGCGAGCGCTGTGTTGTTAAGAGCACTAAAGCAACAACTGATAATAGCTTCTTTGAAACCATTCAGAGTTTGGTTTCCATCATTCCAAGTGAGGACAATCAACCTCAAATATGAAGGGTTTTGAAAGAGGTCCATGCTGACTACAGCATGTTTATATCCGTCCCACTACTGTGTGCTCATCAATTCACATCTGCACCAATCACACTCTGCACCTCTCCTTATGTATCATATCAACACACTGTCACAGAACTGGAAATGAGTCGAGAATTGGGCATAAGAGACTTAAAATAGGAAATAAGAGATTAACAGATATGTATGTATGTCACTCATGTCAAAGGCTAAGCATTAACAATAACCTGTACTTAGTAACTAAGCCACTATTGTGGTTGAAAAAAACATTATTTTGTTAATTTATTTGTTCTCTTAGTGTATAGATAAATACTATTACATGATAATACTATTGATAACGGAATCATAAATATTTTATTGGCCTTTGCGCAGTGCATGCAATAAACTTCAGTAGACTACAGCTCGCCCGTGTTTAATGGTCTCTGCCGCTTCAGTACAGTTTGTTACATGAATGCCCCATACTGATCATGTCTTCCTGTGTTAGAGCATTCCCAGTGGTCCTGCGTGCCACATCGTGATCCTTTACCTCTGAGCGTGCATCTTCATTGGCCACATCTGTATATATAGCCGTCTGGGGCTTTATGAAGTTATGACAGATGCCCACCTCATAACTCTGACTTCTGTTATTTTAGTATTATTTATATACTATTTCAGCATTTATTAATTATTTTGACTTAGCTTTTATTTTTATATTTTCAGTTTTTATTTTTTTTATTATTAAATTTGAGTAATTTTAGTACTAATTTATCTTGGTTAGTTTCCAATTAACTTATTTAAATTTATTTTTTAAATATTTTATTTTATTTATTTTTAAATCTGATTATTTTTTTTAGCTTTATTTCAATGAACAAATTTGATAATATATTGAACAATAACAACACTGGTCAGAGATGCAATGTTATCTCAATGATTCATTGAAAAAAAAAATACTCAACATAATTTGTTCATGGGACACACATATTGCTACTTTTCTGATGAATGCGCTATGGACATTTTCAGTGAACAACATCTTAAATTTAGATGTGTTCTCACACATACAGTGCTGCTCACTAATATTGGCACCCTTGGTAAGTATGAGCAAAGGTGGCTGTGAAAATAAATCTGCATTGTTTATCCTTTTGATCTTTCATTAAAAAAAAATCTAAATTCTAACCTTTCATAAAACAATGGAAAGTGGGGGAAATTCACATTATGAAATAAATGTTTTTCTCTAACTGCACGTTAGGCACAGTTATTGGCACCCAATTATTACAATGTCCTTTTCCCTAGATAACAGCTCTGAGTTTTCTCCTATAATGCCTGAATGAGTTTGGAGAACACCTGATAAGAGATCAGAGACCATTCCTTCATACAGAATCTCTCCAGATCCTTCAGATTCACAGCTCCATGTTAATTCTTCTTCTCTTCAGTTCACCTCACTCATTTTCTATAGGGTTCAGGTCAGGGAACTGAAACAGCCATTGCAGAAGCTTCATTTTGTACATTTTTATGTTTGTTTTGGATCATTGTCTTGATGGAAGATCCAAACACGGCCCATTATAAGATTTCTAACAGAGGCAGTCAGGTTTAGATTTTTTATCTGTTGGTATTTGATAGAATCCATGATGCCATGTGTCTAAACAAGATGTCCAGGACCTCTGGCAGAAAATACAGGCCCACAACATTATAGATCCAGCAGTATATTTAAACGTGGACATGGGGTACTTTTTTTATCCCTGTTTGCACCAAACCCATCTGGCGGGTTTGCTGCCAAAAAGCTATTTTTTAGTTTCATCTAATCATAGAAGCCAGTGCCATTTGAAGTTCCAGTCCTTTCCGACAACTGAATATGCTGGAGACATATGGAGAACCCATTTGAACAACATGTGGTGATGTAGGGGCTGTTTGATATATATTTTTAGGTTTCTGACCCCAAGACTCAACTAATCTCTACAATTCTCCAGCTGTGATCCTTGGAGAGTCTTTGGCCACTCAAACTCTCCTCCTCACCGTGCATTAGGACGATATAGACACGTACTCTTCCAGGCAGATTTGTAACATCTTTAGTTGATTGGAACCTCTTAATTATTTGGTTGCATTGATTTGGAACCTCTTAATTATTGCCCTGATGGTGGAAATGGGGATTTTCAATGCTTTAACTCATTTCTTACAGCTACTTTCTATTTTGTGAAGCTCAACAACCTTGTTCTGTACATCAGAACTATATTCTTTGGTTTTACTCCTTGTGATGGATGATTAAGGGAATTTGGACTTTGTGTTCCTCATATTTATAATCCTGTGGATCAGGAAGTCATGGCTGGACAATTTCATGTTCATAATCACCCTGGTGTGCTAAATTTTTTTTAAATATGAATAGGAATATACTTCAGAGATATTTTACTCATAAGAATGTCTAGGGGTGCCAATAATGGTAGCTAACATGCATTGGAGAAAAACATTTATTTCATAATGTGAGTTTCCTCCCACTTTAAATTGTTTTACTTCAATGAACGTTTAGAATTTTGTGAATTTTTTGAATGAAAGATCAAAAAGATAAATGATGCAGATTTATTTTCACAGCCGCCTTTGCTCATATTTACCTAGGGTGCCAATATTAATGAGCAGCACCGTAGCTATCGTATGACTTTATATAATTTTATGATTTTTCTAGGTATAGAGTAAAAATCATATAGACCATTTCTATGACACTTTAATGGTTCTTTTTAGTCCATTTTGAAGCTTAAAAACCTTAATGTGACCTAAAGTGACAGTAAATAAGATTCCACAAACCTGAGAACCAGTTGAGATGGGGTGGGGTCCATCTGCTTCAGTCTTCACCTTTGACCTCTTGAAGATCATAGGGTTGACTGTGCTGCTGACAGCCGGGTCTCCACCAGCATTCTGCAAGAGAACAAGGGAAGAGACATTGGAGCCACCATGTCGACGGTTTGGCTGCTGGCATGAGTGGTGATTTCACGCCTACAAAAGGCACCATGCTCCAGATGCCATATTTCACAAAGCAACTCGCCGCAGAGACTAAACAGTTTAGACTGCACTAGAAGCATCTGTCAGATGGAAATATGAAAAGGAAGAAATTATTACGCCCAGAGAGCAGCTACAGACTTTGATCCTCAGATGGATTCATAATTCAACAGACAGTCTCTCTGAACACGCAGGCTCTGCGTTGAAGTGGTGCCTTTCCTCCCAACCACTACAGTATGGCAGAGGCCCATGTTTTCTATAACTCAATAACCCTGACATGGTTTGCTCAAAAGTGTGGGAAATGTGTTTCTCATAACTATAGTTATGTATGTGTTTTGGAGATCAGCAATAAAGCCGGAATGAAAACTGATTTGGTGAGTGTCTGGACCGACTGAGAGTAGGTCAGAGGAAGTTTATATTCCGGATGGCCACTCTGTTTACATAGGAGTGACAGCAGGTCTTGGTCGATGAGCATTACACAGACTTCTATAAAAGCGGAGTTGGGGAAAAATGGGGATGAATGAAAAGATCAGTTCAGATTAGCATGAATTTTTAGGTTTGTTTATGTTGGTTAGTGCTGTTGGACCACTATAGCCAAGCTATTCATCTTTTTCCACCATTTAACACTTATTCTTTAAAAAAAAACAATAACAATTCAATCTTTAGAAAATGTCAACATGAATACAGTATTTCATTTTTAATTAATTTTGAAAAACTAGTATAAAATGATCATTTTGGCAATTATTGGTTATTGGCCATAACATGAAAATAATCAGTCTGTATCAGAAATAATTATTATTTATTCACGCATCCTTAAACATTATACAATACTGTTCAAATGTATGGGGATGGTATGTTTTTTAAATGTTTTTGAAAGGTGTTTCTTATGTTCACCAAGGCTGCATTTATTTGATTGAAAATAGTCAAAACAGTAATATTGTGAACTTATTAAAATTTGAAATAACTGTTGAATTTTACTCCAGTTTTAAAGGTCACATGATCCTTCAGAAATCATTCTAATATGCTGATTTGGTGCTCAAGAAACTTATTAATCATTATTATTATTATTAATAACAATTACTATTATCAATGTTGAAAACAGTTGTGCTGCTTAATATTGTTGTGAAACAATATGCATGTTTAATTTCTTCACGATTACTGCCAAATTTAATCAATTTAATACATCCTTGATAAATAAAAATATGAATTTCTTTAAAACAAACAAACAAACTTATACTTTAAACTTAAATAATAAACTATTAGAAACCATAAATCTCAGTAAAATCACCTGGCTGGACTCTGTGTTTGTGTCGGCGCTGTTATTGTTGGTCAGAGCAGCTGCTGCCACCAGTGTCTGCCTGGTGCTGAGGGATGGAGAAGGCTGTAGGAGAGGGGGAGTGTGTCCAAACGCATTTAGACCTCTCTGTTGGGACAGCAGCTGGTGGTATGCAACCGGTGTGATAGGATGTGGGAACGCAAAGGAGGGACTGAGATGTGAAGAAGGAAAAAAGTAAAATTTTGTGTTAGTTCAAACAATGGGCAACCTGCAAAAACATTTACAAGAAAAATCAACACAGATGGTAGATTCCTGTACCTGATGGCCCCGACGGAGAGGTGGCCGTAAGAGCTGCTGGCAGCCGAGCTGGAGCGGGAGTTATTGATGTAGGCCACCAGAGAGTTGGGCGAGGTGCGGATCATGGTCTGCAGGTCGATGCTGGCTTCTGAGACTGGAGAGATGGACAGCGCTCGCTTCCTGCTCACCCTCGGCGTCAGTCTGGGACTGGGGAAACGGGACACTGCAGAGAAAAGACACTTTTTTTCACTCTCACCTTATGCATTTCAATTTCAAGTGAGTGCCTATTCAAAAGCCATGTTTCCATGTACATGTGCCCTGCGCTGTAGTAAACAGGTGCTGTGCATTAGGCCTGGTGTAAGAGGACAGAGAACAGCAGTCGGGCAAGGAGGCTTTTTGCCCTCCAGGGGGGCATCAGCAAAGGTGCTACAACAGGAAACATGTAATGGGTCCATTAAACTACACACAAACACAAGCACCTCACAAAAAAACCCTCCACTGACATTTCAAACAGACGCCTGTCAAACTCTCACAAATCTACAACCTCCAACCAGTTAATTACTCCCCTGCCATTCTTTAAGCAATCGTTTTGATGTACCCTGCAAACAGCAACTATTATAGGTTGTTATGCTAAATAAAAGTTAGATTTTGACATTTGATTCAAATGCACGTATGCACATTCAGTGCTTCATTTAAAAATAACTCAACATGTAATAAACAACACAACATGTCGGAATCATTTTCAGAGCGTTAAATGTGTAATTTCTGCTCCATCTACATCAAAAAAATAATGACTGGCTATGTTCAAAATAGCATGTTACCACACTACTCTTATTTAAGCATACAGTATATATACTATGTACTACTACTTTTTAAGTATACTGTATAGTAAGTTTACTATACAGTATGCAAATTTCCTTTATGTGAGGAATATTAAAAACACCAACTACATTTGTCAAAATGAGCATGAAAAATATACAGCAGAGCTTACTTTGTGGAATACTGTATCCCATAATGCAACGCCGTTAACTTGCATTGATGATTGACGCATGAACAAGAAGTATGAGATGGGATCTCTTACACTTTCCTCAAAAAACCAGCCTTTGAATATTATTGCTTGCTTATAGATGTCTCTGCATATTAACCCTTTAGGCGCCAGTTTTTTTTTTTAAAAATGCTGGATTTTGACATCAAGATTTCAAAAACTTTTGGCTTGAAAGGGCTTAAAGATAGAGATCTACTGTAAATTAGAAAAATGTTGGGCATGACCGAAAGTTTATGTGGGGTGTAAATATACTCATCTAATTTGCATATTAAGACGTCAATCTTGAATTTCATAATATTCAGGAAATAGTAGATATTGAATTGATGTTTGAACTTATTTGCATGTATCCTCATTCCAAATGATTCAACAGTAAAACAGGAGACAGTAGTAAATTATTACTATATTACTGTGCCATAGTAAAATGCATGTGCCTATTTTTTGATCAGTTGACCAGCTATCTGCCCAATCAGGTATCTAGGTGACACAGTTTATAGTTCTTGAGAGTATGGTACCTCTCATTGCATGGCACAGTGCACAGACCTACCCCACACTGACTGCACCTGTACTTTGTCTGCTGGTGGCCCTTAGAGCGTGTGCGATCAGAACAAACGACGCAGTCTGGCCGATCATCAGCAACAGCCAGTGGCGCTCAGTGAGCCTCTGTGGCATTCCCCCCCCCCAACAGTCTCATCAAAGCGTTTGATCCAGTCCTGATACACTTCTTCATTTCTCAAATAAACCCAGCCACCATTGTCATCGCTATTTCCAGCCCTCTTTAGATCCAGAACACCCCTGCTGCCTCTACCACGCACAGCACGGCCATGTCTACCGCAGCCACTCCCACCTCTTTGGGGCACTGGATCCAAAGAGCTAGTGCTACTTCCAGCCCTATTTCTCCTACCCCTGCTGCCTCTACCTCTAGCAACAGCTCTCCTATGGACACTACGAACACATTGACCCCTGCCACCCCCATCCCTGTTGGGCAAAGGGTCGAAATGATCATTTGTTTGTGCTTCGTGAACACTCGCGCCTTGTACGGCAGCACCATTGCGCTGCAAAGATGTACCGGGAGAAGCGCGATCATTAGACGACCGATCGTCATTTCCAAAAGGCAAATATTCCCCTTCAGAGTCAGAATCGGCAAATTACATTTGCAACACATCCTCACGATACAACTTTTTATTAGCCATTTGGCGATTTTCTCTCACAAATCTCACAATTTACTCGCATGCTATGAACTGAACTGCTTCCGCATCAATGACACGATAGCTCACTTGCTCTGCTATTTCCTCGAACACTTTGAATAGGAACATGACATAATTTTGGTCTAGAATCGAAGTACTATATGTCTGCCATCTAGTGGTAGGGAAAACAAATGAGATATTACACAATATTAGGAACTACAGTCTATTTCATTAAGTATGACGTCTTGTTGCAATTTTGCGACATTGGAGCTTAGAGGGTTAAACTGGGAGAAGAAAGTATTTTAACAACCAAAAATTACACACATCAGCTTTGTATTGAAGCCAGTTTCTGCCACAGAATAAAAAAAGCAAAAGGTAACGGCAACATTTTATCTCACAAATATGACTTTTTCCTCACAATTCTGGGTTTAGATCTCACAATTATTTAGTTCTCATAATTCTAAGACAAAAATGTCACAACTTTGAGATATCAACTCAGAATTGAAAAATATTAACTAGCAATTCTTAGGATAAAAGTCAAAACTGTAAGATATAAACTCTATTTTGAGATTCCGAGTTTATATCTCACAATTCAGTTTTTTGTTTCAGCCACATAATAAAACTAGTTTCGTTTAGTGTTTTTAAGAATAGGAGGTAGGCTTTGGTTGGAGAGGAGCAGCAATAGTTTGCATGCCTGGGGTCAGACAGCAAACCACAGGATGACAGAAGGCAAGTAACTTAAATTTTGGTTTTCATTTAGTATCACACACACACACACACACACACACACACACACACACACACACACACACACACACACACACACACACACACACACACACACACACACACACACACACACACACACACAACACACACACACACACACACACACACAATGCATCTCAATAGAGCTATACCTAAAAACCTAAACATATATATCTAAAAACCCTAACAGATTTCATCAAATAACGTGCAGAGTTTGCTGAGTGACTGCCACGTTGGTGAGACGGCGTGTGGCAGCACTTAGCAGGCCGCTGCCCACAGAGTGAAGAGAACAGCAGGGGGTAGCAGTGTCTGGCCTCCCCTCAGCTGCCGAGTCCCACACACTCTGCAATGGTCTGTTTTTATAGGCAGTGCCTCTAATTTAGGGGTGCACAGGTTCCTGGGAGAGCGCTAAACCAGATGTGCAGTGCTGTGAGGTGGTGTGGCAGAGGCTGGCTCAGGCAGTCCTGTCAACCCTGTGGGATGGGGAATGGTGGGTAGGAGGAGGTGCTTCTAATTGAGGATCTGGCCTGATATATGGCTTTATAATTACAGGCCTTTACAAAAGGGGCAATTATATTAGGCATCTGCTCTGATGTTTTTATTGGGATGCCAGAAAAATGTATTTGGAAGGTGCTATTCTGATGTTCCTTCTCTTCTTTAATCAATAAAAAAGTCTATCATGAAAATAATAAAGTGCAACTAATCATAATAAATAAATACCTAAATAAAGGTATTGAAAAAATATTATGCAATAAATAATTCAATAATGCAATATTTACTACAGTTCAACAGTTTGGGGTTGGTAAGATTTTTTAATGTTTTTGAAAGAAGTCTCTCTTATGCTCACCAGGGATTAGTGAACTAGTAATATTATGAAATATGATTACAGTTTAAAATGACTGTTTTCCATTTATTGCTGTAATGGCAAAGCTAAATTTTCAGCAGCCATTACAGCAGAATCAGTGTCACATGATCCTTCAGAAATCATTCTAATATGCTGATTTAGAGCTCAAGAAACATTTAGTATTATTATTAATGTTGAAAACAGTTGTGCTGCTTAATATTTTGGAGGAAAATATGATATTCCTTTTTTTTCAGGATTCATTGATGTATAGAAAGTTCAAAATAACAGCATTTATTTGAAACAGAATCTAAATAAAAGTATTCATTTCTTAAAAAAAAAAAACTTGAATAGTGTGTACAAAAATAAATATTTTATAACAAAGTAAAAGTATTTGCTTATTAAAAATTAAAAGTATTAATTTCTTTAAAACACACATACATACAGTGGGGCAAATAAGTATTTGATACACTGCCAATTTTTCAAGTTTTCCCACTTACAAAGAATGGAGAGATCTGTAATTTTCATCGTAGGTACACCTCAACTGTGAGAGACATAATCTAAAAAAAAAATCCAGAAAATCACATTGTATGATTTTTAAATAATTAACTTCCATTTTATTGCATGAAATAAGTATTTGATCACCTACCAACCAGCAAGAATTCTGGCTCTCACAGACCTGTTAGTTTGTCTTTAAGAAGCCCTCCTATCCTCCACTCTTTACCTGTATTAATTGCACCTATTTGAACTTGTTACCTGTATAAAAGATACCTGTTCACACACTCAATCAATCAGACTCCAATCTCTCCACTATGGGCAAGACCAAAGAGCTGTCTAAGGACACTAGGGACAAAATTGTAGACCTGCACAAGGCTGGGATGGGCTACAGGACAATAGGCAAACAGCTTGGTGAGAAGGCAACAACTGTTGGCACAATTATTAGAAAATGGAAGAAATTCAAGATGACTGTCAATCTCCCTCAGACTGGGGCTCCATGGCAAGATCTCGCCTCGTGGAGTATCAATGGTCCTGAGAAAGGTGAGGGATCAGCCTAGAACTACACGGGAGGACCTGGTCAATGACCCGAAGAGAGCTGGGACCACAGTCTCAACGGTTACCATTAGAAACACACTACACCGTCATGGATTAAAATCCTGCAGCGCACGCAAGGTCCCCCTGCTCAAGCCAGCACATGTCCAGACCCGTCTGAAGTTTGCCAAAGACCATCTGATCCAGAGGAGGCATGGGAGAAGGTCATGTGGTCAGATGAGACCAAAATAGAACTTTTTGGTATAAACTCCATTCGCCGTGTTTGGAGGAAGAAGAAGGATGAATCCCAAGAACACCATCCCAACCGTGAAGCATGGGCGTGGAAACATCATGCTTTGGGGGTGGTTTTCTGCAAAGGGGACAGGACGACTGCACCGTATTGAGGGGAGGATGGATGGGGCCATGTATCACGAGATTTTGGGCAACAACGTCCTTCACTCAGTATGAGCATTGAAGATGGGTCGTGGCTGTCTTCCAGCATGACAATGACCCCAAACACACAGCAAGGGCAACTAAGGAGTGGCTCCATAAGAAGCAATTCAAGGTCCTGGAGTGGCCTAGAGAGTCTTCAGACCTGAACCCAATAGAAAATCTATGGAGGGAACTGAAACTCCGTGTTGCACAGCGACAGCCCCAAAACCTGAAAGATCTGGAGAAGACCTGTATGGAGGAGTGGGCCAAAATCCCTGCTGCAGTGTGTGCAAACCTGGTCAAGAACTACAGGAAACGTCTGACCTCTGTAATTGTAAACAAAGGTTTCTGTACCAAATACTACGTTTTATTTTTCTATTTTCTTTATCTTTTTCTATCAAATACTTATTTCATGCAATACAATGGAAATTAATTATTTAAAAATCATACAATGTGATTTTCTGGATTTTTTTTTAAGATTCTGTCTCTCACAGTTGAGGTGTACCTACGATGAAAATTACAGATCTCTCCATTCTTTGTAAGTGGGAAAACTTGAAAAATCGGCAGTGTATCACATACTTATTTGCCCCACTGTACATACACACACACACACACACACACATATATATATATATATTATATATATATACACTGTGTATATATAATAAATAGTATATATGTTATAAATAAATAAAATAAATGATATATGTGCACTTCAAGCACCAGGCAATCACAATGAGAGAGAAACAACAGTGCCTGTGTTAGTGTCTGTTGTGTATGTGTGAGTATGTTGGCCTGAGCTGCAGTGGTGACAAGACTCCCTCCCTTTACACCAAAAAAACCTCTGCTCCCAAACAGTCCTGCCTGTAGTCGGACAGCAGACGTTTTCTTTGGCAGCAGCTATTATCACGGGACCTTAAACAGTTCCCCGCTGGCTGTGCCACACAAATGAGTTCAGCATTTGTTTTTCTCCTCTTTCCATTCATAATCTTAAAGCATTCCTGTGTAAGCAACTCAATTAGAAGCTGCAGACCTCTTCACTTCAACACAGAGAGCAGAAGCAGAGATGAATTGAAACAGAGGTCTGTTCAATCTATTATCCTGCTGTTTTGGGTATCAGGCAGAGTCTGGCTGTGAGCCGAAGGCTGTGGTGATTTATTTATTCACATGTTCATCCATCCAGAGGGCGTAAGGCCAGAATTTCCCATCTCACCCATTGAGAAGCATTGAGTGAGACTTCTCATAACATTGCATGCGCAATAGATTCACTTAAAGTACACAAAGAGGGCCTAAGGAACGTGCCCATTGAGAAAAATCCCGTCTGGGTGTGATGGGGAAATGCGGCTGTGTTGTTTTTAGTGGCGACTGTGCTTTCAATCGGCGTGTCGCCCTGTCAGGCGGAGACCATAATTAACACGTTAAGTGCACGGCATTGGCATGCACATGCACTTGGCACAGCAATGGAGCGTTTCAGCAAGACATGCACTCATAGCCGACGCCGACTCCTTTCATTGTTTGCTGCTATTTGTTATTTGGGGCCTGTTCGGGCAAATGCGCTTGGCGTTTACATCGCTGGCAGGAGGAGCAGTGATCCGCAGGAGTGAGCTACATGTATTCAAAGCTTTTGGGGTTTAAATTCAAGACGGGGTGATGATCCATCATTCTTATGTCTTAAGAGTTTACTCTTACTTTTATAGTCATGGGTGACTGATGTGGGGTTACGTGCTAAGCATATTTAATGACGAGAGATTTGTTTTAATTACTGTTATCAGCACCAAAGTCTGTGCATGTAAGCTACTGCATGAGTGAAAAATATCAGCATTCACTTCATATATATATATATATATATATATATATATATATTGAAAATGTTTTATTAAAACATAATCTATCTATCTATCTATCTGTCTGTCTATCTATAATTATGTTTAAAATATTATTTTAGAATTATTTTATTATATTTTAACTACACATTAATATAAAAATACAAACAATAAAAACACTTATAGCGTAACAAATGCTGAGATTTGATAAATTAAAAAAAATCACTCATGTAGTTACAATTCATATGTGTGTGTATATATATATATATATATATATATATATATATATATATATATATATATATATATATATGGAGAGTTCATTTGCAAAAACAGATACTATTTTCAAAAATCATGTTTTTTCATTGTGCATTCCAAGTAATCTCAATCAAACTGCATTTGGGTTATTTTGATTAAGTAAAAAAAAATAAAAAAATATAGCTATCTGTTTTTGCAAATAAACACTTCACATACATATACACATATATAATATATATATATATATATAAATAATGAGGTCTTATAGTTAGCTTTTGCAAAGTGGAGTTTGTAGTAATCGTGACCTTTACAGCTATATGAAATGTCAGAATGCTTATTTTGTCGTACATTGAAGTCTGTAACAACCTATTCAATGTCGCATGACTCCAGTTAACGTCTTGGTTTGACCCAGTAGTGCGTGTAAAACTGCCGAATGTCCAAATAAATTTACAGTACTGCACATGTTGGCTCTAATGACAAGCCGGACAGATTTTCCATGTGCACATTTCTCATTTTTTTACAACAACGATCACCATTTACAGGAAAGCCCGAACCTTCTCTCTCCAAGTCAGCTAATGGGCAAAGGGGAATCGTGAAGGGAAAAACAAGAGGGCCACTTTGTGCATGCTGAACACTGACTCTTGTGGTGGGTCTGCTGAATTTATTAGAACATAAATTGATTTTTAAATACGCATACGAATTTTATCGCCACACCATTCCAAGACAAACGCTAAGCCCTGCAATGCATATTTATCAGGGCTTCGCTCTACTGAAGGGCTTGCTTTATGCCACCACACCATGAGCTGACACCGGCCATCAATGAAAGCCCTGTGTCTGTGGGTTGGTGTGGAGAGCTGTGAACACCTGAGTGCCCAGAGTGAGACCACATCAAGCTAGGCGGAGGAGAAGGCCAAAGACTCGAGCCGGGAAGGAGAAAGCCGTGCGCTGTTGAGCTAACAAGCCTCACTACACAAACTGTGGGCAGTCAGCTCCGCGGCGGCCAGCGTTAGCGGTCAGAGATGCAGGAACTCTCATGACCGACTCATTACGGTCATAAAAACGCAGAGGTTCATGTTTGATTAGTGATTGGAGGCAATTGGGACATGCGATTTGAGAGGGTGCGTGGATTTGTGGCACTAAGAGTTACTGTGGGTGGCTGGACTGGATCAAAGCAAGAGTGCGTGCCAGCTTGATTATTTACAATCGCAAGTTTCCTGAGCAGACACCCTACACTGACTTCCCCTTCATCCTCGCTAACAGTGTTACCCATTCACAACACTGTATTTCTCCTCGAAACTCTGGATGAGAGCCGAAAACCTGCTTGGCACTGCAAGACCTGCAACCTGCTCGCCCTGGTTTACCCCTATAGATTACGCAACGACATGCAATAGCGACCCTCAGGGCATCTTTTAACAAAGCCACATTATTAAGCCAGGCATAATCGGGACCTTACAAGATCAAGAGCATACACCCGTCCATTACATGAGTAATTGGATCACATTACAAAGAAGCAGGAGGGGGTACATAGCTGCCATAACACATCCTTGAAAACAAAAAGCAGGGATGAAAGACCTGGCATTACAGCCACGGCAAAAAAAAAAAAATCTCCCTCTAAACATTGTATTTCCCTTTTAAGGTGAGGTTTGAGGGAAGTCGAATATTACTTATAATAACGCATCACACCTGCAGCCCAATCTGAATTAGAGGCCATAACAGAAAAGCCTCATAAATTGTTGAGATGGCTCATGTTTACAGCCTCTTTCCATGTGAGTCATGGTTTAAACACAGGTGAAGATCGAAAGACTTGTTCTTTGATGTGAAAAGCTTGTATCTATTGATTTCTTAACACAATTTTACAAAAAATGTTTGCAGAGCGTAGCAAATTAGTTAGCTATTTGTACTGCCCGGTTATTTTCGTTAACTAAAAGTAAATTTAAAATCATTAGTTTACACAAAAAATTACTAAAATTAATGTGAAACCTGAAAATATATTGAAAATCATTGAAAATATTAGCACAAACTATAATTGTATATCAATTATACCAAAATAACACAGGTACTGGCTGTGTCTACTCTGGGTCCTTTTAAGTTAGATACTTTTGCTTAAGTTACTCTTTTTTTAAGATTAATATGAAGTTTCAGTGATACTAAACAGAACTCCAAAAATACAGATTATTTCCAAACAGGTTTTCCATACACTCCCCCTCTGCTTCTGCTCGAAAACATGCAGCCCTGCTCAGAACACCACTGGATGAGCTAGAAGTTGACATGCTGGCCCACTCAAACCAATAGAGCAATATTTTGAAATCACCACAAAGCCACAGTGTTTACATTCTTGGAGAAGCAGGGGTCCAAATTCAAAAACTGAGCCCTATGGGAGCCACTGGCTCATAGAATTAAACTTTCACAAGCCTTTTTTGCTGGCAAATTGAAATAGCATAATAGTGTTTAATTTTTTTTTTATATTAGAAAGAATATCATTCAGAGTATTAAAAAAAAGCATAGCTTTAATTGCATGCTGCCATATGAAGAAGTCAGTATTACATCTGATTTAAACGCAGAGAAATACTCAACGAAAATATGTGAACGTAAGCGATTCTGGCTATGCTAATTCAGTTTTGTGAGTTGGTACAAGTACGTCTTGCTTTCTCATGGGTTGCTATATAACAGATAGTAGCGTAAGCCTAGCATAAATTTAGAGTTATATTAGTTTCAACTGATACCTCCCCACCAGACAAAATCTGACTAGGCTACAAACTGACACAAAGTTCTCCCCTCAGTGGCTAATATCGATTATATTTGACATTATTGTTGCAAATGTATATTTTGTCACATTTGCGACTATTTTAGTTCCAGCCTGGGACCCTGGGAACTCGTGGCTTACTTATAGCTGTCTCTTCACATATGGATCAGGAGAAAGCATTTCAGCACAAAAACAAAAAATCTCACACATTTGACCTTTGACAGTATGGATGTAGTATATTGGTCAGTGCAGTACTCAGGGTGTGTAACTCACTGTCCACTGGGCTCATGTAGTCATGGAGATGAGCAGCTGCGGCCACCGTCGGCATGAGCAGGTCTCCATAAGGGCTGCGGTGACTGGCGATGAGGTGATAGTACTCTGAAGGGTTGGCCCCTGGCGGGGGATGGGGCAGGCCAAACAAGCTCCGCTCCTTCAGGTGTTCGTGGGTCACTGCTCAAGACAGAGAAGAGAAGAGAGTAGTATTTTAGGATTCATACACACAGATGGGTAGCGGAGGGTGAAGTTAGACGTACCGTCCCCTGCACAATTTTTTATCACATGACAATATACAGTATTAAGACATGTTATACAGCTACTTATGACTGAGAGATGTACAGTACAGTACATGAGAAAATTGATAGACATTTTTTGATTCTGTTTTTATCATAAAAATTGGTAAATACCTAAATATAGCCTAAATAGTCTGGCTAGTAATTAGCCAAGCCATGAATTATTAAATGAATCTTTTTGTGAGTCAAGTTGTGCGAGTTGCTGAACTAATATTGACAGTAAGTGTCACCTTCAAATAGGAAATATTATTATAAATGCTGTGTAATGTTGAAAATTGTTTCACAACACTGAAAGAACGAAATATTAAATATTAATACTAAATTGTTAACATTAATATGACTTCCTTTTTATTTATTTTATAAATCATTTACATAATATAATTAGCAAAGTCTGTACACATACAGTAAAAGATAAAGTATTATGAAATACTATAAGAAATATATAAGAAAAATATTATGAAATGTTATTACAATTTAAAATAACTATATTCTTTTTGAATATATAATTCAAATGTTATTTATTCCTGTGATGGCAAAGTTGAATTTGCAGCAGCCATGAGCCTTCAGAAATTATTCTAAAATGCTTATCTGGTGCTCGAAAAACATGCTGCTTATATTTTTGTGGAAACTATGATATTTTTTTTTTTCAGGATTCTTCGATGAATAGAAAGTTTAAAAGAAGACCATTTATTTAAAATATAATTTTTTTAGAAACTTTTTTGACCTTGCTGAACAAAAAATAAAAGTCTGTTTAAAAAAAAATCTATTATATATATATATATATATATAATATAAATATATATATATATATATACATATATATATATATATATATATATATATATAGTTTATAGCAGACATCTTGAAGTATGTTTACAAGTAAAAAGTGGTGCTCTCTCCTTGCCTAAACTTGGGTAAATTTGTTAACACCAGCCCCTAGTAAACCCCAGACTAAAGGTGTCAAGAGCAATACATGCAAAGAATATATTTATTTTTCTTTCAGCCTAGGTGAGATAACCATTAGTGCCTCCTATGTCATTTCCGTAACACTCGCCTATGACGAAGAAATAACAGCAGTTCACGTCCTTGCTGCTTAAGTTATGGGACACTCAGGATTGAGGGGGGGGTTCCACCTCATTCTTGCTGCTTGGCCATTCATACCATAACAGCTCTATCAGGAACAATTAGACCCTAGCGAGGTTAAAAAAGAACAGGCGTGTGTTTGTGCTGGATTCATGGCAGAACAAGGCCGTTTATTTTCTCCACGCTCGCCGGATCGTATAACTGCGTCCCTAGAGGGGCTCAGAATCGAAGTGAGGAGGGGTGCGGCAGAGGCCGGAGCTGAAAAAGCCCTGAGGCAGTGGACCGATGAAGGCAGATCAGCAGTCAGAACAATGCTCTGGGACATCTCCACCGATCTTCATCAGTTTTCTTTATGGACCTTCTGTTAAACATGAGAACATGATTGACTTCTGCACGACTGAAACTCTGTCATTAGTTGACTGTATAATGCAGGAGGGAAAAAAAAACTAATTTTGACTCATTAGAATTTTATGCAAATCATTGAATTAATCACTTGTATGCCTTTTATGCGAGACCTTTGAAGATGTCGGTCAACTGCTAGGAACAAGGTGTATATGAAATGGTGGGAAATTTTAGTTGTTATTTAGACTAACTCAAGCTCAACTCCTTCCATTATCTCTACCGCCATTTAATCACCAACACAATCTATTCCACATTGCTTATTTAAGTGTGAAAGCAGAGCTATTACTGCCAAGACTTTGTGCTTGGTGACTTATCTCTCGTCCCAACCTGTTATAGTAACAAGGCTGAAAGGACCAGGCTTTTGCAAGGTAGATAATGTTTTCTTTCTGACTATCATCTATTTACATATTCAGGCCTTTATAAATAAGAACCGGTCTACAGTAATGTTTTTTAGCATGCTTAATGTCCAAATCGTTGACACATTAAAGGAGATAAACAATGGTAGAGAGCTTCTGTTGTGTTTCAGTTTGTGGAGGAGTGGAACCATTAGCTTTCTTTCTTCACTGACCAATGTTTTTATTCCTTCTCCCAAACATACCCCCACAAAAATAAAACCCACTTTCAGCCGGTATAATGGGTGATTCAAAAGTGCTCTTGGATATCTACTGGCATCTAACAGCATGGAGGTAGCATCACAAGAAAGCATGTTTTTAGTAAGCCATTGTAGAAATACCTTGGCTGTCCCGGATGTTATAATTCACTCACCCTCATGCCATTCTAAACCTGTGACTTTCTTTTTTCTTTCAAGCATAAAATAAGATGCTGGATAGGATGTTCACTCCATAAAATGAAACCGAATGGTTTTCTAGGGGCTTTCAAGAACCCAAAACATCAAAGTATTGTAAAAGTGCTTCATTTCTGTCTTTCCTCACACTTAAATTACAGCACATAAATCATGATAGATTACTTTTATGGTGCTTTTAGTCACTTTTCAAACATTTGCTTTTGTGTTGCACAAAAGAAAATCAAATGGGTTTAGAAAGACATGAAATGTATATGAAATTTTACATTTTTGGCTGAACATGCACAACTGTTCAAATGTTTGGGGTTGGTAAGATGTTAAAATGTTTTAGAAATAAGTCTTATGTGGAACAAGGCTACATTTACTTGATTAAAAATACAATAAAACTATAAAATATTATAAAAATGTTATACAAAGCTGTATTTCTAACAGCCATTACTCCAGTCTTCAGTGTCACATGATCCTTCAGAAATCATTCTGATCTGCTGATTTGGTTCTCAAAAAACATGTCTTATTATCAATGTTAAAAACTACTAAGCAGCTTAATATTTTTGTGGAAATTGTGATATATTTCTTCAGGATTCTTTAAAAATAGCAGCACAAGAGTATTTGAAATCTAAATCTTTTGTAACTGTACGTCTGTACTGTCAGTTTTGACCAATTTAATGTGACATTGCTGAATAAATGTAGTCATCTCATAAAAAAAATATTATTGAATGTTAGTGTATTTGTCAATGACAAGAGCACCCTGGTAAATGGGGAACAATACGAGACTCACCGTCAGCAGGGCTCAGTCCACGTGCTGCAGAGATCATGGAGAGCGTGGGGCTGCTGTGGACTGATCGCAGGTAGTGCTCCATGTGTGGGTTGACATACGGGTGAGGTGGGTTGAAGGGTGATTCTCCGGTAGTTGCAGCGTGAGGCGATAGACGGATAAGAGAGATATCAGAGATAACTGGACTGCCAGCTAATCCATGCGATCTGGCAAAAGACAAAGAGAAAGAAGACCTCAATAAGTTTCTTACACAAAGACAAGCTGCCACATAGTTTAAATGCTTAAGTGTAGCGTAATTAGGGACCCTCTGTGTAAATCCATGTCTTGAGGCCACATAAAAATACTTAATGTCTTTTTCACTGTGTCAAAGACAGATCTTAATTATTTCACTTAAAACAAGCTCAGAACTTATTATTATAGTGATCAGGAAATCAAAAATGACCTTTTACTTCCTCAATGCATAGTCCTTATTTTATGGTGCATGATTCATTGAGTTTCTTTTTTAGATGACGCCACAAATCCCTCTTAATTTTTCATCCCATGTCTCCTGCAGTCGTCTGGCTACCTTCTGGAATGTAATGCCCACTTTCCAAAATTAATTCAATTTGTGATTAATAAAATCAAATTTCACCCTCTATTTTTTCCCCCAGTTTATCCAGTTTCATTTAGAAATATGTTGCATATTAAAGTAAACAAATATATAAAATGTATCAAAAACTGCGAAGGTAAATCAGACACTTCAATACTTAGTATTTTTGTCTTGTTTTCCATACAAAATGTCTAAATCTCAAATCAAAAGTATATCTGAGAAGTAAATTTATAGATAAATTACAATAAGAAAATTTGCTAAGTTCTACATTCTTGACAGAACAAGTTGCTGGAAAACAATTTTAAGTTCAGGTCAGATCCAGTTGACAGTATCAACTGGGTCAAGGGACTTTACAGACTGGGTTTGGGCTTCAATGTGAACTGTGAAAGTGATCATGTTTTTTTCATGACTCCCAAATGTAGACAAGCTACTCTCCCTTTACGCCTGGGGTCTTGAACAAGTCGAGACTAAGAACGCTGTAGTACATGGACATTGTAATGTCTGCATGGGATGGACACCTCTGAAGACACACAAGCCTGAAGTGTTATGATGAGACTGCTTAATACTTCCCCTCCATTTTTCAGACGGTGTTTGAAGAAACTGATGTGTAAAACAAGATAGTGGGGCAGAAGTTCACAGATAGCCCACAGGTCGTGGTGAGGATATAAATGTGTCACGTCTTGGCAGGTATCTACGCCGCCCGCACGCCAGTCCAAAAAAACACCAGCCAGGAGGCAGCTGTAACTCTAACATTTCCTGAAAGTAGAGCACACAGTCTGATCCTCTGAATCAGAGAGATGTTTGAAGAGATGTTTGCGTGTGGTTCCCTCAACTATATGTTAATGTATAGTGGTTGAACACCTGGACGAGAGCAAGATCAGAATCTGATGTCCTACTAGTACATGTACGCAATAGGCAGATGCTTTTATCCAATGTGACTTACATTACATTCAAGCTATACCATTCTTATAATTCATGAACTCCTTGGGAATCGAACCCATGACCTTCATGTTGGTGTACAGTGGTTGAACACCTGAATAAGAGCAAGAACAGAATCTGATGACCCACTTTTACATTTATGGATTTGGCAGATCAGATGCTTTTAACCAAAACAACTTACATTGCATTCAAGCTGTAATTTTTTTTTCAATTCATGAATTCCTTGGGAATCGAACCCATGACCTACATGTTAGTGTACAGTGGTTGAACACCTGGAAGAGAGCAAGATCAGAATCTGATGTTCTTCTTTTACATTTACGCATTTGGCAGATGCTTTTAGCCAAAGCAACTTATATTGCAGTCAAGCTGTAAAGTTTTTCAATTCATTCATTCCATGGGAATCGAACCCATGACCTTGGCATTGCTATCACCATAATCTCAGAGCTACACAAAGGTCCTTTAAAGAAAAAGTAATTATTGTAAAATAAACCCAAAAAATGTGATCTGGACCATGACGTCAAACTGATTCTGATTGGCTAATGCTGTGACTGACCAATCATAACCCAGCATCCCAGAGAGCTCTTTTGTTGCAGTTGAGTCCCTAAATGGAGCGCTCTTGAACACAGAGGGGATATGCCAGACAGTGTTAAATAAAGCAGACCCGTCTATGTCCCCATACTACTTTACTTTCCACTGGGAGAGGAAATGACCATGCGTATGAATCAGAGCCTGCGTTCCACAAGGGTGTGTTCTGCGCACGAGCTGCAAATTGTGGGGGGATGGTCGGTTCTTCTGGGGATTTGATGGCAAGCAGGCTACAACTATAGCTACACATTCATTTTGTTTCAAGGAAAATTATACCGTACTCAACGGGAAAGGAAAAAACTTTTGCCTCAATGAAAGGGGGATGTTTCTTTTATGAAAGTGTATGTTATATAGATTTGTTTGACATGTGAATAAAGAGGATTACAGATTGCCTCCATCAAAATGTATTTAGTTATGTGCCAAATACTTAAGGTAACAGTTCTGTCATCATCCACTCACCGTTTTTTTCCAAACCAAGATGTTTAGCAGAAAGTTTAATCTTGCTGTTTGGCGTGCAATGAAAGTAAATGGTGACCAGCTGCAAAAACGGACTAAAAGCACCATTCAAGTATGATAAAGTAGTTAGAATGACTATATTCTAAATATTTTTGAGCTGTGCAATAGCTTTGTGTGAGGAACAGAATTTTCAAATATACTAGGTTGAAGGTGATGATGCCTAACATCATTGGTTATTTTGTGGGATTTTTTTAGTAAATAACTTAAATTTGTGTCTGTTTATCACACAAAGCAATTCTGAAGAGATTCTGAAGAGAAGTTATTGCCTGGGTGTTTTTTGTCATGTCAGGGTTTCTGCAGGATTTTTAAGCTCAAATTTAAGAATTTTTAAGACCTTTTATAAGACCTGCACAAATAAATGTAATACCATATGAGCGGGGTGGGGCAATGTCTATAGTATCATATTAAACTGTAAAAAGCATAATTTACAGTTCAGATACAAGTTTTCACAAAAACAAAAAGTTTTACTAATGATAAACTTTACATTTCAGCCTTTAAACCATTTTTAAGAAAATGGATGAGTCAAAAGTATTAATTATTATATTAATTTAAACAATTATTATGAATAAATTGTTTTATAAATCAAATAACAAATTAGGGGTGTGCGATATTGACAAAAAATGACATTTCCTGGATATTTTCTGGGATTTTATCGATAACGATACTTAGATGATATTTTGCTGGTATCTTAAGGACTACCGTGGACAGCTGACTCCTGAATTATTTATATTCTTCATATTATGTGTGCATTGTCAGTTCACAGCAGTGATAGAAATTAATATTTTCCAACAATTTTTATGGGCATTTTTACCTTTAAACCATTTTTTTCTAAAAGAGTGCATCATCTTTTGAGTCAAATTCTTGCATTTGGGCTGTTACCAAGTAAATGAAATCAGTATCAACAGAATTCATCTTTGCAATGCAGAGAAAACACAGAAGTTGCATCTGAAGTGGCATTTAGATATATTTACACACTGTTTAATGCAGCTCTGAGGACATGGAATACTTTAACCTGCAGTTACAAATGCATAAATAATGTTTTGATATTTTAAACATAAAACATTCAAAACTGATGTTTGAAATTATTATTTTTTAAAAAATGAAAAGATACTTTAAATGTGAAATTAAAACCACCAGTAGGTGGCAGCAAGTCACGGTTAAGTCACGGAGTCATTGCGACTGAACCGAATAATTTAAACAGTTGATCCATTCAGGGACGAAACAGCGTCATGTTACTCAGAGACGCAAAACAGCACTGTGGCTTTGTTTGGAATTATTTTTGTTGGCGAAATAGAGCAAAAACAGGCAACATGGTGTCTAAAACTTAAATCTCTTAATATTAACTTCTTGTTTATTGAACTGTTGTATAAAATCAATATCACATTTGTAATCATGCTGACTTTTGGAGAAAAAAACATCCCTCTTCATGTGATATTAACTATATTAAATGATATAGATATATACCTTTTCAGCCCCCATATCTTGAATTATGTGATAATTCTAAATGCATTTTAATAGACTGAATCATGCAGTGAAAGAAGGCACTCTAAATGCGTAAGTGCACTAGTTTAACCTAGATGTTAACTTACTAGACTTTATCATGTAATGTGAGTGTGCACTCTGTAGGTGTGTTTTGTTTGCTTTTCGCGATATACTCGATAATGTCAAATCGCACATCGTTAAAACTACAATTACGATATTATCGCAGACCATGCATATTGCACAGCCCTAAATGTATTGTTTTCTTATCGATCCACCAGTTCACATTTAAAGCTCTACGTGTTTGCAGTGTAAAAACGGGTGGATTTTCGCATTTGTCTGAACTCTGATTATTGAAATTGCACATTCATTCTCTGCCAGCAGGTGGCGCTTTTGGTAAAAAATAACTGTTTCCCCGGTAAGAGCAGTACACAAATCAGCGCAGGACCAGACTTTGAACGTGCAGCGCTCATGTTTCATAGCCTTGTGAAGTTTAATCGTCACATTCAGCCATATAGAAATTCTGGTCTTTCCATCCCCAAATTTAAGACCTCTTGAAATCATAATTAAGACTTTCTTGTACAATTTAAGACTTTTTAAGGCCTTAAATTTGATATAACTAAATTTAAGACTTTTTAAGACCCCGTGGAAACCCTGCATGTTTGTAGTTTTACAGCCCTGATTACCATTCACTTTCCGCTTAACATCTTCTTTTGCAATTGCACAGAAGAAAGAATACAGGTTTAAAATGACATGAGGCTGAGTAAATGATGACAGAATTTGAAACCATTGCTTTAATACATGCATTTTTCAAAAATGGATAAACTGTTTTTTGTACCTTTAATGAGATGTGAGCAAAGCCTACAGTGACGATCTGAACGGCGGGTATCAGATGCATTATGCTTGGCACAGTCTGGCTTCATCTCAGTCTCTCATTTATACCATCTCTGTTCGGAGGCCAACCTGCACCCAGCCTGAGTCGTGCTCAGTTTCCAGTAAACGCCTGCAGACTACCAGGCTTGTCCTGTTGCCAACTTTCTGCCATCAGCCTCCTTGAAAGGATAGCCATAAAGACGTCTCTGTTCTTGAGGAGCTGAAAGAAAACAGACTCGCCATACACAAACCACCAAATCCTCCCCCCCATTTGTGGAAAGGGGGGGTGGGGGCGGCTGGAGCAAGTGCTCAAAATTAATATTCGCCTGCAATAGTGCTATGATTTTGCAAACTGCCAGCAAAGATGTGTTATCTGCGGCCATACAAGCATGTGCTTTTGGTTGCCATCTTGACCATTGACAAGAGTATCACAACAGATGGCATCGCCACAGAAAATGTCAACACGGTTGTAATTATAGTGACCACTGGTTTCAGTGTCCCAATCTGAAGATCAACAGATGTCAATTAAAAACTGTTAATTAAAAACAAAACATACATTTATAGTGCAGTACTATTTACAATGGTTTTGAAGCATTTCCCACCATAATTGTACTACTATGGGAAAGTATGTCAACAACAGCAAGAGACAACTCCTAAATATACAAAAACATAATTAACCCAGTTTTGGGTACATTCCCATATTTCTCAGTGATTGCCAGACAGTCAAAATTGACAAGACAACATGTCAACCTACAGTATAAATAAATCAGGAAAACTGCTCAGGGTGTTTGAACCCTCAATAATAAGCCATTATTTACAACTTTACCTGTCAAGGGATAAGAAAAAGAGGGCCCCTACTGACAAGAATGATAACTGAGGTCTTGTTGTTACGCCCTCTCTCTGACAAGATGGTACTTGAACGGTTAAAGAGACCTTAGTCATAGACAGGGTATGTCATGGTGCATTTAGAGAGCTTCTTCTTAATAGCTACCTGTCATTTTAGCAGTCTTCCATTGTTGCACCATGGGTGGTACCTGCCCATAGTAACACAACACAATAACTCTATTTGAAATTCTTTTAATATGTGCTTTCATTAAGCAGTTTCTGTGGAAATATCCAGAATACGCACATTCCACTGCTGACTCCAGAGAGAATATCAGTATAATACATCTTAACAGTGTTCCTGGTCAGGTGTTTTGATTTAGATGAATCACATCATATCCCACAGAGACTGCAGTTAACTGCCACTGGGAGTCGTGGGAACCTTTTCCGAACTTGATCCATGCTCTCCAGTCAGTACTGCATGTCCAAACCTTACAAACATGTATTAACTTAAATATGCAAACCTATGAACCTAGCATGAGAGTTAAATCTCAATTACCATCACATAAACCAAAAGATATGTGCAAAAATTCCCCTCACAACAGAAACACTAATTAAGTTGGACAGCTTCTGTTAGTACATTGGTTTGAAAAAAATGTTGGGTGGTTCTCGATACCACTGCAATCTGAAACTGTTTTGTAAAAAGAAAAATGCTAGTGAGTGAATAAGGGAGGATGTGTTTTTCTCATTCACTCTGCTGTCATTGAGGTTCTGGGAAAGGAAAGCTAAATTCTAGATGCTAATTGCTCTGTTTACATGCTGAAATACTCTACAAACATTTAGACATTCATCTTCAAGATTTGTTAACTCTTTCCTATTTACGCTTGTGGGGAGAGGTTTGATTGCTATGGAAGGTTCTTTGGCAAATGTGTTTGAGCTAGGGCTGGGCGATATGGCCAAAAAAATTATCACGATAATTTTTTCATATTAGTCGATATCGATAATTATCACGATAAATGTCAAATCTTTATTTCTTAAGTTTAAAGACATATTTTTTTTCTCCAAAGTGAAAGTTGTAGAAACCAGACCATTAATTTTCCTTAACAAAATAAATATCTAAACAGAAAGTTTCTGCATGGTCTAATGAGTGATATTGTTTCAAATCAAGAAACAGGTTTGGGTTGCCTGATAATATTAATAATAATAATAATAATAATAATAATAATATCACTTTTTTTGTCTCTTAGAAATGCACATTTGATAGTAGCTTGAGTTAGGATGCAGAGGTACATTTTTGTTCATTATCAAAATCAGTAACATCTGTAAAAATTGTAGCAACCTCAGTTTTATATGGTAAAATTTATTCTGACCAAGGATTTCTTTTTTTATTAAGCATTTGTCTCCCATTGTAGCATACATTTAAATCATGATAAACACAGTTAAAACCACACATATAACACCTCAATACCATGGTAAAAATATAACTATGAAAAACAGTAGTCTAAAAACATTCTGTATAAATGCACACATGCTATAGCTTAAATCACAAATACATATTATAATTATATACCATTACTCCTGTAATAAAATTCTATGTGAATATCCCACATTTCTGTCACAGTGCGCAGGTCACAAGTCAAAAAATTGCCACTGTTATACGACAATTCAATAAATTATAAAGTTAATTTTAGAAAAAAATCCTGGCATTGTATTTGTGTTCCACCTACGTCTCCAAGCAACACATTGCAATGATCCTGTAACGGTGAATCAGTGTGTTTGAACGTATCAATCACTCTTCAAGAAAGTCACTCGTTTTTGTTATGAATGAATCAGTGTTGGAACAAATCGGTTAAGAGAATAATTCAATTAATCACTCTTTAAGACAGTCACTTGTTTCTGTCTTCAATCAATCAGTTTGTTTGAACAAATTAGTTAAGAGAATCATTCAATGAATCACTTTTTTTAAGAGATTCACTTGTTTTGTCCTGAAAGAGTCAGTGTGTTTGAATGAAAGGTTTGAATGAATGACTCACTCCTAAAGTGAGTCGCTACCTACTGGCTTAGTGATGTAACATACCGAAAGAAACACTGAAAAAACACTACCACCGATGAGGTATTTTTGCAAATATTTACCTTTGAAAACCTCTTACAACTCCTTTTACATGTAGCAAAGATGTCTATCCTAAGTGGTAACTTATGTATCATGAATCATTCTATAGGATCCGATCCTTAAATCAGACCCTTGCCATACACCTCCAAAAGATAACACTGTGCTTAATTTGCTGTGCAATATACATGTAATTAGGTGAATTGGACACAGGCAGTGAAAAGGACAGCTAAATCAAGGTCTTGATGAATTAGGGGGCCTCTGTCAAGGCCAAGTCACATTAATCAAAGGAGCCGGAGTACACAGAGAGAGACGGCAGGAATTCTTTTTCGGACTGTTTCGGCTCTTGTGATAAATTGTTCTTGTGTCGCTGGGCTCGCAGTATGTATCGCTATCCAATCTGTGATTTTAAATGCAAATACACCGTTGCACTGATGTTAGTCTTTGTATATATGAAAATGATCACATTTTCTATTTTATATATAATATTAAAATAATATTTATATTTTTTTCCTATTACAAACATAATCAACATAAAAACTGACTTAAAATGTCTTATTGTTCGGCTTGTCTCTTTCACTTTGTGCATTTTTTTTTTTTACATCCTAGGACTTATTATTTCCAGGTTTAAAAGGCAAAACCTGCCAAAACCGTTTCAGTAAATGTCAGACTTACAGATGTTGTCCAAAACTATAAAATACTACAAGGATGAGATGCTAACATGCCATCAGCTTTGTACTAAACACTCAATTTGTCTGATATGAAACTGACTGAATCATTGGCATTTGTTTCTCACTACTTGGACGTTTGCTCTCCATGTGCTGCACATCTACAGCTAGAGCTGAACAAGTTTTTATGTCAGAAGACAAACAGATGTACTGGACAAGACCTGACAACGGCATGCTCTGAATCTGTGTGCTTTATACTGAAGATGACTCAACAGGTTGCTTCTTGGTTAATGATGATTCCATCAGTGCAAAGAGAGGAAAATGAATGTTGAAGTGGCTAACAAACTTACCCATGCATGGGGTGCAGATGATGTGGCTCGTAATGGTACCTCCCCTCATGGTGGCGCATGTCGATCGGTATCGGCGTGTGGAAGGTTGAGAATAAGTGAGGAGCTATGGAGTCAAAGACAGAAGAGAAGAAAGACAAACATGTCAACAGAGGCTATAATACAACATAAGAAGGCTGTTTTGTGCAAAGGCGCTATTCCAAAAATAAATATTATTTTAATAAAAAATTGAGTTTTATGTATTTCTTTTTATATTTTAAAGTTTTACTAAATTTGTTTTGTTTAGCCATTTTTTTTTCTTTTAATGTCTACGTATATAGTTTTTTATTAATTTTATTTCAGTTTCAGTTTTAGTTATTTTAGTACAACAAGTTAAATTAAATGTAAAATGTTTTTGCCAACTAGCTGAAATAAAATAAATTGTAATTTTTTAAACATCTTATTTTATTTCAGTTAACATATTAAGATATTTTTTTATGGTTTTAATTTTAGTTATAATAACCATGATTCAAGCCACATTACACAATAATATTACACAATAATACCACAGAAAGTGAAAAAGGAACAAAAAGAAATACATAAAATTAGTGTCCTGGAACAAATTCTTCTTCAAAATGTACTTGTTCACAATTTTGAAGCATATTAGAGTACAGAGTTGTTAGCTTAGCAACAGGCTAATGCCAAACTCTATGTATGACACACAGTAGACAAAAAGGCAGATTTATACTAGATTTTATAACTGAGTCACAGTTTGGCCCTCTCATCTCCAAGATAATTGAAAACTTACGAATAGTTCCTCAATATTAGTGGTCTTACATGTGCAATGAGTGGATTACAGTTTCTCATGATGAGTTTTTATTTGTCTGGGCTAAAAAAGAGGGCCAAAACATGCTCTTCCTGTTATAAAAAGGTCGATTGCTTTAAGGGGGTCTTGTAAAAACCAACATGCTTTCATTAATGAGTGGAACTTACCTAAGGTGGTGGTTATAGATCTTTGAGTAAGCACTAAATAGCGTATACTGTCTGCGTCTTTAATTTATTATTACTGCTCTTAATGAGCTCCTAAGGCTATTTTTGGATGGACTCATCTCATCTCCTGTGCGTGTTTGTCTGTGCCCATTCCTTGCCTGTATTAAAATTCTTGGGCATCACGTGCACCAGTGAGTCAGGCTTGACCTGAGAACAGAGACTATGGGGGTAAAGTTCTCAGATCATTATCTCTACCTGTGAGGAGATGAGGGTAGATGAGGGTGGGGAAGGGCCGCAAGGGCCTCTCAGGGGCCCATCAGGAGGAGACCTGTATGAGTCAGCATTCCAGAGCTGCCACTCTCACTCCAATCATCACCATGGCTCTCAAGCATGCATTAATCTGATTCAAGACTAAGGAACAATGTTTCAGCACAAAACCTGCACTTCATTCACCTACAAGTAGCAGGTAAACTTGTTTCTATGCAAATTCTGCTTATTATTTATTATAGGCAGGTAACAGGGAACGAGGGCAGTAACAATCAAAAATTTGAACATGCCTACTTGTCATGGTTTTTTGGATCATAAGAAAGGGTTTTTTTTGTATCCATGTAGGACAGTTGTCTGTCAAATTAGGAAATTAAATTTTTATGAAGATAAAAAAAACAGTAAATAAATGACTTAACTTATTACTAGAATTAACTTATATATATATATATATATATATATATATATATATATATATATATATATATACACACACACACATATATATGTATTTATGTGCATGTATGTATAATGTATGCATATATATGTGTGTGTGTGTATGTATGTATGTATGTATGTATATGTATATATGTATATGTATATGTATATGTATACATATATATTTCTTTTGCTGCAAAAATAAGCACATTTCTGAAACCAAAGCTTTACAAAAAACAGTGCATGTTATTGTACTTTGTGAGCTTGCATTCAATTTGAACGTCGTTATTTCCAGTGGAATTTGTCCTGGAGAAATGATCAACTCTTCAACCTTTTCATCACTGTCACTGCGGAAACTACAACTGACAGGTAAGCAGGCTATTTCACAACGGCAAATGCAGGGAGGGATTGGTTGTGTGATGGCTTAAAATCCATCTCAAAAGCTCAAAGTGACTGCATACTTTCAGGCTGTAGTAGTGCGTTTTTCCTGGCCAATTAGGTGGACTCCCTTTCCTTGGCGAGTTGGATATGGAGAGGCATTTCTCAAATCCGTGTGTAGGGGCCAGCGTAATGAGGGTTTGCGTGTAGGAGGATAAGCATGCATATACATAACATATTCATTGATGCTTTGCACAGCATGTCAGCGCTTGAGTAAGCCTTTGGAAACTCATGGGATTCCTGTGTGTTTAAGAATGATGTGAACTGGTGCTGTAAAGTGTGGAGAATCATATATGAGCTAAAACGCTTAGTAAGTTACTAAAAGCAGTTTTTCATTTTTCTCTCACTGAGCTAATGCAATGATTCACATTAAACATCATAAAAATATACTGCAAGAGACCAATCGTCATATGGCAACCTCTCCAAACACAACAACTGAGCAGACATTAATTGAAAGACTTAATCTGGGATACAGTAACTCTGACTCGAGGCTGGACAAGGCCTCATGAGGATGTAGAGGCAGGGACGGCCTGAGAGGGGCTTATTCCATCACCCAGACAGCTCCATTGTTCTTGGGCCAAAAGGAGGGCCAAGGTCCAGCACTCAGGAGGGTACACACTACACAGGTGTGATTGTATGGTTTGACCCACTCTGTTTCCTATATAGAACAGCATGATATAATATGCTCCTACCAGTATCGAGCAAGTGGTCAAAAAGTCAAGGGGCTTGTGCATAAATTTTCATCCCAAAACAGACTGGAGCCGTATTCAAGAAAATCTTTATATTTAAGAATGTTTTAATAGATCTAAAAATCTTGAGATGTTTCATTCTTTAAAAAATGACAGAGTTCAATGTTTTCTATTCATGATGTTATCTTGTCTAATACAACAAATTCAATACTTTAATACACAGGTAAATCTTAAACAAAATACAGACCAAATCAAGTAGAACCAAACCAAATCAAAACCAAAAAACAAGTTAAATAGATGGATTAAAGTAAAACCAGATTATTTTATTTTATAAATATTAAAAAAATCACAACATGTGGGGTCAAAATGGGCCCCATTATGGATTCTACAGTTAATATCATTACATTAAAATGTGCCAAATTACTTGTGAAATTCATAAATGTAGACTTTTGGGACACACTTTATTTTAAGGTCCAATTCTCGCTATAAACAAACCATTAACTATGACTTTTGCCTCAATAAACTCCTAATTTGCTGCTTATTAATAGTTAGTACGGTAGTTGTTAAGTTTAGGTATTAATTTGTGTAGGATTAGGGATGTAGAATATGGTCATGCAGAATATGTGCTTTATAAGCAATAATAAACCGCCAATATGATAATAACAGGCTAATAAACAACTAGTTCATAGTGGAATTGGTCCCTATACTAAAGTGTTAACCACAGTAAAATAAGTATTTTTCTGAAACAAAAAGAATGTGTATAAAAGCTTTGTGTATAAAAACAAGTGCATAATGCAATAAAAACAAAAAAAAACATTTATTCAACTCTTAAATAAAACTTGTTTAAATTATTTTATTATATAAATACCCCCTCCCCCTCAAAAATAATAATAAAAAAAACATTGCAATACAATAAAAACACAAATCCATCTATTAATCCTTTTAAGTAGTAAGCACCATGTTTTGGTTACGAAAAGTATTATTGTTTCAGTGCCCCATTATAATTCCTATAATGTACTAAACATCCTGTCAGGACCTGGTGAGAACCAGGCATCCACGTTCTGTTGCAGGTCAGGATTAGCTTGTGGTTTGATGTCCTTTTAAAGACAATAGCAGGTGGTAGACATTATCAACGGGTACTCAAAGTAGAGGAAAAACATTCACTTTTCATGTCCGAACGGAGCCGAGAGACAGGTGGCTTTGTACTGAGAGTAGCTCATCTTTAGAGGAAGCACTCAAGAACAATAATAATATCCTGAGAGGCCAGGCAGCAGCAGTGTAATTAAAAAGGCTTTTCTGTCTCGCTCCAGGAACAAGAGGGGAGCGAGCAGGAGGGAGTCGATTCAGACAGGAAATTCCAGCAGAATGGCTTGGCAAGGAGCCTAACTACACAGCACCATGCAAACCGCTCTACACCAGATCCCTAAGCTGCCTTGAACCCTGGGAAGCCGCAGGCCGAGCGGGAGCCACCGGTGGAGTCAGTCGATCCTGGTAGCATGCAATTTGTTCCCATTTTTGAACAACCTAGTGAGGCCTTTCTTGACTTAATGTCACACATCAGTGTGCAGCAGTACGCAAAAGTTAAATGCTCGGGGTTGGGGGGGGGGGGGGGGGTCGTCTTCTCTATCCATCCTGCACCTGGGAAATGTCACACTGTATAACATCCCTATTTAGTCTGTGTTGATGGTTTTTTCCCAAGGCGTTAGTTGTGGCGGCAGAAGGATTAGGGGTTTAGGGGAGAGCACGAAAACTGCTTCCAGCACTGAAAGGAAGTATTAAGTGAATGACTTTTCTTTTAACACCCCAGGGGCTTTGTAAAATGATACATTTCTTATTAATAGGGGATTTCTGGCAAAGGCCAAGTAGATTAAGTTATGGCATCCATACCACAAACATAACTGGTATACCTCGTTAACTGTAGATCCTGTGCCAATTTAGAATATTTCAGAGTAGCTACTTGGTTTCTGTTAAACGGAAAAAGGAAATTTGTCCAACTGAGTATATTTTAGTGCTTTGTGGTTGTTTACCAGCCTAAACCAGAAGCGCCCAACCCCAAGTCTCTATGCTCTTCTGGTCTCTAGATATGGCTTCATTGTAAATCAATAGGAATTTATCATCAGTCTGACACATTAAATATATTAGCGTTTTGTCAGTAGTTTAGAGTGATAGTTTACATGATGTTACAATTCTTTTACAGCATTTGCCCATCTTAATGTTAATCCTATACATTTATAACACTTGAAGTTGTATACAAACTAACAATAAATACTACTGTATTCACTTTTTATATAAAAAAGGAACTAACCAATGCTGTAAAAAGTTTTTGTTGACTGTTCATAATATCTAATGCATTAATGTTAACATATAGAATCCTGTGTTAATATTGATACTGTTTGCCTTTGTAATCCCCTGTGATACATTGAATTAATAATATTAATGAAACATTTATTTGATCAAAAATACAGTAAAAACAGCAATATTGTGAAATATTATTAAAATAATTCCTGCATTTTCAGTAGCCATTACTCCAGTCTTCAGTGTCACAAGATCCTTGCAAAATCATTCTAATATGTTGACTAATTTACATTAATAAACATAATAAATCCCTTTACTGTCAATTTTGAACACTTGAATAAAAAGTTAACTTTTTTTTAAACTAAAAAAAAAAAAAAATCTTACTGATCCCAAACCTTAAAACGGTAGCATATACCAGTGAATGATCTGTCATGCATTATATAATCTTTTTGACTTATTTATAAAAGCTATTAAAAATTGTTAGCAAGATACAAGGTAAATTATTAATGTTTGGGAGTTAACCTAATGTGATTAATGAAATAACGGTTTAGTTCATAGCAGGACCTTTGTTTACAAAACCCTGTCATAAATACAGTAGCCCCAGATCCTCAGCAGACCTTATGTGCCTTTCCTGTTCATGTTTATAAAGCAGGGTCTCGCTGGCTTCTCTCTGGCAGTCTAAGGCCATGTCAAACAACTGGCCAAATCCATCCAATCACTCACATCATTTCCAGCAAGCTGCTGGCCCTTATAAGCCCTGAGAGCCGAATGTGATTTATTAAGCCTCTCCGAGGCACTGGACTAGTTACCTTAATTGTCTCGATACTTCCACTGTGTCTCAGTCCTGGGACAAAAGCTATCAGGGCAGGGGGCACCAGAAAATAACCCCAATGCATCACAGTACAAGGTATAGAGCTAGCCGTACGTTTGAGTGTGTGCTTTGCTACACATTAGCATGCTTTTGGTGTAACAGTGCCAGTTAGATGATGATAAAAATCTCAGTAAGACTAATTACACATAAAGCTAATCACTAACCTGATTTATCATGAGAGTTGCTAGTCTTGTCAACAAAATTACTGATGAAACAACCCAAGTGAAAAATAAATATACTAAAACGTATTTGAAATACATTTATTTCATGCTAAGTATACAACAAATACATTTGCATATGTATATGCACTGCAAAATACCCTGCAGTTGTACTTTTACTATATTAATCTGGTATACTTAAAGTCTGCTAAATTGGAACAACTAATTTTGTGCTTAATGCACTTTAATTGTGCGGAAGTAGTGCTGAAGTCCAACTAAAGATATACTGAAGTATATTTGATTGCGCTAAAGTGGATCTATTGCAAGTATACTTCAGGCACACTTTAAATATCTTGCATTTAAAGACCGATATTATTCAAAGATCATACAGTCCTCATCAATAGTGACATTAAAACACATTTTATGCTTCATATTACGAAATGTGCATTTGTGCACAAGTAGTATGCCATAATTTGTATCAATATTGAAAACAGTTGTGCTGCTTAATACTTTTGAGAAAACCATGAAACATTTTTTTCAGAATTGTTTGATGAATAGAAAACTTTAAAAAAATAACAGCATTTATTTTAAAAAGAAATATTTTGTAACATTATAAATCTCTACTGTTTTTTTTCTCAAATCAATGCATTTTTTCCAAAGTGCAATATTACTATGAAATGGCAAAATAGAGTACATTTAAAGGATATTTGCATCATAAGAAAAAAAAAATACACATTTGTCTTGTCAAGATTAAGTAAATACTTTTGTTCTATTATCTGCAGGGCTGTATACATTATGAGGTTGCAGAGTGCCAAAGCCCTCAAAACCAAAGTTAGTCATTTAAAATGGGTGGATTAAAACAATCATACTGAAGATCTGACATCCATATAGCATGCCTCAAGATCTCATTGGATGAGGGGGTTGCTGGGTCACAGCACTGATATTTGTGGTTTTCAAAATGGCACTTAGGCATCCTCTTAAGAGCTACTTTGTGCCTTTGGTGCTTGCTGGAATTAGTGATTTACTGCTCCTTAGAGTACACACTATCGTTCCTTACCCAAGAAACCCAGAAAACATCAGCTTAGTGTGATTGAGGGTTTCCAATACAGGCTCATGGTTATGCACTCCCTTAAGCTCTACAAATCTAAAAACGGAAAAGGGAGTTCATTTGAACATCTTCTCTTGGGAACATTGGTCTCTGTGGTGTTTCAGGAGGCCCTTTGGCCTCTGAACTGCGGGTGATACAAAGGATGTCCATTAACACAATGGGTATGCTAACAGTGGTCAGTGCTGCTTCAGCACTACTGGTCCACCAAAAGGTCTTTTACAACAGGAACGATGGCTGTGGAGGAAGTATTCTTATATCAAGACAAAGCAGGGGCTCAAGAGCCACAGTGATTCATAAGAGGGAATCCCTGCTTGGGTTCACACCGAGGTGAGACCTTGCTATCTGTTTGGGGGGAAAAAACAACAGTGGAGAAGAAAAAGTCAACACTTAAAAAATTGAGATGATGTTTTCCCCAGTGTTGCATGAAGCAGTGGTTTCTAAACAAGACCGCCATGACCCATTTCAAAACCCACTAAAACTTTAGAAACTACCAGGAAAAACCAGAGTTGACCATAATCTGGTCAATTTGGACTTTTTTGCTTCCATAACATGTCTTCTTTCAGTCTAGTGCAAAGAAAATATCCAAAATAAGTGTTTATTTTATTACAAGGCTTTGTTCTCAATATATATATATTTTTTCTCCACTTCAATACTTCCATACATACATTTTTCTAGCTTTATTCATATCCATATTCTTAAGGTTTTTACAGAGGAGTTTGTTCATGTATAATTCACCTGATTTACATAATATCCTAAAAAAATATTTTTTTAAATTTCCTAATTTCTTAAAAAACAATTGTGATTTTCTTTTTCTTTTCTTTCTTTTTTTGTATTTCATGATTTATGGAGTGATAGAAAGATATATCCAAAATATGAGGAAAAAAATCCTTCATGACTTTCTTTCTGTGAAACCTATTTTGAAAAATGTCTCAAGTTTTTTTTGTCCATATAATGACAGTCATTGGAATCCAGTGTTGTTTTGGATCCCATTGACTTTCATTGTATAAACAAAAGCCAAAAATATCTTCTTTTTGTGTTGTGTAGAAAAAAGAAAGTCATACAGGTTTGGAACGAGTAAATCATTTTTAGTTCAACAAGACTTTTAAGCTCTGAGAGAGGTTTCCATGTGTGATAAGACCCAGTTAAAGTAATAGCCCATTTACACAAAACAGAGCCCTGAGTCTCTAGCCAAACCCCGGCTCTGACTTCAACATGCTCTGGGGGAATTATGTGAAAGAATTTGTTGTAAACCCTTAAACTGAAAACATCTGTGAAGGCACACTGTTATTGGTCTTGCGGATGCCTCAGTTGGGGGTCAGACAGGCTGGTTGCGGTACCTCTCCTTTTGCCCTCTCTAGGGGGCCCTCCATTTTCTGCTTGTACGCCTCGGGCCACAAACACTAAGCAATTTTGTCCTTTTCATAAACCAAAGAAGCTTTGGTCCATTCTCCATTTCGGTCTTTTTGTTATTCTTCTACACCCAGGCAGTGGTCTTCCTGGCAGGCTAGAATGAAGTAAGCAATCGTAGCAAAACACTCATTCCTGTTACTCAGCATTTAACATCCTTTTTGTGCAGCTCCAGGTCACAATTGCTTTGCCTCAATGCCATTGACAATAAGACCCCTCATTAAAATTCTTTTCCATTGTGAATGCATCACTTCCCGTGGATGAAACTTCCCCTCTTGCTGCCATATCCCCGCGGCTCATGGCTTTCAGTGTTGTCCATTGCTTTTTACTCAGCCGTTTGGACCCTACATGCTTCAAAGAGGCCCGTCATTACCACCAGTGCCGAAATTGGCAGCGTTCTTTACTTTAACCAGAAGTGTCTTGGCTCACGATAACCGTCTCATGCCGTCACGCTGCACAAGTGAGATGATTTATGGATGGCTGCGATTTTTTACAACATTTACGACCAGGAGCGGCACTGCCAGCATCAGAGCCATTGGACACATAGATAATGAACTGCAAGGAAACGTTTCCCGTCAGCCCTCCTCTTTTCTGCGGATGAGAGGATTAGGCTCTTAATTAGTGCCTCCAAAGGGAAAGCTCAATTTACGGGATAGCAACAGAGTGCTGGGGGGAGGAGGGTGCAGGAAAATGTCTAACAGGCTGGAATGGGGGCCTCCCATTAGAGAAGGGAAAGGGGGATGGGAGGATGAGAGCTTCTTTCGCCCAGACAAAAGGGGTGCATTCCTCCTGTACCATGATTCACAAAGTTTTTCAAAGAAGGAGGGGCTACAACAGCCCCAAATTCTGGATGATCCTTGAATATAAGGGGTCATGGAGGTAATGAGCAAATTATTATAATATAACATATCACAATATAATATTAAGATATAAGGTTAAA
The DNA here is from genome assembly GCA_027422415.1 of Schizothorax lantsangensis. Taxonomy (NCBI): domain Eukaryota; kingdom Metazoa; phylum Chordata; class Actinopteri; order Cypriniformes; family Cyprinidae; genus Schizothorax; species Schizothorax lantsangensis. The sequence goes on along the minus strand of CM049848.1, from coordinate 27,267,824 downwards.
CCATCCACAATACCAAAATCTAATATCATGGTATGAGTAAATTTGTATATCATGGTAAAAGAATACATCCATATTATCATACAATCTTAAAAAAAAACAATAAGCTTTCAAATATATATAAATAAATATATATATGTATGTATATAATAATAATTATATATATATATTATATATAATATAATATTATAAATACACACACATACAGGATATATTTTGAAAATATTTACATGTATTTACATGTATATATTTATATTTCTATAATTTATATTATATATAAATATATTTAATATAGAAATATAATTTTTTTCTTAAATAAATACATGAATGTGTGTGTATTTATATATACCATACATAATAAATATACACATATATTATGTAAACAAAAACTTATTTTGGATGCGATTAATCACGATTAATCGTTTGACAGCACTAATATATATACGTATATACTGTATATATATATATATATATATATATATATATATATATATACTTAAGTTAAATAATCTTTAAGAATATTATAATGATAATAAAAAAAATATTATATACATATACATATAATATTTTATACATATATAATAATTTTTATTATTTATATAATAATAATAATAATAATAATAATAATAATAATTACTTAAAATATTATAAAAATGAAAATAAAAAAAACTTCATGAATAACTAAATAAACAAATAAACATTTAATCCGTAAAACAACATTCAGATATACTGTGTGGTTTTTAAAAAAAATCCAACATTAAGCAAAATTTCTACTGTTTGACACATTTTTACCATCAGCATATATATGACAACATCATACTGCCCAGCTGTACTTCACAAAAATGTTGGCTCTATTAAGGATGAGACCTGTTGCTGTAAAAAGTGGGCTGAAGGGGGAAGCAGAGGGGAGCAGACCTGTTGTTTTTAGGTTCTTTCCAGTGATGAGTAAGACTTAAGGAACTTACGTGTTTCTTTGTGTCATGCCGTCTGGTGCCCATAAATCATTGCGGTAGTCCTGTGCTATCCAGTGAGTGCCCTTTCTTGTGGCAAACCTTTCAGTCAAGTCATGCTTTTCCCACCATTGTTCCTAATTTGGGGGCCCACCTGTTTACTACTTTTAGTGTTCAAAATGTTTACACAGGACCTTATCCTGCAAGCGTATTTTTTCAGTTGGCTTCTCCTAACCTGACCAAAATGTTTTGGATGCTGAAAGTTTAATTTAAGTGGTTGGTATGAGCTTTGCATTAATACCCATGTACAGAATGAATACAGTTCCAGACGAAATTTTAATGAATGTTTAAACGTGTCAGCTTTAAATCCTGTTCGGTTTCAGTCAAAAATCTCACTGCAAATAAACTAATCCTATGTTTTGGTGGTTGCTGAGGTGAACCCAGGTAAAGAGGCACTAGAGAGCAGCTCTAATGTAAGGGTCTCATGAATGCAGCACACAGAGCAATCTGCTAGCCTCCCCCATACCTCTGAAACCACAGTTTGCTAAAGTGACTTTCTAACAGACTGCAACTGAAATGTTTACTTGGCGGCAATGAAAGCATAAAACTAAATAAACAAGAACCCATGAGTAACACATGTAGCTTTTTTCCAACCCACACTGGTAGGGAGGTCAGAGAAGGGAGACGTAGGGAAATGTTAGTCTATATGTCTCTTCTCATTCAAGTCTAAATGAAAGAACACAAACAAGACTAATTAATGAGAGTGCCTCGTTATTGTGAATGACTAATAATATTTGGCTGGACTGACTGAAGCTACAAGTTGCTACTGTGTGGGGCACTGTTTCTTTAATGTATAAAACAAAACAAAATAAAGGAAAAAAATAAAATAAAATAATAATTTTACATGTTTTACATGTGATAAAATTCCAATTGATTAATTTACATCACTATATCACAGGGTCTGTACCAAAACATTGTGAGCTACCTACATAGGCAACTATAATGTAGTAGGGTTGTACCGATAGACGATAGTATCGTGTATCGACGATAGTCAGAGATATCGACGATAGCAAATGTCTTTGTCGATAATCAAGACGATATTAGGCTCATTCTCCTATTAATGTATAAAACTATTATTATTATTATTGCTGTGAGGCGGCCTATTATTATTGGGCTATCAAATTGCCCCGCTATTTCACCTCAGCGCCGCACTTCACACACACGCGCAAATGAGGAATAAGCAGTCCGCGTCCGCGCTGTCAGTGTACGCGTCCCGATTGCTCATGCGGAAAGTATAACACAGGCTTAAGGCCAGAGTATACTTCGGCCGTCCACGTCCACACACTGTCATCAAGAGGGCTCGCGGACAGTCGCACACCCCGTCCGAGTGCAGGCAATTTTTTGAGTCCGCGCAAGTCAAGTTGGTGGTTCTGCGCATGTGTTGAGCTCGTCCGTCCGCACTCTTCTGCGGCTGAGTATACTTTGAATGCTGCGCGGACGCGGCTGTGCGCGAGACGGAACGGAACGTGGAAAGTGAAGAAGCCTTTAGCTTCGAGCTATTGATGAACATGACGAAACTGCACCGGCAGCATTTCGTTTCCTTTACAGCACATTAACAAAACACATGGATGCTTATTCTTCATCATCGTTATTATAAAAATATGCAGTTAATAAGTTATCAGTCTAAAACTGGGCTCGTTATGGGGCGTGCGGTCCGGTGCGCTGTATGACTGATGTAGCCTATCCATTTAATTTAACTTTACTCCAAAATTATGAACTTACCTGAAAATATTTTTATCTTTAACATGTTCGTTTATGTCCAACACAAACTACTTTTGATTTTCACCTTGACTGATTTTTAGACTGATAACTTCCGCGCCGATGCGGCAAACTTGTCACAGTAGGACGCGCGGTCCTAATAGCGATGTATGACTGCTGTATCTGAATATGAACTAGCTGTTTTCAATATTTTTATAATTAACATGTTAGTTTTTCAGTATGTTTGAAAGTATATTATTTCGGTTATTGGTACTTCCAGGCTCTATCGCTCTCTCTCTCACACATGCGTGGTTTAAAATCACCAAATAGTTATGAAATAGCCCATGCACGATAATATAGTGTATCGGCGATCTCACAGGCTGGCGATATGACAATATGAAAAATGACCATATCGCCCAACACTATAATGTAGTATCCTAACTGATGGAACCTAATAAGTAACTGAATTGAAACTCTGTACATAGCCAATAAAGACACTCAAATCCCAAGTGAATTCAATAGATTTTGGTGTAAGCAAATATTTTATAAAATTGTCACTGTCCAATTATATTATATTTATCAAAAATTTGTGATATAAAATGAATAAATCATTTTTTTAATGTATATAGTTCTATAATTTATAATGAATTAGAATGTACATAAGAAACATTATGTAGTGTAAATAAATAAATAAATATATTTGACTGCAGAATACTCAAATGCAGTATATAATTTATAAATTGCCTACCTTTTGGAACTGCTTTTTCATCTGCCTATTATGCCTTAAAATGCTATCTGCATTGGCAGTTCACTGTATTTCAAAGCAAACTTGGCCTATTTTTTTGCGCACACCCCTGAGACATTTTTAGTGGTGTCTTGTATCAAAGCTAAAAGTTCAAAACATCCTCGTGTTTAATGTCGGGACAAAAGTCAACTGTGAATCTACTACGTTTTGTTCACACACTCGTTTAACTCCTCTTAGAGCTCTTGTAAATATTGTCAGACGAGCAGAAGCATGCCTCTGTCTGCCTCTCAGAGAGCTCTCTACACAGGGCAATATTTATCTTAGTGCGGGCCGCAGGGAGGGCTAAAGCACAAGAAAGAGGTCTAGGTAAACACTTCAGAGGGGTCTGAGACGGCCCTCCAACACTCTACTGAAAAGTGCCAGTGACTGACCTCACAGCTCAATGGCACGGTGCTAACTAGGACAGAGACAAAGCGGGCAAACAGCCAATTGTTTGAAGATAGAGCCTGCAGTGCTAAACAGGGGACAGGAGGATGGGGGCAGGGGAAATGCCTAAACTCTACTGAAGCTGTAATTTACAGCATTAGAGCGTAGCATTAAGACAACTTGTGCTTCTTCTAATGTAGTGGTTACAGTCTTAACATGTCCAGGTCATATTTCACCCCACAAAACTACTGCATGCATGGATCTCTGAAATACTTTATTCTGATTGGTCAATCGTGGCATTCTGCAGTCAATGACTGTAAAAACCAATAATTGATCCAACAAGATCTCCTCCTTCTCACATAAACATAAACCAACTAAAAAAATTACATCTATTTATTTACTTATTTGTTTTGTAGCCATATAATAAGTGGGTCAATGATCGCACCATATCAACTAACCACATCATCTACCCAATTCTCATTACCACAATGCTAAAAATTCACATAAATACAACTAAAACAATAAAACCCAATTACATCATATTTAAAACAACAAAACATTTATATGTACTAGTAGCAGTAAATCTATAAAGAAAAAAAAAAGTTAATTGAAAGAAAGCTAAAATATAATAAAATATACATAGATGAAAAACTTAAATGAAACAATTAGACAAAAAAAATGTAAATGTTGCTTTTGCAAGTTGCAACAAATTGAAACAAATGTTTAAGTACTAAAACTGAAATCAATTTAAATGGAAGCCTAATAGAAATATTACAAAAAATATATATAAAAAAAGAAATAATAAAACGACAATAATAAAAATGACAAGCACATAAAAATACTGATTAATAACAAAAAATATAATTTATTATTTTTATTTTATTTTATGTGCTTTTGTACAAATATATATATATATATAAATATAATTTACATATAATTATATATATATATGAATTAGTTAAATATAATTTGACTAATATTTGTTTTGTACCGGCTTTCATTTTTGTATATTTTAAAAACAAGTGAAATACTGTATGCATTACGGTAATGAGAATGAATTGTGTTACACAGTCAAAAAAATCACAATGTAAAAAAATGCAACAGCCCTAAAAATTGGATGAATGGATTAATGCACAAAATTCATGTAAAAAAAAAAAATCTTATTTTGTGGTAAATTTCATAATGATTTGTTGCAGGTCTGCATAAGGTTCACCTGTACACAGTCAAATATAAGCCTATAAAGATAAGAGAGCTTTAAACTGTATGTCTATGTCTTTTCATTCTACATGGTCAAACCGTACACCTACAGATAAAACTGACAATCACAACTATCAGAACATCTTTGTGCTAAAGATTCATTTAACTGTTAAAATCTGCACCCACTCAAAAGAAACGACCTGTCTGAATTACTCAGTTCACATTACCTGTGGTCATAGAAGCGATGATGGAGTAAAACTAGGATTGATAATTGTCAGCAATTAGCTCAAGGCAAAGAAAGAGAAGGCAAGATTCAAGATATGTGTTGTGAATACTTAAAACAAGTGGAGACTAAAAGCCACTGGTCACAGCCTGACAGCCAGGAAGAGCAATACAATACACTCTGTCTGAGCTAAGAGGCAGGTCATTAACACATAATAGAGAGGGGTGTCACTTTAGACACCTTAATTTGATAATTAGTGACAGGTAAAATTACACTATTGAAGGATGACAGAATAAGGGATAGAAAAGTTTGCTGTGCCCTCAGCCAGTTAAGTCACAATGAAACGGTTCGGCCTGCCTGTTCTATAGTATCTAAAGTAACAAAACGCAACAGCAGGTGATTTACCAGAATAAAATGACTTATATGGAGACTGGCTCCCGTCTGAGGATTTTTCCTGCAGGGCAGCACATGAGCCTCATTTTTTTTTAATGCATCTTAAAACATGGAACCCAAATTTTGCATTCATCGCTCATGATGTCTTTGATGAACCTTTTGTTCTACATCAGCTTTTGTCAGTAGGCCAAAAATCTAAATGACTACCAGAAGTTTTCTCTTACAAAGATATTTAGACAGTAATCAAAGTGCCTCAATGTTCCTGTTTTCCATTTAGAGTTTACTAAGGAGGGTGTGTCAGCTCTTGTCTTCATTTCTTTTGTGTTTTAACAGTATAGTTCATCCAAAAATCATCATTTACTCACCGTCATGTCGTTCCAAACCTATATGACTGTTTTTGTGGAACATACAATGAAAGTCAATGAGGTACAATTGTTTTGGATCCCACTGATTTTCATGGTTTGAACAAAAACATACCTCAAAATATATTTTTTTCATGTCCCACAGAATAATGTGTTTACAAATGTAAACAGAGACGGCAATTAGAGTAGCACATCCACACACACAAAATAAACATCTGGCTTTCTAACTTCTGTCGTGATAGAAACGGTGGCGTAAAACTGAACCATGCTTTACTGAGAAATTTGATTAAAAAGCTGTTCTCCTCTCTCACAAAGTAATCTCAAAGGGCATTGAAGTTTAACGGTTGCCGCCGCCTTGATGAAGATACACATGTGCCACAGATGTATTCACATCCACGAGCTGATCCTTCAATGACTATCAGATGGTGCTCCTGCATCAGTGTTTGTTTCTGGACTGTTAAAGTCTCAGTTACAGTGAGCTGACATGACATGGGTACACGGTACAGGGTATGAAGTTTAGAGAAAGAACGACAGAATGAACGATAGACATAAATCGAATGAAAAACGACAGAACGAATGAATGACAGATGAATGCGATGGATGGACTGTTGGAGCAATAGATGGAGAAAGCAAATTAATGATAAACAGAACGATAACGACAGAACAATAATGACAGAATGAGAGAGAGAGAGAGATAGAGAGATAGAAAGATAGATATAAAGACCTCTAGACAGATGGACAGATAAACAGATAGATGGAGGAATGTGAAGGACAGATAGAATGGACAATGGATGGAAAGAAGAAGCATTAATTAGATAGATAGATGGACATAATGAATGATGATGGATGGATAGATAGAACACTGGATGAATGGCTAGATGGACAAACAGGTAGAACAATCGATGAATAGAATGAACGAACATCCTGTGGGATGTGGCTAATTCATTTCATGATGATAGATAGAACGATAGAAGGATATAGACAGAATGATACACAGAATGATACATAGAAAACAGATAGAACGATAGAATGATAGATAGATAGAAAGATAGAATGATAGATAGAATGATAGATAGAACGATAGATAGATAGATAGATAAAATGATAGAAGGTCAGAAAGACAGAACGATAGATAGAACAATAGAACGATAGATAGAACGATAGATAGATAGATAGATAGAACGATAGATAGAACGATAGAACGATAGATAGAACGATAGATAGATAGATAGAACGATAGATAGATAGAACAATAGAACGATAGATAGATAGAACGATCGATAGATAGAACGATCGATAGAACAATCGATAGAACGATAGATAGAACAATAGAACGATAGATAGATAGATAAAATGATAGAAGGTCAGAAAGACAGAACGATAGATAGAACGATAGATAGATAGATAGATAGAACTATAGATAGATAGAACGATCGACAGATAGAACAATAGAACGATCGATAGATAGAACGATAGAACGATCGATAGATAGAACGATAGAATGATCGATAGATAGAACGATAGAAAGATAGAACGATCGATAGATAGAACGATCGAAAGAATGATTGAACGATAGAACGAACGATAGAACGATAGATAGATAGAACGATAGATAGAACGATAGATAGATAGAACGATAGATAGATAGATAGATAGATGATAGATAGATAGATAGATAGATAGAACGATAGATAGATAGATAGATAGATAGAACGACCGACAGACAGAACGACAGACAGAGTGGACTGAACATGGGAATGTGTCACACTGAATATTCTTCTGTCTGAGCACATTATCATTAGCAGTTATAGCCAATTACAGCATCTCAGAGAATTTGACAACCTGCCAGCTATAAGCCCCTTGAGGTGTCAGAACTGGGCTACACAAACAGACGAGAACACAAGGTCTATTTAGGGGGGATATGCAGGCTCCATTTCAACAGTTAGCATGAACACACCTGCAATAACATTTCAGACATGTCTTATTCCGATTCATTTTCCATGTGTTACCAAATATAGCCTCTGATAACAGTACGCTCAAATTGTACTGCTTTAAATTGAACACTTTCAGGCCAGACAAATATAAAGGTTGTATAGGTATCTGTTGTTAGATATAAAAAAAAATATTATTGCTCATAGTCAGAAAAATCCTATAAAATATTGAATAAATAAATATAAATGCCCATTTTTTAAATTCTATATTTTATATTGATGAAACAAAACTACAACCTTCAACTGTAAATGCTACAAATTAATTTAGCCATTACACCATCATAATGTAATTTTTTTTTTTAAGAAAAAATATCCATATCAACTGATAGCAAGCAAGCAAGCAATAAATGAATAAACAAATAAATATATGCAGATATGATAACATTCCTTTGGAGTATGAAGTTCAAATGAAGTCTCGGGAACTTGCTTTGCTTTGTTAAATAATTTCCCATTGAAATCCATCATCAGCCTTGAAGGCGAATCAAAACACTTCTGGATTATATCAGTGCGATGACACAATGGAGGCCTGGTCTGTGCCTGCGGTATTCGCTGACTGCTTAAATTAGATAAGAGAGAGCATATTTACACTCTGGCCCAACACTACAATTCAGCCTGTCAGTGACAAGGTCTCAGTCAACACTGCTCTCAATACATTTAGCTATTCTGTGGCTGCGCAAACAATGGTATTGTAAAGGCAATGATGTTTATGCTGTGGAGTGGTGGGTTGTGTGGGAGAAACTATGTTCCTTTTTCGCCTCCTGCTCTTGGCAGAGCCGGCACAGCTCCCTCTGGCTCCAGACGCCTCTATGTCTCTGCCAGCAGGGCGAGACTCGCTTGACAGAAGAAAACGGTACCTGGAGCAGACTGCTAATTGGCTATGTCCCAAACACCAGCGTAGAGCTAATGAATACACATAATGAATTAACTGAACGTTACAGAAACATAAGGGTGGAACAAAACGGTATAAAGTTATATTCTTTGTTCTCTCATCTACAGTACAATACAAATGTAGTCAACAAAAACATTAGTAAACATTTATTTATTTAAGTGATGAGAATTTACAAAATATACGCTGTGGGATTGCAATAACTAATCAATAATCAAAAAAACTATTAAAAAATTAAACGTTAATGTATTACCATTCAAAAGTAGATATTTTAATGTTTTTTAAAGTCTCATATGCTCATCAAGACTCCATTTATTTGATCAAAAATACAGTAAAAATAGTAATATAGGAAAATATTATTACTTATTCCTGTGATGGAAAGCTCAATTTGTTTAAATCCTGTTTAAATATATATTTTTTAGAAGTGCTTATTATTCTATGGAAACCTTGATACATTTGTTTTCAGGATTCTTTAAAGAAAAGAAAAAAAGTAATTTAACAAAAAAAAAAAAAAAAATGAATGAATGAATAAATAAAGAAATTAATTCATTAATAAATCGATGAGAAATTTTTTTTTTGAAAAAGGGCAGTCTAAATACTGTCAAGTTTGATCTCTCCATAAAGATACTTTCTCTTCTACAAACCTTTAAATTCCATAATTCACTGTACAATATCTGACCATTCCATGCTGAAATGTTTGAGAATTACTCTGCTTCCTGTTACATTTGGATCTTTCATACTTGTGTTGATACCTACATGGCTTCATGCCACGACATGTCAAGTGCAGGTCTTGTTTATTCCATCATGCCGTCTGAGTCAAAGATAAGATACTATCCTACTGGATCCACGTTAAACCACTCGGCTCCAGGAGGAGGAGGGTTAGAGGGAACACTGGGGCCAGGAACAAGTCCGTATCTGCTGGTGCCTTGGGATGACCTTTTTTCTCTTTGAAGCACAAACCAAGAATGCATAGTTTACATTGTGGGAAATTACCTAAGCCACAACGGAGTTCAAATTCACACCGATTTATACCTCGAGAATCAGATGGACCTTGAACTTGGACTTTGCATGACCAAAAACCTGCTTTCTCAACCATTTGGGTGTGTACGCAGTGGTTCCAGCCGAATAAGTATTCCAATGGCATGGATTTCATTTGGAAATTGTGTCCATTTTCCACTTTTTTTCACTTCTTCTCTTAACATCAGCCAGACTTATTTTGGGAAAATTGTTTTAAGAATGATTGAGACTGTACGCCGCTGCCAGCAGTGTGAGCTGGCTTTTATAAGAAACAAACGAGTAAGGAAACATTTTGATTCCATTTCCCATGTACAAGCTTTCAAAATTCCAAAAGATTTTGGTCTCTGGCAGCTTTTCCTTGCTGCCCACAGGCCACACAGAAGGAGAGGAGTGAGCGGTACATATGATACTGTACATCCTGTGACTTCCTCCAGAGACCAATGCTTCAGCAAATCTGAGTAAATAGCCATCCATGTATTATTTTCTTAACACCATTTTCCCTGACATTTTGACCAGCAGGTTTACGTGCACTTGTTCTGCGAATCAAACAGATCTGCAAGACGGAAATTCAAAGAGCCAGCTAGCTAACATGGCAAGCCCCAAGTAAGGCTTCAAATTTCAAAAGTGCACAGCAGACATTTCTGATTTTCCCCTTAGCTTTTAAACAATCTTCTCTTTGAAAAACTTTGGTTTCTTTAGAGTTTTAGTCTAAAAGGAATGGTTCTGTCATCATTTATTCACTCTCATTTGACTTACTTTCTTCTGTAGAACATAAGACATTTTCAAGACTGACCTGGTCACTCTTTTCCATACAGTTATGATGAACTATTCATCAAAAAGGATATAAAAGCACATTAGAAATATGATAAAAGTGGTAAAAACGCTATACTGTATGTCTTCTAAAACCAGACTCATATTTAAGTTTAATTTTGTTATTCACAATTTTTTCTCATCCATCCTAGCTCTCCTTGACTCGTTCATTGAGAGCTGAAAGTTCAAGAGAGAAATAGCTGTCTGGTTTGTGAACCAATCGTTTTTGTGAGTCATATCTTTTCAGTGAATCAGTTGATCTGGTTAACAAGATTAGTAGGAGTGATTTATTCATGAATCAGACTGATATGGTTCTCAAGTTCAAATCACTGGCTCAGTGATTCAAATGGTTGCAGAAGGGGGAGGGGAAGACTATTACAGAATAAAGACCAAAAATGAAAATTCTTTCATAAAATTACACAACCTCACATCATTCCAAACCAGTAAGAGCTTTATTCATCTTTTGAACACAAATGAAGATATTTTTGATGAAATCCGAGAGCTTTCTGACCCTGCATAGACAGCAACGCAACTCAAGTGTTTCTCATGAACGTGCATCGAAGACTGACACGGAAGAATAAAGTCATTATTTTTGTTTTCTTTGTGCACAAATTTTATTCTCGTAGCTTCATAAAATTAAGGTTGAACCACTGAGGTCACATGGAATATTTTAGCAATGTCCTTACTACCTTTCTAGGCCTTGAATGTGTCAGTTGTGTTGCTGAAGGGTCAGAAAGCTCTCGGATTTCATCAAAAATATCTTAATTCATGTTCCGAAGATGAACGAAGGTCTTACGGGTTTGGAATGACCTGAATTAACAACAGTACTTTCATTTTTGAAATTAGAAAAAACACATGCATAAATTAATCCCCGGAATTAGTATTTTTTAACGGGTCACAGACACTTATTCTTTCTAATTTAATTCAGTTCTAATTTAAAATAATCTTGTCGGTTAATGGTTAATAATCGGTTAACGAACGTTGGTTGTCGGTTAGGAAAAATAACCGAAATGAACATCCCTAATCCTTATCAATGGCACACAGAAGACAGCATAGAATCGTGTTGATACAGTACTGGTTTGAATCAGTTTGCCAAACCATCCAAGTAAGAGTACGACAGGGCTACAGTCCACTGACATTCAGTACTTCAATGAATGGTGAAAGGAGCTGCATCATGCTTCTGTGCGACTGTCTGTCCACCAGCGGTCGGAGGATTCCTCTGTTTGTTATCACTTGACCGACTGCATTTACACAGTCAACCCCCGCTGCTTATTTTGCTGGTCGCACAGTTTACTATAGCGCGTCTAGGCCCTGTCCTTGGAGCGTGTCCAGTAATGACTACTACTGTCGGCCCCCCTCCGTCTGTCTTCAACGCAGGACAACCTGCTGACACACCAACCGCCAATCTGTGGGAAAGTTTTTCCTGGAAAGCAACATATTACAGAGGTTCTGCAGCTTTGCATTTAACTGTAGTAATAACTATGCTTCTAGATATTATATTTAACATACATTTCAGTGCAGACCTCCTACAACGCTGAGTATTCTGAAAAACTAGTTAAATGCTTCTTGATTTGCTTGATAAAGGCTTGAAGAGTGCTAACTGACACTATGCTAAGCTCCGCCCCTCTTGGTTACCGTTGCTAATGCTTCTCACAGTCAACTGAATGGAAAGAAGCCTCATCTGCAGGGCCGGCGCCAAGGGGGGGCATTCGCGGGCCGTGCCCCCCCCCAAACGAGTCACTGTGCCCCCCACTTTTCATCCTCTCCCCTCCTTGCTGAAGGTGATCCATTTCGAAAGCGAAAGTGAAACCGATAAAATAGCGCACATAAGAAAGCGATTGCATGCTTTAGCGAGCGTCAGCAACTGCACACGATCACAGATTGCATGCTTCCCACCCGAATCCCCCCCCTCCACACACACACACACGTGATTTGTGCCCCTCCTAGAAATTTAAATGCCCCCCTGATGGAGGTGCCCTGGCGCCCGCTCTGCTCATCTGGCAGCAATTACAAGTTACAACATTAGTGTAAGAGGAATTTTTTTTTTTTAAAGCGCATACTCACTATAATACTGTTCCTGTAGGAAAATTTTTGGTTTTATGTTATGGGAAATAACTGATAAATGCCTGATATTGAAATTCTCTACTTTTTTTATATAAATGAAATGAACTAAAATCAATACTACAAGTATATTTAATTTATTACAACATTATAAAAGTATACTGAATAATTTAATAACCCCATTCAATGTTCTTTTTAGGAACTGTACGATATAATATTGTACATTGTAATATTGTAATGTAAAAAAAAAAGAAAAAAAAAGGTAATTAAACGATAAACACCTGATATTAAAATCCTTAAAAAGGGCTTTTTGTATCATTAAGCAACTAAAAAAACAGCTTGCACATTCTTTTTGTACTGTAAATGATGAAGGAGTGTTATGAAGTGAATATTGTCTTTGTTTATCCTGCGTAGATGTCTGGAAGACTTTAGACATTCTCTTCCTGTCATGGGCTGCGGGTCTGGCTCAGGATTGTGTGTGGGTAGAGGTTCACACCCTGTTTTCATTAACGACAGTCCAGATGTGTCTGTTCACTGGACACTACATTTCACCGCATGCTACATACATACACACGCACGCACAGAGAGAGCGAGAGAGAGAGAGAGAGAGAGAGAGAGAGAGAGAGAGAGATACCCTGATCTTTCATTCACAGTAAAGGGGCCACCAAAACACCTGTGTGAGAGCGAGTCTTTACAGCCTTTGAATCCACACAAGGAAACATAAAAAGGATGGAATTATCTCAGAGTTTGAAGTTAGGACTAAACAGTGCATGCTGGGAATGGCACGCTGTTGAAAAAAAGGAGAAAAAAGGAGGCAGAGACGAATAGGGAACGAGCAGGGGAGTGGGCTAATCCCCCGAAGCATCCATATATTGCTCCTTACTCGTCTCCCACTGCTTGTAAACGGCCTGGAATGTAACATGTTGTCTTTGGACCCCGTGTGTGTAGATGTCTCCAGTATGGAGAGATTTATGTGCGCAGACGTTGCCTAAAGCTCCCTCTTTTTGACTTTTAACAAGGGGCTTTGAAGCAAGGGTAGAGCCTTCCAGCATTAAAGTAATATCAGAGGCACATTCTTTCATTTCTTAGTCAGTTATGCATTGTATCTTTATGTGGCGGCTGTATCTTTGTCAACGTGTTATGTCTGGCAGATACAACATCTGAGAAATGGGTCAAAATGAGTTTGTCTTTGCCCTTGTAACAGTCAATCTTCTCTCGCGTGAAGTTTGCGATGCATAAGAGCGCATTTTAAAAGAAGTAGTACTTTCAGAGCATATCAAATATTCCTCAGAACTCAGATGTTAACAGTATACATATATTATTCTTTATTTTCAAGCACACTAATGTTCGAAATACACCAGACATTTTTAACATCAAACTGTTGAAAAGTAAAAAGACTAAAACCCATGTGACCGAATTCAAGCAAACTCAAAAAAGGGAAAAGTGCACTGGACTTCCTCTTTCCAGTCTCGTTCCGTATGTAGGGCACAGCTTCTCTGACTTTTACTTTCTTTAATGAGTGTGGAAGGGAACGGAGCTACTTCTTCAACTTCTTGATCGGAATCTCATGTTTTTCAAGTAGACTTTACGCCACAATCAAATGCCTGTGGACTCTCCGAAAAAAAACAAAATCAAGACATCCCCCTGCTTTCACTTACCATATCTAATCTTTAAATCCCCCTTTGGGGCTGGTCAGTCCCCCATGTGAAATCTAAGATGAGGAGAGCAGGGGGATCTTGGAAAGCCATTTACTTAACTGTTTATAAAAGCCACATGAAGGAAACTTTGCACAAATCCCCTTAACCGCTGGTGAAAGAGCTTGTTTCCACACAGACCGAACGAGCAGCGAGTACAAGAGCGCGACTGGAAGCGAACAAAATGGAAAGAAATATGAAGCAAACTATGCACAGACAGCAATAAAATGATCTCTTAGTTTTTCTTGCCAAGGTAGGATCAAGACTAGGTGCTTTTACACCGTTTTGGTCACCTTTTGGGAAGCCGAAAAGAAAGTATTTCCCACTCTAAAATGATATCAATCTTCTGCAAAGACTGCAGTCTGTTCCAGATAGTGGGCGGTCATACATCTGACAGGAAGAAAAAATTAGACTCAGTCAATAGGCCTTCCTGTAAGCTGCCTGCATGACTTCTCGGGTGTCGGGCAATGGTGGGGTCAGTATTGACTGAGGTAGTTTCAAAACCAATACAAAGAGTAACTATTTGTTTCATACACTAAATTTGTAGGGTTTGCACTAGGTTAGTTCATGGCAGCATTATGACATTGTCAATAGTTGTGACGCCAGTGGTTTTAGCATATATAAAGACCAAACATCACTGAGTAAAGCCGGCTGCACACTGGACGAAAAGCACCGCAACTCTGGACAACTTTGTTCTCAAGTTCAAGGCGGCAGTCCAAAAAAGGGAATCTAATCACCATACAGGCCAAAGTTCACTTCAGGAACGAACAAAGTAGCCTCGGTGAGAGGCACAGAGTAATGACTTGAATTTCATCACACAAAGTTGTCGTAAAGCTAAAAACAATTGAATATAAGTCGTATAAGCAACTTTTTACAATATTTTTAAGTTGTTTTTCATAATTTTGGAGATTTTACAGAAAAAAAAAAACACATTGTGTGTTCCACAGAAAAAAGAACAGTCACAAAACTTACTGTTCTTCTAAGACATTACAAATCGGTAAATGTAAGACAAAAAAAATCTACAACACCAATATAAATGTGCCCTGCTCATGCTATCCTGTCAGAGATCCCCTTTCTCTGGACCAGAAAACCCACTGCAGCGGAAGGGCCTCATTTAGAGAAACAGAAAGGCAAGGCGGAGAAGAGAGAAAAAAAAGAGAATAAATCCCTTTCTCAGGAAGATTAGTGGCTGTCCCTTTAGAGTGGGCTGTGGATGGAACAGCTTTTTAAGCCACATTTTTCTCTGCCAGTGGCTTGACCCCGGTGCATTGCCTCTCTCCCCTGGGCTGCCCGCTGTACTGCTCTCTGCTCCTCCCACCCAGCCTCCCTACCCATTCTTCACCGTCTCTACGGAGACCTACTCAGGAGGGATAAAGAAATACCTCTTTTTCTCTGACATGGTGCTGGAGACCAATCTAGAACCGCTCTGTGTGATTTCACTAATGTAAAAAAGGTGATCCTGGGCTGGATAAATCAACTCCGCCTGCTTATATCGAACCAGGAACTAGTAATGTCACAGGGATTTTTTCACAACTAAAAAATGTTACTTGAGCACCAAATCAGCATATAAAAAAATCATTTCTGAAGGATCATGTGACACTGAAGACTGGAGTAACGGCTGCTGACAATTCAGCTTTGCCGTCACAGGAATAAATTACATGTTAAAATACATTAAAATAGAAAACGATTATTTAAATTTTCATGATATTAATGTTTTTGTTGTATTGTGATCAAATAAATGCAGCCAATCGAACTGACTTTGCATCGGGATCATGTCAGGACAAATTAAATTTGAGAACACTGGTTTTAAATTTGGCCTGAACTGGTGGGAAAGAATGTGTTGTGGTTGGAGGAATTTCTTTGCAGATTTTCCTTTGAAACACTGACACCTTTCCTCATTCGTGCTCTGTGTCATGTACCTACACCGAGCACACGTTGTTTCGAGGTACTGAACAAAAGTTGGACCGTGCAGCTAATAAATCCTGCAGATCCCCTGTAACCACTAAACTGACCTCAATAAAACAAATTCTGCACCATAAAAGTCTGAACAAAAGCTGTAAATAGACATAAAAGTGAGACGAAACAAAAGGTATCGAATAGCTCAGAAATGCTTTAAATAAGTTGAGCCCTGCTCCTGGGGATCTATCACCCTGCAGGGTTCAGATCTTCAAACTCTAGTCAAACACACTTGAATCAGAGAATCCAAGACTTCAGATTCATTGGCAATCACAGGCAGGGTTTGAAAATAAACCATGCAGAGGCAGATCTCCAGAGACAGGACTGTGTGCATGTGGGTCACTGTTCTAATGTTTTTACAGAAGAACTAAGAATTTCTTCATATATTGCATTTGTTGAATTAATTAATTGCTTTTCAGTGTTAGTTTCCGTCATTTCGTTCCTTATGTTGTTTCAAACCTGTATGACTGACTTTCTTCTGTTGAACACAAAAGCAGACTTTTTAAGGAATGTACTGGTCATTTTTTCAGTGAAATTACAATAAAATGGGAACAGGAGCTTTCAGGATTCAAAAATGACTCAAGAGCACCATTTAAGTTGTTCATACAATATTGTGCACTATATTTCATGCCTTCTGCATTCAAAATAAAATGTATGTTCTTAAAAATGGCCTGTTAAATGCTCATAGATGTACCGGATGTACACGAGTAATAAGTTGGAGAAACTCAAGAAATGTGAAGTATGATTTGAATCATTCAGACTAATAAGAATCATTTGTTCAAGAATTGGGCATCGATACTTATCTCATGAACAAGTTAAGGAGAGCTAGGTCATATCACAATTTCCAGTGAACAACAAACTCAATTTTGATTTGTATGGAGCATCTAAATTATAATATTCGAACCCTGAAAGCTTCAGTAACCATTCATTGTAACTTCATGTAAAAAAACAACCAGGACATTCTTTCATTTTTCTTTCTTTTGTGTTTCAAGGAAGAAAGAAAGTCAGAGGTTAGGAATGACATGATGGTGACTAAATTATATTTTTTTTGGTGAATCGTTCCTTTAATACTTTGTTTTATCCTTAATGAAAAATCATATTAACTGTAACACTAAATAAAAAACAAATAGAGAACCTAGGAAAAAAAAAATATATAGAGATAATAAATATCCAACTGATAGGCTTTATCGGACAATACATACATACATAAAATGATGTATGCATAATTAACGCACATATTTGTTGATTTATTCATGTTATATGGGTATGACGCAGAATTGCAGTGTCAACAATAACCAGAATGTATTATGAAAAAGACGATCATAATATCAAAGACGACTCTCAAAAAAATAATTATCTTTATTTCTCTGGCAGGCCAACAAACTCTATCGGTGTCACCCGACACTATTAAAGTATGTCATACAATGAAAAACTACATTACCATCTCAGCACAGACCCCGGCGGCCAAAAACCATGATGCTAACAAGCTCAGACAGCCATGATTAGTAATACATAACTTCTGGTCTCCAGTGGTGAGAACAAGGTCCTTCACTATCATTGAGGTTTGTATTCAAAAGCCTTAGCCAAAAACTAATAAACAAAACACAAAATAAATTACTTTTCCTTGAGTATTTGCTTTTATTATACTTTTCAAGTTTCTAAATATGCAAATGAACTTCTTTAACATTAATTATATTCCACAACATCATACACTGAGACAAAATATAACACCCTTACAAAAACTGGGCACACCGATGCCCTATTTCTCCTTTTGTCTTAAACAATTTATGATCATTGCTTTCTTATGGCAGGCCACCAAACCCTCAATAAACAGTAAGATGCTATAATATGAGCAGGTCATTAGCATTTCAAAGGTCTTTCACCATATTCATGTTTGTCAGATGGACAGCGCAGTCCACTGCTCTCCCTGAAGCTTTAAGAAATTTATAACATTTATACTCTGGAGGTAAGAACAAGGTCTTTCAACCTAGTTAGAGAAGGGTTTTCATCACACATTCACTGACATCTTTTAAACATGTACAGCCTCTCGTCCATTCTCTTCACTCTTTCCTTCGCATCTTTGAGTCAACAAGTGATACATACATGAGCAAACCGGTCCGATATGCAATATATTTACATATATGCATCTCAGACAATATATGAACATGTCTTTTATAATACATCGTAATCTCGGGTGTTAAAGGGTTGGTTGACCCAAAAATTTAAATTCTGTCATTCATTACTCACCCTCATGTCATTCCAAACCCGTAAGACCTTCGTTCATTCTTTGGAACACAAATTAAGATATTTTTGATGAAATCCAAGAGCTTTCTGACCCTGCATAGACAGCAACAGAACTTCCACGTTCAAGGCCCAGAATGGTAGTAAGGACATCATTAAAATAGTCCATGTGACATCAGTGGTTCAACCTTCATTCTATGAATATGAGAACTTTTCAGAAATTGTTGAATAAAGTTGTTATTTTTGTTTATAACAAAATAATAAAGTTGTTATTTTTGTCCATGATGTCACATGGACTATTTTAACAATGTCCTAACTACCTTTCTGGGCCTTGAATGTGTCAGTTGCGTTGCTGTCTATGGAGAGTCAGAAGGCTTTCGGATTGCATTAAAAATATCTCAATTTGTGTTCCGAAGATGAACAAAGATCTTATGGGTTTGGAATGACATGAGGGTGAGTAATTAATGACAGAATTTTCATTTTTGGGTGAACTAAGCCTTTAATTATAATTGAAAATTAACTTATTTTTTAAATCGAAAATTGAAAATAAACTAATTTTTGCAAAATGTCAAAATTACTTTTAATTATAAATTTAAATATTTTTAATATCTACAACAACTTAAACTACTAGGCATATCAAATTGAATAATAATAACAGCTTCTAAAACAGTGTAGTTATTGTTAACTAAAACTAAATATCAAATATAAATATTAAATAAATTACAAAATGCAAGTTTAGGTTGAAGTAAAATTAAAACAAAATAAAGGCAATCTAAAATATATTAAATCTAAACTTAATATAATATAATGATAAATGCACAAAACTAAAATTAAAATGAAAACAGAAAATATCAAAATAAAAGCTAATTAATAATATTAATTATATTGTAATAGCATTAAACAGTACTAAAATAACCCTGTTCTAAACAGGTTCTCAAACACTCCTGTCAATGGAGTTTGCAGCCCTATGCTGTAGTTTCGGCATCTACCACCAGGAGCTAAATGAGTTGTGCTAACAAGCTAAACCTGGTCAGACAAACAAACAGAAAAAAGCTCCACAAAAACTTGTCAAAAAAGTCAAACTATAAATGGTCCTTACGCAATAAACCCGGGGAGGAAAGAAAGTAATTTAAAGGTGCATTGCCTTGTTTTTTTAACTAATGTAGTGGGCAATTTTCCATTTGAGATTACCGTACCTCGGGTTGCTGTGGTCGGTGAGGGCTTTTTGGGAAGATCTGAGAAACTACTGCCATCCAGGCCTGACCCCTTGCATTCCTTCTTTTCTGTGGTGGTGGGACTCGTGGTCTCCATGATGAGCTGAAAGACAAAAACAACAACTGATTTTGTATCGTTATCTGAGCTTTAAACGTGCCATTCACACAAACAGATGAAACATGCAGCAATAGGTAGCAGACAAAAAGAGGTGTCACAACTGGACATTGATATTATTATTACTTCCCTCCAAAGTCCTAAAAATGCATGAAATCTTCCAAATGGCAATCGGACGGTGTGACAGAAATGTTTCCATTATATAAACTACAATTCTAAAGAAAAATCGTTTGCTTCCCTCTGCCCTGTCTTATGACTTGTCTGTTTATTTTGAGAGCTTAGAGGAGTCGTTGTAGAAATGCCATGTTACCAGAAGAGACAAAGCAGAGAGCGTGTGGAGAACCTCCTCTATGGCAGCTCTGTCAGAGCGCTCAAGTGCCTGTGCTGAAGGCAGATGACTTGGCAGCACGCCGCTTGTTTAACTTTGTGTAACCTACAAGATTATCCTTGGTTCAGAGCAAACAGCGAGCGGTTTAGGATTGAAAAGAGGTCCAAACTGAGGCCATTCAGTCTCTGATTGTGGCTGCCCATGTTGTTTGTTCTTCAGCAAATGAACGAGTATGTTTAATACGCTTTGCAAAGCATGATGTACTCAGAATTAGTTTTAAAAAATAGGCAACAATCATTTTCACATCAACACATATTATGTAACATAGTTAAACAACTAAACGTTGAATAGATTGAAGAGCTGGGTGATTAATCAAATTTTGGTTTCATTTATGATTTAGACTTACATTACGAAGATTATGAAAACAAAATAATCAAGATAAAAGATTATTGTACAGCATTCTGTTTTTGCATTGATCAGAACCTCTATAACTGTTTAATAGATTTTAGTAGGTTGTGGAAGTACACTACTGTTGATCTTATTCAAATTCAATCTTATTCAAATTTATATAGTTATTTATTATTTTATGTATTTGTTATTTTTTATTCCTTTTACTCAATTTTTTTATTTTACTTTTTAAGTTTTTAGTTGAATGGTCTGGGAAAGTTATTATTTTTATTTTTTTCAAAGTCAATGAGTAATCGTGATAAATAATCCTGATCGCAATATTGACCAGAATTATCACATTTTGCGATAATCAACAAGCGATTTGGAAGCCCTTCCCCATCAAATTAAAAATCAAAATGGGGAAATTGTAAGATACAATTTTAAATAAAAACAACTGAGATAACAACTCACACTGTCATACACTTTATATTTTCCTTCTTAAAAAAAAAAAAAAAAAAAAGAAACGCCTGCATTTTTCATACCACAAGCAGCGATTAGGGAAAATAACTAGCATATTAGTGTGCTGCAAAAGGAAAATTATGCATGCAAACTAAATGATGCTTTACTTTTGACTTTTTGAATGTTGTTTCTACATGCAAATCCAAAATATAATTTTCTTATGTTCAGCATCCTGTAAGAGTACCTGTGGCCACATTCATCAGCCTTTTCTTGTGCCAGTCAAACATCCCTTTGCCAAGGTAAGCCGATTAGAGGTGGACTGTTGGAGTTGGCCAGCATCTGTCTCAGTGCTTGTTAGCCAAGAGGGTACATTTGCCATCCTGTCTCACTGACACCTCTTCATACTTTCCTTGGAGATGTAACTAAACATTGTAGATGTCAAAGGATTCATTTATACATTAATAATGAGGCCTCCTAATGTTGCTTGTAAGTCAGTGTTGTCATCAAATGTACACAGGCCAATTATAACAACTGGGACATTTCCTATGTGTTTCTTATGGAAACCACCTTCCAGGACTTAAGGTTTTTCTTGTTCCATATCATTAGCACGATTGTTAAAAGAGAATGTTAAATGAACTGAATCACTTTTGATGACATTAGTCAAACACAAACATGCTATTACTGGCACTGGTCATCTTCATTTGCCAGTAACACTTATTACTGCAGCCAAAACTGCCTTGGAATCGACGCACAGTAACAATGACTCATAAATACCTGTCAAAGATGATAATTAATTATTTCAATAACTTGCATCAGAAAATTTCTTGTTATCTCAATATCTAGAGTGTGAATCCAATATAATATATAATATAACTGATTATATACACCAAACCATCAATGCGATTCAAAAATTTGGGATCGGTACAATTATTATTATTTTAATTTTTTTTGAAAGAAGTCTCTTATGCTCACCAAGGTTGCATTTATTTTAAAACTGAAGTATTTTTACAAATTGGACAAATTCACAAATTGCAAACGGTTTTCTATTTTAAAATGTATTTCTTATGTAACATCTATTACTATTATCAATGTTAAAAACAGCTGTGCTGCTTAATAATTTTCTGTAAATCATAATTTTTCAGGATTTTTCGATAAATAGAAAGTTCAAAAGAACAACATTTATTTAAAATAGAAATATTTTGTAACATTATAAATGTCTTTACTGTCACTTTTTATCACTTTAATGAATCCTTGCTGAATAAAAGTATTAATTTCTATATAAATAATCATAAAAAAAATTAAACAAAAAATGCCCAAAACTTTTTAATGGTATATATATGCAATTTCACTTAAAATAAAATAAATCTATGCAACTTTTAACTAAATTTTGAAAATTGTGCACTATTCAATGGCAGGGCTGTTGGTGGTTCTAAAGCTAAGCCTAACTATCCCAAAATGGCCAAAATTCTACCAACTGATTTGCATAGCCAATATATAAGTCCCCCATACTACTCTTTTCTTGTCAAGGTCTGTCTAAGCCAAACTCTGACCCTTTAACGAGAAGATCTGACAGTACAGGTGCGCGTAACCGAGTGGACAGGTGGCGGCGAGGGTGAAAAACGACAAGAAAGCTACTCTGTTCTTCTGCGTGGCTGCTCTGACAAATGCAGCGTGTGAAAAGGATCAGAATCTCAGGTCCGCATGAGAGAGGGGTGTGAGACCACGCAGGCTTGTGGGCTAATCCTCCATAACCGCCCCCTACCGCATTACCCCACCTACTGCTGGGCCAGAAAGTTCAGTCGTGACCGTTCACAAAATCCCCCCTTTGAACACTCCTGCTCACGGATTGACCGTGAAGACCACCTTAACAAATTCTCCGTCACAGATAATGATTAGAACTGAACAATTCCACAAAAGTATGCTGTAAGGGAAGAGCCGAAGGAGGACATTTGATTCACTTTATACTTGTTGTAAATTTGATTTCCTTCCAGCCAAGAGTTTGACAAAGGCAGGTGTAGTCAAGCAATAAAGCTGGACACAATCCACTTTATCTTCACGCAACTTTCCCTCCATTTTGAGGAATGCAATTACACCGACTACTTAACACCAGCAATTATGTGGACTCCCAAAGTGTCAAAAGTGTTTTTCTTCCAGGAAGCTCCATGAACTTTTCTTCATTTTTTCCCTGAATACATGACAGGCAGCTTTGACTGCTTCTTTCAGTGCCGGTAATCAGTCTGAAAGGAAGCAACAGGTGTGAAAAAAAGACCATCCACCCCACAGGACTGGGAGGGTGAAAAAAAGGACAGGTCGACAAAAACCAGAGATAATGAGAGAGAAAACCCCGTGGCCCTTCTGAACAATCAAATGGAGGCTGAAGAAACACCATGTACCGTCTTATACAGCTGAACATTTTCTATCAATAAGTGATGAGTGCAATTCTAGAAGCAACACTCCGATAGCATCATAAGCTCTTAGCAGAAAAACAAACCACAGGATAGATACATAAATAAACAGCTAAATTAACAAATAAACACTTTCTGTATGCTAATGACATGAGCGTGTTTGGTTTGGAGGCTCATTCCTTTTCAACTGTGTTACGGCTTGCCTCACACGACACAATGGAATGCAAACTTCTTATTTGAAGATCTCTCTAGTCTTCTTTGAAACCTTATCTTTTGCATTAAACCATGCTGTTGACATAAAGGACCGCTGTGCGGTCATAAATGCAAGTGTGAATTGTATTCTCATTTCTAAGTGATTAGACAAGATTGTTTCCTTATACTTAATCTTAATTGTGTGTTCAGTGTCTGTTTGCATGTGGAAAGTGTCATCTTGTTATCCAGGAACATGGATAACATTACAAACATGAAGTGCATCTAATGTCATGAGGTCAACAGGGTCAAGCAAGTGACTCTAAAATGGTTATCAATAATAAATTACTAATTGCTTTCTCTATATTATAATGGGATCACTTTGCTAATTACTCCCACTGAGCTGTAATTACATCACTCATTACATCACTTTTAAGTGATGACTAACACATTACAACACCTTTCCATTATCATGTCATCTTTAAATTATATTTTTTTTTAAAAGAAATTAATCATTTTATTTAGCAAGGATGCATTAAATTGATCAAAAGTGATAGTAACAGACATTTATAATGTTACAAATGATTTCCATTTCAAATAATGCTCTGAAAATATATCAGTTTCCACAAACATCTAAACTGTTTTTAACATTGATAAGAAATGTTTCTAGAGCATTCAGCTCTGCTTTTTCATTCATTATTTTGAATCGTAATAATATTTCACAGTATTACTGTTTTTACTGTATTTTTGATCAAATGAATGCAGTTTCGGTGAGCATAAGAGATGTTCCAAAAACATTTTTTCTTTCTTTTTTTAAAATATGAAGACCACAAATTTTGAATGGTAGTATATGTATGAAAGTATATTTTATATTAGAACAATAACTGTGCTTTTATGACTGATATAGACAGTAATATCTTATTATAAAGTTGCTAAATTATTAAGATCACAGTAACACTTTTTTTTATTGTAAAAATTATCACATAATGCAACATTTAAAAAAATCTGAACAACAAAGAAAAAATCTTTGGAATACTGTTAAGTACATTTTTACCTAGAGTAGATCTTGGTCAATTAAAGTTAGAATGCTTTTTTCAAACAATATTTTATGCCATTCTAAAAACACACAATGAAGCCTTATCATTGAAGCATGAATTCACTATTTTCTAAACTAAATGTGCTTGATTCTTGCTCTCCACTGTTTCAATGCCAAACAAACCATTTTCACATATACCTTCTTCGTTTTTCTTTGATGTTTACTGTTCATAAGTATGTATGAATGAGCTTGTTTTAACAATGCTGCACATACTCAATGACACAATCAGAATCTCTCACTATTGACCTTCATAACAACCATGAATATGAATGAGCACAGAGGTCAGATGTTTCAGAGCAAAGCAGCAGAACTACAACATCCTCCTCTGAACACTGACAGACCTGATGAGTTGGCATGCAGATATACCCCGCTGACCAGCAAGGAAAACGTCTGAAAGACCAAAGGATGACCTTACCCATCCCCCCCAACCCCTAAACCCCTGCATACATGCAATATCCTGTGGTTGATCTCTTTGTCCTCCTAAAAATCTGAAACAGATGTTGACTTTACAACCAAGTCTATCGTTTAAGAAAGCATCTCAGCGAGGGTCAAAGCGAAGCTCTGTTGAGTGTGCTGAGAATGTAGTTGTATATGTTTGTGCACCTAATTAAATCGTTATGAGAGCTGTGTTTATAATACAAGTGTTTATAAATAAGGTTTGGCTTACTGAGAGGATACTTTAACAGAGTGTAGTGCAGCTGTTGCGTGTCACATCACAGATCTCAGGAAAGAATTTGCTCTCTCTGCACAGCATTTGCTCGGGTCACTAAACCAAATGGGTAGTTAGTGCTCTCTCGCTACAGGCCCAGCTGTCATCCCAGAAAGAAACAGACACAAATGTTAATTACATGCTTGTGAAAGCAATTATAGTTGTGGTGTAATGTAGTTTCAACGTAATTAGCAGCTAACTTACTGAATGGGACGTATTTTATTGTACAGTTTGGCTCGGCAGCTTGAGGGTGTTCTGTATCATTATGGGTAAATATCATTTAGGCTAAGGAAACATTATGAATGCCAACTGCATGACCAGCACATGGCTGTTTTTGTGATTATGGGTGTTTTTAAACATCCAATGTATTTTAACAATTGTTACAATTCTTTTTGTAATAAGTCAATAACTATAGAGGCCTAAACCTGCAATAATAAAAAATAATAATAATAATGATGACTACATAAAACAAATACAATCATAATTTAAGTCTAAATTAACTAACTTTAAATTATTAAATTAACTAAATTTATTGTTGTATTAATTTTTCCTTTATTAATTATTTTCTGTATTATTTTTAACTTTTATTCTTTATTCTAACTTTTTATTTTTATTTATTTTTCATATATTTTGTTTATATATTTATAAAAATATTTTTACAGTTATACTTTTTTATAAGTTTGATCCTCCATAAATATTTAGTCAAAAAAGTCAAATAGTCAATTTAGTCTAATAGTAAAAAAATACATACATACATAAATAAATAAATAAAATCACTGAAGGATAGTATAAAATCACTGTAGTGCATGACTAATGATTAAATTTATCGTTTAATTTTAATAAATAATTTGAACAAACAATTCTTAAGTAATAGTAATCAGAATAAAAACTGTAGACTGTTTATGGTTGCAGTGATCATAGAATTATCAGCATTTCATTTATCAGCAAGCACGGCACATCTGATCAGAATTTAGAGCTAGATTTCACTGTTTGGTTAATGAGCTACATGCACAGTCCTATCCTGAAAATATCAGTCCATCATTCTTCTATATAAAGTCATCCCTGAACCCTGAGGTCCACGCATCTCAGTTCAAAGTGTGAGGCTTCTCTGTTATCTTGGTCTTTCTGATGATTTCTTCATGGTGTCGGCATGTGTGAGCCTATTTTACAGCTCTTTTTTTGTTGTCTGTTTTGCAAGTCAGTGGTCTGTCAGCTGTGCAGGGGTCCGGAGGGTGGAGACACACTGGTATCTGTAACGTGTGATGGTGTTTGTGTGGAATCCTAACTTTACCAGCTGCTTTACACCCTGACACTTCGTCCATCTGTGAGTTGGCTGTGATAACCTACTGGCCAATTAGAGACCTTTGGTTTATTGTCAGCACTATTATAAATATAAATTTGAAATATCAGGCAAAATACAGATTCTGAATCATTTACTCACCCTCATGTTGCTCCAAACCTTTTTTCTCATAAGCTATTATGCTTATAACAAAAACAGGTTATAGTGACCAGGAGCTGTCAAGCTCCAAAACTACAAAAAGGATGATAAAAGAGGTCCAAACAAAGGTTTTCTGAAGCCATACAATAGAGTGCTTGAAGGATGACGAAATTGTGTAGGCCATTCCATAAGTTTGCATCACACTGGTTCCCTTCACAAAAAGCCAATAGGACTTTTCTATTGGCTTTTGGATAACTGCAGAAAATAGGCTCTGTGACCTACAAAAGTTTATGATTCTTCCACGTTTTGATCATCAATGTAATCTTCACAAATGAACACAACTTTTATGAATTTTGAAGCCTAAAAAAATTTAAATAAGATAATTCACCAGACGTAAAAAGCTAAAGCTATCCTACAAACAAATTACACCACTGTCGAATGATTTCAATGTTACCACCACTAAGCTTCTGACAAATCTTATGATTCTTATTGAAAATCTACAAGCTGGAAAGTTTGAGTTGGAATAGTTTGAAAGAGCGCAATATCCCAGACAACCTCTGTAGTCCCATTTAGCCACTTGATAGCTATGGCCATTTTCAAGACACAAAAATGCTTAATAAAAATCATGAGCGTGGCATTACTGATGTATTTTATGTCGCTGTGAAAATATCTAGGGCTTATGTTAACCACAGACCTTATTTTAGCCATTTAACCAATAACCCACAATTGATGCTCATTCGTTTCCAGCTTTTAGGATTGACTGCTTCAGCACTCTATTGTTTTGAGTATAGACCAAAACTGAACATTGTTATGCACAAAATAATGACAGAAATTTCCCTTTTCATGAATGTTTCTAATCTTCGAGACGCTCACTGTTCTAAAGATCCCAATGTGGGGAGTCATATATTTAAGCTACACCGGGAATTGCGAGATGATGACAGGGACACAAATGATCCTTATCCAGCACAGCGTAGTAAGAGAATTCCACAGCGAGCGTGGCGCAGCCTGGCCGAGGGCCAGCACGGCGTTCAGGGAGAGGCCACGAGCGGGAGTGGACATGTGTGTCGGGGGAACAGAGCGGGCTGATTGCTAAAGATTACCACATGGCTTCTCCTTGCTCAACACATCCAGCTCGTCTTCCAGTCTGTTGGAAAGGAGTCTGTGGCCTGGCAGGGATTCAGCTCTCCTCTTTGGATCTCCCTGCTCATCCTATGGAACGCAATGAGACTGATCTATCTGCCCACTCCATTCCTGGCAAGTCTGGTCAGGAGCTGGGAGGCCGCCTGATAAATCACAACTCCCTTGCATCGACTTCTCCATTTCCAATAACTCCAGAAACAGAAGACTACCTCGGCGAACCGCCGGTGGCCTCTGTGCAATTCAGACTCGGTTTCTGCATCCGATTAGCTCTGACAACAAACACTTGGAACAGTGTGCTATTGTTTGAGCCTGTGACAGTGAGAGGGTAAACTGTGACTGTGAAGATGATACAATAACTGTAATAACGATACAGGCAGCCACTGTGAAGAGGTTCCCATAATGGAGAACTGGATAGCCCGTCAGCAGCCCTTCAGGAATTAATTAACTAGCACATCAAAGCTAACCCTCAGAGGCCACAGTGTCACACGGTACTTTGATTTAGCGCTGGCTGTTGACTTGATAGTAAGCTGCACATAAGGCCTATCCTGACACACACAGGTTTATATTCTGTCCTCCCTTGTTGAGAAGGATATCAAGTAAAACTTCTACAAACTCAGTGGTTCACAAACTTTTCAGGATAAGTGCACCTTTGATCAAAAAAAAAAATCAAGACAGTGATGGGATTTGTAAAGAATTCATTGATTCCTGTTCTGGGTTTTTTATTCATATTAATAGTTCCGGTTCCTTAACAGCTTCATCAATGATTCTTTTAGTAGCTTCAAGAAGTATTCAGAAAAAAGAAATGTAATTCCACTGATAAATAGTGAGATAATTTCAGTACTTGAAAAACACACTTTAATTGAGTTGTTTCAGAATTTTTAGAGACAGCACAAATATAATTTAATAACTGGCCTGAATATTTAATAACAACACTAAACAAATACAAAAAAGCAAAAACATTTAATTTAACTGACAAAATACAAAATGTGTATCTTAAATGACACTTTAGTAATTTGAATAACCAATCAGCAACTACACTGATTAGTAAGCAGTGCGTGTTTGATTCACTAAAAATAATTGACTCAGAGTTATTCATTTCTGGGAATTCAGTCTACTACACTAACTGCACTTTATGGCTGCGTTCGAAAGCTTAGGCAGCTGACTTGATGCCTCGCTGCCTTATCAGGCAATGACTTTGCAGGCAGTGTTTTTGCACGAAGGTACCTCATGAAACTGATTTCGGACGGGCTTCTGAGGCAGCGTAATGGTTTAATGTTCTACAACAAAATAGAACAAGTTTTGGTGATAACTAAATGAATATTTAATTACTACAATACTGATTTCTCGCTAGAAATGACATGAAAAGTGCAAAAAGTTAGTCAGAAATATACATTTACACACAAACCTGACCACCAAATGCAACTTTCAGACGCCATCTTTATTTCTTTGCTCAACCATCACGGTATGGAACGCACAAGATTGTGGGATATCAAAGGCAGCGAAGGATACATCTATGCTGCCTTCAGGATTCGATCAGAAGAAGGTACCTCCGGAGACAGGAAGTGAGGCAGAATTTAGATTCGGACGTGCCTTGATGCCTTCCTGCCTTGGAATACTGCCTCCGAAGGCAGCATTTTAGAGCTTTTGGATGAAGCCTATGTTTCTGATTCACTAACAAGAACAGACTCAGAGTCATTTGATTGGGAATCAATCTACACTGTTTACACAATTTACTAAGAAGAATTGATTCAGAGTCACTTGCTTGAGAACTGGGCTACACTAGTTGCACTACATGTTTTTGATTCACTAACAAGAACCAAATCATTAGAGCCACTCTTTCGAGAATTGAACTACAATGTTCACAATCTGTATAACAAGTATAATGCATATTTGTATTCTTTGGACTTTTTTAGTGCAAGAATATCAATGTGGTGCATGGACTTTGTTTGCTCCTGTATAACATTTTATACAGATCATACATTAGAAAAAACACTGAAAAACTTAAATAAGCCAAAGTGAAAAAGTACTATATTGAGTCATGGGAAACTCCTATATGCAGTTTGAGAACCACTGACCTCATTCTGACCGTTATCTACATATAATTCCCAGTACCACAGCTTGTTTTCATGTTCTATGGATATTCCAACATACTCAGCTGTCACTACACCTCATCTAAAATTCAAATACAGACTTGTAATTTTGGTTGAGCATGATGTTTATTCATGGTCAGCTAATGAAATAAATTTAGGTCCGTCCTCCGCATACTGTGTCTGGAGGTTTGCATGAATCACAGGTGGACGTGCGGTTTGGGAAACGTTAGCCGTTCACTGTGTACAGAGTCACAGCTATGGCAAGTCAAATATAACTTAATGTAAACAGTATACATTTCAACTGTTCATTATCCAGCTGTTCTTTAAACGGTGGCCCGCCAGCCCACAGCACAAAGGAAATGAAAAAGTGCACGTATGAGAGCAAAAAAAAAAAAAAAAGTGAAGGAGAACAAAGTAGAAGGTTTACAGCTTAACAGGCTTTCTTTACCCGCACACATGAGCATGCATTACACCAACAACTTTTTCCAAATCCATTGGGATCTGGAATTCATATAAAATGCATTGACGCGTTATTAAAAATAACACATATGGTGAGTCTCCAGCATATGTAAAAGATCAACTAGTCCCTCGAAATGAAAACTTGCTATTTCTTCTAAGGCACTAGGACTCTTTGTAATGGGCCTTATTTCCTTTAAGCTTGGCAAAAGTTGCAAATGACTAATGAGGTCAATCAATCAAACTCTGGCCTTTCGCTGATTTGCCATATGCTATTATAATGGCTTAGTAAAGTCTTATATATATATATATATATATATATATAAGATTGTGTGTGGTTTCATGGGTATCTTTTATTAAAAACAGTACAGACTTAACAATGCCCTGATAGTTGCATGAGAGAACGAGGGAGAAAAAAAAAAATGTGAAGGACCCAATCCACACTCATAAACCGGATGTGATGTGATCCTAATTAACCCCAGACACTTCTGAGAGAATGAGGCGGATGTCTGGAGGGGTGTCCGACACCAGCTACTAAAATGCAGGGATTGTCCCGTGTCCTACGGGCCAAAGCCAAGGAGATGGGTTTCAAAGAACAGCCTTTGAGAGGGCAAATGAATGTAAGCAGCTACCACTTCTCACATCTCTGTTTTCTCACCACACTGCCCTCATCTTCAATTCAGAACGACACTAGAAACACGGCACACAAACTTGAGACACAGCTGTCTTTCACAGCACTTTTAACGGTCATTAAAGTCTCATCAATTCACTTTCAGGCACAAGTGTACTTCAGGCACTCTTGCTTGGCGATAAAGAGATCCAAGGTCTTGCCTGAGACACAGTGTTGACCAAGATATAAAGTCTAGGTCTAGTTCAGCTCTTTGAGATTCGAGATGGTTTGAGTTGTGCCTTTTTCACTTGAAAATTCATTAATTTAGTTTGCTGAGGATGTACAATAAAATAACTGCATTTGTATTCTCAAGAAAATGACAGTGATTAAAAATCCAATAAAAAAAGCTAATGTAAAAAAAAATCTTTACAGAAATTTCCTTAATGTTTTCCATCCTAACAGTAGAGGTATTTCTAAAACTTTTTCCTTCAATGTCATCACATTGTCTTGTCTCGTCCTTGGCCGGTGCATGTGCAATGTCATTCAAGGACCCCCTTTATGAGCATTTGTTAAAATCTCCCGCGGAATTCCAAGGCTGAACAGCCCTGATTTAGGCAGCAGGACAAGAGGGAAATGTGTGAAAATGTGCAGAGCTGCAAGGAAGGGAAGATGAAAGGTGACACGGTCGACCCATGTTTCAGAAGCTGATGACCGTAGCCCAAACCAGGCTGAATAATCTGAATGCACCATCATTTTTTTCTCTTTTTGAATCCTTTCACTCGCTTCGCCTCTGACTGCTGGCGCTTCTCATTCTACACAATGGGAAATTCACTAAGACCTTTTATTCTTATGCTAATGCTCTCAACTGGGCATCACATTCAATTTAACACATGCACACACTTTTCTGTTTTTCAGGAAAACAAGGCACACTCTTGCCGCACTTTTTTTTGCCAATCCTTTAAACACACAAAGTGAAATTTAGATAATACCTAATTCTTTGCAATATTTTTTTGTAGAAATTTAGTGGCAAATAGTTGTGATTGTGTGTCAACAGAAAAACCAAATAAAAAAATAATGTCGTGCTTGGTAAATTATAGTCATACATAATATATTTGAAAAATCTTCTTTGGGAACTTACACACAGTTCTGTAGTCTGATTGCCAACGACTCTTTTGAACCGGTTCTTTTGAAGTGAATCAAAATCATAGTCTGATCCTGAACGAATAACTGATTTAAAAACAAACAACGCGACAAGTGAGGCTTGATTTCCGAACAAATTACTGTTATGAGCTTATAAATCAGTCGGTTAGGCTACTTAATCAATCTGATTCACTTACTAAACCACATTATTGTCGTGTTTGGACTCGAAATAAATCAGTTGTTAGGCTACTGATGTACTGTTAGGCTGTTGTATTTAAGGCTAAAAAGAAACTTCAATCTAAGCGCCAACGTGAAGTTACAGACATTGCATTTAGTTAGTTATAGTATATTTAGATTGCATAAGTCTGTTTGTGATGTCTTATATATATCATCTAGTCATTTGGCGGCAGATTGCAGCGAATGGTAAATGCAGTAGCCTAAAAGTTTCCATTTCTTCATTGAAAAACTAAACGAATCTTTAAGAACAGGAAGAATCTGAATCGGAAACGGAATCACCAAATTCTTTACGATTCCCATCACTACCTGGACACTTGATAAAAGTTTGAGATTGCTCAAGTCACTAAATACACTAACGTTAGTTATGAAAAGTAAACTGCCAAATCCTTTTCTCGTCAGCATGGCTATATTGTAGCTTCTGACACATTCCAATACAGCACTGATGTCGCGACATTTAAAACAATTGAGAGATAAAACGAAATGTAAACTCTGTTCCCATGAAAGCTGCATGCACACTGTGTTTGCTAACTTGAGAGTAAATCATAACGAAATACATATTTACCTGTTTTGATGCTGTAAAGTTCGTCAGTTGCTCAGTTGTCCAGCGTGCATCCGAAAAACAACGTAATTGTAGATAAAACAAAAATGCTAAAAGTGCCTTGGATTCTGTCACGAAACTCCATCAGCGAATTATTTTGTTTTGCAAAAGCAGACGTTTAATGAAAACCTACATCATTCTCGGACGACGAAGCGCTACAGTTGCGTCTCGCAAACTTTGACGATCCATCATACACGCGACTTCAAAACACTGTAGTTACTCGAACATTAAAAAGTAATTTAGCCGTCAACACGGCAGACATTCACCCCAAGCAAGTTTGTTGAATCGTCAGATGTGATGTGCGGTGGGAGATCTGTTGGCGTGATTTGTTTTCAATCCGATCTGCCCTCCTCTATCTCTTCTCCCCCAGTTCTTTGAGTTTTGGGTCACTCTCTTCACCAGATGGGCCGGGTTACATCAAACCATAGTGGACGCTTAAGAGGAGTTTACTTTCAAGTTTCACTGGAGATTTGCAAAACCTTTGCATAAGAATATTTTATATGGTTCTGAGTAACTCTTTGAGCAGTTTAAGGTTTGTTGAAATAACACTTTTCTTTTCATTTCTTTCTTTCTTTCTTTCTTTCTTTCTTTCTTTCTTTCTTTCTTTCTTTCTTTTTCTTTTTGTTTGTTTCTTTCTTCTTTTTTAAAAAAATAGGCAACTTTATAGGCTATTCATATAGCCTACCTAGTGTGTTATTAACTCATAATTTACACTGTTAAAATATTATCCCAACATTTTTTCCTGCCTAATTCACTTTTCCACTCTTTTTCCACTCAACATTTCCTAATTTTTTTTTAAATATAAAAAATAGTCTAAAAGTGCAATGAACTGTAAGTTGTGACTGATTTAAAAAATAATAAAAAAATGTCAAACTGTGTTTGTGTCTGTGTTTATTGCAATTTATTGATATTAATGTATTTGGATAAATTATAAGCATACATCTTCGCTCACGTAATTAAAAAATAAACTAAAAATCTGAATGTTTTCTTGTTTGTGGTTGATGCCCTCCATCACACTGCAGATCACAAAATGCATATCACACTACCAGTGATTCCAGCTGAAAAAACTGGTTAAACCAACCTAAGCTAGTTTGTTGGTCTAAGCTAGTTTGTTGGTCTCCCAACTAAGCCATGCTGACCTCAGGTGGTTTATCTGGTAGGTCAGCTGGTTTCCAACCACTATAAAACCCATCAGTCTGGTTTAAGATTTTTTCAGTAATAATGTATTTTGCCAAACGATTAACACGATACAACGACACCTAGTGGAGAAGTGGAGAAGGTTTGTATGTTGGATTGGTTCAGTTGCTGTTATGGGGTTTTCCTAGCAGGATTACAAAATATTTACAAATGTATAAAATTACTAAAATTAATAAATAGTCTAACTAATATTAAAACAAATTTTTAACCTCTTGCCAATTAGGTTAAACTCTCACTGAGTACATAACACTCAAAAGACATTGTACAGAAAGTAAAGGAATAAAAAATAAAAGAGCTAAATCAAACTATTATTTTTACACTTACAAAATACATATTGTAGGTAAATTATTTTATATGTTTTCATGAAGTACATTACATAAAAGACATTGAATAAGACATTTGGTTGGAGGCTATGCTGAGTAGAGGGATGGAAGTGCAGCTTTGAATATATATATATATATATATATATATTTAAAAGTTGATTCCTTAACTAACGTAAAAAGGAACCCTTTTACATCAAACAGGTTTCTTGAATTATATCTAAAGTTTCCATGACAGGCCTTGTAAAACTTATCAAGACTTATCAAAACTGGAACCAAAAATGGTTCTTCTATGGCATCGCTGTAAAGAACCTTTTAAGCACCTTTATTTTGAAGAGCCTTCTTAAAATGTCTGTTGACATTAGTTTCCTGACTCACATAGCCCCAAACCAAACATTTTGCTTTCTAAACATGACTGTTGTCATTCAGGCATGCATCTATTAAGCAAAAGGCAAAGACTGTGCATGTTGTACATTTATTTCTGAAGTTTTGAATGAATGTTAATATAAAATATAAGTTAGAGAGACTCCATCTGGATGCTTACAATTGATTTACATCTGTAGGAGTACATTCACCTTTTCTCAGATAACTAGTGTATCTAGATGTGTCTGTGGTAAAAGCAACAAAAGACCAATGGAGATAACGCCATCTAGTGGTACACACTCTGACTCAAATTCAGTCCCGATGTTTTTACATGAACAAACTATTATGACCTCTCGTTTTTCATTTTTATTTATTTATTTATGTTTAATTTGTTTATTTGTTAACTGCATATTTGTCAAATTTCTATTAGGCTACATCAACGGAGGCGGTCGCACTATTTTCCCTGCTTGCTCTCTCGTCTCGTCTATCTGTATCTGAGAGATGCAATGTCACCAAACTGGAAAATTATGGATTTGTGTCTCTCTACGCAATTGACACCATCGAAGATATCTACCTATTCGGAACATGATAACAAGATTAGGCTTTGCCCCAATGGAGATAACGCCAGTGGGCAGAGCGGTCAGCATTGAGACTGAGACTATTAACCGCTATATGGATTCTCATGGATGAAATATGGATTCTATCATGGAGAAACGGCTTTGCATTTGATCATGGAGATCAGAATTGGACAAATAGAGTAGCTGTTTTACATGCCCCAAGACTAAACAACTGCAATCTTATCTTTTGGCTCCCCTGAACCAGCACTGGCCTTGGCCTTGGCTGCTGCTGAAAAAAATCATCCTGGAAAGAGCACTGCATTGTACGCTCTTGCGTTCCTCCCCCAATCTAAAGACAGCTGCTGATTACACACACACACACACACATACACACAAAAACTATACAGATTCCCAACCCCGATCACTCGCCTCCATCGCTTTTGACAAGCGGGTCTGGACCAGCGCTAATCTGGCTGCAGGACCGGATGGCTGATTGCCAGAGCTGGATTACTTCCCCTGTTGCAGTCGTGTGTCTATGGTGTATTATGTGCTTTGTGTTCAGGTGTTTTTCCTGTTCTTGTACTCCTAATGTTAGTATGGAAGTTGGACAGGTCGATGGCTAAACTTGTGACTATTAGGCTACACGTTTCACAAGATAATTGCATCAGTTCAGTTTGTCGCTATGAGGCGCCAAAAATGAACAACAGTAGGCCTACTACCTCCAGGTTTACATTCATAACTAAAGTCTTAAAATACTGCAAAACAAATATGTAAACGCCTTAGTTTCAAGCTATTTTAATTATGTTCTTTTATTTTAAAACATGTTGTTGTCAATTCGTTTTCGGAAGATTCAGTTTTTTAAACGTCACATGAAAAGGTAGGCCTATGTGTGCTACTACGTTTCTCAAAAGTTTCAATTTATATTCGTTTTAAATAAGTGGAAAAATTTGAGTCAAACTGGGATGATTGAAAATATTGAATGTTTTGTGTTCTCATTCTGTGTTTTAGCGGAATTTTGATTGTTGATGACTGTTTGTATTTGAAAGCTCTTGGTTAAAACTAACAATTATTGTCAAACCAAGAACACTGATCAGAACTCATGTTCGTTTTGGTTGGGCCTAACCAGGAACTATTTACTTTCCCTTGTCTTTTCAAAGAGCATCATGTACATATTTAAAAAGACTCTTGATTCAATTAACAACCTCTTTTTTTGAACCATTTGCCTTTTAAGTAGTATTTTGAACTATTTATTTTAGGAGTGCTCTTGTTTGTATCAATTTAAATTTATTTTAGAAATTGGCATTGTTTTCTTTTTAATGTGAATAAATAAATGGTTGAATGCATGCTGAGGTTGGTCATGCTGGTGGATTATTGAGATGGAGGCCCATCATGTCTAGACTTTCTTTGAACCCCAAAGTAATACCCATCATTTTACAGCCCTATCGATGTTATCACAAAGCAAGTCTAACATTTTCATGCTAAAGTTTCCATGAAACTAACGGAAAGGTCATTCAGGAGGTGGTTTGTCGTGGGAAGGTTTATTTTTTTTGACCAGTGTTGCCACTTCAAAGAACAGGAAAACAGGGGGAGGGGGTTACGGTGCCCTCCACTGACTCATGCCCATGGTTTAGATTGTGGCTTCACCATTTATTTTAGGCAAACACTGCCATATGAATGTAAAAACATGGTACAATGGTACAAAAACATGTAAAAACAAATAAGTTCTATTTAAAGCGATAGCTCACCCAAAAATGATCTCATCATTCACTCACTCTCATGTCATTACAAACACAAAACAAAAACACAAATATTATAACAAACGTCTCAGTGGTTTGTTTTTGCCCATACAATCAAATTCCTTTTTGTTGTTGTTATTTAATTTATAAATATGTCTAATTTAAAAAAAAAATTAAAAATACGTTACTTCTATGGAGGAATGTTATTTTGTTTTACTGTGTACTGTAACAATTTTAAGCACAATTGCCACTTTGACATGATTATATAATAGTATAATGGTAAAAAACATTTTTGGTGCAATTTTGCTGACACTAATTGTGATGTAAAAACAAATTCTATTTCTTTTTATGGTAACACTTTACAATAAGGTGTCATTTGTTAACATTAGTTAATGTATTAACTAACATGAACTTACAATGACCAATGCATTTATTACACTATTTATTCATCTTTGTTAACGTTAGTTAAAAAAATATAGAGTTGTTCATTGTTAGTTCATGTTAGTTCACAGTGCATTAACTAATGTTAACAAACACAACTTGTGATTTTAATAATGCATTAGTAAATGCTGAAATTAACATCAACTAAGATTAATAAATGCTGTAGAAGTATTGTTTATTCTTAGTTCATGTTAATTAATGAACCTTATTGTAAAGTGTTACCCTTTTTATTTGTTCATTTTTATAAAGTCTGTTCTGACTACTTGTATTTTATTTCTTAAGTTATTCTTAATTTAATATGTGGAGAGTTGAAAAATCATTTCACTGCACATTGTACTGTATGGTTGTGTGTGACAAATAACATTTAAATTAGAATTTAAAGTTGCAATGAAACAGAAATAGTGACAGATCATTTTATCTGTATTGTGACTTCCATACTATGGAAGTTAATGGCTACCAGCAACTGCTTGGTTACCCACATTCTTTAAAATGTCTTCTTTTGTGTTCAGCAGAAGAAAGAAATTCATACATGTTTGGAACAATGTGAGTAAATGAATACAGAATTTTCATTTTTGGGTGAACTATCCGTTTAATATTTTTCTGTAGTGCACAAAAGAAGATATTTAGAAAAATGTCTTTGTGGTTCAAAGAAGTCAGTGGTGTCCAATGTTGTTTTGTTGTAATTTTATGTTGCTTCTATACGGAGGAACGTTTTTCCATTTCGTTAAATGGCAAGGCTTGGTTCTATGCATTGATTGTTGTTTCCATTTTGATATTTGGGAGGCAAATGAACATGAGGTTGTGTGGATGAAGTTTAAGCAAGACTAAATGATTGGAGAATTCTGACTTATGTGTCCAGAGAGTCTTTCACCGTAAGATCCAGTTATGATATTTTGATTAGACGCATGATTATCATTTAAAGGGATCATTCTCCCAAAAATGAAAAGATGTCGTTCCAAACCCAGTCTTCAGAACACATTGACAAATAAAAAAAAAACATATTATTCATAGATTAAAGGGATCGTTCTCCCAAAAATGAAGATTCTGTCATTAATTACTCACCCTTGTGTCGTTCCAAACCCGTAAGACTTTTGTTTGTCTTCAGAACACAAATTAAGATATTTTTTATGAAATCCTTGAGCTTTCTGACCCTCCATAGACAGCAAGGGTCCTACCACGATCAAGGCCCAGAAAGGTGCCAAGAACATCGACAAAATAGTCCATGTGACATCAGTGGTTCAACCGTAATTTTATGAAGCTACGAGAATACTTTTTGTTGCACAAAATTTGGGTGACCTATCCCTTTAATTGATTACAGTTAATATCTTGCTGATTTTAAGCACAATGTCTATACGTTGTTTATCTGACAGGGCACTGATTCTGATCTTGTCTGAGGGCCAAAATGAGTGTGGGGCCGTACATGGCTGTTGTCTGACCCTAGATGCTATCTAGTGCTAAATCTGTTTGTGCCAGGCAGGCGACATTCATCTGTGACTCATAAACGACTCTTTCCTCCATGTCGTGCTAGCAGTGCCTGTGCCAGAGCACGCGACCCGACCATAATATCCTCTCTGCTAATGACAAACTTACGCTTCCAGAGAGAAAAAAAATTAAAGGCCTCTGAAGTGGGACGGTGACCTGGAAAAATGCCTCCGGTTTTCCCGTAATGTGTGGTTCTGTGCGGTTTGGCCTGCGTTTTAGTTTAATGATAGAGATGTTTTATCACTACTTTGAGAACCTGGATGAAGTAAGTGCCACAGTTTGGGAAGCTGAAAATGAAAAGCTTTTGATTCGGCCACTAGAGGACAGCAGTGAGCTTTTAATTGCAGTTTTGTTCATGTACTGCTTGCCACATATTTAACTTGTAATTTCTTTAAACTTAACAACTTGCTTTCTGGCTGGTTGTTTTCGTATGTACTTAATGCAATACAAAATCATATTTTTGGCATATTTACTGTAGTACTAGGTCAGATGAGGTGCTGTTCTGCTATATTAGATTTCTAAATTGTTCCAAATTGCCTATAATCTCTTAATGCATTATGTCAAAAGGTTTTGAATCATAATTAAATGCTTCAGGGTAGTGCAACTGTGTCAGTGCTTACTCTTTATAATGTTTTTTTGTTTGTTTGTGATTTTTAGCTTTATTTGATGGGACAGTAAAGTGAGGACATGGAAGTAGAGGCAGAGAGAGGAGGAATGGGACTGGAATATGAAGCAGACCAGATTCAAACCCACGTCTCACAATTCTTCAATAATTCTTATGCATCATAAGCATGTGCTCAATTTTATTCTGATTTCTTATGGAAAGATCTGAAACACCATAAGAGGGCGTTCACACCGGAATCATCCTTGAGTTCAAAAGCAGCTTCACAGAATCGAACACAGGAGTCTTAAGATGCATTTTAAAATGCATTCAGAAAAAAAGCCCACTTTTTTCACATCAATTGTACAGTCATTTTAGATGTTATTTTGCAATGGAAACAGTAAAATTGGATATAACTTTACTCAAGAAGTGTAAAAATTGTGTCTCATTGCGTGAGATGTTAAAAAACAAGTGAAATATTTCTCAGCGGTCAAAGATCTCAAACCCAGTAAATCGCCGGGCTGCATCCTGTGTAAATTGCCATTGAGTGTGCGCTTTGCAAATTATGCCAAGACTGCGATTAGTTTACCGCATGTTATCTTATATATTTCCCAGAAGGCACTTGGATATTTATGGGTGTATGTTTCTGCGTACACGCATTCACACACATTGAACGTAGCGTGTGACCTTGTTTAAGCGCTGACACCGAGAAGAATCAACCGGCAACTTCGCCACAGTATTTTTAGAAAAT
This sequence comes from Schizothorax lantsangensis, assembly GCA_027422415.1. Classification (NCBI taxonomy): domain Eukaryota; kingdom Metazoa; phylum Chordata; class Actinopteri; order Cypriniformes; family Cyprinidae; genus Schizothorax; species Schizothorax lantsangensis. The sequence continues at coordinate 27,227,058 of CM049848.1, read as the reverse complement.
CCAGTGAGCAAACAAATTGCATGGTGACCCTCTTTCACCTCTCCATGTTCAAGCCTGACAGGTGTGTAACTTATAGCGTGGTCTCCTACACCCATCTGATTACATGCCCTGGACCCCCTCAACCCCCACCTTCTAGTATGTGAGAACCTCTGTCATGGGAGGAGTTCACCTCTGACCCCCATTTCTCCTTGAACTCCACACTTTTTGTGTGTTAAATTGTGCTGGTGTATCCTACTCCATTTTACAAGGACCAAGCCCTTACTTTTTAGCACAAACAGCTTTTTCCTGTGACATTCCAGTGATACTGTGGTTGTTTACAGGTGGTTTGAGCAGCTGTGTATCCTAAAAGATACCACAGAAATAGCCTTTGGTATGATCTATTTAAGGAAATATCCTGTTGTTTTATCACCGAAATCTGGTTATAATCAAGTTCTTTAAGCAGATTCACTAGGGGTACTGCTTCTCAAAAACCTTCCAGAACATTTTTACACTTTTGACTTTCCAAAAAATAGATCTGAAGAACATGTCTGAAATTCATACATACTGTATACATACTGATTTTAATAGTTATGGCCAGTTCTGATAAGTTGATAATTTTCACATAATGGCCAGTATTAAAATTCTGTAGTATTTGACAAAATAAACTAAAATGAATGAATGAATAAATTAATAAATAAATATTATTTTTATTCTAATGTTATTAGATTATTTTATTAATGGGGACAAACATAAAATGTTTTTTTTTTAAATTATATATTGAAATGTATTATTCAAATGAATATCCCCTATTGTGATTGATATAAATCTGATAGTTTCTAAAAAATATATATATTTATTGATATAATGACTAATTATATATTAATAAAAACATATTGTTTTTAATTTTGTGATCTCATATATAGTACCTATATAGCACATATCCCTTATCTGGAAAAAAACAAAACAGGGTTTTCCAGAGGGTGACCCTCACAATGCATCTATTCTTGAGTTGTTATGCTTGACGTAATGAAGATTTACTGCAGATATTTCTTTCTATGTCTTCAATCATGTCTTTTCTTGGCATCTGATATCTAGCTGTAACTCTACATTGTTTCTGTGTTGCATTGTCTAAAGTTGGATGAATCGTGATGGTCATGGTTCACTTCTCAGTGTTGGTGGTACTGTCAAAACGTGAACTCACACGAATGTGTCTGATGTGCTGATAAATGCTGAAGCTTCATGCGTCACTCTCTGGGCATGGTGCTTTGAATGCTATCTTCTCCCTTTCAGCTCCAAACAGCAGGGAGAGTTGTAAGGATCCTCGGGCGAGGCCACATCTAGATATGAGTTTGGTTTGAGATATGCATCATGCACGTATGCAAAATAGAGGAAACCCTCTTGCTGGCCGGTCACTTAGGTGAGGTTTCTCTGCAAACCTTTCAAGGTTCTTGTTTATTTGTCACATACACAATCATACAGGGTATAATCAGTAGTGAAATGTAGGTCAGGACAGGTCCGCTCAATGGACAGTGCAAAAAATAAAATAAAATAAAATATGATACATAACACAGGAGCATATATTTAAATATAGGTAGGAATAAGATAAAAAAAAGAAAAAAGATAAGTAAAAATAACATAAAATAAGGAGTAAAATGTGCAATGAATTAGAATGTGCAAAACAGTCTACTGTGGCTTTAATAAATATTAATATAACCAGGGATGTGCAGAGGAATGTGCAAAACAGGTTGTACCAGGTATGTATACATAGCAGCAATGCAGATGATGGAGAAAGATGGGTGTTACAGTTAATTAAATGAGTCCTGTAGGTGTTATGAGACTGAGTTTAGGAGCCTGATGCCTGAGGATAGAAGCTCCTTCTCAGTCTCTCAGTTTTGCCATCACACTCCTGAAGCGCTTGCCAGATGGCAGTGTGACGAAAAGACGGTTGCCGGGGTGATTTGAGTCCTTGATTATTTTTGCAGCTCTGCTTCTGCAGCGTTTGAGGTAGATGTCCTGCAGAGAGGGGAGGGCAGACCCAGAGATGCGCTCAGCTAAGCGCACGACTCTCTGCAGAGCTTTGCAGTCCTGTTTTGTGGCGTTACTGTACCACACTGAGATGCACTGAGTCAAAACACTTTCTATGGCCCCTGAATAGAAAGTTTTCAGGATTGCTGGTGAGACCCTGAATTTCCTCAGCTGACGCAGATGGTACAGTCTTTGCCTGGCTTTCTTGACATGTGATTGAATGTGTGCAGTCCAAGTCAGGTCCTCGGAGATGTTTACGCCGAGGTACTTGAAGCTGCTCACCCTCTCCACAGGGGTCCCGCTGATCATAAGAGGAGTGTAGGGCCGCTGCTGTCTCTTCCTGAAGTCTACAATCAGCTCTTTAGTTTTGCTCACGTTCAGAGAGAGACAGTTGTCCTGGCACCATGATGTTAGTCTCTCTACCTCACCCAAGTATGCGGTCTCATCATTATTGGAAATGAGGCCCAGAACCACAGTATCATCAGCAAATTTAACAATAGAAGTGGAGCTGTGAGAGGACACACAGTCGTGTGTGTAGAGAGAGTAGAGCAGGGGACTCAGGACGCAGCCCTGCGGGGCTCCCACGTTCAGGGTGATGGAGTTGGAGGTGAACTGGCCCATTTTCACCACTTGTGGTCTGCCGGTGAGGAAGTCTTGGATCCAGTCACAGAGTGTAGTGTTTAGGCCGAGGTCTGAGAGTTTGACAGCTAGCTTGGAGGGGACTATAGTATTGAAAGCTGAGCTATAGTCAATGAATAGCAGTCTGACATAGTTGCCATTTTTGCTGTCAATATGAGTGAGGGAGGAGTGCAGTACCTGAGAGATGGCATCATCAGTAGACCTATTTGGGCGATAGGCAAACTGAAGAGGGTCCAAAGTAACAGGGATGGAGGAGCATATGTGTTTCTTTAAAAGTCTCTCAAAAACCTTCATGACTGTTGATGTGAGGGCAACTGGACGATAGTCATTCAGGCAAGAGGGTTTACTGTTCTTAGGCACAGGGATGATGACAGATTTCTTAAATGAGGTGGGAACCACAGAGGTAGCAAGGGACTCATTAAATATGGAAGTAAACAAACCAGCAAGCTGATCGGCACATGATCTCAGAACGCGGCCGGTAATCCCATCAGGTCCGGCGGCTTTCCTGATGTTTACTCTCCTTAATTCTCTCCGAACCTCATCCTCCGACACGGTGATAACATGATCAACATCGCTGCTCTGTCTGCTGCTTCCTGACGCGGTGATCGGCAGAGCCGCCGTTGCGTTCGAAGCGGCCGTAGAAGGTGTTTAGCTCTTCGGCCAGCAATGGATCTGCTCTCACCTCGGCGGAGGAGTTATTTCCAGAGGAACAGATGGTCTTCAGTCCCTGCCACATGCGTCGAGAGTCATTGAGCTGAAAATGTGACTCAATTCTCTCTCTGTAACGGAGTTTAGCAGCTCTAACTGCCCGTCGGAGAGCATAACATGATGATTTGTAATCGCTCATGTTTCCTGACAGAAGACCGGCGTTGTATGCGGCAGTGCGTTGGTTAACCGCAGCCCGCACCGTTCTGTCCACCCACGGTTTCTGATTAGAGAATGTCCGTATTGTTACCGTTTCAGTGGCTTGGTCAGTTAGCATGCAAACAAAGCTTAATGCTACATCCGTGAACTCGCTGACGTCAGCTGAACTCGCCCGGAACATGTCCCAGTTGACGTCATCAAGAGACGCCTGTAGCATAGCTTCAGAGTGGGAGGTCCAGCGCGTCACTTCCCTCACCCCCGGGGATTCCTGAACGATCCTTTGTTTATATTCCGGTGTGAGGAAAATGGCCGCGTGATCAGATTTACCGAAGGCTGGCTGGGAACGAGCTTTATAGGCATTCTTGAACTGAGTGTAGCAATGATCCAGTGTATTCGGTCCTCTAGTTGGACAGGATACATGCTGATGGAAGTTCGGCATGACCTTCCTGAGGTTGGCTTTGTTAAAGTCCCCTGCGATGATAGAGGCAGCGTCAGGGTGTTTGTTGATGTAGCCGCTGAGCTCTTCGTGGAGTTTGGACAAAGCCAAGCTCGTGTCTGCCTGAGGTGGAATGTAAACGGCAGTAGCGATGACCGCGGAGAACTCGCGGGGTAAATAGAATGGGCGGCAGATAATGGAGAGATGTTCCAGATGAGGCGAGCAGGAACGCGACAGAATGGAGATATTCCTGGGGTCACACCATTTCTTGTTAATCATGAAACACACTCCACCGCCCTTGATTTTTCCGGCCTCGGCTGTTCTGTCCATCCGTAAAACAGAAAAGTTATCAGACGGTGTTACAGCGGTGTCCGGGATCGAGGGAGTGAGCCATGTTTCAGACAAACAAAGGATGTTACAGTCCCTAATGTCCCGTTGGAAACTAATCCTGGCTCTAAGATCGTCCATCTTATTTTCCAAGGATTGGACATTTGCGAGCAGAATACTGGGGAGAGGAGGGCTGTGAGCCCTGTTTCTCAGTCTGTCACGAATTCCAGCGCGTCGCCCGCGGTGTTTCTTTCGCCTCCTGGGATTATTCGGGTGGCCTTTGTTAACATCAGCGTTCCGAAGAATCTCCAATGGCCACGCTGGATCCGTGGATAAAGTGTCCAGAAGCAGGTTAGTGCAGCGGTGTCCAATGTCCAAAAGTGATCTTTTGTCATAAATAAATAGTGCAGACGTTAATCGTGTAAAAAGAGAAAGTAAAAATACGTAAAACAGTATATAAAAACACAAATTGAGCGGAGCCATCCTTTAACGTCGACTGAACACAGCAGCGCCGGAAGTGGAAGGCTTTGATGACACGTTCCTGCTTCTGCATTACGCCACCCAGAAAAGGATACACCTGATAATGATTGAGAGTGTAGCTGTGTTAAGTCAATATATTCGGTGCATTTTTGTACAGTTTTAGTAAAAGCTTCTCTGATGTTCAAGATCTTTGTTTTGCATATGACGAATTGAGATCACTTAACCAAGTCCCCCAAGCTAAGGTTAAGCTACAATGGTGTGTGGATCACTTTGGGATCATATAAGCTTCATCAGAGTTACTTGATTCCTCCTGGGAGCGCCGCAGGAAGAGGAGGTCAGAGGTTGTTAGGTTGCCCTGTTGTGCTTTTGTAACCCTTCCATTGCTTCACTGTTAGAGGAATGAATTAACTCTTCACTACTTGCCTTTGCACACATGCTTTGTGGCTTCTTTGATGTCCTTTTGCCGCAGGGTAAGGGCGATTGTTCTTTTGGCAGGTAGGCTTGATGAAATTTCAGAGCTCTTGAAAAACTACGGCTCCGTGTATTAAATGCCGCTCCATCTGAAAACAGGTGATGGAGATTTACAGCTAATCAAAGAACCGGCTTTACTGACGAGATGTGCATGAGAATCGCATGAGATATATCGCCCAGCCCTATTCCCGCCATGTCTTCAAAGTATCTTAGCTTGGTGTGTGACTTCTCTAACTGAACTGGCATTTCTCCAGTAGATATCACACTCCTTTTGCATTTATGTTAATGTGGAGGGAATTTGTCTCTACAGATTGTTAGGAATGATACGGTATTAATATATTGCGGTTTCCTACTGCTTTCACACCAATGAGTTACGGTACATTGAGAAACATTGCAAAATAACCCTTCTTCTCTGCCAGTAGTTAAGTGCCTGAATTTGCTTTTTATAAGCAATGAACATAAGTTCTGTACTACCTGTGGAATGCATCAGGAATGCAGGATCCTTAGCTGCTTGGATTAGACAGAAGAAAGTGACTCTGGCTTACAATGTTGCTTGTGGCTCAGACTCAGTCTACCAACAAGCCATGATCCTCTGCTATCTGAATAACTTACACTGCACGGTACAGTGCTCACAGGGCAAGATCACTGAGCAACTTGATCTCTGGACGCTTTGTGGTGAACTCAACCTGCATTGCACACTCACCGTAGCTTTTTTTGTAGAGGTCAGCTAGTGCGTAAGTGGACATTTCAGATATTCTTTCTGTTGTGAATTTCCTAAAAAGTGCCATTTTCACTAAGCTGTCAAATCAAAATATTGTGTGTCCATTTGAAATTACAGTTTGTTTTATTTGTTTCATGTGATAGCAGTAGCGATGCACAATAAATTGATAAGATATATATATATATATACAGTATATTATGGATTTTTTTTCTATATTCCCCTTGTGTCATTCAGGTTACGTTGTATTTTATAATGTTGTGATGCCTAATTTCAGTTATAGCATTTAAAATTATTATTTTATTTGTTTTGTTTCTTGTATTTATGCAATCCATCCACTGACCAAAAAAGTACATTGTGAAAATGAACCAGCATAGTTGGATTTCAAACTCTGATTCAGATCAATCAAGCAAAGCAAGTGTGAATACAACCTATACTTTACTGCAGTTTAGAATCTGAATTTACCTTTATAAGAAAATGTCATGCTACTCATAATGATCATATTCATAAGTCTCTGATACAATCTGAAGACTGTCTGAAGTCTGTAGGCTTGTTCCTACAATCCACTAGCGGGTAGAGCAAAGAATTCTGGGTATTTCAGCATACCTGTCATAAACACGGGCTGTAAACTGGACAGTCCATCTGAGAATGTCCTGGGGCCTCTTGCTTGTCTTAAAGCCCCCCACCAGCTGCAGTCATTCCTCTCATTGCTGCATGTCACTTAACACCTCAAACCATTGCCGTCCACCTGGGCCTGTAGCAATGCCTGGCAGAAGCCTTGAATTACCTCCTTGCTTTCAAATGTGGTGAAAGTTATGATGCCTTCATTTTCAAATGCCAGTGTGCATATTGTGTAGCTTGACCAAACTACATTTTATTTGTCTGCATACTTGTATAACTGCATGTTTAAAAAAGCCATTAAAGTTGTTTTGATTGTACGGTTGGTCAATTTGCTGACTGTATTATGAGCACTACCTTAATCACATCAAATCTCATTAAAACGCTACCAGAGTCTAGACTGTCTCTATGAGCACAGCAGCCTTGGCAACACAAACTAACATCACTGGGACAGGACACTTACTCCATCCGCCCCCGTTTCAGAAGCACAGGCTTAATCCAGGAAACAAAAACCCCCACTGAGGTCACGTAACATCAGCCAGACAATGACCTGTGATCTGCTAGGGGAAAAAAAGTGGAGGCTAGAAACTTTAATCCAGGGAGAAAGCTGTTTTTCCTATTTATGCTTGTTTGTTCACTTAAGTGTCTTGTGTTTTCCCTTTTTTAAAATTTTATTTTATTTTTCAAAGACATGGGCTTTGGTCGGTTGGATAGTAAGTCAGATTTGTTGGGAAGGAAATGTTCCAGACAGTCAAAAGGATTAAATAAAAACACAGTGAACACCATGTTTTCCTATCTGAACACACAAGCAGATTACATAGAACAATAAGTCAAATGGGCATGGCAGAGTTATTCCTATTATTGCAGTTTTTGTTTCAGGATCTCCGGGATTTTAGAGCAATTCTGAATTTCCTTTTTTTGCTTAACTGTTGGGTGGCACATTCAATTAAAATGTATGTGAATAATATATGTATATACATCAGAGGCCAAGCTTTTTGATTACTGGTCAAGATTAACCAACAGTCTCTGTTGTGATTGTTTGTCGGTGTTTGTTTTTTATTGAAAATTAGCTGAAAAGCTGTAGATGATTTTTTTCTTCATCAGAACAGATTTGGGAAGATTTAGTGAATAGCTGCTATTAGAATGGGTGCCATCTACCATATTTGTTTAGAACTGTTTTGGACTGTTTTCACTTGTGAACTGCTTGATCTGTGCATATTTCTCTCCTGATTCAGACGAGACAGCCTTTTCCGTGGATAAAGCAATATTATGGATAGAGGACTCATATTTTTGGTTTGAAGTCTTAATAATGAATTTATTTCAATCATGCAGCTTTTCATTTCAAAAGACATTAATTGATGGACTGGAATTGTGTGGATTATTATAATGTTTTTAATCACCGGTTTGAACTCATTCTGACGGCACCCATTCACTGCAGAGGATCCACTGGTGAGCAAGTGATGCAATGCTAAATTTAGTCAAATCTGCTCTAATTAAGAAACCGTTTTGGATGGCCTCAAGGTGAGTACGTTTTCAGCAATTATTTAATTTTGGGGTGAACTATTCTTTTAAGAAAGGAAATAGGATTGATTTTGATTCCATATTGACTTAAAGATCTACAATACTGGATGAGAGCACATCAGCCGATGCAAAAAATGGAACAAAAAAAGTACTTGCTACCTCAACATTGTCTTCCGTAAAATGTCATCGTTAAGTTGCATAATTAGTTACTGTGTAAATGAAACATTAATTTGCAGAGTAACTTTCTATAGCGCTGGTCCATAGCCTTTGGGCATTTCAAAGTATTGATGCAAGTAGTAAACTTTTATTTGTCAGGTGGAGTTTTGGAGATCTGCCAGTGGTTGGTTCTGATTGTGGTGTTGACATTGTTGTATCTCTTCATCACCTGCTATCTATTAGCCCTGTTGCTGATAGTGAGAAAAAGCTGTGGAATTTATTCACGTAGTTGCTGCCTTTGCTGTGGTTTGTGCTTTCAGTATTTCAGTATGTATTTCTGTTTTAAAATATATTGTCAATTGTTGTTGCTAACAATCATAAAGACTTATGTGAGCTGTAACCAACTGCATTTTTCATGCTTTTGATGCTTTGTGATTGCTTCAGACAGATTAATTCCATATTAGTGTGCATTAGATCCCTTAAGTATTGCTTGCATATACAAATAGTGAGTCAATAAGGTGTATTATTGTGTCTACATCTCTTGTGTTTATTGACAGAAGGGCTTGGAGGCCTAAGTGACTAGACCATTCTTGAGTTTCTTCAGGATAACATGTTCATGGCTTGTCTTGAAGTAATTTTCCTCCCCCTTCTATAAAAGAAAGGTGCACTGGATGTGTGCTTAGCCAACAAACACTAAACGTATCTACTCCATCAGATCAGCCACCCAGGAGTAAGGAGTAATATCCTCGGTACAAATACTTTCAGAATCTTCTTGATTATATTATAACCTTGCAAATATGAATGACCACTTTTTATTGTTTATCATTGCTTTAACAATCATTTGATTTAAGGCATACACATTGTTAAATCATTTACCTACTGTCTTTTGTTTTCTTCCAAAGCCTCTTCCTCCTTCCTGAGCATCCGCATGGTATTTATTTACCAAGAGTAGCAAGGGATACTGGAAAAGGAGGGGTGGTGCTTATATAGAGTTCTGGGAAGTCTGACACAGGAATGCCTGCAGCAAAAGACTAACAATTTCAACAATTTTTGTTTTACAATTCAAAAGACAAATTAGCCTGAATGTCAGACTACACTGCAGTGGGCACTGATCCTGCTCAAAACAGCTTCATTCAGTCTGCCTGTTTGCCTTAAGTGGATTTTCAAACTCGTCGGAATCGCCATTGTTTTCACACTTGTGCAGGACTATCTGGGGTATGATTCAGTCGCTGCTGTTTTCACATTGCACGATGGATCCGCGACAGGGGGTTTCACTCATTGCACGATTTCACAATAGGAAGAATCGCCGACTAACTCTGTTGATCCGCAAATACAGCCAAAAGCACGAGAAGTGATAATTTGGAAATAAAGCAAGATCACGCTGATATTATGGTCTATAAGTCCTCCCCGAACACACAATAATTAATAAAGATGACTTAACAAACATACTTCTGCTGTGAAATTTGTATGTACACAAATCTAAGTAGCCTACTTGAAAGTGAAACCAACGTGTTTGCATTTTATACATAGTTTATAGTTAATAGCCTATAAGCCCTCAAAGTGATGAAAAAGAAAAATGCAATAAAACTTTTATAGAAGAATATTATTTACAGGAAAAACCCTAGCCTCTTCTTCATCTTCATGCAGCCTACCTTTCTGTGATTCTAATGCTCACTTTTAAAAAAACAAAAGGAAAAAAAAGACCTCCTTGAACTTCCAGCTGCCCTGTATCATTGGCTGTAGGTCATCGCTGATGTATTTTTCAGTGTGAACTCATTCACACAGCAGGATTGAGAATCGCCGACAGCTCCAAATCTTGCTAAAATCGTGCCAAGTTCACACTGCACGATTTTAGCACGATTTTTTCGCCGACAGGTTTTGATAAATCGCCGACAAATGATCAAATCGGTGCTCGTTTGACATCGCGCAGTGTGAATTATCAAAGACGCGATCTGAGGGAATCGCCGACAGGTGAAATATTTGGCATGCTAAATATCTGGAGCTGTCGGCGATTCTCAATCCTGCTGTGTGAATAGTTCTACCTCTGACTGAAAAATACAATGACCTACAGCCAATAGAACAAAAGATGGAATTCATTGTTATTTTTTTTTTTTTTTATTTACAAAGTGAGCACAACAACAATAAAACAGTAGGTTACATGAAATGACAAACTACTATAAATGGTGTTATCTCCTCTCTGTCGCGTTCCTTCTTCATAACATTTATTGCATTTTTTTGTCATCATTCAGCCGTTTTTGTTTATTTTCAAAGTAGCATATAGGTACATACAACCAGAAAATGTACCAGACAACTACTACACCCCCACAACCTCCCCCCAGAACCCTCACCCAACCCACCGCACATCAGTAGAATTGTGAAGAAGCAAAATACCACATAAGTAAATAAATAAATAAAATCGTGCAGATAAGCATTAAGTGGATTTTAAATAACTACAAAAATAATAGAAATGGATTTAAATGTTTCCAAGATCTCCCTAACTTTACTTAGTTTCGCAAGTACATAACAATAAGTATGATTAGCATCAATGCTGCTGATGAAACAGTTCGCTACAGTATCTCAGTAAGAAATGTTAACCAATGCTTGATAGAAAGGTCATGAGGATGTTGAACTAAAACTAAAAGTTTCTTTGCAGCAGTCGAGGCAACCAACCAGAATTTCCAGTCCTTCTCTTTTAGAGGAAATTGAGAGTTGTCATTCAACAAAAACAGAACAGGGTCTTTGGGAAAATGAACATAACATTTATTAACAAAAACGAATAAGACGAGGCATGGCATAGGACACATCACATGCTGTATTATACCGACTAATACATAACAGAATGTTTAGCAAACACTGAGGAATCAAATAAATAATAATATAAAAAAATAAGGAAAGCCTCCATAGAGTAACGTGGGGTAAACAGCAAAGATAACAAGCTTTTCAAAACGAAAACAAAAAGAAAAGTTTTAGAAAACAAGAATACCAACATGTGCACCTTCTCTGGATTAAGAAGCGGTCTTTTACTTTAGTTTGAAAACCAAATCCTCCTTTGTGCTCCGTCCGCTGCGCGCACCTTCGCGCTCGTGCTGAACGCGGCGAGTGAAAGCACAATGGGCGCGCGCTGCTCCCGCTCTGCGCTGCCTCAGCTTATGCGTGCGGTGTGAAACGGGCGTAAACCAGGCTCTACTGAAGAGCTCGCGCTGAAAGCGCCTCTCTTCACGTGATCAGTGAAATCTTTCTCCTGCTACAATGTGCTGCGGCTGGTAGCGCGCTGTATGAAGAGCAGCGCAGACCATGCACTTGCACAAGTGCGACCACATCTTGTTTACCACTTATATGGCAAACAAGCTGGCACTGCTTTGTTCGGATGCCGTCCAGGTCGATCCGCTTAGATTGTGCTCTTATTTACTTTTTTACTTACTTTTGATTTCTATTTTTACACACATAACGTCTGCACTGATCACCTATGACAAAGGAACACTTTTGGACATTGGACACCGCTTCACTAACCTGCTTCAGGACAATTTATCCCCGAATTCATCCTGGCCACCAGAGATTCTTCGGAACGTGGAGGAGAACAATGGCCACAGGCGACGGAACAAGAAACACCGTGGAGAAAGCTCTGGAATTCGCAACAGACTGAGGAAAAGGGCTCACAGTCCTCCTCTACAGAGCATTCTGCTCGCTAATGTCCAATCCTTGGAGAATAAGATGGACGATCTTAGAGCCAGGATAAGTTTCCAACGGGACATAAGGGACTGTAACATAATTTGTTTGACTGAAACATGGCTCACGCCCTTGGTTCCGGACACTGCTGTAACGCCGTCTGACAACTTTTCTGTTTTACGGATGGACAGAACAGCCGAGGCCGGGAAATCCAAAGGCGGAGGAGTGTGTTTCATGATTAACAAGAAATGGTGTGACCCCAGGAACATCTCCTCTCTGTCACGTTCCTGCTCGCCTCATCTGGAACATCTATCCATTATCTGCCACCCATTCTATCTGCCCCGGGAGTTTTCTTCGGTCATCGTTACTGCCGTTTACATTCCACCACAGACAGACACCGGCTTGGCTTTGTCTAAGCTTCACGATGTGCTCAGCGGCTACATTAACAAATATCCTGACGCTGCCTTTATCATCGCGGGGGATTTTAACAAAGCCAACCTCAGGCAGGTCATGCCGAACTTTCACCAACATGTATCCTGTCCAACTAGAGGACCGAATACACTGGATCATTGCTACTCTCAGTTTAAGAATGCCTACAAAGCCCGCTCACTACCGGCTTTTGGCAAATCGGACCATGCCGCCATTTTTCTCACACCGGAATATAAACAAAGGCTCGCTCAGGGACCCCCGGTGAAGAAAGAAGTGACGTGCTGGTCCTCCCACTCAGAAGCTATGCTACAGGCGGCTCTTGATGACGTCGACTGGGACATGTTCCGGGCGAGTTCATCTGACGTCAGCGAGTTCACGGATGTAGCGGTAAGCTTTGTAAACACGCTAACTGAGCAAGCTACAGAAACGATAACTGTAAGGACCTTCCCAAATCAGAAACCGTGGGTGGATAGAACAATCCGTGATGCGGTTAACAAACGCACTGCCGCATACAACGAGGCTCTTTTGTCTGGGAATATGGGCGGGTACAAAGCATCGTGCTATGCTCTCCGTCGTGCAGTAAGAGCCGCCAAACTTCGATACAAGGAGAGAATTGAGTCTCATTTTCAGCTCAATGACTCTCGACGCATGTGGCAGGGACTAAGGACCATCTGTGCCTTTGGAAACAAATCCTCTGCGGAGGTGAGAGTAGATCCGTTGCTGGCCGACGAATTAAACACCTTCTACGGCCGCTTTGAATGCAATGGCGGCAGTGCGACTCTGCCGAGCAGCGCGTCAGGAAGCAGCAGGCAGAGCAGCGATAATCATGTGATCACCGTGTCGGAGGACGAGGTTCGGAGGGCCTTTAAGAGAGTGAACGTAAGGAAAGCGGCCAGACCTGACGGGATTACTGGCCGTGTCCTGAGGTCCTGCACTGATCAGCTTGCTGGTTTGTTCACTTCAATCTTCAATGAGTCCCTTGCTACCTCTGTGGTTCCCACCTCCTTTAAAAAATCCATCATCATCCCTGTGCCTAAGAACAATAAACCCTTTTGCCTGAATGACTATCGTCCAGTGGCCCTCACATCAATAATCATGAAGGTTTTTGAGAGACTTGTTAAGAGCCACATTAGCTCCTCCATCCCTGTTACTTTGGACCCTCTTCAGTTTGCCTATCGTCCCAATAGATCTACTGATGATGCCATCTCTCACATACTCCACTCCTCCCTCACACACATTGACAGCAGCAATGGGAACTTTGCAAGGCTGCTATTCATTGACTATAGCTCAGCTTTCAAAACCATTGTCCCCATCAAGCTGTCTTCTAAACTCACAGACCTCGGCCTAAACTCTTCACTCTGCGACTGGATTCAAGATTTCCTCACCGGCAGACCTCAAGTGGTGAAATTCGGCCAGTTCACCTCAAACTCCATCATCCTGAACGTAGGAGCCCCACAGGGTTGTGTCCTGAGTCCCCTGCTCTACTCTCTCTACACACATGACTGCGTGTCCTCTCACAGCTCCACATCTATTATCAAATTTGCTGATGATACTGTGGTTCTGGGCCTCATTTCCAACAATGATGAGACCACATACTTGGATGAGGCAGAGAGACTTACATCATGGTGCCAGGATAACTGTCTCTCTCTGAATGTGAGCAAAACTAAAGAGCTGATTGTGGACTTCAGAAAGAGTCAGCAGTGGCCTTGCACTCCTCTTATGATCAGTGGGACCCCTGTGGAGAGGGTAAGCAGCTTTAAATACCTCGGTGTAAACATCTCCGAGGACCTGACTTGGACTACACGCATTCAAACACAGGTTAAGAAAGCCAGGCAAAGACTGTACCATCTGCGACAGCTGAGGAAATTCAGGGTCTCACCAACAATCCTGAAAAATTTCTATTCAGGGACCATAGAAAGTGTATTGACTCAGTGCATCTCAGTGTGGTATGGAAACAGCTCCAGTCAAGACTGCAAAGCCTTGCAGAGAGTTGTGCATAGTGTTGCTTTCGTCAACGAAAATTATGACTAAATATCGTCGTCAACGAACCTTTATCACGTGACGAAAACGAGACGAGACGCAACGTAAATGCTGGTCATGTGACGATGACTATAATTAAATGTATAATGCAATATCGTTGACGAATAAAAACGAGACTAAATGTGGTTTACAAAATAAAAACTATGCTAAAATGTCTCTTCATTTTCGTTGACCAAAACGAGACAAAACAAAATGTTATAACGTTATTTCGTCTCGTTTTGTCGCGTTATTATTATTATTTTGCAGTATTTCTGTTTCCTGTGTCTCACTTCAGGGGCTGTCAGGGTTGCCAGGTTTTCGCAACAAAACCCGCCCAATTGCTACTCAAAACTAGCCCAAAACTAGCCCAATCGCATTTCGAGGGGGGTTCCCCCCCAAAGTTATTGGGGTCGCTTCAACCCGCGGACATGAAAAACAACCCGCGGCAACAGTGTTAAAGTAGCCCAATTCCGCGGGAAAGCCAAGGACATGGCAACACTCTGCGCAGACGCAGGCGATGTCACTTCCTCAAGCCCCACTCGCGGCATTATTTAGAAGACGACAACAAACAAAGTTAAGTATGACACAGAGAAAGGGACCGATGGCCGGCTTCATCTGACTTCAGTTTACAAGCAATACAAGTAACAGACACACACATTTTATTTGCACTTTTTAGTATGTTATTGTAGCTCGAGCATTCAAGCACCTTGTTTCTCTTTGTTAAACTTGAATGTATTAATTTTTTTTTCTGGCATTGTCATGTGATGCTATTTTATTTATTGTTTTTATTTATTTAAATTTATGTGTGTGTACTTCTAACATGTTTGGTTGGTCAAATAAATGTTGTAAATTCAAATCAGAGCGTCTTCCGTGTCTGGAATGGATGTATTCTTGAGTCTATAAGGTAACAATAATATAATAAGATAACCTTGTTTGAAATGGGTGTGGCTAAAATAAAATTTTGGTTTCGTCTATACTACTAGGTACTTATACTATATTGACTGGGTTAAATTGAATTGCATTATTAAAAAGAGAATAAAATACAATTTTCGTCGACTAAAACTAGACTAAAATGTCATCAGTTTTCGTCGACTAAAACTAGACAAATAGTCATGGATAATTCTGACTAAAATAAGACTAAAATGCTCAGACTTTTAGTTGACTGAAACTTGACTAGACTAAAAAGAGTATGAACATGACTAAAACTAATAAAAACTAAAATGACAGCTTCACACAAAGACTAGACTAAAACTAAAATTAAAACAGGCCGCCAAAAACAACACTAGTTGTGCGCTTAGCTGAGCGCATCTCAGGGTCTGCTTTCCCCTCTCTGCAGGACATCTACCTCAAACGCTGCAGAAGCAGAACTGTCAAAATCATCAAGGACTCAAATCACCCCAGTAACTGTCTTTTCACTTTGCTGCCATCTGGTAAGCGCTTCCGCTGCCTGATGGCAAAAACTGAGAGACTTAGGAGGAGCTTCTTCCCCCAGGCCATCAGGCTCCTAAACTCAACTCAGCCTCTTAACATCATCATGACTCCACTTTTATAATCACTAACAATCAGTAAGATATTCACACTCATTATTCTCTACCTCATACTGACAGTGTCATTTGCACACAACACTTTCTGTGTTTTGGTATCTTATTTTTTTATTTATTTTTTTGAGATTGCTGCTACATGTCAACCATGTACAACCTGTTTGCACATTCCTCTCTTGTACAGTCATGCTTATCTTAATATTTAATTCTACAGTATACTGTCATGCACATTCTTTTATACTTTATATTTTATATTTTGTTCTTTATATGTTATTTGTTATTCATTTCATTTTATGTATACTTTGTGTTGGATTCTATAATATTTGCACTGTCCATGGAGCGGACCTGACTCACATTTCACTGCTGGTTATATACTCTCTATATAACCGTGTATGTGACAAATAAATCTTGAACTTGAATGTCAAATTTTTACTCGCACACTCTCAAAAAATGGTCGCAAATGCGTCTTTAAAAAAAAAAATTAAACATTTAAAAATACTTTTCCCCTTAATTTTGCATTTAGAGTTTTTTCTTCTTCTTAAAATAGTATGTTTTTTTTAAATAAATGAAACCAACACTTGTAAATTATTTAGATTTTTTTTTTTTTAGCATTTTTGCCTTTTTATTATGATAGGACAGATCAGAGCTGACAGGAAGTGAAGTGGGAGAGAGAGAGAGGGGGGCAGGATCGGGAAAGATCCTTGAGCCGGGATTCGAACTCGGGACACCTGTATGTCAGCGTGCTGCCCACAAGGCTATCCGTGTCGACAGATCAAGCATTTCTTTAGATTTGTATAGTTTATAGTATGTAATTAATATAATATAACACACTCTGTATATGTATGTGTATATATACAATTTACATAAACAATTCGCCTTTCTTGAGTGCTGTCCTATTTAGCACAAAATCGTTCTTTTGCTTGCACTGCAGTTCATAAATCTGATATGTTGTCTACATCTCAACCTAAAAACCAGTCTAAGCTGAAATCAGTCAGTTACATGCTGATGCCCTTATTTACTGTTTGTCAGGCTTAAATGCTCTTCCTATTGGCAAATACTTTGAGGCTAACTCTTCTTCTTTAAGGAGGTGTCTGGTTACCTCTGGTAAACTACGGCACAGTCTGCTTTGTTTTGGTTCGGCATGTGGGTGACACACTTGCACGGGTGTCACACCCTGCTTTAGGCTGTGTTAAGTCGAGAAACGTGTTTATGCGGTGATGACCTCTGGCAGCAGAGGTGGTGTGAGACAAATATTCAGGCGCATGCTATTTTGGCTGAGCTTTTTGCAGTTGTAAATATTTACTTGCTTAAAAGTGTTCGATTTTATGTTTCAATTTCATTTTATGTTTTCCGTAGGGGTGCGAGGGATGCAGAATCTTGAATGATTTTCTACCATGACATCCAAATACAATGATATAATCAAGTGTTGTGGCCTTACAGTGTCTCTGTACGGTGACCGAAGGATCCAGACCCAAGGATTTGACCTTAGGAGCAGACCTGGATGACATCCATGTTATTGTACCAAATGCCATCTGCCCTATTTGTTCTTGGCCCAGACTCCAAAAGTCCTCGGCTCTTGGTACATATCCAGCCCGAACCAGTATGTTATTTGAATCAAATTGCGGTAGAGTCACAGAGAAACAGATCTGTTTCATAAGATATATGTATCTAGCTGTTATTAGGGAATGAAATTCATCATCATGGATGTTGCACTATGGATGAGGTGTTGGAAATGAAACTGCACTTTTTGATTCACCTTAAAATGATACGGTAAGAGACTGTTACGTCTACTATGCTTAATTTCTGTGTAATTCTACTGTTTACTATACAGTCATCAGGACTAAAGTATTGTTTTATACAACCGTGGCTGAGCTGTAAATAGGCTCCTCGTAACGTGTGCAGCGTTGAAAGGGTTGCGTTCAGGCATGAGAATGAATACTCGCCTAATGTTCGGCAATCAGAAAGTCATGCTCCCAAAATAAAAGAAAACGCTGTGCAAACACGCTGCTTGTCAAGAGCTCATTAAAGCCGAGAGGCGTTTATAATGCAGCAGAGACATAGTAAATCACTCTATCCCCTGAAGCCCTGTTAGAAAGCCAGCCTTTTTTAGCCGTGTTTGCCCTCTTACGAGTTAATGTGCCACACCTCTAACCCACTGCTGTCAGACCTGCTGCCACATTACCTCTGAAAACAGCTATTGGAACAGAAGGACACATTTAGCTTGCTTTCTGACGAACAGTCTGCAAACATGCACACAGATTTATATTGTGGCATGACGTTTGATGGCATTATAAGATGACACGTTCCTGAACAAACAGTGGAGACAGGTATGATCGGATCTCCTCAGCTGATTGGAATCAAATAGGATAAACAAGCATGGAGAATGACTGCTTTCTTGTTCAAATTAAATGCTGCTCTAGGCGCCCCTCGAGGCCCCGCTGTCTGTTTTTGCGAGAGGTAAATGCCCCCATTCAGCAGCCCAGTTAATGTTAATAGACGTTATTTAAACAACTGTTAAACAGCGGATTAAGTTGGATTTGGCTCAAGCAGGCTTGAGGGAGCAGTGTTTTCCCTCTGTGTATGCTTACACACACAAACACACACACATACGTGCAGGGTGACACACTATGCAGGTAGACAAGAGCTTAGAGTGTCAAAAGTCAGGATGTGCTACATCAGGTCACCCAAACACGTATTGATAAAGCCAAGGGTTTTAGCTTCCACGTGGAGCGTTGGATCCAGGGAAAGGTGCCACGCGACATGCTTAGCGTGTTCTGCTGCGTCATCCATACCTGCATCCTGTTTATTAAACTGTTTGGCTTGAGAGATAAGAGACAATCAATTAATAAGGATATTCCCCTCATGAAACCTGTAACAAGCGTATATTGTTCTCAGACAGTTTCCTAATTGTTGTAATCCAATTTTTAAGTCAAATTGTAAATGTTTTTATCATTTTCTGATCAGAATTCAGAAAAAATTCCAGAATCTTTAGTTTTTCCCTAAAAGAAAAAAAAATAATTAGAAATAATTGGTATTAGATACAAATATCCAAATGGCATGCAAACAAATTACTTCACTTTTAATTTGAATTCACTTCTCTGAGAGATTTTCTTTTTAGCAATTAATTTTTAGGGTATATATATTTGAAGCCAGTTTCCCTCAAGTTCACACAAGTGCCCTAGCTAAGTAACCACAGGTGTAGTTCATTCATTAAGTTTGACAACCAGAACATTTCCAAATACTTTTTTTTTATCTTAATTTTGAACAAAATACCTGGGATCCTGTTCTGTCTTAGACTGGGACTGTTGTTTGTATTGTGTACGCACACATACACATACACTGATAAAAATGATTTTGTGCTGAAGTAAATACTACATAAAAACAAATGTAATTTCTACATGAAATTATTTAGTTCAGGCAAGAATTAAAAAAAGGAGTAAAATCTATATTAGTACTCAATTTATGCTTGTAGAAATTAAAATTTGAACTTATAAGTATATTTTACCTGAAATTGTTTATGTTTACAAGGATTCTTTAAGTAAATATCAAAGTTATGATACCGTTTTTCCCATCATGCACTGGGGCATGAATAATTAAAAAGGTTACACTTTTCACTGTTTTTGAGTTGTATTTATTTACACTGTTTTATGGTAGCTTTTGAGGTTAGGTTTAGTAACTTACTATTTTGTGACATATGGAGTTCATTTTCTACTCAAAATGACCCATTCATACTCAAACAATAACCACTGATTGTTACCATCATTGTGTATGGTGTACCAAGTATTGATGTCTCTGAGTTCATTTGGGTAATAATTCTATTGAGTGGACATATTATCTTAGAAAGGATAACAAGCTGTCTACTTGTTTATTTATATGTGCGTAAGTGAACCACATGCTTTAATAGCATGGTTATATTTAGTGCTATGTTGTTTGAGTAAAGTTTATAAACCGTGACTAAGTGAAATGTACTTGAAAATTGCCGATTTAACTTAAAATAATTATGTAGAAATTACCCATCAAACTCTAGCTGGCAATGTTAAATTTACTTATTTTCTTTGGTAATTTTAGATAAGATAACTAGGATTTTAGTGTAGTAAAATATATAAACAAACAGTCAATACAATTTACTGGGAAATTCCAAGTAAACTTTACTTGAGATTTTCTAATTAAAGCTACAGTTCCTTGTGTTTAGTTTTTACTTGGGAATTCTATTGAAATTACTCACATTTTCTAAGTAAATCCTACTCCAAATTTCTTTCAGTGTACACATACATATATATATATATATATATATATATATACTGTATATATATATATATATATATATATATATATATATACTGTATATATATATATACATATACATATTTGTGTGTTTAGAAAAAACTGTATTAATACACTGTTACATAATTTCTTGCTTGTGCTATCTTTATTTTAAAAAAAATGGCATTCAGTTTAAAGGGATAGTTCAGCCAAAAATGAAAATACTGTCATTAATTACTCACCGTCATGTTGTTACAAACCCATAAGACCTTCGTTCATTTTTGGAACACAAATTAAGATATTTTTCTCCATAGACAGCAATGCAACTGACACGTTCAAGGCCCAGAAAGGTAGTAAGGACATCATTAAAATAATCCATGTGACATCAGTGGTTCAACCTTAATTTTATGAAGCAACGATAATAATTTTGTGTGCAAAAAAACAAAAAAACAAACAAAAATAACGACTTTATTCAACAATTTCTTCTCTTTCGTTTCAGTCTTCGACACACGTTCGGGAAAGTACCACGACGCACTGGTAACTCGTGAACGCGTGGCAAAGACTGACACGGAAGATTTTTTTTTTTTTTGAATATAGCAGTTATTTTTTGTTTTCTTTGTCTTCATTTAAACAGTATATCTATTCTTTTATCATATAACAATAGCAACATTTTTTGTATGTCCAACTAAGTGTACTAAGTGCTTTTTGGGGATCACTGTATATTGGCAGGATTAAAAGAGGAGGATCGGCACACTGACACATTCACCTTATCCCACATTTAGTGATGGGGTGAATGTGTCAGTGTGTCGATCTGCATCTAGAGAGCTGTGACAGGTTATGTGCACATTATCTAATGTGTCTGTGCATCATTCACTCTTCTATCCCTCACCATTGTCTGACCCCATGTGAGAGTTTTTAGGCCAATAGTTTAAAGGTTAATGCTTTCCCTTTAAAGGCAAAACCTACATAAGGTTTTGTAAACAAACCTACATTTTCCCTTAATTCTAATTTACTAAAGTAATTACACCACTTGCTACCTGTATGTATTTAACCGCAGTTAATTTTTGCAAGCTTATTTATACAAGCTTAAGTAATTACCACACTTCCACTTGCAGGTAGACAGTGCTCTCATTGCCAGGACTGTTGTGGCTGAGAGTGAGATGGCGTAGACTTATCTCTCTCTCTCGCCGACTGGAAAGTGATTTAGGTGAGACTTTTTAAAGTTGCCTGTCTGGGCCACCTCGTCACGAGACTCTCGGAAATTCAGCCTCTCTTTCTAAGACGACTGCGGCCTCATTTGGAGTTCACCCCCCCTCCCCCTTTCTCTCGCGATTTCCTTTCCACTGTGTAATTACAAGGCAGACGCCAGTCAAGGAAATGCTGTAATGTTATCACACTCACTATTGATTATGTATGCGTTGCATTTATATATTGTGTGGACATTCTGGGTGCTTTTATATGTTGTGTTGACATTCTGGGTGCTTTAAAACAATCTACATACAGGCAATACTAAATCTGTGAATTTATATTGTTTTATTGTTTTTTGCTCGCGAAACCACTAGCATTTGTTTACTCATTATGTAACTGCTGCAATATTTTTGTAACAACAGTTGTGCAAGAATTGTTCCTAAATGGATTCTTGCATAATTATTGTTACATTATCTTTTCATAGAAGGACGAACGGATGCTTGTTAATTGAATTAAAATACCTGTTGTTTTGGGTTGTGTTTTGAATGAACTGAAATGGGGTGGTAATGAGAAGTGAGTGGGGGTGGTGTGGACAGCTGGCCCGTCTGATCCCCTGAGTCTGCTCCTAAATTGGTTTTAGCAGCACTAATAAAGCTGATTATCTCTCTGCTTCCAAGTCCCACTAACCCTGACACCCGGGCAGCTGGGGCCCTCGTACGCCAGCCCGGCCCCAGCTCACCCGCTGCAGTCTCTCCGCTTCCCTCCTTTTCTCTCTCTGCTCTTATCAGTTTTAGCAGCTGCCATTAAGCTTTCATTGATGCTTCTTGCATCATTTAAGGTGGCACATGAAGCTTTAGTGTATTTTTATTATGACTGTCAATCGATTAAATTTTGAATGAAATGTTATGCTAATGAATTAATTTACATATATAGAGGTAAATGTATTGTTTGTTTTCATATAATAGGACATAAACATATCACTGGCCAACAGCAATCCTTTTTGCAATTGAGTTTGTTAGTCTGTCTGATGTAGCAGCAGTTTATTGCAAATATTTTTGGCTCCTATGACAAATTGCTTGTGTTGTTCCTCGTTTGTAAGTTAAAAGCATCTGCTAAATGAATAAATTTGAATGTAAATGTGGACATGAGGGCCTTTCGCAAAGAAGCCGTTCTTGTATTCATCATTTTTGTTTTGGTCCATGTACAATTGTTGATTGATTTTGGGTTGTTTATTTTATTTATTTATTATTTTGTTGTGTTGTGTTGTGTGTGGTGTGGTGTGGTTTGGTTTATTTTAGCCATGATTCATTGCATTAGACAATTTCTATTTTATTGTAATGTTATTTCACAGGCCTGATTTTTATGTATATGGCTTTAATTTTATTGTTATCACTTTTATTACAGTGTTAGGGTTAGGATTTTTTGTTATGTTACAAATAGTACAAGTAACTATAATTTTATGCAGCAGTTACTTTTGTTCCTCTCTTGTAATTAGACAATTGACATACCAGTAATGTTGACCTGTCACTGTAGCACCTCTGTAGTAGCTGATACTCACCTTAATTCCTTCCCTTAATTACATACTTTTTGTGAGAATAGTTTCATGTTGTTTCATTGGGTTTCGTGACACATGCATCCAGAGCACGTGGCCTTTCGTAATGGCCACATCAAGGTCAACAGCCACTCCCATTTTAATAAAATCCACAGCCATCCCAATCCCAGCCGAATCAATACATGAAATCACCGTGTTAATAACTGTTACTCAAACAGCACTTAAAAGGCGAAAACTGCACGATAAGTGCTTTACAACAAGTTCATTAGCTACAAGCCACTAGTTGGTTATTTATCTGCCCATTAAATGTGCTTTGTTGTTCTAACAGTGAGATTGTAATTGTAATAACGACTGTAGGAACAGTATGTGCTGTTCTGTTCTTCCTCTCTTGTTACACCCTGTGACAATGAGCTATACAGTTCAACGTGCTTTTTTTGCAAAACATGAAAGGCAACCACAAACAGTTTACCATGTAATCATGGTCCCTACTACCTCGTTTTACATTAATTCCTTTAATCATCATCATATTCCGGCACATTCTGTCTCTGTATCGCAGAATTTACATTCCCACATCAGATATTTTTAATAACTGTTTTGATAACCGGTATTCATAAAATTGTTTTCTGCTGATCAAGAAGTCAGAATTTGCTCCGCAGCTGTTCTCAGCCCAAAATCAGCCATCAACATTTTATTAAACATGTAAACAAACAGAAAATTACCTCGTAAACATGCCACTTTGCTATGACATCTTAATGAGTATGTGGCTAGACGCAGGTTTCAGATGTTTATAGAATATAGTCGAATATACCAGATGGTTTACGCTCTGCATTCTGCAATTGGGTCAAACATCTTAAAATGCTTTCATGTTGTTTCCTGTAACTGGACTGTGAGGTTGCCGGTGGCTTACAAAAGGCACATTTTTGAAAGCCAATTCCTATAAATATCTACGATTTATCAAATTGGTTCAATGGATGGTGGTTTTGCTCTTGTTTGGGGAGATTGTGGAGTACTTTACAGTAAATTGAGGAGGGAAAAATAAGAAATTTGGAAGGAGGAAGGAGAGAAGGGGGAGCAAGAACTTGGACCTGTTGGATTGAAACCCAAATTGCCCTTAAGAACGGGAACTGCCTGAGAGCAGGAAACAACTTCAAAGCCTCGGATACGTCTCAAACATTTGTAGACACCACAATTGCGATGTTCCTTTCTCTGCTGCCTGTTTTTTATGCTGGAATGCTGGGAAGTATACTTGGCTGTTTAACTAGCTCAATTGACAGTAAACGTATTGTGTTTTTTCTCTTTTCTCCCCAAAGACTTTCTATACAACTTTTCTTACTTTAACTGGAACATAATCAGAACATAACCAGAACCAGTGCACAGCAGATGTGGAGTCAACGGCTGAGACTTACACATGAGCTGATATATATCTTCTGAGAGGGTCATTTTATTGTCATGTCAGATTTTGTGATTCTGCTGTTGTCTACATGCGAAATTTCCATTACTTTCTTACATTAGGTGGTGATTAAACAGAAATCGGTTAAGAAGCTGTTAATCTTTGACTTTGAACTGTCATTGTCATTTTACTTCCTTAATAAATTCGGAAAGTGTGAAACGGTATATCAGGGTGAATAAATAGGATTTTCATTTACCTTGTGTAGTTGTGTTAATAGTTTAGATATATTAGTTTGGTTGGACACAGATATTGGAAGATATGAGCGTTACCAAAGATATTGGTAGTGTTTTCTCCTCTCATTTACTGGTGCATCTCAATAAATTAGAATGTCGTGGAAAAGTTCATTTATTTCAGTAATTCAACTCAAATTGTGAAACTCGTGTATTAAATAAATTCAATGCACACAGACTGAAGTAATTTAAGTCTTTGGTTCTTTTAATTGTGATGATTTAGGCTCACATTTAACACAAACCCACCAATTCACTATCTCAACAAATTAGAATACTTCATAAGACCAGTAAAAAAAACATTTTTAGTGAACTGTTGGCCTTCTGGAAAGTATGTTAATTTACTGTATATGTACTCAATACTTGGTAGGGGCTCCTTTTGCTTTAATTACTGCCTCAATTCGGCGTGGCATGGAGGTGATCAGTTTGTGGCACTGCTGAGGTGGTATGGAAGCCCAGGTTTCTTTGACAGTGGCCTTCAGCTCATCTGCATTGTTGGGTCTGGTGTCTCTCATCTTCCTCTTGACAATACCCGATAGATTCTCTATGGGGTTCAGGTCAGGCGAGTTTGCTGGCCAATCAAGCACAGTAACACCATGGTCATTGAACCAGCTTTTGGTACCTTTGGCAGTGTGGGCAGGTGCCAAGTCCTGCTGGAAAATGAAATCAGCATCTCCATAAAGCTTGTCAGCAGATGGAAGCATGAAGTGCTCTAAAATTTCCTGGTAGATGGCTGCGTTGACTGTGGACTTCAGAAAACACAGTGGACCAACACCAGAAGATGACATGGCAGCCCAAATCATCACTGACTGTGGAAACTTCACACTGGACTTCAAGCAACATGGATTCTGTGCCTCTTCACTCTTCCCCGAGACTCTGGGACCTTGATTTCCAAATGAAATGCAAAATTTACTTTCATCTGAAAAGAGGACTTTGGACCACTGAGTTGTTTTTCTCCACAGCCCAGGTAAGATGCTTCTGATGTTGTCTCTGGTTCAGAAGTGGCTTGGTAGCCCTTTTCCTGAAGACATCTGAGCGTGGTGACTCTTGATGCACTGACTCCAGCTTCAGTCCACTCCTTGTGAAGCTCTCACAAGTGTTTGAATCAGTTTTGCTTGACAGTATTCTCAAGCTTGCAGTCATCCCTGTTGCTTGTGCACCTTTTCCTACCCAAATTCTTCATTCCAGTCAACTTTGCATTCAATATGCTTTGATACAGCACTCTGTAAACAGCCACACCTTTCAGTAATGACCCTCTGTGACTTACCCTGAATGTTCATCTTCTGGATCATTGCCAACTCAGCAGTCTTCTCCATTATTGTGGTTTCAAAGAACAAGAGATACCCGGAATTTGTACTGTAGGGATGGTCATTAATTGAAACTCAAATGCAAATATTCTAATATTTTGAGATACTGATTTTTGACTTTCATGAGCTGTAAGCTCTAATCATCAAAATTAAAACAAAAAAACTTTTGAAATGTTTTACTTTATTTCAAAAAGTGAAACTTTCATATATTTTAGATTCAGTACATGTAAAGTAAAACATTTTTTAAAAAAAGTTTTAATTTTGAGGATTAGAGCTTACAGCTTTGCTAGCTGAGAGGAGTTTCATCAAAACTGACTAAAAGTGATCGAGGATGGATAATTTTGATGAACCTGTGATATCATCTTCAGGGCGTAAAAGGAAAATAAAAGCTGAAACGTTTTCACGGAGCCTTGCAAAAGCAGCACGTTACAATGGTGAGGGAAAAGCTCTGTGTATTGTGTGTAATCACATCCATAAATCTATGATCACATCAACAACAACATTTGTCAGGCATCTACATTGTCATCTGAGGAGATTACAAAGATTAAACGAGTGCTTTTTTTAAACTCTAAAACATGAAATGTGGAGTTATCTGCTTTTGCCAAAAAACGACTGTTGAAGTTATCTGCTTTTGCTATAAAACAAACTTTTAATATGTAACTTTTAAAACTTTAATTTTGTAAATTGCCTGTATTTGTTTAGTTATTATTACTTAATCAAAACAACCCAACTGCAGTTTGATTGATATTACTTGGAATGCGCAATAAAAAAACATGGTTTCTGAAAAAATAAAAATGGAGTTATCGGTTTTTGCAAATGAACTCTTCATATATATATATATAGATAGATAGATCGATAGATAGATGGATATAGATTTTGTAATGATTTGTATTATATATAATGAATAATTCTATATATTATATAAATATATATAATTTTTTTTTATAATTAAAATAATTATAATTGATATATATATATATATATATATATATAATATATTATATTATATTTAAACAGTCCTTTCATGGTTTTTCTCATATGTCATTCAGTTTAATGTCAACATGTTGCTTTAACACATCATTTACAATATTAATGATGTTGGCTTGAAAGGAATTAAATGAAATATGCATTTTTTGGCGTTTTGTACTCATGAAAGATCAAATCAACATCAGTCACAATCAGATCAGTCAAACCTTATCATGGCTCGTTAAGTCAGCATAAGAAGTTTGTAATTTATCTCTGAAGACATTTCGAGTCTGTAGCTTGTGTCTATCAGGGTGAATGTGTGGGGTGTAGGTTACTAAGCAGAACAACAGAACAAACACTCCAGAACAAGCACGTTTCAACGCATCTTGTTGGACCCTTAACAATATGTGGAGTTAAGATAAGATTAATATGCCATTGGCTGGGGGAATTTACAGTAACTCTGAGCCGTACCTGTTCCCCGGTTGAAGGTGATGTTTATCATTTTTATGATGCAAAATACTTTCTCCTGTCCCAGTTTAGTGCGCAGAAACAATTTTAAGTAATTTGTTCAGATCACACAGGGCTCAAGCTAGTGATTTTTCAAAGCAAGGCATTTTGGGGTCAGAAGACCCTGTATTTGTAATTAGTCAACATAATCTTCTCATTCTGCTCTCTTAATGCTTATTCCCAAGGGGTCGGGGTGGTGAGTGTCGTGTGGCAGCTGAGGTTGTGGGCAAAGCCCTGACTGACTCGCACTGGCAGGAGCTCAGAGTGGCGGTTCACCACAGTCAGGACCTATGACACAGTCAAACACCTAGCACCAATGGCCCAAGAGCTGTTAAATATTTAATGTCTGACACCCCTCTCACATGTCAAAAAAAAGGTCCTGTTGAGAGCCAAATGCTACCTTGTAAAAAAACCACAAAAAAAACCCCACAAACATCCGACCTCTCCTTTACCCCACCAGTGGGATACTTGCATTTATGCAATATAAAACATGACGATAATCAGAAAAATCTTACAAGTGAATCAGTCTATATTTTGCTTAACAATGAGACATCCCAGATGATTTATTAAATTAATTGCATATATCAGCAGTGCTTAGAAAAGCACTTAAATGAAGACACTGAAATTAAATAGACCTTAGTCACGACAGGCACCATAATGAATTTTACATGGATTAAAATGACATTGAGGAATAGACTCTGTATAAACTTACTTTACAACTGTATTAAGGTGATACATCAGAGAAGTTTTAAAATTCACAACATTCAAAACAGTTTTATGGGCTGAAAATGTAACAATGGATTCCACAAAAATATTAAACAGCACAACATTGTTTTAAACATCGATAACAATAAGAAATGTTTCAAATCAGCGTTTTAGAATAATTTCTGAAGTAATATCTGTGAAAATACAGCTTTGCAATCACATGAATACATTGCATATTTAAATATATATTGTAATAGAAAAGTTATTTTAAATTCTAATAATATTCCACAATATTTATGGTTATATAATACAGCCATTGAGCGTAAGAGACTTATTTCAAAAACATGATCAAAATTAGCCTATAGCACAAAATTATAGGATAAAATTATTATATTATCCATTGAATGCACTGCTATTTATGTAATATTTACTTTTTGTTATATAAATGTTTATTTATTCACTTTTTGCAATTGAATTAATATTTTAAATTGACAGGTCTTTTTTATTCTTATAATTACATGTTGTTGAGATGTTATCATGGGAGCCTGTGTTTTGTCAGTTTTGAGGTTGGTTTAGTTTAGAAATGAATGGAACAATAGCCTCAGGATAAAAAGAATGAGAAAAATAACAAGCCGGCTAAAGCTGATTTCATACGTAAGCAATAGTGATGAGCTGTTTATACCAATGCCTTTTATTTAAAGTTAGCAAACTAGAACTGATGGCATTATGATTATCCCACACTTGTGCTGTTTTCACTTTAAAGGGATAAGCTGCTTCAGAAAATATACATGTAAGTGTTCGCTGTACAGCAATAAATGGAATCCAGGGGCCTAAAATATAAAGATTTTTAAAAAGTGGACTGTTTTTTTTTTTTTTTTTTCAGTTCTTACATACTTTTTCCTCCCAGCTTAATATTGATAACTATAAGTAAGCCATTTGTAGATTGACTTGTATACATTGTGTCCAATGACATGATTTGGGGACAGGGCTATCTGTTTGGCCGACCAATGACATGGAGTTCTAGAAACAGTAATTATTTTGTCAATTTTATTTGGTGCCTTTGAACACAGCTGCATTAAGAACTGCAAATTATATGGCCCCTTAAAATTAGATGTATTCACCCAACAAAAATTCTTGACCAAATGCATTAAAGGACTTTCCTTATCTACACTAGCATTCCTATCTTGCTGTGTTTTTGTCACATTTGCTTCACTTGTCTGTTTTGCTGTGTGTTTATGCGTGTGCACACATGTAGCGTGTTTTGTTCGGCAGCACTATTGCTGTTTTTAGAGCTGATAACCTCAGATAACAATTTTCCCTTTGATTTTTTTGCTTCAGAGGACTTAGGTGGATATGCTGTCTTTGTGATAGGCAGTAAGTAAAAACAGCATGAACAAAAGCCAAGTGGGTTTGTTCTGATGTGATATTACACATGAAAACATTAGTTGAACTCTTCAAACGCGTGTTGACAACTTTGTCTAAAAGTGCCGATTTATAGCCTGTGCCACCATCATGCAAACAATCTCTTTAGTGTTCCACTGAAGGAGGAAAAAGTTTTGGAAATAACATGAGGGTGAGTAAATGATGACAGAATCTTTGATTTGACTCATGAGTCTTAGATAAATCTTAAACAAAGAACAATCCACCTCGGGTGGCTCATTGTTTGCTAATTGTTAAAAAGCAAATGGAAAAACCCATATTGTGTAGCGCGGGGTGAATGAGCCGTTGACAGTAATGCTCAGTGCCCACATTTTGGTCCAGTTGGTCCATATCCAGTTTCATGCCTCTCCTCATATAACTTTGATGAAACCAGCGCAGCTCAAGCAGCAAAGTCCGCTGAAAGGTCACCCACCACATCTCAATGATGTAATTCAATGCTGACACATCTGGAGCATGTCAAAGCATGCAGGCGTACGTGTGTGCGCATGTTAGTGCGAGCATGTGTTCATGACTTTCATACATGTTTGCGCATGTCTTGAAACAGAAAAGTGTCACTCTTCTGGTAACGTGAGATACTCTGTCATCATGTGTGTTTGGGATGAAGAGAACGCAGGGGCGTAGCAACCATTATAACCACTTTTAGATATTTCTAAGTTCATCCCTCCCACTTTGAAGGGGATAATCATTATATTTTAAGAGTTTCGTTTTGCTTGGCTGCAGGGCAAAGAAAAAATTGTAGCTGGGCCTGTAAAATTATAGAAGCCTTTAGCGTTGGCAGTGTACTTTTATGATTACTTCTTTAGCATTATTTTTCTAGGTTGGATCCTGCATCTTGATTTGTTTATATTAGATACGTGTCTTTATTGTTATATTCTTAAACTTCATCATCTTTTGGGGTATTGTTAAGATTTTATAATGGTTTTGGGAAAAAAAAGTCTCACCAAGGCTGCATTTATTTGATAAAAATACAGTAATATATTAATAAATATTTTTACAATTTAAAATATCTGTTTTTATATTAATATATTTTAAAATGTAATTTATTCCTCTGTCAAAGCTACATTTTCAGCAGCCATTACTCACATGATCTTTCAGAAATCATTCTAATGTGCTGATTTGGTGCTCAAGAAACTTGTTGATAACAGTTGTGCTGCTACAGTAAATATTATTGTGGAAATTGTGAGGTCCCACTTTATATTAAGTGGCCTTAACTACCATCTACTTTATGTACTTACTAGGGCTGCATGATAAATCGAAATCGCGATTAGACAGAAGCTGCGATTGTTATGCGTATCTTTCAGTAAAGCACGGTTCTGTAATCAGTAGTAAATCTCCATCCGAAGGCCAGAGAGCGCTCTCACGCAGAAACTCCAAATACGCCCCACAGAAGAAACCTAGGAAATCCCTATAGTGGTTGCTGAATAAACAGATTTAAATGCTTTCATTGATTCAACGTGACTAATAAACACATGACTACTGCATGACTACTGGTTTATCTGAGTTCTTATTATTATAATTTTCATTATAATAAAGTAGTATATCTATAATGCAATGCTAATCGACATAGCCTTTATCACTGCGTAGAATACTATGAAATATGTTGCATGCCTTATTCTGTGTAAGAAGCCACATCATCACACAGAATGATTTATTTGAAACACTCGACTGATGTTATGAAGTGAGTTTGGAGTAAAAACATGTTATTAAATGTGGTATTTTCACGTGCTTTCAGATGTAGCAGCATTTACTACTACGCAAACAGCTGTCATTATCACAAACAATTTATTTGATTTCATAATTGTACGATTATATCATCTGCTAATTTTTATTTTTTTTGTGTAGTTTGTCAGAGAACTACGGCTCTGTGTAGTAAGTGCTGCTCCATCTCAAAGCAGGTGATGGAGATTTACTACTAATCACAGAACCGGCTTTACTGATGAGATGTGCATGACAATTGCATTCGATTAATAGTGCAGCCCCAGTACTTACATTTAAATTAATCATTTGGTATAATGCACTTATTGTGTACATACATGTTCTTCATTGTACTTATATTTTAAAAAATACCTGCATGTAATTACATTTGTAATTTCTGTAATTACATTTATAATTACACTGTTGACCCATCCCTTACACCTTAACCCGCCCTTAAACCTACCCATACCACCAAACCTGTCCCTAACCTTACCTGTATCCCACCTCAATAGCAGCAAAAGTGTTTTACAATACAGTTTGAACACATTAAGTACATTGTACTTATTTTTTGATGTAAGTACATAGTAGTTAAGGCCACTTTATATAAAGTGGGACTGATTTTTTTGTAACAATGTAACAAACTGTAAGCATTTTAATCCTTCCTTGTTTAATAAAAGTAGTAATTCCTTTCATATAAAAACTTCTGACTGCAAACTTTTGAATGGTTAGTGTACACACACACCTTTTGTAACACTAAGAAATTTTCTTAACGGCTTGAGCAATAGTTCAGAAAATCCCCCTGACAAAAGAACTATTAATTCAGTGTATGATACTGTCCCGTCTTCAGTTACTTCATGGCAATGATTCAGTCAGTTTCTCAAGCAAGACTGATGGGCCTTTCCCAAACAATGTGAACATTATCTATTTACCACTGAAAACAGCTCACACAATGGAATCGGAGTCAAAGCCAAGTGAGAGCATGCTTGTGTTTGCTTGCCCTGTCCTTTCCCCCTGCATTGCAGTGGCTATGCTCTGTTTTTGGATCTTGGACCAAACTCTAGGGAACAGAGTATATTTAGGACATAGATATTTTCTCTCTAATGTGCTATTTTAGAAAATTCTTAAAATGGATGAAATGAAAACTAGTTAAAACAGGGTCTCAAATCTCTCTAAATTGGCTCCAACATGTTAACAGCTTCACAAGTGCAGTCCGTTTGGTTATTTGCAAAACATCTGCAGAATGCTTTGTGTTCCATGTTCACCAGAAAGTCCCTGTACACCTTTGGAGTTTATTTCAAGTCATTGTCAAGTTGAAAAACAAATGGATCACCTAAGATGTCTTTGAAGTGCGCTACAGGACCAAGAGTATGTGAACACCCCCTTCTAATTACCGGGTTTGTTTCAACCCCTTTAACTTAATGCTACACCATACAGTGACATTCTAGAGATTTGTGTGTTTCTAACCTTATGGCAACGGTTTGAGGAAGGGGCTTTTTCTGCTCCAGCGTGACAATAGCCATGTGCACAAATTGCTCTATTAATGCCCATGGTTTGGAAAATTACATGTTCAACAAGCACATGTGAGTGTGGTGTCCAGGTGTCCACATACTTTTGGCTATATAATTTATAACTGTATCAGTTCTTGCCTTGGAAGGTGACTAACTGTGTCACTATTTATGGACTTTGTAGGAACACCTAATTGTGACACTGGCTCTTCAGCGCTTGAGCAGTGTGAAAAACACCTGCAGAACACGTGTTCACCATCTCTGCTTCTTACAGATACTTAGCTGTTTCTATCCCTAAAACATCCAGGTTTATTTGGACTTCTTTATGTTCATCTTCTCCCATTACTTTTTACATTGCTTTAAAATTTTATTTATTGAGCTTGCATTTTTATGTGTGTGTGAGTTGTGAAAAAGTTGTGAAAATTGTTGATTACATTTTATTTAGGTTGGCTTCTGTTGTGCCAAAAATTTGTAATGTGTTGGTGTAGCAGTTGAGGATTATAATAAATCACAGTCATGCTGTTATGTGCAAATCATCTATATTAAAATTAATCAGTAAGGGTGGGCTTTATAACCAAAATGATACACTGCCATTTAAAAGTTTAGGAATAGTTCACACAAAAATGCTGAAAAAAATAGCTGAAAATCTACTCACCCTCATGCCATTCAAGCTGTACTGTAGATGAGTTTGTTTCTTCATCGGGACAGATCACTTGCTCACCAGTAAGTCCTCTGCAGTGAATGGGTGCCATCAGAATGAGAGTCCAAACAGCTGATAAAAACATCATTATAATCCACAAGTAATCCATATACACTTGGATGGAGTAAAATTTAAGCACATTTTCATTTTGGGTGAAATGTTCCTTCCTAAAGATGACAGTAACAGTAACTCCCACAAGTGACAGTTAAGACATTTACAATGTCACAGAGAAATTCTGTTTAAAATATACATAAATGCTGTTCTTTTTTGGGGGGAATAAATAAATAAATATAAATAAATAATTAAAACAGTTTGCACAAATATTAAACAGCACAATTGTTTTAAACATTAATAATAAGAAGAAATGTTTATTAAGCACCGAATCACCAATTTAGGATATTTTCTGAAGTAATGCAAAATTCAGCTTTGCCATCACAGGAATAAATTACATAATAAAATATATCGCAATAGAAAATAATTTTGAATTGTAGTAATTATCCACAATATTATGATTTTACTGTATTTTTAATCAAATAAATGCAGCCTTGGTGAGCATAAAATACTAATTTTCAAAAACTTGTTTGACATGAACCAAAAAAAAAAATATTATAGCATCTGGTAGTTTGGAATTACTTTACTAGATGTCACGTGCTGGCTTGTAGTTTAGTCTACACTGGTTTGCATGGTCCAGTTAGCCTTTACTGGTAAAGGCCGTAACTATGTCTTTTTGCTGCCAAAATGCATCGTTCTCCATTGACAGTCATTTAAATATAGCCATGTATTGTAATGAAATCCATTTATATTGCATGCATATGAATTGAAAATATTTCATAATAAAGTTATTTTGCCAGTGACTAATTTTAACATTATTATCAGCATTATTATTATGACGTCATTTTGTTGTGGCTCAGATTAGTCTGATGTCACTGACTGCTCAGCTGATTGGCTCATAAAGTTTTGTTATCCACAGAGCAAAAATGGCAGCAACGGGTGGCATACTTCTGTTTTTTAATTTGTTTAATCACGCATTTGGACACATTAATGGATTAAACTTGGTCTGATTACTCTATAAACTTCCACAAATCCAATCAGAGTGGTTTGTCTATTTGCAGATACAGTGGGGGAAAAAATTATTTGATCCCCTGCTGATTTTGTATGTTTTTCCACTGACAAATAAATGACCAGTCTATAATTTTAATGGTAGGTTTATTTGAACAGTGAGAGACAGAAAAACAACAAAAGAATCCAGAAAAACGCATTTCAAAAAAGTTATAAATTAATTTGCATTTTAATGAGTCAAATAAGTATTTGATCCCCTATCAATCAGCAAGATTTTTGGCTCCCAGGTGTCTTTTGAACAGGTAAGGAGCTGAGATTAGGAGCAATCTCTTAAAGGGACTGCTCCTAATCTCAGTTTGTTACCTTTATAAAAGACAACTGTCCACAGAAGCAATCAATCAATACGATTCCAAACTCTCCACCATGGCCAAGACAAAAGAGCTGTCCAAGGATGTCAGGGACAAGACTGTAGACCTACACAAGGCTGGAATGGGCTACAAGACCATCGCCAAGCAGCTTGGTGAGAAGGTGACAACAGTTGGTGCGATTATTCGCAAATGGAAGAAACACAAAATAACGGTCAATCTCCCTCGGTCTGGGGCTCCATGCAAGATCTCACCTCGTGGAGTTTCAATGATCATGAGAACAGTGAGGAATCAGCCCAGAACTACACGGGAGGATCTTGTCAATGATCTCAAGGCAGCTGGGACCATAGTCACCAAGAAAACAATTGGTAACACACTATGCCGTGAAGGACTGAAATCCTGCAGCGCCTGCAAGGTCCCCCTGCTCAAGAAAGCACATGTACAGGCCCGTCTGAAGTTTGTCAATGATTCAGAGGAGAACTGGGTGAATGTGTTGTGGTCAGATGAGACCAAAATCGAGCTCTTTGGCATCAACTCAACTCACCATGTTTGGAGGTGGAGGAATGCTGCCTATGACCCCAAGAACACCATCCCCACCATCAAACATGGAGGTAGAAACATTATGATTTGGGGGTGTTTTTCTGCTAAGGGGACAGGACAACTGCACCACATCAAAGGGACGATGGACGGGGCCATGTACTGTCAGCCAGGGCATTAAAAATGGGTTGTGGATGGGTATTCCAGCATGACAATGACCCAAAACACACGGCCAAGGCAACAAAGGAGTGGCTCAAGAAGAAGCACATTAAGGTCCTGGAGTGGCCAAGCCAGTCTCCAGACCTTAATCCCAGCTTTCCTGTAGCTCAAATGGTAGAGCATGGCGCTAACAACGCCAAGATCATGGGTTCGATTCCCAGGGAAAGCAAGAGCTGATAAAATGTAAAACTGTAACTTGAATGCAATGTAAGTCGCTTTGGATAAAAGCGTCTGCTAAATGCATAAATGTAAATGTAATCCCATATAAAATCTGTGGAGGGAGCTGAAGATTCGAGTTGCCAAACGTCAGCCTCAAAACCTTAATGACTTGGAGAGGATCTGCAAAGAGGAGTGGGACAAAATCCCTCCTGAGATGTGTGCAAACCAGGTGGCCATCCTCAAGAAACGTCTGAGCTCTGTGATTGCCAACAAGGGTTTTGCCACCAAGTACCAAGTCATGTTTTGCGAAGGGGTCAAATACTTATTTGACTCATTAAAATGCAAATCAATTTATAACTTTTTTGAAATGCATTTTTCTGGATTTTTTTGTTGTTATTCTGTCTCACTGTTCAAATAAACCTACCATTAAACGTATAGACTGATCATTTCTTTGTCAGTGGGCAAACGTACAAAATCAGCCACTGTAAATCTGTAAATATTTAACCAATCAAAAAAAAAGTTTTGAAAGGGAAAACAATAATATTAGTATGAATTTCAGTGTTTTAGTACAATGTTTCCTCATCTCATTTTGCTAATGAAAAGCCTAAGTAAGAGGGTCCTCATTGGGGGTAATTTTTTTTTGCTATTTTCGAAAGGATGACCCAGTAAACTGACTCCTGTGTTTATGGAAAGTGGGTTTAGAAAATCCTGGTTTTGAAAAGAAAAATAGCATCTGTCAAGTTTGGGTATGTAGAGATCTGTGGTTTACTGAAAGCCAGCAGGATATCCGTCAGCTTTAGCGAGGACACAGCTAATCAGGAAAACCGCAGGAGTCTTAGGTTCTGTAAGGCCGCTCCGCATACTCAGACCCTTCACAGCAGATTGATTCCTATCTGATGGAGGCAAGGGCTGCTAATTGGGATTTAATCCCCTTTATTGAGCATGAATAAGTTCCGGGACTTCTCTAAATGATTCATTTGATGATAAGATTTTAATAGCTTAATGTTTTGGCAATTAATCTCATAAGAGCCTTTTTTCCCTCCCCTCCTGTTAAGCATCAAGAGCTGCACCATCAGGAAACCAAGCTGAATTAATCCATTACATTTTGTATGCTGCTTTTTTTTTCTTCTTTTTTTTGAGATTTGCAGTCTGAAGGTTTTTTTTCTCCATTTTATATTTTATGTATTAGTTGGGATTGAACATTCTTCATTCAATAATTATTATATTGAGCCAAAGGATGATTTTAGATTTAGATTTAGTTTGTTGTCATCAGAATCTGTTTTGTTATGTTAGTTTTTACTGTTTTGTTTTTTTATCTCAAGTGTTGCATAATGTGAAGCAGCTGTTTTTGCACTGATGCCAGACTTCTTCTTTTGTTATGAACGATTCTATCTTTTGGTTTGTGTCCATCAAGTTAAAAAAAAGTATTTAATTCACTAGATTATTGTTAAAAAATAGAAATTATCACATGGCTATTTAATGAATTAATTTATTTATAAATTCCTGCTGCTATAATTATATAGTGATATCTACCGCTTTCTGAATATGAAATTAATAATTTTGGTCACATAACATTTTGGTCATACCACCCACCCTAGTCAACAGACATGCCTCAATCTGTTCTCTAAAGTTTGGTGTTCCTGGAATCAAATTGCTAATTATGTCTGGTTGAGAGGGAGGGTCATTAAATGACGATTTATAGGAAATGGGAGTTTTTCTGACCCAGAATATATTCAGTGTGGTCTCAGTTGTTGTTTGATTGTTTATAATAATCCAACGTTGTTATATATCAGTCCCTCATTTACTCGATTGGGCCTGTGGATTCCCACCTGTGGATAAAATAATATCTTAAGTCCATATTAGTGTGCTTTTAAAGGGCTTTTGTCCAACAGATGGTTTTGCAAATCCCCCATCATTTGCTTCAGAGCGTGGACGTTTGTTTATAAGAGCTTTTCGAAAAACATCATATCCTGACGTGACATCCAAAAGATACATTTTAAATTGGACTTATATCCAAACAAATTAACAGATTACAGAGAGTAGCATATTTCAGCCACTCTGCAATGTGCGACAATAAATCGAGTCTAAAAAGAGATAAAGATGCAGGGCAAACATTTGGGATATTCAGTAATCCCCAACATACTTGACAGTCTTTTCTTGCTCATGGATAAATAGGTCAGGAAGAGTTATGTAAAAGAAATTCAGCATAGAGCTATAAATATACCAAATCTGCATGTTTTGAACGGAAGTCTGCGCTTCTGGGAAAGCACTTAGTCATGGCAATGACATACTTATTTTCTTTAATCCGAAATGCCTAATACTCCACGTCGCTGTGAATGATACAGTACTACATCCTACTATCTAACCATTTTAATCCTTAAAGATTTCTTTATTTAGTATTTCTTTCCTGAATCAGAGATATCTCATGATTGTCCCTGACGTCAATATATATATATTATTTTTTTCTCAATTTTTTTTCTTTAACGATGGTCGTTCATTCTCAGGGCAGGTTTTGCATGACTGCAACTCAGAAAATGTGAAAGAGTCTGATTTGCCCTTCCGTAGTCAATTATTGCCTCTGTCCCGTTCATTAAAATAACCCCACAGGACGCTTTTCTTTTGCTTTGAGGTTAAATTCGGGCAAAGGTGGCAAGGAGAAAGGGTACAGCATGGCGGATGGCCTAGAACAACAAATGCATTGTGGTTTGTGCAGGGCTTACAAAGCCAAAGCTTATGCTTAGACCCTTTGTCAGATGTACAACAGATCAGATTCCTCATCCCCTTCACCAAAATGCCACTGTATGTACTATATATCTCAACTTTACTGTTTTAGGTTTGATAAAATCCCCCCAAACTGACTCTTAAAGGGGTAGTTCTCCCAAAAATGAAAATTCTGTCATCAATTACTTAACATCATGCAAACAAACCTGAAAAGCAAAATAAGAAAAAGAGGGGTGGTTTTGGAGCCTTTTGACTTTTACTGTATGGGCAAAAATAGTTAAAACATTCAAAATATATTTTTCTGTTCTGCAGAAGAAAGAAAGTCCTACCAATCAAAAAGTCCTACAAGGTGATTAAATGATTTTTGGGTGAACTATGAAAATTCTGTCATTTATTCCAATGCAAACAAACCTGCAGTGAAAGAAAAAGTGAGTTTTTGAGTTGCTTTGGACCCCTTTGATTTTGACTGTATGGAAAAAATAGATTAAACTGGTTTGAGGGTGAATAAATGATGATTTTGGGGTGAACTATAGGTGAAATTATTTTTTGGGGTATGGGCCAAATAGTTAATCAAAATGTCTTCTTTAGTGTTCTGCAGAAGATAGAAAGTTCTACTGGTTTGAGGGTGAATAAAGTATGATTTTTATGGGTTTGGGCCAAAATAGTTTAAAAAAACATTTACATTTACATTTAGTCATTTGGCAGACGCTTTTATCCAAAGCGACTTACAATTGGGGAATACATAAAGTGATTCATCTTGACATTTATTAAAATATCTTCTTTTGTGTTCTGCAAAAGATAGAAAGTACTACTGGTTTGAGGGTGAGTAAATAATGATTTCTGGGTGAACTATCCCTTTAAGTTTAAGCTCAAGCCTTGTAAGTGCTAATTACAGGATATCTAATGATGCTTATTTAACCTTGGCTGTATTATTTGTTAAAACTTGTCTTGAGGAATGCTGCCATGTAGTGTTGATACCATTTCAAACGGTCCTGTTTAGGATTCCTTGTGGAATGTGGGGAATTGCGAAGCAAAGCAAACATCGCTGCCGACTCTGCGCCCTAAAACAACAAAATGATTGATGCCGCAGTTTAATGTTCGGGGCATGTGGCAGAGATTAATTCTCATTTGGCTCTTTGTGTAAACGCTATCTCGTGCATCTAAGGAGCCTGCTCATTGTCTTGCCGAACAGGCAGGTTTTGAATGATGTGCACTCGCGTCTTTGTCAGCGTATAGGTGGAATATCTCGGTCCATTCACGGACAATGTGATGAATGAAATAAGACTCTTCCGGGCTCAGAATCTCTCACACCATCATCCACCATATTGGCACGCGATACAATGAGATTTAGCGCGTAGGCCCTGCAGGTGCTTTCTGCCCTATGTTTCCCACACCTGGAAGGGCACCAAAGGGCATGGACACCCTACACGCCTATTCAGCGTCGTGTCTCGCAGGCTCCGCCCACTCTATAGGATACACTACTCCACCAGCGTGCTAACAATGAGCATCGCTATCACAGTCCATCTATTCAACGCTGGGCGGGACGCACTTATCATAAAGGCTCCTGTCATTTTGATGGCCGTTATCATTGAATACGCCTTCATGAAACCAGACATAAAAAAGACTGCCACCTTGGGAGGCCCTGTTCC
This sequence comes from Schizothorax lantsangensis, assembly GCA_027422415.1. Lineage (NCBI taxonomy): Eukaryota > Metazoa > Chordata > Actinopteri > Cypriniformes > Cyprinidae > Schizothorax > Schizothorax lantsangensis. Next base: position 27,186,955 of record CM049848.1, on the reverse strand, counting down.
GATCCATCTCCAAAGGAAGAGAAAGAGTCGGGGTCAGAACCTCCACTTTTCAGTTGTCATTTATCACGTCAATAGAGACTGTACATTACAAGGGATTAATCGGGCTGAATTGAGGCACCTAGAGGAAAAGGATATACAGGGACGGCTTGAAGATCAAGAGATAAAAGAAAGTGGTAAAGAAAGAACTATGGGATTTTGAGCCCTTTGAGAGGTGGCCAATCTGGCACGGAGTAGCGGCGCCAGCGCCAGCAATATGTCTTTACTGTATTATGAGCTGCATACTGGAAAGCTCAGTACTGTCATCAAATGTCATCGGAAGGCTGTAATTGGACTGCATCCTCAGGCTTTCGGGTCAGAGTTTGCAGAAGCTAAGCGTGTCGGATTTGCATCCTCGGATGGCCCCGTTGTAGAAATGAGCGAGCTGATGGCATGCAGTCATTATTTGCCCGCCACATGCCTGCCAGATTAGTCTTGTGACTACAGCGGGAATCGCAGGCCCTGCTGCGCCCACTGTCCTCTCTCTTCATGTGCACTGGTTTGAACATCTCTTTCCGAGAAGGTCACATGGCAGTTCATTTACTGCCATTTATGACATAATTTCTTTGTTGCTCGACTTGCTGAACAGATCTTTGTGCTGAAATGGGAGCATATAAATAATTTGGGGTGGTTTGCTGCAGTCTTTATGTTTTTTGGAAAATACCTGTGCTTTTAAAAATAAATCATGAAAACGTCCCGCTGAAAACACAAGAGGTGTCTTTATACAGCAGTAATGAGTCGTGTTTGTTAATAGTCATGTCTGGGTCTGAAGTGTGAGAGATTTCCTTTTGCATTTTAGTTTGATAATAAAATGTACCAAGTAACAAATGTTTTTTTTTTTTATATTTGTCAAGCATTTTGCAATAAGTCTGATGTACGTCCAGGTAATTGTTCTGGCACTCAGGGGAAGGGGAGTTGGGTAGAAAGAAAGTTATTTTGTTTAAAATCAAAGTTACTTTAGGGAATTCCTTTTGAATGATGTTACTGTTGTCTCTCGGTTTTTCCCCTCCTTAAAGAATTCAGAGCCTTAGAATATACTTTGTGGTTCTTATCCATCAATGCAATAAAACCAAATGCATTTAAAATGCATTATAAATAATTAAACTGCCCTGTTGGAAAACCATCTAGCATGTTAGATTTATAAAAATAAAAAATAAATGTTTTACATCGATACATGTATTTTAAAATGTAATTATTCTTGAATTGTCAGTAGGTACTGGCTCAATATACTGATTTGATGCTCAATAAACATTTCTTATTATTATCAATGCTGAACACAGATATGCTGCTTAATATTTTTGTGGAAATTGTGATACTTTTTCAACATTCTTTGAATAGAAGGTTCAAAAGAACAGCATTTACTTGAAATAGAAATCTTTTGTAACATTATAGATGTCTTTACTGTCACATTTGATCAGTTTAATGCATCCTTGCTGAAAAAAGTATTAGTTTCTTAATACAAAAACAAAAACTCTTACTGACAAGAAGGGGTTCTTCTACAGTACTTCAGACTTGGATGGCTCTGTTGTTGTGCTGTGTGTGTGTGTGTGTGTGTGTGTGTGCGTGCATGCACATAAAGCTCTTCTTTGTTGACCTTGTAGAGTTGTAGTTTCCTTGTGAAATCTTTGAATTAGTCCTCCCTTCCACTGCTTTACACAATGCAGGCTGTTGTATTCTCAATCAGGAGAGGGTTAAGAAAGTGTCAAATACATACGTGACGTCAAAACATACCTGGAAATATGTCAAGAAAAGCCTGTAGTGTTAATTTGAAGTGCTTGTTATTTTGTCCCATGTGTGCCATAATGAATAGTACATTTCATACAGAATTGTAAGTTTATTTAGATGAATTGGGATATAATTGGGACACTTATGGATTACTTTGCAACCGAAAATAATTTAGCATTGATTCTTTTAAATTGACATAGTTAACAGCATTTTAGCTATGGATTTGGGGGGGGGGGAGTGGTCTGAATTACAGTGATTCTAGCCTTAAATATTTATTTGTCTTTAACTCTCCCAACCACTCTTTAAATTTAAGCATATTGGATGTTTTTCCCTTTTTAGGTAATTTGAAAAACCTATATTTTGATTTGATTTGATTTGATTTTTGATTTAAAGGAGAAATACTTTTTCTTTTTCTTATGTTCTCTTATAATGTTTATATTTTGTGTATGCGTTTTTATTATATAAAAAAAATATTAAATTTTTACATATAGACACAGTTTTATTGTGTGTACACTTGTAAGCACACTCATTTCTCGGACTAGGTTAGAATCCAGTGGATTTACAGTATAAGATAAACAGATATGCCCATATTAAATTTCTTAGCAACCAAACTGCTCGTATATATATCTTAATGCCCTATTTCGGATGAATTTAATGTGCAGCTTTGTTTGCCTGTTGAGACATTAAAGATGATTTAATTTATGTATGCTTTAAATAGGCCACACCAATATTTTATGTTATTTATGCCATCTCTACCCTTGTACACACTTCCCTGCAGTGACACACTGACTTGTGATTAATGTGAAGAAACATTATGCTAATTTTCTTGATAGGTTCCATGTCTTGACAAGACCTTGAGGAGCATTTATCTTGTCATTCTCAGAACTAATACATAGTATTGCACATTAAAGCTTTATAGAGCAGTGAAAACAAATGGATACAAGGCTGAAAACAATCCACAGCTTTGTGTCTGTAGATACAATGTATAATCTAGTTCATGGGAATGCACAGTTTTGGCTCTACTCCCTACTCCCTGCGTCATTTGAATATTTAGATAAGACACAAGTGTGATGCCTCTTTCTCTGACAAGAGAATCCAGCATTTTGCAAGTCTTGAGTGTGTTCAACACTGCCTTTAATGAAATGCAGAGTGATTGTGTTTCATGTTGTATTGAGATCATGTGTGGCACACCTGTAGCATTGGTTTGGTCTTAAGCCTTCATAAAAGTCCACCTGGCCCAGCTGGGTAAGTGATGTCAAGGTCCTCACAGACGGTTTACTCTTTCTGAGCCTCTCGCCCCTCACTTAAACTTCTCTTGAACACTTCTCTGTAATTACTGGCTGTTTTATCTGAGTCAGACACTTGGGTTTAAACTAGGGCTGTGTTTTAATTACATAATGTGCTGATCAATCACATGTATAAATATTTGTCAAGAAAAGCTGCCAAATGAAGACAAGATTGAAGTCAATATATTGTGTTTTTGTTCTCCATTCATTTAAATGATTTTGAAAGTCTCTTAAGCTCACCAAGGCTGCATTTATTTGATTAAAATATACCGTAAAACGGTAAAGTTGTTAAATATTATTACAATTTTAAATAACTTTTTGTCTATATCAATATATTTTAAAATGCAGTTTATTCCTGTAATGCAAAGCTGAATTTTTAGCAGCCATTACTCAGTGTCACATGATCCTTCAGAAATCATTTTAATATGCTAATATGGTACCCAAGATATATTTCTTACTGTCAGTGTTGAGAATAGTTGTGCTTTTGGTGGAAACCGATAATTTTTTTTTAAGCTTAAAAGAACAAGAACAATTTATTAAAATACAAATTTTAAGCTTTCGTAAGCTTATAAATGTGTTAACTGTCACATTTGATCTGCTTAATGGATCCTTGCTGAATAAAAGTATTAATTTATTTGGGAGCCAAAAAAAAGCAAAAAAACAACAACAACAAAAAAAACTAACAAACAAAAAAAAGCTTTTGACTAGTTGTGTAAGTCTTGAGCAATCTAGTTCTTGTATTTTGTCAACACATTTTTTTAAATTTAAATATATACTTATTGATCAGATGTTGATATATTGATCAGATCTTTGAATCACATTCATGTGAGCAAAGCATTTTTAAGTTACCTCTTGAAATTAATAAGTGTTTTTTAATGATAATTCAAAAGTAAAATGATAATGAATCACAGGTAATTAAAGAGATAGTTCACCCAAAAATAAAAATAGTCATGATTATGCCTTTTTTTTCTCCTTCTGTCGAACTTGAAAGAAGATATTTTGAGAAATGTCTATTGTTTTTGTCCATATAGTGGAAATTAGTAGTTACCTAAACAATTTGATAACCAACATTCTTGAAAATATCATCTTTTTTACTCAGAAAAAAAATAGTTATTTTTTTAACTCTGACAATGAGTAAGTGGTGACAGAATTTTCATTTTTGGGTGGACTGTCCCTACATCTATACATCTAATGATCAATCAATTAAGACCTATTTTAAATTAAGTCTATTTTTACTTATTTTGGCTTTGACATAATTTTTTCATCACTATATTCAGGCTTTTGATATAGCACCATCTCCATCCATTTAAATAATCACATACTGAATAATTAGTCATTTAAAAATCCATTCACTCTAATCATAATTATGACGTTGATATCAGACATTGGTTGCATGCATTTGGTGAATCCTCACGTGCAGTTGCAAACTCCTCTATCTAAAAAAAACAGGAAGCCTCGTGTCAGCTCAGCAGTCATTGGTCAAACCGGAGGATTGTTTGCTTGTAATGTTAGGGGCGTCTTGGCCTTGATGACCTCTTTTTTTTTTTTTTCCTTTGCCCCTAATAAGTCTTGATTCTGCAGCAGTAACAGAATGGTCAAACATATGTCAAGGGTAATCAAGGTCCAAATGCACCTGACCTGATATAATCCCCTTTGAAAGGGGCTTCCAACTGTTTACTATTGTTAACAATGAGTACACCGCTAAAGGAGCTTCACATTGTGAAAACAGTTTATTGGAGCACTTTACCACCACATAAACTGTCTAACGATCTTCAGAAGATCAAAAAAAAAGTAAAAAAAATAGTGCACTCAAAAATAAATCTTATGTCATCATTTACTCACCCTTATGTTAGAAGTCAATGAGGTCTAATGTTGTTTTGGACCATCATTATGTAGACAAAAACAGTTCTTCAAAATATCATCTTTTGTGTTCCATAGAAGAAAGAAACTCATTGGAACAACATAAGGGTGAATAAATGATGACAGAAGTTAAATTTTTCAGGTGAACTACTCCTTTAAATACTAAGAAATGGAGTACAAAAATTATAAATGTTTGTGCATTGAATTCTCCTTTAAATACTATGGTAGCCCATTTCCGCCACGGAATTAAAAAAATAAAAATAATTGCGACTTCCAATTTTGATTTTTTTTTAAAATCCCAGTTCAGTTCTGAGTTTGTCTCACAATTTGTACTTTCTCATTTCTGAGATCAAAAGTCAGAATTGCAAGATATAAACTCTGAATTCTGACCTTCTTTTCTCGCAGTTGTGAGTTTATGTCACAGTTTAGTTTGAGTTGTGAGATTAAAAAGTCACGATTACTGATTTTATTAGTTTATTCCGTTGCGATAACGGACTTTCATGAAATACTCTTGCAAAATCACCTCAATGCACTGGAAGTGAATCAGCAAGAAAGGTCCTCGCTTTCACAGGGGGTCAGAAAGCGATACTGAGGCGTGCGAGTTGCTCAAAACGCACGTCTCCCGAAATGAGCATTATCACAGACAGCATTATCATTATCACAGCATTACCACATCGCTCAACGGCCATGCTATATTACCCCTCCACACCAACTTACATGGTCCCACCCCCACCGCTAGCCAGGTTTTGAGGGGGTTGGGGTGACAGACCGACCTTGCATGTCCACTAACGTCACTTTAATGCACTGGGGGTCAAGGGATTAGACCGGGAGGGCTCACCTCTCTCACACCGCACTGATAATGTGAATGAGGTCAGTGTCGATGAGGGAACTAGCGGAACCCAAACTCCCTCCCTACATCTCTTGGGGCAGCAGCAGTCATGCAGAACTCACAAGTGAACACAGAGTGTGAGCTCATAGGATTAGGTCACTGAATAAGGTCAGGACACCTCTGTGACAACGCTTGGAATCCCTTAAACCTGTTCTATTGACCAAAAATGGTTTGCGTCACAACTGCGGTTGTTAGGCAAACAGATTTTACTTGAATTCTGTGGTTTAGCTCTTAGAACTTTTAAGTCATCAACTAAAGAGAGAGAAAAAAGTCATGTTCATGTTCAGAACTTGACTGTAATTTAAGCTGAACTATCTTTCCATATCAAAGGTGTAATACTTCACTTGTTATCCCTGGCATACGCCACAACAAATACTTAGCTCATTGTTCATTCAATGTGGTTTACCAGTCATGCAAGACTACACGATCTTGCCCTATAGCTATCAACATATCTGTAATCCCCTTTGAAATACATGATCTGGGCTTCAAACATGTCTGCTGTCAGAGAGGCAAGTCTCTTATGATAATACAGAACACAAACAGTCATTTTCAGGGCTGACATAAACAGCGATATCACATCTTGTTTAAACATGCCGGAAAATAACACTGCGAGAACATAGCTCAGCATTGCATAGGACGTGACATAACTGGTAGCCTACTTTATGAAAACTATCAAATGGGTGTGTATATATATATATATATATATATATGACCCTGGACCACAAAACCAGTCTTAAGTCGCTGGGGTATATTTATAGCAATAGCCAAAAAATACATTGTATGGGTAAAAATTATTGTAGATTATTATATAGATATTTTGTAAATTTCCTACTGTAAATATATCAAAACTTAATTTTTGATTAGTAATATGCATTGCTAAGAACTTCATTTGGACAGCTTTAAAGGCGATTTTCTCAGTATTTTGATTTGTTTGCACCCTCAGATTCCAGATTTCCAAAATCTGGAATCTGAAATTGCAGCACACCTGTTGATATAAATAAATAAATATAATGTTGTGTACCAAATCATCATAGAAATATTTCTGAAATAGCATGTGACACTGAAGATTGGAGTAATAACTGCTGAAAATTTGGCATTGAAAACAAGAATAAATTATATTTTAAAATATATTAAAATAGAGAGAGTTTTATTGAAGTTTAATTTGTTTTAGTTGTAATACTATTTAAAAATATTATTGTTTTTACTGTATTTTTGATCAAATAAATGCAGCTGTGGTGAGCAAAAGATAAGTAAAAATATAAATTCACACATATATTTATTATATAAATATTCACAAGTGTGTAATTCCATTCTATTCTATTTTTATCAGTAAAATGTGGACAGGACTATTAGTTTGGCTGACCAATGGAAGACATGAGATAAACCTGAAACCTGTTTGAAAACAATCAGTATTTTTGCTTTTTTGTATTTCTGCACTCTAGTGGTGCAGAAATTACTTCAACTTTAATTAGTATGTTTTCTTTTTTTAAATTGTATTTATCATCATTGAATTAACTATTCACAAGCAAATGTTTTTGACTGTTTTGCATGCTTTATGGAAGGAACAGCCCTGTTTACCCTGGGAACTTGTGCATGCATCATATGCATTGAAACGAAGAGATGTTGGCGAGGAGGAGAGTCTGATCGGGGATCAGGGAGAGCGAAGTAGAGAGAAAGGAGAGGAGTGTCTTGAATAGAGTGAGGGGCCGATGGCTTGTCCTTTCAGTCATGTTCTTTGTTCTCTTCAGAGCGGCTTATGTTCTCCGACTCCACTCATGACAATCAACAGGGGACCGACCATGTACTAGAGCAACCTGCTTCTCTCCTGTCCATCTCTTTGACTACTGACTTAAATAACTCTGATCAGTGTTTAATACACTGCTCCGTGCCGATTCATTGTATGGGTTGTGCGACAATCAGGTTTTAATGAACAATTTCCTTTTTTTTTTTTTTTTAAGTATTCCCCAAGGTCGTGATATTCACTAGGTTAACTAAACAAAGGGGCAGTTAAAGGCATGTTGAGTTTTTACTACAAGATTTGATAAAACACCGTTTCTGTAAGCTCCTAGGTAAACTGAGTGGCATTTGTGCAAATGCTATGAGCCACTGATTAAGGACTACAGCTTAGGTTTCTTAATACAGAACTGTTTTCAGATAAGTAATCTGCCTTCTACTCTTTGAGTTGAGTTTTGAGAGGGGTTTCTAAGAAAGCAATGCAACTGCTAATACTTTAATGCAACCTGAACATGTACACCTTATAATACATTATAACTTCAACATTTCTTTCATTTATTATTTTTAATCTCATTTGAATAATATATTCAGGAAACTAAAGCGGATGAACATGTAGAGGCCGACCACTAATTAGAGCTGCATTCTTTGGCTGTGATCGAGTCTCTTCTTTGAGCTTGTGAAACATGTGAACCTGTTGGCATTGTGCTTTATCTGATTAAACAGAGCTGCAAACGCTCACTCAGAGGAACACAATTCTAAGCTATTGTTTGTTTTGCTGTGTGCTTGTTGAGTGTGGGGTAGACAGCATGCATGAAACTAAGCAGTTATTGCCATATACACCTTGTTATTATTCTGTCAGATGGCATTTATGTCTCTTTTTTTCGTTCTTTATAAAGGAGCAGTTGTGTTGAGCCCTTGCTCTCTTGCTCCTGTGTGTCCCCATGTTTGTTTTTACTGCAGTTCACTGTGTTTGGGTTATGGATTGTAATTTTATAATAGTTGTTTGGATAGAGTTGTTTAATGTACCAGCTTGACAAGTTTACTTGGTCATATTTCTCTACATTTAACTGCCTTAATGGAGTAACAAAAACAACAGCAAAAAATTTGCAAATTATGAAAAAAAAATTTGGTCTGAAAATGTAAGATGGTATTATAAACCAATATATAATACTGTTCAAATGTTTGCCATCGGTGAGATTATATATATATATATATATATATATATATATATATATTAGGGGTGTAACAGTACACAAATACGGTTCGGTACGTACCTCGGATTTAACATCACGGTTCGGTACGATTTCGGTGAAGCAGGGGGAAAAATTGCAGAGGGAAAAACCCTTTTACATTATATGGTTACAACTAGGTCTAAGAACTTAACCCAAACTTAAATTTAATTAGAATTTATTTTTAAATAGATGTGTTAAATAGAACACTCAACTTAAAAAAAATAAATTGCATGCAAACATGTAAATTGCACATAATGCAGTTTTTAAATTAACTTATAAATAATACAATTTCTAGGTTATTTGTTAAAATATATTAAATTACACACTGGCTGTCATAGCATGTTTCATAACAGATTAATTTAAACATACATTAAATAATTAAGACTAACAGGTTTAGTTATGGTGTAATATTTCGCGGAATGCTCCTCTCTAGACTTCATTTCTCTAGTGAACTAACGAGCTGTGGACACTGATGACTTGCTGAGGTAAATGAAATGATATGTGCCATTTTATTTCCACGCTGTTTTGTTGATGTCCTTCTGCGGTTGAAACACTGATTGAGCAATTACATGAGGCATGATGTTCAGTCATGTTTATTGGCGTTAAAACTAGTAGTAAAGAGGAAGGAATGATCGCGTTCACTCACGCTCTGCACAAGTCTGCGGCGCGTCACAGCATATATACATATATATACATATATACACTAAATATACTATACTTAAAAGGGTCTTGGATGCAAAATTCACTTTTCAAGTTGTTTGAACATAAATGTGTGTTGGAAGTGAGTGTACACATTCACCCTATAATGATAAAAATCCACCCATTTTAAAATCCCCTTTCTCAAATCAGGCTGTTTTGAGATTCCTGTCAGAATGACGTAGTTCTGTACAGGCCGCTCCCACGATAGTTGATTGACAAGGCCGTCTTACCTTAGACCCGCCCTGAGTGAGCTGAGAGCTGACCGCCATTGTATCGACTCCGGTGCAGGGGAAGACAAGAATGTCTCCGATTAAGCGATTGAGGTGTTTTGTTGTTGGATGTAATAATGAATATAGCAGTCCTCATTTACTCCTGATATCTGAGCCACTGAAGACACAGAGGATTAATGTTTAGGGGTCGACCGATTATCAGCCTGGCCGATTATCGCCGTCGATATTAAGTATTTTTATGATTATCGGTATCGGCCATTTTCAAAATCGATGTGCCGATAAAATAATTTAATTTTGAAACGCGCTATTTGGCTCTGATGCAGCCTGTCGAACTCACCACTCTGTGGGCTAGAGCAGTCTCCGCCCACCGCGCATCTGATTTGTTGGGAGTCACGAGTCCGACCAATCAGGGTGGGAGACTAAAGGCACTCTCACACCGAAAGCGCTTGCTAACTGGAGCTGCTTGTTTCAGTGATCACGCATCAGATGTCTCTTAAAGGCAGCAGCAGACGTTGCTCAAGTTGCAATAAAACACAATCCACTACACTGAAGTTGCACAACACCTCAATATTATCTATTTATGGTTTCCGTGATGGGGAAAACTTGGACGGAATCGCGGAATCCAGTCATATAAATGGAATTTACTGTATAACGCGGAGTCACGGAATTAGTCAAAGTTTGGATGAATTAATCAAAAGTAGGTCAGTACATTTAAATCGACTCGCGCTATGGACTAGTATCTGTAAACATTAAGCCGCAAAAAGACTATTTAAATATGAATTCTGCATGTTCTGCGTGTCTCTGTATATGTGAATGGCACAGACCGCAGTTTTTACCACACACACACACACACACAGAAGTGCGGGACTGCTCGCAGTGTTTTCAGCATCTGCCGTCTCACTAAATGAGGACATAAATACGTGAACAACATCCCAGAACTGCTCTGAGAGTTACTTCATGAGCATTTGATCGTTTCATTTGAGTAAAACGATCGTCATATCATACATAGGCTACAGAAACTTAAGAGGTCCTCATGGTAACCTGTCAAAATAAAAGTTTGGTTTATCTAATACTACTACAACAATTATTACTACTTTGTTTAAAAGAATAATCACACAATACGCTATTTCTTCCATGTTTTAATTTTAATAGTAAACCCATTTGTTTGCCAAAAATAGTTTAACTCTCATTTGATTAAAAGATAAATGAAATTAATGTTTTATGCCTTCATTTGCACTGCACTGTAAATTAAAACTAATGGAAATTACTGTCACATAGACCAAGATTAAGATACTGTCACATAGGCCAAGATTAAGATACTGTCACATAGGCCAAGATTAAGATACTGTCACATAGACCAAGATTAAGATACTGTCACATAGACCAAGATTAAGATACTGTCACATAGGCCAAGATTAAGATACTGTCACATAGACCAAGATTAAGATACTGTCACATAGACCAAGATTAAGATACTGTCACATAGGCCAAGATTAAGATACTGTCACATAGGCCAAGATTAAGATACTGTCACATAGACCAAGATTAAGATACTGTCACATAGGCCAAGATTAAGATACTCGTCACATAGGCCAAGATTAAGATACTGTCACATAGGCCAAGATTAAGATACTGTCACATAGACCAAGATTAAGATACTGTCACATAGACCAAGATTAAGATACTGTCACATAGGCCAAGATTAAGATACTGTCACATAGGCCAAGATTAAGATACTGTCACATAGGCCAAGATTAAGATATAGCTATTGACATACCAAGATTAAGATATAGTGCTATTGAACCAAGTGTGCCTATAATAGGCTATTAGTGTTATAGTTTCATTAAAATAGTTGCGGTCTTCTTAACTTCTACAATGGAGCTATGAAGTCAATTAAATTATTTACACTTATTATATACATTGTGCTTTTTAAGTTAATCAATTGATGTGCATTCGATGATGAATTGAATAGTCACCTCTTTTAGGTTATGATTTAATCATCAGAAAATAATTAATGAAGAATTATGAGAGGTTATGCTATTACACATACATTTCCAACATGTAAATTAGTGAAGCCAAATACTTACATTTCCCCAAGTTGTTTAGCTGTAGTACAGTATTCATAGGCTTAATCATGAAGCATACAGTGGCCTAGGGCTGCACGATATATTCCAGTGGATAGTACACATGTGCTGACCCTTGTGATAGTCAGTAAAGCCGGTTCTGTGATTAGCAGTAAATCTCCATCACCTGCTTTCAGATGGAGCTGCATTTAATAGCCATAGTTCACTGACAAGCTATGCAATATCACGTTCATTATCGAAGGCGATTCATCTGTGATTATGAGCACGAATTGCGTAGCTTGTCAGTGAACTACGGCTCTGTGTATTAACTTCCGCTCCATCTACTGGGTTGGAAAGCATGTGATGGAGATTTAATACTAATCACAGAACCGGCTTTACTGAAGAGTTGCACATGACAATCACATGCAATATATCGTGCAGCCCTACAGTGGCCCCACTTTTAACTCTCTCTTTATATTACCCTTATTGTAGATGGATGCATGGAGGAAGACAAGAGTACGAAGTGCAACCAACACCAGGGAAGGCAGTTTTTGTCAGAGCCCTTGTTATTTTTAATTTTGACATTAATTGTCATTTTTACACCAGACATATATCGGTTTCAGAATATCGATTATCGGTCTACTTGGTCTGTAATAATCGGTATCGGCATCGGCCCTGAAAAACGCATATCGGTCGACCCCTATTAATGTTACTTTCATTTTTGAAGGGAATGCGTAGATTCCGATCTACATAAATGCATCTATGTTCGCGCGAATCATTCGTGATCCAGCTTCATCTACAGAAGAAGTGAGTATAAGTGTTTTTATGAATCTTTGCAAATCACCTTTCCTAATAACGTGCTAGTCAGACATGTTCACAAGTCTCTGAGGTCCAAGTCCAAGTCAAGTCTCAAGTCTCTGAGGTCAAGTCTAAGGGTGAATCCCATTTCTCTGTCTTACCCCTTCCCCTTACCCCTTCCCCTTAGTTTTGCGCGTTCACGTGAGAGTAAGGGCTGTCCCAATTCTCGTTTTGATCGAGGGGTAGGGCTAAGGGCAAGGGGTAGATACCCCTTAAAACCAAGCATTTTCGCGAGCTTACTTGAAACCAAGGGGTACCCAGAACACACTGCGCAACCGGCAACAATGTCGGCCAGATCATCCAGAGAGTCCCATTTTCGGCTTAAATAATTGATTTAAAAATTACGACAGTCTTGTTTTGTGCTCTACACAGTCCTGTACATATATATTTGCAACCATGTTCTTAATTGAAACGTTTTAAAAAATCGCTAGTTTGCTACGCTTTACATCGCTGAATTGCACAACAATCGCAAAAACATCACTAATAAAACCCACGCGATCGACATACACACACTTGCAGACGGCATCTTGTAAGTTTGTGATCAACACTTGTCGCCTCTGGTGACGTAGCAGCCAGCTAGCGACGATGTACGATGACGTAACCGTAACCAAGTGGTGTCTCATTTCATAGGGGTATGTTTTCACCCCTAGCGCTTACCACTCGGTTTCGAGGGACAAGGGCTAGGGGTAAGACGAAGGGGTAGGGGAAGGGGAAGGGGAAGGGGTAAGACAGAGAAATGGGATTCACCCTAAGTCAAGTCTCAAGTCTTTGAGGTGGAGTCCAAGTCACGTCTCAAGTCTTTGTTCTATTTATTAGCAACAGTTCTTTCAGCTAGTTATTGAGGCTAAATCAGTTTTGAAATACTGATTTCACGATATGATTTTCTCAACAAAAAAACTTTAACAAAATGTAAGACAAAGGAATGAAAAGGTGTCCATTTATTAATTGTCAGATAAAATGCTGCACATTTCTTTGGAAAATTGAAATATGTCAAACAACAAAACTAAATTTTAAAACAAACCCCAATTAATCAAATGAATTACACAAATGAAATAAATCTCATATAAACAAACTAAGGCTTTGTCTGTGCTCTTTTTCAATTTTAAATGAGAGGCAACCACTGTATTTTTAACACAACACAATCCAAACAAAGAGGCTGCATACATCCAGCATGAGCAGTTTTTCATCTAAATTGGATTGTATAATTTCGAAAACAAAATGGTCTGACTTTAGTTTTGTGAAACTATTCTACATAAAACATATGTACGAAACAAACCAGCAGACAGAGAAGACAGGCTGAATTAATGCAGATTCACTCTCTGCCAGCAGGTGGCGCTTGAACATCAATTAAACATTGTTTCCTTTGTTGCCGCTGTAAACAAAGCAGAGCTGCGGTTATGAACACTACTTTAATATGCATTATATGGAGGCAAGATGAAAAGAAAATACCATTTAAACTTTTTTTAAGACAGCCAGTTTCCCTCAGAGATACATTCATATAAACTCCTATACCAAATGACTTGCATTTTTTACGAGTCTCACGAGTCATGAGCCCAAGTCAAGTCTCGAGTCAGCTGTTCACGAGTCCAAGTCAAGTCCAAAGTCTTTATTTATGCGACTTAAGTGCGACTTGAGTCCAAGTCGCAGACTCGAGTTTCCATCTCTGGTGCTAGTTAGCCAGTTTCGCGGCTGAAGTTTACAGTCTGCTCGTCACTCCACAGAAGAGAGGGGCGGGGTAAAAAGGGTGTTTTTTTACACTACCATTGAGAAATTTTAACCAAAGTATGTTATAGACTTTTCATTAAGACGCTAAAGAATCATATCAACTTGTAGAAAATGGGCATCCGATAACCCCTTTAAATTCTGATGGAGCAGCCCAATTTGTGTGAAAATAAATGTTAGTACTTTTAGACATGCAATGTGATGAGCTCATGGATTAAGACAATTTTGCAGTGCATAGCGACAAGCAGGTGTTATAAAGTGCTATAGTGGATTCTCTTGTTATTTAGTGCTGTGAGAAAAAATTAAATCAAAAGACTTTTACCCCAGGGGGCTTTAGCCTTGTAGTACCCTATACATATATAAAATAACTTATTCATATTCACTTTGTATCCCCATGTGTCTGTGGTTTTGATACTGCAGCAAGGTCATACAAAGTGTTTTGCATGATATCCCTCCCTGTTTCACTCCTCTCAAACATTCCCCAGTTCCCATCCTCTGTGTTTTTAAATAGTGCCACATTCCCTCTAGAGTTGTAATGGAATGAAAGTGGCTCTGAACTGTTAGCATTCCCAAGTAAGTCTTCTAATTTTCAGAAAATGCTTGTATCTTGTTCTCCAGTTTGCAAGAGGCATGACTTCAGGAATCCAAGGTTTATAAAGAGGTCAAACTATAATGTGTATTTTATGAATGGCTGTTTCATGGTGTTTGATTAGCACCAGAGAATGGCTTGTTGTTTGGTGATATCATAAATAGAGCTAAACTAAATAAAGTTAATAACTAAACGATCCAACTAAATAAACTGGATAAACACCTCAGCTGAAAACAGGAAAAAAGAATTGGAAAATATAATGATAGGCAACAACAAAGTGTCCAGACCTTCAATTTAGTGCTAATCCTAAAGTCTGAAAATGCTCATTTACCTTATACGATTAAACCCTGAGAGGATCCAGATGTCAGTGTTTGTGGTGTTTCATCTCTTTTGAACAGACAGTTTACTTTTGTGCTTTATGCTTCTCTGTCTATTCAGCTCATATGAGACAATAGCGGTTTTGTTTGACAAAATCAATGCTGTCTTAGTGAAGAGAGGGAAAGCGGATAAGGTTCCATTTATTGAACAAAAAAACAGCTGTTCAAATTCAATGTAGAGCAACAAAAATATAGAGCAACAGAAAAATAATGATCAGCAGCAGTGCACATCAAGAAGGGAAAAGATTTCATTATATTAAGAAGTGAAAAGAAAATCAGGTTCAGTAATTTTTTTTTAAAGCTGTTGAGAAATCATGCTTAGCATTGCTGGATTTTAAATTCTGATTGGTTGAAGCCACATTATAGTTGCCACAATGTATCAAACAAACCAATTTATTTGGAGGCTTAAGCGAATAATATTTCCCAGAGGAAAATGTATTGCCTTGCCTTACCTAGGAATAACTTCTTGGGAAATATGAGTGAATTCATGTTGAAATCCATGAAATTTGATTGACTTTTGTATATTGGCAAATCTGAGCAAAGTGTGAGACGTTGTTGAGATATTTTCTGAAAGTCTAGATGAGAGACATGAAACTTTGAGGCTCTGCAGGAGAAAAAGGTGAAACGGGTCCATTCAGTGTCTATTAAATGTAATTGTTGTCATGGTGAAAAAAAATATTAAATTAGATATTAAAATGATCTCATTGTGATTTTTTTTCTGTCCTGTGAGCCCCGAAAAAGCAAAGTAATGCAGTTATCATGCTTTCACTTCATTTGACTCAGATGTTTCTCCTTACATTTATCTCCTTTAGATACATAAAAAAATACAGTATGTTAGAGTATTGAGTTGCATGAATGTGGATTTCACACTAAAGTTAATTAGGTCTTAACTAGGTAAGAATCTGATGTTTGAGTTCGTCCTGAATTCTCTAATTCTTTTAATACTCAGAGCACACTGTGAGACATTGTGGAGATCTTAGAAACTGCACAAAATTTACATTTACATTTAGTCATTTAGCAGACACTTTTATCCAAAGCGACTTACAAATGAGGACAATGGAAGCTATCAAAATCAACAAAAGAGCAATGTTATTCAAGTGCTATAACAAGTCTCAGTTAGCTTAACGTAGTACACGTAGCAAGGTTTTTTTTAAATTATTATATAAGAAATAAAAAGAAAACAGATAGAATAGAAAAAGCTATAGTGTTAGAGGCCTTTTTTGCTTGTATAATACAATACAATACTTTTTTGCTTTTTTAATTGTATAATAAATAAAAAGAAAACAAATAGATAGAATACAAAAAGATTAGAAAAGCTAGTGTTAGTTTTTTTTTAGTTAGAATAGAATTAGAAGAGAGAGAGCTAGAGTTAGAGGGTCAAATAAAGATGTAATAGATGTGTTTTTAGCCGATTCTTGAAGATGGCTAAGGACTCAGCTGCTCGGATTGAGTTGGGCAGGTCATTCCACCAGGAGGGAACATTTAATTTAAAAGTCTGTGAAAGTGATTTTGTGCCTCTTTGGGATGGCACAATAAAGCAACGTTCAATTGCAGTATGTATGCTTCTAGAGGGCACATAAGTCTGAAGTAATGAATTTAGGTAAAGGGGTGCAGAACCAGTGGTGGTTTTGTAGGCAAACATTAATGCCTTGAATTTTATGCGAGCAGCTATTGGTAGCCAGTGCAAATTGATAAACAGAGGTGTGACGTGCATTCTTTTTGGCTCATTAAAAATTAATCTTGCTGCTGCATTCTGGATTAATTGTAAAGGTTTGATAGAACTGGCTGGAAGACCTGCCACGACCTGCCAAGGGGCAGTCGTTGCCTAATGGTTAGAGAGTCGGACTTGTAACCCAAAGGTTGTGGGTTCGAGTCTCAGGTCCGTCAGGGATTGTAGGTGGGGGGAGTGAATGTAAATGAATCTCCACCCACAATACCACGACTGAGGTGAGACCCTTGAGCAAGGCACTGAACCCCCAACTGCTCCCCGGGCGCCGCAGCATTGGCTGACCACTGCTCCGGGTGTGTGTTCACAGTGTGTGTGTGTGTGTCTTTGTTTGTTCACTTCTCACTGCTGTGTGTGTGCACTTGGATGGGTTAAATGCAGAGCACTTAGTATTTTTATACTGTATTTTTTATGTATCTAAAGGAGATAAATGTAAGGAGAATGTTCATCTGAGTCAAATGAAGTGAAAGCATGATAACTGCATTACTTTGCTTTTTCGGGGCTCACAGGACAGAAAAAAAATCACAATGAGATCCTTTTAATATCTAATTTAATATTTTTTTTCATCATGACAACAATTACGTCACGTCACGTCACGTCACGTCACGTCACGTCCTTTCCTTTCCTTTCCTTTCCTTGCCAAGCCAAGCCAAGAGAGCATTGCAATAGTCCAGCCTGGACAGAACAAGAGCCTGAACAAGGAGTTGTGAAGCATGTTTGTGAACTAAGTCTGCAGGACCGGGCAGTTTTAGCAATGTGGTCTGAGAAAGTCAGCTGATCATCAATCATAACTCCAAAGTTTCTGGCTGTTTTTGAAGGAGTTATGGTTGATGTGCCTAACTGGATGGTAAAATTGTGATGCAACGATTGGTTTGCTGGAACCACAAGCAGTTCTGTCTTGGCAAGGTTGAGTTGAAGGTGATGGTCCTTCATCCAGCAAGCCATGTCTGTTAGTCAAGCTGAGATGCGAGCAGCTATCGTCGGATCATCATGATGGAATGAGAGGTAGATTTGAGTGTCATCAGCATAGCAGTGGTTTGAAAAGCCATGTTTCTGAATGAAATAACCTAGTGATGCCATGTAGACAGAGAAGAGAAGTGGTGCAAGAACTGAGCCCTGAGGCACCCCAGTAGTTAGATGTTGCAACTTGGATACCTCACCTCTCCAAGACACCTTGAAGGAGCTATCTGAGAGGTAAGAATCAAACCACTGGAGTGCAGTTCCTGAGAAGACAGGAGGATCTGGTGGTTAACCATGTCAAAAGCAGCGGACAGATCCAGCAAGATAAGTATTGAAGATTTGGAATCCGCTCTTGCAAGTCTTAGGGCTTCAATAACTGAGAGCAAGGCAGTCTCGGTTGAATGTCCACTTCTGAAACCAGACTGGTTGCTGTCGAGGAGGTTGTTCTGTGTGAGAAAGGCAGAGACTTGGTTGAACACAGCTCGTTCAAGTGTTTTAGCAATGAAAGGAAGAAGGGAAACCGGTCTGTAGTTCTCTAAAAGAGATGGGTTAAGGGTGGGTTTTTTAAGTACTGGGGTTATACGAGCCTGTCTAAATGCTGAGGGAAAAACACCAGTGTGAAGGGATGTGTTAATGATGTGAGTGAGTGCAGGTACAACTGCAGGAGAAATGGCTTGAAGGAGATGAGATGGAATAGGATCAAGCGGACAAGTAGTAGGATGATTAGAAAGGATGAGTTTGGAGACTTCTGCCTCAGAGAGTGAAGAGAAGGATGTGAAAGAGTGTATGTTTGCTGGTAAGATGTGCATGACAGATTGTGGTGTGGAAAATTGTGCACTGATGGTTTTAATTTTATTAATGAAGAACGTGGCAATGTCGTCAGCTGTTAGAGTTGATGAAGGAGGGGGAGGAGGAGGACAAAGGAGGGAGGGAAATGTTTTAAAGAGCATGCGAGAGTTAGACGAATTGTTAATTTTGTTATGATAGTATGTCCTTTTAGCAGTAGAGATATTAGCAGAAAAGGAAGAGAGGAGTGACTGATACACATTAAGGTCAGTAGGATTTTTTGATTTGTGCCACACCCTTTCAGCAGCCCTGAGCTCAGAACGATGTTCGCGGAGAAGGCCTGGAAGACAAGGGGTGTCTAAACAAGATGTAAGAGTGCAGCAGGAAGTATCAGTAGCACTGTTAGCATCAAGAGATGCTAACTGTTTAGGGGGAGGAAGCAAAGATGAAACCATTGCAGATAGCCGGGAGGGTGAGAGTGAGCGTAGGTTACGTCGAAAGATGATGTACATTTTTTTGTACAAAATCGGTACAAAATTCTGTAGACTGGACTAAAATCACAATTTGATCTCCATTTAGTCATATTACTGTTAACGAGAAACAATTGTGGTAGGAGATTTTTAAGAAGATGTGTCATTTTTTCCCTGTGAGTCTACAGACTTCTGTTTTGAAACATTTTGAGGTCAGAACATTACTTCTTCCAGCAAATAAATTTGTCATCTTCCCATCATGCCACATGTAAAGCGTTTGTTCTTGTCAAGACCCATCATATCCTTACTCTGAAGATAAACTCAATTTGCTTTACAATGAAGAGAGACCAACTATTCATAAACAACTAGGAGATCAGTGGAGTTGGGCAGGTTGTAGAGTTCAAAGCTGGGTCACAGCACACATATCCATTGAGGAGAGATGAACCAGGTGTTGGCTACCTCAGAAAGCCAGTTGTATGTGGGCCATGAGGGCTATTTTCTGCATCTATTCAGTCAGTCCCTCTTAATCACACCTGGGTTTGTTAGCACCCCCAGGATCCACATCATTATGGAAAGATCAAGGGAGAATTTATGGTCAAAAGTCTGCATGGTCAAGACCACATGTGCCTTAGAAGTATCTGGCATACAATCGTTCTTCGCACAAGTATTCATTGTAAGATAAGTGGGTTGTTTTAGCAACCTAAAATGCAGCGTCATTTCCTCTTCAATCATTAATGAAACATTTCTTCACTGTCTTTGCTATGAAATACCATAAAGATGACTTATGGGAGTGTTTTACAGAAGTCCTCCATGTCATATGTCTCTTTCTGCCAAACCTCACCTATATTCCTTGTATCTCTCATTTAGATGCTGAAAACCTCAGCAAACACAACACAGAGCTGTAGCATTTGATTAATGCATATTTTATTGACATGCTCCCTCACATGTGGTTTGGCTATAGTATCACATGTGGTTAACCATGATACAGTAGGCCTTACATAAAGCAGGATGCAAGGCTCCAGCAGCAGACGGTGGCCTGTTTTAATCCTATTTATGACATTGTCGTCCTCTAATAAAAGGGCATCATATACAGTATGAGTCTGTCATTATTATGTTTTCTGCTCCTTACGTCAGTATAAAAGACCATGAAGTTAAACAGGCCCTCGTGGGGAGCTTTCAGGTCCTATTAAGAAGTGTGTCTTGACAAAACCATGACTAAAGAAGTCTTTGTCAGGAAAGACAGTTCAGTTTTGGCTTTTTAAAATATAGATGGTGATATTTTCCCATGCTTTATTGGGTATACTGAGATATATGGATATTCAGTGGATCCATACTCTATCAAACATCGCAACACTGCAACTTGTTAAAATTGGCAAAATGATTATAGAACTTTAAAATTACGGGGAAAAGAAGTTAATGTAGTTTGTTGTTAGGGGTGTAACGGTTCACAAAATTCACGGTTCGGTTCGATACGACACAGTGGTGTCACGGTTCGGTACGTTTTCGATTCGGGGGGGGCAATTGGTTGCGTCGCATGAAGTTTTAAACCATGAAGGCTAGCCAATGGATATCACACAAGCACGCGTTTGCACCAGGGTTTGCACACGTGCAAACTTTGCGCAAGATTTATGCCGGTGAACGTCTTAATCTCAGTCAATTCACTATAAGCAGAAAGTGAAAGTAAAAACGGAATGACTGAGTAATGACGAAGCTTTCGGGATCTGACACCGCATATTCTCTCAGAGACCAAGAGAGACGAATCTACTTCAACATATGCTGATAACGGTATAGCCTATAGCTGTTTTAATTTATTCTCTTAATATTTCTCTTGTGGCCCGTACATAGTGAAACAATTTAAATAAGAAACGTATTTCATGTTAAACAGGTTGTTTTTGAAAGTCGGTGCTTGAAATAAAAGCTTTTTATTTCATTGATTTTTATTGATGACTGCAGTGTTAATATTTTAATTATAGGACTATAATTCATTGTAGGTAGCCTATAGCCTAATAGACTTGTTTTAAAAACATTTTAATTGAGGAGTAAATGGTCTAATCTTATCCTCGCAGTGCATCAGTTATGCGTTAATTATTGCGGGGCAAATGAATTGTACTTTTAATTTAATAATAAAAGTAACTTCATAATAATAATAGGCCTAATACAAATAAGAATGTAACAGGCCTACACTAATTGGAAATGCCAAATCCTCTTAAGATTGCCAATAATTGATGTTTTTGACAATATCTCTGGCTATCGTCGATACAAAATCATTGTCTTTCGACGCACCCCAGCAAGGGGAGGTTATCACTCCAAAGTTAAAGGTCTATAAACCAAACTGTTAATTTTTCTTAACAAAATAAATATCTTGAAAAATGATGAGGGAACACAAACCTGTTTCTTGATTTGAAACAATATCACTCAATGGAACATGCAGAAACTAAAGATATTTATTTTGTTAAGGAAAATTAACAGTCTGGTTACAAATTTCACTTTGGAGTGAAAATCTGGCTTTAAACCTGAAATAAATAAAGATTTGACATTTATCGTATCGTGATAATTTGTTCTTACTACTTATGATTTTGTTCTTTTTAGTTAATCTCCCACATGCAAATAACAAATCTGTGTAGTGGTTGTTCATGCAGTATGACTATGACATGTAATTAAAGATGTTTTGTCAGTAGTAGTTTATAAATATGAATGAATGAATTTAATATCATACCACCATTTTTGTTTTGTTAATATATAGTTATCGTTATATAGCAAATTATTGGATTGCATTTATGCCATTTCTAAAAAGAAATTAATTGCGTAAACTGTCTGTGTAAATACACCTTTTGCAAGAAATATGTTTTTTTTTATGTTTTAAATATATCATTGCATTTTCCCCAAATATGTATTCTGTAAAATTACTAAAAATAATTATTAGAAGAATTAAAAACCAAACTATACATTTCAGTAGTAAAATTAAGCAATATTATGTAGACACTTGTTACAGAGTTGCTAATTATTTTAGCATGCAGATTTTATTTGCCCATGGCATTTTAGACCTGTCAAACTTTACGTTCCCACATAGAATTCATTGTTTGGTCATAGAGGTCATATTACTAAATCTACTGTCTAGTGTTGACCTAAGCACAGACTGTGACACTCAGGCCAGAGTTCATAAAATGAGCGGGAGCTTATGTAGATTATTTGATAACAGCTAAATGTGCTGTTTCATGAAATATTTCAGCTCAGGGATATTATGCTAGAATTCTTGGAAATCCTTTCACTCTGCTGTCACATGAGATATGTGTCAAGAAATATTGTTTTAGCTTAGAGCAAATCTTTTGATAGTGATCTTATCAAGACCTACCTTACAGAGCACAACAATTCAAGGGTATTGGTTTTTTTGACCAGGATTTTTTTTAATAGATTCTCAAAGAGACTAATTAGAATGATCTCCAAACAACTTGGATCATGAACCCTGTCAGGAACTCTCTGGACTAACGCTGATAATGCTCACTTATTGACACTCGCTTTGTGCTTGTCATTGACCTGTGTGGACACAAGCATGTCCAGGGATGTGACCCCTGATATGGTCAAGGCTGTGTCAGAGGGCACTTGGAGGAATGTGCCCTGTTGCTGAAGGCCATGTTCCAGATGCATTAACAAAAAACTTCATAATAAAAAGCCTTTGACTGCCGGCCTGCAGCACCAGGGTGATTAATTTGAAGGATTTGCTGTTGTTTCCAGCTGAGGCTTTGCTATTAAGGCAAATGGTGCAAAATGGCATAAAATGAGCTTGTAAAGCTCACCACATTAGAACAGTGGAAAGTGTTGACACGGTCCTTGTTGATCTTTACAGGCGAATGCAGAAATAAGCACACAGAGAATCGTTCGTTTAAAGAGGCTCGTTCTTGAGTTTCTCGGCTACCTGCTGTGTCAATGAAAATGAGCTATGTGTGTGAATTCACACAGGCCTCACTGTTAAAAAAAGTACAGACAATACAGACAACAGAATGGTTATTGATCTATTTTGAATAAAAAAATAAATAAATTGAATCCAAAAAATTTCAATATGTTATTTGTCATGCAAAATGTCTAAGCTGCTCTCAATACAATGGAAGTGAATGGTGACCACAGTTGTGACTAAAAGTTTTTCAGTAAATACATGTCAGTCATCTTTAAAGCATACAGTTGACTTTTCAATTATCAAAAAATCTTTTGATAATTGAAATAAAGCTGAAATAACAATTGATCCAAATATCTAAATGAAAAACTTGAAAAAAAGAATTTACTGAACAACTAACTGAAATACGTTTGAAGTACTAAAAGTTCTAAAACTAAAACTGCAATAAAAATTAAAGCTAAATAGAAATATTTAAAAACAACATAAACTAATAAAACGTGTAAAAAAATAAAATCAAATATATTAATAAATGCTATAATAATATATAAATAGTACTAAAATAAGTGTAAAGGTCTTTGCACACTGAGTCCGAAATTATCGTCAGAAATTTTCGCATGTTAAAAAAAACAAACACGACTTCAAGTTGGGTCAATCACATTTAAACACTGGCTCTGAAACTTTCATCCGTAATAAAAACAAATTCAGACCAGGTTCGATTTGCTGCATTTTCGCATCCATAGTAAGCATTTTGATAGGAAAGGATGACGAATACGAAAAAATGAAGAAAAAAAAACCCCGCGTATGAAACTTTCAGACTCAGTGTGCAAAGAGCTTAAGACTGAATATTATTGAACATTATGCTCAAGTTTTATAGACTTGTTTATTTTAGTTTGAAAGCCTCTAGTCCCCATCCGCTTTCATTGTATGGAAAAGAGGAGCTTTTGATAAACTTCTTAGTATTCAACAATGAAAAATACAAGTCATACAGGTTTGGCTCAACATGGGTATGAGCAAATGATTACATGATGATAGTTGTGTAAGTCTATAACTGATTCTATTTGATTTAAAGTAATGGTCCTTTGTTTTGTCTGTGTGCTGTATTGATTGATGTCTTGATTACCACGGTCGGGCTGCGTGTAACCAGGTACCTGCTGTGTGCTATGCAGCCCCAGTGTCTTGTGAGGCCCTCGCTCCATTTTTACCAGCCCTGAGCACTGAGCCGTTGTTTGACTTGGCAGAAATTGGGCCCTCCCCGGAGCCATACCACAAAGGAGGTTCTGTTATTCACAGGAGAGCTTATTGTTGAAAAAATTACCCTGAGGGGAGAAAAGAGCATGACAGAATACTGCATGAATTATTTTTAGCCAGTGATATCTCCTTGGCTGGGCCAAACACAGATTGGTCTCTGGTGGGCACTTGGAAATGGAAATGAATCAACTGGCATTGTTGGAGAAAAAGAGTGGACTATTCCTCCTATAATGTTTTGGGTTCATTTGATTGGTCCAGTTTATCCTTGATTGTCCTATACAGTATGTGAAGTGATTTCCAGGATTTAAAGTATAGTTTTTGTGTATACACATTAGACTATAAAAGAGGAAATTGCGAAACTCAGATTTAAGATATCACAAATTCTCTGCATCTTTGTTTTGTTCTCATTTTGTGCCATGGTGTTTTTTTTTTTGCGTTTTCTTGCACAATAAGGAATGATGGTCGATACAATTCCTTTGTTTTTTCCAAACTCAGATAACATGTTACATTTAATTAATATATACATGATGTCATTTCAAAAGTAATTGAGTAATCTTCTGTATATTTTCCCAAAATTATATTACTTCCTTACAGAACCAGAAAACATATATGAAAATACCAGTCTCTGAAAAGTTCTTGTTGATCTGATCCATTATAAAATTAGTTAAATAGTACTTTTTTGTTATTTGGTTCCTTTACATTAATAGATGTTGAGGTGATTTATTATTTACAAGCTTTAATCTAATTTTCATCACTAATGCATACAGCTGTTATGCATTTGTACATTTTTGATACAATGTCTTTAGTTAATGACTATTTTTAAGACAATCCACCTCATATGCCATCTAATCGAAGTTGAAGATATTTGTTGCAGAAATGGAATTTAGGTATATTAAACTGTTCAATTTCATAAAGATATACAGTATCTTAAATAAAAGGTCTTTAAAAGGTCTAAAGGGTCTTCATCCATGGAACTTTTCCATTGCACAAAGCGTTCTGTATAGTGGAAAAGGGTTCTTCAGATTATTAAAATGTCAAAGGTTCTTAGTCTCAGTGAAATATACTTAAAAAAAAAGTTATTTTAAGAATCTCTTACTGAAAGGTTTGTTGGAAATGGTTATTCTAAGGCATTGCTGTGAAAACCTTTTGGAGCCTTTATTTTTTTATTACTCATGGTTTGGATTCACACTGCGTGTGAAGTTTTCCATATAATGTGAGACACTGCCGTTTTATAAGATAAAACAAGGATCAAAAGTAATTCTGTTTGTTTCTTCAGCACCTAATTATTTTGGCATCCATCATCTAAACCTCATCCAAACAGGAAGGGAAACTTACACGAAAAACCCACAGTGATGCACTCAAGTCCTCTCATTCTGGTTTGCTGCCATTCCAGAGAGAGGCCTTATAGTGACTCTATTGTCAACATTAGAGAGGTTCTGGTTTTTAAAAGTGTCAAGATCAAAAGGTACTTCTAACAATACATGTTTTTCTTATTGCTGAAGAGACCATAAGATTTTAATGTTGCAAAGCAATTACTGTAATTAAGAACAAGCTTTACAACTCTTGGATCTCTGCAGAGGCTTTGAGGAGAAACCGCAAGCATAAAAAGAAAGAAAGAAAGATTGACGATAAAGGGGCCTGCATATAAATACAAAGTTCTTTTTGCGGAAGAGTAAATATAAAGCTAGGCTCAAGGGTCTCTCATCCGTTCAAAGAGTTTGGGGCTGAACAAATTAAAGGGAGCGTCGCTCAAGCATGTGTTTACAATGAGAGAGGAGGCAAAGAGAGAGAGAGAGAGAGATGGACAGGGTTGGGGGGAAAGAAGGAACATTTCTATTAAGTTGTTACAAACATCTCTTGCAGACAGTGTGCTGTGTAAACTGATCAATTCAAAAGGAGGCATACTGTCACACTATATGGGGGAAGCTGTCACAACAGTACATGCATATTACTATAGTCTTTTCAGCAAACAATTCATAAAACATCAAACAACCATGAACAATAAGACCATTATTTTGGACAACAAATATTTCTGATGTTTAAATTAAAAAATATATAAAATAAAATAAAAATATGCAATTAAATTGTATCATGTCATATATTAACATGGTTTTAAATAAAGTGTTATTACTAGCTACAATCTAGCTTTACAACAATAAAATGTGATTAGAGTTTTCTCATCATATAGAGATTCATTTGAACTATTAATATAAATTTTGCTACACTGAAATATAACACTGTGTGAAAAAAATATGTAATTGTAAATATTTCCTTGTAATTAGATATGCAGTGGGGAAATGACAGAAAACGATTAACATTAAAACAGCACAATGGATTACAGCATTCCAGTCGACTTGCAGCAATACCTGTGAAAAGATGTCTTTGTTTTTTGTGTAAATGTTTTGGTTTAACTTCCCTGTCCTCTCATGTCTTTTTTTTTTATCCTGCATATTTGGTAGTTCATTCACATGCTGTCTGACACAATCAGTTCTCAGAAATAAATTCTTTCTTTCTACTACTTTATTCAGTCGATGGTAGTTGGGCGGAGTGCTTGAAAAAACCTGTTTGGTAACAGTCATTATTTTTTTTTCAATTCTGCTGGCTGCACACTTTGTTTTTAGTAGCCTATATCAAGTATATAATTTGAAAAATATGAGAGACAAGCAGCCTATATTTATTCTTGATGTTGTTTGTGCAGAACAATAAAGTACATCGATTTTGTAACGCAATAGATGACTGAATGTCATTTATCTTAGAAGTACTGTCGTTTCAGGTCAGAGCTATTATTCAGTCTGCCTTGGCGGTCTCTGTTCCCCTCTACACTAGTGTGGACCACTCTGAAAGCCTGGCTGAGCTGACCCTGACCTGCAGTCATTGTTCACAGAGCTTGGTATTCCCCTCGCAGCACGCTCCAGCCTCTGAAGGATGGCCTTTTAGGACCGGTGTTCAATTCAACTTCTCCCTTTCCCCCCCTCACATTCAATTTACCAAACCACACAGGCTTTCTCTTAAGTTGCACTTTTCTTTCTACACAAGCCCACATTTAGATGTGTGTACATGCGGTTTTACCCACGCCATCTTGCGTTGTACCTAAATCGCTCTTTGTTTGGTCCTAACTTGCCCTCCCTTTTCACTCATTTGACAGAAAAGCACTGTTTGACACAGATGGGACACTCTTTTAACCGAGAAAAGCAAAATTGATCAATTATGGCTGTGTTTTCTGAGTCAGTGAAGTGTAAGGGATTGTAATGGAAGGCTTCTGGGAATCCTGAGCACTGTGTATTGACAGATATTGATTTTCAGTTGGTGTTTGACCTAAAGATAGAGACACAGAAGTTTACTAATGCTTTTACATCTATTTTCAGCAAATATTAGTTAAGCAAATATATATAAGTTGTTTTATATTTAAAATGATTTGGAATTTGGAGAACCAATTCATTTCTGGCTGTAAAACTGTAAAGTGTGAGTGTTGTAGGTTTGCTCTAAGATAGATATCAACAGTCCTATGAAGGCAGTTTTGCGTATGGTTTGTTTTAGCAGAATTTGTATGCATACCTGTGGTATAAGATCATGGCAAATCTGACAAAGACTTGCTATCATGTCATTGATTGTTGTTATGGTATTGTTTCATGACTCTTTCATGGTCTTAGTATGCATGTCACACTTTGATGTAGATCTGATACTGTGTGTGTCTTATCTTCTAATTTTGTTTTTGGTTTGGCTGAGTTATTGTTTGCTGCTGGGAGACAGTAACAGTTAGTGAGGAGGGATGAAATGGAGAGACAGTTACAGAGGAAGTACCCTGTCTGACATCAGCTGTGGAGGGTCTGCTCTGTGCTTGTTTTATTTGTCTGAGATATCTAGACCCTGACCCTGGAAAGTGTCAACACATCTAGCCACTGGCGCTGATTCAACTTGAAAGTGACGAAGGCAGCCAAATTATAGACAACTAACATGTTTTAGAACAAAGTTAAAAAGGATCTGTTTAATACTGTTTAAAAGGTCATACCTGTATTCAGCAAGGATGCATTAAATTGATCAAAAGTGACAGTAAATAACATTATAAATAGTTACAAAAAATCTATTTCAAATAAATGGTGTTCTTTAATATTTAATATATTCATCAGAGAATCCTGAAAAAAATATATCAGTTTCCATAAAAATATTAAACAACTGTTTTCAACATTGATAATAAGAAAAAATATTGTATTAAACAACTGTTTTCGGAATTGATAATTATAAGAAATGATTCTTGAGCACCAAATCAGATTATTAAAATGATTTCTGGAGACTGGAGTAATGGCTGCTGAAAATGCAGCGTTGCATCAGGAATAAATGTCATTTTAAAATTTATAAATATAGAAATCTGTTATTATGAACTGTAATAATATTTTACAGTATTAATATTTTTACTGTATTTTCGATCAAATAAATGCAGCTTTGGTGAGACTTTCAAAAGCAATGTTTTATTGGTCTCGATCGATCATATCTATCTATCTATCTATCTATCTATCTATCTATCTATCTATCTCTCTCTCTCTCTCTATAAAATAATTGGTTACTTTTCAATAACATGAAAAGTGATGTCATAATCTTGTGTAGATTTTCTCAGTATTGCTGGATTTGAAACTTTTTTGAATTTAAAAAAAAAAAAGTCCTCAAACTGCGTGTTTTATAAAATGGGACAATCTAAATCTGTGAAACTATGTTGAGGATCTGAGAGCTGTTGATTTGGTTTACAAAGTTGTACAAAAACGTCAAATAGTTATTGAAATATGGATTAGTTTGATGGAGTAAAGGCATACCAAAGTAGGTAATATTTACACCGTTCATTGGAAATAAACAAGATCTACAGCTGCTGGTTTAATCTCTTCATTCATGCCATTGTTTAGAGCCAGAAAACGGCATCCTTTCACAGCCAACATTCTCAGCTACGAAATGGACTTACTGAAGAATTTCAAAGGAATGTGACCTCGGAGAAATCAAACAAACGTATTTAAAGTAGCGAGGAAAATCTTTATAAGCGGTTGAAAGTATTCGTCATTCCCACCACGAGCTTGTATAAGCCCTTTAATGAAATGCACTGTGCAGTGGGCCCGGACGGCTGCCTTCTTGACTGATGGAATCACTCATACCAAGAGATTAGTCAAATGCACACAGGGGCCTTGACCCCGAGAAGTGCCGTATGCTCTGCCCTTCACCATACCTGAAGTGAACATGCAACAGCAGGCACAGGGTCCTGTCTGAGCCTTTTTTTTTTTATGGATCAGGGCAGGATGGCTGCACCATTCCGGCATCAGCCCCAGTCAGGAATGCTGAGCTAATCTTCAGGTGCTGGAGCAAATTCCAGCCTTCACTTTCTTCTTTACAGGCCCTCACCATATAAGTAAACAAGCTAGAAGTTTTTATAAGTGTTAGGGGTTTGATGAGCACTGTGTACCAAGATGACTGGAGATATAATGTGCCGTTGTGCTTGAATATGGTCATCAAAATCAAAAAGTCAACAAGTCAAAAAGATTATGGAACTGTTTTGATGTTAAAATGTTATTAGTTTGAGTGGCCCAATATTGACTGAACCATGACATGAGTTTTAGGTAGGGCAATGTTCTAAAATTATCAACCAGACAGTAGAGTGTTTAGGTATCTTCTTTGAATATATATATATTGAAATATTGGCAATAATTATTTAAATTTAATCTAAAATCATTTCTGATTCTATGCCAGTGTTGCTTTTTTTCATGCAACTATGAACATTGTGTTCTTTGATTTGCGAACAAATTATTCTTAAGAATTGTTTTTTTTAATGAGTTGGTAGAAAGATTCACGAACAACATTGAACATGCAAAAAACATTAAACACGCAGAGCTGTTTTTGAGTTTACAACTGACTCCCTCATCCACCAGTCAGTTTTTTTTAGTTATGTCCAATTCAAAATGAACTGTTCTTCTGGTTTGTGACACTTACAATGGTCTATGTACTGAAAGGTTGTTCATATGCTGAAAAATATAGAAACAGTTTTATATCAGAAATTTGCTAGTAAATTCCGCAAATAATTTCAAAGAAATTATTCAGCAAGTAACACATTGAATTAAATGTGAAAGTAGAAAACAGTACTCCAAAAATCTTTGTTTCATTTACAACTTAAGTACATCATTTTTTACAGTGTATGGCAGTGTGTACTTAAAAATGCATATTTAAAACAGAAATATTCTTAGAAAACATGCTATTTCTATGGCACAAACACAACAAAGATTACTAGAGTGACAATTTTATTATATATATATATATATATATATATATATACACATATGCACTAAACATTCCTTCATCAACCCTTGAGCGATTTAATCATTTTTTTTCTACTCAAAAAATATATTTTGCTCCTAAATGTTATATTTTAGGAGCCATTGCCTCTTTCGTCATTATTTTTGTCTGGAATCTTGTTTTTAAGTCTTGTGAGCTTGTCCATATTTTCATAAAGATGTCTGCAAGATTTGTTTCAAAAAATGGTGATTTGTTTACTTGAGTCTAAGTGTTCCTGCCTT
The DNA here is from genome assembly GCA_027422415.1 of Schizothorax lantsangensis. Lineage (NCBI taxonomy): Eukaryota > Metazoa > Chordata > Actinopteri > Cypriniformes > Cyprinidae > Schizothorax > Schizothorax lantsangensis. The sequence continues at coordinate 27,156,031 of CM049848.1, read as the reverse complement.
TAAAATGTCATTAGTCATAAGTGTGATTTATCCCTGCTGTAAACCTGACATTCCGTCCTAGAGCAGAGTGTCTGCATTTGTTATGTACATCTTCCTGTTTGTTTACTGAAATTAAAAAGAAGCCACAATGTTCCATATTCAGGGATACCATGATATAATCTTCCAAGTAAGCAGTAATGAAGGCATGCATCCAATGTGGAAGCCTCGGTCGCTATGGTCAGTTAGTGGTTAGAGTCCTTCACAGGCACTCTCTATGGTCTGCTGGCACAGGCATGAGTAAATCCTGTTGGTGAGTCATGGGACATTGTGGAAAGCTCCATTCCTTCCCTTATCTCCGTTGTTGTTGCCAGAGTCTTCATGTTTACAACTGTACAGCTGAACATCTGTTGTGATGAGTCCTCCACCCTTCTCTGTGAGACTGACTCACTCACTCAGAGGTTTCCTATCACGGTCTGAGTGACTGGCTTCAGAAAGCAAAGCAGAGCGGTATAGATGTGTTTTGTATTAGTGGATACAAACACTTTTACGTTTTTTTTTTTGTTTTTTTTATTGATTTTGTTGATGATGTGATGATTTGGCTAGAAGCTAAAGCATAGATTTCGGAGGTTTATATTTGTTTAGTAAATTGCTCTGGATTAGGGTGACCAGATTTTTATAGTGAGTCAATAACATTATTTAGGACTATGTCATATTATAATACACAAGGTTGCACAAGATTCCACTTTGAAGAACTGGCACTTTTACAATCCATGAGTTTGAATTATTTTTCTTTCTTTCTTTTTCTTTCTTTCTTTCTTTTCCCATCCATTCATCCCTCCTTCCCTCCCTCCATCTATTCATTCCTCCCTCTCTCCATCCATCCATCCATCCATCCCTCACTCCGTCCGTCCGTCCGTCCATCCATCCATCCATCCATCCATCCATCCATCCATAAGAACGGTAGCTTCAATGCTTTTAAAATTTTAAACAAGGCTTTGTTAAACCAACATTCAAAATATGTCTTCAGTTTTGCATTTCTAGTTTCAAATTGCAATTGAATATGAATTTATTTGCATTTCAATTGATTTTAATTGCTTTTCCCCTTACATTTAAATTCAAATGAAATAATGCATTCATTGTACTACCATAATTTAAATTTAGGAATTCCAGAACTGAATTATAATTTAAAAGACATTCTTAATTCAGTTCTGATTCAGTCCTGGGACATCTGGTCACTGTACTCTGTATAAGAAAATACCTTAAATGTTGTTCATCACTAATTAACACACAAAAGCATGAGTGTACGGAGTTATTACAGTTGCTATTTTTAAAAGGAGACATGCCTATACCTTTCTAGAGGTTTCCCTACCTGCAATCCACATATCCCAAAGGCTCACTCCACCCTTAACATAACATTGCATCAGATAGATACCATGTATGTCTCCTCTCACACTCACACATTACAGCAGCACAAACTTAGCTTTTGGAGCTGTTGTCTGCTCTTTCTGTGAGTGTCTATGTGTCAGCACCGATAGTACAGGAAAAGTGTGCTCTTGAAGCACACACTGCATAACTTTCTCACTGACTCTCAGGATGCAAACAGCTGTCCAACTTCCCAATCTAATCTTGACTCTGGCCTGGTACTCGGCCGCCTGACCGCTGGCCCTCACATCAGCTGATAGCTGTGGTCAACATGAGGAAGTGGCTGAGATAACTGAGGGATTATTCAGTGCTTAAGTGCATTAGGTAAGATGTGTGGAATTCATGGTCATTACCTCAGTCAGGCACACTTGAGCAATCCACGCCCAATGCCACCTTTTTTGGGCAAAAGGATCATGTCATCATTGTGGAATTGGAAAAAAACAGCATTAAACATCGACATGTGCTGTTTTGAGCTCTGGCGGTTGTTGAGCTTTGGTTGCTGTAGAGTGAGAAGAAAACAATCTGAATCATTGTGTTATTATGCCTCACCTTATTAATGAATAAACCGGGACAGGCCGCACAACGAACAAGAATGTAACATCCAAAGGTAAACATTTCCTAAATAGAAACTGTTCTCTTGTTTTGTTGCACGTGTGCCCTCTTCACAACATTCCTGTTTCTGTTTTCCCCCCATTAAATAGTTACCTGTGGTGTGGTTCTGGCACGGGCCTCTGGAATGTTCAGTATGCACCTGAAAATGTCATCAATCAAAGTATTTACATTAAATCACACAATGGGATCCATATTAAAACAGAGGCTTTTGTTGGGTTGACTTGCCTGGTGGTAGATTACGGGCAAGCTTCCAATCTCACATAGAGCAGCCTTTGAGAGTGGAAAAACTTAAGATGGTATCTCGAGCCAAGGCATCATCATCAGAGGCATCAGGGAACCGCACGCTGTGTGTGGTTCTCATTCCCTCTTTGACTCAGCACTCTGTGAAATTTATTTGAATCGGGTGATAACCGTAGCCTTTGACTTATGTTGTACCCTGAGGGAGAGCCCAAAGTCTGACGGATATCTAGTCCCGCAGAGGTCTAGCTCTCTGTTCTTTGATGCCGTGCTGTCCTTGGGTCACTCGCTCCTGTCCAATAAACATCTTTTTGGTTTTATCGTTTTGTGTGTTGAATCCGATAATGGCAGAAAATAAACATTCTTTTAACATTGTTCATATCTCCAACTGGCAGTAAATGTTCCTCGTGCTTCCTACGTGTCAACAGTCATGATACGGCTTTGCTGATGCCTTGCTATTAGGGATGCAACTAATGATTATTTAAAGCAGCAACCAAGGAAAAGCCTGTTATTTCATTTCCTGTTGTCATTACATTGCAAATGTAGGGTCTAGCAGCTAAAACCTTAGCTAAATAAATATCACAGTCAGAATTATTGCTTACCGAAGATGTGCGTTCTTATTCACCCTCACACTCGTGCAGTGAAGTCAGTGAAGGTTGTTGGTTTTTCGTTTGTCTGTTGTTGCCTGAACAATAGACGCAAAAAGTAAATACACATGTGGATTTCAAACATTTACAGATATAGTCACAGAATGTAAGTTGGATGCTGTGGAAAACATGTTTCAAGGAAAGTTGCGTTTAACTGCAAGTTTGTTGGACGCGCTTACTGCAAAGCATATTTATGTTTGGCTACTTGAGACTTGTACTTTTTTCCGCTATTTTCAGATGTGTTTTGTTCATCGATACAATTTGCAATGCATCATCTATTGGCAAGGTTTAAAATGCAGGTCTGTTACCATCCTATGTCCTATGAGGTAATTAAATATCTAATGAATTTTACTTTTTACAACGATAAGCAGCCTGAAAACCTGTAGCAATTTCTCACACTTCAAAGAAAGATATTTAAAAAAAATCTAAACTGATTTAAAATATTAAAAAAAATCTTTATATTAACTGACTGAAGTGTTGTCAAGACAGACATTTAAAAAGTGCATTTGAAGTCATGATTGTCTCAGATATGAATGCTCTGCATTCTGTTGTATTTTATTCTGTAATTTTTCTAAACTATTATCTGTATTTAGATTTTTGTTGCATTTATTTTGTGACACATACATCAGTTTTAATATTTATTTATTTTTGTCTGTGATATAGATGCTGCAGACATGCCCATGTTTAGATGTACATTAGGGTTCCACATCTTCACACATTGTATGCTTATCTTTGGCTTCTTTTTCATATGCATATGAACGAACAATCATTTATAGATTTGTCTGAAGTGCAAAAAAAAAAAAAAAGATACTCTGCTTTTTTCTTAATAAAAATCGCCAAATTGTTCAAAGATTTCTTACATTTTACTTGTAGGAATAAATGTGTAATTATGGCAGCCAAGGTTAATTATCTCCCTTGTTGCTAACTGTATCTATAGAATTGTGTTTTATAGTGGTGCACAGACCTGACAAATTAATAATGAAATTCATGCAGTCCTGTGTACAATGTAACATACTGAAGGATAATCTTGGAGGCACTGTAACCTGTCCTATGTGAGTGTTTCAGCCAAAGATTCAGGGATTCATTCAGTTTAGGTCAGTCAACGCTTCATTTATAATTCACAGCTCAGGCCTTTATTAATGAGGCTTCATCCATGGGAAAGAAAGTGCGTATAGTTGACCTGTCAAATATGCAGGCTTATTTATGTCTCGGGACACATTTTGATGATGACACAATGCCTAATATTCCCTTTCATATGGAACATTTCCTCAGTATGTATCTTGTATATTGAATCGGTCCACAACCATTAGCATAGAAGAGCATGTCAAGCCTGTGTGTGTATCTTTTCATCTGATCAGGTTGCCTTCTCTCTTTGTGTCTTTGTTTCTAGCTTCCTTTTAACCAATAGGCGTGTCACCCAAGAGTGACATTCCTCTACTCTTTCCACTGCCCTTCTCTCTTACACGTCTCTTCCGACATCAGTTTCTCCTCACAAAGGTCTTCTTTCTTCAATACGTGATGGAGACGGCAGCATCTTGAGACGCCCACACTCAGCATCGCTGTTTTGGTCAAATCATAAAATTTCCCCAAAGCCGAACAATGGAAAACAATGAGGCACCTGCTAAATAATGAGCCATCAGTCAGCCGTGATGAGCCATGCAGGCATGATGGCTGGCTTTAAAGTGGCCTGCGATGAATGTACAACCACACCTGAAATCCCCTCCAATGGAATTCCCCCTCTCACAAACACAGTGTGCTTGGCGATCCAAATATGCCCTTATTTTCCCCCATATTTTCCTTGTGTTGTGAGATCAGAGAGTCGCAGGCCTTTGTCTGTGAACTTGAAGGCAGAGCCGTGCTGCAGTTTCACTTGTGCTCATCATTGTCACTATCACCGTCAGTGGTTTCAGTCCTTGCATGCACCACGTCACATGAATGCGAGGAGAAACTCTGCCTGGCTGAACAAAAGGCCAGCTGTTTGCTCTTGGCTCCGCTTTTAACTGTGGCGTACGCGCGGGGAATTACTCCCCAAGTACAAGTCGTCTTTCTGTCTAAAGGTTAAAATAATCCCATCCTTCAGAATGCTGCCACAAAGCAGCCTCGTTTAGCTCAGCCAATGGTCAGAGCAAAGCCAACGTCAACATTGTGTTCGGCTGTGATGGATATGAAATGAGTTTTGGTAGCCAGACAGAGGGTAAGGGGTGATTGACTGTGTGCCCTTTTCATACCTTACACTGTAATATCAGCTCTTTCACAGTAGTGACTCTCTCCTAGGTTCCCTATAGAGGTGACCCTCGTTGATCCCTGATCCCCCAGCCGGTACTAGGTAGAACCACAGCACAAATGGAAGCTTTGTGGGCTTGAATGTACGCTAGTGCTCAAGGAGTCAAGGGGTCAATGTGGAGGGGAGGAGGGAGGTGGAGAGTGACAAACCTTAGGTTGTTTCCCTGTGGAGTAAAATGTGTTTCCTTCGACCGTGACGGTTGGGAATGATCTTTTTGTTTAATTATCCATTTTAGATTCAGGTTTGAGCTTTAAAGGCCAAATCAAAATCTATTTAGTTTTTTTTTTAAGGCTGTAATAGCATAGGTGTGCAGACGTTGGAGGATTGCCAGATTAATGAACTTTCTGCTCATTGGGCCACTCAACCATGCTTTCATGTTCCCAAGTCTTTTTACCCGGGCCTGTAATCCCCCTCTGAGAGTTCACAGGCCTTGTGCAGGTCAATTCTAGGGTCAAAATTTCAACCAGCATTTAAACTTGATGTAAAAAAGGGGAAGAACAATCAGTTTTAGTTTTGTTTAGATTCTCTCAAGCCTGCATACTTTTTGTCTCACATGCATTCAAAGTCTGAATGCTGCTCCTCTGTAAGTGCAGTTTTTGTGATAATAAATTACATGTTTTTCACATTTTCATAATAATAAAAAGTATTTTAAAAATATACACTAGCATTTAAAGTTTGGGGGTGATACAGTTTTTAGTATTTTTGATAGAAATCTCTTATGCTTACAAAGACTGCATTTATTTGATCAAAAACACCGTAAAGGCGGCAATATTGTGAAATATTTTTACAATTTAAAACAACAATATTGTGAAATATTATTTCTATTTAAAATAACTGTTTTAAAATGTAATTTATTCATGTGATAGCAAAGATGAATTTTCAGCAGCTATTACTCCAGTCTTCAGTGTCACATGATCCTTCAGAATCAGAAATCATTCTAAATTGTATGCTGATTTCATGCTCAAGAAACATTTCTTATTACAACCCGAATTCCGGAAATGTTGTGATGTTTTTTTAAAAATTTGAATAAAATGAAAACTAAAAGACTTTCAAATCACATGAGCCAATATTTTATTCACAATAGAACATAGATAACATAACAAATGTTTAAACTGAGAAATGTTACACTTTCATCCACTAAATGAGCTCATTTCAAATTTTATGCCTGCTACCGGTCTCAAAAAAGTTGGCACGGGGGCAACAAAGGGCTGAAAAAGCAAGACATTTTGAAAAGATTTAGCTGGGAGAACATCTAGCAACTTATTAAGTTAATTGACATCAGGTCTGTAACATAAAAGGGATGTCTTAGAGAGGCAGAGTCGCTCAGAAGTAAAGATAGGCAGAGGCTCTCCGATCTGTGAAAGAGTGCGTAAAAAGATCGTGGAATACTTTAAAAACAATGTTCCTCAGTGTCAAATTGCAAAGGCTTTGCAAATCTCATCATCTACAGTGCATAACATCAAAAGTTTCAGATAAACTGGAGAAATCTCTGTGCATAGAAGGCCGAACAAGGCCGAAGACCTTTGTTGGATGCCTGTGGTCTTCGGGCCCTCAGACGACACTGCATCTCTCATCGGCATGATTCTGTCATTGACATTACTAAATGGGCCCAGGAATACTTCCAGAAACCACTGTCGGTAAACACAATCTGCCGTGCCATCTGCAGATGCCAAATAAAGCTCTATCATGTAAAAAGGAAACCATATGTGAACATGGTCCAGAAGCGCCGTCATGTCCTGTGGGCCAAGGCTCATTTAAAATGGACCGTTTCAAAGTGGAAAAGTGTTCTATGGTCAGACGAGTCCAAATTTGACATTCTTGTTGGAAATCACGGACGCTGGAGACCTTCCAGCGTGTCATCAGCGTTCAGTTCAAAAGCCAGCATCTCTGATGGTATGGGGGTGCATAAGTGCATACAGTATGGGCAGCTTTCATGTTTTGGAAGGCACTATGAATGCTGAAAGGTATATAAAGGTTTTAGAGCAACATAGGCTCCCCTCCAGGCGACGTGTATTTCAGCAGGACAATGCAAAACCACATACTGCAGCTATTACAACAGCATGGCTTCGTAGTAGAAGAGTCCAGGTGCCCGAATTGGCCTGCATGCAGTCCAGATCTTTCACCTATAGAGAACATTTGGCGCATCATTAAACGATAATTAGATCTTAAATAGATAATTTATGTTATCTATGTTCTATTGTGAATAAAATATTGGCTCATGTTATTTGAAAGTCTTTTATTTTTCATTTTATTCAAATTTAAAAAACGTCCCAACATTTCCGGAATTCGGGTTGTATTTTCAATGCTGAAAAACAATTGTGGAAACTGTGATATATATTTTTTTTAGGATTATTGATGTTCAAAATATTTTTTTGTTACAATGTAAAAGCCTTTACTGTAATTTTATCATTTTAATGCACCATTGCTTAGTAAAAGTATTAATTTCTTTAAAGAAATATGGTTTTATATATACATTTTTGTTTAAAAAAATCATGCTATATTAGCAGAGAAACTGTGTGTTCTGTTGTACTTGCTAAGAAACAGCACGTAGGCCTAGATTTCAAGTGCATGTGAACCAAGTAGAACCATATGTGGGCTTATGAAATTATAAGTAATTCTTGCCTATAATAATGGCCGTTTTAATGACGAATTGTGCCAGGTATGTGTCTATAAGTTGTTTTACATTCAATTTAGTCACCATAAATCTTTTGACACCTGTTAACCTCAGATGGTGTGTACAGATTGTATTGTATGTGTTTTGTCATGTGAGATGGTTTGAGGTGTTTTCTTAACTTGTGTGTGTGGCTTCACGAGTTTGCCTGCAGCGTAGCTATGGTGTCATTAACATTCCAGCAGTCATGGCGGCACCGTTAACACTTCGCTACATGACGAGACAGCTCTGCCTGTACCTCTCTACCTGCTGCACTTTCTTTCCGAACGTCTCTTGTAATTTTTTCTCACACCCAAACACCCACCTACACAAACAAATACATATATACACATACCAACCTCAATAACTAAGAAACTAAAACCGGAATATTTATTTTTGTTACATGTGGGGGTGTCACTCCTAGTCCTGACTCATATCAATCTTGTGCTGTCATTTAAAGAAGACTTCTACAAACATGTCATTTTTCACACCACTTTATCTGCCTTTCTTGACAGATGCAAGACAGGAACACTTGGGGTAATTATCTGTGTTATGTGGTATGTTTTGGAAAGCGCTTGTTTTGCAGTGTTGTACTAGGATTCGGCTGAAACGCCCCAACCGTTGGTAGGTGTGCTGGCCTGGCTCTCTCTGTTTGCCTGAGGGATCTTACTGTTTTGCATCTATACCTCTAGGGCTCAGAAAAGGCAGTGCATGTTGATAGTGCTTCTAGGGGACCCACTCTGATGTAATCAGTCTCTGTGCCTACATGTTGTGCAGTGAGAGCCCTCTTGCCTCCGAGCCAAGAATGTACTAAGAATGACAAATATTGAAACCATGGAGCGCAGTCATTACATTTATGTGCAACGTGTTACCTGGTGTATATATAAATATACTGTATTCTGATGCAATCTCAGTTTGTTGAGGTTGTAGGTATTGTCTTAACCAAGCACTTTTGCAGGCTTTGCAGAACACTGCATAGAACTGCAGCGGTTACAGAACTGCTTCCTCTGTCTTGTAATCATATACAGACTAACTTGGGTAACACTTTAGTATAGGGACCGATTCTCACTATTAACTAGTTGCTTATTAGCATGCCTGTTATTAACATATTGGCTATTTATTAGTACTTATAAAGCACATATTCTGCATGACCCTATTCTACATACCTAATCCTACACAATACTTAAATTTAAGAACGGCATTACTAATTATTAATAAGCAGCAAATTAGGATTTATTGAGGTAAATGTCATAGCTAATAGCGAGAATTGGACCTTAAAATAAAGTGTGACCATAAATTGTATATTCTTTTAAATGTATGCAAGAGTGGGACTGTCAGTGAACAATCTGTTATAGTTTTGACACTTTTAAAAGCAACTTGTTCACAAGGATGCAAAGTAAGAATTTATTTTAAAGTTACAAAATATTTAAGAAAGAATATTTTTATTTTACATAATCTGTACAGAGATGACATCTGTTTAACTAAATGACTTTGTAACAAGCTAAGAAATAACTCTTTATTAAATAGAAGACTGGAAAATTAAAGACAGGAAGAGATTGTGTTTCATCGGTTTGCTGTACATAGTATAAAAAACATTAGACAGAGCTACAAATGGAATCCATTATGTTGTACCCTGATTATTAGGCCTCTTGAGAAGTATCAATAATTATTTTACAAATATTGGAATGGCCTTGCCACCTTATTATAATAGCTAAAATATTGGCCTCTTTGGTACAATTAATTAGGTACAATAATTTTTTTTCACAAAATTCAGTTTTACTACAAAAATAACATTTTCAATGGCAGTTTTTTTTTTGTCTTTTAACTAATCCTGCAACTTTTCAGTGCAAACATCGTAACAATCATCCGCTTTGGAAAGCAAGCGAAAGATCACATTTCAAGTATTGATAAAGAGTTAATGACAAGCAGAAAGAAGAATTCAGTTTGTTTGACATAGTTCAGGATTATTATACATTGCATAGTTCATGCGGCACTTTATATTAAAAGGACTATGGGCAAGGGTAGGTCCACCTCTATGTACCCTTTTGAAGGCTTTGCAATATGCAAGTGCTTTAAATTGTGCATTTCGAGAGTTTTCGCAAGTGCTCCCTGTAAACCAGCTGGACAGAATAGAAGCAGCTCCGCGGAACGCACACCGCTGCGAGCGTTTGTCAGCCACTGAAGTGTGCAGATGAAGGAAGCGGTGAAGTTTGCGCTGTACCAGTTAGACCTCAAGATCTAGTTATGCAGTCTGCTGCAGTCAAGACGTGCACAAATTAGTAGAACGGCAGAAGTGGTTTAAGTTTCAAGATTTTCTTGTCCAGAGGTGCTTACAGTTTGAGTAGAAGCCTCACAACGGATTTAACAATGCCGCAGACAACTGGAGACATTGCTGTGGGAATGCCTCTGGGAACGACTGGGAAGATGACACATACTGATTTGGAAATCTCCACATCAGCTGGAATGATTTGTCATATTGTCTTAAACAAGCTGTTGAAGTGCTGGTGTTCTGAATTAGGAGATATGTCAGTGCTTGTACAACAGTCTCTAAGTACTTATGTCAAAGGGTGACACCAGTTTGTCTCCTTTTTGCTGTTGGAGAGGAAAGTATTGGGCCATTTTTTTTAAGTCTAGAAATGGCAAACTAGAGATAAACCATTTGGTGTTCCCTTTCCCTTATCATCCCAAAGCCTTTTTGTTCATTAGAAGGACCCACCTGTCATACATCTGATGATCTACTGCTTGATGCACACACACACACAAACGTGTGTGTGATTGTACTTTGTGAGTGCACAAATATTAACACAATCTATATGCATGTGGTTCAGAAAGACCATAAATATGACTGTCACTGCTTTTGTATTATGTCCTAACGTGGACTTTTCTCAGGCACAGCCACACTCCTCCACGATCATGTTAGGCACGTCACGCTTGACGATGTTGTACTCGTCATCGAAATAGAGCATGGACATGGTGCTGAGTTTGGTGGGTATGCAGCAGGAGTTGACCGAACCAGGACTCATGCCTCTCATGCGGTACTGGTTAACTACTGCCGTGTGAAATGATGAGGCAGAGCCCGGAACACCTGCCATGTAAGCTGGGCAGCTGCCTTCACAGTAGTTCCCGTAGTACCCTGCTGGCGCGATGATCCAGTCGTTCCAGCCAATGAGCCGGAAGTCAATGTAAAACTGCTGTCGGCAGCACAAACCGTCATTGGTGCCGTCGCACTCCAGGCCTCGCTTTCGGATGCGGTGCTTGCCGTCTGCTTGCTGGGCGCGGACCACCAGGAATGGACGGTGTGAGGGATCGCTTGGGTCCACCAGGATGGGCAGAACATTGGCGGCCTTGCAGCCCTCGCAGTGAATGTCGAGGTCTTGTCGGCGACCCCCTTTTGCAAGCATTTCCCGCACTGCCTCGGACACGGGGAAGGTGTGCCAGCCACTGCGTTTCAACTCCAGACGTTTTTCCATCATGGGCCAGTGCACATTCTGCCCACCGGGCTTATAGGAGTGCACCCTCACCGTCACCTTCCGCCGCAGTCCTTTCTCCTGAGTACCTGGCAACAGCTTGAAGTACAGCCACAGATTTGCCTGCAACACGTAGAGGTTCTGATTCCCCTCATTGGAAATGAGGAAGTAGAGGCTGGACTTTGACGGAGTCACATCGTCTGTAAGAGACCAAACAAGTTTGTTAATTCTCAAGTAGTGACTCCTTCTTACAAAATAAGCTTGTTTATGTCTTTTCTCAGCACAAACAGGTCGTGATTCTGCTGACGGCTACCCCTCCTTGGCCACATTCGTTGACATAAACCACTTAACTTTTCCAGATAGACTAGATGCCACAGTTCTGGGCCCAAGTCCAGTTGGACTCATGGTTTGGGGGGGGGGGGGGGGTTGGACGTGGGCCTTGCCCCAGGGGGTTCATTGAGTTCACAGGGAGTACTGTGAAAACCCAGAGCTTCTGGAGCCGAAAGACTGACAACACAATGCATTGCAAGAGGTATTAGGAGACTGCTGTAGCACAGCCTAGCATTGAGCGTGTGCCCTTCAAATGAAACGCATGATGAGGCATTTACATCACACTGGCCACTTTCTAAATACAACTGTGTAGCGAATTGTATTTAGAAAGTCCAAGATACAGAGCTTTTTTGCTGTTGTAATTTGATTGTAAAGATTTTTTGACCACCCAGAAAATGAGAGAAATTGACTTGTGATGCTGAAAGTTGCAAATGAGTCATATTGACCGCAATCCTGATTGGAATGCCTGAGCTGTTTAATATCGGCAGGTTTTGAAATGGTAAAACCATGTTTGCCAACAGATTAGTTTGGTTTAATGTCAACACCTTGGCACAAAGGGGGGCTTCTTCAGATGACAGCCTGACCTCACATACAGTAGTAGTCACATATGCACTCTCTCTAGACTTGAAAGCATATTCAAAGCCACAAATCAATCAGTAAAAATCTGCATCATACAGTATGCTGTCAACTTTTAAAATGTTGTTATAGTTATTCTAGCTGTATAATATTGTTGGCTAGTGAATCCATCTACATGACTTATCTGGTTAAGGTGTTTGACAAAAAAATCTGGTTATGCTAGTTAAGATACCTAGTTGAGACCAGCATTCACACACACATGCTGGTGACAAGGCTGCCAAGACTCGTTTTGCTGGGAACCCAGCCCTTTATATCCCACAGTGCAGACACACAGTCAAAGTTCATCAGTGACAGAGAATCAAGCCCTGGAGAGGTGTCAGGTGTGAACAAGTATGTCCTATGATGATAGGGAACATGTTCACTGAACTGATTACTCCACCATTTTACCTCGTTACCTGCCTTTATATGCCCCCTGGATACAAATATACTTGTATGGCCATGTGCTCAAGTGTTTCAGAACCTGTCTCAACAGCTCCTGCTTAAAGTGAATCTAGTAAAACAAGGCTTTGTCCACTCTGCATATTCCAAGGCTGTGCGAACAGGTAGAGGAGATGTTGTCAGTGCGGTGGCATACTTTATCCCCATAAATATCAACACTTACCTACATCAGAATTCTTTCAACATATTTGCATAATAATAAATTATTTGTGGAACACTTTAAAATCTTATACAATTTTATATCTGACTAATTTGAGTTTGTTTAGCTTGCTTGCTTCTCCTGCATCCTGTGGTTCCCTGTGGCTGTTTTACTTTTATCTTCTCCTCTGTGCAAAGCTATGCAACCAGACAAATATTCATTTCAGCCATGCATACAGTCTAGGTATTTTTAGTTTGCTGAAATTATTATTTTGTTATCCTTTCAAACAGAGCCTGTGCAAATGCACTTTTGACAAAATGGGCGTTATTTTTGTTTCTGTAGATTGCTCTCATGCTTTAAATGCTTAATGTGAACTGCTTGTCGAAGATCAATAAGATCAAGTCCGTGGCATGCTGCCTGATTAGATTTTGACTGTCTGCCAATCAGTTAGCACTACAGGCTCTAATTTCCTTGCTTGGATCGAATGTCAAAAAACAAAGATTTTCTAAAGAGATCAATTTGGCTCTTTGACCTTATGGACACTGTGCCACGCTGAATAATGTCTAATAATGAAGTCTTAATACCCCGTGCTGAACTGGTCCTGAAGAGTTCAGCGAGTCCGAATGGTTATGCTGACAAATGAGAAGCGAGCATCTACCGCTCCGCTCCTGTGGCTACGGGACACCAAATACTTCTGAAATGGCCCATAGGACAGTGTCAATAGAGATCTGAAATTGGCAGCCGTCCGCTCCTGTACCTTGGCAGCCCTCTTCTCATTGCTCTCCTAAAGCATGGAGCGAGATAGGAGCCACCTTCTGGCTTGTGGTCATACCGCTTAACAGCAGGGAAGAGCATGCAACACGTGAGGCAACCCAATTGCCTGCAGCTGCAGTGATTTCCACATTGCATACCTCACAAATTCCTCTTTTTGTACCTCTGAGCAGAATGGATCTAGGGTTGTCCTAATGCTATGCCCTGGCTGGCAGCCTTCACTTTAGGGGTTAGCGCCAGCTGGCCTTAAGGCAGATGGGGGTTTGGAGAGCCAGTTTCATGATGCATTGCTGCTCACTGGTTCAAAGGTGTCGTGAATAATAGGGGACACTGCAAAGAGGCCTGATCGAGCTTTGATATTTGAAATGCATTTTCAGAGTAGGATATAAGAAGGCCATCCCCCCACCCCAGCCACTCTGTCACCCACAACGACTCAAATGTCTCATGCATTATTCTGAGTGATTTCTTTTGTTTTCTATTGTTGTTTTTGTTCCCAATGTTGACATATTGGGTTTAGCAAGAACGCACAGTACTCTCTCAATAATTGCCTTCTTTTGTTGCTCTGTCATGAGTGCGTTCAGATCATTCTTATTGGAGCAAGAAGTTCGGATAATGTCCAAGCTAATTGTGCTGCACAGTGTGCAAGACTAGAAGATAAAGAAGCCAGTTTTATAAGCTTAAATGTGTGTCAAACTGAGATATTGGAAAATTCTATAAAAAAGCAATTAAAATGTTTGCATATCTGCATATCAACTATCCTTCCTGATCATTCTGATAGATTATGATTGTCTATATAAAAATCTGGATTAAGGAACACTATTCACTGATAACTAGTTGCTTATTAGCACATATTAATATCTTATTCTGCATGACCATATTCTAGATCCATATTCTAGATGTATTTCTTCTATTAATGTAATTTTGCTCATTCAAACTTACATTGATTGCTTAATGACATCATTAAAAACGTGCAGAATGTTATCCATTTTTATTTCCATACGTTCTCCTGCAAATTGAACTGTACCGTAGATTTATAATTGATGAACTGGTTAATAAAATCAAACCCAGAGCTTCATCACTTCCCACCCTTTTTGACCAATGAATTTTCATGACTTACTCCAGCATTCGGGGTTGCTGCATAAGTATTGTAAAAAAACAAAAAAAAAAAAATTGTATTTACATTCATTATATTTCTATTACTTTTTTTCAGACCTCATATTTCCAGTTTGTTCGTGACCATGGGAAACCTGTAGTCACTTCAAAGAAATGTATGCTTCAATAAAAGGTATTGGTTTTTATTGGTTTTAACTAAATATTTTATGGCTGTATTGTCTGTTAAAAGGCGTGATAATGTTCTTGCCCTCTTATTAACGAATTATCTGTAATACTTTGATTGCCATGTTTTTGATGCTCTCTTGGCGTTCCCGGGGAATTTCTGGGATTTTAATTGCCTCAACACCCACCTAGCAAAGGTCATAATTTGACAAATTACTTATTATTTTCTGTCAGCATATCTAATTATATGTTAAGAGAGGGTCATGTGTTCTAATTGATCCAGTTACATAATACAAATATCAGATCAAGGATATATGTCTCATTAACCCTCAAAGACCCACTGTAGCAAAACTGCAACACTTGTTGAAAGCAATTCAGTAATATCCTGTACTGTAATTAACTGTCACATCCGCAGCAAGAACTTTGGTTTTTATATATATATATATATACACACATACATCAGATCTAAAGATATGCATAAATAGTGCAAAACGTGGAACTGGATAATATGTAAAGCTTTTCAAACCAGTCATTTCTGAAGTCCCCTCTCTGTTTGGATGCTGCCTATGAAGGCAGTAGGCAGCGAAGGATCTCAATAGGTTTTGGAACAGACCCACTGTATGTCACAGTTTACTAAAGTCACAGGTAGTGATCGTTTTCTGACACCATTGGTAATACTTTGGAAACAAAGTATTTGCAACTATTTTTGACTTGTAATATTTGTACATTCTGTAAATTCTAAACATGTTTTGTGATAAATACACGCCCCCAAAATAAACGTACTCCCTAAATTTAAGTTAGAGCCAAGAAATGTAAATAATTTGTACTTGTACACTTAAAACTGTAGTGACATTATGCAGGTTTGGGATGTTCCAAAATATAAAATATGCTTAAATATAATTATTTTTTAACCAATAAAATGCATAATTTCAACATTTCTGGAATATTCTAGATCTTGTACGCACCTGACTCTGCGAAGCTGATTATTTCCGACGTTTCTTCTTGCACCTCGTTGTGGGCAGCATGTCCGTCCAAATTGGGAATTTCAACCCTCCCGTCCTCCCGAACTTTACCCGCGTGAAGTTTGCGCAGCGCCGTTACCATGGCAGCTTTGGGAATGGGATGAGTGATATTTGGTCTCTCTCTCATCTGCAGTCGGTTCAATATGTGCCTTTTAACCGCCTCCAGAAAGTCTGTGTCCATTCGCCCCGAATCATCCGGATGCCCGAGTCCACAAGAGGCACACTGAGACTCCTGAGACACAGTCTCAGCTCCCAGACTACACTGAACTGAGAGTATGCAAGCCATTAAACAGGTTACAGAGAGGATGGCAATACTCATTTTCTTAAATAGCGTGTCCATACAACAAACAAATCAGTTCATGAATTCCTACCGTAAAACAATTTGACCTATAAACAGGACAGAGTTGTACTTCCAACAACCTCCTTTGACAGATGTCCATTCATCATCATGCTCGCGGTCACTTTTGTGAGACGTTCACAGAAAGTGTGTGTTTTATCGCCCGGTAAACACATTGAGTAATAATGAGGGCTAGTCGCGAAAACGTCAGTCTTAATTGACGCTAGTTAAAAGCGCGAAAATGTCTCCTCATCTCCAAGAGAACTGACCAATTGACGTGCGTAAAGAATCAAAACAAACCGGTTACTAATCTTGTATTCCTTTTAAAGGTCAGTGTAGGCAAACTCTTTGTCTTTCCACCGGATATCAATAGCTCGTGCTCCTCTTCTCTCAGTAATAGTGTTGTGAATCGTGTAAGTTCTTGCGTATTTCTTCAGCCTCGGGAGGGATGTTGTCTCTCGTGTAATCACTACACTAAAGCACCTCGCGCTGAAACTTTTTTATACTTCAAACCACGTGGGACGCTCGACCAACTGCGAGCGAGAGATTATGCGCTGAAACAGGTTACGCTCACAGAGACGCATCAGTCCAAAAACAGCGAGCATGACCGCTGGATCTTTGTGAGACACGTCAGATTCACATCAACTTTTCATTGTGCAAATACAAGACTGCAGGGCTTTCATAAAATCTGTTTCTTTCAAGAAGCATTATAAAACACTGAAGCATAATATAAATTGCCAGTACTTGTTTTCACGTCAGTTTACACATCGAGTTATTATTATTATTATTATTTAACTAACAAAGCAAAACCTTTATGGTTTCATGAGAATAGTCAAATAGTAAAATGTAAAAAAAAAAAAAATGTAAAAATGATATAGTCACTCATTTCAGATCAGTTTCTGTAATAATTAATTAAATAATGCAGGCGCTTTTGCAACGCTTAAGACATGTTTTAAGAAATTCCCTCAAGTGTCGCTTTGTTTGTCAGTTTATTTCAGTCGGATATTAATCGATTTGTGCTGCGGATAGGAGGATTGCATTGCCAACTTTTTCTGAAGTGATATGGCGCCCTCTATCGCTTCAACAAAATAAACACGTTACATTTTCTGGGCATCTTCTATGAACACATCTATCTTGAGGGGCACATTTTACTACCTTTTAATTTTGGGATTCTTTCTTTCTCATGGAAAATGTTTAATAATTTCGTCTTATAAAATCTGGAGTATTCATAGATATCATGAATATTGACTCTATATTTAATTATAATATACAACAATATTTTAATGGGTTTGATATTCATAATTTAAAATATTAATAAATTAAAATATTTAAAACGTTAATTTAATAATATTATTTTTGCAATTGTAGTTCTTGTGTATTTATGCCACCTCTCTGCAGCATTAAACAGACTGGGTAAGAAAGCACCTTTTGTGGAGAATACTGCATGTGCCACTTTTCTGAGGATACAACCTCTATACCAGCTTTGCAGTCTAAAGTGAACAAACTGTGGCTTCATACAGATTATCAGAATATATAAACACTTTTTAGCTATATATGTGTGGTTTGTCCAAATGTAACAATTAATTAGCTACAGAATGCAGTTCAATACAATTTAAAAGGACGCTTTGTATCATGACCCCAGTTCTTCTGTCACTTCTGCGATTTGGATGTCACTTGCCATGGGAAAATCCCTTGGATTTATGCCACATTTTTCATAATGGAACATTTGAATTGGTATATTATCCATTAATATTGAGGATAAAGGATACTGATGATGATGGTATGTATCTGTTTAGCCTACAGATGTGAATTATGTTTTTCTGTCTTTTGTTTCACTATAAAAATAAATAAATAATGTGTAGAATAACCCAAATGTGTCGAGGAGATTGTTGGATTATGCTATGTATCTATATGGTCTGTGCATTTGTTGAGCGTGACTTGTGAAGTCTGTCGCCCTCCAGTGGTAATAAACACTACATGCGCGTAGAAATGTAAGTTCAGGTCAGCGTTTAACAATTAGTGACTGCAAGCAGTTAATTCCTTTTTAATTAGTTGTATGTTGTATTATTGTAGCATTTTCTAGCTATAGTTATATTTAGTACAACGTTTATTTATTTATTTTACATTTATTTATTGAAAAATTTCACCCTTTAACACTTGCACTCTATTCTATTTCTATTCTAACGACTTGTTTTCTTTTTATTTATTATTTAATGACCCTCTAACACTAGTGTTCTCTATTCTTTTGACTCTTCTATTTATTAAAAAACATGACCCTCTAGCATTAGCGTTCTCTTTTTTTTCTATTCTATACTTCTTTTCTTTTTATATATATATATATATATATATAGTATCTCACAGAAGTGAGTACACCCCTCACATTTTTGTAAATATTTTATTATATCTTTTCATGTGACAACACTGAAGAAATGACACTTTGCTACAATGTAAAGTTGTGAGTGGACAGCTTGTATAACAGTGTAAATTTGCTGTCCCCTCAAAATAACTCAACACACAGCCATTAATGTCTAAACCGCTGGCCACAAAAGTGAGTACAACCCTAAGTGAAAATGTCCAAATTGGGCCCAATTAGCCATCTTCTCTCCTCGCTGTCATGTGACTCGTTAGTGTTACAAGGTCTCAGGTGTGAATGGGGAGCAGGTGTGTTAAATTTGGTGTTATCGCTCTCACTCTCTCATACTGGTCACTGGAAGTTCAACATGGCACCTCATGGCAAAGAACTCTCTGAGGATCTAAAAAAAAGAATGGTTGCTCTACATAAAGATGGCGTAGGCTATAAGAAGATTGCCAAGACCCTGAAACTGAGCTGCAGCACGGTGGCCAAGACCATACAGCGGTTTAACAGGACAGGTTCCACTCAGAACAGGCCTCGCCATGGTCGACCAAAGAAGTTGAGTGCACGTGCTCAGCGTCATATCCAGAGGTTGTGTTTGGGAAATAGACGTATGAGTGCTGCCAGCATTGCTGCAGAGGTTGAAGGGGTGGGGGGTCAGCCTGTCAGTGCTCAGACCATACGCCGCACACTGCATCAAATTGGTCTGCATGGCTGTCGTCCCAGAAGGAAGCCTCTTCTAAAGATGATGCACAAGAAAGTCTGCAAACAGTTTGCTGAAGACAAGCAGACTAAGGACATGGATTACTGGAACCATGTCCTGTGGTCTGATGAGACCAAGATAAACTTATTTGGTTCAGGTGGTGTCAAGCGTGTATGGCGGCAACCAGGTGAGGAGTACAAAGACAAGTGTGTCTTGCCTACAGTCAAGCATGGTGCTGTAAGTCATGGTCTGGGGCTGCATGAGTGCTGCCGGCACTGGGGAGCTACAGTTCATTGAGGGAACCATGAATGCCAACATGTACTGTGACATACTGAAGCAGAGACAGGGCTGCAGGGCAGTATTCCAACATGATAACGATCCCAAACACACCTCCAAGATGACCACTGCCTTGCTAAAGAAGCTGAGGGTAAAGGTGTTGGACTGGCCAAGCATGTCTCCAGACCTAAACCCTATTGAGCATCTGTGGGGCATCCTCAAATGGAAAGCGGAGGAGCGCAAGGTCTCTAACATCCTCCAGTGACAACCTGTGAAGCTCTGGTGAACTCCATGCCCAAGAGGGTTAAGGCAGTGCTGGAAAATAATGGTGGCCACACAAAATATTGACACTTTGGGCCCAATTTGGACATTTTCACTTAGGGGTGTACTCACTTTTGTGGCCAGCGGTTTAGACATTAATGGCTGTGTGTTGAGTTATTTTGAGGGGACAGCAAATTTACACTGTTATACAAGCTGTACACTCACTACTTTACATTGTAGCAAAGTGTCATTTCTTCAGTGTTGTCACATGAAAAGATATAATAAAATATTTACAAAAATGTGAGGGGTGTACTCACTTCTGTTAGATACTGTGTATATATATATAAAACCTTGCTACGTTTACTGCGTTAGACAAACCAAAACTTATCACAGCACTTACATATTAGGTTGGCTTGTTGGTTTTGATTGTTTCTTTTGTCCTATTTGTTAGCATTTTGGATAAAAGTGTCTGCTAAATGACTAAATGTAATGTAAATTTAATACAAATATGCTACAAATGTAGTTTTCTAGCAATATCTGTTTTTAAACTCCGTTAGATGACTTTTTTTAGCAATCCAAAAATAAATACAGACTAGTGTTGGTTTTAACATTAGCGCTGCAACACATTTTTGATTGTTGCAAATGGATTACACATTACTCATGTAATGCATTACTTATTAAATCATTTGAGTGCAGTTATTCTGAAACAATGTGAAGGCAGGAAAATGAATGTGTTCTGACAGCAATATACATGGATCTAAAAAAAAACACACAAAGCAAATTACAAAATGTGACAATGTTTGGATTGATTCCTAGCATGTAATAAAATTTCAATTTTGTAATTTTTAAATTTTGACCATTATTTCACATTTAGTGGAGATTCGTTAATATACAATTTTGATACATAGTAAAATAATATGACTTATTCTGTGGAAGATAAAAGCCCTAGTTGGTGCTTTTCAGAGTAATTGTGGTTTCTCTGAGGTAATAATTACAGACTCTGTAAAAAGTTTGTACATGACTGAATTCAATTGTTCTCCCACAGGATATAGGTATTGTTGCTAAGGCCCATTAATTTCTCACAGAGAAAGTAGAATGCACTAAAAACAACAGATTTATGCTATTGTCATATGCCACACTGAAATCACATGCTGTCCTTGTAGAGGTTTACCACCCAGGACTAACAGCAAGTCAGGCATATGGAGAAACATGGCGTCCTCTGTTTCCTCTGCCAGGTCACCACTATTCCGTTTCTCGCTAATAGCCTCCTGGTTCTCAAAGGTGAGACAGCTTCCTTTCAGCTTAGTGTCTTTCACTGCAATACTTAAATCTGGTAAATACTTCTTTTTGTCCATGTGGAAAGTCTGGAGCTCAATACAGGGCTCTTGCAAAGTGAGGCGGGATGGTTGGCACTTGTTTTTAAATGGTCTTAGCTTGTTATTGATGTTGTGAGAGTTGGGTATTTTCCTTAAATAAATGCCGTTTGGTGATGTTGGCTGGAAACTCTGGCCTATGCCAATGCTGCAGTGATGGATCCGGCACAGAGAGGGGGATCCAGGCAACAATGCTAGCTTCTTCCATGTTTTTGTTGTCAGGCTGAACCTCCACAAGCTGCTCTGAGGAGAGCTCTGGGTTTCCCCACCACCAAAGATGAGTATGCTGTCCTTAAACAATACAGCAGAGTGACCAACCAGCCTGGAAGGACCTGAACTGCAGAGTAAGAGATAATAGAAGTGTTAGTGTTAAGTTCATGTCTGAAGGGGGAAAAATCAATATATCAAAATTACAGGAATAATTCTCTCAAAAATTTAAATTTGCTGAAAATTTTTCCACCCTCAGCCCATCTATAATGCAGATGAGTTTGTTTGTTAATCGTAACAGATTTGGAGAAATTTAGCATTATATCACTTGCTCACCAATGAATGGGTGCTGTCAGAATGAGCGTTCATCTGATAAAAACATCACAATAATCCACAAATATTGTATGTAATCCACAAACTTTTTTTTTAAAGTCGTTATTTTTGTTTTATTTCCATACAAAAAGTATTCTCGTCACTTCATAACATTATGATTGAACCACTGATGGCAGATGGAGTATTCTGGCGATGGTTTTCATACTTTTATGGACCTTGACCGTGCAATTTACTTGGCAGTCAATGGGACAGTCACAAGCCTCCCGGTTTTCATCCAAAATATCTTAAATTGTGTTCTGAAGACTAACGAAGCTTTTACGGGTTCGGAACGACATGGGGGTAAGTGAAAAATGACAAAATTTTCATTTTGGGGTGGAGTATCCCTTTTAGATGCTTTTAACTTCAAACCGCTGCTTCTGACAAAATTATGACAAAATAATATTTCTCCAGTGAAAAGTCATCTTATCTGAATCAGGAGAGAAATATGCACAAATCAAGCACCATTTACAGTTCTAAACAAATATACTGGTGGATTTTGATGTGAGAGGACAACAGGGAGTGGACGTTTTCACTGGAGGAAGTTACCATTATGGATTATGAATTGGTATTTTGGCCAGAAGCGCATTGAAAGATTTGTTTCTTACAAACATGTAGCTTTTCGCTTCACAAAACATTAAAGGATAGACTGGAGTGGTATGGATTACTTGTGGATTATTGTGATGTTTTTATCAGCTGTTTGCATTCTCATTCTGACGGCACCCATTCACTGCAGAGGATCCACTGGTGAGCAAGTGATGTAATGCTACATTTCTCAAAATCTTTTCAGATGAAGAAACAAATTCTGTTAAACCAGAAGACACTGCACATCGCTGTAAAGCGACCAACCACAGTTTTTGTTTTTATGTGCAATTTAAGGATAAATTAATCAGAAATATATGATACTACAATAATAGATTGGCACAGGAAACAGCTGTGTGAATATTCTGTTCTGCTTGGGAACATGTAGTTTGCTTCCTACTAATTATGTCAAACAAAACTCTGAATATCTTTCAAATGTTTGTAGCTATAAACTTTCCAAAGTTGTGCCCAAATCTATTGATTACTTGTATGGCTATCGGGGTTTATGGGATGGATAGATAGATGTTAATAAAGAATCTCACTGGAAATTGATGCAGCTCCAGGTTTGGCTGGCAGGACTCCAGCTCCACAGGTCCTTCTGTTCCCTCAGGCCCTGCAGGCCACCGTAAAGGTACATAGAGTCCTGGTATGTCATAGCTGAGTGACCATGTCTGGGACCAGGCCCACCTTGTACACTGCTTAGGAGTGACCACACTCTGGAATCTAACATGGAGAAAATATCATTATTTGGTAAGGTCATTTAGCAATATGTAAATCATAAAAAAAATCATACCTGAGGTGGATAACAGTCACACTTTTCAAATAAATATTTAGTCTTAGAAGATGCTTTATAAAAACCATAAATCCAATGCTATGTGATAACACTCACCAAAATCAAATTTCCAGAATTCCTTTGTTGATCCTCTTATATCAATGTATCCACCGTAGACATACATAGATGACCCAAAAATGACAGCACTGTGCCCTTTTCTGTTTGCTGGTGTCACTCCCTACAAAAACAGTTCATTATAATAAAAGGATCACATGTTTCAGCTGTAGTTCTTATAAAAAAAAAATGTTTACCTGTAAAGTTTCACTCTCTGTTTTCCAGTTAATCCAGCATTCTTTTACTGCAAATAATATAAAACTGAAGACGTGAACGATAAAGTTGCATATTACCGTGTGGTAAAACACAATCTGCGTTCATGCAGCACAAGTGCTAGTGACATTAAAGCAAGACAAAACAAATAATACAAAAATTACAAAAGCTATATACATTTTTTTTCCATTCACGTTTTTAACTTAAATTCCAATAAAAATGTAAGTACTTTTTTCATACAAAACAGACATACATACACACACACACGTTTGTTTTTGTGAATTGTGGGGACATTCCATAGGCGTAATGGTTTTTATACTGTACAAACGGTATTTTCTATCGCCCTACACCAACCCTACACCTAAATCTACCCCTTACAGGAAATTTTGTGCATTTTTACTTTCTCAAAAAAACTCATTCTGTATGATTTATAAGCCTTTTGAAAAATGGGGACATGGGGTAATGTCCTCATAAGTCACCATCTCCTTGTAATACCTATGTCATACCCATGTCATTATACAAATTTGTGTCCTCATATGTCACAAAAATGCACACACACACACACACACAAACAACAACAACAACAAGTTGAGTCAACTTGAGTCAACTGATCATGCACTGAATGAAAAATACCTGTGTCAAACACCCAAAGAGGCATTTTTGAGTTAGTATATGATGAATCTTGCATTCCTCCGAAGACATACAGAAATCCCTAAGAAAAAAAAAAGGTAAATAAATGTACTCTTTTTGGTGCAAATATTTTTACTAAAGTAATATAATGTGGAAATAATCAAGTATACTGCATGATATGACCCTTTTAATGAGTATAATAGGAATTTTATACAGAATGCAGTGCATGATTTACATGGACTGCCTTTAATAAAAAGTGAAAATGTGATAAATTGACGGTCTACAATGTCATATTGTTTCTCATAACTTGTGAACCCCTTATGCTCAATTGTGAGTTTTTCATTCATTCACTGAATGAATTAATTTTGAGTTTATTGCAATTACCTGATATGCTACCATTGTGTGCTCCTCCAGTTCTTCAGGTGCTTCTTCACTATCACAGGGAAGCTCAACCCACTTGTCACAGACTAAAAATATATACATTTTCCATAAATTATCATCAGTGCAGCAGGAACCATACATTATGCAATAATGAGCACAAGTGTACAAAGAAGCAGGCAGCCACAGATAAATAGCAATGACTTACCCACATTATATTTCCAGAAATCTCTCAGTAAGCATCTTTCTCTGCCACCTAGTATGTAAACATGGCCTCTGTGGGCACAAGACCCATGCTTGTAACGATCACATGGTGCGGGGCAGTGCTGAGGCACTGAGGTCCACAAACAAGCTCCGCTCCCCTGGTTCATGCTCGGGCTCTGAGAGTCTCATGGGTTAATCTCTGTGAAGAAAAGTAAGCATGAAATACACAGGGACAGCTAATGAAGTCATGTTAACACTACTTCCTAGAATAGTACAGAAACAGCAGAACAAGAATATTGCAGTGAAAGGAATTTTTATTATGGAGTTAAGTAATACATTAGATAAGAGCTGTGCAAATATTTGACTAGAAAGCAAGTATTTCTAGTAAACAACACTGCAGATTTTGGACCATATAATTAAAATTGCTTTTATACGGTTCAATACACAAGTTATTACAGAAAATCCATAGACACAATATTGCTATTTTGTCTATTTCCCCAAAATTCAAAACAAACAAAAACAAATTCAGCAATTGACCGTTCGCAGGGAGCTTGATTGACAGGCGATCTGACCAATCAGAATGAGGATATTATGTGCCGCCGTTGAATATAGCAAAAGTGACACAGAAATTCAAAAACAATGGACTTGCGACAAGGCCCCTGAAATAATTAGGCCTTCACTTTAAGCTTTCATTTAGTGATGAGTGATTTTTTTCTAGAGAAAGAGCAGAAGAAATACCAAACGAGTGTTTCAGAGCTGGCAAAAGCTATAAAAAGAGTGTCTGTTTATCTCACAGAGTAAGATGCAGCCTGCAGAAGTGACATGTATGGTAGTTCTCCACACTGGAAATTCACATGATGTAATACCAAAACTTGAAACAGAAGATGCTACCCTCTCCTCATTCCCTGAGTTGCAGGGCATTTTTTCATAATAATAATAACATCATAATAATAATTCAATATGCATTATCCCATGGTGAAAATCTTTCAGTAAACATGTGTTTCACCCAATCATAACACTCTTGAGCACCTGTGGGGGGTTGCAATAGACGAGTAGCAATACTCTCCATTAAAGACCAGGGCATTTAAGAAGGTCATCCTCCAGGAGTTACACAGGACAGATGTGACAGTTTGTCATAAACTTGTACACTCAGTGCCAAGAAGGGTCAGAGCAGTATACATGTATTTGAAATTATGGAGGATATTATACATTTGTTGAATTAAATTGTGTATTTATTTCTGCAATCCTTCATTTGAACAAAATTGGCTAATTTACTTATACAGATATTAATGGCATATATTTCTCTGTTTTTATTAAGTGTATGTTTAAAACATTTCACTTTTAACATCTTTCCATGAATTGTATTAGTAATCATTGAGAAAATACATAGGCTATTTTGTATTTATTCAGAGGGGGTGTACTCAATTGTGCTGTGCACTACACACACAGACACACACAACGAATAAGAACAAATCATATATATGTTTACCAACTGACTGGGACACAAATGTTATTTCCTGTTGTTTACAGACACCAAAAAGTGTGTGGGATACCTGTAATACAGCATGTTACTGTTGAAATCTGAATGTGGTTGGTTATGTTTTGATAGCCTATCTGTATAGGACATTTCTTTCCAGCATAATTACATGAAGTTTTTTTTTTTTTTTTTACAAATGTGAACTGTTTTGAAAACAGTTTTTTATTATTAATTTTTTACTTTTAGTTTTATGTTGCTCACCACAGTATGATTTTTAACGTAAACACCCAGAGAACTGATCTTATCGTAGCTCGTTATACAGTCATTCGCATTTGTAATGGTTATATTAATGTATTAACCATTATATAATGTAACTAAGAAACATTGTTACCTAACCTCTTTACGGCGGTCGATGAGTTGGCTATTTACTTGCATCATAAGAAGTTTATATGTGACTTTTCATGTTGAAGAAAGTCCCGAAAGTGTCACATGACCGCGAGGAAGAACTGCTTCAAATCTTGAAAGCAACGAGCGGTGGATAGAGGTCCTCAAAACAGAAGCGCAGGCGTTTGTTATTTTTGCTGACTGTAATGTAACCGTTTAGATTGCGTTGTTAGTAAATGTAGTGTTAAAACTCCCTACCGCTCAAAATCGTCGTTGAACGTCTGCCCTCCCTCGATCTTCATTGAAAAGATAAGCGATGATGAGAAGTAGCTGCCAATGCCAGTACACGAGAAGGAGGGGCGAAGAAGGATCCTCTGTGGCTTTGCTTCTTCTCTCTCAAGAGGGTCTCTGACTGTAACTGAACACAACACAACGCACTCCTACTTTTAAAACAAAACTCTCCAGCACGGAACACTAAGCACGTTTAAATCATTCAAAGCTGGGTAGATTACTTACAAATTTCAGTCCGTTACTGATTCCAAATTACATGATACAATTTTTAATTAGTAATGTAATCTATTACATAACACATTTTAGATAATATAATCAGACTACTTTTTGATTACTTCTAGATTTTAATCTAACTCATTTATCACATTGATTTAAATAGGATATTGATATTAAAATGCAAAGAAAATATATTATTATGTTATTAATATTATATATAATTATATTATATATATATATATATATATATATATATATTATTATGTTATTAACAACATAAAGTGAATAAAGCATTACACTAGGCTGTTTCAAGATTTGTGAAGGACCTGCAGGGCATTTGTGTGTTTAATGAAAAATCATAATCGTAAAAATGTAACATTAAAATATTTAAAAAACAAAATTTATCAAAACATCAATCAAAATAAAATATTTACTAAAAAATAAACATTTTGTTTACCTGCATGTCGTGTAGGCATTTTAGAAAGTAAAAATTAAAATATAAAAAAGAATTAGCAAGAATCAATGAATTGTTTATGAATAATTAATTGCTACTGTGTGAATATATGTATTCAAGTAATCAATAAAAAAGTAGGCTAACTGTAGTCTGATTTTGAGTATTTTAAAATGTAATGTAAGTACTTCATTTTTGGAATCTGATTACATGTAATCAGTTACTACCCAGCTCTGTTGATATTATAGGCCTGTTGATATTATAGGCCTATTATATTATTTATATTTCGCATATAATTTATTCATTTAGCAGAAGCTTTTATCTGAAGCTGCGTAAAATGAGAACTTTTAAAGTAAAATTGCTGAAAATGATCAAAGATATGGTATGTTATCAGCACTTATGTTGGAGGTATTTAATACAGTGCTTCATAAGACTCTGAATGTACAATGGTATGACTTTTAAACAGGATACATTCCTAATGAGAGAATTCACTGTACTTTGTAAGTGTTGACTAAAAGTAATAAGTCTGACATTGCAGTCAGTGAACTTCATTATGTATATTTTCAGCCTGAGGGATTTTTCAAAATAGTTTAACCACCAGCGTGAATCACATGCATTGGCCCTACAAGAGGAAACAATGTTTTAGGTTATGTTAGATATACATGTTTTAGGTTATGTCTACACCAAAGCAGAATACATAGTCTTCCTACTCAGTTTCTGTTTCCTTGCATAGCAGTTACTCCAGAAATGAGAGAACATGCTGAAAAGGGAATACAAACATGTTGAAACCTGCCATGTGTGAGGACCTAGATGAGTACTGTATGTTTCATCTGTCACATGCTATTTCAGTAAGAAGATGGTGTCGTAGCAACACAATTACTCAACAACCAAGAGGCCTTGGCTAAAATTCAGATGTTTTCTTGCTTATGCATGATGCCTACAGAGCCACATGCATAATGCTGATTCACTGATTTCAGTTCTTCATTCAACACCATCATATTTCAGACACTCTCTAGAAAATGCTAGAAAATGCTCCATACTTGGACTTAATACCACACTTTGTAACTGGATCCATGACTCCCTGACTAACAGATTCCAAGCAGTTAGTCTCCATGAGCAAACCTCATAGCCTCTCACAACAGCAGAACTCCTCAAAACATGTGAGAGGTTGCGAGAGACCTTAGGCCATGCTGCAGAGCCAACAATTTCATAATGTAAAACAAAAGAAATGATTGCTGACTTTAGGAAGTTGTCTGTAACCCACTCCCTCCGGTTCAGTTTCCTCAGAAGACTTCTCCTGCAACC
The DNA here is from genome assembly GCA_027422415.1 of Schizothorax lantsangensis. NCBI lineage: Eukaryota > Metazoa > Chordata > Actinopteri > Cypriniformes > Cyprinidae > Schizothorax > Schizothorax lantsangensis. Next base: position 27,127,226 of record CM049848.1, on the reverse strand, counting down.
AGAACACCTCCTTACAAGACAAGCCCAACAAGTACTTCATTTTCGGCGGAGACTGAAAAAGACAGGCATGTGCTGCTTATCTTTAAGCTTCCTTATATATAAAGTGTCTAAATGTGATATTATTAATGGACTTTATATGATACTGTTATCAGTTTTGGTGTTCATTTACTCACTCATTTATTAATTCTGATTATTTATTAAAATTTATAAAAAAAAAAAAAAAAATTCTTTAGAGTCATAATAAACATATTACATCATAAAATATTTATAGCCGGTATCTCCAGCAGCATACCATACGATCGGTTCATGACATCATATCCGTTCATCCCTCACCCAGAGGGCGGAGTCTTCGCGTGGCGACGTCATATCCTGTTCATTTGCATGTCCTGAGGGTGGGGTCTATGGCAGCATCGACAGCTTCAGAGAAACTACAGGGTGTATGAGTCGGAACAGGCGATAAATGCGTTCCACAAGATAGCATAAGAGACTGTGGAGGACAAAGTCACCGAGAGGTAACGTGTCTTTATATATGTCCCTGTTTATTCATTCTTTTGTTTATGAATTTTAAAAAAAGATCCCTTCCAGCTCGAGCTTTTGTTACTGGTCGACAGGCTGTTATTACAAGTCCCTGTGGGCGTATTTTACTCTGAAAAATGTCAAGTGAATGAGACTTACAACCGTTGTAGTTATTTCGCTGTATGGGTTAGTTTGACCCAGCGGACGGCTGATCACGAGAGACGGGCGTTTCTGCGGATGTTGATGTGGAGGATTATTTTCAGAGCCACAGCGTGGATGTGCTGCTTATGGCATGTACGTGTATGAATCAGATATATTAGGCACTTTTAATGAATAGACTAACTTGCAGCATGTTTCTCTTGAATCGTTTCGCTTTTTCATCAAATAAGGTGAAATTTAGGTGTTAATAATTCAGGAAATATTGCTCATTAACCTCACTGGGTCAATTAAATATTAGCCTATGTGACCTTATTTTCTGTTCAGTTTCTATAGAGACCCTGTTACAAGAATTGGGATATGCCTAAGTGCCATTTAAACACTAAATACACATATTATAAAAATAAAACTGTGAAAACGTTATTTATTCTAAAGAAAATTATGCTAAATGAAGCTGTGATTCAGTAGGGGCTTGATGTTTGGGACCGAATGTTAGTTTGTAATTATTGATAGACTTGTATTTCGTATGAAATAAAGAGAACTATATGCAGCATGATTGCTTAGTTGAACTTGGTAAATGTTGATTTGTGGGTTTTTACTTCCTGTTGGATGTGGGACAATTGGTTTTTGTTTTAGATAATATATAATATTTTTTGGGACACCAAAGTGTACTGTATTCCTGATATGTGTCACTTTTCTTCCATTTGTGTGGGAAGAGTTGTTCATTTGACTTTTATACTCCTCCTTCAGGAACTTCTTAGCCTTACTTCCTATATTCACCTAATAACATGTAATCGTAAATTACATATGGGTAAAAACGGAGCACATTAAGGCACTATGTACGCTTCTCCTTTTTTACCATACATCTCAACTGTTTCCCATTATATTTACACAATACAATCCAGCTTTGAAATCTCTTTACTTTTACAACCCATTTCAGTTTATATTTAGTAATCCATCTTGTTTTTGACCAAGTTTGTAAAGATGTACTTTTCTATCTCTTTATTAGTTTGAAATATGGATTCAGATGTCCTTGTATCCAGCATACATATTAATCTTGAAAGCAGGCCTGCATGTAGGCTATCTTGAGCAGAATCTGTTATGTCAGTACTTTGGTTTGGTTTGTTTTTATTTCGTATTCTGAGTGGTCACTTTTCCCCCCTCTTTGTCTCTAGGGTGTTTGGGTGTAACCTCACTGCCAGTAGTGGCTGTGCCCTTATCACCTTCAGAACGGGAGTTGTGAAGTAAAGGCAGAGTTATCTCTTTTTTTTTTTTTTTTTAAATGGTATTGTAGAACTATGCATATTTGATAAACTCCTTATGGTATCTGTTCAAATTTTTATTTATTTTTTATTTATGTATTTTACGCTTTAATACCTTGATCAATAGTACTTTGATTTTTAGCTGGAAAGCTACAATATACATATTATATACAGTACCATATTTTCAAAAGATTATGTAAAAATCCATGTGCAGTGCAATACATTGAAATAACAATTTCCCCGTGCAACAGGTTTGTTTATCTTTTAGGTGGCTTGCACTTGAATCGTCTAGTTTATCGTGGAAACAAGCAGGCCTCTGGGTTCAACATACTAATGACCTGTCCGAAGCTTGTACTATTTAATTTGTTTGCTGTACTCTGTTTCAGACAAGTGTGACTTGGACGTTTGAACTGATGTTGTTTCAAGTTAGCTAGGATTAGGGTTAGGTTAGGCAAAAAAAGGTTGGGAGATTAGAGTTTGAGAATGGCTGTAGAATAAGCATACATGCTGACTAATCATTGTTTTGTCAGTAATCTGCTGGTCAGATGCTTTTCAGTGTTCTTCAACAAAATATCCAGCTATAACAGTGAAGTCTTGTCTCCACTCAGTTTATTATAGGATTAAGTTTGAAACTTAATAGGATTAAACCTATTCTAGAAAAGTGAGCAAACATTCCCAATATCTTAGTAATAAAATGCTCCAGATGTAATGCTGATCCTGTTGGTGTAGAGTTTCAACAAATTACTGGGAAAATATGGGCAGAAATGTTGAATCATTAATTTTATTCCTGTCTTTTTTTATTGTATGAGCCATTTATTGTTTCATCATCATTGTATTGAAATACCCCGTTTGCACATCTATGCACATTGGTGTGTTGCCAAATACCTCACAATATGCTATACCGTTCAAGAGTTTGGGGTTGGCAAGATTTTTGTTTGTTTTTGAAAATTTATGCTAATCAAGGCTGCATATATTTAATCAAAATACAGTAATATTGTGAAATGAGTTTTGAAAACAGTAATGTTGATTAATATTTTTTTTTTTTTTTGGAAACAGGGATACTTTTTTCAGGATAAAAAAAAACAGCATTTATTTTAAAAATAAATTTTGTAAAAACAAAAAAAAACACTTACGGACTCCAAACTTTTGAATAGTGTATTGGTATATTTCAGTGTATATTTGTCAATAGCACTATTCATTTCTGCATGATTCATGTGTAAAGCTCACACTTTAATGTTTTGGAGCTGTGCTTTTCCCCTGAAAAATCTTATCTGTGCTAGTCATTGCACTCAGGTGAATAAGGGTACTTTTGTGAATAAGGGTACTTTTTGAAGAAACGCACATCAACCTAGCCAATTTTATGAATGTCAACAGTTTCCCTTAGATTGGTTTCTCTTTTGCCTGGCCTTGTGATCTGACTGAAAAAAACAACCCTTGAATAAAGGGCAAGTTCTGCTTTTTATTACAGGCCATCTCATACAGTGTCATTAGGCTATGTATGTTCTACATGCCCAACACTATAACAAATTCAGATCAGCAAAATGTGCATATTTGGAGATTCAACAACAATCTTTTTCTTAATGAAACTCTTTTTATTCTGGCATAATGCTCTGATATTCTTAATGTTTCTGTCATCATTCCCTTTATAATTCATCATTCTTATGTAATCTGGATTACAGAGGGTCATGAACTAGTCATACCAGTGGGGAATGTGGAGCCAGAAGTTAGTTCAGTAATTTGTTTCTTGTTTTGACTTTGTGCTCCTAAATGCTCCCACTTGGGATGTGTCTCTTGCCCTGCATACCCCTTGAGAGCCCAGTGGAGTCTGTGTCTCTGGGTATGTCATTAAAAGGGTTTGAGATAAACAGTGAGGTTAAATCCATCTTTTATGGGATGTGTGATGGAGGTAGAATATTTTATATATCAGCTCTATATGAAGGTATTTGCCAGTGGTTTCTTTTAAAACTCTTTGCTGCTTTCTTCTTTAAACTTTATACATTATTGCTTATAAGAGGTCGACCAGTAATGTATTTTGCCCATAATTAGAAAAAAGCTTAATCTCAATGAATGCCTTTCAGCGTTTGCTCATTAACAATGCCTAGTATAACATTCATTTATCAATTGTCACTGTTTTCTAAAAAATCCTTTTCTCAGATGGGTTGCATAAGGTTTTATCTGTAATTTATTTGAATGGAAAATCCTTTATGTCTGCCTAACACAGAGATTGTTTTTCCTCCTTGTAAATAAAATGAAGAGATACTTGAGACGATTTATTTCACTTGCTCTGGAGAATGTTTTTGCAGTGCTGTTGAAATCAATTCCACCTTTCCAACAGAGCAGGGAGTAGCAGCATGTTGGAAATTATTTGATATGTGGGAAAATATATATAAGATATAAAATGTTAACGCTTTTGCTGCTTTTCAGATGGAGAATATCATGGTTACTTTCACTTGTTTATTCAAAATACTGTTCAGTAGCTGTGTGTAAAGAGATTGTCCACTGGAAGAGCTTAACGTCTCTCCATGCCCAGTTTGGATAACAACATGGCTGTAGGGTCCCAGTTCATCACCACTGCCTTTATATATCTGAATGAAGCCTCTGTGTCCCAGCTCTAGATGGTTAGTATTCAGCAGAGATGCTCACCTTGATTGGGAGGGAGAAACAAGCTCCTCAGACGACAGATCCTTTGCTTTCTTGCACAGACTAAGCACGTTTATGTAGTTTATTCATAACTGATCAAATCTGGCATTTCATATCACCAATCTTGTATGATAAATTTCTTTATGTCTGTACCTCCGAAAAGAAACATTATTTTAGACATGATGAATGCTTGAAGGAGAGTATAACTGTCCACACAAGCTTTTGGAGCCACTGTAGTTCCTAAAATGCCATATTTCTTGCCATGAAAGAGCTGAATAAAAGAGCAATGTTTTTCTATAATTTTGTTTTTAGAATCAAAGAAGAAACAATAAAAGAAGACCCTAAAGTCCAGGTATTGATGGAAGCCGAGACTCAGATCATGAGTCTGAGATCAGGCTTTTCCCTAAACATGCTTGCATGTGGTTCTGATTCAGGAGATGTAGGCTCGATTCTGAAACAAAAATTATGAAAGGCAAGAATGGAAGCTGTCAATGCAATGTGTCAATACAGCTTTCAACACATGGTTCTTAGGCATTGAGGAGTCACTTTTTTGTTTTTGTTTTTTCATCCTTAGTGTGCAGGTCTTTTCACATCTGTAATATACAGTAGTGTTGGGCGATATGGTAATTTTTCTATAACACACCACCAATATCTGTCCATATACCAACTTGGGATCATTGGAAAAAGCTGTGGCAAAATTTCTTCAAAATGATCGCTTTTTGCACATTTCACAACACTTTCAACTTGAAATGTCCAGTGAGTGGTGCTAAAAGTGCATTCAGTTTTATCTGAAAAAAAAATGAATGTGAATCTGGCAACTTTTTTGTTGGTTTTTGTACGTATCGCAGCAGGTCTAAAATGAAATGACCAGTAAGTGGTGCTAAAAGGTTAATGCACATTTTGAAAATAATGTACCATCTACATTAAATTATATCCTTAAACTAACTCTGTTTAAAACAAAACAAGCAGAGCTTTAATAAAAATGCATTTCCTGAAATGCAGGCATGTTTGTTTAAAAGGCGTCCATATACTTCTATAAGTGTTGATCAATCAAAGTATTTTTTTTTTTAAATCATCATATTTTAGGACCAGAAGATGAATCACATTTTCCTTGAGTTGGCCTACTAGCCTAATTGCACCCTTCTGTAAGGGCATTTGTGTTCCTCGAAGTTTGGAAAATAGGCCTATGATGCAGTTTGGCAAGAAAGTCCCATGAATATATCAGAGGAGTGGCTCATATCAAGGCAAGGCAAGGCAAGGCAAGTTTATTTATATAGCACATTTCATACACAGTGGTAATTCAAAGTGCTTTACATAAAAGAAAGTGAAATAGTCATTCACAGCAATAAAAACAAGGAATTAAAAATAATAAAAACAAGGAATTTTAAAATGTTATAGAAATTGATTTAAAATGAAATTTAAAACAGTTAAATAGAAAATGATTATACATAAAATACAGTGCAGTCAGTTCGGTATCAGTAAACAGTTATGTCAGAGTTTTTTTTTCTGACTGGTTTGTCTTTGCTCTGTTAGTGTATTATCTTTTTTTTTTCAAACCCCTTATTGGCAGTTTACTGCAATTGCACTTCCTGAAATGTATCATACCTTTGTTGTAGCTGTTTTATTTTGAGGTATGCTTCTACTCGCACTCACCAGAAGAATCTGAAGAGAGTGCTTTCTGCCTCTCTCATGTGTATATAGAATAAATAAAACACATTGTTTGTTTACCCATTCTTCACCAGTGCATTACTGCAGAATCAATGCGTATAACCTGTCTGTACTGGCTCATGTTATTTATTTGTACTGTATTTGTTCCCCCGGTGTACATTCCTTTTGCAGTACTCTAGGCTTAGGTCTCTGTTGCAGATGAGAGCTTATCTCTGCTGTCTGTTCCCAGCTGGCACTGGTCTCAAGGGTATGAGAGCATACAGGGAAAGTATGCAGGGAAGTAAGAGTTTGATTTGGAAGGGGAGAGAGGGGATGTTTGTAGCCGTATCAGGCCTTGGCCCAGTTTTTCCCGCTGTTTTTCCCATCAATCTGGCAGGAAGTTCCAAATAAGCCTAGCTTAGCGAAAAGTCATCTGGTTTCCTGTAGGTCAGGTTTTTCCTCTCGCACAGCGTGTCAAACGATGTATATGGATTTGTGTGTGTGTGTGTGTTTGTAGAATCCATTTCAGATTTACAGCTTCATCCTAAACTCATTTATAGCTTATTCTCCAATATTTCTTCTGCAAGACAGTTTGGCTTTAGTACTACAAATCATACACTGAAGTTTGAGATGAGTTTGTTAGTTTTGAGCATGATAATCTTATTAGAATTAAAAAAAATAAAACATTGTACACTACCTTTCAAAAAGTTTGGGGTCAATACGTTTTTTTTTTTTTATAAATAACATTTCATTCAGCAAGGATGTATTGAATTAAACTTTTACATTGTTACAAAAATCTATTTCAAATAAATTCTGTTGTTTTGAATGTTCTATTCATAAAATAAATAATCCTGAAAAGAAATCACAGTTTCCACAAAACTATTAAGCAGCACAACTGTTTTTAAAATTTATACTTGAGCACCAAATAAACATATTTCTAAAGGATCATGTGACAATGAAGATTGGAGTAATGGCTGTTGAAAATTCATCTTTATAACAGGATTCAATTATATTTTACAGTGGTAATAACATAGAAACCGTTATTTTGAATTCTCAATATTTACTGTGTTTTACTGCGTTTTTTATCAAATAAATACAGTCACGATGAGCATAAGAGACTTCTTTCAAAAACATTTAGACATTTAATTTGGGCATAAATTTGTACAGCCCTAATATTTATATAAACCTCAAGTTCTGGCTCAGTTTTGTAAATGCTTACTTGCAAGCGCACCAAGTTCAATCTAAGTTAAGCCCATATTGGTTTAATATTTAATGCAACAAAGCGATGTATTTATCAGCAAGTGTGCGTTGCTATCACTAACAACAGTTGAGTTACGGAACCATTGTTAAAGTGGCAAACACAATTAAGTGGAACAATCACTTCCTTTTAGAGAAGATTATACAATCTAAAAAAAAAGGAACTACACAGAAGGGAATAAATGTGAGATAAAATCATTAGTATTTCTGTATGTCTGTGTGAACTATTAGTGCAGTAGGTATTACACACTACTTTTTAGTTTTTATTCTTGTGCAACTCATACCAGATCATCTTAATAGTTAAAGCCCAATAATGGTGATAATTTAGCTTGTACATACATTCTGTCTTGTTATGGTTATTCTCTGAAAGCTTTATCAGTGGATGAAGTGTGCCATATTAACTAATGCTGGCACTGTCACCTACTCTGCTTTTCTCTGGCCTCTTCGTTATCAATGCCTGAGCTCCTAACGTGTGCCATGATTGTCCCCAGCAGGCCTGCAATCAGAGAGGGTGAGGCCGAATAGGTCAGCTCGCCACTCCACTCAAGCAGAGGGCATCACCCTCTCTTGTGCATGAAATCAGTGACCCTCTTCTAAACTGGCATCCATTTAAACAGCTAAAAATGAGAGAGTCTGTGCTGCATGGGAATAGTCATCACTGATCTCTGCACTTCTCTCTCAGGTGTAGAGTGGCTCACCGGTGACACTACTGAAGAGCGCTCATTGCTTTTAGTGGCATGGCAGCTCCACAGACCCTGCTCACAGGGGTTTGGTGATGAACGAGTGTAGCAGAATGTGGACAGTACAGTACTGAGGGAATCCTAATGAATTCCACCAGCCGGGGGAGGAGGAGGGCCGTCGTTAATATTTCAGAAGCTGGTCGCCATCCGGTCGTACTTAAGAAATGTGCATATGTAGGTCATATCTGCCATCATTTTAGCATGCCCAGCCCCTGTTTAACCCTGTTTAACTGGCATTTTCTGTTACGGCGAAGACATTGTGCGTGTATTCCACTGTGTTGCACTGCCTTGTCATTTGGATTTTACCAGTTGGGCCATTTTCCCATATATTCTTTAGAAAGTGCTGGTATCTACAAGCATTTTTTTTGTTGTTATATTAATTATTTATATTCAAAAGTTTGAGGTCAGCAATTTTAATTTATTTAGTTATTTATTTGAAGAAAGAAATTAATATTTTAGCAAGGATGCATTCAGTCGATCAAAAGTGGCGGACTTGCACTGTTACAGAAGATTTATACATCAAATAAATGTTGCTCCTTTAAACTCTCTGGGGAAAAATGGTCTCCACAAAAATATTAATCATCAGAACTGTTTTTACCATTAATAATAATAAGAAATGTTACTTGAACACTAAATCAGCATATTAGAATTATTTCTGAAGGATGATGTGACACTTAAAAACTAAAGTAGTGCCTGCTGAAAATTCACTTTTGCTATCAGAGGAATAAATTACATTTTCAAAACAGTTATTTTAAATTGTAATAATATTTGTGATCATAAGTTCAGCAGCGGTGAGATGTTTTAGTGATTTCTTTCAAAAATAATCATAATGCTATTATTATACTCTGGTTTCTAGCATGGTAAAAAAAAGTTTTACCAGTTAGGCTACTTTATTATTAATTTATATATAATTATATATATGTGTATGTGTATACACGTACATATACATATAGTCTACCCCCAACATGACTGTATAGTTAAGAGACACCAAGCATCTTAAATTGACATCTTTAAATAAGCCTTCGTTAGCAGATTCTTGCGTCTTCCTGCACAGTGCCCCAGTTTCCTATTTAGGCATTTTTTTGCGGGACCACCAGGAACAATAGCTGGAAGCAGTGGGTCATGTTCTCCTTTCCTCTGCTTAAGAAGGCTAGTATGAACGTTCTCCAGTGGCCTTCTCCTTATTCTCATATGGATGGTCTTATGAATCATAGCAAGATGCAGAATTAGCCCAGCTGTTTGGATTTCAGACTTAATTAAGCCTAATTAAGTATTATCCTTATTAATCGGCTATGGTTCTCCAAAGAAGATGGTACAATCATATTTATTTGAAACATGTAAATTCAGCATAATTAGCAAGCTTCATTAGTACACATTTTGCATCATTATAAAATGCTATTTTAGTGTACTGTTCACCCACATTGTGTAAAACCACATTGTGGTATGGTGTTTTTTTTTTTGTTTTTTTTTTAAGGTGTGTTTTAGATGTTGTAGATGGGGAAATGACCAGTTCTGCTTATAAAAATAATTCCAGGGCTTTTCACCAACAAGATTTTTCTTTCATAGATAAGTGTTTTCCCAGAAGAGGATGCAAATAATGCAAATTGAAATGTGCTTATATATGACATGATGTACATTGTACTCTAATGTATTTCCCAAGTACATCATGGTATTGCATTTAAATAATACTTGGGACTTGTTTTTGTCTTTCTTTTTAGGTTAGTGTGGTATGGATCACAATAGTAAATCAAAAAAAAAAAAGAAATGTTGTGCTTTTGTATTGTATATTAATTTTTTTTTTTTTTTTTTTTTGGGTGTGCGTGTAAATGTGGTTAATGAGTGGCAAGAGGAAGCCTTCTAAATAATTAGTTTCCTCTTAGTGCTAAGCAATAAACCATTTTTATCTAACAGGCTCTTTGTGCATCTATTTATGGTGACTTAGGGTGAATTTATTAAGAAACATGCCATATAGATTACCATTACAAATGAATGTTTTTGTTAAAATGTATGAATTGTAATTCTTAAAATGTTTGGATCCAGCAAGATACAATTTATTTTACTGTATGATTTAAGAACCATGAATACAAATGAAAGTTCATCTGCACACCTGAGCTTTTGTTGAAGGTTCAGCCTCTCCATAATGGTTTTGTTTCTCCACAGGTGGTGCCAGATTGTCTGTGGGCGTCTTGTGGTGTACCTGAGGAAGGCAATTAGATATGGCAGCCAATAAGAGTAAGGGTCAGAGCTCCCTCACCCTGCACAAGGTCATTATGGTGGGCAGTGGAGGCGTAGGAAAGTCTGCTCTTACCCTTCAGTTTATGTATGATGAGGTAAGTCAACAGACCAAAATCTGGTAGATACAAAGTTTTTTTTTTTTTTGTAGAGGCTTCACTTATTCCATAAGTGTCAAAAAAAGTATTCAAGATGCATTGCCTTGGTTTATTTAACAGTAGTGATTATTGCTATTTTCTGTCCCTCAGTTTGTTGAAGATTATGAGCCCACAAAGGCTGACAGCTACAGGAAGAAAGTGGTGTTGGATGGAGAAGAGGTGCAGATTGACATTTTGGACACAGCTGGGCAGGAAGACTATGCGGCTATCCGAGACAACTATTTCCGTAGCGGAGAGGGTTTCCTGTTGGTGTTTTCCATAACAGAGCACGAGTCTTTCACGGCCACAGCAGAATTCAGGTCAGTGGGATTGCACCATTCTAACTACTTGAAGCATAATCGGAAAATTGGATCTCCTGTCATGACCTAGTATAGTTGGAAAACTGGATCACTCAACATTAAACGTATCCGTGTGTGTTACAGGGAGCAGATCCTGCGGGTTAAAGCTGAGGATGATAAGATTCCACTGCTCTTGGTTGGAAATAAGTCGGACCTTGAGGATCGGAGGCAGGTTTCAGTGGACGAGGCCAGAGGAAAAGCAGAAGAGTCCGGTGTGCAGTATGTAGAGACTTCTGCCAAGACACGGGCCAATGTGGACAAGGTAATATTTGTGCCTCTTTGTTTGTTTTTTTATTTAGATTTTAGATAGATAGAATCTAGATAGTGTCTGTCTCAGGTTAAATTTTTCTGGTGAATAAAGTTTTTTTTTTTTTTTTCATTATCTTTTTAAAAATGACTTCAGTATTACCATTTAGTTTTGCTTCCTGTTTAGTTATGTATTACCACATAGTACCACAAATTGTTCCATTGCTGTGCATAACCATACACTTGCTTTTATAAAATGCATCTCGTCTGTATTGTGGAATGATGGATGCCTTGACAACAGCATGATGATTGTGGCTACAGTTTATTAAATGTAGTAGAATCCAGTTTTGGAATATTTTCTGTGTAATGCAGTCTCTGATGGAAGTATTTTATCAATATGTAGGTACTCTAGTGCCACAAAATTACAAGAGTAGAGAGGCTGTTCAGCAAACAATAGAAACATTTGCATATTTATTTATTTTAATTCTACCTGTTTGTCATTTGTTTTTATATCACAATGGAGTTGCGCTTTCCTGTTTTGTTCAAATGCAAACTCACTGCTAGTATTCATTTTTTTGCCGCTAGTATTCATTTGTTAACTATATATATATATTATATAGGAAAATTTGAACTCTGAAGGGAAACAACAAAAAGAAAGTGTTTCTCTTTAATTTTGCTTATTTTATTATTATTATTATTTTATTTTTTTATGAAAATATTTTTTGCACTGCTCATTTGTTTTTATTCATTAATTTTAACAACCTTGTCATATTGCGCAATAATGAACCCTTTGTGTTTCCAAAGGTATTTTTTGATCTAATGAGGGAAGTCCGTGCTAAAAAGATGTCAGAAAATAAGGACAAAAACGGGAAGGGAAAAAATAAGAAGAATAAGAAGAGCTTCAAAGAGCGATGCTGTTTACTTTGAACTACACTTGGACTTTTCCCCACCAAATCTACTTGCAACTCTGTGGGAAACTCCATCAGAGCCCATTTTCTTTATTAAAATCAAAACTTGATTAGTAAGGTTTTGCACTGGTCAAGATAAGCCTTTACCACAATCTTTCATTCCCTTAGTTCATTTCAGATAACTAGACTGGGCCAAGACTGAATGGTATGCATACTTTTTAACAGAAGATGACCACTGTATGTCTACTGGTTGATGACTGTGGCACTTTAGGACTTTGTGAAATGTAGTTGGCCAACATGCGCCCAACACTAACTTTATTGCTCTGTAATTTATCTCTCCCTGACAGTTTTAAGTAGAAATCGTCTTTAGTACAGTAGGCAAAGGGATCTTTTTTTATTGCACGCCTTTTGAGTATTTTTGTTAGGTTTTCTTAAAATCTAACCATTTTATTTCAACAACTGTTGACACCATCAATGCATAGAGAGCAAGAAATGTTTTTGCAGATCAAGATGTAATGTGGTAGTACTGTGGTTTTTAGACTCTCTGTGGATGACATTGAAAAGCACACGTGGTATTGAGGACAGAGTGCCGAAGCATGGACTAATTAGTGCCACCTGGTGGTTCATCAATATATCTTTTCAGGAAGTCCTCATGCCTAACTCTGTGACCTGATCTGCCTTTATGCTTTCGTGTTTTACTGAAATATTTTTGTAGGACTCGTTACATTTCCACCACTGTCTTATGAGAAGAATGTATTCTGTGTAAAAATGTGCCAACAAGCACCATGACTAAAAGCGCTTCGCTGCATTTCAGACTGAACATATAAGACACATTTTCTTTAGTGTTTGTTTAGCACTCTGAGCTCGGAGCTGCGGTTTCACCAGTAATTTAAAACTGCTCTTTTATACAAATATCACCTAACCTAGACTGCAATTTGTATTGTAGTTTACCACCGGCTTTTAGAAGAAAAACTTCAAAGTATGTTGCCAAATAAATAAAAAAAATCTCCTTTGTATCACTTGTTTTTCACTTCTAGGATTCATTGAATTTGAACAATTGGTACCTAACATAGAAATCAATTTCTAGAATGCTAGCAATTTCTTTAAAATGTTTTTCATAAGATCATTATGAAAGGAAAGGTTTGCCATACCCTGTATTAGGTTACTAACTATAGTGTTTTCTTAGGGTAATAGACTGTGGTACTGCTATTATAACTTTACAGTTTTACAGTTAAGTTACAGTTAACTTCAACAATGTTATTATTGTTATTATTAATATTAACAACATATTGTCATATAAATATATTAAATCATAATAAATTATGTAATTTTAAAAAGTAATTTTTTTATTATTGTTGTTTTAATATATAATTATTAACAATAATAACCATAATATATTATTTTTGTTTTATAAATAATACTTAAAAAAAAAATGTTATCAATATTATTGTAAAAATACAATAGTATTTTTGAGTATTATTATTAAAAAATATTTTAAACACTTGTAATTTAATGATTTGTTATTATTATTATTTTTATTATTATTATTATTATTATTATTATTTGTTAGTCTATAGTTTTATAGTATATATCTAAATATACTATAGTATATAGTTGTATTTTTTATCATTGCTTTATTTTATTATTCTTATTAACAATAACATTTATTATTATTATTATTATTATTATAACACACTTAGTGTGGGCCATACAGATTTACATTTAGATGTAAAACTAAAATAATGTATAATTTTAATAAGTAAATGAACTAGTCTTGATTTGTTTCTATTAGTGTGGGTCTCAAATTCATCAGTAGGTAGTTTCTGTCTTCCTCGCAAATGTATAAAAAAAATCAGAGCGGGAGAGAATATAAACATTTCACCACAAAGTAATGATCAGGTTAGTACTGTTTATTTTTTTGTCTCCGCTGCATCCTGAATATTCTGTTCTACTGACAGCAGCAGATGAACAAAGACCCCTCTGTTAAATCAGCAGTGCTGGTAAACCTCAGTGTACCACTGGATGGCAGTCATGGTGTTTCCACAAACACAGATTCAGATTGTGCTGCTTGCTGCAACATGGAGCTGTTTCTGGATGTATTGATCAGGATCAGTGGTTTCTAATGCATGCCATTTGTTACAAGTACATGGCATTTAGTAACACTGGCCAATAAGTACCTTAATGGTGACTACAATTAGGCAAGGTTATGCATGATTATACACTGTTCGAGTTTTCTTCTGTAATTAAGAAACATTAAGTTTTAAGATCAAGCATTTTGCACTGAAATCAACCTCTTGCCATTAGCAGTAAGAAACCTTTCATGCTTTTCCATGTTGAATTTATTTATACATCCTCTCTAAAGCATTAGAGTGGCATCAGCGACACAATATCTGGTATTAATATTATCCATTAACAAATAATCTTATATTTATTCAAGCTATTAAATAACCTTCAATCTTATTATTTCTGTCAAATGTTTGTTTCAAAGTGTTTTTTTCATTTGTTTCTCTCTTTATATTTAAAAGAGTAAAGCTAAAACATTCACAAAGATTAGGCAGAATAAGAAGTTGCAAAATAATAAAGGGTTATGGACTATCATCTGCAAAATTCACATTGTAAAGGAGAATTTGATTGGTTGTATGTATTTATTTATTTATTTATCTATCAGTGTGATGAAAGATCATTTATTATGCTTTAGACGAGGTCTCTGCTTCCTATTATTTGGGCTGTGGAATTATTAATGAGTACAAACCTGTACAGAACTACAAAATATGTGAGAAAGTTATAATGAAAGACGTAGTGGGTGAGTTTGAAAATATTTCATATTTCATATTGATTTGTTAAAATGGCTTCTTTCAGATGTCCTTTGCATTCACTGTTTGCACCGAGTATTCATAAACCTTGCAGTGGTAAATTATTGAGATAATTAATCAACAGGATATGTCTTCATTTTTATAAGAGCTTTCTGTTAAAGCAACCATAACAACAAAAGTAAGATCTGAAAACTGCACTGTTATTAGTTTCATTTTAAGACAATCTTGGGGAACATTTGTGTTTGTGGTTACAGTTCAGAGGCAGAAGAATTTTGTTTTTCAAGACCTCCTCCCATTTCAACCAAATGTCTCAAGAAGTCTCCCTCTGGGCATTTTTTATAGTTTTCTGTGAGTTTATGCACTCATATCATTATTATGACTCCCAAAGCCAGTGAACCTTTAAAAATAAGACAATAGAGGATATTTTCCTCCTCCTCCTCATATTCAGCACAAAAGCATCCTGCTTTTTTCCCCTTGCTTCTGTCTTCTGAAAGTATATTTCTGTGATTGATCATGCCTTTTTCTCTAATGATTTCTGACTAAATTTGAGTTGCAGGAACGCAAAGAGGTCAGCCACCGATTCTCATCTATCTGCAGGTAGACACTAATAAGGCACATGACATTTTCCCTGATACTATCACACACGATCACACCATCGCTGTGCGGATCTGTAGCGCTGCTCTTAATATTCACTCACTTGAGTGTTTGTATTAGTCTCTTATTAAAAAACTTCAGCAGTTTGTGTTGAGCATTATTGCACCCATATTTTTGTATGAAAGAAAGCAATATCCTTCTCTAATATCCTAATATCTCTAGACTGAATATTCCATCTCTGGTTTCTTTGCAGAACGATACTTTGAATAAATCTTATAGCCATTATTTCGCAAGCTGCAAATTGCTCATCTTAAAACAGAATTGATAAATGCTATACTCTGAGGTCTAAGGGGGGAAATCACTAAGAATGAATTGCACTCGCTGATTGTGTCGTTTGTTTGCACATGATGTCTGCATTGTTTGAAAGAAATTATGCAAAGCAGTCTTTGGCGAAGCACCCTAAATATATGATGAAATATACAATGTCCATATCTATCTATCTGTCTATCGATCTATCTATTGTTCTATCTATCATTTTAATACATTTTGTAACTATATTTGTAAAGATATGATGAAATATACAATGTCAATATCCATCGTTCTATCCATCGTTCTATCGATCGATCCATCGTTCTATCTATTCGTTTTTATATCTATCGTTCTATCTATCATTCTATACATTTTGTAACTATATCTGTCTGTCGTTCTGTCATTTTATCTATCGTTCTGTCTGTCTGTCTGTCTATTGTTCCATCTATACTTTTTTATCTGTCGTTCTATCATTCTATACATTTTGTGTCTGTCTGTCTGTCTGTCGTCATATCTATCATTCTATACATTTTGTATCTATCTTATCTGTCTGTCTATACGTTTTATCTGTCGTTCTATCTATCATTCTATACATTTTGTATCTATCAAGATTTCAAGATTTTTTTTTATTTGTCACATACACGATTATATAGAGAGTATATAACCAGCAGTGAAATGTGAGTCAGGTCCTATCAGGTATCTATCTGTCTATTGTTCTGTCTGCCATTCTATCGATCTATCGATCTATCTGTCGGCCTATCTATTGGTGTATCTATCTAATAATGTATAGTTTGTTATCATTTGATGATTAACTGATGCCATGATTGCTAAAAACCCACGTTTAAAAATGTTTACTGCCACTAAAAAGTAATGCAAATTGCTTAGCTTGTAATTTGCCTAGCATATGCTTTTATCCATTATAATAGTTGTATTTATGTTACCTGTGTAAAATGGCATTTCATTATTTAAATGGTTATTTAGCAAAATGCTCCTTTGAGCTCCTCAGACAGGAGAGATGAGGCTCTAGGCTGATGATTGAATCTCTGTCCACGGTGCTGAAGATCTCTTTGTAGTCCAGCAGTCTGATACTGCAGTTCTCCACAGGTGCAGAACCACAGTCTGAGCCTCATTAACTGATAGCGGCTGAGATGGAAATATCACCAGGGTAAAAGTGAATCAGCGCTCAGCCTGGAGACTGTCACACAGAGCCTCGAGCCCTGCCGATGTTAGATGTGAAGGCCTGCATGGTCTTGCTGGGACATAGTGTAAGTTGTTACTGCCACTGACCACTTCTTCTTTCCAGAGGATGAAATGGCAAAGTAGGACAGTAAAGCCGATAAGACTTTGACACTTTAAAAGTTTCACAGAAGTACAATGAAACACCTCAGAGTTTCTGCTAGATGAGATTTCTGGTATTAGGTCAGATGCAGAGCTAACTCAAGGCACTGCATGTTTTTCATTACTAGTCTAATAAAAGTACCTTCTTGAGCTCATTGTTTCTTTTTATAGCACATCTGTAGTTCAAAGAAAGCAACGGCAACACCAAGGTACAAAGGATATCAGAATTGTCTGGGTGAATTATCCTTTCAATAAATTACATTTTGGGTTTTGTTGTAAATGATGGTTTTATTTGTAATATGTTAAGATCTAATTACTGGTTGAACTATGAACACAGTAGAGTTTTTAATGGAAAGGTTAATGTGATGTGTTCTTTATATACTATCAAGGGTCAATTTAGAGTTATTAGTAATTGATCTTCATTCATTGCAGTATTTCCAGACAGAAACTATTGTTTTAATTGTTGTTCTATTGTTCTTAATATACTGCATATAATATAAATGACTACATGTATAATGACTAGTCTGCTATCATTTACATAACTTCATGTCATTCCAAACCTTTATGGAACAAAAAATAAAATCTGTAGAAGGCCGTTAGAGACAAATATTTAATTGTATGCAATGTACCCTGAGATATTTTTTTTAAATAATTTTGTTTTTCACAAAATAGAAAATCATACAGGTTTGGAACAACATAAGGTTGAATATTTTCAATCAATCACATTTCTGGTCTTTTTATTAATCAATTCATTATTAAAAAAGGCTGTTATAATCTTTAATTGAAATGCAATAACCCTTTTTCTAAAATGATGTTCCTTTTCCACCAATGTCACATGGGTTACTGGTTAACCAACAGCCAAACAGCTATTTAGGTGTTGTTTTAGCAAACTCATTTGATCAACTCCCACTATGAATATGTTTCACTTTTATCCCATGTAAACTTGGTTGCGAATCAGTAATTAGAGTTGACTTTAAACTGCAGATTGGACAAACGCTAAATGGATGGCCTTAAACGATGATGCATCAGCAAATATGCACAGCGCTATTTGGAGTGTCTCTAGATAATTCTGTCTGAACATTATCTCAATATTAAAATGATGAAAATATTGTCCTTCAGTTCAAATTGACTATTTCATCTATTCATTTAATTGTTGTTCTTAAGACTCAGATCATGCCTCCGCTGACTCCTCCACAATAGGGAGGAGGAAATCTAATCATAGGAGCTCACTGCTTCCGTTTATTATGCCTGGAGGGGACCCGCTCCTTTGCATATTCATAACGCTGTTCACTATTGTTGTGAGGACTTAAGAGATGAGCTACAGCATACAGCACTGGGAGTACAGCCCTGTTCAACAACCCCATAAACAGCGTTCAGAGAAACTGCTAATTACTCACAGAATCAGGTCAAGCACAAGTCGTCCGAGCTGAAAACCTCTTACGATAAGATATAATTAAAGCATGAACTATTAACATCGAGTAAAGTTTACATTTTCGTAAAAAAAAAAAAAAAAAGAAGCAAATGTAGTGCTTTCTTGATTATCTATCAAGGGTCCGTGTAGACGCATTAGTTGATCCTAATGGATCTTTATTAATTTTAGTATTTCAAAACAGAAACTTTTAAAGGATATCTGACAGCAACTTTCAAAAGAGCCTTGAGACTAATGATGCTTTTTACTTTGTTGGATTTGTCTTTAATCAGCCGAGATGTGCTTGACCATCATGTCAAAGTTTTAGTCATTAGTCTTTGCAATGACTGATATACTGTATATAAGACAGTGGACTAAATTAATTGGAAGTCTTCCATGAAAGCTTTCAATAGATGTGATGTTTTCTGTTCAGATAAATGAATACGGCATCTTTTCATGTTTTCCATGAATAACAAAAATGCAACCATGTTTTCAAGTGTTTATTCTATTTTTCCCCCACTGTCTAAATTTCCATCCACCTGCAACACTGCCCTCTTATTCACGTGCTGAAAGAGAGCCTCTGATGGAGCAAGATTGCATGTAATAACATCTCTTCATCTGAATCCCGTAGACCAATCATAAGGTTTGAAGAAGAGGTGGACTGCACATTATAGGGTGTCAGAGCTGTTAGTGTTAACACACAGAATGACAAACTCCTATTAGAGCAAACAGCCAGGCATTACGGACAGATGCCCTGCTCCCAGAGGAGGTCATTACGCGCTGGCTGAGCTAGACTTACCGCGTGGAGGAAGTTTTGTGTACGGCACTCCTCCAAAGGCAGACGAGTGGCTGACGAAAAACTGGAGTGATGTAGATTGACCACAAAAATAATGGATTACCATGATGTTAAATTTCCTGGAGGAATGTCGGATGATATATCTAGATGGGTTTGAAATGTCATAAATCCAGCTGACAGAGTAGTCCTGACCTTAAGGCATTTGAATATGATGGCAACTAATGGTGAAATTTGACAGACCACAGTGGAATATTGTGGGACTTGAAACACCTGCAGCATAATTCACCTCTTTCCCAGTCTAAGCACATCGCTTTCCAGAACATTTCAATGACTGTTTTCTGCAATGATTAGGATCTAAGGACTAAAGGAGTGCTAATAGTTTAACTTACTAAAGATGAAGATGTAATGTGTAGCTTATGAATAATGAGGATGAACATTGTAATATGGCAGTCATCACCATCACTTGCAAACCAATTGATACTCTGCAGTGAATGGGTGCCGTCAGAATGAGAGTCCAAACAGCTGATAAAGGCGTCACAATAATCCGACATGACTCCAGTCTATCAATTGAAAAAAAACTGTCTTTTTAATAAAATTCATCGTTAAGATGTTTTAACTTCAAACCATAATGTCCTGCTAAAATACAAAATCCATATTGCTTTTTCCAGTCTTGTCTGAATCATATGAGAAATATGCTCAAGTTAGTTTAGATTTGTTTCTTACAAACACGTGGCGTTTCACTTCAGAAGTAGTTATTTGATGGATTTAAATATTCCCTTTTAATCCTTAAATATGGCCTTAAATTGGCCTTAAAGAAAGAGGTAATACGGTGTCTAAACAAGAATCCAAATTTGTCTTTATTCTCCCGTGTCCACTGCGGTAAAGTGGTAGTTTGTGAGTCTGGGAGAGATATCATGTCCCATGGGATACAGAAGTTCACTACAGAGCCAACCAATTATGTAGCTTAAACTTTGGCTGAATACAAATGCAGTCTGTTCTTTGCTGTCACTTCACTGACTGCTGAAGCCCTTTAACTGTGTGGAAACTGACAGCCTGTCAATTTTTGCTGTATCCTTAAACAAAACATACAGCTACAAATCCCTCCATAGTTGCTTCCATCCTTATCACCTCAATTTGGAGTTGTTAAACATAACTATATTTTACCATTTACATCACTTTTTTTTTCTTGTGTCCTAATTTATATTTTACCGGTTGTAAGATAGTTTTGTCAAATATACATTTGTGATTACTCATCAAAATCAAACTGACTTCAGATGTCTCATTGTGTATAAAAACATACGTTTATGAGGTAGTTTTCAGTGCATGACAGTCGGAGAACCCTGTGGTGGTCTTAATTGCATCTTGCAGTCATACAGTGGTTGTGCATGACAGCGGTGTATTCCTCAGGGAGAGGTAATCACCTGACTGATAGAACAGCTCTGCATGCATCTGTCTTCCCCTTGTTGTAACGTGATGATAAAGAATTAGGCAGCCTTTCATGCAGACTTTGATGTCTCCAGCATCTTAATCTGGCTCTCGCCTTGTGTGTGTGCTTGCATCGCAAATATTTATTTGGTGTCATACCTTTAGATATGATCACATTCAGATGTCAATATTTGGGTTATTATAATATTTGATTTGAATTGAAAATAACTTGTGGATCTAATGAAAATGAGGGATGCACTTGGTGTCATCCTTTACAAAGCGAAAATATATTGGAACGTGTAATGCAATATATATTTATTAAAAAACCTTTTGCTTATATTTCTTAATATACTGCACTACAATTTTACTTATAGCTATGCTAATAGAAACACTCAATTCACATGGATTCTCATTAACACGTGGGTTGATAAAGCTGAACACATATTCATAAATCTCACTTTATTGTTTGCATAGTTACACATTTCATGTAAGAAAATATGTGTGATGGTATATAATAATAAAGTGTTTACTGAATACACATTACAATATTTGGATTTTTTGTCTTGTTGAAGTCATGGCAACAGGGAAGTGAGATTTCACATTTATAATTTATAACTAGATTGAGTGTTATTAAGAGTTATTGAATGTAAAGTTACAAAAATTACAATATAAGTCGATTTTCAATATGTGGAAAGTGCCTATTGCTTATGAATTATTCAATATTTTGTAATATATCAACAATGTATTATTTTGTATATTTTAATATACATTAAGTAATTGAATATATTTTCATTTCATATTGGATATTGTTTATTGGCGATTATTAGAGATTTTATTTATTTATTAATTGGTATCTGTTGGTATTGGTATTGGTATTCGATATTAGAGATTTAATTGTGTATGCTCATCTCCCCTATTTTTATCTTTAGATTCGCTTTGCTGTCCATCTAACATTCACTTAAATTCTTTGTAAAGTCAAATATTACCACTAATAGTTTAATATTTAGCAAAATGAATATCCATTTTTCATACTGTACATTTTAATGTTGTGATGCCCAAAATCAGTTGTAGCATTTAGAATGACTGATTTTAGTTTAAAATGTCTTATTTTTATTCATTCTTTATTCATTATTCGAATAAAATTGCAGTGTTGATGATTTATAAGTATATAATGATAATTAAATAATAAATAATTATCAGCCTATCAGCATTGGCTAGAATGTTAACATTGGTGCATCTTTAATTAAAATTAATTTCTGTTGGTCTGAGGTTATTTTATTGGCATATTGATGCAACATAGTGCATTTATTCCTGATATTGGTATAACACCGATGCTTTTGAAAATAAACTGAAAAACAAATCTTTTTGCACTTATAGATTGCACTTAAACTGTATGTCATGTTTACCTGGAATATTCAATAATGCGCCCAAGGTTAACATTGCAATGATTACTTAGTGCTCTGTCTATGCATTGACAAAGCACATTAATACATGCTTGAAACACTCATTTCTTCTTAAAACGAGAAGAAGTTTGAGGAGGAAGTCGAATAGATATGGAATCAAGACCCTGTTCCTCTGAACCACATTCCAGAAAGTTCCATTGACGGTCACTGCTAACCAACCATGCACAATGCCTCTTTTGACTTTAAGTGATTGTGGGTTATACGTTGGATGTGACAAATGGCCTGGACTGAAACTGGGTCCCAGCAACACATAATGGGGGGCTACGGTGGCGCAGAGGAATGAACAGAGGTGCCTTTGACTGTTGACCCTGACAGCACAGGGTAATAGAGGTGGTGACGGTTGTGCCGAGGGAAGAGAGCCTAGACTACACCTCTGTCGCATGAAATAAAAAAAAAAAAAATATCACAAAGCATGGTGCAACATGCTATATTTTTTCTGTACTCTCTGATTACGGACGACTTCATTCATCGGCGCCAGCTGCACATAGAGGCACACTAGATGTCAGTCATGGAAAATGAGTAATTGATTTAGTATTAAAATCAATATTACACACATAAACATGTAATTGAATGTCCTAGGGGTGTTGGCTTCATAATCGTCAGCATAAACTGCTACATCAATCAATCGTGATGAAATGCAGGGATGTTTTCACAAACAAATCAACCCCCTGTGTCGATAAGTCACGCGGTTTGTATATTTTCTCGCGGGTTCAAGAAACAGCAGTGAATGTTATAGATAATTTGATGTTTTTCATGAATTTCCTACTTAGGAAAGACAAAAGGTCGGCCGAGGTCACGTGGCAAACTAAGTCAATTTAAAAGCAGATCACTAGAGGGAAGCAAACAACGGCAAGCAATCTCAAATCGACGGTCTCGGGGATGAGGGAGTTATCACACAGAAATTATGACCAGTAATAACATACACAGACAGACAGATACACACACACATCACTGTGTTAGCTTTCCATTACGCTGCTTACTAATAGTGTTTGTTTGGAAGTGATTGATATTTTACCGCCAGCTTTGACTTAATCGGAAAGGGTAGAGCTCCAGGTAATGTGCTGTATACCGATAATAATTCATACACTAGAGCTGTCAATCAGTAAGTTAACTTAAATAAAGAGTTTTTTGGGGTGGGTGCTTTGCTTTGCAATATTTGTCCTGCTGTTGCTTTGCTTTTATTTTCTGTTAGGTTTGGACAAAATAAAAAAATGGCTCCTCAATATTTGTCAGCTGAAAAATTGGCTAACACTTTATTTTGTGTTCTCTTTAGATATTATGTTGATTTAACTAATTTAATGTCACACACAGCAAATCTGAAATCAATAGAGTTAAATTTACACAGTGTATATATGGATCATATAACACTTTCAAAAGTGTTGCTAATATGGTGTTTGTTATTTTCTAGTTAGGTTTGGACTAATAAAATAAACAAAATAAAGGCAGAATTTTAAAGGGACCTCAGTTGTAATTTCATTTGCTGAATATACTATATAAAATATTATAAACTTTTTTAACTGGCCCTGTACCATCTGTTTGTTTGTCCAGAAAGCTGAATTGAAATTAGGCTAACTTTGCAACTACATGTCAACAAATTCTCATTAATTTGCAACTACATGTCTACTAACTCTCAGAGTAGACTGTTAGGGTAGGTTTAGGGTTAGTAGAATAACTTGCAAAGTGTCTCATAGTCAGTGTGTTGTATGTTGTGGACCCATCAAAATAAAGTGTTAGAAGATATTATGCAGACAGTCCACTAGTACTCTAATGACTGCTAGTTGACATGCTAGTTGACATGTAGAATGTCTAAAGTGGATGATCAATATCTGTTAACATTCAAATCAGTTCTGAGTTGACAAACCTGTTTCCAATAGAGGCAGCCAGTCCATGAACACTTTTCTTCAAACTCTCACCAGGAATTTTTCATATTTGAGTGTATAAAAGCCAAGAATCCATAATGGACTCATCAGCTGTCATCTGCTCCGCTTGAATTATTCTCTTTGGTGCTAATTAGACATAGCGTCTGTGATCACAGAAAGATCACCATGCGTGTGGTTGACACTGACACGGTTCTTCTGACGGTGCGCTATAAGGAAAAACCAGCCGTTGTTCTATTTGCTGCATGGGTGAATTCACACAAAGGCTTTGTGAGTCTTCTAATGCACAGCTCTGAGTTGGCCTTGTCTCACACATGACTTGCATTTGCGTAAAGGTCACTCAGTATTGGGATAAAGAAATCCTCTGGGGTGCTTGGAAACAATTATTCTCTGAGAGAGAGCGATACTAATTATGTCGGCACGTAGTGCGAGTGGTTTCTGCTTTAGGTCTGAATTAACAAACTAATTGGCAAACTCACCAGTGATTCATTGGACATGCTCTTTGCTTTCCTGTCTTGAAAAACACACAATGAATGGTCGGTTCTTCTTCTGTCTTTGTGATCTGCAAGGGAGTATCTTAGAATAAATCATGGATGTCCCTTGGTAGGAATTGTTTGTCAGTAAATCATTGAGAGGAGATCCATTAGAGGACAAAGAGGAAATTTGAACACCTGCAGTAGCCAAGGCTGTGGTAATAAACACGTCCCTGAAATAAATAAATGCGGTCTGCTCATAGAGCCACTTCAGGATGCTTTTTGTCATTTGCCGGCGATGAGCATCCAGGAAAGCATCAGTAAGATGAAAAGTCTCTGGAGACTAACTCACCTGGGGAAGGATGCGGATCTTAATCATGAGGGACCCAGTTCTCTGGCATTTCTCTCTGTGTCGCCATGCCCTTCACAATTTCATAGAAGGCAGAGTAATTTGCATATTTGCAAATCGTGATTTCCATACCAATGACTAACACCAAAGTGAGCAGTTGTGAGATTTGACCCTGGCGGGAATATTTCTCTCTGACATGATCTTTCCCCTGTAGAAATTTAAAAAATGTATCACTACACCAAGTGCTTCAACATCCAACCTTGTCCCCTCTTTTTTTTTATCCAATAATATGATTTCTTGATATCTGAAAGTGGGTTTATGAATGCGTCTTGGGAGCTATCTGTACATGCGTTCAAATGTAATTAGGGACTTCAAACTGGCTTTACTGACACATTCAGAGCACTTTGAATTTGTGCTGGAAGTATTTGCATGAAGAATAACTGCCTGATTTGCTCACATGCTACATGGCACCTCTTTGTCTCGTTCTCTCTCTCTGTGTTTTATTCCTGAGATTTCCAATAGGGTGCGCCCGTGTACTTCACACAATGGAGACAGCTCAGTTCAAGATGAGCAGTCAACACAGTAGGAAAACTAGACAAACTGTATTTTTGTAGTACGAAATATGTGGGATAATGTACAGTCGGGTGATCATTATCGCAAAATAAATAGGAAGTGGTCAGTTATACAGATGAGTGGTCAGCTATATAGCATTGCCCTGGGCAATGGTCATTATTCAGAAATATTTGGCCGCTGCATGCTACCATTGACCAATAGGAATCTATGCCAGAAAGCCACTGCAATAAATCAGCTTGACCTAATACATAAATCATAAAGTAGCTCTGGTAAAATTAGTAGTAGTTTACTTTTTTGTTGCTTTAGGCATTAAGTGAAATAAGCAGGTCCCAGAACATTAAATAAATACTTTTATTTATATCACTTGTGGTGAATTAATTAATAATGAAAAAATGGTGATAATAATAATAATAAAAAGGAGTTTCATATATATTCTTAAAATACCTGAATCTCCTTATGCCAACTTACCGTGTTTTTTTTTGTTTGTTTTTTTTGGTCTTCCAAATTCATTATTATTATTATTATTTTTTTTAACACTATTTTACTATATTTTATTATATAAAACTGCTAGAATGAAAACCCAAGGGAACTCATTAGCTTTTGGGGTAATCTGCTTTCTGATTGGATAAATTATTGTAAAAAAAGCAGAAAAATGCTAATTTTTGACTGGTTATTCTATGCCAGTGTTGCTACATTGCCTGTCAACCATAAATAGTTTACAATCAGGCTGCTGTATCACTTGGTAAAACAGTTGTTAAATTATAATGGATAAATTCAACTGTTTTATATAATAAATCAGACTATACCTATCATTAAATTGTAATTGTAATGCACAGCCTCTAGTGGCTTATTGCTTTATTAATATTCTTTTGTGTAGTAGAGTGTTTAGTATAGGCTCACATACTTGTTGACTGATTTTGCTGCACACTAGTGTTGTTATAGATGTGTAAAATGCTAAAGGACAAGTTCAAGGTTTAATGTGTCATGTGCAGAAATGCAACAGCAGTGAAGCATTACTGAGGCGCCTAAAGCTTATTGTGAAGAATAGTAGAAATAGTAATAAACAGCAAAAGAAAGAAAGTGTAGCCTGTGTTGCTCTGCTGAGGTCAGTCAGCAGTATGCATCATTATTTAAGATCCGGATGGCTTGAGGCTAGTAATTCCTCCTGAGCCTCTCCAAGCTGGCCCTCAAGCTGTGGTGTAGTGTCTTCCGTGCTATGGTAGCAATAAGAGACCATTGTCTGGGCAGCTTTAATAATTCTCTTAGTTTTTGTCCTAGCCCACATGGCAGATGTCTTCCAAGTTAGGAAGAGCACTCCTTGTGAAACATTCAGCCAGTTGTGTTAATTAAAAAACACTGATTTCAAACAAGGTTAATCTTTATCTCATACTGCTAAAAGTAGTGGTAATATCAGAAGGTAATGCAAGTTATTTTTGGCACTTTTGCCTAGATGACACAGTGGGAGAAGAGAGGAGAATGGGAATGGACCTCAAACTTGGGTCATCCACAAGGCTGTGGTTCCAAAAAAACAGTTTGATTTGTTCAAGGGATTAGGTCACACAAAAATAATATTCTCTCATCATTTACTCACCCTTATGTTGTTCCAAACCGGTATGACATTTTCTGTGGTCCAAAAAGCACTTGTAAAGAAAAATATGGGTTGTTCTGTTTAATGCAGTTACAATGAATGGGTACTAAGGCTTTCAAGTTTTAAAAAGCACTCAAAAGTACCATAAAACCATTATAAAATGGTCCTTATGACTTGTGTGTTATATTACAAAGACTTCTGTAGCCATACAATAGTTTTCTGTGGGCGAGACTGATAGAGTAGGGGTACGCTGGGCACAAACTAACACGGGGTTAGTTGTAACGCACATGGTTTAAACATTTCCACACATGCTAGCATAACAAAACTTACAGTATTTACTAATTGCCATATCAACACAATATAGAGAAAAATTTGTGCCAAAATTAAAAAATATTTTGAAGATATCGCTGAACATTTATTTAACCATAGCAAAAGTAAATTTCTGGCTGAAGTAAAAAAAAAAAAAAAAAAATCTTAGTTTTTAATTATTGCACTATTATTGCATATATACTATTATTGCACACTGAGTCCAAAATTTTTGCATGCGTTTTTCAGTTTTTTTTTCGCATTGCTCATCCTTTCCTATCAAAATGCATGCAACGGATGCGAAAACGCAGAAAATCGAACCTGATCCGAATTTTTTTTGACGGACGAAAGTTTCGGAGGCAGTGTGCAAACGTGATTGACACAACCTGAGGTCATATTTATTTTTAACGTGTGAAAATTTCGGTGTGCAGAGACCTTTAGAGTTTATTTAAAATGAGACAAGTCTGCAAATATTTTAATCTCCAATCTGTTCTTTAGTGGTTTAGATAGTTCTTTAATGCTTTGCTAACTAGCAGAAGACACTAACCAGTTTTAAATTCCAATTGTACAGATGGGGAACGTTGTAACACTGCGTTACAATGTGCCCCGCTATTATTAAACTATGCTATTCTATGACATTAGTGATGTAATTTACACTATTTACTTTCATGAATTTTAATGAGAAACCATGCGAAACAGGTGAATAAAGACTGAGAGTCAATGTTCAGAAATTTTTTTTTTAAGAAATGTAAAGCATTTTGGCTTGTCTGTCTCGTGTTCATTGTCAAACTCCAAAATTAATTGATTTTTAATTTTAAAAAAACGACAGTTAATGATTTTATTTGATTGACAAAATATTTTAGCTTGTCTTGTATTTATTTTTTGTCATATGGTCATGTTAACGTTGTCACATTTCACTTCTATTCCTTTGGGGTAAATAAAGAAAAAAGAATACACTGTAATTATGAAACAAAACAATCTTTTTTTATGTAATTATTTTGAATTTATCTATTTAATATAATAAAAAGCTCACCAAAAAACTCAACAACAGACTTTTGTGTTCACTGCATTATATAAAATGGTACTCCTGTCATGAAACGAGTCGCCTACCTGTGCCAGACAATGAGCAGATCTTTGCAGACGAATCCGCGCTTTAGGCTATCACACTCTGGTTTATGCACCGAACACTTGGCTGATGCACAGTAAAGGGGGAGAGACATGAATTTGCTAAGGAGCAGCCGGTGAAAAGCCCTGCAGCCCAATTGGGACACAAAGAACTGTCCAGGCCCATTAAAAAAAGACATGTTTTCAAGCACATCTCTTAAAGTGCTCTCACTACAGAGCCACTGCAGCAGCCTAAAGAGTTCACATACATGGTGGGCTGCATAAATCCTTAATAAAACAGAGGACTGTGAACAAGCTTTGACAAACTCGTATGCACTCAGAAAAACATCCACCTACCTTGTAAGACCACTGCATTCATTATTTGTTTCAAACCCAGCATACTTCTTTTGATTGCCAATAGCTCTTTAAATCAAAATACCAAACCTTAACAAGCAAGAGAAGATTGAAATCAAATTATTTGACTTGGATGATGATTTATGTTCTTTGTAAAGCAAAAAAAAACATAAACAACTGCATACAACTGTGACCGTCATCCACAATACAGAAGAGGTCAACACTGTCCCTCCATGCTATAAATCAGATGCCCCAGGCATTACAACATTTCACCTATATGCTGTCATGACTGATATACTGTAAGTCTCATTGGATAAAAAGCCTCTGCAGATAGTCTATTCACTGATCATCTCATTGCACATTCAACAATAGAGCACTTTTGCAAGTGGCAATCAGATTGCCTGGCTGGTATACAATTTCTGGGGTCAAGGAGTGCAAGTTTGTATTAATCAGGTTTAGAAGCTGCAAGGTTTTTTTGATGAGAATAATAAATACTGCAACAAATGTATTGCTCATTGTTAATGTGTTAACTAATGTTAACTAATAAGTTAACTAATGAGGCCTTATTGTAGTGTTACCCCCCAAAAATGCCTTGTTGCTTTACATGTTTATCAGAAGTTTCCTTCTTTTTGCAAGCTGCAAAATTGGCCTGAATTTTTGCTGATGCTCAATTTTTTTCCACTCAAAATGATGTTACACTTTATAGTTTATAGTCTCATTTAGCAAAAAGAACATTGCCTGTTTATTAACAACATTACAAAATGTCATTTAAGTCAGTGTGGTCGCTCACTTAATTATGAGTAACATGGTTTTTCTATTATCTATAGCACAATGATGTTTGGTGAACTTGGGGATATTTTGCATAACAGCAGCAACGCCTCATCACAACAAGCAATGGAAATTGTCTTAGCAGTCTATGTAAATAGCCAGGCTTATGAAACATCCCAGGGTTCAGCATAATTGTTCAACAAGCACCCAGTTGACATCAATTTGTGTGACAAACTACTTGCTCCTCTCTCATCAGGAACCTGCCGATCCTTTGATTCCACAATAGAGGACCGTCTACATCAAATAGCTTCACTCTGGGTGTCTATCCTTTCACATCACTGATGAGTGCAGATGCCTACTGAATGCTACACTAGCTGTTAATTTATCTGACATTCCTAAGATTTAGTAATTGCACTGTTGATTTGGCTGAAAATGGCAATCAAGGGCATAAAAAACACTTGCAGAGCCTCTGTTCACTAATTAAAAGATGTTCCATTGCGTTTTTTGTAGCATGACTAAACTATAGTCCATATCTTCAGACTTTGTGAAAAGAAACATTTTATCTTAAGGGAAATTAAAATTTTGGGACTGACATTTAATTACACATTTTATTATTCTGACCATCAGAACATATATAAAGAACTTGTACATTGTAATTTGACCATAATGAAATTGCAACCTAGAGACTATTTAGACCAATGAGGCTGAAGTTACTTTTTTTTGTATTATTACGAATATAGTATGTAACTAGAACTTTCTTGGTTCTCTTATAAATTAGGAGGCAGTTCTGCAAGTTCATACTGATGACATTGTGAGTTGGTAATTTGATGGTAATGAAATTACCAGCATCCAACATCCTAGTAATATTGTCAATTATCAAGTCATAAAAAGTACCGAAAAGTACCAATAGATTACCTCCTTGGTATGTTGTGTGTTCAAAATATTTGATGAACCACAGTGCTCACTAATTAAAGGTGGCATAGAATCGAAAACTGTATTTACCTTGGCATAGTTGAATAATAAGAGTTCTGTACATGGAAATGACATACCATGAGCCTCAAACACCATTGTTTCCTCCTTATGTAAATCTCGTGAATGCAAAAGACCACTAAAAAATAGGCGAATCAGAACATAACACCGACTGTGACGTTACAGTCGGGATCACTAATTTACGCCCCCAACATTTGCATATACCCGCCCATGTTCTAGGCCAGCCGCCAGCCGAACCATCAGAAGTTCTGCAGATGTGAAGAAGCAAGCGAGGACAACAGCGAAAATGGCAGATGATGGAAATAAATGTTATGTTCCAGGCTGTGCAGGGAATGTGATGTGCAGGGATGGGTTGGTGTCTGTATTCAGAAAGGCACGGAAAGCAAATAATGCGTTATAATAAAATAACGCGAGCCACTAAAGGGACATGGTTAGCTCCTTGCTAGCGGTAGGTAGCCTGTTACATTACAGTACATAAGATTTCACTTACCACATAAACAGAGTAAGGAGAGATGACTGAGGATGATGGAGAATGATTTACAGATCCTGAGCACCACTGACAAGCATCTGATCTTGTAAAATGTGTGGAAAGTACTGCCTTCCATAGTATAAACAGAGTATCGTGCGATTGCGAATCGTGAAAGTGAAAGTAAAAAGCAATCACGCATTTGAAAGCAGTTTCAATGCCCAGCATATTAATAGCGGCTCCCTGATGCACACATTTTATTTACAGTATAAATACCCAACGATATAACTGCGTGAAAAAGTATTGATATATATATTTTCCTTGTGTTTCCTTCATGCTTTGTTAGCTACTGAAATGAGCCGCACTGTGAAACAGCCAATCAGAGCAGAGCTCAACATTGAGCCGCACTGTGAAACAGCCAATCAGAGCAGAGCTCAACATTATTATTCATGACCCTTCCAAATAAGGTAATAACAGACCATTTCATTCTAGGGAGAAATCCTAGGGTTGTAAATGGACATGTAAAACCGTTTCTGGAGATTTTTTGCCCTTACCTAAGCCACATACCTTCTATGTAGATATCAGATAACAATTTAAAATATTGTATCAATGCATTCTATGGCACCTTTAAGTATCATCGCTACATTTTTCAGTAATGAGACAGTAGATGTGTTCCTATTATAATTTAGTTTGTCTGGTAAAAACAATTGTCCCCTTATTGTCCCCTATGCAGAAGGCTCTGTTTGGCATAGGTTTTATAGCGAAATACTGGTAACACTTTGCAATAAGTTTTAATTTGTTAACATTAGTTAATGCATTAGGCTTTTACAGAATCTATGTTAATTCACAGTACGTTAATTTAAAATGCAATTATTATCATGTGTAAAATAAATAAATAAATAAATAACTTTAATTAAACAATTTATCATGGCTAGTATATAATACCTAATGCACTAATGTTAACAAAGGGCCTGTTTACACCTGGTCACTTCATGCGTTTTCTCTGATCGAATAGCTATCCGATCGTGAAAAGGCCATGTGTAAATGCACTCCGAAATGTTTTCAAGACGGATTTAAATCCGATCGCTAAAACCACTTCAGGAGGTTGTCTGGGATGCATTCCAGACGAAAACCGAACTCCGTTAAATTTGCGTATAGCGCATAAATTGAAGATCAGATTTATATCCGTTTTGCGGACACACATTTATGTGGCCAAGTGTATATGGAATCGTTTTAACAAAGCAGATAGCTGTCCGATCAGAGAAAACACATGCAGTGACCAGGTGTTAACAGGCCCAAAATTCACATGCATCTGATACCATCATATCTTGCCACTATTTTGTAAGAGTTTAATAAAAGTCATAATTACACTATCCCAGGTCTGAATATGTATCATAGTATATAGTTTTAACGAGAATGGCAATGAATTATTACTTAGAGCAAAGACATCAATCAAGAAAGCCTGAATTCTATCTAAGATGAGGCACATCAACTCTCGCCACAGCTCATTATACAATATCTGACCCGAGCCGTAACTAGCACAGACATTAGAAGAACACACCCCCTCCAACATTCGGGAAGCACTTTTCAATGGTTGATTCTTAAATTTGGTCATTTCAATCATTCCATGTGGTTACGTTCTTGTGTCTAATGTAGCTTGAAATGGTTTAGTACAACATGTTTGATTTAGCTAAATCTTGCATCATTGAAATGTCTTCATATTCTTCACAGATGACAAACATACACAGTTTCTCATTAATTAGCTAATTAGGTAGGTAATTTGTTTGTTTCTTTGTCTTCCTTACACTCTTTCGATCGCTCCTAGACACACAGAAACACACACAAACATGCATACTCGCACACATAATGAAAAAAAAAAAGATTCAAGACGGTTTCCTGGTGTTGTCATGGCAACTGTGTCATTTTTCACACGGTTTAAGTGACAGACCTCAGGACTTGAACATGCAGACCTTCACAGGGACTGTGCAATCTCACGGCTGACGCCATTCTCTGTGTACGGCACACAAGCCTTTCCCACAGGAAGGAGAAGTCTGAGCGTGATGTTGATTGACTTCAGCTCAGCATTCAATACCATAGTTTGCCTCAGGCTTGTCATCAAGCTCAGGAACATGGGTCTGAATTCCTCACTCTGTCTGCGGATCCTTAACTTGCTGACAGGCAGATCTCAGATCGTGGACATGGGTGGGCAGGTGGGCAGTTGTTCTTGGACAACGCATGTACCTCATACCTCATGCTCCTACCATGTCCCTCAATATTGTAAAAGCACTATGGTCAATACAACTATGTGCTGCATTTAAAATCTTTTAAAGTCATATAATAGCTTCATAAGGAAGAGACTGAAATTTACATCACTATTTGCTGTGATTGAATCATTTAGTAAGTTGTACTTTATGAATAAATCATGAACTGGATCAACTGATTCATTGAAAAAAAAAACTGACTCGAAGGAATAATCATGATCATGAATCCGACATCTGTGTCTGAACTTTCACAAATATACCAATTAGAGGCAACCCTGCTGGGGAAGAAAATAAGAAACCATCACAGAAGTTCAAATTTCTACTACAAATATCATTACAATCTCTACAAACCATCCACTGTTAACCATTCAAGCCATCCGGTACCAGTGTTCAAGTTCACAGTTTTCCCCAACGCTATCTCACGGCAATTCGTACGTATTTTACGAGGTGGCTAATTCGTACGACTTCACTCGTACGATTTAGTACGATTTGTCTAAACCCCAGTGACGGGTAGGTTTAGGGGCGGGGTTAGGTGTAGGTAATTCGTACAAATTCATACGAATTGGCAACTCGTAAAATACGTACGATTTAGCAAAAATCATATGAATTTGTACAAGTGAGGTCGTACGAATTCGTACGAATTAGCCACCTCGTAAAATATGTATGAATTGCCGTGAGATCGGGCTGGTTTTCCCACGGAATCGGGCTACTTGTAAACTGTTGCTGTAGATAGATTCCCCCCCCCCATGTTTTTAAAGGATTAACATATTGCATAAATTGTAATTGATTGAAATGCGTGTATTGAAATATTTTACGTTCTTCCAATGACAAAACTGTGCTATGAGTTTGGTGAAGGCCTTTATGTTGCTTTATGTAAACAGACTGTTTATTTGCATAACAGCAGATAATCCCTACTAGTGATTTTCAAGTTGAAAATGTGTGTAACTCATAACAGTGACTGTAAAATATGTATGGGAATGGCATATGTTGAGCTTTGATATTTGGATTGGATCATTGGGCTTGTTTGGGGCTTTTGATTGGCCTTTGAGCTGGTTTTGTTACACAGACCTGGTAACCTGTCCAGTGGTATTTTGGTGCACATTCCATTAGAATTTAGTGCAACATGCCAAGACAACAAATTACCAGTAGAGACCAATACAATCTCTATTATAACCATTAAAATCATTACAAATTCTATGAAGATTTCCATTCCTTTTTTTCAGCAGGGAAAATCAACTTGTTTAACAATTTAAATGTGAAGTTTTTATGTCAAAATACATTGTCTTAACCCAGATAATTGTTAATTGACTATAAACATTCTATTCACCAATATCGAGAGTTTGGGGCATGGCTACTGTAGCAGGCTGAGCCAGAGGGTGTTTAACCAATGTGGGACCATAGCTGATGATGGGAAAATAAATTCAGTTTCAATTACAGAAGTGCAAGCCAAAATTCAAAGACTTGCCAAAATAGGCAGCGACAGACAACAGGGTAAAATAAGGGTAAACATTGGTGGTGCTTTTACAAGATGGAGGAATTTGGTGGAATTTTTGGGTCTCAGTTAAGTCTGACTTTCTTTGCAATCGGTAAGCTAAACTTAAGTTTTTGCCACACATGTTAGTTCTTTACTTTCAAGCCCCAGAAAAAAATAGTAAGATATTGTAAGGATATAATCGTAAGGGTGTAAATCATATCAAGTTCAGAGTAGCATTTTTTCCCACATTAATTTCATACTTGTCTAGTACAAATACGTGGTTTCATGTGATATAAATATTTAAAATAAATATTTAAAAAATTGTATACACTATTAATATTCACTTTAACTAAAAAGGATACTTTATCTGTGTCAGAAGTGACTTTACTTGAGTTTCCATAGGAGCCAGTTTCAAGTTGGCAAGTTCCAGTCTTATTTAACATTCAAAATGTGGTATTATAAGATTCATCAAACACAACATATTCACACATTACATAAAATAGACTTAGTTTCTCTAAAGTATTTTGCCTCCATAATATTTGTTCTTGCCTTGTAGTCACAGTGGTTTCAGGCACACAAAAATACATAAATGGCAATGTGCTAATCGTCCATTAGCTAGATGTTCCTTGTTCAAAGTCTTAAACATCTTTTTTTTGTCTTTTTTTTTTTTTATCCACAAGTCAGTTTTAATTGAATTCCAAGAGGGGTGAGCTGTGCCAGAAGAAGACAATGGCTTGATAGTTTTACACATAGAAATAACAAATGGCTCAAGGCAGATTTGCTCTGAAGCCAAAAGTGAAAATTTATGGCTAAACAACACTGATCCATCACCAGAAATGATTATAGTCTCATGTGACTGAAAAATATGTGTGGCATGAAAAGCTCAGTAGCTTTGAGATACTTTGACAATAACTTCTGTCAGGCCATCTATGGCTACAGAATTATTAATTTTTTTGACTGAATAGTTACTGTTTGTGATTGAATGTCATTGCATAAGACAAGGAAATACAATACAATACAAAATGCAGTTAATAAAACGGATTGAGTTTTGGTGTGGACTTCCCTATTCTCACATACTTAGAATGATTATTAAAACTTTATAATGTGTCGCTACAGTTACTTTGGTGTGAACGGGCCTTTAAGTAAATCTCATTTTTACTGTTTGTTTAAATGCATGGTTTCATACATATATTGATGGGCCTAATATTAATTCGTTTTAGCATTTGTTTTCAAAGATGTTTTTGTTTATGTAGTGTGATATTGGAACTGATGTTGATGCCAAATGGGTCCTGAAATGAAGCCAGTTGGAGCAACATTGGGAAGCGATGGAAAATGCGAAACTGCTATATTTAGATCCAGTGGGACTTCTTATTTTGGCATTAGTCTCCACCAAACACTTTCATTAGCCTCTGTGGACTCGTGCGCTGACCTGTATCACTAAGATTGATAGATACTTGCTTGCAGTCTCCTGCTCTCATAAATTAAATGACATGTCCAACCAAGCAAATTACTTAAACAGTGATAATTGTCAGTCTACTACAGTTTAGGTGTTTTATTGCTATAAATGAGGCACCAATAATATGAGTGTGTGTGTGTGTGTATATATATATATATATATATATATATATATATATATATATATATATATAATGTATATATTGTGTGTGTGTGTGTGTATATATTAGTACTGTCAAATGATTAATCACATCCAAAATAAAAGTTTTTGTTTACATATTGTATGTATGTGTGCTGTCCATATTTATTATGTATATATAAATACACACACATGCATGTATATATTTCAGAAAAATAGGTTATGTTTATATAGTATATTAAATATATTTATTTATAAGATAAATTATATGAATATAAATATAGACATGTAAATACATGTAAATATTTTCTAAATATATACTGTATGTGTGTGTATTTATGTATACATAATAAATATACACAGAACACACACATATATTATGCAAACAAAAACTTTTATTTTGGATGCGATTAATCGCGATAAATCGTTTGACAGCACTAGTGTGTATGTATGTGTATATATATATATATATATATATATGTATACACTGTAAACATACTGTAAACTGTAAACATAAAAGCCAAGTTTTGTGGCTTTAGACATTCTAATCTAATATTTAGAAATGCTATTCTTCATAATATTCTCTAACAGTATGTATAATCTGCTTAATAATCAATATGGCTGAAGCATAGTCAGGATGATGGATAGTTTGAATGCAAATATCAACTATGCCAAGTACACTATGAAGAAACAATGCCTCTCTGATCTGGGCATCATGCCAGACTAAAACTGAGTCATCAGCAAATCATTTATGGAAGAGGGCTACTGTATTCCTATTAAAGTCTGTTGTAAAATTTAGTTGGAAACTTGCAACTTATCATCATAAAACACCAGCCTGTGTAAGCTGCCAACATCCTATTACAGGAATGACACTGATTCACCCCAGTGAAGAACGATGGACGTTTACTGTAGTGACCCAAATCCATGTCATTGATTAAATCCTGAGAGGTTTCATCTGATGGATTTTTACGGGACTGGTGATGGACGGGAAGCAAATATTACTATCTGGTCACATGATACTGAAGTCACTGTTCTAATACGCTTGAATTGCTTAGGCAGGTTTATTTATATTGCTCATCTGACCTCTTGATGTTATTGACTTTCCGCCTTGGTCTGTCAAAATGACATTTATTTGAATAGTGAACACACAATACTGCTTACAACACTTTATTTAATCAGCACTGACCTATTTATTTAATAAACCTTTTAGGATATTTGTTAGCAATACAACCATATGTTCCATTTAAAAGAGCAGAAAATGACTACTTTCTGTCTGACTGGGAACATGGCCTGTTGCCCTGTCTCTCAGCTCTGCGTGTAAAATCAATATAAACAGTATAAAAACAATATGAAAGTGTGGATAACATTGATCAGATGGAAATATCCCAATATCCCTTTCATGTCTAAAATCTTGAGATTTTATTTCAGCGTATAGAGTGACATGACATTCATCTCAGCTCAAACTCATCCTGTTTATAAATATACTTAAAAGAGAATTCTTGTAAATAATATATTTCCAGGGACAAAGAGAACCCAAAGGACTTATGTATGCCTCAAGTAATTCACTGTCTAACTTGTGTTCTTAGTAAGTTTACATCTGGGTTTTCTTTTGCTTTGCAGACCTTAAAGGAATAGTTTACCAAAATATTGTGTTATCATTTACCCGTGATGTTGCAAATCTGCTTGACTTTCTTCTCTTTTTAATATAATCAAAGTGAATGAGGCTGTCAAGCTCCAAAATGAAAAAAAAAAAAAAAAATCATCATTAAAGTGGTTCATATGACTCATGGACCATATTTCAAGTTTTCTGAAGTCATATGAGTCAGTGATAATCTTATTCTCTTTGCATATTCAAGAGAGTTCATTAGTATGAAAGAAACATTCTTTTGAATTGGATCTTTTAAATGAATCGTTTGATGTTGTTCACAAATCTGGTCTGAATAATGTGGTTCTTGGGTTCAACTGACTGGTTGCAATGCAATTTTTGGGTGAAATAATCCTTTTAAACAAATAATGAACAAATCTCCTGTTTTGTAATCAGGAGTTTAGTTCTCTCGCACTGTCTGAGCCACTTGAGCTTTTACTGACATCCATTAGAGAATATCTTATTTCTCTTTTCATATATTACTGACCTTTTCTCACTTTGACTGTAAATATGTTATCAGGCTTTTATACGGATTTTGACATTTAGCTGATGCTTTTTATGCAAAGTGCCTCACAGTTCACTTAGTAAAGAGCTGGTCCTCCAGGAGCAGCCTGAGGTTAAGTAGCTTGCTCAAGGGAACAACGGTGACAGTTCATGAATCAGCCTTTCTGGGACCCAGAGCTTTAATCACTAGGCAACTATCACCATCGTATGCTCTTAGAAGGCGTCTGGCTCTCTTTTTTCTCAAAATCAATGTCAAAGTGACACTGTCCATTGGCTGTATGGTGAGGACAGAGCTAATACCCTTTGAACGTACAAGGTTTTGAAGATCAGTGAAATATAAAAAGCAGTGATGAATTACTGTAAGTGCCCTGTGCAGATGTCTAAGAACTTTGACACATAATATCTGACAAAATTGTGTTACAATAGCAATTTGAGTCAAATATTAAAAATCCTTTCATTTTAAATTGAACATTTTGAATTTACTTTCTGAATTGCGTAAGTACGATATAAAAGTTAATAAACAACATGCACTTAATATACTTTTTTCAAAATTTCTAATTGCACACTTCTTCTGTCACTGCGATTCATAAGTAAATAGCAAAACAGACACTATGAAGTCTCATTTCACCTAATTATGAACTTTTTATCCTGTAAATTATTTTTCTCAGGGATAAAGATTTATAGAATGGTGACTGAAGCAGAGAATAAGGGGTTATAATCAATTTAATTAAATTAATTTTAATTACAGTGTGCAGAATTGCATAAGCACAATATAAAAGTTAATAAACAGCATTGACTTAATTTGCTTTTTTTCAGCTTCTAATTGCACACGTCTACTGTCTTTGATATTTTAATAAATTAGGTTTAAGTAAATAGCACAAGGGATACTATGAAGTGTCATTTTACCTAAATGTGAACTGTGCGACTTAACTTTTTATTCTTTAAATTCATAAATTCAGGGATAAAGATTTGCAGAATGATGACTGAAGCAGAGAATGTGGGGTGGACACACGGTCTCTCTGATTTAAACCATTGGCAGTTCAGGATGGTTTAACAAAGCCAAGCATTTTGTGGAATGGACCTGCTTTGTGAAAGCTGCTGGCAGGTAGACATTTAGCATTTCAATCTCTAGGGGCAAGGACACACTAGAAAATATAAGTTTATAGGTGCTTAGGTCATCGGAAAGTCTAACATTATTCAGGTTATCTAGATATGGTTATAAAAATACATTTTAAATCTGAAATGTACAAATAAACTTTGCTTTTAAAAATGTCAATGTATCAGGAGAACTCTTCAGCAGTCAAGTGAGGGCAGCGCTATGTTTACTCTCATTCTAAAAGGTCGTGTTTGAATCTCACATGGGTAAAAGTAAGTGGTTCTGTGACCCGATGGAGGACAGACTTCAGGAAAGATAGAATGTAATGGAAGAAGAGTTTGTCAGTTATATTTCATTGGATGTCTCATCAGAATCCATTGTTATTCCAGGTGGTTTCTTGCTGTGTGATGTTCAGTGAGGTTCCTAAAACAGTAAACAGTATTATTGTGAAATATCATTATCATTTAAAACAATTTTCTATGTTAAATATTCTAAAATGTAATTTATTCCTGTGATGGCTGAATTTTCAGCATCCATTACTCCAGGCTTCAGTGTCACATGAACATTCAGAAAATATTCTAATATACTGATTTTATGTTAAAGAAACATTCCTTATTATTATCAATGTTGAAAACAATGTTTATCTTTGTGGAAACGGTGATACATTTTTTAGGATTTTTTTTTTTTTTTTTTTTTTGATGAATAGAAACAACAGCATTCATTTTAAATACATTTTTTGGTGACAGTGTCAAAGTATTTACTGCCACTTTTGATCAATGTATTACATCATTGCTGGATGAAAGTATTAATTTCTTCTGAAAAAAAAATCTTACTAACCCCAAATTTTTTAACTGAATAGTTATTTACAATAATTTAGCAAATATGTAATATCAACTAATAGATCGCTTTGAATCGACCAGTGTTTCATTGCTTGATTGCACAACAAATATAACTGACTCGGTGAAGTTTTCACCCTAAAATAACTGCTCGAATCAATCCTGAAGTTATGAAGTCCAAGGAGCTGTGAAGCTGTCAAGCTGAAGTTGTTGAGGGGAGAAAGGCTACGAAGGGTTATAAAAAGATTGGCGAAGCTATGAGCCTTCCTAGCAACATGAAGTCCATTGAAACAAAATAGAAAATTTGTGGCACAACCCAGTCACTGTTAAGATCAGACCTTCCAGCCAAATTGAGCAACAGGACAAGGAGGGCAATTGTCAGAAAAGGGTCCAAGAGGTCAGCTACACAACAATGAAATGGAAACTATCCAGACGTCAAAAATCTCTTTGTCACTTCACAGATTGAGCCTCTTTGGGAGAGTTGCTTGAGAAAGCGTAATATTAAGTTCGTGCCTAGAGTTTTCTAGAAGACATTTGAAAAAACTTTAAGCTCTCTGAAAGAAAATATCGTTATATATTAAGAAACAAAATCCAGGGGGAGTTATATATTTTCGGAGGGTATTTTTGAGACAATGCAAAATGTTGTAACACAGGATAGTCATCAACAAATACTTTTAACAAGTCTCCTTACGTGCCATCTGCTTCATTAACCTTGCTATGCTCCTCGATTGCAAAATTGGCCAGCCTTAAAAAATCAATATGGTGGACTGAAGGGGGAAAAGTGGGATTTTTGAGAGCTTTGCTGCCGAACTGACAGCTACAATTTAGGAAATAGAGTCACTGCTCGACCCTTTGTCCTGAACTTCTTAATTACAGTAATCATGTGTAATTAGACAATGGTGTCTTAAATATTCATGCAGCGTTTAACTTTGACATCATCCCGATATCTTAATGCTTTTAATCACTGGTGTACATTCAAAGGGTGCTGAGTAATTTGATTCGAGAGCAGTGTTCCACTCCTCGAGCCTTGATTTCAAGATGCAGAAAGTGCTAGCTGAACAGATGTTTCCGGATTTGGAAGCGCTGAAGGCACTGAAACCTTAATGTTTGGGAACCTGGCACGTTTAATTTGCAGTGGGTTCACATTTCTAGAATATAGTGCTTTTAGAATGGAGGTTTTCAATTTATACAGTACACATATGCTGTAGACACTACTATGCTGTTGTATTCATCAAAGAATGGTGAAAACAAATTATGTTTCCACAAAAATATTAGGATAAGCATCACAGTTTTCAGTGTGATGATAATAAGAAATGGTTCTTGAGCACCAAACCAGCATGTGGGGCAGTCGTGGCCTAATGGATAGAGAGTTGGACTTGTAACCCAAAGGTCGTGGGTTTGAGTCTCAGGTCCAGCAGGGATTGTAGGTAGGGGGAGTGAATGTCCAGCGCTCTCTCCACCCTCAATACCACGACTGAGGTGAGACCCTTGAGCAAGGCACCGAACCCCCAGCTGCTCCCCAGGTGTTCACGGTGTGTGTGTGTGTGTGTGTGTGTGTTCACTACTCACTGCTGTGTGTGTGCACTTGGATGGGTTAAATGCAGAGCACAAATTCTGAGTATGGGTCACCATACTTGGCCTCACGTCCTTTCCTTTCCTTATTACACTCTAAAAAAATACTGGGTCAAATATGGACTAACCCAACTTTTGGGTTAAAAATGTAATGTAAAAATTTAACTCAACAGCTGGGTTAGTCCATATTTGACCCAAAGTTGGGTTGAAACAACCCAGTATTTTTTAGAGTGTAGATTATAGATATGATTTTTGAAGGATCATGTGACACTGAATACTGAACTAGTGGCTACTTAGAATTCAGCTTTACCAGCACAGGAATAAATTACATGTTAAAATATTTTAACATAGAAAACATTTTAAATTCTAATAATATTTTGCAATATTACTGTTTTTACTGTAATTTTAAATAAATAAATGCAGCCATGGTGAGCATAAGAGACATTACAAAACATAAAAAAATCTATAATATATGCAAAAAAAAAAAGAGATGAAATTCCAGAAGGAACCAATTCAAGAAAATGCTAATTCTCTTCAGATTTTTAAGACAGCAAACTGAACAACTATTTTGAAATGGTAAATTTATTTGAGAGGATGATGCCGTTTCAATTTCAGTAACCACAACAGGATCGGGGTCTGTTGTTGTTGACTGGACCCGCTGACTTCATTGAGCGAATTCATCTCTTTGATCACTGATCTGTGTGACCAGATGCTCAGGTTACGGGAGCGAGAGAGGAACCCTTGAGAGATCAAAGACAAAACAATTCCTACCTCATCTGAAGCTGTAAGCACAGAATCAAGCGGGCGGATTCACTCATCCTCAGGTGTACGCCAGGCTGTCCCACAGAGAGTGACGTTTGACTGGCGGGGTGAGTGTTTTACCACCCGTGTAATGTGAGCAACAAAGAATTGTGCTTTAAAAAGTAACTTCAGGCTTTGTTGACGCAGAGTTATCTTTACATTTTCTTGAAATCAATTCAAGAAAATGCAAATGAAAATGAAATCACTTGCTCACCAATGGATCCTCTGCAGTGAATGGGTGCTGTCAGAATGAGAGTCCAAACTGCTGATAAAAGCATCACATTAATCCACAAATTCACACCACTACAGTGCATTAATTAATGTTTTGTGAAGTGAAAAGCTGCATATTTGTAAGAAACAAATCCATCAAGATGTTTTTAAACATTGATAGTTCAAACTATCAGTAATATTCAGTTCTAAACAAATATCTCTGGATTTTGATGTGAGATGACAGCAGGGGATGATTTATCACCGGAGAAACTGATATTATAGATTATGGACTCATATTTTGTCCAGAATCAATGGTTTAAAGTTAAAATGCCTTAACGATGGATTTGTTTCTTATAAACACACAGCTTTTTATCATAAATCTTATTTT
Organism: Schizothorax lantsangensis; assembly: GCA_027422415.1. Classification (NCBI taxonomy): domain Eukaryota; kingdom Metazoa; phylum Chordata; class Actinopteri; order Cypriniformes; family Cyprinidae; genus Schizothorax; species Schizothorax lantsangensis. The sequence continues at coordinate 27,083,751 of CM049848.1, read as the reverse complement.
GATGGCACTCATTCACTGCAGAAGGATCCATTGGTAAGCAAGTGATCAAATGCCAAATTCTCAAAATCTCCTCATCTACATCTTGGATGGCCTCAGCGTGAGTACAATTTCAGTCAATTTTAATTTTTGAGTGAACTACTCATTTAATAAATTATATTATTTTGCAGCTCTTATTCTGATTGGTCAGTTGCAGCATTTAGTGCTAAATAATGTTTCTATAATGACTGCTAAACTATATATTTGACCACTGTCCATGACAAAATAATGTAAAACTAAAAAAACTGGTAAAAGGCAATTGGGCTGAGCTATTTTTACCTGATCGATCCTTAAAGATAGCAAAATACCTAATGTTTTTGTTAACCTAATGTTAATGATATTAAATAATATTTTTGACTTGAATAAATGTGAATGAATGAATAGTCCTATTAGATGTTACAGTGAGGCACATTTATAGATAATTTTTTTTTTTTTTTTTTTTTTTTTACTGGGTACTTATCTCTTTATCACAATGCCATCTGTGAAAATGAATCTGATATCTTGGGAAAAACAAGACACCAATAAGAGACACAAAAAGCTGCATGAGAGCAAACTTAAAATAGAGGGAGATGCATCATTGAAGCTAATTATGCGAGCTAAATAGCCCATAGAAAAAAAACAAATTGGATTGCAGATAAACAGTAATGCACAAATTACTAATGTAACATTGTTGCAGTATTTCATTCTTATTTGTATCATTTAAGCTCAATTTTTTCATGTCCACATATTATGTTATTTGCTAGGTAGCCATGAAATTAGTAGGATAATTTATAGTCAGCAAGTTGTTATCACAAAATAAACCCCTTCAGAGTGGTACAATGGCGATAATGACCTGTAATGATATTCGATAATGACCGGCTCACTGTACATAAATATTAGCCCAGTAAGAAGCAGCTAACAAGATCTTTGCATAGCCGCTCTCTTTTCTTGAAACTGTTTCAGCTTTACAGGGGAAATTAGTGAACATATGCTCTTCCTCTCTGCTGACTTAGCAGGGTGACCCTTGAGATCTGCAGTTTAGTTTTGTGCGCTTTGTATTATCTTTGCAAGGAGAACATATTTGTTATCACCCAGCATTTGCCGACCGGAGGTGGCATCTTCACTATTATGACATCTTGATAACTGTGATTTGTCTGGACAATTCTCAACTTCATGGCTCGCTAGTTTGATAGTAGTTATATGTCTGAGAGCGAAACAGTTTGATATGGTAAACCTGAGAGATTTGATGCCAATGTGTCAGACACCGAGTTTCTTTCTCTGCAAGACTCATTGAGCTGAGGAACATGCGCCATGTCCTGGCATTCCTACACAGCTCTCAACTTATGCCCAGTCCGAGAGGAATTTGTTAATAGCGCTACCCCCTGATTGTGAAGCCATCTGTTCTGAAACAAGTTGTCAAGGGGAGAAAGTGAATTTGAGAGGGCTGTCATTTTATATCCTTCTTTGAATCTCTTACTTACCAGTCCAAAGTGGCTCTATCAGTTACATACAGCTCCCAGTATGGTGTGGACTTCATATTGTGCACTTTGGAAAATGTAAGTGAACTTATGTTTCACAACAGGATGTTTTTATGAGACGTAGATGACCACATCATCCAAAAGACAATCTTGACGACAATGTTCTTTGCCTTTCTCCACTCAGCATCTGTTGTCCCTGGCTTTTATATACCTCACTTCTCCCTTGATGATAAAATAATGGGGCAATTTTCCACATCAGAGCATGATTTCTGTGCCCAGTTGTCATGTCTCAGGCTGCTGCTGTAAGAAGGAAAGATCAGACATACAGGCAAAGCCACAAAAAGACTCCTTGCAGTTTCTCAGCAGTGCTTTTGCTCAGGTATAAAGCAAGAGTCCAATAGAATTGTTGTATTTATGTTTTTAAAATTATACAAGGTGAAACAGGTGAAACTAAAATTACAATTCTATCATTATTTACTCAGCTCTTTAATTTAATTTCAAAGCTGTTTGGATTTCTTTCTTTTGTGGTGCCCACAATATAAGAAATTTTGAATATATAGTATATATACATTGTATGGGTCAAAATTATCGATTTTTATTTATGCTAAAAATCATTAGGATATTAAGTAAAGATCTTGTTTCATGAAGATATTTTGTAAATTTCCTACTGTAAATATATCAAAACTTAATTTTTGATTAGTAATATGCATTGCTAAGAACTTCATTATGACAACTTTAAAGGTGATTTCCTAAATATTTAGAGAATATTTATATTTTTTTGCACCCTCAGATTCCAGATTTTCAAATAGTTGTATCTCAGCCAAATATTGTCGTAGTATCCTAACAAACCATACATCAACGGAAAGCTTATTTCTTCAGCTTTCAGTTGTATAATTCAGATATATTCAGATGTATAAATCTGAATTTCAAAAAAATTGGTGGTCCAGGGTCTCTCACTCTCACACACACACACACACACACACACACACACACACACACACACACACACACACACAAAGTTTGTGCATTTTTACAATTTCAAAAAAATCTTTGTTTAGTTTATTTTTAAACCTGTTTTACAAATGAGGACATCCCCAAAGGGAGGTTTTTGGAGATTTTGTCAGGTTTACCTCACTTTTGGGTACAAATTTGTCCCCAAAATATGGTTAAGTAGGTATACACACACACACACACACACACATATAATATACTTACTGCTTGTTTGCTTATTGCTTGTTTTTTCCGAACCGCTTGCAGCTAAAAAATACATTATGCTTAATGTGAGAGTATAATAAATGATTAAGAGCAAAATGTCTTCCCTCTACTTTAACAGTGCAGGCCTCACAGTATGAGGTCTGTCTCCTGGAGTGCGGTGGGGTTGGAGGCTTCTCTTGGATTTTTCATGGATATTTCTGGAATCATGAAAGCACAGTTCACCAGAGGGCAAGACTTGGCTGTCAATGAATATTACTCACCAGGGCTAAGGTTGCACTTTATGACTACACTGCAGTAGTGTGCACACAGAACAGATGTTCATCACAACATCTAAAAGTCACGTGTGAAAACCAATAAAGAATTTCAAAGGATCCACTCTGCAGGGGTCTATGAACAAACAGCCTGGTGTTGGAAAGAACGAAGGAGCGAGGAAAATTGCCAGCCGATCATAGTTAACTAGATTGTTACTGTTATCAACATGCTGCATCAAGATGAGACCAACCTACACCTTACTGCTGTGAATCTCATCATTAAATTGACTTTGCATGACCTCAGGTAGAAAGTGGTGGAGCAGTTTTAATGAGATGGATTTCAACCAAGTACACTGATTTCATTTGAATTGATTAGTGACACAAAGCTTTTCTGAGTACAAACCTTTAGCACTTTTTTTTGTAAAATTATATAAAGTGTATGTTCTTGGAATAAAAATTAAAGCTCATATAAAACAAAGCCTCAGATGGCCCACCCACAGACCACCCAGAACCTGTTCACTGAGCATCTAATGCATATTGATTTTTACATATTTACATTTTAATTACACAACTTTCAAAAGTAATAGCACAAAGGGTTCTGTTTCAGTTCAGTTTAATTTTTGATATAATTTTCTACTACATGCAACCCAGCACCATTGTATTAATAATAATTCTCTAGAATTCTTTACATGTTTTCCATTACTTTAACTCATCAAAATAATTTAACCAGTTTCAACTTCATTTAAGTAAATTCAACCCTTTTTTTCAGTTTTGAGCTGGATGTGTTTGGCCCACCACTTGGTAACTACTTAACTACACTGTGAAAAAAATCCATAAAATAGGCCATAGTGTATTAATATGAAGGAATTTTCTGTATTGTTTTTACAGGTATTTTACATGGATTTTCAGTGCATTGTGCTTTAGGGTTAATGGAAAATGTCCATAAAAGTACCAATGTCCGGCTATGTGAGGCTGATTCACTAGTCCCTCAACCCTATTAAAACACATTTGAAACCATGCTTCTACTCAAAATATTAATTTTCATAAATTTGTAAGACTGAGAGACATTTTTTTTTCTTAGCTTTTAAGACACTTTTACAATTACATGCACTGAAATGGTCACCTGTTGGTACTTAAATTACACTTTCTTTCTCATTTTTCCCCTTATTTTACAGCATTAACCCAATTATGGGGTCTACTCTCCATGTGAAGCCTCGGGCTCTCTATTGGTTTAAATCTGAGCACAATAATAAGACCTGGATAATAATTTATTGCAGTCCAATAAGGAGTGATTTCTCATAACTCCTCAGCAGAGCAGATGTCATCTGTATTTAGTGGTAATATTTCAGCTCTTCAGAGTTGAGGCCAAGATGTTTTTCTATAAAACCTGTGCCTGGGAAGTACACATTTTGTAAATTCTCTATGGTCTTTTGGGAATTCAAATATTGCAACATATGGCTAAAGTTTATATATATATATATATATATATATATATATATGATATCAGGCAGCTTTCTGGAATTCTTTTGATTGGTCAATTGTAGCATTATTATCGTCGTACATGGCAATACCTGAGATTGAAAGCAGAGCTAGTTTTATTTCTCTCAAATCACCACAGACTTCACTGCAAATGATAAACGCAATGACACTATTTCAGCTATCGATCTTATTAATTATTACCTCTTTAAGCATTTTAATATTACTGTATTGTTGCTGTGTTTATCTTGTTGCTGGGATTTGCACATTATAGTGGAGTATGTCTTCATATTAATTTATTTGATAAGTGAACTTTCACTTCATAAAATACTAGCCTACAAGACTACTAATGCATAATAATATCTAATAACTACAAAATGTCTTATGATATTGGTTGTAATTCTCATTAGTTAAATCCAAATAAAAAATGGGCCTTTATTTATAGCTTTTTCCCCAGCAAACATGAATGGTTTATGAAACTGTCTGACCTGATTTCTTATGTGAAATGGAATATGATGACAGGAATAGCACCCCAAATGGCCTTAAACTTCACCATGATAAAGTGTGTCTGCCTTTAAATCCACCCCAGTTGAGTCTCTCTCCATTTGCCCTTTAATAGCACAGGAAAATAAGGAACTGTGGGTACGAGTTAGACCCCATAACCAAGATGAAGGAATGAACTGCCATTTACCACTGCCAAGGCTTGAAGTTCTCATATTCCACATCAATTAGGCACAGTGGGGTGAAAAAGCAGGGAAAGAGTGGAAAACGTTGCTACAGAGAAGGGCTCACCTGACTATTTATTTATTATTCAATTGAATTTAATAAACAAATTGAAGAACATTATAATTTTATCATACACAAAAGCAGATTTGAAAGAATTTGTACATATATACAGTATATATAAATTGCTCTCTGACAGATGGTGTTATGCAAACTTCCTGTAACAGATCCCAATAAGAATAAAAGCTCTTGTACAGTATGTGATCAGTATGATAGTGGACACTTTGGAGGAGCAAGGGGTAATGAGTGAGATCACAGGTGACCCTAATTCAATAGGGCTGCTGAATAATCAGCCGCTGATGCTCTTCGATAATGGAAACACATTTTCTTGTGCCCTTGGCGCCAACTAAAGCCCTGAGCAGAATACCACACCAGAAAATGGGCTTGATCCCATTTTTAGCTGAAGCACAGTGTAGGTCTTACGATGAGATGCTTCTTCCATGGCTTTTGTGGTCAGTCCCTTAGGTTAACAATGAGTCACTACCTGAAAACCAGTTTTTCTACACATATTTTACTTGTTTTGTGCTAAAAAAAGCAATTCAATCTTCCTCATAATACTCAGCTGTAATGCAGGGCAATGAAAACACTGACCAATAATGCACTGGCATTAATGTGGTGGACTTGTGCATTTACAGTGTTGACATAATGTTCCTCGAGAGGTACCATGAGGCGGCATTAAGTGGGTTTTATGTATCTGGGTCATGTTTGAGTTCCCCTAATTCCTAATAAATTACTATGACTCTCTCACTAGATCACATGATAAATGCCCTCTGCGGTGTATACTTTCAGGGATAAAAGCATGCTAGAATGGTATTTGTCTGTTAACAAAATGCACTTGTTGTAACAGCTCAGTTTTTTTGGTGTGGCTTAGTGGTTAAAATGTAGTACTGGCAAGATAAAGGTTTAAACCTTAGAGCTTGAATTGCTACCATTGTGCCCTTGGGCTGCTTAACTCCTGAATAGGGGCTCATTGATAATGACATCAACAATCACATCTCTACTAGTATGCCCCATCATTTTTTTTTTTTAATTGTGAGTTGCTTTTATTACAAAGTGTCTGATAAGAAAAGAGAGAAAAAAAGGATCATCAACAAACCATGACCCTTATATTGTAGTGCTTTCATGCATAACTCAATGACAAATCCATATCAGACAGGTGTTTAACATCATCCATGTTGAGAGGGGGTGACATGCTTGACAACTGACCTGTCGAATGCACGTCCTCCAAATGCAGAATGAAATGATTACATCCCTAATGGCAGTACTTCAAAAAGCATGACTGCGACAGTGAGAAATCCCATCAGGAATGTCGTTAAATTTTTAGGAGCAACAACAGAGTTCTTAGGGAGGAGGAGGAGGCAGTAATGACAATGGCTGCAGCTCTCAATGGATTCACATCCCCTTGGAAACTAATTTGATTGTATGCAATTACACGTTTAAATGTGTCCCCAATGGAATGATCATGTTTGCCATTCAGTAGCAACCCTGGTGTGGCATTTAGATTTTTTCCTCTTTATTGCTAGAGGGGTGTCTTTAACCTCCTCAATTTTAGTCGTTTTCAAAAGCAAATTCAGACAATCAGTAATCAGTAAATCAATGTTGTTGTTTTTTTCTGTTCAATTTGTATATTTACATACTAATGACCTAAATAGTTAAAGGAATAGTTCACAACATAAATGAAAATGTGCTCACCCTCAGGCCATCCAAGATGTAGATGAGTTTGTTTCTTCATCAGAACAGATTTGGAGAAATTTAGCATTGCATCACTTGCATATCAAAGGATCCTCTGCAGTGAATGGGTTTTGTCAAAATGAGAGGTCAAACAGCTGATAAAAATATCACAAGTAATCCAAACCACTCCAATCCATTAATTAGCATCTTGTGAAGTGAAAATCTGCATGTTTGTGATAAACAAATCCATCATTAAGACCTTTTAACTTCAAACCATTTCTTCCAGCTAAAATATGAGTCTTCCATCCATAATATTGCTTTCTCCAGTGAAAAAGTAATCTCGTTGAATCAGTAGAGAAATATGCACATATGAAGCACAGTTTGTACATGAAAACAGTCCAAAACCGTTCTAAACAAATATGCCAGTGGATTTGGATGTGAGAGGACAACAGAGGATGGACTATTATTTTTTATTTATTTTTTTTTACTAGAGAAAACGTTACTTTGGATTATGCACTTTTGGCCAGAAGTGATCAGTTGAAGATAAAAATATCTTAATGATAAATTTGATATTGATATTTGATAAAGTTTATTGAAATTGATAAACTTTTTGTTTTACAGGACTTTAATTGGTGGACTGGATTACTTGTGGATTATTGTGATCTTTTCATCAGCTGTTTGGATTCTCATTCTGACAGCACCCATTCACTCATATATACTTGAGAACTTATTTTAAATTCTACAGAATCACTGACAATCATTTAGGTGATACCTGAATATGTCGTGCTCTTTCTGGACCTGGAGAGGCCTACAGGACACCTATTGTCTTTATGACAGCAATGACAAGGTGCTATTAACTTCATGTGAGCCTTGTCAGTACCAGCAAGTATCATTAGGTTTAAAGTGCTCAATACTTAACTTTGTTCATTACTTTAACAGTGCTGTGCTGTGATAAATTAATGACTGAATAAGCATGTTCAGTGTGAAGAATAAAGCATTAGGCTGTTATTTTGGAGAACTAATCAACTTGCTATGCAAAATGCAATTGTGCTGCTGTCATTTATGCATCCGCAAATCACCTTCTAACAGATGAACTGTAATTTCTGTAACTTCATCTGCATGTTTAACAGCTATGGGATGTTTGCTACTCTCTTACATCATACACATTAAACATTTCCCACAGAAAAAAAGGAAACATATGGAATAAACTAACATCCACAATAAATTAAGGGTAAGAGGGAGACTAGTGAGAAACAAAAGGTTTTTCTAAAGAGACATGTTGATTTATTGTTGGCTTTAGAATGCAGCCCCTTGAGTTAAACTGTAGCAGAGTGGGGTATAAATCACACCACACCTGAAATATAACAGTCCATTTGGTCTCCGAAGTCACAAATGCAAGCCTTGGTCTTCACGCTATACTAAATCACTCTGGTCCTCAGCTGGCCGAGGGTTTGTTGGCACGAGGGTCGAATGAACTTTGCGCTATGTTGAGATGGACTCTAGTTTGATGCAATCCATCAAGCTGTGTATCCTTATGTTGCTCCATCACAGATAGATTCACAGAATATTCTTCAGCATATATTAGATCACCTCACTTTGTAACTTAAACTGGCTTATTAAACAGATGTTAACATGACTTTGAAGTTCTGGTTCTAATTGGCATTTCCTTTTTGAAGCAACGGTTGGATGTAGATTAAAATGCTCACCTTATATACTGTATGTGGGGGTATATTTATTCTTCACAGCACCAGCTGTTTATCTAATCACTGCATAACATCTAAAAGGCTTTATTTCAATGTTTATCCATGAAACTTTACGGTTTACCCTCAGTTAATAATAATGTCAAAAACACCTCAGGGTTTTGATATATTTTTCAATCTGCCTAATTATAACATGTAAATCTTAGCCAAATCATAGCAAATGAAAAAAAAATCGTTTTATATCTCATGCTGTTGCAGAATCTATTGCTACTAAAGCAATCACAATTTTTCAGATGATATGATTTGGTTAAAATGAGTTGTATTTACTAGCACAAAAAACAATAATGGTACCAATTAGGAATACACAATGCTATTTGAGAGAGGGAGAATTTTATCGTAGTGTTCAAAGGATTTTGGTCTTAATTAAATAAACGTTTTGGACAATTTTCTTGTTTTCACTTCTTTAACAAATATAGGGAGTTTTGTGTGTGTGTGCTGTGTGCTAATGCTACTACAGAATATGTATAATAGTTTCGTAATAGGTTTTATATGTATTTTCTTAAACTACATATATCAGGGGCTGCAAAATTATGTGAACACCTGGGAAATAGGCAATATTTCTTTATTGAGGCGTTTTACCACCATTTGGCTTTAATACAATTTTCTGCCTTATTAGATTAGTTTCATACAACTTGTGAATAGTCTCAAGTAGAATGTCATCTGTCAGAACATCTGCCAGTTGCTTCAGAGATGTTGGAGGAGAGAATCTGCTTTTCGCCCTTCTCTCTCAAACTGCCCACAGTGGTTTGATAATGTTCAAGTCAGATGATTTGTCTGGCCAGGGCAGATGTTGAGGTTCATCTTGTTTTTTGTTTTTTTTAAGGTTTTATGATCATGACTCCATCTTTTTGCATTTTAGTATTGGTGTCTGTCATTAAAGTTTTAGCAATTCCAGTTCTTTCCGTGTATGATGGTTTTGTAAAATTCTATGTGGTCGGTTCATGTGGAAACAAGATCTTCAAGGTGTAGAGTATATTGAGGTTTGCTGTCATTTTGCTGCAGTAGATCTGTGTTGTTTGGACACAATCCTTCTTATTGTTTGATGGTCCCTATCATTCATGTTTAGTTTTCTCCCACCATTCACTCCTGTAAACCAGGCTCCCATGATTTGTCCTTTTTGTAAGTCTGACAAGTCACCCATTTCAGAGACCACTTGTAACCACTGTACTACACTAATTTACAACCTAGAGAATATAAAAGAAACATTGTCTTTTTTTTTTTTAACTGTAGCCTATACAACTGATATTAGCCCCTGTAGATCCCCCCCCACACATTATTTGAATGAATTACAGACATTTTTCTGTATAATTTCCAGCATGCACCAGCAGGGGCTAACTAGCTAAACCCTGAGCCTTTGGGATCAGCACTAATACAGCTTAGATTTGTGCATTTTCATTTAGAAGTCTGGTTGCATTTTCTCTTCAAGTCTTCCAGTAGGCTATAAGAAGTAGCAGAACCCAACACCAAATCTAGTTAGTTAGTGAGTTATCAGACAAGGGCAATTGTCTCTGGTCCTCCTTGTCTAATTGGCAAGATGAGGTTGGAGCTGCTAGTATGAGGGAGCACATGGTCTGTGTTGTCACAAACAATCTGTGTTGTTTGGACACAATCCTTCTTATTGTTTGATGGTTCCTATCATCAGGGGCGGATTTAGTGAATTGGGGGCCCCAGGCAAATATAGGAATGGGGCCCTATACATTTGCACACATTTACCTAGATCAACCTTGAAGTTTCTTTTTTGTCGTGATGCTTGCTGCTGCACAATGGTGCCCCATAGTTGTGTCCAATGTTTATACATTTTTCATGTACATGTTATAATGGGATTCTTTCATTTACATTTACATTTATTCATTTAGCAGACACTTTTATTCTTTGATGTTGTAGACCACGAAATAGCAATTGATTTACTGTTGAGATATAAGTTTTAACAAAAAAACTAAATAAATTATAAAATGATAAACCTCACAATTAAACCGTTAAACCATTTTTTTAAGAAAAGGAATGAGTCAGAAGTATAAATTATTATTAAAATGGATTTATGTGGGTGGATTTTCGCATTGGTCTGAATAAAAACTGCAGACTGGATTATTGAAAATGCACATTCATTCTCTGCCAGTAGGAGACTACCAAATGGCTGTAAACAAATCCGCTCATAAATGATACTTTATCAGGTCATTTGTTCTAAATGTACCTTAAATTAATACTTTTCAAGTTTTTTTAATACTCTAATCAACATGGGCATGGACACATATGGATGCTTTATGCAATATATGTATATTATTAGTGAAACCATAATTAACATACACATAGCATGAAGAGTAGACATTTTTCATAGGTTATAGATGTTTTTCAAATAAATTGTTCATGTCTATTAGACACATGAAAAAAAAAGAACATAGAAATACCAGGTTCCTATTACTTCTCTTTCTTTGCACTGAGCAATTTACTGACACAAACCTGTTTACATTTTCACAGGACAGGGCAGCTCTTCTTCTGAACATGCAAAATGTACATTTATTATTTATTATTACATTTGTTTGCCTCTCTGTGCCACATACTGTATTTTGATGCAGCTAAATTCTCAATAAAACTGTTTTCATTGGTATATTTTTCTGTTTCTGTTGTCAGACAACAGGATGAATATGAAATAGTGACTGAAACGCGATCCATTAAGACTACATAAGCTCTCCTTTCCAAGATGTTAATCTGCACAAAAATCCTGATTTATAATCGTGCCGTCATCTGATAAAATCAAATAGGCTACACATAAGATAAAGACAATAGCTGTGCTGTGATTTCGGCTATACTTGCATGTAAAATTAGAGAAGCAACATATCTGTGTTTTAACCGCGTGCTGAACAGAGCAGAAGCAGAGAGAGAGAGGTATGCGCGCGCTGGGAAAGAGAGAGACCTCGCGCTTGCGCGGCAGTCAGCGTCAGATGCATAATATTTTAATTTGCTACAAGCAGGATACACAAGAAGCACGTTCAACTCAGACACGCAGAGGTAATAAACACAGTAAACCGCAACCGTTCGCGTGTCCGCGCTTAATGCGCATCTCGTATATGAAAAGCTTTTTAGGGGGCCCTTGGCTTTTGCAGTCGCCTACCTTTACCTAATGGGTAAGTCCGCCCCTGCCTATCATTCATGTTTAGCTGTAAACCAGGCTCCCGTGATTTGTCCTTTTTGGAAGTCTGACAAGTCACCCATTTCAGAGACCACTTGTAACCACTGTACTACACTAATTTACAACCTAGAGAATATAAAAGCAACATTTATTTTTTACTGTAGCCTATACAACTGATATTAGCCCCTGTAGTTGAATGAATTACAGACATTTTTCTATATAATTTCCAGCATGCACCAGCATAACTAGCTAAACCCTGAGCCATCAGCACTAATACAGCTTAGATTTGTGCATTTTCATTTAGAAGTCTGGTTGCATTTTCTCTTCAAGTCTTCCAGTAGGCTATAAGAAGTAGCAGAACCCAACACCAAATCTAGTTAGTTAGTGAGTTATCAGACAAGGGCAATTGTCTCTGGTCCTCCTTGTCTAATTGGCAAGATGAGGTTGGAGCTGCTAGTATGAGGGAGCACATGGTCTGTGTTGTCACAAACAATCTGTGTTGTTTGGACACAATCCTTCTTATTGTTTGATGGTTCCTATCATCAGGGCGGATTTAGTGAATTGGGGCCCCAGGCAAATATAGGAAGCCCTATACATTTGCACACATTTACCTAGATCAACCTTGAAGTTTCTTTTTTGTCGTGATGCTTGCTGCTGCACAATGGTGCCCCATAGTTGTGTCCAATGTATACATTTTTCATGTACTGGGATTCTTTCATTTACATTTACATTTATTCATTTAGCAGACACTTTTATTCTTTGATGTTGTAGACCACGAAATAGCAATTGATTTACTGTTGAGATATAAGTTTTAACAAAAAAACTAAATAAATTATAAAATGATAAACCTCACAATTAAACCGTTAAACCATTTTTTTAAGAAAAGGAATGAGTCAGAAGTATAAATTATTATTAAAATGGATTTATGTGGGTGGATTTTCGCATTGGTCTGAATAAAAACTGCAGACTGGATTATTGGCACATTCATTCTCTGCCAGTTACCAAATGGCTGTAAACAAATCCGCTCATAAATGATACTTTATCAGGTCCTAAATGTACCTTAAATTAATACTTTTCAAGTTTTTTTAATACTCTAATCAACATATGGACACATATGGATGCCAATATATGTATATTATTAGTGAAACCATAATTAACATACACATCATGAAGAGTAGACATTTTTCATAGGTTATAGATGGTTCATGTCTATTAGACACATGAAAAAAAAAGAACATAGAAATACCAGGTTCCTATTACTTCTCTTTCTTTGCACTGAGCAATTTACTGACACAAACCTGTTTACATTTTCACAGGACAGGGCAGCTCTTCTTCTGAACATGCAAAATGTACATTTATTATTTATTATTACAGCCACATACTGTATTTTGATGCAGCTAAATTCTCAATAAAACACTGTTGTCAGACAACAGGATGAATATGAAATAGTGACTACGCGATCCATTAAGACTACATAAGCTCTCCTTTCCCTGCACAAAAATCCTGATTTATAATCGTGCCGTCATCTGATAAAATCAAATAGGCTACACATAAGATAAAGACAATAGCTGTGCTGTGACTATACAGAGCAGAAGCAGAGAGAGAGAGGTATGCGCGCGCTGGGAAAGAGAGAGACCTCGCGCTTGCGCGGCAGTCAGCGTCAGATGTTGCTACAAGCAGGATACACAAGAAGCACGTTCAACTTTGTCTTGGTAATAAACACAGTAAACCGCAACCGTTCGCGTGTGCGCTTAATGCGCATCTCGTATATGAAAAGCTTTTTATTTGGGGGCCCAAGGCAGTCGCCTACCTTTACCTAATGGGTAAGTCCGCCCCTGCCTATCATTCATGTTTAGTTTTCTCCCACCATTCACTCCTGTAAACCAGGCTCCCGTGATTTGTCCTTTTTGGAAGTCTGACAAGTCACCCATTTCAGAGACCACTTGTAACCACTGTACTACACTAATTTACAACCTAGAGAATATAAAAGCAACATTGTATTAGGGTTTATTTTTTAATTTATTTTTTACTGTAGCCTATACAACTGATATTAGCCCCTGTAGACCCCCCCCCACCATTATTTGAATGAATTACAGACATTTTTCTATATAATTTCCAGCATGCACCAGCAGGGGCTAACTAGCTAAACCCTGAGCCTTTGGGATCAGCACTAATACAGCTTAGATTTGTGCATTTTCATTTAGAAGTCTGGTTGCATTTTCTCTTCAAGTCTTCCAGTAGGCTATACGAAGTAGCAGAACCCAACACCAAATCTAGTTAGTTAGTGAGTTATCAGACAAGGGCAATTGTCTCTGGTCCTCCTTGTCTAATTGGCAAGATGAGGTTGGAGCTGCTAGTATGAGGGAGCACATGGTCTGTCAGCCTGGAGCAATGGAGTGAAAACAAAAGAAATTGGGGCGGTTTGTGGTAGTGGCTGTATTTATTATACCTTCTAGATCTCTGTAATATGATTTTTCTCTTTAGTGCCTTGCTTACTCATTACCATAAACAGCAGGTATTTATCTAAATCTGTATTTTATATTAAACCGTATGCAATAGAGTTTGCCTATTCATTGCAATAGAGATGATGTAATCATGAAGCATTTGTCTAATTATGTATGAAAAGTAAGCTTCTCTAGTTAGGGTGCTCAACATTTAATATGCAGCACCCTTCTCAAAAGTGGACCTGTACTATTTTTTGACATCTCCAGAGTCCCTTGCAGTGTCATAATGAGTGCCAACATAAACAGTATTCTGGTGATGGGACATCCTATCAGGATTGTCTGAGGGCCAGAGGCTTCTCCTTTGAGGATGATAAATTGAAGCGTGGCAGCTGCGGTCGAGCCCACAGCTACTGAATCTCCTGAGTGGTAGGGTGGCGGGAAGCTGATATGTCACCCCTCCAGTCCTCCCCGCTCCTGTGGGAATGGGGAGGAGGGTGAGACCGGGCTTCAGGGAGGGAATTAGTGCCCACCACAGAAGCTCTGCTGGAAACGCACCTCTCTGTTCCACCGATGGGACTGCATATTAATTTCTATGTGGTTGGTTTCAAGTGATGGATCATCCAAACATATGGGGAGGCTGTGCACGAGTATATTACACTTCAAGGTCCTTTTCAACTTTTTCCATTAATACAAACAACATCTCAGCCAAAATGCATTTCCTTTTTTCTCCCTGTTCATGGTTTATCAAGAAGAGAGTAAAAAAAGTATTATTTGTTTAAGCCTGCAGTCAGAGCCAGTGCACACATATGCATACATTTGTCTCATTTCAACCTGGTATTCAGATGGTCGGAATTGTTGTACAAATTAAATAATATTATTTTATATTGCTAAGCAGAAACATGTTTTGTCTCAGGGCATCTTGAATTAACCTTGTCTGGATAGGAATAACATTCTGCAAAGTGAACCGTGTACATACATACTGAGAGGAAAATCTAACAACACACTGACCACGAGATCATGTACTTGCAAGAATGATTCTACAAGATCTAATAAAACAGCACACCTCAAAGCAAATTAACGGTAAACAGTGAAACATTATTTTTACTGTAACAAAAATGCATACATGAGAAAGAATGTTAAACATCTTGTCATTCTCGGAAGTCCTTGTTTCTGTGTTCCTTAAGTTCTGTTATTTTAGCTTCTCTTCCTGACTCTGTCAATTGCAAACAACTTGCATCACATTTGAACAAACAACTACAGCTCAGACTAGCTATGTTTCCATCCACCTATTTTTATGCACATTTTGGGATATTGCATAAAAAACGCTGGATGGAATTCTAAAAATGTGCATAAAAACTTATGCGCTCAACTAAGTAGGATAAATTTCATATCCTGTAAGAAAACATGCGCATAAACTACGATGGAAACACTTTTACCGAATAAATTCCTTAATACGCATCAAAAAAGACACGTGGCTTTGCAATGGGACAGCATAAAACCTGACCAACCAACAGACCAATCTCATTTCACAGCATCTGAAATGTTAGTTTTGTCATTCTAAACTGCTTGAGCAAAGTCTCGTCAAAGTGTTTCATTATAATTAACTCCTAGAACTGCGTTCCTAAACAGCAGGCTCCGAAAATAAGATGACATGACCGCGTTTCGTCTGTGTGCTCTGAAGCTCGTAGTTTATTGTATACAAAAAAATATATTTGTATGCCCACCGCAGCAAATTCAATTTTTCTTCATGATATTTAGCGCAAGTTAATCAGGAAGTGACGATTTTGTTCTCTTCAACTCACTGGACGGAAACGTGCTTTATTCGCAAATGATTTATGCAATATTCCAATTTTGCGCATAAGTTTAATTTGTAACTTTGGATGGAAACACAGCTACTGTTTCTGAGTAGTTAGTGGAGTAATGATTCAATGACTTCACGTCACAAAGACAGTCACTTGTTTAGTTTCTGAATGAAATGGCTTTTATTAACAAATCAACTGTATTTGAAATCGCACAACTCTCTGGGTAGGAATTTCTTTTGAATAAGCAATTATTTTGCAACCATTAAAAAATTGTATGTGTGTAGTATGACTGTCATCCGGACATACTACTACATTCGTCACATTGTCATTGTCATGTGACCCACCAACATCAGTTGTTGCTGTTGTTTCACTGCCATATACTATTCTCTTCACATTACATATTTAATCTACTATACAGTAGGGAAGTACATATTCCAATGTAGCCTACTATCGTTTGAGTGAATGAGTCAAATATAGTTAAGATGTAACTTGGTGTAACATTCAATTTGTTAATTTTACTGGTACAAAAATAACACATTTCACAATTGTAATATCACAATTGTTTTTATATCTTGAGGAAACCATTTACTATGTACTACGCAACGTCTGTTAAAGAGCAGGTCATCTGGAAAACATTATATTCAAATTATTGTAAACAACCATCTAAAAAGTGGTGATTTACATACCACAAACACTGAGAAAACAACTGTTTACTGCAGATGAGCAAATGGTCTAAAATGACATTATGACGCAGATGAAAATGCACACATGGATTAGTTCACAATGGTGCTTTGTATCCAAGCAACTTAATCACAAATTACTCATAGATGCTAAGATTCACAGGTATAATTTGTTCCTGGATATAATTTGGTAAAGTGAACTTGCATAGAACGAGGATGGCATTTTGCCACCAGAAAAGTGAACGGTGACATTTCTAGAGTACTTATTTTGTTTTGTTTGTTGTTTCGACTTTGGTTTAGAAATGCAGTTCGAAAATGAAGAATGTTGCCCAGAAGGTGCCATCTCATGCTGTAATACCATTGGGGGAGGCTGATAATAATGAGAATACTAAATTGTTTTGTTATTTAGATATATTAGGGACCGGGAGCTTGTCCAATGACCTTAATTTTTTGTTAATAAATGTTTTGTCATAATGGATAATCAACGACCAAACAATAACACCGCACAAGTCAATTCAATCACGTTCTCTCTATTTTATTTGATTAAACAGCAAATAAACAGATGTAGCCAGTAGTGACCACTGTGAGCACACATTAGAAAACCGGCTTTATTTGATTTCCTTTTCATTGTTTTAGTGCAGTGACTGTTAAAGCAAGCTGTAACTCAAAGACAGTCAGTTACGAGAGAGCTGACAGAGAGAGAAACATGCAGAGATTCGATCCAAGCACCCAGCATGTCACACGGAGTTAGAAGAGTCATCCCTCTGAAGATCATGTCACCAAAGATTAATTGGATCTCTGCTCCTCTGAGTATTAGTGATTGGTTTTCAGAAAACACAGGTTTTTATCGCACTGGCTCAGGCAGTGCTTCAGACGTTTCTAAGACTGAGGTTTTACAATTATTTTCAACTCTGACTTATTATCTCAGTGTGGCCCAACAAAAAGTTTGTCTTTCCTTCCAGCACGTTCTCTCCATATTATCCACATACATACAACTGTTCAATAAACAAGAATACTGTCAAGTTCATATGTCACATTTAGTCACAGTCACTAGAAATTTCATTTTTAATAATTTGCATTAAGCTGAGGAGACAAAATATACAATTTAATTATCATCTAAAAAAGTGGTCACAGTCCTGTTTACCAGTATTTCTTTTTAGTTTACATTACAGTTTATAGTTTACATTTCCAAACATTAATTTTGCCATTAATAGTAATAATCCAGTGAGATTTTTGTTTGCACAAGGTCTAACAACAGCCAGTGCTCCACACAGAGATCTGATCTCATTATCATCATCCAGTCTGTCTGGAATGACATGAAGAAACAGAACAAACTGAGACAGACTAAATCCAGAAGAACTGTGGCAATGTCTCCAAGATGCTTCAAGAGACCTCCCTGATGATGAGATCAGATCTCTGTGTGGAGCACTGGCTGTTGTTGTTAGGCTCCTTGTGCAAACAAAAATCTCACTGGATTATTACTATTAATGGCAAAATTAATGTTTGGAAATGTAAACTGATATTTCCTATTGAGACACTACAGCAAAAGATAGAAATAATGGATTAAAACCATTTAAAAAATATATATTTATTTTTTGGCTGGTGAAAATACTAGTGTTCTAATAATTTTGACCACCACTGTATATATATGTAAACTTCCTGTTTGTACTTTAGGAAAATTCTTCCTTTTATGTTTTCAACACAGTTATGAAGTGTTCTTCTGACTACTGTATTATAGTTTAGCTAACTGTAACTACTTCAGAAGCTTCACAGCATTTTAAATTCTTTAAATTATTAGTAACTTGCACTGTATTTTGGTAATCTACTTTGAAGCTGTAGCTTTCTAAGCTTCAATCACTGCAGATGACACACATGGATGTATTACAGATTATACATTTCACTGAAAATCTTCCTGTCAAATGTTACACACGACTTAAGCATGTTTTGTGACATTTATAATTAGAATACACGCACATCAGATGTTTGTACACAAACATTACACATAAAATGTGATCCTTTACATATAATGTGCTATTTACTGTATACATGCTCAGTGAGTAGCTAAGCAACATATTAAAAATAATTTAATAAATGAAACTGAGCAACCATGAAACTGAGGTGATGTCACCAATCCACAGCCTAGATTTAACTCCAGTATTACCTCTAAACCGTAGCTATTGCTGTCATTATTACAGATTGAGGGCTCTCTATGACTGTAATGTCACTGCAATGAGAGAGCAATAAATCAAAAGCTTTATTGTGCAGGAAGGAGCTCTTCAGGAGTGGAAGTCACCATCATGTCAAGCAGGGCAACAGGGCAATACATTTCAGTGCCTTGTGCAACATTATTACTTGTTGCAATAGTGTCTGGACAGAAGAATTGCATTGTAGATGTCAATACCTTTGTCTCTACAATACCATATAATACATTTTGATGACACTTTATTTTAAGGACCAATTCTCACCATTAACTGTTTGCTTATTAGCATGCATATTACTAGCATATTGGCTGTTTATTATACACTTATAAAGTATAATGTATAATGTAATGCACACTTATAAAGAACATATTAATTCCCTATTCTGCTAACCATAATTTAGATTCTTTAATCCCACTTCATACCAAAATTTAACAACTACCAGCAGATCAGGAGTTTACTGAGGCAAATTTTGTAGTTGATAGTTAGTAAGTTGATATTGAAAATTGGTCCCCAAACTAAAGTATCAACTACATTTTTCCCCTTAAAGTTTTACCACTACTGAAAAGTACAGGACCTTTTGCATATACATTAAAAATATAACAGAGCAAAAACAAAAAACAAAAATTAAAACAGAGATGAGAGCTGAGAGCACAGCAATATGTTTCCTGTATGTCTTTCTACTCATTATATGATATTCCTTCTGTAGCAGGAATGAAGACAAATTGTCAAGACAAATTTTTGAGCAAAAATGCCCTGGAGAGACGTTTATTTGCCAAACTTTGTTACAGTGAGACGAGGTACATGTGATGTTGTTCTGATCTCACTGTTGCTGGAGGAAATCCTCCGATGAACAGATGTGCTATCTGTGTTTTATCCACTGCATGAGTTTGTGTGTGTGTGTGTAGCATTGGCTCTTCAGGGCAAGTATACATTCATTTGATAGATTAACATGATGGAGCTATTTAAAAGACGCTCATTACTTTAAAATGCATCTTCTTTCCCTCTGAATGGCTCTGAATGTCTGTTCTCACTGGTGTAATTGTAATTCTCAGTACGAAAGGAATATGGATTGCCCCTGTACAAGGATAAGGTGTGATACAAGACAATAAATCCTGCAGGAATAGTTATTGATTCAAAGCACAATCTGAGTTAGATGCAGGCTTTACATGTAACACTGTAACGACAGACTATGAAAGACAGTTCTTTTGTTGATGGGCTTCTTTGAAGTGAATTGAATACATTCCTCTATTTGACATTATGAGTAATAAAACTGTCAATAAGAATTTCAGAACAAAATAATAATAATAATAATAAACACTGTTCTGTAAAGCCCACTGCCTCAGAGCTTTTTGAAACATATTGAATATCAGTCAAAATGTAGACTTTCAGTTCTGAGAAACTGTATTTCAAAACTATTTGTTAGTAAAGATAATCTTATTTATAGAGTCTTAAAAAGGATTTATGGCCCTGAAAGAAAAAAATACAAAACATACAGACATAAAATACATTTGTAGAGAGAGAATGAGAGAGAGAGAGAAGGAATTGCCTAATTTCTTGCCAGCAGTCCAACAAAATATTACACTCATAACACTTTACAATATGGTTTCCTTATTACACTGAACAAAAATATAAACGCAGCACTTTTGTTTTTGCCTCCATTTTTCATGAGCTTAACTCAAAGACTTTTTCTATGTAGACAAAAGGCCTATTTCTCTCAAATATTGTTCACAAATCTGTCTAAATCTGTATTAGTGAGCACTTCTCCTTTGCCGAGATAATCCATCCACCTCACAGGTGTGGCATATCAAGATGCTGATTAGACAGCATGATTATTGCACAGGTGTCTTAGGATGGCCACAATAAAAGGCCACTCTAAAATGTGCAGTTTTACTGTATTGGGGGGGTCCAAAAACCAGTCAGTATCTGGTGTGACCACCATTTGCCTCACGCAGTGCAACACATCTCCATCGCATAGAGTTGATCAGGTTGTTGATTGTGGCCTGTGGAATGTTGGTCCACTCCTCTTCAATGGCTGTGCGAAGTTGCTGGATATTGGTAGGAACTGGAACACACTGTCGTATACGCCGATCCAGAGCATCCCAAACATGCTCAATGGGTGACATGTCCAGTGAGTATGCTGGCCATGCAAGAACTGGGATGTTTTCAGCTTCCAGGAATGTTGTGTACAGATCCTTGCAACATGGGGCTGTGCATTATCATGCTGCAACATGAGGTGATGGTCATGGATGAATGGCACAACAATGGACCTCAAGATCTCGTCACGGTATCTCTGTGCATTCAAAATGCCATAAATAAAATGCACCTGTGTTCGTTGTCCACAACATATGCCTGCCCATACCATAACCCCACCGCCACCATGGGCCACTCGATCCACAACGTTGACTTGTGAGCAAACCGCTCACCCACACAACGCCATACACGCTGTCTGCCATCTGCCCTATACAGTGAAAACCGGGATTCATCCGTGTAGAGAACACCTCTCCAAAGTGCCAGACGCCATCGAATGTGAGCATTTGCCCACTCAAGTCAGTTACGATGACGAACTGCAGTCAGGTTGAGACCCCGATGAGGACGACGAGCATGCAGATGAGCTTCCCTGAGACGGTTTCTGACAGTTTGTGCAGAAATTCTTTGGTTATGCAAACCGATTGTTGCAGCAGCTGTCCGGGTGGCTGGTCTCAGACGATCTTGGAGGTGAAGATGCTGGATGTGGAGGTCCTGGGCTGGTGTGGTTACACATGGTCTGCGGTTGTGAGGCCGGTTGGATGTACTGCCAAATTCTCTGAAACGCCTTTGGAGACGGCTTATGGTAGAGAAATTAACATTCAATTCACGGGCAACAGCTCTGATGGACATTCCTGCAGTCAACATGCCAATTGCACACTCCCTCAAAACTTGCGACATCTGTGGCATTGTGCTGTGTGATAAAACTGCACATTTTAGAGTGGCCTTTTATTGTGGCCAGCCTAAGACACCTGTGCAATAATCATGCTGTCTAATCAGCATCTTGATATGCCACACCTGTGAGGTGGATGGATTATCTCGGCAAAGGAGAAGAGCTCACTAACACAGATTTAGACAGATTTGTGAACAATATTTAAGAGAAATAGGCCTTTTGTGTACATAGAAAAAGTCTCAGATCTTTGAGTTCAGCTCATGAAAAATGGGGGCAAAAACAAAAGTGTTGCGTTTATATTTTTGTTCAGTGAAATATTAGTTACCTGCATTTGTTAACACATTTATTAATCTTAATATATTTTTTTAAACATGCACTAATACATTAATAGAATTAAAAATTCTGTCTGTTAATATTATTTATTAGATTTGAGGTAACATGAACAATGAATAGCTGTACTTTTATTAACTAAAATTAACAAAGATTAATAAATGTACTAACAATTGAAACTACAGTAACACTTCAGTATAAGGACTAATTATCACTATTAACTTAAATCTTATTAACATGCCTATTATAAAAATATTGGCTGTTTATTAATACTTATAAATCACATATTCTGCTTGACCATATTCTACATACCTAATCCTACCCAATACCTAAACCTTACAACTACCTTACTAACTATTAAGAATCAGCAAATTATGAGTTTATTGAGGCAAAGTTCATAGTTAATGTTTTGCTAATAGCGAGAATTGGACCCTTAAAATAAAGTGTGACCGAAACGGTTAATTGTTAAATAATATTAGCTAATGCACTAACTAACGTTAACTAATTGGACCTTATTGTAAAGTGTTTCCATTTTTAAATAATGTGTGTAATATGTGTTTTATTTATTATGTACAGTATTTAAATATTACTTTAATTTGAGCTTTTGGTGCCTCAAGTCTTCTGTTCTTAAAAATATTGTTGTATCAATACTACAACAGTGGTTGTGTTTTGTTGCTAAATTATTTAGTGTTTTTTGAAAATAACAATAGACAAATCAAGTTTCAACAATGATTCAGTCAGTGATTCATTAAAAAGACTGTCAATTATTTCATTCCTGAATTTATCAATGTTTTGAATAAATCGATTGAATTCACAAAAAGATATGAAGTAATTTGTAATGTAATGTCTGAAGGCTATTACAGGTACCTCTTGTACTAGAGCACAGAACACCTTTCTGAATGCACAGAACACTCTCTGTGAGCAAATTTAATGACGTTATTACTGCTGCATGTTATAGTACTGTTAGAGCTGAACATGAAGAAAAAGCCTTGGGATGAGACAGTGTCCCTGAGGGGTGCCAGCATTCACAATCTGACACTTGTGCCAAAACGCTCTTGTGCATTTGTATTGCATTTTATCCCCACAGAGGAATGATTCATAATTGAAGGACTATGTAAAATAGTTTGTGTTATATAATATACATTATGCAAAAGGAATATTCTAAATTTTTGTTTTATCCTTTTTCCTGTGTGAAAAGACGGAGGTGTGACTTGGCAGAAGGCATAATTGCAATCCTGACCGTAATGGGGGATATGGAATGCAGTGAGAGGAATGGGAATTTAAGCTTTGAAGAATTCAGGCTCATCTAAAATGTACTATCCAGAGTCTATACCTTATACAGTGCACATCATCAGGCATACATTTCCCAAGACATGATTAATAGTTGCTTTTAAGGAAATCATGCACAGAAATGGTTATTTTAATGCATTTCTTCGCTTTCAAGACTTTTATTCTGATGGTGTAGTACTATTAGGTGCCAATTTGAAGTCAAAAATAATCCATCTCCATTCAGATCAGCTTCTTTTGCCTTTCTCTCTCACTCACTCATAAAACACACTCAACCAATCCAGTCGAGGAAAACAATGCAGACACTAAAAAAAAGGGTTTGACTTGTGTTGTTCTTTTTCTTTGTAATCTAATGAGTATTAGACATGAAAAAGTAGGTCCTGCCCCTAATGTGCAGAAGAAAACCAGAGCTTTGTGCTGATGCACTAATTCTTCAATCTAATTACTTTAATTCACTCAAAAGACACCGCTATTGATTGTGGGATTCAGTTCAATAAGTGTAACACTGTTTCACTGCAGTGTTAGAGCTGTTATTTTATATCTAAGATAAAAAGGGTATCTTAGTTTAATTGACTGATTTCTTACATATCAGATTTGCTGTAAACATCTGAATGCATTGTAATCTGTTTCCACTTTGGTCACACTTTATTTTAAGGTCCAATTCTCACTATTAATAAACCATTAACTACAACTTTTGCCTCAATAAGCTACTGATTTGCTGCTTATTAATAGTTAGTAAGGTAGTTGTTAAGCTTAAGTATTGGATAGGATTAGACATGTAGAATATGGTCATGCAAAATATGTGCTTTATAAGTACTAATAAACAGACAATATGTTAATAATGAGCATGCTAATAAGCAATTAGTGAGAATTGGTCCCTATACTAAAGTGTTACCTAAACTTTACATCAGTGTATAGGGTCCTAAAAATCTATACTTGATTTAATTAATGAAGCATTTGCCACATTACAGATTTAAATTAATTTTAAACTGTTTATTTATACAGTACATGATGAGAATACATGAGTTGTATGTCTGCTTCTATTCACTGTACTTTCAGATCAAAAGAAAGAACACGAAAATTGATGCATGCTATGTGGCTTAATTATGTATATGATTATAGACAGAAATACTGCTGCGTTTCAGCATAAAGTACAGACTTATGTATTACTGCAATTATGACCCAGGAAAATGCAGACAATTATACCATGAGAGCAGCAACTAAATTACTGTAAGTAATTGTTGAATACGAGTGCACAACCAACCCCGCTATGTGCTGATAAATTTACCCTATAAAACGGAATCAGAATCTCTGAGGGAGGGGGACAAAAACACCTGTGTCATCAACACATAAACACTTTCCCTGCCATTAACACACTTTAGAACTTTGAATGTATAATTTGCAAATTCTCACCTCTGTGTTTTCAAATAAAAATAAAAGTTTGTTCAGTGCACTGGATTCAGTTCAAAACCTTTTGTTTTTACCAGTCTTGTTCTATACTGTATATTATAAGGCCAAAGAAATAGAACTGTATAATGATGGAATGTAATAAGAACACCTGTCATTGATTGGAGGCTGTTATTTACTAGATCCTCATTCCAGAGACTACCAGCTGTGTGTCTTTTATGGTCATAAATTGCGACATGTCCAAGTATACAAATCCTCATTTTATATATTGTATATATTTAATTTGTATGTAATATGTAACGAAACATAAAATATACAAAACAAAAAAAGTTATATTGTTCGACAGCTGGACAAGTTCTTGTTGGAGACGTTTTATTGTCTATTTGTCTATTTTATGTTTTTTTTTTGGCTTGAAGAATGATATTAAGACACTAAAAAGACAACACTGATATAAACATAGGTGATACAATTACATCAAATAGTATATACAATTCCATATACAGAACCTTTTTCCCAAAGGAAAGCAGTCTAGGAGAACTATGAGAAATTAATATTAGTGCTTTCTTATAAATCCTCATAAATGTGCATTTTTACACACTCACATAAACTTGATTTACAACAGTATTATGTGTCTGCTGCTTTTCCGATTTAAAGTTTTTGAGTAAAGTAAATTAAAATGACATTATTCCATGGCCAACTAGCATATTATATACGCCTTTGAGAAAGCATAACCACTTGGGATTGACACACAAGACTAGAGTACATTTAAGGACATTAGTACTCTGGTGGTTGCTCTTTGTATTTTCATTCTTTTCTTCCAAAGATTGTGTATGTTTTTATTTAGTTATCATCAACAAACATATGTTTATATTTCTAAGTGGCACAAACAAACTGTTCCAAGGACAAAAGCTCTGATTGTAGGTCATTTGCTCTAATGGGGATTGTTGATTTTGTCTGAAAATATACACTAAAGACCACTAAAATGTCCTATAGATAACAAAGCAAGAGATAACAGCCCACATATCGTTGGAGATAAGAGTGTCTGATTGCCCTGGAAGATAATTACTGTGCTTTCACCCTGCATTTCAAGTCGTACTCTCAGCTATGCATAAATATCAGCTCCTTGATGGCAGTGAACATGAGAGGGTCTCTAGGATGTAAAACATTGCCTCAAAAACAGACAAATGAAGGATAAAAAAAGCACATGAGGCTAGCTTTGGAAGGTTAGAAGACCACTTCACTGTTTATAATAGAACCGCAATATGAAAGACATGAATAATGTGCTGACATTGAAACTTAAAACATGGAGGACAAAAGTTTGCATTTGATATTGATTTAAAAGTGCTTTGAAAGCTGGTGGGTAATAGTTTGTAAATGGATTTATAGGCCTATTTTATCCCCATGACTAACATTAGTGGATGCTGCTTAACATGTACACAATCTTAAAGACAGTTCTAAGGGTTCGTTCAAGATACAATGAGCAACTTTTATTAATTTATTTATGGGGTGATGAGGAGACAGTTAATGCTCGTGGTTAATTATTTTTATTATTTTTTTTTTATTTTAGTTTTATTAGTCGGTTTGTGTATAGACACCTTAAAATCTTAAAACCTGACATTATGAAACATAATCATGTATTAGTTAGTCTGTTTTCATTATACAGTCTGTATTATTGTGTTAACTTGTGTGGAAGCTAACTAACTAACTACATGAATACATAAATAAAGGTGACTCTCCCCCAATTATGTTTATATATCACAATTTTTTTTTTTTTTTTTTTTTACATTTTGCAATTCTGTTTTTATTTCTGCCATGGAATAAAAAGAAGAAAAAAATCCTCGTAATTGAAAGTTTATCTCTCACAATTAGGGACTTTTCTTCTGAGAATTGCAAGATAGAAGCTCAGAATTGAGAAATATAAACTCAGATTGAGGAAAAAAAGTCTGAATTGTAAGTTAATAATTCTAAATTGCATATTTATAATTCACAAGAAAAGTCTAAGATCTAAACTTCCAAATACAAGAAAAAAAAGTCTGACATTATTAGATAGTTACAATTAACTTTAAGGAAACTTTTTTTTTAAGTCGGCCATTTGAGATATAAACAGAATTGTGAGAAACAAAGTCCGAAATGTAAGATAAAAAGTTGCCATTAACATGTTATTTATTTATTTATTTTATTCCTTGGTGGCTTTCATACACTTGTTTACCAATAGCTATAGCAAAAAAAAAACAAACAAAAAAACGGAGATATTTTTATTTTAATTTGGCAAAGTGAATTAAAGACCATTTTTACCAACTAAGTGTCTGAAACCAACATACAAAACCCATAGAGAGAACAAGCATTTGTGCAATTGAACTTTTGCCTTAAAATAGTTTCTTACAGTCTTTACGACAACTTTCCTGTGTGACAACTAGCCCCGACGTCCCCTGTATTACTTCTAAAGCAATATTGAATTTTCCTCACATTTTTCTCGTGGGAACGTTCTACTTGCCAACTAAAGTGCTGGCTGTAAAAGACAGCAAACATGGGCTATTAATCCATGTGTGCAATCTTGCTATCACTTACAACCAACACCTTTGGCAGTGACAGTAAATCAAAGACTGCAGCACTTCACTGCTGAATAGTACACACACAGTCAGATGGATACAGCGTGTCCACTGGGGAAACCTCGGTCTTCGGCCAGCTTGTTATTGCTGATGAGCAGAGTCTGAGCCTGCTGTGTTTTGATTAAAGAAGTTCAATTGTCAACAGCCAAATGGGCAATGTAATTATGGATGTTAGCTGATTTTCTCGCTCTGGCTCTTGACAGAAGTGTTTCTCCCAGAGCACCAGGCCTGATTGTGACACAGATAATAGGTACATGTGCTGGGAGCTCAGACTAGAATCTCACTGCATGTATAAAATAGATGGATGCACTGAGTACTGCAGCACTCAGATGTGCAGCCTTGGAAACTAGAGTGCTTATTGAAATACTTGCTGTATTTTACTCATGTAATTGCATTCCTTTATGCCTCTGAGCCAAATGTCATATCTTGGTGAAAATTTAATAATCAGAGTAAATACCTAGAATAGAGAACCTGATATACATTAACATGCAGTTGCAATAACAACTACTTAATGTACATCTTGCCATAATTACATTGAACCAGCTTTTGCTATTTGCAGTATAACCACAAAACATGTATTTGAATGATTTAAATCCACTTATACTGTCCAAATATGAAATTGTCTCTCTAAAATCTATATGAAATTGAATGGCTTTGATTACTCTATTAGGAAAAAGATAAATTGAAGTGTTTCCCTTCCAATGTGGATCATGTCTGATAATTCTGAGTAGTCAGGAAAAATATATTGCAGCTAAAAAAAATAAAAAAATTGTCCTTAAAAAGATACAATGCTTGATATATTTTTACATTTAGAATGACATAACTTTAAAAAAAATAAATTGCAATTGCAATGTGCCGTTCATTTTACAATATAGCCTATTCAGTCCAAATTTGTGAACATTTATTATGTTGCCTTGACAAATCTATCTATCTATCTATCTATCTATCTATCTATCTATCTATCTATCTATCTATCTATCTATCTATCTACTAGCAAAGCCTAGCAACTAGCCTAGGACATTCTATAACAACATGTTAAAACAAGCTAGCAATGTGCTAAATTATGCTAGAAACATGCTAGCAACTTGGTTGGTATTAAGTCATTCTAAAAATGATAAATCATATTAGCAACATGTTAAACATCGCAATGAGTTAAAGCATGCTATTTACATTCTAACAATGTCTTAAATCATGTTAGCCACATGTTTTAACATGCCAGCAATGTGCATAATCATGCTAGTAACATGTTAAATCATGCTACAAATATGTTAGCAATATGCTAAAACGTTCACATTTTATTGGCTTTCTCTGATAAACTTCAGTTATTTTAAACTTTCACACAATACTTTGTCAAGCCAACATCACCGTTTTTTTTCTCTTTTTGCCCCCCACTTTAACTAAAGCCTTCTTTGTGTATAATAGAAAAACAAATCATCCTCCTTAAAAGAACTTGTCATTAAAACATTAATCCTGTTCATTTATCCATGTTTGTAGGCCTACAGCATGCTATTATTCTGTGGCTGGTTTGTGCTGAACAAGGTTAAAAATTGTCAAAGGCTGATGAAACAGGACAGTACAGTATAGACATTTAATGCAACAGGCATGTTTACACACAGCTATCATCACCATTCAAAATATGTGTCGCTGTTTATGGCACCTTCATGAACCTGTGAAAAAATCCTCTTGGAAACGATGCGATCAGCGACAGATGGTCTGAGTCCGTAGCATCTCTCAGATTGTAGCGCAGCGCTCACAGTTCGGTATTATTTGTAACAGGTGAGGAGACAAATGACATGAAGCGCTGATTACACAAGCATATTATTTGCATGTTGTTGTGAGTCAGGCCGCTGGAGTGTGAAGAGATGATGCCTCTCCAGCTGCAGTCTGTCAGATGGAAGCGATCTGTTAACTGAGTGTGAATCCCATTCTAGCTGCTGCTGAATAAACATGGTATCACCCCAGACACAACTGGTCACTTGTGTAAACGGTGTAAACCTGCTTGGCTTTTACATTTATAATGGATATGTTAAGGTTGCCATCCAATATCAGAAACAATACAAAACAAAACAAAACATTTTAACGTCAACAACAAGTCTCTTATGCCCACCAAGGCTGCATATACAGTAAAACAGCAATATTGTGAAATATTATTACAATTTTACTTTCTTTCTTTTTTTCTTTCTAAAGCACTTTCACACAACTACCGGTTGATCCAAAGTGCTGTACAATACAGCTAAAATAAAACAAACAAGAAACCACAAAACAGCAAAATACAATATAACAATGCAATTGACATGGCTAGATTACAATTTTAAATAACTGTTTTCTATTTTAATATTTTCAAAATGCAATTTATTCCTGTGATGACAAAATTTTACTCCATTACGCCACTCTTAATTGACCCTTGATCCTTCAGAAATCAGTTTTATTTGTTGATTTGCTCAGTTATTACTAATGGTTCATCTTATTAATGTTGAAAGAGTTTTTGATGCTTAGTAATTTTATTTGAAAACCATGATACAGTTTTAAGGATTCCTTGATGAATAGAAAGTTAGAATAGAGAGTAAGTAAATAAATAAATAAATAAATAACAGCATTTATTTGACGGACAACTTTTGTAACATTCTAAACATCTTTACTGTCACTAACATTATAAATGTGTGTGTATATATATATATATATATATATAAATTGTAATAATATTTTACAATATTACTGTTTTTAATATATTTTGACTATTCAAAAACATTCAAACACACACACGCACACACACACAAAATAAATATATTTTTTTAATTATTCCAAACATTTGACCAAACATTTATATAAACTATAGAATTGAATTTATATAATATGTTATAGATTTTGTGGCTGGGTTATACTAAAAATGTCATTTTCCTTTGGTGTAATCCAAACACCTCCTCCGGTGTTCACTCTGTTTGTTTGATCATTTTAACAGAGACTAATTGCTCTCCTCTAAACTCACGTTGGCGTCCCATTAGCTTGACGGAGAGCTTTCGATGATTGTCAGAGGAGAATAGCAGTCTGAGCCCCCTCCAGGCTTTTGCGGTTCTTTCCTTCCTTTTATTTTTTTCACCTGCAAACAACCATTTCACCTTGACAAGGATGAGTTGAGTCAGATGAGCAGGGAAAGCTGCTGTTCTACACGGTTAGCATTTTCCCTCAGTGTGCTCAGGTCTCTGCTGATGGGAGCTCAAATCACTCATCCTCAGCTTGAACTTGGAAACCAGCAGGATTCCTTTGAATCTACCTCCCTTTCATGTTTTTCGCCCTCCTTTTCTCTTTTTCTGTTGTCAAACTGCGAGCTGGATTATGACAGTCTTTACTGTTTGCTGGCAGCAGCAAGCATCTGTAATTTGTCATCAGTGAAGATTTTTGCTTGCAATTCAAGACATTTGTGAATTGCTCCACAATTATTCATATGGCTGTTTGGGTTCATTGTCATCCTTCATGAATAAATTATGAAATTGTTTGCATGTTTCCCTGCATGGAAATAATTCATTTTCAGATCTGTCTTCTGTCCTTTGAGCAAATAGTGATTGTTTGAAACTGTTCTGAAGCTTCAGAGGCAAATTAAGATTTCAAATGAATGATATTTGCTAATTGTCATATTGGCAAATAAATCACACATTTGTGAAATGTAATTACAGAAATTATAGTGCGCTAGCTTCGACTTCGCAATGCAATACAAATATAAACACACATTTTATTTTAATGAGGTTTCAAGATAATTTTTCGCTCCATTTCCCTCCTTCTCCGAGTATTTCAGTCAAAACGTCCATCACTTCAAGTGTTCAAAGTAAAGCCCTCAGTCTGCTTTTAAAGATCTCTTTTAAAGAAGACTACCGTTGTGTCTAAGGTGATCGTTTCCACCTCTCCCATCTGGGCCTCACACGGTGGGCCTCACGCTGACTATTCCGCTCCACCGGACTGCTGGAGAAGAGGAAGATCCATCAAATTCAGTGGGAGGTGAAGCCACAGACAGGGAAAAGACAGATGAGTTTGCTAATCAGTGACACAGGCACATACAGTGTGTCCAGTATTCCCTAAGATTAATGATGTTTCCTCTTAAAGTCACTTCTGTCTTACTGTATAAGTGAAAGAACGAAATGGCCAATAAAAGCTCAATTTTGAATCCAATTTGACTCAGAAAGGGAGAAATGTAATTCTGATATTTGAGCATGCAATGTTATATTGGATGACTCAAATGGCTGTTAGATTAGGTTTGTCAGTATTGGATACCAATGCTAGTTAAACATCACACCAATACACTGATATTCAGTAAGCATCTAAATGCTATTTAACACAATCCTTCACTGAATGAGTGAAGTTTGATGTTAAAGTAAATATTATTACATTAAAATAAGACAATGGCATAAAGCATTAAACTATTTCTAAATTAAGCAAACAGTGTTTTTCAAGCAATTATTCCAGTATGCTGTCAGCACTGAAAAACTAACATATTAAGAGCAGTGAGTTTTATCGTTTTCTTTTCTCAGAATTGTAATTTGATATTAATGCATTGCACAGAGTGGCAGGTCAATTAAGCTTCAGCTATCAAATGTTTAAGAATAAGATTATATGAATTTATTATCTAAACAATTTGTATGTATGGCAAGGACATTAAATCACCATTCTGAGCAGTAATAATCTGTTTTAATTTATTTTTTCCACATTTGCAGTACACCATTCATTACATAACGGCAGCTGCACTACAAAAAAAAAAAATAAATAGGTCAAGATCAATTTGTTGTTAGATTCACATTTCCACAATTCACAGTATTCAGACATTAAATGGAAAGAGAGGACTATTTTAGGATACAACAAAACCTAATTCAGTCCTTTTGCTGATCACACTGTTGATGGAAAGATTATATCTGTTTGGACGTGTGTATGGAATATAGTCTAAACCTCTTTTGGAAATAAAAAGGAAAATGACTGTCAGTTGTGAAAAGGTCTTGTTGTATTTATTGATACAGAGGAAGGTGAAATGTTCCATTCTATTATGTCCGCAGGCATCATCGGCAGAGAAAATAGTCTGTGCATCAATTTCCAGGGAGTGTTACAAAGATCTGTTTTTAGAGTGAAGTGTGGTTCAATTTGAGTTTTACAGTATTTGAAATAAATCTCCTAAAGGTTCTTGAAGGCAACACAGATTACTGTGAGAAATTCTGTAAGGTAGTTTTTTTTTTTTCCCAGTGGCTTCCCAAAACCACATACACATAAATTACAAGGCATACCAATTATACAATTTAAACTGATGCAATTCTTGAACTAAATTAATGGTACTAAAAGTGTGTTCAGTTTTATCTGAAAACAGATAAATGTGAACCTGGCAGTGTTTATGTTGGTTGTTGGATGTATCACGGCAGTTTAGAAATAAAATGTCTGATGAGTGGTGCAAAAAGGTTAGCGCTCTATCATGTTTGAAAATAACACCAACAATCAACGTAACCAATTTTACTAACAAAAACAAACTATTTGCTATTTTAGCTTGCTTCTACAATTCTTTGAGTTCCTTTGTGATTGGTGTTTCACAGGACTCATACCCAAGTAGTCCATAAGTGCAGTACTGTACCAGGTGAGCCATCGAGCAAGTTTACTACATTAGTTTACTCAAATAAGATCCATTTGGAGCTGGTTATGTAAAGCCAACATCAAGATGTAGTCTATTAGTTTAGAAATCATGGTAAAAGGTCATAATATAGTATTATGCATGGAACCGTGCATATTTTCTTCATTACTTGATAATTTGCCACTATAACTTGTGTGAAAAGTTGTTGGAATTGCCACTAGAGACATTTGAGCTGGAAACTGCAGTAAATTGTATGGATATGTGTGTTTTTGGAGAGGCACGGTTTTCCTGAGAGCAACGTGCCATTTTTTGTGCTTCAAATTAGCAAAAGTATAGCATTAAAACTGTAGTCCATATGGCATGTGTTCCACAATTAAAGTCTTCTGAAGCGGAATGAAAGCTTTACGTGACAAACAGATTGACTGCGTAGGTGTCAACATTCACACATGTGCATTTTCAAACATGATGCTTCAAGAAGCATTGTGAAGGTTTGATTCTCATGTGTCTCATGGTCATTTGTGACTAACTTTCATTATGTTCAATTTGAGAGCTATGATGGATTAATGACTTGAATTCAGTCTGTTCCTCACAGAAAGCTATTATATGTCTCAGAAAAATCACAGGTTTTGAATGACATAAGGGTGAGTAAACGATGACAGAATTCTCACTTTTATGTGAGTAAACGAGTTCACCAGAGTGACATTTTGGCTAAAAAAAAAATAAAAACACACAAAAAGACCCTCAAAAATGTCACAAAAAAGGAGGTTTCATGTATAGAAAGCAGGTCCTGAATTTTAAGTCACATCAGTCTTTGAAGTGCTGATCTTCAGAATAGAGACGTTTGACTGTGTCTTGCCTATCATCTCCCCTGCTGTTTTATCTTACTGCCTGGAGTGAGGGAGATGACACAGCTCCTTACAGGAAGTCCCTTTCACAGAATCATCACAACACTTCCCATACTGCCTATAAGCTATGTGTCTGTCATAGCTCTTACACGCTTTGTTGAAAAGAATCATCTGCATATCCAAATAAACTACAGAAATGAAAACTAAATACATTTAAA
This sequence comes from Schizothorax lantsangensis, assembly GCA_027422415.1. Taxonomy (NCBI): domain Eukaryota; kingdom Metazoa; phylum Chordata; class Actinopteri; order Cypriniformes; family Cyprinidae; genus Schizothorax; species Schizothorax lantsangensis. Next base: position 27,049,639 of record CM049848.1, on the reverse strand, counting down.
TCTGATGTGTGGATTATCAGGCAGATGTATTTTTTAATGCAGGAGTGGTTTGGCCAGTAAGTGCTATTTCTATACTTTCCAGTTTCAAACCAGCGTGTTTGATTGTAGGGCTGATGTTAGATTGGTGTTGGGCTACACTTATAGCTTACGGCAAACAGCACCTTTCAGTTCCATTCGGAAATGGGGTTACTTTATAACCAATCTCCTACAGAGACTCAATCTATGAAACACTGAAGAGGTGGTTGTGGTTTGCACAGTTTCTTTCATTTCAGCCAAAGAGATCTGACAACATTGAAGGTCAGTCCTTTAGTCTCTATGACAGAAGGTTTGACCTGATCTGCTGTTTCAGCTGTAAGACCTCACAAAGTTGTGCAATCAAAGGTAGCTTTTGAACTAATATAGGTATTGGGACATTGATTGCTCAAATGTCTGCAGGCTTTGAAGGACTTGTATGGAAGGAATATTTATTTTAATATAATATAATGAGCATAAAAACTGGCATAGTGTTCAAAAAATTTGGTGTCAGTTAGACATTTATGTTTTAAAAAATATTTAAAATAAAAGTCTTTAGAACTTTTGGAGTAATGGCTATGGAAAATTCAGCTTTGTCATCACATGTATAAATGACATTTAAAAATATTTTATAATAGGAAACAATGGAAGCCCGTTTCCTCCACTGAATAAAAAATAACAAGGCAGAAACTCATAATTCTGACTTTTTTTTCTCAGAATTGTGTTACATAAACTTGTCAACATTGAGAGATATAAACATGCAATTCTGAGAAATAAAGTCATAAAGTTAAGATATACACTTGCAATTGTAAGAAAATAGTCTTTATAGACTTTATAACTCACAATTGCGAGTTTATATCTCACAATTCTGAGAAAAAATTCAGAATTGTGAGACAAAAGTTGGAATTGCGAAATATAAAATTGCAATTGAAAGAAAAATATCAGATTTGGGAGTTTATATCCCACAATTTTGACTTAAGAACTCTGAGGGAAAAAAAGCCAGAATTGCAAGAAAAAATATCTGAATTGTAAGATGAAAAGTCGCAATTATCTTGTTTTATTTTTATTCAGTGGCAGAAACGGGCTTCCATAAGAAACAGTTATTTTAAATTGTAATAATATTTCACAATATTACTGTTTTTACTGTATATTTGATCAAACAAATGCAGCCTTGGTGCGCATAAGAGACTTTCAAAAACATTTAAAATCTTACCGACCACAATCTTTTGAACAGTAGTGTATATATTTACCTCAGGCATAAGGGTAGACATTTTTCATTGTTTTTGGAAACTTTACACATATTCACCCTCATATTCATGACTTTTAATGAAATATTCTTTTTGACATAGGTTTCCGCTGTCAAAAGCTTATGAAAGGGACATGGAAACCTTAAAACTTTGAAGTACCTGTCCTGTACTAGCACTATACAGTGAAATGTATGTAAGGCTTGGAAGTGGAAGTCAAATCTTTCTTCTGAAGTATGTCTCACTGTCCTTAAAGCCCCTGTATCTGTCATTTGTATCTGTATGAAATAAAGAACAGGAGATGAAACTGAATAATACTGCAGACACATGCTCTTATTATGAATGGTTTCGATCCTTCTCTTCATTTCCCAAGATAACGTTCAGACATACCTGAATAATGCATGCAAAAGCACGCATGTCACAGAGATATTAACTAGTGCCACTAAACAATAGACATCATATTTCAGTAGCCATCATGAGTCTCTAAAGCCGAGCTGCTAAAACATTTTCATCACACAAGCAACGCAAGCCAATCTACATGTCTCATGTATTGTTTAACTCAAGAATAACAAACCATGAATTTGTCGTGATTTACCTTTTTCATTGTCTAGGACAATGAAAACGGAAATATCTATTTCCACTTCGCCTCTATCCAGATGAATTGTGTCTCGGTTATTTCAGATAAGCACAATTGATGGGTCTACCTGAATATAGCAGAGTTGTTAAATGAGAAACATAAATCTGTGTGCTAGTGTGCAGAATGCTCTTCATTGTTACCATGTCTCTTCCTCCCATTATTGATTGCCATAATGAATACTTGGATTCCGGCTTACTTTTATTACACCAATGCCGAATTTTGTCCTATGAATAAAACCAGCCAGCTCCATTAAGAAATCGATGGCAGGCTTCACTTGATATCGTCATTAGCGAGCTTTTATCATAATGGCGAGGAGATAAAGTATGACACCATAGTTCTCTTTCATCAAGTTCAATATCACAAGAAACATTTCTTAGAAATTCAAGTATTAATCATTTTATCACGAATCTAACTACCATGAGAAATGTATTATCCTCAGTACAGCCCACACAAAGATGATAATGCATACACATCAAAGATGCTTTTTCTTCTTTTTTAATTCAATATTTTTATCTTCATCCAGTATCTTTAACAGTTTGGGGAGGATGTTTTCTGGTGTGGACGAACTTGACTGGCCTTCATAAACCCCACACCTGAACAGCTTTGGGATGAATTGGAACAGTAAATGTGAGCCAGAGCCCATCGGTCAACACTGGCGCCCGACCTCACTGATGTGGCTAAATGAGAGAAAATTCCCACAGCTGTTTTAACATCTCATGGAAAATGTCCCAGAAGAGTGGAAGCTCATCCTGGAGGACAAACTCACTTCATGCACTTGATTTTGAAATTAAATGTAAAACAAGCAACAATATAATCCTAAAAACTAAAAGTCAAAGTCAGCTTTATTGTCAATTCTGCCACATGTACCGTACATACATACAGAGAATTGAAAAGCATGGATATGTTAATTTTGAATGGCTGAAAACTGATTTAATTTCAAGTGGGTTTATCTCAACCAAAGATGGCACAAAATCTCAGCGCATTTGATGAATGTTTAACTCTATTTTTAATTTGATCGTTCCATGTAAATATTGACATTTGTGACATTTAGTCAGTTTTGAGGTTAATTTATCAAATTTTGTGTCTCTGTAAAATAGTGATCTTTGACACTGTATTTTGTTGAATATGGATGGTAACGTTTGTAAAATCGTGTAATAAATTTAAGCTTTAATTTAAAGCAAAAATATAAAATTAGACTCTTGGGGTTAGATGAATTGTCACAGAAGGCCCCAAGCAGCTTATGTTACTAGACTTATTTATTTTTGTTTTAATTCAATGCCTATTGTAATTCATGGGGCTATTATTCAGTATTTCCATAAATTAGATGTGCATTTTAGACATCTTCGCTTTTCATTAAAACCTACAGGCTAATTGAGTGAAATCATTCAATTTGCATTTATAGTGGTCCTATTATGACGCATCTTCAATTAAAATCTGGTCAGTTAAATATGTAAATATTCTTGGCCTCTTTGAATAATTTTACATTTTGTGCTATAACAACTAAAATAGCAAATGTACTATTTATTTCTTATAATGACACACTGTCTGATGCATCATTCTTAAAGTGGCCAGTTTCCCTTATCTTACCATATAGTCATGTATGCTATATGCTATACATAGTGTAATCAGTGTTGCCATTACAAAATTGTTAGATGCAAGGTCTTGTATTTGATTTTAAAACATCTTCATATGATATTTCTGTTCTGAGTACAAAAAACTAACCACCAAAACACACACGCATTTTGCAGATGTGACTGTGTATTCAAGGGAAGTACGGTAAACCCATGGAAATGATCAAGAATCATTGCTGATTCAAGAAATGTACCCATGGGAAATAGGAAATGAAGGAGCTTTGCACTCAGCATGGAATCGTGCCTTCATTTGGAATTGGCTTTGTTACCTCATTAAAAGGATTTAAAGGATTTTACCCTGATAATGTCACCCTAGTTTAAGACTTACTGTCTTAAACACAATCCCGTACAAAAAGATTTAGGAATTATGTGCAGCATCAATGCCACATGCATGTCGGAATAAATTAGGCACGGAAAGGTTTTGTAATGTCCACCCCGAACATGTATCATGGAAATGCATTCACTGCGGTCTCTGCATGCAGGTTTAAAATAGCTTCAAATTATAGTTGTTAACACTGAAGGCAAGAGTGAATATTATCCTTGCTGACTTCACTGCTGCCAACATTGAGACCTGAACCCCCCCCCCCAACTTCAACTTACTGATTCACATCTCAAACTGTCCAGCTTCTGACACTCCTGTCCAAGTACAAAGCAAGAAATGTCACTCAAACCAAAAGCTAGAATTGAATGAAGCAGTGAAGTATAGAGAGAAACAGGAATCCTGTTTGAAATGGAAATAAAATGTCTTTATTTTATATTGATTTGCTTTTTATATAAAAAGTACTTACATTTAATACATTTTTCCAAAATACAAGCAGCCAAACGACATATAAATCAAATACAAAATTATAAAATCTGTTGTATCTTAGTAGCGTCCCTTCTGAAAGTACCCTATCGCGTGATTTAATTCATAATCTCTAAAATTCCCATGTAACAGTAAGTTTGATTCTCTCCGGTATCCGTGACATGTCAAGAGCGATCTGTGACCTATACATGATATCTTGTCCTAGGTCTATTGTCTAACAGTGATGAAGAAAATTTTGTCAGCTTTAATTTGCTTGATGAAGCCGGTGTAGTTGTATTGCTGTGCTCAAATGTAGCTTTAAGCAGGCAAAGTAGCAGAAAAGTAGCTTTTTCTTCCACAGTCTTCTTTCAAAATACCAGAATGTAGTTTAATGACCATCAAACTGACATCAGCTCTGCAAGAATGTCATCAAGCCGTAGACGAGACTGCACTTGGTCAATATTTCTATTCAGTGCTCAGCTATCCCAGCATGCCACATGGTTGGGGTTCATAAACATGGTTTATAATTGCAGCATTTTTCTGGGTGGTGGAAATGAAAAATCACATCATGAAGCAAAAGAAAACAACACTGGATAGATATAAACTCAGTTCTTCAATGAGAACTGACTGAAGACAAGCGGTTGACTTGTGTAGCCCTATGTTGTGGAAGAAAGCGGCAGGGGGAAAATAAAGAAGAAAATGTTATGAATATAACAAAACCCTTATAATGGCACAAATATGGCATCTCTAGCATAATTAAATATGATAAATGAGGTTAATACTATAAGGAAATGAAAACGTTCACAGTGTAATGTGAAGTAAACACTAGAAAGAAAAAAGGCAAAACTGCCATGATGCCCCAAGGCAACGGATTTAAAATTTGGGAAGAAATAAACACACCAATTAAAAAACAAAGATTTTGCTCTTGTAGTTTTGTTGAACTGTCCACAATGTGCAAATGAGCAGTTGTGTATCACATGTGTAGTACAACAAAAATGCTAAAAAAATAAACGGACAAGTATGTCTCCAAATATCGCAACAGACATGAAGGCGCAATGCTGATGGTGCCAAGAAACCAAATATAAACAAGATATCTGGAACCTGATAGGAAATAGAAAAATTGTTGTTTTCCTTGCGTTTTATACATTTTGTACATTTAAGTAAAAAAGAGTATAAAGTGTAGTCAGGCTATGCGGCGGTTTCTCGAATCGTCCCCTCAAGTTTCTTTGGGAGTAGCTCTCTCCTTTCGTCAATGTTGATGACTGGTTTGCGACAGTTCTGACCATCGAGGTACATCTTCGCATACATCGGATTGGAGTAGTTCATTGGCTGTTCGGATAGAAAATTGTGGAAAATTGACTCATACTCCCTTTAAAAAAATGGCAGAATTCAGATTAAAGGAAGACATACATGAATAAAAATAAACTGTTTTATAATGAATTGCAATTAATTAAATAATACTTCAAAAATGAAATAAACTGAAAACAACTTGTGCAGGATTTTAGGAAGTTGGTTCAAGGAGTTGCTTCCACTGCAGACGGCATCAAATGTGGTTTCTGTAGCATCATTTGGATTGGTGCTTTGAAAAGCACATTTAATCACATATACAGTGACATGCTGATGTCAGCAAAGGATGATAAATATTTTATAACTGTCACTCACAACCCCATCAACCTCACCACCTGCATAAATCAACCACTAAAAACGAGAAACGTAAAAAAAACGGCAAAAGTTGAGCCATAAAGCCATGCAAATACTATCACAGCGACACATGCAAATTGTACAAATGCATGCACAAATGTCTTTTAGAATGACTGTGATACTCAAGTCAAATAATTGAGACAAAGGAGCCCAAGGTAATACCTGTCCAGGTATTACTTCCTTAGGGACAGAGTGAATATTCAGCGTGCAAGAGTCACTGGATTTTACACACCAGCCCTGGAACACACACAGTTGCCCCAGCATGCAGTCGACATTTAGAATGTCAATGTCACTAAACAACATCTACGTAAACGCTGCTATTAAGACAAATTTAGACAAACATGTTCATAGCATGAAACAAACAGTCAGGACAAAGCAGTATTGTTACTGGCAATATAGCATTGCTTTTAAGAGGCATTAGACTTTAGAAACAGATGTCAGAGTTATTTCTGTGCAAGGGTAAAAAAAAAATGTTTGCAAATATTCTAAGGTGTTTGCAGGAGCAGCTTTAATGAGGCAAATTCTACAGGAGAGCACAAGGTTCTTTCTAAACAGTATTTCTTGATTTCTTGTGTTAAGGGTGTTAAAAAAATGCCAACCACAAACCTTTTGGGGATCAAGTGAGAAATTTGGTTTGAGAAGGCTTCCGGCATCTGCGTGGTTGTCATGGTCCACCTCATACATGTTGTAGGACGGATTGCCAATTTCCACATTAATGCCTCCATTAGTTATGGGCTGCCGTTGTACACGTTTCCCCCTGCGACAGAGAAGCACTTGAAATAGCTGCAGATGTCTGGAGACTGTTTGTTTTTATGGGCTGTGCATTTTTGAACATGCATTCAAAATACAAAGTGGCTTATTACTAAGGCTGTCAAATTAACATGATTACAACGACACTCAAAGGCACATCAGGCTAAGAAAAACAGCAAGGCGCGATGCGACAGAAAAAAATGCATTGGTCTGTATGCATGTATAACCAACATTTAATATTTTATTTAATACTTTCATCATCATTTCAAATAAATAATTAAATGTATTGCACAATTTTTTTTCCAAAAAGTACCTTTGTCGTCTTCTGCAGATGCAGACACCTGTAACCACCGTAGTAATCAAAATGACCAGCAGGACCAATGGCACAATGATAGCTATACTTCCTGTTTCACACAAGAAAAAGCCAGAAGCAAAAGCCACTATTAAGTCTATTTCCCCAGGTGTCTATGCAGGTGGAACAGGAAATTATTAGATACTCCATCAAAGCGAAATTAAATAAACACTACTGCAGCTGAAAAGATATTAAACCAATATTTAACAAGAAGCCCAGATGTATATTCAGATGTGTCGTTTGACTGATGAAATAACAGATCTTTTCATTTTAATAATTCAAGGACTGAATCCTTATTGAATTAGTAGAGGCGAGCTCTTTATAAAGCGTGAAAGCTCTCTTCATTGCTCACCTCCAGCTGTGTTATCAGAGCGGCTGCTCTTGGGGGCCGGCCTCTCGCACTGCGTCCCCGACCAATTAGCTGAGCATCTGATTTAAAACAACAGAGTCAAAACAAACGTCAGAAAAGAGAACAAACGGCTCTGACAGTTTCAAATTAAAAAACGTTTTTCAGTTTAAACAGACACAGGCCTAAATTCTACTTAAAGGAATAGTTCACCCAATAATACAACTCTGTCCTCATTTACTCACACAAAGCCTTAATTATACAATTCTGAAATGATATTAACTATATAATTGTGAAAACTATTTCACAATATTAGTTTTTACTGTATTTTTGAGCACATAAATGCAGTGTATATATATTTATAGATTGTATTAATTTGTAAAATTATTTAATCAATTACTTTTTTTTTTTTTTTTTAACATTTATTTGTCAACTTTGGGTGTACTATCACTTTAAGCGTAGGCAAACATGCAAACAAACTGAAAACACTCATTAGATGGTGAGCAGTAAAGCGGAAAGAAAGTCATGAATCATCTTATTTGTAATTGGAAGCAGTCCAGTGGGGGTCATGTTTATGATTAAACAGATGTTTGATGTTTGTTTATCAGCGGATGATATGAGGGTGAAGACTGGATCATTCACATTAAAACCGTACACTATTTTACAAACAGTGCGGACACATTTTTTTAATTGTTTGACTGTATATTAATTTCTCCCTAAGCTGAGACTGTACAGGATGTTAGACAAATAAAATAGACAAAAAGTACACAGATCCCAAACAAATACAGAGAATCCTAAATGTGTGGAGAGTTTGCGCAGTATGGGATGCGTGTTCTCTAGGATGGTGCTGTAGGATCATGGGAAGTGGACAGTGGGGAAGTGGGTAGGTTAAATCAACTGGATGGATGGAGTCTGGTGGAGATGAGGCATCTGAATCAGGTGAACAGTGGGACCTACTTGCATCGAGGTTTGTTAAAGGCAGTTATTGTGCATATTCCTTCATTCTGACAGTAGTAATCGCAGGGATTGGCCAGCTCATCGCAACGCTGGTTCTTGAACCCTGCCGTGCAGCTGCAAGACATCGCAGTCAGGTGAGCACAGTAAGAAATGAAATTAGAGTGAAGAACTAGAAGAAATGTGCATGATCTGTAGAGCAGCTGCAAGTGTCTGGTCTGTATTTCTTGCTTATAGTTTCAGGATCCTTCATGTTTTATGACCATGAAATTAAATGAGCAATACGCATTTTAAAAAATATCCACTCCAGGGGTTCTAGGATTCTGGGTTTCCACACTTTTCACACATGAATTTCCATGACTTTTCAATGATCTGTTCATGTTTACTGTAAAAGGTATTGCTTTAGAAATTATTTTACAAAGATTGCAGGGTGGGTTTCAATTTATTTTGTATGTCTGAAAGACTTTTAATAGACAGAATGATATTATCACATTTATATCTCTACATATGAGCAAGGTCTAAAACATATTCACTAAGAAAACTATATAATGACTCAAAACTCCCTGATCCTTCCAGATTTTTCATAACCCCTAATGATTTTCAAATCATAGGGCTGCAGACTAAAATCTTGTTGTCTCCTGCTTTTTTTATAAAAACAATCCAAACTGTCAGAGTATGTATAACACATCCAGTTGCATTTTATTTTATGATTTCACTGGAATGGAGAGTGAGCCAAAGAAGAGCGATAGAGAAGTGAACCTGCGCCTGAGCCAGTCTCAGGTTTTGATGCTGACAGATGAGTTAATTGCAGATATCTAGCGAGGACAGTGATAAAATTGGAAATGTGTCTGCAGAAACAATACCTTGTAAAAGAAAGGAATATCAAAATGGTCTTCAAAATAAAGCTGTTTTGTTCAGTGTAGTGTGTAGACCCCAATAAATCATTAGAGAGAAATGCTAATGTTAATGATTTCCTATACTTTGCAACTCTTGACATAAAATAATATTTATATGTAATTTTATATAATTTTTAAAGAAATCATTGGCAGACAACTTAATTGGTGATCTGTTTGCATTCTGGAGAATATTCTGTGTTGAAACATGCTTTGTTGTTTCCTTCTTGTCTTCTTTAAAGGTAAATCGGTGTGCTTTGAAGGAAAGAACTTTGCCTTTCCAAGAATATATGACTCTAGGCTTTGATAAGGAATTTATTTACATTATATTCATTTCAGGTCAACTATCATGACTTCTTTCCAGATACATACAGATCCATCATTCCATACATTTCCTGTGACTCAGAGCCAGTGAATGAAACACATTATCAGAACCTCACAACAACAAAAAACCCTGAGAGACAATTTACATAGAAATTGATTCCAGTCTCTCGATTATGCCAGTCATTGCCACAAACGCCATATAAACGGCACCGAACATTTCACGATTTTCAAAACAACCATTTACAACCTGTTTAAGATTGGAGACTAAATAAAACTAGTGATAATTTAATGCTTGCTAACCACCACGCTTCAGAAAGCATCTGTTATACATGCCTTCTGTCACAATCTGTGTTTGCAGCTAATAAAACCTAATGGGAAGGAAAAGATTGATAACTGTAAATATCTTGCATAGGACAAGATGGTCAGGAAGTGCAAATTGTAAGGGAAATCATGTCTCTCGAACTGTTTATTTGGGTCTTTACAAATGCACACAACACAATAATAGCACATCAAGAAAACAGGACCTTATGATCCAGAGATTTGAAAGCAGGGTTTAACAGTATGGGCATTTCACTGCCATTTGCAATTAAAAAATATTGTGGAAAATTATGAGTGCACTGGTGTGCATAACCTCCCGCAATCAATTCGCAACTCATTGATTATAATGGGAGTGATTTAGTTTTGCATTAGGCTGCGGCTTATTCGGTGTATATTATATGCTAAATGCAACACTGCAAATCGCTGCTTTTCAGGCCTTACTAGATGTTTATAATTGATTTTCTGAATTCTGAAGTAATTCGGAATTCAGCAACTGAATATATTGTATTGTGATAAATAAACAAACATATTAATAAATAATTAAAGTATTACTTATTTTTTTTTTAAATGTACATACAATTTAAAATGTAAATTTGGAGCCAGTACAAATAGAGAAATCTCTCAAATCAAAGTGTGAGGGACACATAACCATTTTTTTCTACTGGTCATATCTGACAGCTTCGTGGCCTTACTACCTCTAAACACATGGTGCTCTGCAAGGGCCCCTGCCTTCACCTGTTCCTGATCTTGCAATGGAAAAGCGAATTTGTTCTTGACAATACAAATGGTCAGGGTTTCTAAATGTATCCATTCCTGCCGGCCAAACCAAACAAAGCAGGACTCCAGCTGTTCTCAGAATGGCGTCCCAATATACACAAGTCCACAGGGTGGACATCCTGTCATCATGTCCTTCACAGTGTGAGCCTAACCTCATCTTTATCAACGTGTGTAAAAAAAACAACAAAATAAACTGCTGCACCTGACAACAAAACTTCATGTCCAGAGAGGACAGCTCAAAAAACATTCATGATTTTACAGTATTGATCAAATTTCCCACACATAGAGGACCTTTTACGTGATTTGTGACATGAATTAACAGACTTATGCATTCAGTAATTTCAGCTATATTTTTAGTATTTCATTAGTGATCATTAATTTAAAAAAATGATACAATTATATAGTACTATATATTATCAAAATATGAATGTCTTTACTATTTCAAATAAATTCTATTCAACTTTCTATTCATCAAATATGAATAATTAATAAGAGATGTTACTTGAGCATCAACTCAATACCAGAATGATTTGTGAGTGATAATGTGAAGGAATAAATTACATTTTAAGACATTAAAATAGAAAAAGAGTTATTTTAAATTAAAATAATATGTCAATATTACTGTTTTACTGTATTTCTGATCATATAAATGCAGCCTTTGTGAGCATGTAAGATTTATTTCAGAAATATTACAAAAAATCTGGCTCCAAACTTTTGAATAGTAGTGTATTTAGTAGGTTTGATGATTAAATCCACAAATTAAATCTGCAAAATTAACAATAAAACAGCATACTACAGAAATAGCTTTGAGGCTTGATGTAATTTGATTTTTAATCAAAATGTAGGATTTTAGGCACACAAGAGCTTGGCCTAATTATTCCTCAGTGCTTTTTAAGTCTGTCAAACAGTGCCAGTGTAGAGCCCCCACTGAGGTAATTTTGGGCCCCATTGATGGGAAACTTACGAGTCTCTGACATCTTTACAACTTTTCTAAATGAATGGTAAGGCTTCCAAGTTTATGCGCTGTGTGGGTCTAATAGCTGAGAATTGGAATGTGGACAAAAGGAGGCACTTAGTCATTCTTACTGGCAGAAGGGTAGGCTGGTGTCGGGGTCTAGATGACAGGTGCCTCCGTTATAGCAGTAGCCGTCACACAACTGGCAGCTGGAGGCGATTCGACCACTGGTACAGCTGGAGGAACGACAACAAATTGGAAAAGCTAAAAAATGTGATTGTTGTATAAACCGAGGAGTCATTTCAGTGTGAACTTAATAAATAATAAATTCTATAAATTAGGCTTTGTATCATTATAAACTGCTTTAATGTCACCACAGTTGTTGGAACTTTATTATCCTGAATAGAATTTGCTACAGATGAGGAATGATTTCTGTGCCAATACAATCACCAAACCAAACTGTAAAAATACAGTAATGACTGTATTCAAACATGTTTATTGTATTAAAAGAATAAACATTTATTTTAAATTGTAATAATATTTTAGTGTTTTACTGTATTTTTTATTAAATAAATAATAAATTATATAAATTAAGCTTTGTATCATTATGAATAGAATGATGAATATCCTGAATAGAATACAATTTTGCTGAATGCGTAGAAATAATGGCAGAACATCAATTCTGTTCTTAATTTACTTTAGATGAGCGTGTCATTTTTGTATCAATACAATCACCAAACAGTAATGCCAAAATAATGACTATTCAAATATGCTTGCAATATTAAAATAGAACACAATTTTGAAATTGGAATAATATTTCACATTACTGCTGTTTTTACTGTAGTTTTGATCAAATAAATAAAGATTTTTATCATTATGAGCTACTTGAATGTTACCAATTATTATCCTGAATAGAATTATACTTTGCTTGGCACAACATCAATTCTGTACTTAATTTGCTTCAGAGGGGAAATTATTTTTAAAGGTGGAGTGTGAAATAATACAATACAATACAACCACAAAACTGAACTGTAAATATAACGTTTTTAAACATGTTTGCCATCACATACATCATTTTTATAGATATTAAAAAACAACTAACTTGCAAGCCACATCTCCTGTATCTCCATTAATGATACATGGTGCTCCATGGCACCGCAGGCACTTGTCGACGTCACACTTGATGCCTTCATAGCGAGGCGGGCACACGCATTCAACGTGTCCAGAACTAGACAGTGTGCAAGCCTGGGAATGGACGCAGTGGTGATGACAGATGTCTGTCAGGGAAAAGATATGTTCTTAATTAAGATATGAGGGCACAGTTCTTTCATATTATGCTCAAGTTTAATTAGAATTTTATAAAGCTTTAATGAGACTTAATTATCCGAATCAAATATCTACTGGTACTAAGATGAAAATGTGTCACCCCTTGGGTGCACAGCACTGAAAATGCATTACGGGTGCGCAGATTAAATTGTTTTGCAACAAATTATAATAACAAAGACTTTATAACCACAAATATTTTATCAGCAAAGCACAGAAATACCTCAAGGTTGTTACAGCAGCATTTAGAAAACCTCTTTGGGCACAGATCTTTAAAATACTAGCAAATGCCCTTTCGAGTCAAATACAATATTTTGCTTTCATTGGGCCTTTTATGTTGCTTTTGCCAGCTGTGGAGAGAAAACTCAATTCTTCCATTAACCACAATTTAGTGACTGGTCTTCTTTGTAAAAACCACAACAAACCCTCTCTGGAGATTGTATCGTTTTCTCCACATTCTCTTTTTTTCTGTTCCTCTCAGTACTTGAAAGATTTGAACAAGCAATATGGATTATGATGATACTGAATTAAAAGGGCGCAGCGGTAGATGTAATTACCTGCTAAGAGAATCACTGACCTATTGAATTAAAATGCAGTTGCTGACCATTTCTGCTGAGTACAAGCAATCTCTTACAATACTTACGATAAAGACAGCGGTCACCCGTGTACTCTGCCAAGCAGCGACACACTGGCTGGTTTCCAGGGCTTACGTCACACGTGCCTCCATTCAGACAGTGATTATCACAGACCCGCCTCTCACAGTTAGGGCCAGTGAAGCCTGTCACGCAGCGGCAAGTAGGTTTCCCTAAGATCGGAGTAGACAGATGCATCCATGTGGGCATTTTATTCATGTTTTGTCCTTTTGGTTTTAGTACCAAAAGTTGAGAGAATGTGAGCTGTTGGCAAAAGCTGGCAATTTCAGTACAGGCCATGATAAATGCTATGATTTTACATGAAGCAATTTATACTTTGAGCTAAACTGGAGTCTACAAGTACCATAAATTGACACCTGATGTAAAGCTGTCTGAAAATAGATCTAACACCAACCAAATGAACCACGTTCTGCAGTACAAACTTGAACCAAAAGGTTTAGTGTAAAAGTGGCCTGACTAAAAAACAAAACAAAACCAGAAAACACAATGTAAACAAATGGAGTCATATAATTATGACAGGAAGGGACATTATTTTGGCCATGACATGAACTTGTGGGAATGTAATTTCATGTTAAGGCCACAACATATTACTTTTGAAACCATGCTTCGGGAATGACATTTTTTTTCTTAAGATCATGATTTCTTGTTGCAAGAAATACATTCTTTTATTGTGGCCACAAGTTTAATGTGTAAACAATCATGTGTGAGCATAACAATCTGGGAAATGGAAATAATAATTTACAAACACTTTTGAATTAAGAATGACAAATCAAGGTAGGACATGGTTCTATTCTAGTCTATATTAGAATTATATAGTTACATATAATATAGTTAAAAATAAACAGCATTGAGATCCTTTAAAAAGATATGCAGAGCCACATACTGCATACATTGTAGTGCATGTGTTTAAATGTAATCACTATACACTATACGCTGTTTTTGTTTAGATTCAATAAATGGTGTTGAGTTTTGAGTTTTTACAATACGCCTCCCTCATGATATGACCTCAATAAAATATATAGTTCTACTTATAAGTAAAGCTTTCACTCGGTAACTATACTCTTTTTAATAACACTGCACCCCACTCGACCATTAACAAATCACCAGAGAAAATGATGAAATGTATCAAACTTCAGAGGATTCTGATGTTAAGAATAATTGCTTTCTTACATGCTTCATCAGTCAGATGATTGATTATGATAGATGAAGCTGTTATATGACACTCTTGACTAATTTTAATTGAGGTGCAGACACAAACACTCAACTGATTTTGTCATCAGCAATCCTTTGTAAGTTTCTACATTTGGGACCAAAGTGTTCAATTTCAAATGAATTCTTTATTAAAACAGATCAATTGCACATTAGCATACAATCCAAGAGTCCATATGCTGCCTTGAATCATTTTAGATTATAACCGTTATTACTAGCACACACACTGCCACACAGTTTTGTTAACAGATGTCTTTAAAATATTAATTTAGAAGAACTCCTAATCAAACTGCCGGGCACTCAACATTTCACAGTAGTTGCATGTAGAATGCATGTAATTTGATCGCAAGTACTGATTATAAGACCATTTCAAATACTTCATTAATCAGACTGAGACAAATATTTCACTCATGTATTGAAATCTACACAAAGCTGTTTGAGAGTTTCTTACCAAGAGGTGAGCCAGTGCACATGCCTCCGTTTAAGCAGTAATCTGTACAGTGGTTGACTTCACAACGTTCCCCAGAGAAATTAGGCCAGCAGTAACAGCGCCAGTCTCCTTTTTCATTGGCCATGCAACGTCCTCCATTCTCACAGGCAGGTCGACACAAGTCACCTTTACAATATTGAAACAAATTAACTGAAAATATATATATTTTTTCATTGAATCTTCATGTTCTTTTGTACCCCCAAAACCACGAAAAAAGTGAGCAGCCCTGCAGTAAAGTGAGGCTTCAGACCTGAGACAATGGGGTCAATACAAGAGCCATTGACCAAGGTCTTCCCCTCTGGACAGGTGCAGCTGGCCCCGGTTGGATTGAGCAAGCACATAAAATCGCAGATCATCCGCACACATGGATTGGCCACTGAATACAAAACAGATAAAGCATAAATCGAATTTGGAATGTACAATGACATTTAGATAAACTTCAATTTATAATCATTAGAATTAATAATTAATAATAATATTCAGCATAATTATTTTGATATAATTAAAACAACAATAATAATAATATAATTTAATTATATTAAAACAATTTGAGAAATTTATGCAACATTTATAAACATTCTGGTAGTTTTTTTTTTCCATTTCATAAATGTTGTCAATTTAATTGTGAAATTATTTATTATTATTTGTTTATTGCTAGGAAATTATAAAGAAATATATGGAAAAAAAAAATGTTCAAATTTTTATTAGCAGAGTTGAAAACCTTCCCTACAAGATGAAAAAAAAAACTTTAATATTGAATTAATTTCAATGTAATTGAAATTAAATTAATTAATTTTTTTTTTTTACTTTAATATTGAGGTTGAGGGTCAACAATCTAAATGTTATAACATCTTTCATAATTCTCAGAAAAAAAAAACAGGTTTCAGGCCCTATTTTGTATAGCATATTCATGGAAAGTGCCATCTAAAACGTTTTCAGTTTATTTATTTAATTTCTTAAAACTTAAAAGCTTGTCGAACTGGCGGCTTAAAAGTTGCAGATTTGAAAGCCGTGGCTCAAAGATGCCAGCAGTACGAGGGAACATCTGTATCAATCTTCAGTGTTTTGCTGAGGACATCAAACCTAAACTTTTAGCTTTTGCTGGCATTGCACAAGTCTCTCCACCAGGCTAGATCTCTGACTTTAATGAGTCAGTGGGGACTGGCTCAGCTGCCCCTTACTACAAACCCCCCAGAAAAGAAAGATCTTTTTGAGGTTGTGAGGTCATTAACACAACCAGATAACAAATAGCAACCAAGACCAACAGCAGAGGAGGCCAGCTTCTGAGAAGACAGTATATTAGAGAGTCGCAAATGCAATGCATGGGGAGGCAAATTAAATTGGTGTAACATTTTTAAAGAGTGTTATTTGCTTCAGTGAGATGCACAGAACACTAATGAAGAAACCATACGTTCACCTCAGGTTAAAAAAGAAAAAAAACTGTAGCTGTAAATACAACAACGCTGGTTATTTACAGTCAATTGAACTTGGATTACTGCTTTCATTTTAGACATAAGAACAGGACACTGTAACAGTCTCAAAATACTGTGTATGCAACTGCCAAAGGATATCACTCTGACCTTCAAAACACTGCAAAATAATTTTCTTTCAAAAACCCGGTAGAAGCAGCAAGCCTGAATCTAACAAAAATAGATTCAGATTCAATATCCACAAAAATAACCCCTAAAAGAACCATTTCTTCATTCTCCGAGTTGTACAAGAAAGGAAAAGGCACTGAATAGAAAACGTTTAGAGAAAAAGTATGCTCTTACCATCCTGCTGCTTGAAACGATGAGAGATCAGGACATTTGTTGTTTTTTCAATACCCAAGTCAAGAGGTTCAACTGTTTTTTTGCCATATTTATGGATTCTGAAAACTTCATTTTTCAGTCCTGTTCCATAAATGTAATCCTCAAAAATGTCTATTCTGTATGGTTGTGATATTCCTGTGCAGGCATGAAGTGAGGCAAAGACATTAGACAAACTGAATCTTCTAAAACACTTTCAATGGTTAACGATTTCAGGCATATAAGATACAGGAACAAAGCAAAATACTATCAGATTCCCTTTTAATGCTCTTCTCACCTTGCTTGCCATCGATTACCACCAATGGGTCTGAGCCATCGAAACGGACACTGCCAATGACAGAGAGCTCGGCATCAGCCCAATACACACGCTGGCTGAAGTAATCAATCGCCAACCCTACAGATAAATGACGGGAAGAGAGTTATTTCCATAATAATAAGATCTTGGCACAGAATGTTAAGAAACATCACATATTTAAACATTGACACATCCATGTTGGCAGGGTTTACATTACTAAAGCATTACACAAAAGCAACAGCTCACAATAAACCAATTCAGGAAAAGAGAATAGGTTATTAATAACCATAACTGTAACGTGTTTATAGACATGTATGAAGAGTTTCATTCATCTAGGTCTTGTGAGACTGTAGTAGGACTGGAAAATGTTTTTAAATAGCATCAAACTGGTATAAACAGAACCTTGATGTTTAGGTCAATTTGGTGCTAAATTTAACTTTTTATATAATTAAATAACCTTTAAGGAACCCTTGCTTCAATGCGGACATATTCAGCACAACAGCTTCAGATCTGTGTCCTTTTGCTCTTCTTGAAATAAACTCAGCAAAAGTTTGTCCCATATTTCTCTGAGTTAGCGTTGCTTGACTCATTATATTTCCTCTCTTGATTAAAGACTCGGATGTTGCATTTTTGTTCCTTTTCTAGAGATGATGGATTCCTAAAGCTGCACTGGAGGCGTAATATTGGCCCCTATAAAGGAGGCCATGGTTAAATGTAGCGGTACTTAGTGTTTCCCTGAGGAACACGCCTGCAGGTTTACTTAAAGGCATTGCATCTAAAACATTCCCTCAAACTCGGAAATGAGAAAAGAGCTGTGATATACCGAAACAGGATATGAGACCAACAAGCTTCTACATAAATGCATTCAGACCTTGACCTCATCCCTTTAGAAAGAACCAAAACAACAACCTCTCATTTATCACACTCACAGAAAAACAGCTGAGGACTCAAAAGAAAGAGCTCATGCCCATCACACTGAAAAACACAAAAACATACCTGTGGGTCTTCTAAGGTTCTTGTCCAATAGCACTCTACGCATGGAGCCATCCATCGCACTCTCCTCTATGTGTGAGTGGTCACCTATTACTGACCAATACATCATCCTGAAACAGGTCAAATCTTTACTTGATATATACATACAGATATGGCCATTTAGAATGCACATTTTTTTGTACTGTATATAAAAATTATTTCAGAAATTCAGAATCCTAAATATATATTTTTTACATTAAATTAGATTTTCAATTTCATATTTTCAATGTACATTTAGACTTTTGAAACCCACTATGTGAATTTAAAAATAACCCAAATAGTATTGAAACACGCTCCTACCCTTTGACTGGATTGACAGTAATGGAGTAAGGCTCTCCTGCAATGTCAGTTATCAGACGGGTGCAGTTGGGTCCCTTGAGTTGTCCCACGTTAATAGAGTATCTAAGCTTGGTCCAGTGAGCTGTGTAATAACTGAACCAGTGCATCCTAGAGTGGTCTGTCCAGTAAATATTTCCAGTCACCCAGTCAGCTGATACATCTCTGGGTCTGCGAAAGTCTGGACACTGCAAAAGTCACCCAGATAACAAGGTGATTCCCATGTGGGCCAAGACATCAAAGAATATTTAAGATTGTACGATAACATGTTTAGGAGAAAATTATTCATAAAAAGTGTGGTCAAAACTTCAGAGACTGTTCTTGGATTTGGAGAAAAATATTATTTTGTTTAAATATTTAATAAAAACAAACAATTTAGTCAATTAGTCAATACTAACTCATTATGGAGTTAGTATTGACTAATTTAAATTAAAGTGTACATACACCAACATTAAACGTAGATTGAATGTTTTCAGTATTCTTCTGCCATTAAATGTACTATATACAGCACAGAATTAATAAATTAATTAGGAGGAAGATTAAATTAATAGCTTTGAAGTGAATAAAAAAAAATCCAGAATATTCCTGAAAAATATGATGATAGATTCCACACAAGACCCACAATACTTACTATGATGCCAACATTTGTTTTAGTTTGACTCCTGTTTAGGATATCTTTGTAAAAAAGTCCACCGGGATTAAACTGAGTAGCCCAGATAAACTTTTGTTGGTGATACAGAGCATCCATCCCAATGATGCGGGCATTTTCCTCGATGCGAGCATGTACTTTGTGTCCATGGCTCTGGTTAAATGGATACACAAAACTTCGGATTTCAGTGTCATTAGCTATGTAGAGCACTCGATCTTCTGGTCCTGCCCGTTGAGTTATTAATATGCAAAAAAAATGAAAAGTGGCTAAATTCCATTTAGGGTTTAAGACAACAGTTTGACAATTACAGATGCAGATAAATCATTCTAACACAGCAATATGCATTCTAATCAATCAGTAATCTTTAATTCAAGTCAATACTTTAAAGAAAGACAATATACTGTATAGTTCTTAAAACATTCAGAAATATAAATGTACCACAGAATTACTACTTATGTTTGAAATGGCTTAAAATGTATATTTAGGCCCTGTGTGTTGAGGTAATGCATGAAAAGATCTAGTAAGTCATTCATAGTCTAAAATAAAATCTCACACAGTGAAGCTAAAGGTCAAGTCAATAGAAAATATAGATCCTTACCTTTTGCTATGCAGCTACCATTCATATCCTTATAATTTTTGTTACATGTACATTTGTATGATCCTTTTGTGTTTGTGCAATAGTGAGAGCAAGTGCCAAAATTAAGACACTCATTGATTTCTGCAAAAAAGAGAAGAATAAAAGTCAGATTTCGAGGAATAGCGCTTTCTGGAAACTGTGTGATGCTCACTATGTGGCTTTTTTTCACATGCTGAGTGCTTGAAAATAAAACGTCTGATGTGGTCTGCTCACTGCATCTCATTGATCTTTATTCCCAGAAAAAACACTATATGTGAGCGCACAATCCTTTAACTGGAAATTTTCTTTTCCATGCAAAACATTTTCAGTAGGTTAAGCATTTTCAGGAGCTTAAGCTCAACTTTGGTCTCTGGTTCGGTCTTACCACACAGAGAGGAAAACACTGATCCTTGACAAATTTTTGATCCTTGAAAAAATCTAGCTATTTCCAGCCAGCTGTAGACCAGTATACACAGACTTGATGAATAGAACAGGCATTTTGAATCTCAAAAAATGTGTGGAAAACATTGAAATGATAAAATGACTGACAGGACAGGATTCAGAGCAAGACCTTGCAACCAAAAAGTGTACAATTTCTGCACCACTAGCAAGAAGTACTGTCAAAATAATGACCATTTTCAAACAAGTGTCAAACATTCCCACATCTACCATGGCTGGACAAACAGGTCCAAACTTGGGTCATTGGTTTGGGCCAGTTTCAGAGATATTTGCCCCCTGGATTGATTTTTAGATGACATATTTACTGTGTTGACAGCATAAACAGTAGCTTATACTGCTGTGTGAGATGTTTTTATTTGAAATAATTTAATTAAAATGAAGAAGAAATACATTAATTTAATAAAATGCATTAAAATAAATCCTCAATCTAATTAATTATACTGTTACCAATACATTTAAACATCAACTCATATTTTATGTGCTATAGTACATACGTATATATCAAAAACAGATGAATTCATTACAAAGATTTCTTGTCCCACCATTTAAATTTTCTAGGGCATTTCAAACATTAATTTCTAAACCTTGTTGAGCTAATGTTGTTCTGCACAAAGACAAAGACTGCAGTTCTTTTTGGTGCCACAGGTATGGCAGAAATTGCACATTTCACCTTTAAATTGAAAGTCTAAATCCACATTCCTCCCTCAGATAAAGCAGTGAATCATTTTTCTGAACGCTAACAGAATCAGGGAAGATAGTCTGACAGTACCTTCACACTTTCTGCTTCTGAGATTTCTCTGAAAGCCAGGTTTGCAGTGGCAAATTGCATTTGTGTTTGTATGATTGCACACTGCATCCTCCCCACATGGATTCATCCTCTTTCCACATATGTCTCCATTTGAAGCTGGAATGAGAGAGAGAGAGCTTTGAAGTGACATACTTTATACTTGCACCCAACTGTCACAGTGCATGATGGGAATTTTTTTTTGTCTTTTGATGCTTGGTCATAGCCAACAAATAAAATGTGTATAAGAAAAAACTCATCTGGAAGATAAGCCTAAATTATTTTGTTATAACAATTCCAGACGTACAACATGTTTCCATGTAAACCACCACGAATGCCTTTAATCTGATAATATTGCTTGTTTTGCGACAGATTAATCTGAGAGATTTGGTATTGCATGCAATTTAGAGCACATACAAGCCTTGCAGTCCTGTTCATCTGATCCTCCATCTCCACAGTCATCAAACAGGTCGCACTGCAGTTGTGCAGGTATACATTTACGATTACTACAGGTAAACTCTGCCTTCCCGCAGGGCTTGGGCCTAGTTGACACAGCCTCTGATTTGGGCCCCATAGGAAAGAAGAAAAAAACACATCCATTTCAATCTGAACTTTAATTGGCATCTTATTCATCACCACCCAAAGAGTCTTCAATCAAATTTACTGTAATCATGCGAGTGATTAATGGGCACTACGTATCCGAAGGACCTCAGGAACTGCTAGCAAAACAATAAAATCACTTAAATCTAGACTAGATCCTTTATTTGTCAATTAAAAAAAACGTATGGCACAAAAGATGGATTTCCCATTGTGCTGGTGAGGATAAAAGTATCATCAGAGACTTGTGAATGAGCCTACCACATTCATCTTCATCTGAGTTGTCCCCACAGTTATCCACATTGTTACAGATTTGATCAAGCCGTAGACACACTCTGTCATTTCTGCAGCGATACGGCCTTGCTGGAGGACAAGGTAGTTTGGCTATAGAAATGAAAACCAAATGTTACAGTATACAGTATGTGCAGATTTTTCTGCTTTGAAAATGCAATTGACTGCTATATATATATAGAGTATATATATATATATATATATATATATATATATAGAGTCAAAAGTTTGGAAACATGATTTTTAAATGTTTTTAATGAAGTCTCTCACCAACTTTGCATTTATTTAATAAAAAAACAGTGAAAACATTAATATTGTAAAATATTATTACAATTTGAAATAACCATTTTCTATGTGAATATATTTTAAAATCTAATTTATTCCTGTTATTCAAAGCTGAATCATTACTCCAGTCTTCAGTGTCACATACTCCTTTGGAAATCATATAAATATTTTAGAACTATTTTGACAATTACCCTTATGTTGGAACCTGGAACTACTAGAATAAGTGATGTATTTCATTTGTAATTCAGTCAGTGACCCTTACATACAAACAAAGTTTAACATCAGAAAACTCAAATTAAAGAGTTTTGCCCAGCAACACAAGCCTTTCAATTCTGAATCAGTTCCGCAAGCGAGAAGCGCCACCATAGGTCATGCAATTCCACTGGGAGAGATGAATATCCTACCACACATCTCGGAGTCTTCATCAGAGTTGTCTCCGCAGTCGTCCTCACCATCGCACACCCACACATGCAGCTTACACAGGGTGTTGTTGCAGATGAACTCATCGGGGCGACAGAAGAAAGCATCTGAATAAACAACATCAAACTGGTGTTAAACTGCAACACATGGATATTTTGCTGAATTAAACAGGGTTATGACAACCTGAGCGAACACATACATTAGTCAAAACTATGAAAACTGCCTCAGAAAAGATATATTAATTCACTAATATAGTATCAATGTCATGTATGAACATAAAATATTTCTAAAGTTTTTAAGTACAGTTTCTGATTAATGGTTAAGTCCTCATACCATGACCACAGTTCTCCTCATCGCTGTGATCCACACAATCGAACACGTCATCGCAGCGCCATCGTTTAGGGATGCAGTGAGCATGGTTTTTGCACAGAAACTCATCTTCTCTGCACTCTTTGACACAGTCCATCTGGTGTGAGAACAACAACGAAAGCCCAAAATACTTTCAAGAGGAAGACTTCGCTGCACTGGTGAAGTAAAGAACATCTCTGTTTCCATGGAGTCAAACATGAGTCCAATATACAAGATGTTCAAAAAATTTAATGTTTCCAATACGGTGCATGTTTATCTCACAGTTAATTAAAAACAATATGCCATCATGTTATTGCTTGTGTGATGCACATATCATCAAATACGAGCTTCTGAATGCACATATGATATCTTGTACTAGTGATCTATGTATGTCTTCAGTTTTGCATCTTTTGATTACTGTATCTGATTAAAGCAATTAATAATTCCAGTGTGGATTGTCACATCAAGGCTGTAACAATTAAATGATCAATCTGTTCTTCACTGCTGAAAAATCCATCAGAAAATAGTTTCAGTCGTAGCTAGTTTAGCTGATTAATTAGCTGCTGGGGCTAAGGTCAGTTTGTGAGACCATCACTGTCAACCTAGTTAAAGCTGGTAAAGTAGGAAACCTTTGAAATTATAATTTACTTTCTTAATCCATGTTACAGGTATTATTGTGCACCATTCATCAGTGCATGTTATGCCAAAATTCTTGAGTGAAATATAATAACTTGCTCTGCTGCTGATCTACTTTCCTTTTAGCTGAACCCCTCTTATTTTGTGTTTCACTCAGTAATATTTCAGATTATGGAAGCAGAATGGGTTTGAGTGATTTTCATGTTGATTTTCAGCTTGAACTGACTGACCAGTTTGTCTACTTTTATCTGCTTTGATCTGGTTTATTTTTTTTCCAGAGAGGTTTTATAGTGGCTGGTTGTATCTCTCTTAAATCTTTTTACAATATATCTACTTGTACATGTCTTTGTTTTTGTTTCACGACTGCACTTGTGCACAGTTTCTGAGAGAGGAGCGCTTGATGTAAGGTGAGAGGGTCTTGCTAGAGGACTGACCTCATCAGAACTGTCCAGACAGTTGTCATGTCCATCACACCTCAGGCTGGCAGACACACAACCTCCGCTGGCGCACACATACTCATTTAGAGAGCAGGAAGGAAGCACTGCAAACAGATGATGGGTAAAAATCCACCCTCACATACAGATACACAACTGATGTGTACAGGAAGAGTGAGATAAGATATGTCAGTGGGTAAGTTGTGTCACCTATAATCTAATATACCTTGAATATTTTTAGCATTTGACCTATATAAAGTTGTTTTTATGTCATTGATGCTAAAAATCAGTTTTTCTTTTTTGCACGTCTATCGGGATAGCAGGGATTTTTTTTATGTCAAAACACATTTATACTGGTCTAAATATATGTATCAACCATGATAACGAATTGTCAATGTATTAAACATATATAAATTAAGTAACTAAAGGTTAGTCATGAATTATTACATTTTTCTAAAACTGTAGCTGTGGGGTAAAAGGTACCACATTTTATAGCAACAAATTGTCAACTTATACTCAAAATAGAAATACTATTATAAAATGTATTTTTTTTTTTTACTAAATTTATATATTTTGATTAATGTGCAAAAAAAATATGATTTCAGAATTGGAATGTGACACGTCTTCGTTCAAAAAGCAAAATGCACATAAATTATTAAGGCATCTAAATAAGTTCTTAGGTTAAATTAAACTTTAACTAAGGAGTAAACACACTAGAGAGCTGACTAAGGCACTTGTGTTTATTATGCACAAACTTTCTGAAAGACAAAAAGTGAGCTAAGCATTTGAACTTATCAGACAATGTAATCATAAAACATTTAAAGCTGAAATGTTTATTTTCTCAGTGTTTACACACCGTCTCCCATCCCAGGTTAATGTGCAGAGACAACCATAAGTAAGTCTTTTATAGGTTTTATTAGACAAAAAGTGCAAACATGTTTGGTTCTCACCAACTATGACAAAATGTTTGAGAATCTCAAGCACTGGTGCACTGGCGTGAGTTTGGCGCTGGACTATGAGTTTGAAGGGGAATGTTTAGGGAAATAATTGGAAAGTTGTGTAATGTTAGTGGTGTAGAAATGATACACTTCAGCTCTAAAGACCCCCAAATCTGATAAAGTTACCTGTTCCGAGGCAATTTCTCTCATCTTCCCCTGTCTTACAGTCTTCCTGGCCATCGCACAGCCATTTACGGGAGATACAGAGATTGTTGTGGCATTGAAACTGATCCTCTTCACAGTGAGTCTCGCAATCCTTCTGAAAATGCACAAAGCAAGGGGAAACTTTCTACAGTGTCGTCTCAAACTTCAGTTTGTATCATTTTTATTATTTTCGGGCTTGTCACTTTAATACTCTGGGAGGCAGTCAGGACAGAATTGAAAGTTTTGTAAATCACATTTTAAAAATATCCACTGTCTTCATGACTTGCTGATGAAGCCATAAGAGTATGAGGACTAATGTTGTATGAAAACTAAGATTAAACAGCTTTGAGATAAATGGCTCGAAGGGAATGTCTGAGAATATAAGACAACTGCTGTGCTGTCCTCGAATGACATCCAGCATTCACTGACCTCGTCTGAATTATCAGCGCAGTCATAGTCACCATCACAACGGAAGCGTGCTGAGATACAGTCCCCACTGGCACAGGCAAAATCCTTATGATTACAGGTCACCGGCTCTGTAGAGAGGAGAGCAGAATGAGACAGCTAAAGTGACACAGCTACCCTGACCGTGCCCTGTGAAGCTGTCCGCACTGAAAACACTGAAGTAAACCTTCGCAGAGGACAGCAGTGAGGCAGAAAGAGCAAATCAAAACTGCTAAAGTGGCCTCGCACTTGGACATGAATTGGCATTGTACCATCTGTTACCAAGGTTCTTGAAAGTTTGCCAAGAACTTAAAAGGAGCTATTTGCAGACTAATAAGCAATTAGAACGTCTAAAAGGGCTGTTCCCGAAGAGAGTCCACAGGCTGTAATGATTGGAAAAACATGTTGGGTGGTTAGAAAAACTGTTAATATAAACTGTTTGAAATTGGTTGTTGATTTAACAACATAATGTATGAAAAAGGGCCATTAAAGCAAAGGCATTTTGGAACATTATACATGCTCATTATTTACTCAGACTCCTGTCATTTCAAACCCATATGCTTGTATTTTTTTACAATAATTTTAAAAGCATGAAAAAAAAAAATCTGCATATAGCTTTATTAAAAAAATTGGAGTTTCTGAAAGAAGTCTCGTATGCTCACCAAGACTGCATTTATTTGATGACAAAATACAGTATTAACAGCAACATTATGTAGTATTACAATTTAAAATGTTAATTATTACAATTTCAGCAGTCATTACGTCAGTGTCACAAGATCCTTCAGAAATCATTCTAATATGCTGATTTAGTGCTCAAAAAATTATTTCTTATTATTATCAATGTTGAAAATGGTTGTGCTGCTTAATACTGTTGCAAATGGAAACTTGAGGAGATCTGCAGGATTTGAATGCTATTTAATTTTTTTCTCTTCCAAAATTTTTTTTTTTTTTTTTTTCGGCAAAACGTCATTGTATTATACAGTATTAATTTATAAAAAACAAACAAACAATGATAATATTAACTGTTTGATACTATAGTACTATACTATAGTAACTGATGATGATCCTATAATGATGATAAACGAAAATGATAGTATTAATATTTATAAATAGCTATTAACAACAAATAATATAAAACTAATATACAAAATACTAAAATGTATGTAAATTAAAATAATGGACTAATTACGTAATCTTTTACTTAATTAAATAAACTTTTTATTAAAAAAATAATTTTAAAGAGCATTTACATATTGGAAATTTCCTCCAGTTTCTAGTTACCATGGGCTGTCAAATCACAGATTTTTTTCTCCTGCTCTTGTTTTTTGTCTTTTTTGAAGTTTGACAGACCACGATAACTAAAAACAGTCATATGGAAAGAACATATGGGTTTGGAATACAAGTAAAAAATGACATGGCATAAAACACACATAAATAGTTTATCTTTCTTTGCGGCAATGTGGGCAAGATCAGAAGTGAACAGACGAACGGTAAACAAACAGACAAAAAGAAATCTTCAAATAGTCTGCGAAACTGGCCTCTGAAGAGCCCACACAGCGTTTGACAGTTAAAACAATTTAGTACAAACACGAGTGTGGAAAAAGCTTTATTGTGCTCAGAGAGATGAGAGCGACTCACTGCAATGCTCCTCATCGGAGTTGTCTCCGCAGTCATTCTGGCTGTCACATCTCCAGTGGTCCGGGATGCAGTTGTTATTCTCACAGCGAAATTCATGAGGTCCACAGGTCTTTTCATCTTTTTCATCAGACACAAACAAACACACAGATGAAAATGGCTTCAAAAGTGCATGAATATTAATGCAGTGCTACCGCATTTCGACACGTAATCATCATTTCCTCAGGGTTCTGGGCCCGGATCTGACACTAAGTTCAAAACATGCCCACACTCAAGAGGCTAACGCACCATAAGATGAGATACCTGACTGTGCTGCCGATAGCTTCCATCCTCAATAACCTGAACACTTGACACGTAACATCAAACACTTTGTCACCTGGGCACAATCGTCTATGATGAACATTTCTGAAGGAGCTCATTCTACCTTTTTCCAGAGTACGTGCAGTGTTTATGTTATATAACCTAAGAACTTTCTGAGGTGTTAGAACCCAGATAAATTGTTAATGAACAGACATGAGGACCACATCATATGATCAAAACTTTAGTTACTTTAGGTTACAGCCCCCCACCCCACCCGCCAATAACACAGGCTAAGAGAAGCAAACTGCAAATACTTGCCAGTTTTCATTAGTGAGAAATAATAAAAGAGCATCCTAGAATATCTCCCTTGACAGACTCTTGTTTAAATATTCTCTAATTTGGTGCAGGCATGTAGCGATAGAAAGCATCCAAAGGAACGTCTAGAGATACTGGCATCTGAGAAAAAAAAATACTGCTTATTGTTTGAGAGATGATTCTTAGTTACAATAATAAAAACTGTCTGTCAAACACTAATGAATGTTACAACACTGAAGCCGCTGCATACGATATAGTCTTCTGAGATAAAACAATGCATATTCATGTGAAGATAGAATTTATCCATTGATCTTACAACATGTACACAAATTTCCACTTATTTCCGTATGATTGTAATTCCCAGTATGACCAAAAGTGAACTGGTAAATATCAATAAAGCTCGCCTGTTATGTTAATTCCACCATTTCACATCAATTGGCAAGATTTAGATCTATAATTACTTGCAGGCCAATGTAGATAAAGTGCATCACATCTGGAAAATCAATGGAGACACCAGAGGAGCCCGTCACACCTCAATTACAAAGTGACCCCTCTACTGTTCCACTGATGTGTCACTCATTTGGGGGATTTTTTCCCTGAGTTGCAGATAATCCATAACAACATCGGATATATTCAGCCAATGCAATCAAAACAATTTTCTCAATCAAGTTCCGACAATGTGATTTTTCCCCTTGCAACAGCCAAGCTATTGATTTCATTTCTTTTGTCGAGCGATATGGGAAAGCTATGCTCATCATCCCTGCTGGGACAAGTCACAGTGTTATATATACACCATATATTGAGGACAATTACATTTAAGACATCCACTTAGAGGCTGTGGACTGCAAATAAATAATGATTTTCTACAATGATGTGAGAGTAAAAAAGCAACAACATCAGCGTGCAGTATAGATCTTTAATAAGTCTAATATTTGAGAGTTTGAGAGGGAATCTTCTGATGAATCATTAATAAGGTTCAAAAGGCTATGGCTCTGATCCAAAACTGCTCACAAACAGTAGGCAGCCTATTTAAGGCTTGTTCCAAAAGGCACTTTTATCTTTACCCTTTCATAAAACTTACTGTTAGCCTTTGAAAGTGTACCGTACATACTGTATGTTTAATGTAATGATTTACATTTAATCATTTAGCATTTTATTTTTATAATAAATAAAATAATAAAAAAAATTAGATAGAAAAGAGATAGAATAGATAGAGCTAGTGTTAGAAGGTCAAGTAATTATTATTGCAATAATTAAAAAGAAAACAAGTAGAATAGAAAAAGAAAAGATAATCCTAATGTTAGAGGGTCATTTTTTATTATTTAATAAATAAAAAGAAAACAAGTAGATAAAATAGACATAGAGAGTTCTAGTGATAGAGGGTCAAATGTAGATGGAAGAGACGTTTCTTGAATTCAATACATTCTAGATTAATATAAATGCTGTTATTTTGAACTCCGTATTTATCAAAGAATCATGAAAAATGTATCACTCTTTCTACATAATATAATAAAGCATAACAGAATAATTTCTGAAGGATCACTGCAGACTGGAGTATTAGCTGTTGAAAACTCAGCCTTTCCATCACAGGAATAAATTACATTTGAAAACATATTAAAATAGAAAAAAAGGTTATTTTAAATTGTAATAATATTATTGTTTTTACTATATTTTTGATCAAATACATGTAGACTTCTTTCAAAATGTCAACAAATCTTACCAACCCAGAAGTAAGCCAAGTAAGGAAAAACTCTGCATATCATTTTGTGTTTATTAGAACATCACATATTTAGCTTAGCTACATGCTAAAGGGAAGCTCTGCTGAAATCAACTGTGAGTGAAGTCTCCTGCGTGCTTTGTTTGATGAACGTTATTTATATGCAGCCTGGAGTTGCTGCCTAAGCAGAGTGTTCCAAATCTGTCATTTACGAGGTTACAATTCAATTAGGATTCTGTCATAGAAGGAAGCTGCTTATAGAGACATTTAGGTGAACCTCTACTGTATATTGCAATTTTTCAGTATAGATCAAATGATTGGTACTAATAAAATGAGGTACACAGCTTGTTTGTTCAATATAGAATATAGAAAAATACTCAAAGCAAAGTATGCCTAGCGAACCCTCAGAAATTGTTTTGCCAGTGTATCGCCACTTTAAATGTCTGGAACACATAGCCGAGGAAGAATGCAATATGTGAGGCCACCGCTGATGTGCCACTGTCAAACTAAATCAGGCATTCAGGCAACAAAACAGGCCCAGGGGAATTATTACAAGCCACAGCTAATAAAAGCCGAGTGGTTCATGATTAAAGCTGGCCTCACTCCATCAGAGAGAGAGAAGACTGTGGGAGCATACAGAATTGACATTAGCCCCAATCAGACTTTCAGACGGGTCTGCGCGTGTGGCTGACCGAGGCTCTGATTTGTGAATAATAACTGCAGCTCACTCACCACAATTGGCCTCGTCAGAGCCGTCAGCACAGTCTGGGTCTTCGTCGCACACCCAGAGCTTTGAGATGCAATGCATGGTGGCCTTGCACTGGAACTGGTCTGGAGAACATGTGCTCTCAGCTGGAACATTAAGGCAGACAGAAAATAGCAGGTTATTTATAAGGCCAGTGAAAAACTATTGTAAGAGTTTGAGGGGAAAAAAAACATTCAAAACTTTTTGGTTCTTGTAAAGGTCATACATATGATTCAATAAAGGAAGTATATATGTGACATCTTCACTTTCTTTACAATGTGACAAGGTCTTCTGCAATTACCGTCCAAGAACGGAGGAAATGACAGCCTAGAACTGTTAGTCAAGGCTGGTCATAAGAAGGTCAAATGGGGAGTGATATATGGCATTTCTTCAGCTACAAGTAATTTTATGTTGCAGAGGTTATTATTTATTTATTTACTATTACTAAACGATCTCAATTTATTTTGCTTTATGTTGTATGAAGGTCAAATTAAAATGCCTTGGAATAAAAAAAAGCCTAAATCATATACTTTTGCCACTTTTAAAATGTATTTTATGCATAGACTTTACTGTTTTACTGTCTCAGGCCCAGACTTCAGTAGAAATACTCAAAAATATTAATATAATCACAAATAATAAATTACATTAGACTCACAAAGGCTAAAACACATGTAAACCATTTCACTGTTTATTGTATTAAAATATTTATGGCTTATATTGAGTTTTACACAAATTACCCCAGTTCCCTCATTTGTGACCTTGACCAATAATTTTTCAACAATTTCAAATTTGTGCTTTTGGAAATCAGGCTAGCAAAAGTTTCACAGTGAAGTTATGCACACTTGAGATGAAATATGAAAAAGGTGAAAACTGAAGGTAAAAGAAAAATCTAGTTGCTTTTTTAGATCAGGATTTTCATTGTCTCTAAATCTGTATGAAATTATGCTCAATAATACATTATTTTAATACCATATTTAAATGTGTTTAATTTGGATTCATAAAATAAAATTAACCTTAGCGAGACTGTCTGCCATTTTATAAAAAAGAAATTAAACTTTATTTCCACCACAGTCATTTCCAAATGAGATATGGTGAAAATGTCCATGATGGATCAGTAAAAAAAACTTTGTCTGTAACACACTGAGCGGTAAAATTTAGTGTGAGTTTGAAAATAGCTTATAAACATTTCTACTCCAGGTGACTTTATTTCTCACTGACAAGTATTGCTTTTCTTTCAGAATACCTAATAAGCACCTGGCTATTCTTTTAGCTCCCAAACCAGCCAACTCATTTGGTGGGATAAAAGCCACATTTGAGATCTCTCAGTCTGGATCATTAAATTCACAGGGGAAAAGCAAAATTTGGCAGAGTTCGAACACTTCTGTCACAACACCCTTTAGTTTACGAGAATGAGGCCCATTATTGTCAGTGGTTAATGGAGGGAGCAGAAACTGTCATGGCGTAGCTTACGGCAGTCTGTCTCGTCCTCGCCATCCCCGCAGTCGTCCTGTCCGTTGCAGCGAAGATTTAATGGTATACACTTCTGCTTTCGGGTGCACTTGAACTGGCCTGACAGACAGATGTATGTATCTGCAAATGGGGGGAGACATTACAGTGAGAAAACCATTAGATACACCATCAAGCTGGATCAATTCAGCACGATCATCCATATTCCAGTTGCATTTGGTTGCTTCAGAAGAGACGGGATGCAATAAGAATAAAACTGAGATGATTGCAGAAACAATATTATTTGTGTTAAAAGCACTAAACGTCTCAAATCTTAAATCGGTGTTGGTCCAATACATCCCAATTACGATCGTTAAATGACAAAACACCCTGTACTCTTTTCTAATACTTCTAAAGTGGATATCGATCGTTTGATAGCGGCAAGAGTCTGTGTAATTGAACATTCAGAGACAGCTGTGCTAAAGAAGATTTGTTGCTGATGAAAATTCAAGGCAGATTTTTCTCGCTCGTGCTCGCCACATGTTTCACAGGAACTGAATTCTGCAAGGGAGTCCCGATAGCCTCGCACAGAGAGAAAAAGCAATGGATCTGTCGATAAGAACATGGCATTTAAGAACAGCTTTCGTATGTATTATTCTGCTCACCACAGTTGGCCTCATCTGAGTTGTCCCCGCAGTCATTCTCTCCATCGCAGATGAAGGGAGGTAAGGCACAAAGGCCAGTGCCACACTGAAAACGCCCAGGCTGGCATTTGAATTCCGCTGGAAAAATGATGATTAACAGTGAACTCCGGAGGATTCAAAGCAATTTGCACATTGGTGTGTGTTTTTAAACCTGAGCTGTGTGAGGTTGCCTGAAATGGGCGAGTCAACCCACGTTCCATTATTTCTCTAAAAGCACTTCTACGATATTTAATGCTCCCTGCCCTTTAGCGAACAACAGAGGTTCCACCTATTAACAGCAGCTATTGGCAGCCTGTCATTTTCTGTTTGTACTGCTCAAGTGAATCACCAAGCCACAAAGTAAATCTAAAAACAAGCTCACTGGGAAACAAAAATGAAAGAGCGAAGGTTCCTCCTTTTGCACGACTTAAAGGTCAGTCTACCGTGAAGCTGTGAACTAGTTCATCTTCATACTGTTTGTAACAGCACTGGCATGTGGTAATATCAGGGCCCATTTTAACTGGTGGGAAAGGCAGTTTTAGAAATGACAAAATTTGCCCTTCTCCACTTGTTTGGAATATAACCACTGCATTTTGTTTTGCTATGCTGCATTGTGATACTGTCGTTGGCTGTGTAAAACAATGACTTTAAAGCTGCAATGTAATCGAAGTACCAACAATTTTTTTTTCTTCCATACTGTGATGCATATTTAGGTGAAACAGATTATTGGAA
The DNA here is from genome assembly GCA_027422415.1 of Schizothorax lantsangensis. NCBI lineage: Eukaryota > Metazoa > Chordata > Actinopteri > Cypriniformes > Cyprinidae > Schizothorax > Schizothorax lantsangensis. The sequence continues at coordinate 27,016,137 of CM049848.1, read as the reverse complement.
AAAAAAATTCAAAGGAAAGGATTTGGTTTTGTCCATCGGTTGTTGATTGGATGACAGTGCAAGTGCTTCACTCGCATTTGCGATTAGTAAATAGATGTGTGCAAACAGTCACACTATATTTTAAGGTCCAAATTCTCGCTATTAACGCCTTTGCCTCAATAAACTCCTAATTTGCTGCTTATTAATAGTTAGTAAGGTAGTTGTTAGGTTTAGGTATTTGGTAGGATTAGGGATGTAGAATATGGTACAAATAAACAGCCAATATGTTAATAATAGGCATGGTAATAAGCTACTAGTTAATAGTGAGAATTGGTCCCTGTACTAAAGTGTTACCATGCAAACTGTAAGGTGTATTTAGGAGCCAATTTGTGAATAAAAGTGTCCATGTGGGAAAAATTCAATTTTGTGAAATTTAAGTCATAAAAGTTCTTAAATATCTTAAATGATCATTTTAAGACTTCTTACATTTGTGGATGGAAAAACAGATGTAGTGATACAGCGCAATGTGATTACAAAACTTCAAGTATGTGATTTAGTTAAATAAATGTGAGTGCCTCACATTCAAATTAAATATGTGGTGCTGTTGCGCATTCTACAGGCTCGCAGTTTCAGAGAAGTTTGCAATCAATAAACAGTAAAATTTTTTCCTTTGAAAAAAATACGCATCGAAACCAAATGAGTTTGCAGTCAATTGTTAGAAAGAGGCGGGGTTTATGTGGACAAAATGATTGGAGAAGTACTGTATATCACTAGTGAAATCTGTTATTTCACCAAAACATTGAGGTATGACATTCTGACGTCAAAATGTAAACGTAAAAAATAAAAAGTAAGTAAATAAATTAATATATATGCATGGATGACTTGTTCACAATAAGATCAATAAAAAGCATTTAAAAAACAGAATTTCCATTTCATGCTGACTTTAAGACCAAGCAGAAGCTACTGCCAAGCAGTTGTTTTGAACGAACGCGCAAACGATAAACTGTAATCCAACATGGCTTGTGCTCATCTTCTAGTCTTGCCTTTCAGCAAATCAGAACATCACATAATGCAATTAATATTCATGACCTAAGTTAGAGCGCTGAGCAGCTTACAGGGAGCCATCTATTGTGAACAACAAAAGAAAAGCAAAGTTGTCTGGCAAAAAACTGAATTTTTATAATCAGAGTTGTGACAAGGCCTTCCTATTAAACCTGTATGACAAAAACACGATACTGCTGACGTTTCTCGAAAGATTCACTTTAAAACCGGTCTCATATGCATGTAACCATAGCAACTAGGCATATAAAACAGAGTCATACTTGTAAAGAGAGGCTGATGAGATTTATAATGTGCCCCACGCACTTTTTGAATTGTTCTTAAAACCCTTGGTCATGACACCGCATGAATATTATAAACTGTTCTAAACAAAAACAACAGTGCAGGTAGTGTAGGCTGGGTAACATTGGAAGCTAAGCACTCACGGCAATCCGCAGGCTCATCAGACCCATCACCGCAGTCATCTACCGTATCGCATTTCCACCAGAATGGGATGCACTCATCCGTTCCACAGCGGAACTGCAAAACAAGTCCACCGCATCGGAAAAAGTCAATCAGTTATGGGTAACACAAACTGGAACAATCATTGCAGTTCCGACTAATGACATGGAATCATCATTTTGGCATACAGACCTGGCTGGCTGTGCAGTTGGACAGGCATGTCTTGTTATCGGCAGCCAAGTAGAAGTTAGTCGGGCAGGCACACTTGTGACCTCCACCAGGAGAGAGTAAGCACAAGTGGCTACAGCCTCCATTGGCCACTTGACACTGGTGTTTGGGGACTGGAAAAAGGGGACAGAAATGGCTAATTATTAGGTAATATTAAAATAATATTTATGCAGCTCTTGCCATATTGTATCAAATCTAAAAAAGGCCAATAAAACATCATAAAAGTCCTGCAAAAGTGTCCATAGAACATATAATATAATGTAATATAATACAATATATAGACTACATTCATACCATTCCAAAAAAAAGAAAAACTTTCATTTAGCAAGGCCACATTGAATTGATCATAAGTGACAGTAAAGACATTTATAATGTTATAAATTATTTATATTTTTATTTCTTTTTTAATTTATATATATCAGAATAGAGTCCTGAAAGAAAATATATCATTGCTACCACAAAATTGCAACACAACTGTTATCAACACAGAATATAAGGAATGTTTTTTTAGCTCCAAATCACCATATTAGAATTGTTTCTGAAGGATATATTAAATAGATCCTTAATATAATAAATATTAAATATAAATAAATATTTTTTTCTGTTAAACAAAATAAAACTTACTAAATAATATAATATAATATATATAATTTATTTTTATTAATTTATATACATTCAATGATATTATAAATTGTTGTATGGAGCACATGCACATAATTCCTTCAATCCAAGATTTAAGTCTATAAATGGCAAGAGCTGTGTAAGAGTGAGTAAATAACAACAGCATTTTCATTTTTGGATAAACCAAGTGTAAAATTAATACAATATTTATTTGAAACAGTCTCTACCTTCAGGCTGGCGTAGTGGGTGGTAGACAATGACAGACTTAATGGCTTGCCATGAATTCAGGAGCTCGATGGCATTAGCACCGGTGGTCTTATGAGCTCGACGGAGAGATTTGGACTTCCCGTCAGTCCAGTAAATGAAGTCCTCGAACAGCGTGAGCCCCATCACACCCTGGATGTGGTCGTGAGGAACTAAGGTAAAGAGTATCATACCATGTACCATCATTAAAGTTGCATTACTGCATTCATAAGTGATTTACTCAGTCATTATCCTACAACTTTCAAATTTACTGTACTCTAGTCTAACTTTTCTGAATGTACTGTAAGTACAGTGACAGATCTTTAATGTTATACTTTTTTTTGTTGCATATTCCACACACATATAAACAGATGATTGTGGCCTTGCATTATTATACTGTTGAAAGGCTTTATTGCGGTCTCTTTTATCCAATTGCTGCCTTGTTATGGTCCACTAATCTAATACATGAATAAAAAAACAGAGCAAAATTACGACTCATTTTGTACCCCGGTGCCTCTGAGAACCGTCCATGTTGGCAAAAAAGATGTGATTATCATCAGCCCAGTAGATTCTCTTGTTTGTGTAGTCAATGGTTAGAGCTGAGGGGCTGTAGATTTCTTTGTTCACAATAACGCTCTGGCCTTGGCCGTCCATGCCAACTCGACCGACGTGAGGGTTTTCACAGCAGTCAATCCAGAACACATACCTGAGGAACAGAGTGTGACCCTCATTCATGAACTCTCATCACAGTTGTTTCAAGCTGAGATTAGCTATTCTCATTGTTCTGGAGGTCTATGCATTCGTTCTTTTTCTTGTGACAAAATAAAGTCTCCCTGGATTGATGGTGCTGAAGTAGAAAGGATACTGTGCAAATTTGAAAAGGAAGCATTAGTACCCGGTTTGAGCATCCAGAGCCAAGTCCGTTGGGTTCTTCAGGCCAGAGCTTACTAAGACAGTGGGGTATAGGCCGTTAGATTTGGACACTTCCAGCGTGTTTCTCTCCACATCGCACCAGTACAAGTTCTTCCCAATCCAGTCCACAGCAAGCGCACTTGGCACAGCTGTTCGGTGAACAATCTAATAAAGCAAATAAGAGGCATTTAGATCAGTCACTATAATCTTATCACATAATATTACTTTAATGAGCAAGTAGGATAATGGAAAAACAGGTCATTAAAGTAATAGTTCAGCCAAATATTTTAAATTCTGTCATTATTCACTCAATTTCATGTTGTTCCAAACCAGTATGGTTTTCTTTTGTCGGCAGAACACAAGAGTAGAAATTCTGTAATCAAGGACTTGTTGCTTTTTTATGCAATTTCATTAAAGAGGATTTTGCTTTCATTGTGCTTTCAAACTTCAAAACAAATCACCATAAAAGTAGTCCATATAATGCACCATGCTGTTTTTGCCCTCTGAAGTCAGATTTGTTTGAGGAACAGGTTGAAATGTAATCATTTAGAGTCAGTGAGCTGGACTTGAGAACCAGATCAATTATGAACGAATCATTCTGACCTGTATGAACTGGATAGTGATTCACTGAAAAGATGTGAATCAAAAGAATGATTCATTCACAATGGATTATTTCATTTTGCTGAATTTGTAAAATGATTCATTCATGGATCAGAATGACCTGGTTCTCAAAAGCCTCAGTCTCCATTCACTGTAATTGCATAGAAAAGAGTGACCAGAACATTCTTCAAAATCCTCCTTTTGTGTAGGGTGGCCATATGTACCATTCATACGGGGCACGTCCTGGCCAGGATTTTAATATTGCTTAAAACATCCAAAGTAGTTTGACCAATAGCATGCAAGTATTGTACATAATTGACCAATCATGGCACTGTGCATGAGAAGGTGAGATCTACAGAGAATGATCAAAGCGATGCAAATATGTGCACGTGTTTGTTCGTTCATTTGACTTGAAGCGTCGCTGCGCACCGATCAAAAAAGAGACCAAGGTGGGCGCGAGAGCGATTCGAAAGCATTAGGCGCCATCTGCTCTGCTCTCTATAGCTCTCATGAATGTCACACAACGATCTACTGGCACAGTGCAAACAACCAAAACCTGGATATTTTAGGCAGTATAGAAATCCTGGCAAGGACGCGTCCCGTAAAAATGGCCCGTATGGTCACCCTAGTTCAACATAAGTAAGCAAATCATTCAGGTCCAGAATGAGTGAATAAATAATTCCTTTAAATTGGTTATTCTATCTGTTTGGTATAGTGCCTGAAGCTAATATTGATAAAACTTTGCTGTCCCAACATAGGCTGTCACTTCAAGACATGATAAGCTTTGAGATCTTCTCTATCATCATCATCATCTGACAGGGCGGTTGTAGCTGTGCCAATTGACAAGACCGCCCCTTCAGCAGTAATTTCAGCAAAGCTGAGATTGAAAAATTCTCTGAAATGTCAATGATTGAGGAACATTTCCCCAATCAGGAAAGTGTCTCCAGATGAGAGGATGAGAGGAAACATTAATATTCCGAGTGGGAAAGAAAGAGCTTCTGGTATTCTAGTGATCTAGTCAAGCTCTGATTTGAAAGATCGCCTTGTGTGGAAATGAAGGCTAACTCATCGAAAATGTCAACATTTGAATACATCACAAAATCACATGACGAATGATTCTCAGAATAGCTGCAATTTATATATGTGTAAAATCATCTTTTAGATATTATTGAAAGGTTTTAGTTATGGCATGTGTCCTACTACCAACAGATTTCAGTATTCACATAACACTGAGACAAAATATATAACTGACAGTCATATAGAGTGGTTCAGCATGCTAACTAATGAGGCCATAAAGCATATCAACTTTGGCCCATTATATATTAATAGACAAATTCCCTTATTGAACCACACCAAAGGCACTGCCTGAGGCATCATGCCAAACGTGCTCCAGTGCAGGAGTTACTCATTACATTACAGTGATCAAACCCACAGCGCACTGTTCCCAGAATCCAAACATTTGTTGCTAGAGGCTGTCTTATAGCTTGCTCCTCACTTCCGTTTATCAATTGTGCTAAATAATGCATCTGAAGTCTGTAAAAAAATAAAAATGCTGATTATGTGGTAATAAATATGCAGGCTACACCTTCAGCATCTAAAAACATCTGTAGCTCTATTCCCTATTCATAAAGATCTTGCCAAGAGTTTGCGATAAATGATTTGCAATAAACGATTGTTATTCAATGCTTTAATGCAGTACATCTGACTTGAGGAGATTCTCGCAGGCAACATACAGTACATACATACATACTGTACATTAAGTTATACATACATACATATATACAGTATATGTGCAGCAGTGACTCGCGCAAATATCTGAGCGTTCAAAGGCAATAAACAGATTTAAATATCGGTTGTATTGTTCATATATTGGTTGGTTTAGTTCAAAGCAATATAAGCAATTCTCAAAATGTATAAATAAAAATGAGACTGAATCCTGCAGATGAAAGGTCTGACGGTCGTGCTCATAGTGGAGTAATTAAGATAACTGAGGAATTTAGATTTTGTTGTAAGCAAGAGAAAACAATTCTCAGAAAGAATCAATAAAGATATGATTGGTTGTCTTAAGTGAAAAGTATCAAATAGTCTGATATGAGTTTAACGTCATCCAAGATTAATTAATCATGCAACAACATTAAGAAATATATAGTATGGCTTTAATTTTAATCAGCAGCATTATCATTTTAGGGGGAATTACTATAACATGATGGCATTCCTTACTGTGGTTGAAACCCATACAAAGTGATAGGAACTGCACTTGGATGTCCGAGAGGCATTTCAAAGATGGCCGCCGAGTGACATGACTTGTCTTAAAGAGACTTTTATACTACCCACATCTAAGTAATTTAACTAGAGAGCTGCTAGAAAGTCAGCACATTCAGACCGGAAGAACAGTTGAAAAAAAAAAAAAAGTGTTAATAGTAAGCAATCTGAGATGTGATATGACTAATTAAGTAAAATGAGTGTGTAGTGTGAAGAAATCTTAGATTTATGTGTCAGAAGTAGTGCCATTAAACAGTCTTATGGAATTAGGGTATAAGCTGTTATTATTTGTTAGAAAATTTTTACAAAAGCTGTTCCCAGAGTGGTACCCTTTCACCACTGTACCGTATTTACCCCTAAAGGGTGCGTTTAAGTACACTAAAGGTTCATATTAATAACTACAGTGTACATACCAAAGTGTACTTACTGCTCCAGTGACAACTTTTGTACCTTTTTCTGAGTGTATATACCTGATGTACCTAATTTGCTTTTCAGTGGAATCATGAAAAATTATTGTGAAGGGTTCTTCATAAACAGTTTTCCCGAAACACTGTTTTGAATACACACATTAAATCAAAGTCATTTTTTTTGTCAGATCTCTAGCATACTAGGAGAAGAAAGTACTGCGTCTCCATGTCAGTAAATAATGAATTTAAATAAAATCATCAATTAAGTTGTTCTTCCGCAATGGAGCTGCATCATTATATCCCCAGCTAATGATGGGTAAAGGTCTCCTACCCAAACTAAACATATTGTACCAGTTTGCATTGTCTCCATTTCCAAAATCCTGAAGATTACACCCACGAATGCTAATGAATTTCAAATGGCTTTAGCTTGTGCTGAGCAGGGGTGATAAATCAGGAGGGGGCAACACTGTGTAATGAAGCCAAATGAGGCTCTTGGCCCCTGCAATGAAGCTAATGAGATGGGGAAAAGTGTTGCTCAGCAGGTACATGGCAGAGATGTGCATCTAAGCGCTAACCATGTGACCTTAATGAGTCCCTGAAATAATGCTAAAATGAGCTTTTATATTTATGGCTGTATGACTACAGATGTCTAACATTCAGATGTTGACTTTAGACCTCTTCATCGCATCCCTGTTGCTAACATGGCGTATAACGGTTAGTTCAGACCTATTACCATTGTTGTTGGTCCTTTGTGACCCATAATAATTATTAAGAGAAATGAGAAATCAGACACACCTTGAGGTCACTGCCATTAAGGCGAATTCTGTTTATCCTCCGGCCGCTGGGTCTGCTAGAGTCAATCCAGTAAATGAACTCCTTCTTGTAGTCAAAATCCAAGCTGATAATGTTGTTAAGGCCCTACGGAAGTGAGAAGGAAACACAACATAGAGGTAATAGAGGTGAATTAAGTAACTGCACAACAAATGTGACTGTTAGTGCAGTCAGTGTGATGTATTAGCTGGGTAAAGGCTGCAGTCAGCACGCATAGATCAAGTATGCAGAACAAAAAAGAACGAGATGTTACGCCTTGTTCTGCTATTTAATTAGCTGGAGGGCTTAATTACCCACTTCCGTGTACGCTTATCTCGACAGGATCTGGCAAGGATGTACTACAGACATGAAACATACAGAGAATACATTTCTTTTGATGTCTCTTCATCGTATTGATTTTGGACGAGGACGCGGTGTGCTATTGGATGCACGTGGATGCTGGCTTCAGAATCCAGGGAAGCAGTTCAGAGAGCCTTCAGAGGAAACGCTGAGGGTACATTCGTTACTGTCATGTTCACGTGAAGCCGCTGTCACTCAGTCTACCGCTCACTAGCCCCCCTGCCTTTGCCCACTTCACCACGGCTGCTAAGATCGGGCGACGGGCATGATGACAGATGAAGAAAAGCTCTGATACCACCATCAGATCATCAGCACTGTGAGACCCAAAAATACATTTAACCTTGTGGCAAGAACCTGCAGCCTTATCTTAAGGCCACAAACAAGTTATGTTTCATGTGACATCAGTTAGAACGTACAAGAGAGATCTATTAGAGGTCATGAGCATTTATAATAAGGCCGTAAGGTATAGAAGAAACACTATCTATAACTATTGCGTCTTGCCAAAATGGTCAGTTTTTCTACTTAAACTTAAACTTAAAATTAAACTTATTAAAAATTATTCACTTATTATTAGGAGTTACAGTGTTGGTTTTATCATAGTCTACTACACTAAACTAAGTTTAAGAACATTTCTTGATGTTTTTGAAAAAAAAAAGTATCTTATGCTGACCAAGGCTGCATTCATCAAAAAAGAAAAAAAGAAAAAAGAAAAAAGAAATGGACATTTGCAATAGAATAGGCTATACATTAATATAGCAATATTGTTGCAGTTTTATCTTGTTGCTAGTCAGGATGTTGTCTATGATGTAATGCACAATTTTTCCCTAGATGTTAGATGATAAATAATGAGCAGGATAATGTACAGTCAGCCAGTCATTACTGCAAAATAAACCCATTCAGGGTGATAAAAGTGGGCTTCTAATGACAAGGTGACTGCACATTTTCTCTTACTTACTGCACTGGCAATGCTTCAAACTGAAGGGACAGGCAATGCTTTAATTATGGATACTGTATGGCAGCTTGATAAATAGCTAACTAGCATTCCATAGAGCGAATGAGATCATGCACTATGCTAGTGTGAGGTCAACAAAGACCTCCATTGTCGAGAAGAGGCCACAGGGGCCACTCATATTTAAGTACAAAAGCTTTCCTTCCTTCACTCATATTAAACAAAATGGAATAAATGAAATTGAATGATTGCTGATGAGACTACTCCCTAAAGGGGAGAGTTTTCTGAGAGCCCTATAGACATTCCCCTGGATGACAGCCTCAATTGGTATGAATAATGTAATGAGTGCCGAATTGAGGAAACTCACATTTCACTAAGAATCATCATTTCGATGGTAATGACTATAGGCCTCTAATGACACCAGCTGTGGATAATAGCACAGGGAAACTCAACTTGTCACACTAGGCCAATCAAAAATGGCAGTCACATATAAAGTCAAAATGACATTTCATAGAGCCATTCATAATGTGCACCAAACTTGTGTCAGACAAGCTCTTGAATATGCAAAAAAAAAAAAAAAAATCTTTGCAAACAAAGTGATGTAGAAGCAAAAAATAAAGGCTAAAATTTGTAATGGATATTTTAATAGACAAAGACCAGGCTGATGATCAGTGTAATGCTGACATACTATATAGGAAATACAATTTTTAGTGACAGCAAAATAGATCGGAATAACTGCTGAAATAAAAGTAACACTTATTTAACATTATATTTAATCTTGGCTTATCCTGTAGAATTTGCATTATTGTTCATTTCAGTGTAGAATTATGTCTGTTTTCTTTTTGATTATTTGTAACAGGTATTTGAACTTTTTTTTGGTTATTTAGAACTATTTTCGCTTGTAAACAGTGCTTGATCAGTGTGCATTTCTCTCCTGATTCAGACAAGATGACGTTTTCACCAAAAATATTTTAATGACGAATTTGTTTCTTACAAACACAGCTTTTTGCTTCACAAAATGTTAATTGATGTTTACATGTCAAGTTTACATAATATTTAATTAAAAAAAAAGTTTTTTGAAAGTTTATAATCCATTGACAAATCTGTCAGAAAATGTATAATATTTGATGTTAACATGTCAAAAGGTTAATTTTATTAATGTTAATTGTTATAATGGCTTTGCTGGCATTAATAGGCTTAACTGAATTTAATGTAAAATGTATACAGCAGTCCTCGCTTTCAAGACCAGCAACAGAAGGAGTGTTTTTAATTCTTTCATGTGAAGCTCCACCAAGCCGGGACACTAGTTAATGACTTCAATTAGTGTTTTCAAAGGGCATAGGAGACAATAGACACAGTGTGTTATCACAGTCGTGTCACCACAGCTTAATTGGTCCTCTATTAGGCTTTTACAAACACAGCAGTTCTATCTTATGATCTGGTCTCTGAAGTCCAGTAACAATTTCATAAAGCAGTACAACAGTCTCAGCTGTGCTGATTACATGGGCAGCCTTTCAATAAAGTGTGATAATAAACAATAAATGAGAGAACATAATTAGAAAACAGTTGACGTAGAGCTTTACCTGTTTCAGAAGAGTGTAATTGGATCCATCAACACTTAATTTTCTGATTTCATGAAGATCAGCAAGTATAAGAAAGGGTTCTTCAGCTGTGAGAAATATAAAGGCAACTTGATGTGATGGGGATAGACAATTGTCAAGTTAACAAAGCCTGAAACCGTCAAGTTTAGCTCAAACACATTCTGGGGGGAATTCACTAAGTGATATTTACCTGAAAGAGACTTGCAGCTAGTGGGGTCTTTTCTAGAAGCTTCATAGCCGTCTACACAAAAACACTTAAAGGAACCGTAAGTGTTGGTGCAGTTCTGGCTGCAGGGTAGCGTGGTGGAGCATTCGTCAATGTCAACACATGTTCTCCCATCGTTCTTCAGGTGAAATCCCGGCCAGCACTTACACTAGACACATTGGTGAAAAAATTATAGAGATGTTTTAATTCAAAACCAGGAAATGGCTAATAATAAAAAAGAACCTCTTGGCTGAGACCACTCTGCAAAATTCCACTTCATTTCAGTGCCATTTTACAAACTTATAGCGATAATACTCAAAAAATGAAAATGGTGCCATCATTTGAGGCCATTTGCATGTCATTCCAAATCTGTATCACTTAAAACACACAAAGAGATGTTAGGCAAAAACGTTCACAGTGCTCTTTTCCACACAAATCAAAGTGAATGGGGTTCACTTATTTCTGAGTCATCTGCTCCTTTGAAAAAAAAAAAAAATTGGTTTAAAAGTTGCACCAGAACAGAAGTGCTGGCATTTTACTGATAACGATGAATCACAAACTTTTTAAATTTCCAAATCTGTTGCATTGTAGCTCATTGAATTACTCGTGATATGTTCTTTGCTCAGTTGTAACCTGAAGGGCTTTTCTCAACATCCCTTCATTTATACCACAGTGAATGAGGTCAGACTCTTTACCTACAGGATCTGACTCAACTACAGTACCTACAGTATCTGTGATGTCTTTATCGATTTTTAGGGTGACTGGTTAGAAATCTGCCAGGGAATGACACAGCCTCCAAACACCTCTGATGATCACAGGGCATGTGAACATGGCACTCCTGACACCTAGTTTGCCAATCAGTAACACTGCAGAAGTGTCTGTAACTTGAGAGAATTTGCTAAAAAATCTCCCTCCTTAAGGCATGCCTTTAGACAGCTCCCGAAGGCACAAGCCTTTGTTTAAACTTGATCTGAGCATGCCAATTAAGCACCAAAGAAGCAAAACTGGGACAAATCATTCCTATAGCTTTTTACTTTGTTCTTTATCTGTTTGCCAAAGTAATTCAATGACAAGATGATGCAGAAACAAAAACACAGTAGGTTCTGCAAAGCAATTCTTCAGTCACATTTGTGCAAAAACTGCAAAAGTCACATGAAATAATACATTAATGATTTTAAATATTCCCAAGGAAGATTTTCTGTTTTAAAACAGAATATATATGGCAACTGCATAACAAATAAAAATAGTCTAAGATTTTAAAAATCTTTCTTGCCCTTTCCATATAACATATCTGATCACAAGAAATACATGTGCATTTCTACAGAAGACTTAATAATACTGTATACAATTTGTAATTGTCATACTTTAGCATAAATATACTTTTAATATAATTAATATAATATAATGACCAAAAATAATTCAATAATTAATTGCAATAATATAAATTATGCAGTACAAATACAATTATTGTGAGGAAATGCATGACTGCAATTCAACTATGATATGAAATTGCTGATGAACTTAAATTCTCTGCATCAAAAGCCATTGATTCTATAAATTTTCAAGCTAAAAAAATCTTGGGTAACACTTTAGAATAGGGAACACTTATTCACTATTAACTACGACTTTTCCCTCAATAAACTCCTAAATTGCTGCTTATTAATAGTTAGTAAGGTAGTTGTTAAGTTTAGCTATTGGGTAGGATTAGGGATGTAGAATAAGGTCATGTAGAATAAGTCATTAATATGTGCTTAATTAGTACTAATAAATGGCTAATATTCTAGTAATATGCATGCTAATAAGCAATTAGTTAAGATACCCTAAAATAAAGTGTTACCAAATCTTGTAGCTTGTAAAAAAAAAAAAAGATTATATTCTGGAAGACATGTCAATTTGTGCATAAGTGTTAGCAGAAGCAAGTCACTTTGGGTAAAAAAAAATGGCCTTGAGGGACACAAGAACCTTAAATATGTAGCGACACTAACCACAGCAACTTGTTGATTAAGCGTGTCCTTTAAGAAAGCAGGATAAAACAATGAAGCATTGATTTAGGACAAGATTTAATACAATACCCAATCTACTCCAACATCCCTAATCCCTAATCCTACCCAACACCTAAACTTAACAACTACCTTACTAACTATTAATAAGCAGCAAATTAGGAATTTATTGAGGGAAAAGTCGTAGTTAATAGTGAATAAGTGTTCCCTATTCTAAAGTGTTACCGAATGTATTTACAATATATAAATTGTTTTAATAATTATTTTCTTTACAATTAATTACACTATAGTAATGATTTAAAATGTCAGCCTAAAATCTAATGTATAAATATATATTCGACCAACCTTGTATCCCACTGGTAAGTCCTGGCAATCTTGCGTACAGCCACTGATACGACGGTTGAGACATTCATTGACATTGCAGTTTTTCTCATCTGAGCGATCTCCACAGTCATCTTTCAGGTCACATAAACTCTTCTCAGATATACAGCGGCCATTTGAGCACATGAAAAAGGAACTGTTGCATAAGCTCTCTAGAAATAAAGGAGGAAAGTGAAAACAAAGGAAACAAATTAAGGAAAAGTACAAAGCAATACAAACAATACAGACTTGTAATGTTGAAAACCAAGCTGAGAATGTAAAAATGCTTTTGGACAAAGCATGAATGGTTGGATGGCTTTAACTCTACAAAGCTAGAGGGCATAAAGTTGCAATTCAACAAAAGCCAAATGTTATTTCAAGCTTCCTGCAACTGCCAGTAAGTGCAAGGCTTTTTTTAAATAAATGCTTGGTACGCTCAGCTGAAAACATGCCATCCCCGCAGGTCAAAGTTATCCACTTCAGCCCCCTGCTTTTATCCATGATGTTCCTTGGCCACTTGTATTCCCTCAGATGTTCAGTAAGCCCCACATCCATCAGTCAAACATATTTCAGGCACAGCTCTGTTGGGCCATTACCGGCAGCCAGGCATTTGAGGTTGAGGGGCAGCTCATCAGAGTGGTCAGGGCAGTCAGGGTAACCATCACACTCCCACTGGGCGCTGAGAAGACATCGGCCATCAGCACAGCGGAACTCATCAGGCCCACATGAGCGGTACACTGCATAAAGAGTGAAGACTGTCAGCATAGTGACAAACTTTGCTATCAAACTGCTTAAAGGGATAGCTCACACAAAAACGATTTTGATAACTTTTTGTCTGTGGGACACAAAAGCAGATTTTTAGTGGAATGTCCAAGCTGCTCTTTTTACAATTAAATTGTTCAGCGTTTTATTGTCCACCTGACTTGAGAAATCCACTTTTGATCCACTTTTCTAGACATTCTGATAAATAATGATAAAATACATTTTGTTTTCCAAAGAAAGAAAGTCCAAAATTATCCAAAATAATATTAAATGACATAAGGTGTTAGTAAATTATGCCATAATGGATGAATTATGTGAAACTTGAAGATGAATATGTGATGTTACTTTTCAATAAAATAATCAGATGTCTTGGGGTAGACTTTCTAAGAACTCTCATTGAATCTCTTTTGTTATGAATCATTTCCTAGACTTTTTATTTCATATTTTAACTTCAGTTCAGTAAGATCTAGTGCAGTTCTAGTCTACTCTATGAACAGGGTGATGTCCTGAGGAGAGGCTGTCCTTTCATGCTGTGAAGACCAGGGCCCAAGTTCTCCATCAAAAAGCCCACAGATATTTCAGCTTTAAGTAAAAAATAGTTCTAAATCATTTTTAGAAAACCCCAATAATTAAAGTACTGACTATTCTTGAAATTGTTCTTCTTAATTAAGAATGTATAGTACAAATAATACGAGCACAGAGCAGCCTAAGGCTCACAGTAGAGCTTTAATTAACTGAGAAATGCCTCAGTTTTTCCATTAAAATATTGCACATTTTACTATTTCAATGTTGATTTTTGTGGTATTCAGTTGACTTTATAAATAAAATTAGCTTTTGCTAATTCCTTAAGGGAAAAGCAGGTAACTATAGTGACCAAAGATAGAAAAAAAAACGCATTTCTCAACGGCTCTGCTTCTCGGTTTGTTGCTTATTCAAAGCCTAAGTCTGAAAATACACTTTTGGAATATAGAAAAAGCTAATAAATATTACTTATTCAGGCAGATTTCAAGAAAAGATGCTTACCACACTCAACCGATTCATCCGAGCCATCTCCGCAGTCGTCATCATGGTCACAAACAAAGCGTTTTGGAATGCAGCCTTTGTTAAGGCATCTGAAGGAATTCTCATCACATGTGCTATTTGGAGCTGCGGGGTAAACATCAGGACCTTGAGCTTAATTAATTCTCACTAAGACTTATTTCACCTTGGGGTACTAGTCATATCTGCCAAATCCATCTCTACCACAGCCTGCAGTCTAACATGTTACAAAACGCATCACGAATGAAGTGCCTATGGTTAAGAATATCTTATTCTTTGGATGTTATTGAGTTTTTAAATCCTGACCTGAGCACGTATCAAATAGGCAATTATAACGAATGGCCAACATCGCTGCTAGAACAACACCTGAAGGGAGCTTTCATCGATAACACATCGACATGCAGAAGACATTTTAAACAGATCAATGGGAATATTTACCACAGCCGGCCGCCGCCAGCTCATCGCTGCCATCGGGACAGTCTCTCTCCCCGTCACACAACCAGCGCTTGGGAACACATGCGTACGAGCCTGGACAACTGAATAACCCTGGGGCGCAGGTCACCGAGCCTGGACAATATTTTGTTAGTAATGCACCATTAAATGTTGATCAGATCTATTGAATATAAATCACAGCCTACTTGAATATCTAGAGCAATCACACAGTAATTTGTGAAAGCTTTTTAACAAATGCTCAGCATACATTTGGATGTTCATTGTTGCTTATCAACTTCTGAAAACTATGTATCGTGTTTAATTGCATTTGGCGTTATTAGGAACATAGCAATATCATTAATATCTCACTGACATTTCATTACAATCCAATCAAACATTTGTTTACTACAAATATTTACTAATATACTAAAGCATGATTGCATTTTCATAATTGCCCAATTTATAATAGTTGCATTGTAAACTCAAATCATTTAAAACGCAGCCTTTGAGGCACCAAAAAACAATATTTACAATTGCACAGAATGGAAGGAGAGGTCACATGCGTACCGCAGAGATCCACGCTCTCATCCACCCCGTCTCCACAGTCGTCTTCACCATCACAGAGCCACTGCTTCGCTATGCACTTGTTTTTCGAACAAGCAAACTGGTTCCACAGACAGGAGGAGTCTATCAACAAAGGAGTTTGAGAGCCACAAATAACAGTGCTTAGAAAAATGACATCCACAATTTATGACTCATCTCTAGCCGAATGCTTTTAGAGATGGTTTCTTTATTTCTAAATTCAGCAGACTTGGCTGTAGACCTCTGGATTACACTTATATTACTTGTGCTCTCTAAAAACAGCGGCAACAAAACACTCTACAACCCCTCGCCATAAATATGCCAGTCTTTGTTGGAGTGGTTTTTACATGAAGATGCAATAAATAATAATTGTGTTTTATGCTGTTTTTGTTGTGTAATCACACTTTTATCCTGTCATTCTTCTCAAATATATAACTAGCAGACACATCTATCTCTGTTCTTTGTGTTGAGCAACAGCATTACCCTATGAAAATGTTTTTTTGGCTTTCATTCAGCTCTGAGTATGCTAGTGCACTTCTAAAAGTTAACAAAATAATATTTCAGCTTATATATGGATTCAAAATGTACAGAATTTATGTTAAATTAATTGATGTAATAAATTGACGTAATCTATTTTTTTAAAATATATTAAAAAATTGTGTTCTTTGGAACATTCTGTTCATCAAAGAATTCTGAAAAAATATCGCCGTTTCCACAATATATTAAGAAGCACAACTATTTTGACCTGATTTCAGTAAATAAATGTTTCTTGAAAACCAGATCATGTGACAATGAAGTAGGGAGTAATGGCTGCTGAAAATTCAGCATTGCCATCACAGGATTTAAAAAAAAGATATATATTAAAATAGTGAACATTCACTTTAAATTGTAATAATATTTTACAATATTACTGCTTACACTGTATTTTTGATCATATACATGCAGCCTTAGTGAGCATAACAGACTACTTTCGAAAAAATCACCAACTTACAGAAACTTACCAACAATTAACTTTTGAATGGTACTGTACCTCAACAGACATGCCTAAAAGATGATTTTTTTTATAAAATTATTTTACGATCAAGAAAACCTCACAGATCTGATAGAGTATAATTATACGTCAACATAATTATATACTAAAACATGCCCATGCATGTGCAAATTCCGATAGCAGGAAAGCAGATGACAAAGACGACAGTTTATATCTAAGCCAAGTTTTTTTCCCTTTCAGTTCTATTCTAGACAGAGTCTGCCTGCCAAAAGAGTTAGAGTGGTCCACTCCTGGGGTTACAGCATGGAGAATGAAATTAAGGGTCGCAGCAGGAAAGATTGGTCTCAAATTCCCATGATTCTCCTCGACTGTCTGATGCTCTCCTATCTAATCCTATCATATCTCCTTTCACAGTGCTGATGGTGAGCAAAGATGTTGTGTCATCTTAAGGAGAAAAACAACCTTTCAATTCCAAAAAAGGAGTATGTCCACATTAGATGAGGTGCAAACTGTAGGTTGTTTAAAAAAAAGTAATTAATTCATGCATTTATTCAAAAATAAATAAATAAATGCATACAATAAATAACAAACTAATTTATAAATGTATAATATATAATCTGTCTATCTATCTGAATTTCATACAACCGTTTGGTGAACTGAAAATGCTTTGAGGGATCCAGTTATATACATACACGCAAGCCTCTAAGGGCACAGGCACACATGGAGATTGGTTTTTATCACCTGAAAATGCTTCTCTTGACCTCAGTATTAGCAGCTGAATTGGTTTCTGCATTCAAAGCTCATCTCAAGAGGTGGGCCGTAATCTCTCGCTCCACATGAGAAATCAAGCCGAGTGAAAGCAATGGGAGGCTAATACCAGTCATGCTTACCACACTGGAACTCATCTGCACCATCTTCACAATCCTTCTGCCCATCACAAAGCCACACGCTGGAGATGCAGTTCCCGCTGGGGCAGGCGAAGTGGCCTTCTGCACATTTCTGTCCATGGGAGACTGCGGCAGTCAGAGAAAAAAACGGGTTTGATTATGGAGAGCGTAAATAAGTCCAAGATTTGCTTAGTGTAGTGGGAATTTGGTCCAGCGGTTGTTTGGGTCATTATTCCCTCCCTAAAATCGCTCCCAGGCAGATGAAATCTTTATGTGATGCAATTCTCTATGGAACTATAAGGGTGTAAAAGTGCACTTGCCTCATTAAAAGTACATCTCCATTCAAACAGGTCTTCTCCGATAAATTCCACATTTGCTTTCTATTTGAAATCACTGACACGCTAATGAGTAATAAGCTGAAACCTGCCAAGACTAATTTTTATGCTACCTTTTCATCAGTGGTTTTGAAGAGACCGCAGTTTGCACGAGTGTTTAAATGTCTGCTCTTCGCAAGTCTGACAATCACCAATAATTATTCATCAGCCTTCCGAACCTTTTGAGGCTCTTCAAGCATGGAGAAAAAGACAGGGGCTTGTCTCTGCTTCATTACCTCTTTCATAAATAGTGTTTCGACAAAATTAATTAGATTTTAATGGAACCTGGCTTCCTCAAGCTGCAAAGCTAACAAACGGAGAGCTATAGTGAGCGTTACCCTGACAGTTCCTCTCGTCGGCGTAATCTCCGCAGTCATCGGCTCCATCGCACAGCCAGGAATGATGAACGCAGAGTGAGGTGCTGTTACAACTGACAAAGACCTTTTCTGCCACTCCCATCCTGTAAAAGTCTGCACAATCTGTGTGATCTGAAAAAAGGGGGGAATACTTTGTTATCTAGGTCACAAGAGATGACAAAACAGACGACGCAAATGATTCCAAGCTGTATGATCATTCAAAATGAAAACAATAGTTCACCCAAATATGACTTCTGCCCATATGACTCTCAAAAGATGACTTTCTTAATATTGTCCAAGCTACTCTTTGCAATGTAATGAAAGTAAATAGAGCCGAGTCTCCAAAATTACAAAAATGCACCATTAAAGTAATAAAGTATCATTAAAATACAACACTATTCAGCAAGGGTACATTAAATAGATCAAAAGTGATAGTAAACACATATATAATGTTACAAAAGATTTCTATTTCAAATAAATTATGTACTTTTTTATTCATCAATGAATCCTGAAAAAGAAATATGCATCACAGTTTCCACAACAATATTAAGTAGCACACGTTTTCAACATTGATAATAATAAGAAATGTTTCTTAAGCACCAAATCAATATATAAGGATGATTTCTGAAGGACCATGTGGTACTACAAGACTAGTAATAGCTGCTGAAAATTTGGATTTGCATAAATAAATTGTAATTTTTTTTTGACCAAATAAATTTAGACTTGGTAAACATAAAAGGTTTCTTTAAAAAAATCATACTAATCCCAAACTTTTGAAGGGCAATATATAAGTCATATGATAACTTTTTGTGAAAAACTGACTGAAATTTTTTTTTGGTTGAAAATATTGTTCTCCTCCAACGGCTTCAGAAGTCATGCAGTCTACAAAAACATCAATATCAAATGCCATTGGCTCTAATGTCATTGATGTCAATGCTGCCATTTGATTTGAAAGTTACAGCAGAGAAGTTTTGACTTAATTTAGACAAAAAATTCACTACACGTGACTACAATAATGACTACAATATCATATGACATCAAAAGACTTGGAATATAGTCCCTCTGTCCCTCAGACTTGCTTTTAAAACAAGTATCCTTATCATTTTAAGGTGCTTTTTGTCATTTTGCCCCCTTTCATTTTATGGGAAAGAGTGGACAGGATATGCTTTAAAAATGTGCCTTTTTAGTTCCATTGAAGAAAGACAGTCATAAAGATTTGGAAGGACATTTTTATCATCTCTGGGTGAACTGTCCCTTTAATGACAGTTTATTGATTTATCCTCAGTTCTATCTAGGAATGCATTACATTTGTAGTCTATAATAGTCTGATACGTCAAGGCAGCGATTATTACAGTAGGATAACGAGAACGTGTGCTGATTTGCAACATGGGCAGCGGTGCCTTACTGCAGTTCTTTTCATCCGAGGCATCGGCGCAGTCGATGACCTGGTTGCACCAGGAGGATATTGGTATGCAAGCTCCATCTTGACAGGATGACTCAGATGCAGCACACGTGACATCTGGAACAGAGACACTTCATTTACACTGAGAGCAGAGACTAAAGCACCTGGATGTGCGCTTAAATGAATCAAATATTGTGCACTGATATTTGTACTGTATGATATGCACCGCAATTCACTGATGATAACAGGGTCTTCCAGACAGCTCCAAAGAAAATGACTTCTGAAATGCTTTCACAGCTTGAAAATTGGGTGTCATTTTTTAGGTCTAACATGGTCCGAAATAAACCTACTAGTGGCACAATATATTTTTTTGCTGCCTATTTTCTTTTATAGACTGCAAAAAAATAAATAACCTCCTTAAGTGAAATTTAGATGCAAAATGTCAAAATAATAATATTCGCAGACAAGATACCCACTGTTACAAAATGCCTCATCTGAGTTGTCCCCACAGTCGTCCATTCCATCACAAAAGCGATTGTTAGCCACACAACGCCTGTTGTAGCAAGGACGGTGACCCTTTCGGCAGCTCCTGTTGTCTAGCGATACGGAAAGCAACGGCACAGCAAATCTTTCACATCAGGGCAAAAAAAAGCTTCATATCCTCTCTCTTATTTACTCTTTCTCTTGCTCTGGGCTTATTCCCATTTGCTCCTCTGGTTGAAAGCAGTAAGGAGAAGCAGCTCATTTTATTAGGTTGAAGCTTCAGGGAATGGAACTGTCACTTTAAACCAATTCTGCGTGCTTACTGCTTTTATGATGCAGGAGTGGGGAGTACATACGGCAAAGCATTGTGATCGGATACTTACCACAATATTGCATTTTCTCATCTGACTTGTCTTTGCAGTGGGCAATTCCATCACACGTTAGCTGGTAGTCTATACATTCCCCATTTCCACACTCAAACTCAGTGTGGATGTTGCAAGAGGACGTTTTAGCTATAAAAGAGAACAAAAACGACGTTAAAAAAATCTAGCCAACAAAATTCAAATCCCAAACTTCTGAGTAACAGCCACAGCGATGACTAGTTAAATAAAAAACAAATGCTGGAATAAATGAAGCAAAGTAATTTCACATCTTTCTGAGATGGAGGGACTCCTATTCCCTGAGAGTCTGAGGGAAGCATGGCGAAACTTACACACACATCTGTTGTCATCGAGCAGTATCCGCTCTCCTCGGCAGCTGCAGTTGACTGTGCCATCTGGAGTAAGGAGACACAGGTCACCACAGCCACCATTCAGAACCCTGCATGGAGATAGCTCGCCTGAAACACAGGGACAAGGGAACATCATGTACCTTCACAACAGTGCTCTGAGTATGTAAAAAAGCCTAAATAACAATATTAAGCAACAAACAAATAAGAACAGAGAGAAAAGTCATTCCAAAGTCTTTGAAGTGAGCAATCCACAAAACTTTGAGCTAAAAACAGGTTTGCTTTCTTAAAAAGAGCTGACTACACTGACAAATGCAGTACATCAGGGGCTTATTCACTGAATACCCTGGAGTTCCTACAAAGTGCAGTTCCTAAGCAAAAAAAAAAAAAACTGTTAAAAATTTAAACCGTAAGTGTAATCTCATTTAAACGGAAGAAGAAAACTATACTGTTCTGCTCTATTTCTAGGTCACTCAAATATGCAAATTTGTAATATTGAGCATGTGACTCTTTAATACTAATGTTAGTTTGGTCTCATTGAGATACTATTATAGTTTTTATTACATTTTAGCTTTTAATTTTAATTTTAGTAATTTTGTGTTGTATACTGTCAAAAAAATAAAAAGATAGATCGACAGACAGACATTCAAAAAAACACCTGTAAAAATAAATACAGAAAATTCTGTCATATTAATACAGTACATTGTGTGCTATTTATTTTAGAGTGTATATAGTTTTTATTATTTTTTATTTCAGTTTTAGTTATTTTAGTACATCAAGTTAAACTAATTTAAAATGAAAAATGTTGCCTTGGCAACTAGCTGAATAGTTTTAAAATCTGATAAAGATTTTACACTTTATTTCATTTCAGTTAAAGCTATTATTTTTATTTCAAATAAAATTGTTATGGTGTACATTTAGTTTCAGTTTTAGTTAACATAATAACCCTGCTCTGTACAGACGTCAGATGTTCTCACATCCATTAAGGCACAAGATGTTCTTTTGATAGATCTCAAATCGTACTGGAGAACAGGTTTTTGGTTTATGCTGCCTGATAGCTGTCATTAAGGGGGGGGGGGATTCTGCAAGTTTTACTCTAATTATTATACAGGTAATATATATTTATAATGAAAAACAAAATCTAAATAGAAATGATCAAATAACGTTTAAATGAACATCCAGACTGTCTGGAAATGTTATGAATCCAGAACATTGTGCCTCTGGGAGCTGTATGAAGCACCCATACCTATGAAGAGCCTCCAGCATCTGTAATTCATTGTGCTGTGACTCAGCATGAATATGGAAACGAGTCTCAAAAATCAAAGATGGTTTGTTAACTTGGCATAGTGTCAGATGAAAGAATAGGAAAGAAAGATTTCTGTAAGAAGATCACATTGTTGATTACAACAGCAGTTATCCTCACATCTGTCTGACGGTGTTGACTGGTAACATTCCTTCGGTAATAATGGTTAGGGGCAGACAGCTGCAATCATATGGCATGATCAAACAAATGAGAGGAGAAAACCCTTCACAGCAGGCTCCCAAACAGAAACCGTCGGGAGTCTCTTAAACCGATTTCCCAATGTCCTACTTTTCATATTTGCGACAGTTCAGAGCATCCTCTGTGACTCGAGGATACTTTTTTAAATTAATTATGTCTCCAATTTAGTTTGCTTGGTTACTAAATAAGTCCGCTCTAATTTATCATTCCTACTATTCCTTGGAAATCAAAAAGAGCCACCGCCAGCGAAAGCTCAACTGTGAATTCAATGCACGCAACACATATATAAAAGATTCAGAGGCCACTCTCAGAGCCCAATCATTTATTTTGGAATACTTACAATTATTAGTGTCTTTGGCAACTGCTATAATTCCCATTGGCTGGTGGGGAATATCAGCCCTGAGAACTTTAGTATCTCCTCCTGTGAACTTGTTGGTCCGTAGCACAGCCCGCCGAGTCCAGTCAGACCAAAAAATGTAGTTTCCGTGGATAGCAAGTCCAAAAAATGTGCCAGGTCCTGACCTTACAATCACCTGACAACAAATACAGACGGTAAAGTATAAAGCATTCACTTACAGATTATATATATTCGATATATAGTATATATTTGGGTGCTACCATGTATTGTATACAAATCTCATGTTCACCAAGGCTGCATTTATTTTCAATTCTTTCTAATTTAATAGTAAATTTAAAAGAACAGCATTTTTTGAAATAGAACAAATTGTAACAATCTAAAGGTCTTTATTTTCATTTAGATTAATTTAATGCATACTTGCGGAATACATTTTACTTTCTCAATAAATAAACACACACACAAACACAAATCATACTGATCCCAAAATGAAACACTGAAAACATAAAATCAAAATCAAAGTATTTAAAACATTTTAATAAATATTTATTTTGAGATGTCCTAAAGATAATCGCAAAGGTAATAAAAATGTAAAACCAGGAGAAATGTACATGCATTATAACATATCCAATATCGACCGATAAAATAAATTAAAATACATTTCGGTAACACTTTAGTATAGGGACCAATTTTCATTATTAACTAGTTGCTTATTGCCATGCTTTTTAAATAACATATTGGCTGTTTATTAGTACTGTACATATAAATCACATATTCTTCATGACCATATTCTACATACCTAATCCGACCCAATACCTAAACTTTACAACAAGCTTACTAACTTTTAATAAGCAGCAAATTAGGAGTTTAATGAGGCAAATGTCCTAGTGAATGGTTTGTTAATAGCAAGAATTGGACCTTAAAATAAAGTGACCAACATTTCTAATATGGTATGGTACTCATATATTGTGCATCCTAAAATTTCAGCCATCCAGCTGTCAAAATATTCACCCCTATTATCAATCATTGCAAAACATGCTAAAAACAATCATTTTTGGCCACCAGAAAGAGAAATGAATAGAATAGAGAAGGAGGATCAAACCAATGGCTTACAATTAAAAACAAGGGACAAAAACACAACTCTGACGACCACTGGAAAGTCTCTTTGAGGGGACTAAAACTAATGTGTAGGTAGAGGACACGTGCTTTAAATAATCCCCCAGCAGCCAGTTTAGCCCAGATCCTGTGAGTGTTAATGCAGGTGTCATGGTGACGGACACAGATATACATCACACGACTCCTTCTGGGAGTTTCCAGGCTGTGGGGTGGGAGGATGTCCCACAGCTCCGGAGACCCAACCATTAACAGGAACACGCTTGTAGTCGTGATCACATTAGCCCTGCCACCATGGTGGGAAATATAGGACAGGTGTTGATTAAGAGAGCCCAGCTTGAGCAAACAACAACTGGAGATACGAGAGGGGGGGAAAAATGAGGAGCATGCCAGATGGTTTTTGATGGAGCATATTGATTCAGAATTAAATTTAGGGGTGCAAGCGTTCTGCTCCAGCACTAATTATCTCTGTTTATCTGATCAAATAGATGTCAAATAGAGTTTTTGGCTAACAACTATAGGCACATGCATTTGCTCGCAGTTCTGATGGGCATTACCAAAAATGTACATCTATAATAATAGTCCTCTTTGTGTAGATGTGATATAAATGATGGCACCTCACAGTGTGACAGATTGTGTTTCATCAGAGAAAGTCTAACCATGCGTACCGTTAAGCTTCCACTCAGTTTCACCACACAAACCCCTTCGCTAAAACCAGTTGGGAGATTCCAACTGCAAGGCAGTTTGCCAAAAGCCATGTTGATTTAGTTTTGCTTAATTCTTCACAGTTTAATTGGCTAGTAGATAGGACGGCCCGGCAGGGGTCTCAAAATAAGCTTTCATTACCACTAGTGCGCGGAGGTTGAGGAACTGCAATTAACTCTTTGTCATGTTTCTTCAAAGTGGATAATTCATTACGATTAAGCTGATCTTGTGAAGGGTCAATGGACCCAGCACCAGTGGACACTAATAACTCCAGAGGGTCACCCGTCCTATGGGTGATCATCAAGTCATTATCGTTGAGATGTAGAGATCCGCTGCAAAACCCAATTGAGGTTTATGTTTCAGAAAATGAGTAGGAATTACTTCAACTGGTGGTTGTTATTTCCACTAATCAAAAGCACTCCATTAAATAATAAGAAACAAATAGAGAAAAAAAATGCAGAATGAACTGGAACAGGAAATGAACTAGGGTTAATTTAACATGATTCATTATTCAAAAAGCAATAATTAATCTGATTAATTAATCAGCATATCATAATTCATTTGCTTAAAGTTTGTGGTAACACTTGACAATAATGTTCTTTGTTTATTAGCTCCATTAGATAACATTAGACATGCACTGACTAACAATTAACTAACACTGGAACTATTTTTTAACAGTATTAAATAATTTTGGTAAATGTAAAATTATAAAACTGATAAAATATTACATATTTTTAAAATATAAAAATATCACATCAACCTAGATTAATAAATGCTGTAGAAGAGTTTTTTATTGGAAAAAATGTTTTCTGAAACATCACGAAAGAGAGAAAGAGTGATACTCACATGTCTGTGGGAGCCGTCATATTCACAGCGTTCAATTTTGCCCAGGCTGCCGTCAGAGAAATACAGCTTTTCCGCTTTATGGTCAATTGTGAGTCCGTTAGGAGTGAATACATCTGTGCTAATGATGACTTTCATGTTATTCCCTGCAAGAGTGGAGCGCATGATACTGGGGCGCTGCTCGTTCCAATTGGTCCAAAACATGAGGCTACAAAATACACGGGACAAAAAATGAGAGGAATAGAAGTGATTTTACAGACAGCACTAGCAAGACAAAATGATTCAATACTGTCGCCTGCTGGTATTTTTAAACCGGCTCTATGGCGCAAGGGAATATCACTGACTTCCCAAATAATAGTGGACAGAAAGGCCTCAGGGCCTATTTGACGTCCCTCTCACAAATTCCTTTCACAGTCTAATTCCACGGACTAATTGAAAATTAGTGATACATGCTGACATTCTATGCCAATTAATCATTTCAGGTTAGATTCTAATTAACAGCAGTCTGTAGTCCATTTGAAAAAGTGCCAGATTACCAAGTAAGCATATTCTCTCCAAGGTTGAGGGTTTAATGTAGTCGGTGAACTCAGGGTCGGCACATCTTTCTGAATATCAATGCTGTTCATCAGTCTCAAACGGTTCTTTTGGAGAGGATATTTAAGTGCATATACCATCCACAACGTCTGGAGAGTTGCTACTCTGCTGGGTCAGGAATAAAAATATTCCATCCACAACAAATTTCACATGGTGCCCTGCTCATCTGAAGAGGTCAAACTAATTAAAATGTTTTCCTTCTTGACTGATTGACATTCCATATATGTCAGTTTTCCTGTGTGTGACGAATCAATTTGCTCTCGATTTTAAAAGTCAATATGCTTCCTCCTGACATAAAAATCAATTTCGTTTCACATTACGTGTCCACAAAGGTTTCTCTATCAAGTGAATGTGTCCATTTTGTTTAGTCTGTAGCGAATGAAATCTTTCCCTCTGATGGAGCGGAAAAATGGCACCTTTTATAGGCGTCACACCAAACACCATTGGTTCTTGCATGTCACATGACCGATGACTGGGCTTTTTGAATGTTCTGAAGTGCAAATAAGCATTTCAATGCACATGACAACAAACTCTCATGTGAAATTATATATGTTTTGTCCTGTATAAAAGTACTGTCCTTGAACAATGCTAAAAAGCACTCTCAATGTCATTTTTGTGATTTGACAGTCTTTGTAGACCGACAATATCAGATACCTAAGAGGGCAAAAAAAAAAAAGATCTTACTTTTGACATTCATCCAGGGACAAGACGTGGGGATGGTCATCCTCAGACATGGTGACAACAGCTTGCCTGGTGAAAGCTCCTTGTCGGCTCTGGTCTACGGTGTATCTGCTGATGCTTGACGTGGTGGAGCTAGTCCAGTAAATCGTGTCCCAGGCACGGTGATAAGCCAAGCCCTCAACCGAACCCACATCTACAGAAAACAACAAAATAGCTTGACCGTGCTTCATTCCCACTGGCTAAGTCACATGGAAGGGTGATTTAATAGCATGTTTTCGTTGATATTACAATTTGGAAATGAACACACCACTGTGTGTTAATGCTTTCAACTGTTGAATTTATAGCATAGTTTATTTTTTTTACAATATTTAAATACATTTTGAAGAATTCCACGTTTTCACCCAAAAACTGCACAGAAAATGTGAAACTGAGGAAAGACCATTTAACACTGTGTGATATTACCATATTAGAATGTTACAGAAGATTTTGATTTCAAATAAATGCTGCCATTTTGAACTTTCTATTAAATCACAAAATCCTGAAAAATCATGTATGACAGTTTCCATATAAATATTAAGTGGCACTTAATGTCATAATGTTTCATGACAACCAAAGCAGCATATTAGAATAATACTGAATAATACTGGAGTAATGGCTGCTGAAAATTCAGCTTTGCCATCACTGGAATAAATTATATAAAAAAAAATATTAAAATAAAATAGTTGTTTTAAAACAATAATATTTCACAATTTGAATTTTTTAACACTAAATACAGCCTTGGTACATTTTTTTCACTTGCATTCTTTTTGATATTGAAATCACACAGTGAACGTGTTCATTCAGAAAACTATATAATCAATCAAAGTGACATCTCACTAAGCATTATAAAACGGTTAGGCTTTGTCTGCTGTCATGTCTAAAAATTCATCAGTGAAATAGCAATTGTTTAAACACAGAGGCTGTAGCTAAAAATGCTACTCTTTGAAAAATCTTAAAGAATACTTTATGAACGGTCTGCAGAAATCCATCACTAATTAATCATTCACAATAAAAAGTGCCTGACAGCTTGCCTTTGCAGAAACTGTTAGAGAGGCCAGGGAGTAATTAACAGGGGATGTATGACTTAATTAGGGAAATACAGATTATTAACGTCCTCACCCTCTCCTGGTGACAGAACGGAGAGGGTGTTTGCAAATGTGCATGTAGTCAAGGTGGCTGGGATTGGCTTTCATCTCTGGGAAAGTGAGTGAACTCGAGTGTGGAGACGCCATCAAAAGAGCCGGCTCATTTCAACCTGTAGTCAACATCACACTCTCACTCTCTCCGGCTGGGGTACTTATGCTCAAATAGATAGAGGTGGAGGATATCTATGTGAACGTTACAGTGTGGCAGGGGTATGTAAAGTACACGTGAATGGTCAAATGCACTTCTCCTTCAAAAATGTCTCAAGTGAACATTAACAGGCTGGATACTGATCAAAATATCTAATCTGTGCTTTAGGCTGAAATTTTAATTATAGACGTACTTCCCAGTCAAATTAGTTTTAATGTATCATGTATTTTATGCTAATAAAGTAATTACTCGAATAATGTGCATGCCGTTGTTTTAATTTAATTAGTTCATATTTGATATTAATAATGCATATAATATTTAACTTAATTGAAAAAGGTAATGTATTCAACAGCATATTAGTTGTAGACGTAATATTGAAATTCCTACCAATAATCTTGATATTTTCACAAACACTAACACTGTAAAAAAATTAATTGATTTTAATGATAAAAGACTGTAAAAATGCAACGGCAAAAACCTGTTAACTGGTTAAGAGTATGTTTCCTTACTGTATACAGTGAATAACTGTAATAGAGCTAACCCTACCTTATATTTAGAGTAATTTTACCTTAAAATACTATAAATTGACATTCCCAGAAGTCCTTGTGTGACAGCTCACATTTGATTTATTTTCGATTATGTAACTACGTATGCTTCAGTTATGGAAGTTTCAGTTATGGCAACCACAGCTACCTTTTTTTTTTTTTTTTGGTCTGTGTGTGTGTGTGTGTGTGTGCATGTAATTTTCATTTTTTTCAGTATACACTTGTGAGAAAAAACAACAAAACAAAACAAAAAAACAGTGATTCTAACTGATGTAAATTATGTTTTGTTACATATGTTAAACAAAGGCAAGGATGAATCGGAACAAAACCATTTTCATGATGACAAAGAGTAGCCTTTAAAAAAGGCAAATTAAGTAAAAGTGAAATCTGAAAAAGGTCTAATACCTAAGGAGCAATGGGGTTAGTTAAAAGAGAATTCAGAGAGTACTGTAAGTGGATAGAAGCACTAATCATGCAGCACAGAAGCTTTCTAAGTATATCTGTATCCCATTAACCTCAGCAAAGTGATATGAGCTGGCTTACTAAGTACCAAAAAGGCATTAAGGGATTTTTTCCCTGTTTACCTAAGACACAGAAATTGTATTTCGATTTAAAGGATAGTCCATCCAAAAACAAAACTTTAGTTGTTTACTCACTCTTGTTTTGTTCTAAAGCTGTATGACATATGTTCTGAGGACTGAAGCTTTTAAGCTTCAAAGCATAATCATACCATGAAAGTAAATTATAAAAGATTTTTTTTTTTTTAAGATTTTTTTTTGGTGTTTGTACCTTTATTATGATAGGACAGACCATACATGAAGTGAAGTAGGAGAGAGAGTGGGGTGGGACCGGGAAAGGTTCTCGGCTCGAGTCGGGATTCGAACTCGGGACGCCTGTAGCGCAACAGCTCTGTATGTCTGCGCTATCGGCACTGACAAATTATGACAGAATTTTAATTTTTGAGTGAACTATTTGTTTTAAGAACATCCCCTAAAATTCTGCTATCAATTTCATTTAAGAAATTCTGGTTTACATGTACGTTATTGCAACGCCTTATTATTTGCCATTTGAACCTAATTATGTTGGTATAAGTTCTGAATCTAAAATTACGTTGTGAACGACATATTAGGATCTGAAAGAAAGTCCATCTGTAAACATGCACTACAGCATATGCAGCTATAATACATGAGTTGTTTGATATTAAGAACTGTCATGATTGTCTCATTACATTGTAAATGGATAATACACAGTCATTAGGTGTATTAGGTTTTCATTGTGGGCCACCATCAGACGTGAATATCGATTGCGGCTGAAATGTCTGCCGTATATAGCGAACATGAGGAAATCAATAACCATATTCTGAACTTTCCAACAACAGTGACAGGCAGGATCTTGAAAAATATCACCCTGCTTCCACTCATATTTCTGTTACAGTTTGAGGACGGTGGAAATGAGACAAGCGATTTTAATCCATCAAGGGTGGGGACACAGAAAAAGATGCAGTGTTTTAAACATCTTTTTTGACAGTTAAATTGGTCCCATTTAGTTGCAGAAAAATGGAGGTAGCTATTATACCACTTTTACTAGATGTTGGATGCATCGAGGCCTTGCTGTACATCACAGGCAGTGTCACTTACGGTTTCCAACAAATGGCCTTTCACAAATGGCTGCTAAGAGGCTGGAATGGTTCTAGCGGCAGAACATTAAACAACATGTGGGTCACTGCAATGAGTCTGCATCAGGACGACGACAGGACCAAAAACAAATGCCAGCCTTTGTGGAAGAAGCATCTTTGGACATCTTTTATGCTCAACAAAAGCCTAGCAATTAGCAGGATTTTTCAAACGCCCCTTGACAACAATGAAAGCATTTACAATAAAGCCAACTGGACTTACTTTCAACTATGACTTGTCTTCCAGACCAATCATCATTGATCATCTGAATATTCCCAAAATGGATGTCGCTGAAGAATATGCGGTTGTGGTGCGAGGTCTGCTGCCGATAATCGAACGCCAGAGCGATGACGTTCTTGAAGTAGTCTGGATTCTCAAAAGGTTGGAGAGGGGAGTTAAGATCACTCTCATCAGACAGGTGGATGCTTTTCAAGATGGTTCTTTCAGAGTACAGAAGATAGCCCTCATATCTTTGGCAAGCAAAGCCATCTTCGGCTAAGTACCCATGAGCACAGGAACAAGTCCTTCTTCCGCTACCCAGGTGAAAACACAGCTGCTGACAACCTCCATTGCTCCTTGCACACGGGTTGGTGCCTGCATGCAAAAGCATAGAAAGATATCACTGGATGCACACTGAGATATTCAGAATGATTGTGCTTTGTTCAAAGAAAACATATGTGGCATAATAAAAATAAGCTCATTAAGTTGAAACCTCAACCTTTCTCCCGGCCTTTGTTAAACACTTTCACGTCCTTCAGGTTGACGCCAAGACCACTTCTTATCGTGACGGCCTCGGTGGCATCGCTCTTGAATCCACGCCGGATCGATCCGTTGGCGTGGGCTCTGCCACGGACAGCACAGAAAAAGAGTCTGACATCAGCATTATTGTGGTGGTTATCTAATTAAAAGCAGCGAGACTCGTTAAAACACACAGGAAAGCTGCTTTAACTCTAAAGCCGAGAAAACGTCACCTTGGCGGTGACTTACGGTACACCCTATTTACATAAGGCCAACGGAGTCTGCCTGGGAGATGACAGAAACATACGGCGGGTCTCATAATAACCTTGCTATGAAGGGGTTAATCCGTTGAGACTGGAGCAGCTGGCTCCGTGGGCCACTTTGGAGAGTGTAGCACTTAGTAAAATAATAAATTACCTGTCAGACCAGTAGATGTAAGCCCCGAACACAGCCACGGAGAACAGGTCCACATTGGCGGCTGACAGTACAATCTCTCGGCCCTCCCCGGTTTCAAGGTTGATCCTTTCTATCTTGTCGGTCCGGGCGTCGCACCAGTATAATCTATTTTCCTAGAAAGCAATTTGAAAATGCACATCAGCGCCTCTCCCTTTGAGCAGCCCCATTTTATCAGCATCAGAAGAAAAGAGAGCAAGTGGAGTATCAGGAAGTGGAACCAATTCGGCCTACCTCATAGTCGATGGTGATTCCATTCGGCCAGGCAATGCCAGAACTGACCAGGGTCACTTGGTCTGAACCGTCCAGTCGTGCACGACCTATGCAAGGATTCTTCCCCCACTCGGTCCAGAACAAATAACTGTTAATTGGAAAAATCAGATGCGGAATACTGCTTTAACCAAGCCAAATTCTACATTTCATAGTGACTTTAAAGGAATAAAGGACCTCAGCCGATAAATGAGAATTCTGTCATCATTTATTCACTCTATGCAGAAAACAAAAATATGAAGACTCCAAGCTTCAAAAAGGATGCAAAAGTATTATAAAGTGGTTCATACGACTCATCATCATCAAATATATTTTGACATCAGCCCTAGAGCACATTGGCACGTTCATTAGAGAAGTATGAATCATTGATTTAAACTGAATCTTTTCAATGAATCATTTGATTTGATTTTTAAAACTTCATAAATCTGGATTACCACTTAACCATGCGAAATTCTATAGTTCATAGCGACCTAAAGGAATTGAATAAAAAAATTCTGTCATTGTTTATTCACTCTGTCATTCCAAACCCATACGACTTTAGCTTAAAAAGGATGCAAAAACTTCACAAAAATTGGTCAATATGACTCATGCACAATATCCCAAGTCTTCACAATTATTTTTTAACAAATTATTTTTTAGAAACATTGTATCACTGAATATATCTTGACATTGGCCCTGGAGCACCTTGGCATGTTCATTAGAGAAGATGAATCATTGAATGAATCATGAAGAGAATATGATAGAATATAATCTTTCAATTAATCATTTGATTTGATGCTTAAAACTATGGTTCTCAATGATCAGGCTGTAGATATTAACACTGAGTCACATGAACCACTTTTATGATACTTTTTTGCATCCTTTTTTAAGGTTGAAAGCATTACTCATTCACTACAAAACTGCAAGGAAAAGAGTCAATAGGACAGAATTTCTACGTTTGTGCTCCACAGAATAAGTTGAACGGCTTTGGAACAAAATGATGGTGAGTAAAATATGTCAGAGTTTTCATTTTTGGGTGAACCATTCCTTTAAAGTGTATAACTGTTGTACACCACCAAGGAAACATCATTCAAAGTTTGACTCAACTGGAAAAAGAAAAGACAGCTTTCACAGCCTTAGGCTTGAATAGGAGGCTGTTTTTTGGATGTCTGGGATTTAGAGGATCCCACTCCTGATGCTGTCTGCTGTCAGCAGATAGATGGTAGATGGGTTAAAGCGTTCATATGTCTAAAACTTGTCTTTTCGTTGTGTGATTCTGATTGCAGGTTGTAAACATCAAATTCAAGGCAAACACAGACAAAACTGGCAAGATCGGAAACCATAAAGTTTGACCCTAATTACTGAAACAATACCATAATGGACTACAAAATGAGCCTGTGCCTAAATGGAGATGCATATCTGCTGGTTTTAAATTTTTAATTTGGTTCATTAGTGGAGGCCAAGACATTTTAAAGCCAATTCTGTCAGTGAAACAGTCGGAGTCAGATCACAAAATTTATTTGACCGTCAATGGTTTAAAATGCATTTTCATTTCTCTTCCAAGAGCTCATTGTATTATCCGGTCTAATGCACTTGCATAGTTCCCCAAAATTCACTCAGTAATTTCCAAAATGATTCTAAAGATTTATATTACTGAACTGCAGACATGACTGAAACTGATCCTTACCCTCTCTGTGGATGCACTGCAATGGCTCTTGGCTGGTCCAGCCCTTCTGATATTACAACTGACCGGTAGAGACCATTCAGACGAGCAATTTCAATGAGGTTGAGGCCATGGTCTGTCCAGTAAAGGTTACCTGGTAAAATAAATAATTAAATAAATAAATAATAGACAATTCTTTTAAATTGCAATTTCACAATATTACTGCTTTTATTGTATTTAAATTGTATTATACTATATTATGTTTATTGACCAAATATATGCAGCCTTGGTGAGCTAGAGAAAAAAAAAAAAAAAAAAAAATTAAATAAATAAATGAGTGAATGCATGACTGAATACAACACAATAATAATAATAAAAAAAAAATAAATAATAATAATAAAAAAAATAAACTGTCTGGGCCCAAACATTTTAATAGTAGTATATCTAAAGGCTAGAAATGCAATGATTTTATTTGGATTATTTTATTTTTTATTTTTTGTTATCAACATTTTTTATTTTTTATTATTTGTGACAGTGGTTAAAAAATGGCAGCATTTCATTTGATGTTTGTGTCTTACCAGCAATCCAATCGACTGCGATGCCCTCCACTCTGTTGATGCCAGTGGTGATAATGTCTTCCCTCCATGTCTGATCTCTCTTGGCTCTTGAGATCCGGTTTAATCCCATGTCTGTCCAGTAAACTGTATCATTGCCTGTATGAAGGAGGACATATGTCATGAAGAACAAAGCTTGCAACATAAATAGTGTATGAGAAAGCATCTCAGACCCTTTACATCAAAAAACAAGAGCAGAAAGAAATGAAGCAGAAATATTCTGGAAGCTTTGCATACTGTTTATAAGAGACCACATGCTAATATCTAATTATTTTTAGTAGAAACAATAACTGCAGAAACCAAGCATTTGGTAGGGAATATCATTCAAAATGCTAAAGTGAAATACAAAACAAATTGTGTAGCAAACAAATCAAACATGATTAGCAATGACTAAAAAATTGTTTTGACAGAAGCACGCTCAAAATGTAACTGGTATTTTTGCCCTAAAATCTGAATGTGATGAGAGCAGTTATTTATTTGCATCCTCCTGTTATTACTGAATTCACACTCGGCTAACGGATCTCTTACATGTGACAGCAGCCAGCTGGAAGGCCCTCATCTGTTTCATGCTCCAACAAGCTGCCTCTTAATAACATGCAAATGGTATGCATGTGTAATCAGCTGTCGTAGGCTGAGCTGGACTGGGATTTTCTTCACCTGAGATGAGCGGATTCTGCTGGTAGGCGAGAAACTCTCTGACCATCTGCCTCTATTGCCCTGCTGCTGAGGTCAGCAATTCTGCCATGTTTCCCAACCCACGCAGCATGTGAAAAAATGACCTGTCCAGCTAATGATTTAAAGTTGCCAATTGAATATTATTTTATTAGTTTGAATGCATAAACCTCCATTCAGTTTAAGCAGATACAAAGGATGAAGTAGGCTATATTACAAGGTATGATTTTCTTGTTAAATTGATTTTACAAGCAACATACATGCTAGTATATAATAATAATAATAATAGTAATAATAATGATAAGTTATTATTAACAACAAAACAAGGTGCACAACATTATAATATTTAATTCTATTTTAAAATATAAATATAATACGTTTTTTTATTGAATCATCATCATCATCATCATCATCATTATTATTATTATTATTATTATGATAAGTAGTATTATTATTATTATGATAAGTAGTAGCAGTATTTTAAGGACCCTATTAAGGACCGATTATCATCATCATTATTATTATTATGAAAATTAGTAGTATTTTACTTTACCATATTGATAATTTAAATAACTAAATAACTAAATGAATACATAAAACATGATAAAAGATGATTAAAGTTTAGCTGGTAAAAATACAATCAATCAATCAATCAATATAGTTATTTTTTTCCGAATTGCAATAATATTTCACAATATTGCAGTTTGAATTGTATTTAAATTGTATTGTATTATATTGTATTTATTTGTATATATATGCATTCTTGGTGAGCAAGACACTTTCAAATACATAAAAAATGCACTGACCCCCATACATAAAACATGATAAAATATGATAATTTTAACATGACAAAATAAATAACAAATAGTTATACAATTATTATTGTAAATTATATAGATTTAAAGCTATTTTATTTTGACTATTATCTAATTCAACACAATAATATAATAAAAATATTTAAAAATCTATATTGATATACAGTTTAATTGATTGACAGCTGTAATTATTAGTATGAGTGCTATTTTAATTTACCATATTGTTAATTTAAATAACTACACACACACACACACACACACACGTTTGTTTCTATGAATTGTGGGGACTTTCCATGGACTACTATTACTTTTATACTGACCAAACAATATTTTCTATCCCCTAATCCAACCATAACCCTAAACCTACCCCATACAGAAAACCTGCTTGCATTGTTACACTTTTAGATAAACATCATTTACTATTTTTAATAATTTTAATAATCCATTTTTTTTGACAATGTCAAAAATTTCAGGTTTTACTATCCTTGTGGAGACTTTTGGTCCCCACAATGTAGCATAAACAAGTATATACACACACACACACACACACTAGCGGTGTCCCCGACTAAGGATTTTCATAGTCGAATAGGAATTTTCGAATCTTGTCAATAGTCAAGTCGATAGTCGAATCATATGTTTGGGGGCAGGGGACAAAATACATTACCAAGAGTCAAGTCAGACATTCGACAGCCATAATTACTGACGTTAACACACAGGGAAAATGTGTAACGGACGCCTTGCAGATACAAAAATAATGTTTTATGCTTTGATTAAAAGATAGTTAACATTAAAAGTCAGCGAAACCCTAAGAATTTACTTTTTTTTTATAATAGTGCTCTCATTAAAACGTTACAGGCCTATATGACAGTAGTTATTAATGTTCTGCATTTCTGTTTTGAGCTGCACGCGCTGAAGATGACCAGTAGAATGAAGAATTTGATAGCAGGTTTTTATTCAATGGGATTTAACTCATCATTTATCTCATATAGAAAACAGGTAGTTCTATGCGAAATTAGACATTTGAGCACCCCCATATAGCCAAAATGGCATCATCATAATACCTCTGCGAATATTCGACTGTGAGTGGAATCAGGCTCCTCCTATAAAAGCATTGAATCTTCGACTTCTCGGG
Organism: Schizothorax lantsangensis; assembly: GCA_027422415.1. Classification (NCBI taxonomy): domain Eukaryota; kingdom Metazoa; phylum Chordata; class Actinopteri; order Cypriniformes; family Cyprinidae; genus Schizothorax; species Schizothorax lantsangensis. Next base: position 26,979,388 of record CM049848.1, on the reverse strand, counting down.
GGCACGCACACACACACACACACAGCCCAATCTGTATAGTGTACTTATGTTTACATCAGTTCTAAACTGACTGCAAGGCTATATGCACTATTTTCAGCACAGTGTTTGTTTGTTTATGGGAGTAGGAGTAGGAAAGGTCAGGCCACATTTAAATGACTACAGCAGGTAGTCTGTAGTACTGCATGCATATGTGTTTGCATGTTTATGGAAATGTCTCATATTATTGACTGTTAGAATGCTAATTTTGTACAATCACATGTGAACTGCCCCCTTGACGCTCACTTCATTTTTGCCACTTGTCACCACAAAATGCTCCCCCGAAACAGGCTGAACAATCTTGCATCAGACCGCTGTCAAATTAACCTCATACACAGAATGAATAATGCATAGTATGACAACAACCCCTCAACGCCATCAGCGTGGTGATGTCGGTTCTACTTCCATTCGCTAGATTACCTACTCTACTGCTTTCTGTCTTTTATAGTTGTAGCTATAAGAGATATAAAGGGAACATTTATCTCTTTGCACCTACTTGTTTAACCCATCTGAGCAGTTTATCTCTTCTACATGTGATATGCAGTGTTGCTAAGTCCCTTCTGATCTGGTAAGAGACTGTGTAGCTAATATGGGACTGTACATCTGACAACAAACAACATTTAAAAAAAAAAAGTAATGCACAGAAAGCAATACATGCCTTATCTTTGTTATGCACACAGAGATGATTCAGAGAGTGCTTCTATACACTTGTGAACAGAGTGGAAGATAGCAGGACTGAGTCACGGGAAGAGCCGTGTTTGTACCTGCATGAAAGTCCACACCAACGGCAAACAAGGTGCCGCTGATGGGCATCAGGGTCTCGCCGTGGTCGCCGGGATCCAGAGCGATTCCACGTATCCCCTCATGAAAAGAGTACATCAGAAAAGAACTCAGGCCTGTGATAGACAACAGCAAGCGAGAGATGTTAGATGGAGGTCAAACAAACGTCACACAATTTTCTTTGGGCACCTTCCACATAACAAAACAAGCAGCTAATACAAAGACAACAAGAATTCCTGATAGAAGTGAAGAAAAAAACGTGACATCCCCACAAACCATAAGGACAGGAGCCAAGACAGCAGCCTACCTTCACAGGAGAGACGGTCACTGCGTAGGTTGTAGCCGATGGTGCAGGCACATGTGCGTGTGTTTTCAGATGTGGGCAGACAGAGCTGCGAGCAACCGCCGTTATTCAACTGACAGGCATTCCTACCTGAGAGAGACCACGATAAGAGGAGAAAGCATGTTGATGAACGAAATATCTGACTGTAGCTTTTGGGATTCACTTATACATTGTAGCAAGATAATAATTCCAAACAGTTCTGAAAACATACATTTGCGATAAGTAAAATATGTAATTTCTGATTTACTAGTGCAACCAAATTAAATAGCAAAAATAATGAATAATGTTTTCATATATTTCCTGAACCCCTCTTGTATCCCATTGTTTACTGTTTATACAGTATACAGTGATCCATTTATACAGTATGAGAGAATATAACAGCCTCTAAAATTAAACTAAATATATATATAGTATTTATACCAAAGCCAAAGAAAATTATTAAAATATCTGGAAAATAATGAAGTTGACTCTGCAGCTTATTTTAAACTCAGTGATAATATGTACACTTTTTTTAAGACTCTCATGCTCACCCAGGCTGCGTTCATTTGATCAAAAATACAGTAAATATAGTAATATTGTGAAATATTATTATAATGTAAAATAATGCTAAAATATTTTTTAAATAGATTTCAATACATTATAAAATGTAATTTACTCCTGTGATACCAAAGCTGAATTTATTTCATATATAACTACTCTAATTTAATTACAAATCAGTTTTACAGAGAATATTGTCATACAAACTCCAATTTCTACTGATAAAAACTAGGACTGTCAATAGAGGGGGAAAAATCATGTTCAATATCATTAAAAAGCAGAATGAAATCATAATAATATTGAATTTGATATGTAAACATTAGTGCTGTCAAACGATTAATCATGATTAATCACATCCAAAATAAAAGTTTTTGTTTACATAATAATGTGTGTACTGTGTATATTTATTATGTACATATAAATACACACACATACAGTATATATTTTGAAAATATGTACATGTATTTACATGTTTAGATTTATATTCATATAATTTATATTATATATAAATATTTTTAATATATAAACAACATATTTTCCTTAAATATATACATACGTGTGTGTGTGTGTGTGTGTGTGTGTATTTATATATACATAATACATATATACACACTACACATACATATACTGTATTACGTAAATAAAAACCTTTATTTTGGATGCTGTTAATCATGATTAATCGTTTGACAGCACTAGCTAACATATTAAATTAAAATATTAAGTTGAAAAAATTAACTAAATCAAAACTCAGAAAACAAAACTGCAACGGAATTGATTAAACTGAACAGCATTTTTTATTTATGTAATATACCCATTTCTTTTTGGTACATACCTGTATATGTTCCTCTATATCAACTACTTAAATTCCTACACATGTACTGCCTCTTGCGTTTTTGCATTTATTAGCCATTTTGGATCATTTCATTATGCTTTTAGCTATCAATAAAAGTATTGTGAGTTCCGTTTAACTTATTTCATTATGTTTAAATCCATTCCACAAATTTCTGCAGCTTTTCCCCCAAAATTAGCAGATACAATTCTAAAAAAGTTTGCAGATTCTATGCGAGCCTGCTTATGAGCCATACAAGCAAAGCTGAAGCAGTAGACTAATTTGAGACAGTTTCTGAGTTATGTCATTTACGCTTTTATATGAAAGCAATTCATTAACAGGTTCGGCCACAATGGAATGGTCATAAATTCGGAATATCTCTCCTCATTTGATGAAAGGTTTTAGTGTTGCTGTCAAGTCAAGATGACTTGACATTCTTCCTGGAAGTCTTACTCTTGTCTTAATTGTATAACTGAAAGTGAAGGGGAGGGAAACTGCACCACTGTGTATTAGCACAAGCTCTCAGGGAAAGCTCAGCTTGCACATCTACGACAGTAATAAGACAGCTCCGCATTATGAATAGAGAGGCTAATTGCTGCCGGAGAAATTTGGTGGCTGGATAGATTTACATTTGTGCCCGTTTAATGGTCATTCCTTATTCAAGTCGACAGTTTAGTGGAATCCACAGCAATGCTGTTAATGGATCTGCCATTAGTGTGGATTATTTGCGGAATAACTCACAAAATGGAAAACCAATATCTGAATATATCTCTGTTTACACACAGGGAAGATAAGCTTGTGATATTATGTAAAAAAAAAAAGGTAGAAAACATAAAAGAGTTGACTCACTTAAAGCTATTTACAAGTAAATTAAACAACACAGTATAATGCTTAAAATTTATGATCTTGTTTATTTCAGCACATTTATTTTTATACGCTACTTTAAAACTCTACAAAATCAAAATTAGTTTTGTGGCTTTCAGTCCATGTCTATTAACTTTAAGGCTAATTTATATGCTCGCGCAGTCCTAAACAAGGAAAACTATTTTAGCAAAAATATTATATAAAAAAAATATATAAAAAAAGCAAAAATATTTTAAATAAGAATTTTGTCCAATAAATGCTCTCAAGAATGAAAATTTAAAGTAATATCAAGTAGCTAAATCATGATACTTGGCAGTGTTGTTTTAGCATCATTGAGATTATATATTTTTTCAAGTTATTTAAATTAGTGTTTATTTTTGTATTTTTTTAAAAATTCATTGATTGAAATTTAAGTTACACAGTTTGAGTAATATTGTTGTGTCTTTTTTCAAATATATAGATATTAATTTTAAATGTCTTTTTTCTTATGAATTTTTTATTTTAGTTTTAGCTAATTTTGTACATCGGGTTAAATGAGAAAATGAGAAATGGTGCAACTAGAAGTTTATTTATTTATTTTTATTTCAGTTTAACTGTATTTCAAGACACATTTTTTTTTAAAGGTTTTAGTTTCCATGCAAGTGGCTGTGATTTAACTAAAGCATACGGCTACTTAAAAACTCTTTGATATGTCTTGCCCAAACTTCCTGTTCTTTTGGGAAACATGAAGAAATCCCACAGCTCTAAAAAGACGATAAACTTCAGTTATCCGTTTCAAAGACAATGACTGGTCAAGCTATTTTTGCAACAACCTTGACTGTATCTCAACACACCTTTCTGACCATCTCTGTCATACACCTTCATGTGTACCAGTCCGCTGGTCTTATTGCGCAGCACTGCCGGGTTACTTCCATCCCGTTTGGCGACCGTTCCCAACTGAGCCAGATCGTCATCGGCCCACCACAGCTTGCCACCTGGAAAAACAGATGAATTATTCATTTCCCAAAGTCACAGAACCAGCAGGTCTGACTGCCAATGGAGGCACATGCCATTATCGTTTGGTTGTCCCTTTTATACCACATGCATATAATCCGGTGGTGTGCTGTGCTTTTTCGGTGCCAAAACTATGCTACGCCACAGTGTACGGATGGGCGAGGGAGGTGGTGGGAGAGAGTGAGCGAGCGAGCGAGTAAAGTAAAGAGATAGGACTTGAGCATTATGCATGTTCCCTTCCCGGTGTGAGTCAATGAGGCAGAGCTCAGGGCGGCCTGGCTACGTGCCCTGGCTGAAGACAAGGACTCTTCATTCACAAAGCCATCGGAGTGCATCTATTCTCACAGTGGCGCTGCAGCTAGCAAGCCCCTCGTGTTGTTTCCACTCTGTAAGGCTAAGTGTGCCACAAAGGGCCTCAGAGATTGTCCTTGGCTCTGAGCCTAGACCATATCTGTCTGCTGCAGGAATACAGGAGAGCCGGAGACAGTCGTAGCCATGCAACCGTAAAATGAAACACATATTTGTATTTGTTAAAGTACAGAGGGATTGAATGAACCGAATGGCTTTGAATGAATTGGATGAAAGAAATTAATCAACAAAATCACAGTTTTATCCAAAATACCACATACAGCTATGTGATTGCTACAATAAAACTGTAATCACTTTGGATTAGCAACTTAAAAGTACACAAGAAGTAAAACTTAATTAAAGTTGAATTAATATTAAAGGGATAGTTCAACCAAAAATGAAAATTCTGTCATCTGTCTGTCAATTCTGTCATAGTGTTTTATTTTTATACCACCACTTACTCACTCTCAAGTTGTTTTAAACCTGAATTAGTTTCTTTATTCTGTTGAACATAAAAGTTATTTTAAAGAATGTTCAAAGTCTATCAAAGTCAATGTGGAACAGCAACTGTTTGGTTACCCACATTCTTCAAAATATATTCTTTTGTGTTCAGCACAAGAAAGAAATCAATACATGTTTGGGACAACATGTGAGTAAATAATGACAGAAATGTAATTTTTGGGTGAACTATCCCTTTAATGACAGTCGGCAGCAAGTTTAGTTCTGTCCCTTTAAGACCTGCACGCATCCGTTTCTCTTTCAACTGTTTACTTTCACTTTAGACATAACTAACTGTGTTTATATGTAAACCTTGTGTGCTTTTGACAGTATTAGACACGGAATCAATCAGACGCGAAAGACAACTAATAAGTTGAGTTAAAGGTCATTGCACACTGAGTCCGAATTTTTTTTCGTATTCCTCATCATTTCCTATCAAAATGCATGCCACGGATGCGAAAACGCAGAAAATCGAACCTGATCCGATTTTTTTTATGACGGACGAAAGTTTCGGAGGCAGTGTGTAAACGTGATTGACACAACGTGAGGTCGTATTTATTTTTCAACGTGCGAAAATTTGGGATTCAAGGTCATTGCACACTGCCTCCAAAACTTTTGTCCGTCATAAAAAAAATTTGGATCGGGTTCAATTTTTTCAGTTTTTTTGAATCCGTGGCAAGCATTTTGAGAGGTGTTTTGACAGTGAACTATCCCTTTAATGCCACCGTACAAGCGAATGGCAAAATCCAGAATGGCGATTGTCAAGTTCATCAACTTCTTCTCGCAGCACAAAGCACTGTATATAGATCCTTGCACACTGAGTTCAGAGAAATTAGTGGTCTTCTTTTTAATATGTGGCTCTAGTATCGCTAGCAAAGCATCAAACTGAGCCACTGACATCCTGAAGTAAATGTTGAATCGCCCGTGATAATCCCACTGCTCCTTAATAAGGAGGGGGATCTCTCCGTCCTCTCTATATCTCAGGATTGGATGGACCAAATATTTCCTTATTTTCTTTTTTAAGAAGCGAGAGGACAAAAAAATCATCCTCAATGTCTGAAGATTCCATTTAGTAGGCTATTGTTTTGCAAATTTTTTCGCAACGGATTAATTAATACGCATCGAACTCAGTGTGCAAGGTTTCTGTGCGTGACTAATTTTTAGGATGACGAATATGAAAAAACGCATACGAAAATTTCAGACTCAGTGTGCAATGATCTTAACTCTACTGCTGAGATAACATTTGATGTGAATGTTATCATATTAATATGGCGGCGCCAGAACTGCAGCTGATAGAATGTGCGCTGTAGCACGATACTACGATATTTCTTCAGAAGCAGATTATGGAGACATTTTAATCATCCACGATCAAAAAATGTCATATCGCACACCCATAACTACCAAGTATAATATCACACACACACACACACACAAACAAGCACAAAGAAATCACTTCACACTATTAAGCGGCTGTGTTGTGAACATGCAAAACTGTATCGCATGTGTGCTACAATGGTAAATTTATTCATCGCACAGACCAGTTTTTTCATAGCACGTGCGAAACATACATGTCGCACTGTACAGCCCTAATATATATATATATATATATATATATATATATATATATATATATATATATTGTATATACATATATACTGTATATATATATATATATATATATATATATATATATATATATATATATATATACAGGTGCATCTCAATAAATTAGAATGTCGTGGAAAAGTTCATTTATTTCAGTAATTCAACTCAAATTGTGAAACTCGTGTATTAAATAAATTCAATGCACACAGACTGAAGTAGTTTAAGTCTTTGGTTCTTTTAATTGTGATGATTTAGGCTCACATTTAACAAAAACCCACCAATTCACTATCTCAACAAATTAGAATACTTCATAAGACCAATAAAAAAAACATTTTTAGTGAATTGTTGGCCTTCTGGAAAGTATGTTAATTTACTGTATATGTACTCAATACTTGGTAGGGGCTCCTTTTGCTTTAATTACTGCCTCAATTCGGCGTGGCATGGAGATGATCAGTTTGTGGCACTGCTGAGGTGGTATGGAAGCCCAGGTTTCTTTGACAGTGGCCTTCAGCTCATATGCAGATTCTCTATGGGGTTCAGGTCTGGTGAGTTTGCTGGCCAGTCAAGCTCACCAACACCATGGTCATTTAACCAACTTTGGGTGCTTTTGGCAGTGTGGGCAGGTGCCAAATCCTGCTGGAAAATGAAATCAGCATCTTTAAAAAGCTGGTCAGCAGAAGGAAGCATGAAGTGCTCCAAAATTTCTTGGTAAACGGGTGCAGTGACGTTGGTTTTCAAAAAACACAATGGATCAACACCAGCAGATGACATTGCACCCCAAATCATCACAGACTGTGGAAACTTAACACTGGACTTCATGCAACTTGGGCTATGAGCTTCTCCACCCTTCCTCCAGACTCTAGGACCTTGGTTTCCAAATGAAATACAAAACTTGCTCTCATCTGAAAAGAGGACTTTGGACCACTGGGCAACAGTCCAGTTCTTCTTCTCCTTAGCCCAGGTAAGACGCCTTTGACGTTGTCTGTGGTTCAGTAGTGGCTTAACAAGAGGAATACGACAACTGTAGCCAAATTCCTTGACATGTCTGTGTGTGGTGGCTCTTGATGCCTTGACCCCAGCCTCAGTCCATTCCTTGTGAAGTTCACCCAAATTCTTGAATCGATTTTGCTTGACAATCCTCATAAGGCTGCGGTTCTCTCGGTTGGTTGTGCATCCTTTTCTTCCACACTTTTTCCTTCCACTCAACTCTCTGTTAACATGCTTGGATACAGCACTCTGTGAACAGCCAGCTTCTTTGGCAATGAATGTTTGTGGCTTACCCTCCTTGTGAAGGGTGTCAATGATTGTCTCCTGGACAACTGTCAGATCAGCAGTCTTCCCCATGATTGTGCAGCCTAGTGAACCAAACTGAGAGACCATTTTGAAGGCTCAGGAAACCTTTGCAGGTGTTTTGATTTGATTAGCATCACCATATTCTAATTTGTTGAGATAGTGAATTGGTGGGTTTTTGTTAAATGTGAGCCTAAATCATCACAATTAAAAGAACCAAAGACTTAAACTACTTCAGTCTGTGTGCATTGAATTTATTTAATACACGAGTTTCACAATTTGAGTTGAATTACTGAAATAAATGAACTTTTCCATGACATTCTAATTTATTGAGATTCACCTGTATATATGTGTGATCCTGGACCACAAAACCAATCATAAGGGTCAATTTTTCGAAATTGAGATTTATACATCATCTGAAAGCTGAATAAATAAGCTTTCCATTGATGTATGGTTTGTATATTTGGCCGAGATAAAACTATTTGAAAATCTGGAATCTGAGGGTGCAAAAAATCTAAATACTGAAAAATTGCCTTTAAAGCTGTCCAAATGAAGTTCTTAGCAATGCATATTACTAATCAAAAATGAAGTTTAAATATATTTACGGAAGGAAATGTACAAAATATCTTAATGAAACATGATCTTTACTTAATATACTAATGATTTTTGATATAAAAGAAAAATCGATAATTTTGACCTATACAATGTATTTTTGGCTATTGCTACAAACATACCCCATCGACTTAAGACTGGTTTTGTGGTCCAGGGTCACATATATATGTTGACCTTTCTATTTATCAGAAAATTCTTCCACAGGAATAAAAAAAATTAAATAAAAAATTATACAAACTTAATAATAAAATTAAAATAAATATATAAACAACACAACTGTTTTCAACACTAATGAACATAAGAAATGCTTCTTAAACACTAAATTAGAATATCAGAATGATTTGATGGATCATGTGACAATGAAAACTGAAGAAATGGCTGCTGAAAATTCAGCTTTCTCATCTCAGGAATAAATTACATTTTAAAATGTATTAACATAGAAAACATTATTTTAAATTCTGATAATATTTCACAATCTTACTGTTTTTAACTTATTTTTGACCAAATAAATGCAGCCTTAGTGAACATTTAAATAAACAAATATTTATATGAAAAAAACAAACAAAAAAAAACTTACCGACCACAAAACTTGTGAACCAAATTGTTTATATATTATGCAGCAATGCATTTGTACACCTTTAACTTGTACCCTAAAATGCTGTCTCCGTAGACAGCACACTAGGTTTTAAAACAGACCAATTGTCTACTGCATACTTAAACCCTTTCATATGTACACTTAATGATGAGTACAAGCACAAATATATTTTTCAACAGGACATTCCTCCTCCATAAACCAGAAACAAATACTAGTGTCATTTAGGCCACAGTGAGCCTCCAAGAAAATATTTGCTTTCTGTAGTGAGGCCAGGTGTGTATAAAATACATCCTACCCTGAGCAGTCAGAAGCGTATTTGACATTCAAAGATTGCTTGCATAGGTCATCACTGCAGTCAATATTAATCTTTACCTGTCCAGGGTGAGAGACATCAATGATTGCTTCTGGGTGTAATGTCCACTTAAACTGTTTGATCACAGACCGGCACAGGTCTTAAGGTGACACACAGCCCACTAAACAGCAGCTTGCACTTCCCTGAGTGGTCACATCCCATTAAAGATTGTACCAGGAGGTGGCGGCGAGATTGCATCCTGTCAGTAAAATTGTTTTCATTTCTTCAGTCATCATGCTCTTCAATTACTGCTTCACGGTCTAATAACGGATGTGACTTTGATGCAAGGCGACCATTGGCTTTTTTTTTCTAATAATGATGCTGCATCTTTCAACCAGCCGCTGCTCCTATCGATCTCCTGATCATCTGTCTCTGCTGAGTTTATTTCCCCTGCACACCTCGCTGTAACGATAAGGCCTGTCCCTCAACACATGCTACAGGGTGCTTGATTTTACCGTGCCAGGTGGCTGAAATCGTAAACCATTTCCCTTACTGCAAGACCAAAGTATATTTACGGGGACATCAACTGATAGCGTGTTATACAGGTTAACCTTGGCAAATGCCCTTATTTATGTCACTTTTGCTGGGAGGGAGATAGTGCCGATAGAGACCAAAGATCTTATGCAGTTTGTATCAAACATTGGCCAGCTACCACATGCATCACATTGAAATGGATTTGGTTTCATGCAAGTTCAAAACATGGATAAGAAAAGCTGCTATTATGGTATTTAAGTATACCTATGGTAAGAGATAAGCAAATAATTATAATAAAAAAATGTATGTACTGTATGTGGCTGTCACATACATCTTAAAAATCTTCAGGTTTTTGACTCAACCCGGCATCATATTTTCTGAATGAAATCCAATACTGAATTCTTACTACTTTTGTGGTGTTGATTACAAAAATAGAAATTAAAGTTCTCATGTAAAGTTCCATAATATTAAATGGAGTATTTGCACATATTTTCCATTCCTTTGTAGATTGTAAGTTAGATTACATATTTAATACTTATTTTTGTCATTACATCTGAAACTTTTGACATTTGACTGCTTTCATTATTTTGATAAGTACAGATAAATAAAATGGTACACATATCATATACAGATAATACAATTTTAAATCATTAGTTTGTGAAAAACAAGCAAACAATAGTTTTCATCAATATTTTTAAACACGGCATAATCAAATTAAGTAATGTCAGGCTTAAACTATTATATAAGTATTATTGCAAAGAAGTCACGCATATATTTAGTAAAATAAATAATATAACAACAGCAACAGCAACAACAATAGATATTTAAAACAGTTTAAGACCTGACATAAAAACAGATACAGCCAATAAATGTCCAGTACACATGGGATACTGTTTAAAAAGCATCCCAGTAACTACCATGAAGTCTGCAGAGCTGCAGTCTAAACAATGGATGGTGACCATAAATAAATTTTGTTTAACTTTTTTTGGTTGCTACATAATTGTGCCATTTCATAGTTTTGATGACTTCTTATTTTAAATTCTGCAAAAAATAAATAAATAAAGATTTAGAAAGTGTGTCCAAACTTTTGACTTGTAATGCATGTGGGCTGAAGGGGCAGTAATACAGTATATATTCCAAAAATGTTCTCTATGCTGAATCGGACTCTTTGTTCTCTGATGACATTCTCATGCTGCATAATAATATATACCATTCTTTTAGATCTCTGTGGGTAACCTGCATGGCAATGTGCCGTATGCATTATAAAAACACAGACTGCCAGTATTTGAAAGAAAAGCAGCGTTTTGTGTGCTTGCAAGGGATAGCTATCTTATCATAAAGACTATACGTGCAAACCCCAGCCTGCTTTACTTATCACAAAGATAACATCAATCACACTGAGACTCTTTCATCTCCTCGCCTTGTTTCCTTTCGCATTCACATTGAGGTTATGATTACTTTACATTTTATACCTTATAATCAACTCAATATGCATGGTAAGGAAAATATGCTGCACATTTGTGAAGGAAAGAAGGTAATGATCTTATATTATTGCTTGACTCGTTCATATTCAGCAAGGAAGAGGGAAACATGGAATTCTAAGTGAAATTCCACTCACCACCCACTTATACACCAACTCAAGGGTCTGCAAGATCATCCGCCCACCTGCATGCATATCTAATCAGCCCCGGGCCATTCAGTTTCTGAGATGGTCTTTCCTTTATAAAGGTGTGACACAGCTTGAAAAATGTGTAGAACTGATCCATAACGCTGGCGGCACGTGGCATATGTTGGGCATGTATGTGAGCGGCTGTACATACACAAATGCATATACACAAACACACATTATACATCTACTATTTGAAAAAGTTTGGGGTCAGTAAGATTAGATTTATTTATTTTAATTTATTTATTTTTAATAGAAATTAATACTTTTATCAAGCAGAAATGCACTGATCAAATGTAACAGTAAAGACTTCACATTGTTAAAAAAAACACTATTCTATAAACAATAAACACTATTTAAACAATAAACACTATTTAACAATAAATACTATTCTTTTAAATTCTATTCTATTCTATTTTCATCTCAGAATTCTGGAAAAAAAAACGTTTTACAAGTTTCTAACATTAGGCAGCACAACGGTTTTAAACATTGATCATAAGAAATGTTTTTTCAGCACCAAATCAGCATATTACAAACATTTCTGAAGGATCATGTGACACTTAAGACTGGAGTAGGGGCTGCTGAAAAAATAAAATACTGTATATTAAAATCATATTTCACAAAATTACTGTTTTTACTGTATTTTTGATTAATTAAATGTAGTCTTGTGAGAATAAGAATAAGAAATTATTCTAGAAATGGTAGTATATATACAATTAATACAAATTTCTCTATTTATTTATATTTATATACAGTATGGATTAAATCTGCATGTAATTCTGAAAGGGAGGAGGTATGCCATAATGATTCAATTCACTATTCATCTTCACAATGTTAAGAAAATCAGAAATTTGATGTAATAGAAAACTGTCTACTATAAAATAATCAACCAGCTACTGGATTTCTGTATTGATTTGTTGAACTTGGAAGTATTTCAACTCATATCCCATTGTAGCCTTCCAAGAGGCTCAGCAAGTCTCAACACAAGCAATCACAAAAAAAAAACTGGCAGTTTGTCATACTATAAATGAGAAACATAACTGTCCACCAAACAGAGCCATAGATTTTTGCAGAAGTAATGGAAAGCATTTCCTCTATGGAACAAAGGCCTATTAATTGTGATAGATAGCACCTACTGAATGCATCATTTTGCTGTTTTGCTGTACCGTGCTACTTCTTTGAAAGTAACCCATTAGTCTTTGTGGCAGCCTGCATTCTGCTCCCAATTTAATAATGACTCAAACTTTGTTTAATTAAAAGAGTCTGTCACCACTTCTTACAAATTACATTTGTTTTTCAGCTCATCATAGCTGCTCTAAAATAGAACGTGACTATAGAGGTTTTCCAAAGATTAATACCTTTGCAGCATGCAGACAGTGTAATCAGTTAAAACTGGGGTTTAGGGAAATAAATACATGCTAATTAATAATTTGGGGGCATAAGTTTCTACCCACGAAGACAGGCAGAGAGTAATGTGAGAAAACATGTCAGATGCAATTCAAAACAAAAGAGTATAATACATTTAGGCAAAACCGAAGACACAGAAAGGAGATAAATCTAATACAAAAAAAGTGAAAGCACGTAATTACAGGCTTTGCTACATCTACTGCTTTCATTTGCTTTAGGGTGAACAAAAAATAATAAAAAAAGTTATGCAACTCTTGCCGCTTCTGACGCTGCCAATATGAGTGAATTCTCTATAATCCCTAGAATTACAGCTTTTGGGCAATGGTTAGAGCTGTAATTGGAGTCATACAGCAGGCCTAAAGTGTGTGATTAAAAATTGCATCAAATCAAATGGATATCTTCCAAGACAGCCTTTATTATCTGGGTCTATATAAAGCTAAATCAATCAAACTTCACCACTTCTCTAATGCTGAGATGTATGTTTACGCTCCTCAGGCAACCAAAATGTGGTCTTTATTCTCATACTATGATGGGTTTCCTAGGGCTAAACGGAAATTGTTAATTCTATTTTGACAAAATGTCTTGAGTTGTCTGTCTTTTCCCTTCTGAAGCAACATAGCTGTAGACTAGCAGAGCCAGGCTTGACTATTGACAAAGTCTGATATATTTCACAACTCATTTTGTACTGGCATTTTTGACATAAAGAGAACATCAGACCAATATGTAAAGTGACTAACAACAGTTTTGTATTAACCAGATGTTTAGGAATGGTAAAATGAAATGCTTGGCAAAAATCACATATTGGTTAAACAATCTCTGTGAGCAAAACAGAAATAACTGGAAATGTGTGTTGACTTTCTTTTAATATATGAAATAAGTACAGATACAGAATAAACAGGAAAAGGGTGAAAATCCAATTCTGAGTATGGTTATCTAATTCAATTGCTAACAGACTATCTTTTCGAAATCCAAAGGCAAAATCCTTGCAAACATTGACAAATCCATTAACCAGATCTTTTTCAGAAACACTCATTGTTCCAGCCAGGTATCTTTTAAATACAAGTTTGTTTCCTTATGAAACTGATAAAATAGCATCCAACAGCTAACCAGCTAATCAGATGGTATGTGGGCATGCCACGTGAGACTAATTTACACATTTCTTTACTGCTTTTGATTTTCACTTATTTTTTCTTATAAATGTGCTCCTTATGGTTTATGTTGCCACAGCAACAAAGTACAGTAATTTAATAAAGAATTCACAAAAACAAACATTAATTAGAATAACAAACGCAGATAAAATATCAGCCATATGCCATCAAATTAACATGTACTGTGTGAGTCCATTTTCTTACGGCTAATGGTGGTTAACCTTTGACCCAAGCCTGACTAATGAAGAGGGAATTAGACGCTCTATCACTTACCCATGACTGCTAGAGCTGTGGCTTTAGTTAAGTCCCTCTTCATGCTTTCAATGACCTCAAAGCCACTACCGTCCAGATTGCACCTGTTGATAGTACCATTAGCAGAACTCATCCAATACATCTTCCCAGCTGGAAAGTCAATCGAAAGTCCTGAGGGAAAACAAGAATCAGTTAGAAACTGTTCTTTGGAGTGCTGGTATGGAGTTGTTACTTCAAAATATACCTTACATATCCTGTAACTATATATGTATCTGAACGTGAGATGATTGAAATATAGCTGCGACCTCTTTGTGACACTCTAAATCACTTCACTAAAATTCATCTCTGTCTAAAACCTGTTTCAAAAGTGGGAATGGTGAGAATTTGACAGAGTGGTAAAATTGATTGTGACAAGTGAAGGATATTTCACTTGAGCATCAGGACAGCTCTGACTGTGAGGGGCTAGTGCATGATAGACTCCCAACAACAACAACTGACTTTCAACTCTCAGGCATCTTCTCCAAGACTGCCGTTAAAACAAAAGAGGCATGTGCTTTGCTTATCAATGAACGCACGGGTACAGGGATATAAAAAGGAAATATATTTAGGCTTGAGGATGGGAACTGTGTAGATGTTTACTCAAAAAAAAAAAATCTGAAGTACTACTATTCTGCTGTGTATTAAAAAGTAAACTTTTTTATTAGCTTTTGAAATAGACTGATGAAATCAAAAGGCCAGGGAGATTTTTTCCATTAAAGTAACTTTTACGCATAAACAACCTGTTAAGTAGCAATTTTCTCAGGGTCCTGACTTTGAAAGGATGTGGATAGGAAATGTAATATATATATATATATATATATATATATATATATATATATATATGGAACTTATATTCTGAAAGTTGTTTAAATTCAGCAGCAGTTTGTAGAGACTCAAGTTCACAATGGTTATATTTAAATTGAATTAATTTCTGCTATTACTGTACAGGTCAAGACTATGTTGGGGTGGCTAATCAGACGTCTCTTCACAAGGTCTCCTCACCACATTTATTTTACCACAGCCAATTACAATATAGACTGAAATGGATTTTTCTGGCTGTTTTAAATAAAAGTTAAGTAAAATTGATTTTCTTTATAAGTGGAAATAAGACGTGATGGCACGCAAAATAAGTACTTTGTACATTGAAGGTCTAAAGAAAATTGTAAGGTATAATAAAAGCATGATTTTCTTCTGGGATATTTAATTAAGACAAGTACAAGCGTTCTATTTCAATAAAGTACATATTTCTAAAAATAAGACTTAAGTATATCAATGAAGTACAATTCCTCTTCTACTTTAAACTTCTGTGATTGTTAGATTGACAAAAGAATTAGACATACCAACTGGTTCTCTCTGATTTTGATGAAGAACCTTCCTATTGCTTCCATCCATATTGGCTACATTTATTGTATTTCCATCGGTCCAGTAGATTTTTCTAGACCATGACACAAAGCAAATTTTAGAATTAGAAATTTTAGTCATAGGAATTCTCATGGTTTGTATTTAAGATTGACATGACTAGATATATATATATAGATAGATAGATAGATAGATAGATAGATAGATAGATAGATAGATAGATAGAACATAAATCGTACTTAATCATGCATGCAATCTGTCCATGTGGGCTGCTTACCCTTTAGCTGGGTGCATAGTCAGACACTTTGGTTTGTCAATCCCATGGATGACTGAGGTTTTTAGAGATCCGTCTAGTCGGGCAACATTGATCTGCGTCTCCTCATTCTCAGAGCTCAGCCAATACATATTCCTCGAGAGCCAATCTACTGCCAGCCCACGGCAGTTTTGAATATCTGCACGTACCAGAGATAGCCATTAGCACAGAGGTGCACATCACAACAAACCTCATGGGTGACTGCAACACTTCTTCGCACGCTGTAATAAAATGTCTTGTGTGCAAAGGCACATGGTCTGCATGCTGATCAGTTTGAGAAGGTTTAAGAAATACACCATGCTTGATAACAGCACTTAAGAAAATCTACATCAGTCTTCATCTCGCACTTCTCTTGCTTTTCCTAATGCAGTTCGGAAAAGCAAATCCCCGGAGAACTTCACAAACAAGCTCTCCTATCACGTAAGATATTATTTATGTTCTGCCGCACACTCCTTCAATCGTCATTTTTTAATGCATGCCGTCTGTGAACATAGTCTTCTCGTAATTGAAAAAACTATTTAAGACTGAGTGTCAGCAAAATAAAACAGTATTTCAGCTCAAACCTACAATGTGGCAGCAGAGAGAGAAAAAAACAACACAACTTATTAACAGCACAAAAATGTAATAACTGTCACTTAGGTGGTGTTTATTGAGAAAAATCTTACACCACACATAATGTGAAAAAAATAAACAAGAAAAAAAAACACTTTGACTTGGATTCTCGACTCACCTCCAGAAATGACAGTTTGAAGGCCTGTTCCATTGATAAAGGCACGTTTTATTGTTTGAGTCTTAACGTCCGCCCAGTATATCCTTTCCTCAAGAGCGTCGTAATCCACCACAGTTACATCATCGATGTCAGGAACAGTCAAAGCAGTCATGACGTTCATGTACGGATTATCGATATCCACTCCACGGATCTCAGATCGCCTCACATACAACAAGAACTTCTTCAGGGCTGATGTGGGTGCCAAAACAAAACATATATAAGTCAATAATTCGTCTAGAAAGCTCAAACCGATCCATACTTCTGTGTGTATGTTTTGTTTGTTGTGTGGGACGTTACAGAGCTGCATACTCACCCACACAAGAGCGGTTGTTGAGGGAAAGCTTCATGAGATGAGGACATGAACAAGACGCAGTACGGTTGTAATCAATGAGACAAAGGTGGGAGCAAGGGCCTCTTCCATCGTTTCCCTCGCACGGGTTTGAGGCTGAAAAACCCAGGGTGACACGCATTTTAAAAAGGGAAAGAAAACACACCAAGGAGAAAATCAATATCACATACTATGAATTCTTTAAGGAGAGCAGCTCTTAAAAGAAGCCATGAATAACAGCTGTGAAACAATACAACAGTTACTATACAGTGAAACTGAGAGAACTAGTTTTCTTGAGTTCAGATGTCTGCATTTAAAGAGGGCAACAGAAAAATTGGTGCAAAATAAAAGATTGCAATACCACTAAGAAAACATTCATCTTAACTCCAGGATAAAGGGAAGAGCTGAGGTTGAATGGACAGGGCTGACAGCTCATGTCTTCTGCCTGCAGTGATCCTCTTGAAAGCACAGCACATTTAGACCTTTTGTACGATTCTTTGTAGAAGGGCTACTATATTTCAACAGAAGGTAATGTTGAGCAGACAGATAATGGCTTAAAGGCCACTGGTGCGAATAGTCAATTAACCATCAGATCTTTCTCAGATTGCTCTGATGGTAAAGATCTTCCTTGAAAACATCTACTCAAAAGTTGAGATGAGGATGAGCAAGATTGCTGTCATCATATAGTATAATCGTCTTGTTTGTAACAAACTGTAATTTATATGTAATGCAGTAATATACAGTAGTCAACATTTGAAGTGGATCAAAAAAGTTAATCAAAGTTGTCCTAAGACAAGAACGCAGTTTGGTTTTAGGACAACTTTGATGAAAGGTTTCACTTTATTTCCACTTCAAATGTTGACTAGTGTATACACACACACACACACACGCACACACACACACACACACACACAGTGGTAGCCAAAATTATTAGAACACTAGTATTTTCACCAGCTAAAAAATGGTTTCAAGTCAGTTACTATATATATATATATATATATATATACATACATACACACACACACACACACACACAAACACACAACTTTAATGTGCTATATGCTGAATTGGTGCTCAAAAATCATCTTCTTTGTAACCAACTGTAATTTATATTTAAGGCATGTTACATTAGACATAGAAATTTCAAAATAACAGCATTTATTTGAAATAGAAAATGCTTTAAAAAATTGTAAATGTCTTTACTGTCACTTTTGATAAACTGAATGCATCCTTTGACGAAAAATATTACTTTATTTTAAAACACACACACATAAAAACCCAAACATTTGAACAGTAGTGTACACATTTTGACATATTTTGTCAGAACATGTTTATTTATATGGTGCTGCCATTTTATTCTGCCATTACACAAGACTACCGCCTGTTGTCAAGAGGCTTTAACCCTTCCACGAACCCAGACCAACTACATGCAATTAACTCCACAAGCAGTTGCATCTTGTAAATAATTGATCCAGTGGGAGTTTGAATATAGGCCCATTATTTCTTTGCGATGTTGAAACCATTTCACTCTTGTAGCAAGCATATTTTTGCAAGTGAGAATAACAAATAATTTCAAGTGACTAAATTATAGGCTAGAATCCCATAGAATTAATTATACATTCTGCTGGTCTGCGGGGGGAAAATGGCTGTTTGAATAAATACTGTATAAACAGCGCGAGTGCACTTGACTCATGATAGAAACACTTGATTTGGATGTACTGATTTTTCATAGTCATAAATCAGCCACAGATTTCATAAATCTCCACATCACATTACTATATGTAAAGCGGGTGCGGAATATAATTTGTATTTTCACTGCTTCAGCTTTGTCTGAATAGGGAAGGATCCACCCCGTCTGCAAACTCCAATAGTAATTTTGAAGTGGTTTGCCTGTCAGCAATGTGCTAGAAAAGTGCTTACAACACTGCAGGCTACACAGGCACTAAAAATGGGAACCCTCCAAACTGTTGTCGACCTCTTGAAACTCAACCCTCAGTCCTTTCACCACACATAATGCATTTACAACGTGCTAGCTAACAGCTGTAGCCTTAGCCCCATTAGGCTAGTTAGCATAGCTTCTTCTCACTCCCTACGGACACTCTAAGGTCCGCCACTCTTTTGCCAGAACTGCAGGGGCCAAACAAAAACACAATTGCCATGGACTGTAAGGGGCCAGAGCCCAGATTTTGGACACCTTTAATAGCCAGACCTTCCCATGGGCTCTTTAAAATTGGATTAGCCATACTTATTGGCTTCTCTGGCAAAGCAGCACAATTTGTCGACACTTATCGGTGTAAAACAGTCACCCGGCTGCCGGTGCTGTGGCAGGAGACATGAGCTGTTTTGGCAGGGCTTCCTATAGTTTTGGGCTGGTTGAAATGATGCAAATCAGATTATTTCGGCTGCTACATTTCTGGAACACTCGCACTTCTGAAGGCAATTTTTATAAATCAGAGATACATAAAAATTCATGTGAGACATAATCTGGACACCTGCAGCACAGTCTTCAGGCAATTCACATGCTGATTGAAGAAACATTTCTTCTGTTAACATGTAAAAAACAACAATATTTAAAAAAATAAATAAATATTTAACAAAATGACCATGTCCTTGCAAAATGCTATAAATAAAATTAAAATTAACTAAATAAATCAGAGCATGATGCCCAAAGTGCCCTTTTGTCAAGGCAATTTTTTTATTTTTTTTTATTAAACGCCCTTTTGTGAAGGCCTGCCCAATCTAACTATTAGTAAAATTAATTAATAGTTTAGCCGTAAATTAAATGATCCACATGATGACCTTTCACCTGACGATCTCATCCGGGACATCCCTCACATTCAGACACCTTTAGGATGCCTTCAATAACATCCGCGGCTGCCGGTAAGTGGAGTTCTCAGAGGAGCGGTGTGCTTGTAAACTTATATTATTGAATTATTATTATTTTACGAGAACAGCGTGAAGAGATCATGCAAAGCTGTTGTTTATATTGCTGTGTGTAGCCTGTGGAAGCACGGTTAGCTGCAGCAAGGGGCTACAATATTTTTGTTCAATGTTTCCTAATGACAATTTTATGATTGGTTTATAAAGATGAACAATTTATCACAGCAGCCATCATTTTTCAGTGTCGCATGATCCTTCAAGTAAAAACGTTTCTGCTTTTTTTTCAGCTCCAGCTTTCCTGCACGTCAAAAGTTTCTGCGCAGAGCGCCCTCTGACTTCGAGTATGAATGAAACATGCACTGCACGAGAGTGTTCAGCTCTCCAATTCATATCTCCTCATTGTGGATACGAATAAAACGTCAGGTCATGTCTCTTTAATTTAAATCTAGATTTAAATCTAGAAACCTCTATGTGAAAACACCTGCTAGAGCTTGAATAAAGTGCCGGGGACGAATTTACATTTTATTAAAATTAATATTAAATATTAAAAATGCAGCTGAGTTCTACACACAGCAATTAAAAACAAAGGTGCTTGTTCTCTTTCGTTCTTGCAGTTTAAAGCGCATCGAGGTGTCTTGTCTTTTTTATGTTATCTGACTAAAAACTATTCATACTTTGAACTATTATTATTACAGTATTTTTTTAAAAAACGTAAGTGCCTTAAAAATAAAAATTATCACAACACTGGTAAAACAGGCTTATACTGATTCCTCCGAATTATACTTATCAATTCTGTTTTTATAATCATTATCATTCAAAAAATGAATAAATTCAGAACAGGATTAGAATAGAATTCTTGAATATTTTTTCTACAACAACAACAGTAATGTTTACAACAACAATTTTTTTACCCTGTATACAATAATAATAATATCATTCCTATTAAGAGGTATGTCTTTAACATTTAAACTTAAAATGGTCTTTTTTGTTCTGTGTTTCTTTTTCAAACCTGCGTCATGGCATTTGCTGCTGTATCAATACAGAAGCATCCATTTAAATGCACATATCAGCAAGCAGCACAGCCCTATTAAAAGCCGTGTTCCATGTGCCCCTTTTTTTTTGCACGGCCCTCAAAGAACATGTAAATTAATATAGTGTTGTAATTGCAACAATTTCTGTTAACATGCTTTACAAATCACAAAATGCATTTTTCTTTTTTTAATTAGAGATGAGTAAAAATAAAGGAAAATGGATCATGTAAACATTAAATCATCATAACAGACAATTTTTCATCTGTGAACATCAATAAATGCAAACAAAATTTAAAAACCGAAACAAACAAGTCAAATAATAAAAAAATAAATCACATTTTAAAATCATAATCTTTCTATTTATAAGAAAATGGCAATATAAGTAAACTGTGTATGATGTTTTTTTCCTTTAATGACCACTGTCTGTTTAACAGAAGATAATCTGCTGCCCTTGCTGGCTACAAAGCCCTGTGTGACACTGTACCATGAAACAATTAAAATTAATTTGGGTTGAGGAAAGAGCACATCTTGAGTCCACGTCAGGCCTGCTTACGCTCTGCATGACCCCCTTTTTCAATTATTCTGCTGCTCTCAAACAGAGCCGTTTGGGCTTCCAGATTGGCAGAAGAAATGAATGATCAGCGGGATTCGGCTCAAATGAATCCTCGCCCCACAGAGCATGCAGGAACATTTCTCTCTGTCTCCCAGACTAAAACCGAACATAGGCGGATCATATAATTTTTTTTCAATAACGTTCAGCTAAGCACGTTAGGTCTACGTGAAAACTGCTAAGCTTGCTGTGTGTGGTTTGCATGCAGAATGAGCTCACGGGGTGCAAACACTAACAGGAAACCGAAGCGTCAAATAAGAGCTTTAAACACTCTGACAGAACATTTGGATCATCAGTAAGAGTGAGATTTTCAAGTAAAGATTTTCTCTCCGGATTTCATGTTCAGACACCTCCAGCAATTATATTCAAGGAAACTGAGATGCTTGTTAAACATACAATATAATAAACAGAAGTTGTCACTATGGCAACAGGGTTGTGTTAGTCTAGTTAGTTCTAGCAAAACACTCAGCGTGATACTTGTGAATACGACAATGTAATTATTCTTTGATATAAATAAGAGATTTTATCATTCTTTTTTTCTGTGACCCTGTTGTCCACAGCACAGTACAATGTTTAAGTTTTTTTTTAAATAGACAACTGTATTTTGTTGATACTGTATTAAATCAGTAAAACTAATGTAATTATTGTTTAATTATATAGAAATTACCAACATTTAGATAATTACAGACCCACCTTGAGGTTGTCTGCTAGGATGGTATATCTCCAGATCAAATGGCTGGGCGCTTGTCTTCTGGATCACTGTTACATTGCGGCCAGTCCATTTATTCGCTCTGGCTAAAGTGTTGGTCCTCCAGTCTGTCCAGTACACACCACCTCCAAAGAGAGACACAGCGAACGGGTGTGACAGGTACTCGTGCCCCCTGAGGATCTCGATGACCCCCGTGCCATCATACAGGGCTGAATATATTGCATCTGAGCTGAAGGGAAAGAGAAACATGAGGTGAGAATAGCACTCTGTGTCCATACCAACAAGATGTTACAATGATGACAACTTCTTGAGGGGAAATACTGAAGATTCAAGATTTTTTTTTGGCATAAATATGGCTACATACACAATATACTTAAAATGCATTTCTGAAAAACTGCTTTTGCCATGAAAGTATAGCATAAGAATAAATCTAAGAGAAACAGATTTAAAATCATAATCTCATTCATTCCTTTTGGTTTAAATGTGTTTAGGCTGTTTTATAGTATGTCTGAGAATCATACCTAACCTAAAAAAAAGCCTTGAGCATTTATGCAAAACACCGAGGCTTAAATTCAGTGCTTCTTGTAAATTGCACCAAAATGTAATTCTTCATTTGCATTTTTAATTTCCCGTACCGAGCATCTGTCCACACTATTCTCCTTTCTTGATGGTCTAGCGTGAGTCCATTAGGCCAGGCTCCAATCTCCATGTCCTTATACACAACATGTCTTCCACTTCCACTCATTGATGTTGCCTCAATCCGAGGAAAAGTGGCATCCCAGTCGGTCCAGAAAAGAATGCTACATACAGAAAAAAAATGGTTATAAACTATTCACCTGACCATACACCACATCAGCGTAAACATTTCAAGGTAACACTTTAATATAGTGACCAATTCTCACTATGAACTAGTTGCTTATTAACATGACTATTATTAACATATTGGCTGTTTATTAGTACTTATAAAGCACATATTCTGCATGACCATATTCTACATCCCTAATCCTACACAATAGCTGAACTTAATTATAACTTAAAATAAAGTGTGATCCAAAATAACATTCTTCCAAATAAAATTGCAATACACACATCTTCAACAAACACCTAAAAATATTTACTTTACCATCATTTCCAGTATTTACTCATGACTGAACTATTAAGACAGCTGCTTTGAAACAATACGTATTGTGACAAGCACTATGCAAATAAACATGACTTGACTTGGGAAGTGTAGTGCAGGGAGCTGCTCGGAAAATAAAGTTACCTGCTAGAATAGAATTAATTTACAGTGAGCGGTGCCAGTGGTTCAAAACTAAGCGTGGGCACAAACCTGTGAAACTGCTGCATTGGAGCAATAGAGTAGTGAAGGTGTGTGTGTATGAGAGCTGTGTGTGCTAGAGAACAGTGCCGCTTTACATCATAAAAAGCTTTAAAAATCTAAGTGTAAAATAGTAGATTAATTTCAAACTATTATTTGTATATGCACACTGTAAGGTTCAATGAAAACTGTCTGCCAGTGAAGTCAATGTCAAACATGAGGGTTAATTTTTAACTAATGTCACAGTTCTCAGAGTGGCATGAAAACAAAGGGCACATTCTAATGTGGGTATTACGGGGGTTATAAAATCCTAAATACTTGCATCAAGCTCATATGCTAATGAAATATGTGATCATGTTCCTGCATCCGGCATCAAAAACAATTAAATTGTCAGCCAAACGTTTGAGGTGCATGGTAGGTAAGCATACAAAAAGGCTTCACATTAATTTTGCTTCAAGGATGTAGCCTTCTCCTTTTCAGAAGGCCAATTAATTGGCCAGTGGCATATGGTTATTAAACCAGGCTTTCAATGAATAAAAGAGTTGCTAATTACAAAGACGACTAATCCCTTCAGAACTACAATACATTTTCTACACACCTCTCTATGACACAGCTGTATGGGGCATTTTCAGAGAAACTATGTAATGAATTTGGTGCTTTTTAATATGTGCCACACCGCTGAGTGTGAAATCAGTCTTTGAATATTTTCCCTAATTGTTCTTTTCAGCTTTCAGTGAAATAATTTACAGTATGTCATCCAACTGAGCACCAATATGAGCTCTAGTTGGACTGCAGAAATACCATATTTCTCCACAATGGGTTGCTCACAGGGTTTGGCAAAAATGTTTAATATGCATAAAACAGGCAAACAAGCCACAAATAGGGCTACAACAACATATTAACAAAAAGGACTGACAATGAAAATATTTTTTTTTTTTGCCAGTGTGCTGTCGTTTGGTAAACTGCCATCAAAAGCACCACTGTACTATAATGAAAAATACTTTTGGGGGAAAAAAACAAATAATAATATAAGCTATATTTACAATTTTTATGAGCTTTATGATTTTTACATGACATTTTTTCCTATTAATTTCCTATGTCATACATTTTAGACAGCGAAAGTACCAAGTGTTACTTTTTGTTCCTCGACTCTTTAACATTTCTGAATCATGTCCAATGCTTGTTTTGGGCGTTCACATAGCTAATGCGACAAAGACACCAAGGGCCATGTTTACTGAACAGGGCAAATTAGCGTTAGAGCGCAGTTCCATAAAAGTGCCGATGGGAGGGGTGTGATTTACTGACAATGCGCACATTAAAGAACATAGACACAGCCATATCATTTCCATAACGACTTGCAATATACCGAGCACAGCGCAAATTACTGCCTTTTAACACATGCTTTTTTGGGCGTTAAATAATAGCGCAAATACCAGTCATTTGACGAGCACAAATGTTAGTAAATTGCATTGCATGATTCATTTTAATAATCTCCTCCCATAAATTTTGCGTCTGAAAGGGAAACTCCTACAAATGCATATTCAATAAGGTGAGTCGCAAAAATAACTGTGTCCATGCTTTTCAGCGCTAAATCTTCACTGTGCATCTTTAGTAAATCCTGACAGTACTATTTTAATGCTAAAAGATGGTTTGCGCTGGCAACAATGAAGGAATTCAAACAAATGCATTTAATGTATTAAAAAACAAATAAATAATTGGCATATTATTTGATCATCAAAATATCTGCAGTCTTATCTGTAAGCCTCTTTTTTGTGCATTTACAATGTCGGTGAGCATTATTCATGCTGCTGGGATCATCGTGTGACTTTTCTGAGCTCATGCTGTCATATTTGAGACTTTCTTTTCCCAGCATGCCTCCTTAAGGAATGTAGAGCTGAGCAAGAGAAGAGTACAGCTGAGAGTAAGGCGACCAAAAAAGAAACAGAACACAACAAATAAACAGCGAGATGCAGCGTGTTATTCTAGAACTATCATTAGTAATAGATGACAAACAAGTCCCCTGAAATATGATTACTCTGTTATGTACCCAAGATAGTCGCTATGAGGACAAATTACGGTAAAAAATAAATAAAACTTGTTTTTTCACTGTTTGCTTTTGCTGTTGTGAACATTGCTGAAGGGAATGTGAAAAAGAAAAGCAGACTAAGAGGAAATAAAATTAGGCTGTGGTAAATTTTGTATGAGACTAATACACACCCCTGTCCTGGGTCTACAGCCAGCGCTCGTGGGTGCTCCATGCCACCGGCAATCAAAGTCGTTCTCATTTCCCCATTCAGCTTGGCAACCTCAATCTGATCCAAGTTGCTGTCTATCCAGTAAAGGTTTCCTGCAATCCAATCCACTGCGAGTCCCTCTGGGGTGGCCAAACCATGCTGAATCACAACCTCGACCCCGGTCACACCTACAAAACAAACCACTCGCACAAGTTCATAGGGTGGACGGGGTTTCCAATTCAGCACAGCAAAGCATTCTGGTCATTTTGAACTTTCTTTTGAAGTGTTGAGCTCTTCAAAATGCTACTCCTTGCTGAAAAGACCAGCTTGAACCAGAATGCATTTCTACGCTGCTAGTCATTTTGTTCAACAGCAAATGATGCAAGTCTTTCTGATGAAATTGGACAAAGCTGGCTTGCTAGTTAAGCTAATTTATGGGAAAATTCACATAAAAAAACTAAAACTATTTCTAATATATATATATATATATAAAGTTTTCGGCAACTGATATAAAGCTGAAATTAAATATACATATTAAATGAAATAAAGTCAGAGTAAATCTTGAAAATTAAAAATAAATAAATAAATAATTTCAGCTACCTGAAGTTAAAATTACTAGAACAACTTTTGAAAACCTAAATACATTCAAAAAATAAATAATAAAAATAAAATAAAATTACTAAATTAAATGGATATCTAAAAATAAAAGCTAAATAAAATTATTAATAAATACTATAATATTATATAAATGATACTAAAATAACACTGGTTCCTAACCTGTATCACTTTCTCTCTTCTGTGGAATACAAAATAAGGTATTTAGAAAAATGTCTCAGTGTCTTTTCTGTCCATACAATAAAAAAATATATATATATTTTGGGCTGAACTATCCCTTTAAGAAACCTGGTATGGACCCCAGAATATCAACAGCAGGTGATCAGCATCCAAACACAACATTTGCTGGTCTTTTCGACAGGGTTTCTGAAAATAACTCTGGAGAAGAAAACACTGGTATTAAAGGAAAGGAAGTTTTCCCTCAGCAGTAAACAAGATTTTTTTTTTCATCTATCTATAATCCAGCTGTTTGCAATTATTCTCAGCTGTGGAGGGCTTTATGAAATGCTAACAAAAGGAGAGAGCAGTAGCTGCACTGGGGGCCTGTTCCTCTGAGAGAAAGACTCAGATGTGTGCTTAATGCAGCTTCAAAATAGTCTTCAAAACAATACAAGGGTATTCATCAGCTCCTTCAGAGCTTTTCTGCGTCATTCAAAGAGCCAGTGCACATTATGTATTGCGTTACTGTTCAGGGGACGTGACCTGCGTACTAGGAATGGGGAAACAGAATATCAACTCAAACTAAAGCTTAGGTTAAACAAAGGGCGAGTGGGAATGGGACATCAAATTGGGTGTTCATTACCTCCGGTCTCTGAGAGCTTTCCCCGATAGATCTTATCCTCCACCACGTCGGTCCAGTAAAGCAAACTGCGGCTGAAGTGGAAGTCGAGAGCGATGGTGTTCCGCAGGCCGGGCACGAGTAGGCTGTAGTCACGTTTATGAAGGTCGATTCGTCTGATCTCATGCCGGATAGAGAAGATAACAAAAGCCTCAAAGGGATCTTGGAGAAGAAACAAATTGATTATTAGCACCCCACACCTGTGCATTAGAGGTTATTAGAGCATCGCGCTTTGTGTTGAGGCGTCTGCCATGCACATTTGTCTGTGCACAACCACTAATTAGTCTTTTAGCTGATGTTTTTTATGAAAAAGATTTACAGGGGCACTAATCTTAGAGAAACCTGAGGATAATGGTAAAAGACACTTGAGTCGTCTTTAAAGAGAAAAAAAAACAACCCTATTAATTATGTCAAAATACAAGTTCACAAGTTCCATCCAAGTCATCCAGGTATATATAAAATATAAAAAAGGAATTAAATAATTAAGAATAATACATATTCTTAATATAATTAATTTGCCTAGTATATCTACTAGGCAACATTATCCCAGAAAAAAAAAAAAGTTTCTATAGCTACTGGATAAAGCCTGCTGAGAGCTATAAATGTGGCTGTCTGCTATAACAAGAACTTACTCTCAAGAGCTATATACGTCACAAAATCCATAAAATACCACACAGATGCTTGTTGTCATATTCTGAATAATGACCCAAATTCAGATTCCCTGAGACCATTTAAAAGCATTTGGCAGGCATGCTGCTGTAAAGACATTAGCTTCTCAATGGGAAGCTCCTGTCTGCATATCCCGCTGTCATTGTATTACTGTTGCTCGTATTGTTGTGTACTGTGGACAGATTTACTATGGATGGACAGGAATACACAGTGAAGTTATTTCACTGAGAATTATAAACCAGTCTAGAAAAATAATGCTACTTTCCTGTCAAATTTCAGTCAGTCAAATTTCAGTCTGTTTCCCACACAGCATTATCATCATAACTGCTTATGATATTTTATGGTGCTTTTTTGTCATTCCTGGACACATACTGAATGAACTGCTGTTGCACTGGAAGACCTGTACTTTTTTTAACATCATTCATTATTGTTATTTATTTATTGATATATTATTATTTTAATTGTTGTTTTATTAGGGCTGTCAAATCTATTAATCGTGATTAATGGCATCCAAATTTAAGATTTGTGTTTACATAATATATCTGTGCACACTATGTACAGGTGCTGGTCATATAATTAGAATATCATCAAAAAGTTGATTTATTTCACTAATTCCATTCAAAAAGTGAAACTTGTATAATGTATACATTCATTCCACACAGACTGATATATTTCAAGTGTTTATTTCTTTTAATTTTGATGATTATAAGTGACAACTAATGAAAACCCCAAATTCAGTATCTCAGAAAATTAGAATATTGTGAAAAGGTTCAATATTGAAGACACCTGGTGCCACACTCTAATCAGCTAATTAACTCAAAACACCTGCAAAGGCCTTTAAATGGTCTCTCAGTCTAGTTCTGTAGGCTACACAATCATGGGGAAGACTGCTGACTTGACAGTTGTCCAAAAGACGACCATTGACACCTTGCACAAGGAGGGCAAGACACAAAAGGTCATTGCAAAAGAGGCTGGCTGTTCACAGAGCTCTGTGTCCAAGCACATTAATAGAGAGGCGAAGGGAAGGAAAAGATGTGGTAGAAAAAAGTGTACAAGCAATAGGGATAACCGCACCCTGGAGAGGATTGTGAAACAAAACCCATTCAAAAATGTGGGGGAGATTCACAAAGAGTGGACTGCAGCTGGAGTCAGTGCTTCAAGAACCACTACGCACAGACGTATGCAAGACATGGGTTTCAGCTGTCGCATTCCTTGTGTCAAGCCACTCTTGAACAACAGACAGCGTCAGAAGCGTCTCGCCTGGGCTAAAGACAAAAAGGACTGGACTGCTGCTGAGTGGTCCAAAGTTATGTTCTCTGATGAAAGTAAATTTTGCATTTCCTTTGGAAATCAGGGTCCCAGAGTCTGGAGGAAGAGAGGAGAGGCACAGAATCCACGTTGCTTGAGGTCCAGTGTAAAGTTTCCACAGTCAGTGATGGTTTGGGGTGCCATGTCATCTGCTGGTGTTGGTCCACTGTGTTTTCTGAGGTCCAAGGTCAACACAGCCGTATACCAGGAAGTTTTAGAGCACTTCATGCTTCCTGCTGCTGACCAACTTTATGGAGATGCAGATTTCATTTTCCAACAGGACTTGGCACCTGCACACAGTGCCCAAAACTGGTTTAAGGACCATGGTATCCCTGTTCTTAATTGGCCAGCAAACCCGCCTGACCTTAACCCCATAGAAAATCTATGGGGTATTGTGAAGAGGAAGATGCGATATGCCAGACCCAACAATGCAGAAGAGCTGAAGGCCACTATCAGAGCAACCTGGGCTCTCATAACACCTGAGCAGTGCCACAGACTGATCGACTCCATGCCACGCCGCATTGCTGCAGTAATTCAGGCAAAAGGAGCCCCAACTAAGTATTGAGTGCTGTACATGCTCATACTTTTCATGTTCATACTTTTCAGTTGGCCAAGATTTCTAAAAATCCTTTCTTTGTATTGGTCTTAAGTAATATTCTAATTTTCTGAGATACTGAATTTGGGGTTTTCATTAGTTGTCAGTTATAATCATCAAAATTAAAAGAAATAAACACTTGAAATATATCAGTCTGTGTGGAATGAATGTATACATTATACAAGTTTCACTTTTTGAATGGAATTAGTGAAATAAATCAACTTTTTGATGATATTCTAATTACAGTATATGACCAGCACCTGTATATTTACATGAATACACACACACACACACACACACACATGTATATTTAAGAAATATTTACGTTTACACTCATTCATATTTATATATATATATATATATATATATATATATATATATATATATATATACTGTATATATGTGTGTGTGTGTGTGTGTGTGTGTGTTTGTGTGTTTATATATACATACATACACATAGCACACACACATATATTATGTAAACAAACTTTTATTTTGGTTGTGATTAATCGCGATTATTTGATTTGACAGCCCTATTTTTGATTGATACATTTAAAAAAATAAATATTATATTTTATGTACTATACATTATATCACCAAAGTGATATAAGCCTATATAAGTCTAACAGTGTATGTATATATGTATATATATATATATATATATATATATATATATATGGTGTAACTATACACATATTCGTATTGAACCGTTTGGTACGAGGCTTTCGGTTCGGTACAAACCGAACGATTCGTTGGACTAATCCTATTACAGCAGACTATCCTATTAGGTTAGATTAGTGCGGTGCACACATTTAGAGTGTGTTCTTTCACTACATGATTCAGTCTATTAAAATGCATTTAGAATGATCACAAAATTCAAGATATCGGGGCAGAAAATGTATATATTTACATAATTTCATATAGTTAATCAATATCACAGAAGAGTGCTGTTTTTTCTCTTCAAAAATCAGCGTGATTACAAATGATTTTTACAACAGTTCAATAAGCAAGAAGTTAATTAAGAGACTTATGTTTTAGACAGCATATTGCCTGTTTTTAATCAATTTCGACAACAAAAATAATTCCAAACGCAGCCACAGCACTGTTTTGCATCTCGGATCAACATGACGGTGTTTCGTTCCTGAATTAATCACCCGTTAAATGATTCGGTTCAATCGCAGTGACTTACTTATTAACAGTGACTTGCTGCCACCTGCTGGCGGTTTTAATTTCACGTTTAAAGTATCTTTTAATTTTTTGTATTAATTTCAAACATCAGTTGTCAACGTTTTGTTTAAAATATCAAAACATTATTCATACATTTGTAACTGCAGGTTAAAGCATTACATGTCCCTCTGAGCTGCATTAAACAGTGTGTGAAAGCATCTAAATGCCATTCAGATGCAGCTTCTGTGTTTCCTCTGCATTGCAAAAATGAATTTTGTCAATACTGACTTCATAACAGCCTAAATGTCTTATTGACTGATTAAACGTAAAAAAAATACTCAAAAGGTGATGCGCACTTTTAGAAAAAAAAATGGCTTTATAAAAGGTCAAAAATGCCCATAAAAGGTAAAAATCAATTTAAACTTATTGGAAAAGATTAATCTGCTACATGACAATAGGCTACATCAGCTGGAATACTTCAATCCGGAGCTGTTTTTGTTTTATATGCTGCTAAGAAGACACCCCATAAGATGGGTCAAGTATAGCTCCATCATTGTTCAAAGTAAAAAAAATGTTTTAATAAATAAATAAAATATTTAAAAATCAAGGAAATTTCTCTGGCATTTCTTTCTTTTTGCTGTATCGAAAACGTACCGAGCCGTGACACCACTGTATCGTATCGAACCGAACCGTGAATTTTACGAACCATTACACCCCTAATATATAAATATATGTATTGGTTTATATTTATATATTATATATATGTTAGAAGAGCTTAACCAGGCCGCCAAAGTGAGGCAATTCCAAGAGAAATATATATTTTTAAAGTTTGAGGAATTTAAATACCTGTGCTGTGGCAGCTCTCTCCATCTGGATCAAGTCTCCAGCCAGGATAACAGGAGCACTTGACAGTGGTCTTATGCTGTTCGCATATCTGACTGCATTTCAGGTGAGCAGAGCAGTAGTCCACTGTCTCGCATGTTCGGTTGTCAGAGCCAAGATGGTGTCCGGTGGGACATGAACACACCACCCCTTTGCTGGGGATCACTGCACACTGGTGACTGCAGCCCCCACTACCTTGCAAACATTTCTCTGGAACAGACAAGAACAGCATGAGTGAGGACAAATTCTGGACAAACAGAATCGATTTGAAAGGCTGGTGATATGAAGCCATGTTTGCAGGCATATGAGATTCAAGGTGTGAACTGAAACAAAAAAAGCCACAGATGAACAAAGACCAACGGTTTGCTTTGAATGTTTGCACAAGGCTAGAAGCTTATCGCTCTTTGCCTCAAAAGTTTTGGTGCGTCTTTCTCGACTAAGCCATTATTCTGACCTAATCAACATCACCAGCCAAGTGTGTCACAATAATAAAGAATTACTTTATTCATGAGGCAGATTCAATGAGAAACCACAGGTCTGAATTATGACCGACTTCAGCCACTGCAAAGGCCAAACAAACTCATTCAAGGTGGAAAATGGCTTTTTCTTAAGTTTAAAACTGGGTCTCGCTACATCATCTCTTTTCAAAACGGATCAGACAAACTCCGGTAGTCTTAGACTCTCATCTCTAATGGATAAGCTTTTTCCTTTCATCGAAGCACCTGGTCCTTTTTACGGGAGAAAGACAAAGGGGAGGGAACTCACAGCTTGCAAGGTCTTTTTGCCTCTACTGATTATGATGATCCCCTCTGCGGCCGCAAGAGAGAATTGAATTTTCTTCACAGGGGGCCCTGAAGTCTATATGGAGTTGAAGAATAGCTGCTTCCCAAAGGTCACAAATGGCATTGAGTCCTGCTGCGCTGGTCTGAGTCAGGCAGTCACCTCAAGGTCCATTGGCACAATCTAATTGGCAATAAGAGGCCCAAGCCAAACACAGGTCTAGTCAGACAGATAATGCGCCTCGTCCTCAGAACATGAGCGGTGGGCTCCCATGGGCGGCTGCTGGCAATGCACTGAAAGTCACTGAAATGTTTGTCTAGTCGCATTCTGAGAGAATTATACATCGGTGACTCTCAGGAGACACTTTCCCAAGTGAGGGCTTCAGAGGCAAACAGATCCTCATGTTTAGCTCTCATTCAGACGGGCTTCGTGTTTTCTTGTGCTGGTAGTTTACAGAGCATGTGCTGGCTTTCCATTACACTCGCTCAAGGATGCAACTCAAAGAGATTCAAGTAGCCCTGAGGGACATGCCGTGTGGGCATAAACACAGTATTATCAAAATCTTTTCACCCATGGAGAGGTAAACACAATACATATTGATTTGCTCAAGTGTATGAGACTGAATCTACACAGCTCAGGTATTTTATTCTCATTGGTTAGTTATTGTTTTTCATGGTTTGGCTTCCTGTGTATTGATAGAACTACTCCACAAGACTACTTCTCATTCAATCCATCCAGCATTTCTTGCAGAACTGACCAGACTTCACGTAATAGCACAGCGGTTTTCAATTAGCATTAGACACAAGGTGTAGTGAATGAGGTTGTGAATGCAAGCATTATGAACCACATGCACTCCGACACTTGCATTGATTAAAGACCAAATTAATTCAAAAATCAAAGTTTTGTGGCTTTTAGACCATGTCTGTTCGCTCTGCAGAAAAAAATACCTTTAGCAGACATTCACAGTAATGTATACAAATTTTGTCTAAATTTTGCTGCTCTCTGCCACAGAAAGCCATGCTTTACAGCAGTGTTGTTACTGTTAACTAAAACTGAAACCATTAAACATTGTTTTTGTTTGATTAAAATAAAAATAAAATATAAATATTAGACGAAAAACTAATGCCTTGGCAAAGTTAATAAAAATAATAATAAGTAGTTTAAGTTGAAGCACAAAAAAAGAAGAATTAAAAAGAAATTAAAGCTACCCTGTATATAGAAGTATCAATAACAACAACAAACAACAACAACAACAATAATAATAAAAGCCCATATCAAAATTACTGAAACTTTAGTTTAAAAAATATAATGAAAAGATGAAAATATTAAAATAAAATCTAACTTTAATAAATAATATATAAATAATACTAATATCACACTTTACAGTAATTTTTTCCATGAGTAAAAGGAGGTTCTTAAATTAAACTCATAAAACCACTGTAAAACATATTTTGCTAATACGACAAAAGACAATGTATAGGAAATAATTTGCAATGATAAATAATAACATAACATACTACAAATACACTGATTTTTTTTTTCAAAGTTGTAAATAAAACAAAGGCTACAAAGATTTTACAAGAAAATACTATTTCAGTAAATTTTACGTGTTACTTGCCATTTCTTTATAATTGTTTGTGAAATTCACTAGCAATTTCTGAGTGAAAACTGTTTCTAGACCACATTTTTTTCACTGTAATAATAATTGGAATTAATCATTCTTCTGCAAAGTAATACAGTTCCTTACCCAAACTGCAGTCTGTTTACAGCTGCCAAGCAACATGGGCACACTAATGTAGAATTAGCAGACACAGGTGTGAATTGATTCGGCATGGCTCATCCAATTAAAATTTAGAGTTGAAATGATTCATATTTTATCAAATCTTGAAGCAATACAGCAGATGAGCCTCTTATCAAAGCCTTGCATGCACTCACCACAGAAAGGACCCTCATCGGAATGGTCAGCACAGTCGTGTCTCCCGTCGCAGATCTTGTTGGGGGGCAGGCAGGTGCTGGAGTCATTAGCACAGGGCTGAGTGGGGGCCTTACAGACGGAGGACTCACACGACTCTTCATCCGAGCGGTCTTCACAGTCGTTGTCGCCGTCACACACCCAGCTCTTGCTGATACACTTCCCTTGGGACACAACATTCAGTCAGACCGCTATATAAATCAAACTGTCAGGCTTAATTTGTGAGCATGAAGATAAATCTGGGTAAATTTTAAAAGGTGGCAGAACATCAAACTGGCATGACGTCAGATGAATACAGAAGCTTCAGCTCATTTAACCCTCAGAGACCCACTGCAACATTTGTTTAAACCTTTTTTATTATTAAACATTTATTTTTCACACAGTGGAGCTCATTCATTAAATTAAAGTTGCTAGATTTCAAATTACTTTTAATTTAGACAAATTACACTTTATAAAGTAACAAAGGGCTGCCGAGATACTAAACATACTGAAGTTTCAGGCTTCTAGTTCACTGGGAAGGCTTTTATAAAGGTCAAAGCATCTGCACTAGAGTCCTATACATTTACAGGGGATCAGCTCAGAGTGTGAATACCCCAGGATCATGAGGGTTTAGAGGGTGTTAGAGAGATGCTTTGAGATGAATACATCCAAATTTCAGCCTCCAAGCTTCCTGTGAAGGCTTCGTTCAAAGGTTTGGGGTCTGTAAGAATTTTTTTGAATGTTTATGTGTCTTAGGCAAACCAAGACTGCAAGATTTACTTGATCAAAAATAAGTAAAATGGTACTATTGTGAAATATTATTACTTTTATTTAAATACAGTAGTCAACATTTGAAGTGGATCAAAACCTTTCATCAAAGTTGTCCTAAAATCTAAAACCAAAATGTGTTCTTGCCAGGAGAACTTTGATTAACTCTTTTGATCCACTTCAAATGTCAAATGTTGATTACTGTATATATTACAACACAAAGCTGTATGCATATATATATATATATATATATATATATATATATATATTGTCACATGATTCTTCAGAAATCAATATAAAATACTAATCAGGGAAAATATATGTATATTTTTTTATTAATGTTAAAAACTGTTACAGTTTTTCTCAATCGATTTGACACATTTCTCCAAACTCAGGTCACTGTTCTCAAAACAGTTAACACATGCAAACTGTAATATTTTTATTAACTGCTTAATATTTTCCTGGAAACCA
Organism: Schizothorax lantsangensis; assembly: GCA_027422415.1. Classification (NCBI taxonomy): domain Eukaryota; kingdom Metazoa; phylum Chordata; class Actinopteri; order Cypriniformes; family Cyprinidae; genus Schizothorax; species Schizothorax lantsangensis. Next base: position 26,943,125 of record CM049848.1, on the reverse strand, counting down.
TGATACTGACTTTGCAGGATTGTTTGATGAATAGAAAGTTCAAAAGAACATAATTTATTTGAAATAGAAATTGTTCGAAACATTATAAATGTATTTACTGTCTCTTTTGAACAATTAAAGTGCATCCTTGCTGAGGTAAAGTATTAATTAAAAACAACAACGACAACAAAAAACTTACTGCCTCCAAACTTTTGAACAGTGTACTTGTACACTTTGCAAAATTGAAAACCCAGGATTGACAAACAGTGTACGGCAGTCGGGTTTCCTTGTGTTCAGTCTACCTTCATGATCAGATAAACAGGTGAACACACTTTAGTCTGTTTCTGAGCCTGTCAAAATGATATGGGATTTGGCATTCGGTGTGCGGTGCAGTGGTCTGGAAAGAGTGTACGCTGCTGCTTTTTAGCACATTTTTGACATCAAAAGGAATAGGAACAAAACAACAAACAATTCTTCAGCTCTTTTATGGCTTGGCTGTAGATGTCTTTTCAAGGCAATCATTTACAATTAGGGCGACTGCTACATCAAAAAGCCCCATGTTGATTGATTTCACTATGGTCTGAGTGGAGAAAAAACTTCTGATAGATACAAATTACACCAAAGCTGAATTCTGCACATAACACTTTTTGTGTAGAGGTGAGATGTGTAATTTTTCCCCAATACATCCAATACATTCTTCCACCGCAGTACGTTTTTCTTTCTATGCAGAAAAAAAATTGCAAGTAAGCTACAGTATTTGTAGGTTTGTTTCTTAATAAGTCCAAACACTTTTTCTCTGTGGCATTAGGAAAATTTACTCTGTTCCAGCATCCAGTCCAACACAGAAACATTGGCTTAACCAGAGCTGCAAATTAGGGACCGGACTGTCAGTTTGACTGACCAATAGCAAACTGAGGAGTGTTCGTGAATCCTTCAGGGGTCCTAATTTTGCATTTGTTAATGCTAGCGGCACAGAAATTACCTACCTCACCTTTTTAGTTTAATGTCATAGCTAACTTTGAATATGGAACAATGACGCTGCTCCCAAAATACACCTTACTGTGAAGTACAAATCATTCCAGCTCACACCATTCATCTCAGCCGTTCTTCATAAATACAAATTCTAACATACAGAGATATTGCAAAAGATTGCACCATGTAACGAAAAACAGACTGGATTTATCATCCGACTCAATTTGCAAGAGGCAAAGATAACTGAAAGCTCAAGGATGATATTGTGGTATAAAATATCACCCGCTGCTTCACAGAATTTAACAGTTTTGATATATGTTATACAGAACACAAGGAGAAAATATAGCTGTAGGTCAGTGCATGAAATAAATGTAAGGTCAGTGCAGACTAACTGGTTTTGAGGAACACCTGGTAGGCTTACCTGAGCTTTTGCAGGTAAACTTTGCCTGGGGATCACACATTCTCTTGACGCCTTTGCAGTTTGTTTCATCACTGCCGTCTTCGCAGTCTTTATCCCCATCGCAGCGCCAGCGCTCAGGGATGCAGGTCCCATCAGCACGGCAGTGAAACTCCTCTCCACTGCATTCCACAGGAGGCAAAGCTGGACATGACACAAAAAACTGAGATTGATCCTGGGCTATTCTGATTCCCCGAAAAATGACTCTAATGAGTTCTTTTTAGTGAATCAAACACATATAGTTTGACCAGGTCCTGAACTGTAATGAGTCGGCTCTTTTTAGTAAATAAAACATGTACAGAGTGACCAGTGTAGTTTTTTTAGTGTATGAAGAAACATTAAGCATGACCAGTGTAGTCCAGTTCCAACCCAGATGACTCGAATGAGTCAGTACTTTTTAGTGAATCAAACACGCACAGCATGACCAGTGTATTTCAATTCCGGCACAAAAGACCTGAATGAGGTGAATCAGACATGCGCAGTGTGATCCAATTCCTGAGTTGATTCTTTTTAGTGAATCAAACACATACACCGTGACCAATTCTTGAACAAAAGACTCTAATGAGTCAGTTCATATTTGTGAATAGAACACAGAGTGTGGCAAGCGCAGTCCAATTCTCTAATAAATGATTATAATCAGTTGGTTCTTTTTAGCGACTCAAACACATATAGAGCGAGTAATTCTGTCCATTTCCTTAACAAACAATCTTAATGAGTTGGTTCATTTTAATGAATAAAGCACATACAACGTGACCAGTGTAGTTCCATCCCCAAACAAATGACTCTAATAAAACAGTTATTTTTAGTGAATCAAACACATACAGTCGATCAGTGTAGTCCAATTCCAGGACAAATTGCTCTGAGTCAGTTATGTTAAGTGAATAAAACATTCAACTGTGAGATGGTGTAAATTAACTGAATTTATGCCTCTTCTAATGGGGATATATATATATATATATATATATTTAAAAAAATTAGCAACTGCCAAAGGAAGAACACTTTTCTAACAATATTTATTACTTAAATGTACTAAAAAAATCAATAATGTCACAGCTAAGGATTAAAAATAGCAAGGTAAGTAGAAAAGAAAAGTTTTTAAAGCTCTCACTTCAAACTACTTCAACCAGCGTTAATAATGTTAAACTGGCAGAGTTTTATCAAGCATACTTCAAGATTTCCTCTTGTCATGTTAATAAATATTTAAATATTCTCTCCGACACTGGCAAAGACTTTAAGTGTCTGTGCGCTTCAACGCAAAGGACAGGGGCAAGATTTTCTTCAAGAGTAAGACAAGCACAAAAGAAAAGCCTTTTTTACTGTAGCTTGCCTCAAGTTTCTGATTCATTCTGAACCCTGACAATTGACAGGAGTTAAATACATACTTCAAAAGTGTGTTTATACACCAAACCCACCTCAATCCCCTGCCTGCCATCAAACAAACAAATGGCCTCCTAAAAAAAGACAGCTGGTAACATTACAAACCCTTAAACACTAAAGGGCTCCCTTCTTTGCTTAAGGCTAATGCTGAGAGTTACCAGTGTCTCCTCCACTTTACACATACAGAGCATGTGTTATACAATGATCTGAGCCCTGCGCTGGGAGGATATGAGTCGGACAAACCCTCAGAGACGGACAGGAGCTGAGGACCTCCGTCAGGAGCCTGTTTGATGAATGGCTCCAACATTTCTGTGACAAGCTGGTGAGCTGAAAGCATTGGAGGACTCGGCCTCAGCTTTCAGAGGTAATTACAGCAGATTAAAAGATTCAAATCTATAAGGTGGTTCCCTAGTGAGCTTAGATGAGATTAGATCTGTCAAGTGAAGAAAAAGAGAGAAAGTTTTAAACTTGTGTTCCTCAAATTAGGGACATTGCACCAAGGCAATTACAAGGAAGACTGACTTGATCGCTATCGCTCGGCTCTTTGTTAGTCTGCTAATTAGTCGTGTTAACAGATTCTCTGGGAACCACTCGGTAAGTTGGTTAAGTTGTTTGTGTACAGAAACGAACACAAATGCATTTTTAATTAATGTAACAGGGAAATTTGACCTCTCTAAACGCTATTTGATTACTCTGCTGCTTTTATTGGCCATACACTGTAACTAGGGACACGTACCCAAGTACTCAGGAGTAATAGTAACGCTGTAAAGACAATATTTCTGAATCGTCAAGGTTTTTCCCCACAATTTTAAATTCAGTTATAATGGCATATTGGGCGATATCTCATTGTATGATTAAAGTTTGACAGTGATGTGATGTTCAGTCTGTGGCAGGCATATTGCTCAGACCCTTTGCTATATACTACAATGCCATTAATGCCTTATTTGCATTTTACCATAATTTCTATCATGACAACTCTCTTAGAGTACAGAGACTTGCTACTGCCAATATATCCCAAGACATGCCGCTGTGAACATGAGAGAAATACTGCTGCTGCACTTATAACATATATGAAATTACCCCCATATATAACATATATGAAATCACTCCACAGCAGATGAGGGAAGGTGGAGGGTTTCTGATGCTGCAACTGATACAGCAAGCACTGAGTATATAAATGTTGAGTAGCAAGCTCATTGGCTGCTGATATGAAAATAAATCAATCAGCTGCGGCATGTGAATAACGATGTCATTATGTCAGATTGAGTTAGAACCTGAACCTGATTAGTAAGATCAGACTGCGCCAAAGTCCCTTTCAAGCAAAGTCCGTCCGTATTTGCAACGCCTCCGGCCAGCTCAAACAAGACCAAGTCCTATCTAAATGAATGGGGGAATCCTGAAATCTCAAAAACTGCCCGCTGAACTCGCGATTAAATGACGTATTTCAAATCAGCAACAAAATCTGAAATGAACTGCCCCATTAATGTTGTTTCTTATGCTCAAATAGCGTTTAAAAAGCTTATTTTTCAGGCTAGACCAGCCAATGCGCATGCGTAGCTCCAACGCACTTATGACTGTGCATACGCATTGGCTGCTCTAGCCTCAGGTTTCTATGGGAACCGGAGCTTCTAACGGCCGCTGCAGTGATGCAATGACTTTACCAATCAACGATTGGCTCTTTCATTTAGAAGGCGGGACTATCCCGCAATATTGCACATTGCACTTTCTCCCATTCATAAGTATAGGAGTGAACCGTCTTTGTTTTCTATAGTCTTTGACTGCGCCATCTAGAGTTTCCGGCTTTATTTATATGCTATATTACTATTTGCACTTCTGGTTAGATGCTAACTACAGTATATATTACTGGCTCTCTATTTTGCATAATGACTATGAAGTTGAATCTAATATAACCAAATCTAGATGGTGCGCAAATGAACAGAATGTGGGGGCATCAATTTTTGAATTTAAAAATGGTGCTCACAGAAGATGCAGTTCAAAATATGAACTCACGCATAATGTGCAAAATATCTGACGCATAATGTGCATACCAACCAAAAATAACAGCCACATGGTCCATGCCAAAAGAAAAAACAAAACACAGAATATAGGCAAAGACAAAGAGAGAAATGTGATGTCCTACCAGGGGCAACACCAGCACAAGTCACATTTTCATCACTGAAGTCCCCGCAGTCGTTGTCCCCGTCACAGGCCCAGTGGTCTGGGATACACCGGCCGCTACTGCACTTATACTGGCCATTAGCACAGGAGTGGACACAGCCCGCCTCATCACTGTTGTCTCCACAGTCATCATCTACACTCACAAACACAATACAGTCACGCAGAATTAGTATCATGTAGAATAACTTTATTCATTACAACAGAAAACTTTTGATAGTCTCATGTAGACATATACCATTTAAATGTTTTGGTAGTGTATTTTTTATGTTTTCTGAAAGAAGTCTTTAATGCACACCAAGCCTTTTGTTATTCGATTAAAAATACAGTAAAGTTTAAAATAATTGTTTTCTATTTCAATATATTAAAAATGGTCATTTATTTCTGTGATGGCAAAGCTGAATTTTAGCTGAAACCCTCAGAAACCATTCTATAATATGCTGATTTTCAAGAAACATTTCTTAATATTATCAATATTTAAAAAAAACTGTTGTGCTGCTTAATGTTTTTGTGAAAACCATAGTAAGTTTTTTCTCCCCCCCAGGATTCTTTGGTGAATATAAATGAAAAAAGAAAATAATTTATTTGAAATAGACATATTTTGTAACATTATAAATGTCTTTGTCACTTTTGATTAATTTAATGCATCCTTGCATTAAATAAAAATATTAATTCCTTAAAAAAATGACTTTCACTTCTGAACAGCAGTGTATATGGTAGGGTTTTTTCATCATGTATTGTCACACAAATTGTGTTGCTCCATCAAAATACAATAAAAAATAAATAGATTTTATGATCGTCATACACTTTAGTACCAGAAAATGGCACTGTTTCCTTAAGGGGGTCTTTAACCCTGCCGTGCCTCATGCTTTGTTGCACAATACTATGAACTGAAATGATAAAACAGAGGATGGCACCACAGGAGATTTTCAAACAAGAGTCTTCAGGGCATCGAATTACGCCAAGCCTCATTTTGTGCTGAAAAATCAGCAAGGTATCCGAAGGCCCTGACCCTGGATAAGAAAAACAGCCTCCATATGCTGACCTTGGCTGAATGCTCTCATTTGAGGACAAAAAAGGGAGATAGAAAGAAATAAGAAAAACAGATATAAAAAGAGCAAGTTTTATTGTTGTTGATGATCGAGTGCTGCACGCAGGCAATAACGTATTGCAGACCTTGAGGGCCGGCAATAAATTATAGAGGTCGTTATTTTACACCCTCCTTGATCTGAAATGGAGATATTTCAGATAAAATAATCTGTGAATATTTAATGGTTATTAATGTGATGAATTTCTTGTGCGACAAAAAAGACTGGACAGTAGGATCAATGGACTTAATTGAATTAAAGTGCCGAGCTTTCTTTTAGCAGCTCCCGAGAAAATAGGCTAATACATCATCGTGCTAAATGGAAGAGCAAGTAAAGCAAATGGTAAAGTATTTTCTTACTTCTGGATACACTCACCTGAGTCACAATGCCACTTCATGCTAATGCACCTCCCGTTAGCGCAGCTGAACTGGCTGAGAGCTTCGCAGGTAGGGAACGCTGTGAGCAGAAAGAAAGACCGTGAGAAACGTTCGCCGCGATGCTTGAACCCCGTCCAATACATCACTGTCTCTTTGATACACTGGAGAAGAGAAGCCATTTTTCATTTAGCTTTTAGCTTTGAAAAATTGCAAAAGAAGTTTGTCCTGGCACAGATTGCCCTGTCATGCTAATAGATTCAATTTGGAGGCTCTTTTGTCCTCAGGAAATTTCATAGTTTCTTGCAAGTTTGGGGGCAAGCTTAAATCGGTAACTATTCTCTTGCAGTGCAATGCATTTTTTTTTTTAACACAAGTCATACCACTGGGGTGTCACGAATCCTGGCCATGAACTTTCCTTCATTCACCACTAGAGGTCACTCTCCCAGCACATGGACTTTCACACAGTTACAGATCACTCTTAGACTACATTTCCCAGCATTCACTGCACCCACACAGCTGTTCACTATAATCACGCTTGCACCTGTTCACCATCTCTCAATCACCATCATCCAATCACACACACACACACACACACACACACACACACACACACACACACACACACACACACACACACACACACACACACTATATAAACTCTGGACATTCTCTTGCTCTCTGCCGAGTATTGTTAGCCCCGCTGCATACAAAGCATTTCCCTAGTATTCTTAGTTTGATTTCCTGTGTTCTGATTCTGCCCGTGCTCCTGGATTATTCTCTCTGCCTAGCCCTCTGGATTAAGTTTGCCGATCGCCGACCTACGCTTGCCTAAGGATTACTCTTGTGTCTTGCCCATGCCATACCTGATTGCTACAGCCCGACCCTGCCTGTTTCGACCATGTTTTCTAATAAAAAGCTTGCATTTGGATCCGCATGTCTCACGTCTCGTCAGCTCCGTCACAGAATACTCGGCCCACTAGGATCCAGCAGCTTCTCAGACGGTCATTCAGAAGGTATGGACACGACAAGAATTCTGTTTGCCCTTAAACAGGGTCCTCGATCACTGAGCAACATATCAGAGAGTTTTTAGCCATCGCGAACTATTCAGATTTGCCGGACATTACGCTGATTGAGATTTTTTGCGATGGCATTCATCAACCACTGAGCGTCATTGCTGCCAATCACAAGCCAGGTCAAGTCCCAGCTAATGTTAAAGAGCCAAGTCAAGTCCCAGCTGATGTTAAAGAGCCAAGTCAAGTCCCAGCTGATGTTAAAGAGCCAAGTCAAGTCCCAGCTGATGTTAAAGAGCCAAGTCAAGTCCCAGCTGATGTTAAAGAGCCAAGTCAAGTCGCCGCTGATGTTAAAGAACCAAGTCAAGTCACAGCCTATGTTAAAAGGTCAAGTCATGCTACAGTTGATCATCACGAGTCCAACCAAAGCACAGTTGATCGTCACAAGTCAAGCCAAGCCACCATTGATCTCCGTGAGTCAAGCCAAGCCACAGTTGATCGTCATGAGTCAAGCCAAGCCACAGCTGACCAGCCAGAGTCAGACCACGTCACAGCTGACCAGCCAGAGTCAGACCACGTCACAGCTGACCAGCCAGAGTCAGACCACGTCACAGCTGACCAGCCAGAGTCAGACCACGTCACAGCTGACCAGCCAGAGTCAGACCACGTCACAGTGGAACAACCGGAGTCTCTTCAAGTCTCAGCCGAACTGCCAGAGTCTCCTCACGTCTCAGCGGAACTGCCAGACTCTGTCACACCGAGAGATTTAAGGTCAGTCCTTAGAGTTCTCCGGTTGATATCCAGCTTGAGGGATGCACCGCTGGTGTCTGTACGCACTGCTGGTATCTCCAAATCCACTCACTTTGACCCTCCTGTCCATGAACTATTTACCCTGTCTGAAGCGCTTCCCAGGGTGGGGATCGCACTATGTTGCATTTGGGCCACATACACCACCACTGTACTGCCCCAGGGGAAGGCATTTGCTGCAGAACCTCCCCAAGCGGTGGTGCGAGCCTCAGCCCCTGGCAAGGTGGTGGCGCCCAGCAATATACTCTCACCCGGTCAGGTTACCACCGTAGAACCTCCGGAGGTGGCGGCGTTAACTGCAGAACCTCCAGAGGTGTCGGTGGTATCCTCCTGTAAACTCTCACCCTGTCCTGTCACGGCTAAGAAGGCCGTCTGTGAGCTCTCACCCTGTCCTGTCACGGCTATGGAGGCCGTCTGTGAGCTCTCATCCTGTCCTGTCACGGCTATGGAGGCCGTCTGTGAGCTCTCATCCTGTCCTGTCACGGCTATGGAGGCCGTCTGTGAGCTCTCACCCTGTCCTGTCACGGCTAAGAAGGCCGTCTGTGAGCTCTCATCCTGTCCTGTCACGGCTATGGAGGCCGTCTGTGAGCTCTCGCCCTGTCCTGTCCCGGCCATGGAGGCCGTCTATGAACTCTCACCCTGTCCTGTCACGGCTAGGAAGGCTGTCTATGAACTCTCGCACTGTCCTGTCACGGCTAAGGAGGCCGTCTATGAACTCTCGCCCTGTCCTGTCCCGGCCATGGAGGCCATCTATGAACTCTCACCCTGTCCTGTCACGGCTAGGAAGGGTGTCTATGAACTCACGCCCTGTCCTGACACGGCTAAGGAGGCCGGCGGTGATTCCCTGTCCGGCCCTGTCATGGCTACGGAGGCCGTCTGGGATTTCCTGTCCTGCCCTGGCACGGCCCCTGAGATCGGAAGGCTCTCCCTGTGTTGTCTGTCTCTGTTCTCCCAGTGTTGTCTGTCTCTGCTCTCCCTGTGTTGTTTGTCCTTGTTCTCCTCTGCTTCCAGGTTCTGTCAGGGCTACCTGCCCAGTCTGCTTCCCTGCGGTGGTCTCTGGTCCCGTCTGTTCCGCCCTGGTGGGTTCCAGGTCCATCTGCTCCGCCCTGGTGGGTCCTGGTCCCGTCTGCCCTACCCTGGTGGGCCCCAGGTCCATCTGCTCCGCCCTGGTGGGCTCCGGGTCTGTCTGCCCTACCCTGGTGGGCCCCAGGTCCATCTGCTCCGCCCTGGGGGGCTCTGGTCCCGTCTGCTCCGCGCTGGGGGGCTCTGGTCCCGTCTGCTCCGTCCTGGTGGGCTCCGGGTCCGTCTGCTCCGCCCTGGTGGGCTCCGGGTCCGTCTGCTCCGCCCTGGCGGGTTCTGGTCCCATCTGTTCCGCCCTGGGGGGCTCCAGTTCCATCCTCTCCGCCCTGGCTTCCACATGGACCTGGCCCTCCGTCCCTCCCCCTGTTCCGCCTCCGTTCCACCGCCCACCTAGGATTGTTTAGGAGCGTCTGGAAGCCGCTCCTTAGGGGGGGGGCTATGTCACGAATCCTGGCCATGAACTTTCCTTCATTCACCACTAGAGGTCACTCTCCCAGCACATGGACTTTCACACAGTTACAGATCACTCTTAGACTACATTTCCCAGCATTCACTGCACCCACACAGCTGTTCACTATAATCACGCTTGCACCTGTTCACCATCTCTCAATCACCATCATCCAATCACACACACACACACACACACACACACACACACTATATAAACTCTGGACATTCTCTTGCTCTCTGCGAGTATTGTTAGCCCCGCTGCATACAAAGCATTTCCCTAGTATTCTTAGTTTGATTTCCTGTGTTCTGATTCTGCCCGTGCTCCTGGATTATTCTCTCTGCCTAGCCCTCTGGATTAAGTTTGCCGATCGCCGACCTACGCTTGCCTAAGGATTACTCTTGTGTCTTGCCCATGCCATACCTGATTGCTACAGCCCGACCCTGCCTGTTTCGACCATGTTTTTCTAATAAAAGCTTGCATTTGGATCCGCATGTCTCACGTCTCGTCAGCTCCGTCATACCACTGGGGTTTTGAGCCAGTATTGCGGAAAACGAAACACCCTGAAGGTCATGTGAAATGTCACAGTGAATTATTGTTATTTTCTTGCTAAGGTTAATGAAAATAAATCACAAACAAAGGGAAAACGGGACCTCACAGATGCAGTGGAAAACAGTCAGAGGCAATAAGAGCTCGCCAGGAAGCAATAACACACCAGCGATGAGATAGCATGGTTTGTGCGCTTTACTACAGCGTTGATTTAAAGATATCAAAAGGTTATTGTTTCAACATTATGAATTACTGCAGGTTTTGCTATTAACCCGTGGATCACGATGCCTTCGGTGAAAATTGACTTTTTTTTAAGATAAAGATTAGTTTATGGAAAAAACCACTGACACATTTACAAGTTTTTTTGATGAATGCAATCTGCACAAGCTCATAAGTATCTTGTTTTGTACCGCGTTAAACCTTTTCGTGAATACATCTGCGTTCATATGCGTACAGGAAAAGTGACATGACACGCAGTGAAGGAACAACATCTGTTTCTCTTTAAAGTGTCTCTCAGCTCAGTCAAGAAACCTCCACACAGTCTACCAGGTAGTATGCGTATATCCACAGATTAAACCGTTTTCAAGTTATCAAAGGTAATTATAAGCGTGTGAATGTGCCTTTGCTTTTAGTCAATGTTTTTTGATGCTTCTGTTCGGTAACAAGTCATATGTTAAATATTCTCATGTCTTCTAGCTGTACTTGATTGTGGACTATGCTCTGACATGAAAGCATTATTATGGGTAATCATACAAACAGTCCACACAACCAATATATATTTTGAACATGAACATGGATAGTTCCCTTGGAGCATCTTAGGCTTAAGTGCTGTTTTAATGGGCACAATGTTAATAGCTCATGACTCATAGCTTGAAGGGACTGAATGAACAAGCTTCTTGTTATAGAATAGATCACAGTTCATACATTTACATATAAGTGCTAAGAATGTGTTTTAATCAAGACAATCCTCCCTCCCTCCCTCTCTCTCTCTCTTTATTTATTTATGAGTGGAGAGTCAAGAACAACATGCATAAAAATGTGCACTTTGGACACTTTAAAATTAAACATATTTATGTTCCTTCATTTCAGAACAATTAAAGAGTCATCCAATAATAATTGGGTTGAAACCTGTGAAAATGAATGCTAAATTAAACAACAATTGCTTGAATATGTGCATAGGCATCATTCACTGTTTCTTAAAAGCGATTTTGCTCCACTGGGTGACATCTCCAAAACACCAACAGCTGTAAACTGAGCATGTGAGATTTCAGAAATAACAGATCCCATGGGTTTCCCTGAGGAAATTACTTTTAGGGAATTGTACTTTTCCCCTCACAAATAAAACCTTTGCCGGCACAAATAAGAACTCTTAGAAGTCAGTGGAAAGCACATCATTCGAAGTGTTGCTAATCTAGGAGAGGACTGTTACAAGTCAAGATTGCAGGTGAGTCAACAAATACAAGAAAAAATAGTTGTGTTTGAACATTTATTCCCACAACATGTTTCAGTTATTGTTGACAGGAGTAAATCCTACTTCTAAATTTCACAACAGAGTGTTCCAGTCCCCTGACTTTGGCAATTACTACTTTCAACATCCAGTTTTCACAATAGATCAGGTTCAACAACAAGCAGTGAGACTGCAGGGGTAAGAACTCTGCCCGCTGAAATTTGATTTGAAGGGGGACAAAAATCACTTATACGAATCTTTGCAGTAGACAGTGGCAGTTCAAGTTCATATCTCTTAGATTATAAAACAATCCTATCTGGAAATGTTTTCAAGATCACCAGAGTTGCTGTCCAATAATGGAAATAGAAGCAGAAATTCATATATTTAATATTTTTATATTTTTTTATTATAGTCCCATTTTCAAAACACTCAATTACTAGATAAGACATGATCCTATTCATCCATCAACAGTTATTGTTACTCTTCTTCCCTTCAAATGAAAAGTGTAGCAACTACAGCAACACTGAGACAAAGGGCTTACAAATATTATTTTTAAATATTAAAAATATATATTAATACTATTAAAAATTATATGTACTTTTATATACATATTTATTACATAAATATCAATATATCAATTTGATAGATACAATTTAATAATTTTACATTTTGATTAATTTGATAGTAAATTTCCACATTTTGCTTCTTTTGAATGAGTTGTGCCAAACCTGACACATCATATGGCACATCACAGTCTAAAATTCCAAAAATAACCATAGCGTATCATAACATTATTCGTAAATGTTGAATTGAAATTCAAAAGACCCATTACAAATTAAAAAATAACTTTTTTATGTTAGTGACAGTTAATACCAAAACTGCCACAGCTATACTGTTAAACCAATATTCTTGGTAGGAAAAAAATATTTTTTGAAAGCTGAGAATACTTTGAAAATGGCAATTAGCATACAGCAAGCTGAGCGTCACTGCGTTTCAGGTGTGTTGTGCGCAGTGCAGTTGTGAGAGGCAGTGGAGCTCCACGTCTTTCAGCCCAGCTTGATTACGATTAAGTGAAGTCAGGCGTACACTCTAATTATTGCTTACACTGGGAGTGTTTGTGCAAGAGTGTACTGAGGCAGCCAAGACACAGCGGAGGTAACCAAGACAATGGCACTTTGAGCAATTTGCAACATTTGGTGACAGAACCCCAGAAAGTTACATTGTTAGCGCATAGCATGATAGAGAAATGGCAGAAGAGTCAGAATTTCAATTTTGTGCTTGAGGGAGTAAAAATGGCAGGAAGGAGAAGTAATATATATACACTATGAAAAGATGCATTTACACAGACCTTTTAAAGTATATATCAATGAACAGAGACCCCAGGGAAACAATGCATCACATGCTCGAATGGTGATTTTTGTGCATAGTCAACAGAAAACAGCACGAGCACCAATTTTCATGACATGACATGAGACTAACATGCATAAAAAAAAAAAAAAAAGTATATATATATATATATATATATATATATATATATATTACAGCTGTCCAGCATTTTAAAATTGCAGCCAGATTAGTTTAGTTATGATTACCCCATTCTCATAATAAAGATAAAAACATGAATTTTGTTTATTTTGTATCTGTAAAGTTGGAAAATATATGAATGAATGAATGAATAAATAAATAAACACCCATCAACACCCATCAATAAAATAAATGTATACATAACTATCATTAAGTTGTATAAGGAAAAAAAAAAAAAAAAAACTCTTTACCTCCTTTCATAAGAACTGATGACAAAGGAACATTTTTCTGACTGAGATTGCTGAGATTCTTCAAAGGGCTACCTGTCTTACCCAGCATTCCCAGCATTCATGTGCTTCTTTGAATAGTCGTTTCACTGTGGGAGTTCACAGTGGTAACCTTCCTGGGTCATTTCCTCTCAAAGCCCTGTGTCATTTCCTTTCGTCTGCTTTCAGGGTCTGGGATGTGGTTATGGTGAGCTTTTAACATCAGAGAATATATGATTTGTATTACCGCCACACTCTTAAAAGCTCCTGCATCTAAGTTTAATTCCTTTTTCCTTTCTGCTTCTAAAAGCACAGACTCGTGGGCTGGAGAAATGTACTTGGTTAGCATTGTACTTGGTCCTGAACATTGACATGTTGAAGTTTTTGGCGAAATAATATAAGAGTGGGCGGCAAAAATACACCTTTAGAGTAAAAGTTCTCTTAGAACTGGCAAGTGTTTTTTGAGAGACAAACTTACTATTTTAACCTGTCCACAAACAATCATGGCAAATTACAGTCAGTCATCTGCTACATTCTTACACCTAGTTTTTCAGTTTGTTTTTAGTTTATTTGGTTGCAGAAACACATGTAATGGGGCCAGATTTGGTACAAGAAGTGGCACTGTGTTGGTGGAAAAGCGATAAGAGAGACTTGTCCTAAATAAAGCAGGTTCATGACAACAGCGCTGATAGATTCAACAGTTACACCACAGTCAAATTTGCCAAGCCAATTAGCTAGTAGGACAGTGACTCACCACAGGAAGTGGACTCGTCTGACATGTCTCCACAGTCATCATCTTGATCACAGCGCCACGCTTCTGGTACACAGCGGCCGTTACCACAGGTGAACTGACCAGCCCGACACGGCTGGGCTACAGACAAAACGATAAAGGAAACAAGATAATCTGATTATTCATGGAATTTAGAGTATTTAGCAGTGACCACCTGAGATATTAATCAAAAAGAAAATAATATTTTTATTCTGATTCCATATAACGATTCTATTATTTGTTTGTTTACTTGTTTGGCAATTTTGAGCAAAAAAAAAAAAATGTTTAGGAAATGTTTAGAGAACAGAGAACAATTTGTACTATTCTGGGAGAAACAAAACAAAAGTAATTAAACAAACAAACAAATAAACAAACAAACAAACAAACATTAACAGGAAGAAACTCCAATTAAAACATGTTTAGTTCTATAATTAAAATAAATAACAAAGTTAATAATAACTGATAACAAAGGGACAGAGGGGCTACCCGTCTTACTCAGCATTCTTGTGTTGTTTCAAAACAAAACAAAACAAAACAAAACAAAACAAAACAAAAAACACAAAACAAATTAACAGAACCATTAACAGAACAACAACAACAAAGGTTATTTTTAAACACACACAATTAAAGTGAACGTGAAAGTGAAGTGAAAGTGAAGTGACATGTGGCCAAGTATGGTTACCCATACTTGGCCACAGCAAAACTTGCACCAGTTTTTACTGGCCATACTTTAAACACACCTATAAGAGGCAATCCATTTAAGTCTAAGGATAATTTCTTTAAGGTAGTTTAATCTCATGTGTGACTCCAGGAATTAGTCCCACCAAAAGGCAAGCATTTAATTCCGAGCTTACTGATCAAAATTGCACTGATACACCAGAGACTATTTTACAGCCAATTCAAGCAATTCTCTGCTTCAGATCATCTTGAATCATGAAATATTAAATCGCTTTAACATCTGCTGTCAATTTCAGCTCCTCACTGATTCAGTATAATCACTTGTGTTCCACATCGCTTTACTCTAACTGCTTCTGCCAAGTCAACAAAGGTCTGAGCCGTCTCCGGCTGGAGGGTCAGCTTTATCAGAGGGATGTCAGACTGTTGACAGCATTTATCACATCTGTTCTTCCCTTCCATTGATCTTACAGCACTTAAACTAGCGAAAGAGTGTTAACTCCTGGAAACAGGCCAGGTGTTACTCGAGTTTGTAAAAAGAAGGTTGGGGAAAAGTGATTCTGACAATCCGTAGCGAGAAAGTTCACTTCATTGCACATACGCACTTATCGATTATCATGCTCTCATAAGAAAGTAAGTCAATGCTCCTTGCCCTATTACAGTACCTGAGAAGGTATCATGACTCTAACAGATATTGTGAATTCAAACACTCATCAGTGAGATAAATAACAAACCAACATTTCAAAAATAGAAGGTGAATCGCTCTACAATTGCAGAAGCTGATGCTGTCACTCACTTTTCAATGGCAAAAGAAAACAGCAATGTTCACAGTTTCTACTGTTAAACATTGTTTAACTGTAATAGTATATATGATCTTAGAATTAATATTTTGCCTCTTAAAACATAAAAATATGCATGTAATTACACAGTAATGCTGCCAAGACAATTTTCCAGCTGTATTTTTTTAATGGGAAAAAAAGATGTGAAGTGTGGGAATATTAATGTTAGTTTTAAGATTCTACAGTTATGTGACTCAATGACAGGACGACAAAGAAAAAATATTAAAATCCTTCATAGAGGATTAATAAGTTTTCTGAGTTTTATAATAAGTGACCCCGATGTATTACTGGCACATATTGGTGGATGGATCTGTTTAATATGTATGAGGGAGTCGAGCTCTACCTGAGCATGTTTTATTAGACTCATCTTCGTTATCTCCACAGTCATTGGCTCCATCACAAAGCCACCTTTTGGGTATGCAGCGATTATTGGGACACTTGAACTGGTCAACCGGGCAACTGTGGTTAGCTGGAAGGAACAACAGAAACAAAAAATTCAGCACATGTCAAACAGGAAATGTTTTGTTTTAAAAAAATACATATTGTATCTAAGAATGTTACAAAGCATTTTCAAGCTTGATATATATTTCTGTTTTATATCTTTTTTTTTTTGTTGACATGTTTTGTTATACTGCTGACAGCCCGCTCTACATATAAGTGAGTTCATAAGCATAATACTCTACTTTTGTTTTGACACAGCAGTTTTCATTCTGCTATTCATCTATTCTCTTGAGCTAGCTTCACATTTATCTCAAAAATATGCGTTTGCCCTCAGGCTTTTGAGTTTATTTAAAGTAGCGCCTGTGTTTTCCTCTACTATTTGCTCTATTTAATAATAGAACCTGCTATTACTCATAACCCTGGATACTCAACGCGTCCCCAACAGACAATGAGTAACAGATGAAATGGAAAACCAGATTCGAGTGGGATCAGGCAGTAAAGTTTCAGCCGTATTAAACTATAAGACATCCCAGCAGAGCAGAAAATTGATTTTGCAATTCTGATAATTCTGGCAGAACATCACGTTAAAGTATTTCTCATAGTGAAAAATGACTCAGCCCCCAATGTTTTAACATGGTGCTTATCTTATCGATTAGTTCATGAGATGATTGTGCAGTGGAATGCAGTGCGTGGGAGAACAATTTGATATTGGCGTTCTTCCCATTTGATATTGCAGCCGTTTTTCCCTGAGATGTCAATTAGCAACTTGTTAATTATCTACAGATGATATGCAAACAGTCTGCTTGTTCAGATTTACATTTATGTAGATGCTTGGATTTATCCAGTGCAATTCAAGCTACAGTATACATTTTATCAGCATATATATTTACTTATTATACAGCTGTCTGGAATTATTGCTTTTGGCTGGTCATTTGGGGCATTGTGAATTTTAACATTTTTGCATAATGATCACTAAACTGTATACTTGACCACTGCATATACTAGATAAGACTAAAAAAAACCCTTAAGGTTTAAAATAAAATTGTAACATTGTTGCAGTGTTCATCTTGTTACCAGGTTGGTAAAAAACGGATGACATCTGTGATACCTGAACAGAATGGTAATTTTATATTGAGTAATACATCACAGACATATATGACACTGTGAGCATGCTAAATGACACAGCTTGAGGCCACAGAGGTTTGATGGTTCAGTAAAGCAGACACAACAGGGATTATACGTCGCTGTCAGAGAGAAAGAAAACAAGGTACATACAGCATATGTGGGCCTCCTCATCACTGCCATCTAAACAGTCATCATCTCCATCACAAATCCAATTGACTCGTATGCAGCGCCAGTTCCTGCACTGAAACTCATCATTTTTGCACCGCTGGGGCTCCTCTTGACCTGCAGAGTCTTCAGGAGAAGAAAAAGTGAATTGTACAAAAAGAACTTCAAGAAAAATATAGTCAGTCACAGCATAGGGTGATGTGAAGTCTGAGTTTAGAATAGAATAGAATAGAATACTATTCTATTCTTCTTCTTCTAAACAAAGCAAAACAAACAATACAATACAATACAATACAAAAATTAGAAATGTAAAATCATTTCAAATAGTTTTAAATCAGTCTTCAAAATCCTAAATAATAATAATAAAAAACATAAAAAAAAATTTTATTCATGTTTAAAAGCAAAGATAAAATAATAAAATAAAATAAAATATTTAAAAATTTAAATTTCCTTTTAAAAAGAGCACTCACTTTATAAAATACATTTTGATGACCAATGGCTGCCAGCAAAGGCACAGGTTATAGGATTTTTTCACCCGAAAGGTACTAACATATTGAGCTTTTCCATTTTTTTTTATTTTTTAAATTTATATTAAACTAGTGCTGTCAAATGATCCATTACGATTAAATCACATCCAAAATAAAAGTTTTTGTTTACATTATATATGCATATGTACTGTGTATATTTATTATGTATATATAAATACACACACATACAGCATATATTTTGAACATATTTACGTTTATACATTTATATATTCATATTATTATATTTTATATTATATATAAATATATTTAATATATAAACATAACATGTTTTTATTAAATGTGCCCCTCTCTGTGAAAACCCAGCTAAAGTCATTTTTTGTGATTTACTGTTTTCTACATAAAATCATCCTTCATAAGGTAAACGAACATTCTGTGAAAATGTAATCTTTATATCTTTAATATTGACTGAGTAAGGCCATGTCAAAGATTGGGATTACAGTGAAATTAATGGTTGAAATCAAACTTTGATGCTTGTTATCTCATAATTAGATTTTGATTCTTCAGCCTGGATTTCTCAGAGAGGGTTATAAATATGTACATGCATGTGTTTGTATTGATTTATACATAATAAATATACACAGTATACACACATATTGTCACGATTCGCTGGGAGGAACGAGAGAGAAACGTGGAGAAACGTTTAACAGTCTTTAATACAGGAATCACAGGGGAATATCCATCACAGGAACACGGGAAACACACAACATCCAACAAGTAGACCCGACAAACATGAACTGAACAGACAGGGCTTTTAAACACATGACAATCAGGGAAAAACGAGACACACCTGGAATAAATTAAACACAATCAACGGGAGACAGAAACTGGGAACACATGGGGAGCAAAAACACACAGACAGGTCTATGATCCTGACACAAAAGTTTTTGTAAACAAAAACTTTTATTTTGGATGTGATTAATCACGATTAATCATTTGACAGAACTACATTAAACTATATTTAAAAATATTAGTTAAATAAATTATTTTAAATATGACAATTTGATTTTGTCAATTTGAGAAATGTACTTACAATTTTACGTGATCATGAATGAATACACTAGTAAATTATTTCTTTATTGTATTTAATTATTTTTTTTAAGTAACTCTGCCAGTCCTTTTCAGACTTCTTGTCCTGTTTTTTTTTTCTTTTTTCTAATGGAATGGTATTTAAAGGAGCCTACCAGAGCATGTGACATTGTTCTTGTCCAGGTGCTGGTTGTCGGCACACGCGCACACCCGGCCTCCCGGGACGGCCAAACAGAGGGTACCGCAACCACCATAATTCACCCGGCAGGCATTGTCACCTAAAAAACAAACATAGGCCTAAACAACAGATATCTACAAATCTTCTTTCTGACCGGCAGGACGGCTGTTTATGTGTTCATCCCTTTATGGCTTTTAGCAACGTCTCTCCTTGAAGCACAGAACATAAAGTTCTTCTTCACTGCCCACTCAGAACCAATTTCCTGCTCTTCTGGGATGCCGGTGGTACACGAGGGCATTATTTTTAATCACACGTCAAGTAAATTATGGGAAACACTGGAGAAGAGAGCCATTTGACACTCTTTTTCTTTCACAGACATAATTTGTTGTGTGGGCAATGACACCTACGATGGGGGAGGAGAGGAGAAAAACACAGTTTTGTGAGAAAAATGTCACTTATTAAGTTGAGGCATGGGGACAATAATAAGGTTTCATTTAGAGAGTGGTTGAAAGGCATTGCCTGAACCAATGAGATAACAACTGTTTTGTAATGGCCAATCTGTGGTACTCCAGGGAGCGGAAACACAATTAATCTTTCTCCTGACAAGCGCTTTGAAGAAATTCCTCTTCTGCTGAGAACGTAGACTGTCAAAAAGCCCACATTTTCAGGCCAGGAAATTCATACATGACATAACGGCAGTTCCCCACCTTCTACTGTCAGAAGTCTTGGTGTAACGAACGCTGTAAGTTCGATGTCAAGAGGAGAATATTTAAAACATGATACGAGTCTGCTGGTCCCAACTGCCTACACCGTCACTCTCAAAAGAGTGAGTCTCTCTGACAAGCAAAGTACTGTCTGCTCCCCTAAAACTGCACCGCCCTTAGGTAAGTAAGAGATGAAACATGTGGGAGCCGAACACACGGCTGCGTTCTCTGTGCCGCTCGTCTGCATGTGCAAGGGCCCCGCTGAGCAGCGTCCCTCCCTCTGCGTGTTGTGACTGGCAGTTATGAGGGAGGATGACAGTAATCATCCCTCCTTGCCTCAGACATCCACACAGAGTTAAACATTCTAAACAGAGCTTTAGCCCCCACTTCAGAGGATTAAACCCACCCACTCAACAGTACGGCTCCTGCTCTGCAGTCGGGTCTATGCTAATCAAAGCTAAAGGCAGGAACATTTGTAATAGCTGCACTGTGTAAAAATGTCGTTTATTATCAATTTTCTGAAAGAATGCACTACTGCATGTAATATGTGAAACATTTTTCCTCCAGATTTTTTTGGTCTATTTAATTCATGCATATTACAATTTGGTAAAATTAACCATTATGTACCAAAGTCCAATGCTGAGCATCATTCAGGAATGAATTGAAAAGCATCCAAAAAGTTTGGGTTTGGTAAGATTTTTTTACTGTTTTTGAGTCTGAAGTTTCTTATGCCCAACAAGGCTGCATTTATATATCTAATTTGATTTTCCTTTTACTTATTTCTTTTATTTTATATGTATTTATTTATTATTTTGTAAAAATGTTAAAGTATTTACTGTCACATTTTTATCCAATAAATGCATTCATGCTGTATTAATCTCTTTAAGAAGAAAAAACAACAAAAAATTTACTAAGTTCAAGCTATGGAATGGTAGTGTACATTAATATGCCAACGTTCTTTTTGCCATGGTAGAAGAACAATTAATTTTCCAGAATGGTGTAATTTACTCCAAAGTCTTCAAAATAGAAGCAACCATTATTAATTAGGTCACAAGATGGAGACCATAAACAGAAGTCATCTACTCTGCCAACAATCAAAATTAGATTAATTTCTTAGAATTTAATTTCAGTAAATTCATCTTCATTCTATTGCAAATCAAAATCCTCTGTGCTGTGGCCAATTCAATTTACATTCCAACTTACATACATAAATTAAAAGGGAAAAAGATAAATTCCAACCATTATTCAACAAAATATTGAAAAAAGATGAAAAACGTGTCATCTTGTAACTTTTCTTTAGAGTTAAAGTGACTTTACCCAGCTGGCTTTGTGCATCATATACTCGGAGCCCGAACAGAGGGGGCCGTTCACTCCTCAGCAGAGAGACTTCACCAGAGACCAGATCCAGCTGGAAGATGGAGGCGTTCATGTACTCCGTCCAGAAGATGGAATTTTGGTACTGTGCAATCCCAAACGGGTGATTGAGTTCCCTGCCACTGTACACAACCTACAGTGAATTGCAAAAAAACACATTACCATACACTGTTCTGACAACTGTGCGAGAGGATAAACCCTTTTTTCTCTCTTTAACATTTAAATAAATGTTATAAATTATTCTTCTAAGACCAAATTATCTGAGCTATGCATTCAACATACATTTTATAGCTCTACTTGTTTATTCTGTCAACGTTTGTCTCAATAATAGAGCTATTTAGTCATGCTGTCAATCCATAGGCCTATCCAGGAAGCTAATTTTCCATGGGTTCCCTCAGGAATTTCTAATGGGTTTTTATAATAGTGGTGTAAAATAAAGTTTGTGGTGAAATTTACATGAAGATACTTTCCCATTCTGCAAGCCAGACCTCAAATGTCAATTTTTTGAAATCACTGCCTGATTAAAAATATGAGTTTACATGCTTGATTAATTGTTGATTTGTGGTCCTTATTAGTCAGCATTAGCATTGGAGTTGTAGCCCATATTAGCAACTTATTAGAAACAAAATTCACATTTGAGGTAGGACTGTGGATAATTTTTATGTCTCAGAGCAAGAACAAGAAAAGCCTTTTCAAGTAAATTATAAGGGAACCCAGGTTAATTACTAATTCTCCTTCGGGTTTTAGGAAGCTCTGTCTCATTTGGTAACAATAATCCCATTTGATTTCTACGATTTCTAAGATAAGAAATAGCAACATTTGAGCAATTTCACTCACCATTCTGCCAGTCCCATTGAGGTAGATTCTCTCAATGTGATCATAATAGGCATCACACCAGTACATAGTACTGGTTCCATGGTCCAGAGTGAGTCCATTGGGCCAAAGCATGTTAGATGTGACAAATATTTTCCTGTTGGAACCATCCATCCAGGCTTTCTCTATTCTACCAATGCTGTCGTTCACCTCATCCTCTTCCCAATCCGTCCAGTACATCCAACTGCAACCAAAACCAGAACCCAGTAAGTGTAGTCCATAAAAACAGCACTTGCATTTACTTTTAAAGCAGGCATGAATATCAATCACATCTTACTCACTAAGACAGGAAGTGTACAGTTGAAGCAGATTGAAACAAATTGCCTCGAGGTCTAAAAATGTACAAGCTTAACTGAACATAAACAAAATATGCTTAAAAAAAGTCAGCAACTCGCACCTAGGGGAAATTAAGCTCATCTGGAGATACACACACACACACACAGGCACACATATATACTGTATATATACACACACATATATATATATATATATATATATATATACACACACACACACACACACACACACACACACACACATATATATATATATATATATATACAGTATATATATATGATTGACACATTTCCTTTTCTGTCTTAGGCATATAGACTTCTGTGCCAACATGAACTGTAGCTCTCAATGGGTTAGTGATATTAGAAAAGTGATTGGGTCAACGTTCTGACATGATCCTTTCCCTAGTAAGTGTGCTTAAGGGATTTGTTGCCTCTGAGTACTACTCAGCGGTCAACGCAAGCTCTTCTGTCTCATCAATGATAGAAGCTGTACTTCATGTGCACCACATAAAACAGAATTGGATAGAGGGCGATTCAAGCGCTCTCTGTCCCAGTGTGTTGGCTACGTGACCCCATGAATTATTCAGAAGGCAAACAGCATGCTCCAAGTCTCATCCTGCACTGTTCAGGATGTAACGACATGCAGGGTCTAACCAAAATGAGCAAAGATTACATGGCATTTTCCATGAGTAGAGCACAAAACAGGGCCTGAGGCTCTTGTTATTATTTTTGACTTTTTCAACTAATGGTCAGTGAAAGAGGTGTTTAACCTTCAGAAAATGTTATTTCTAATATTTCTAATATAACATAGTATAATTTTTAGGAGGTCAAACTAAAAAAACTTTATGACCAGTTTTATTTTCGGCTCATTTTCTATGATGATTTTATAAATGTTTAGCAATGAACACTGAAGAAAAAAAAGAAGAAAGTTTTTAATAGATTTATAAACAAGCATCGAAATTTATAGACAACTAGGGTTGAAATTTAGCCTAAAGTTCTCATAAATTAATGTAAACTTATTTCATGATGCTTTCCTTAAAATTAGGATTTAAGCCACCTACATTTCATGCTAGATTAATTGTTAAAGACAGTTTATCAAATAATATTCCAATAGTTCTCCCAATCAATCAATCAATCAATCAATCAATCAATCAATCAATCAATCAATCAATCGTGCATCTAATGCTGTACAATAACTAAATAAATAAATAAATAACTGTCACATATACACTACAGTTCCGATGTTTGAGGTTGGTAAAATTTAATGTTTTTGAAAGAACATGATGGCATTTATTTGACAGTAAAAATAACAATATTATTGTTTATGTTATATTAAATTATGTTATAGACTGTAACTTTTAAATCAATTTAATGCCCTTTCTAGGCATTCATTTTTTTCACAAAAAAATTACTGAACCCAAAGTTGTGAACGGTAGTGTTTGTGAAATAGTTTATGGCCAGAGAGTGAGAGGAAGAAAGACAAAAATAAGTAGTAAATATAGGTGAGGATATGAGCATGAGAGCGAGACATTCCTTAAACTGGAGCATCAAGCTAGGACAACAAAGACTGCATTACACTGTGGAGTTTATGTGCTATGAACTGGTATAGGGGTTTACAAAATCAGTTTTGACCGGCTGAAAATCCCAGAGTTTAGGAAATCTGCTCCTTGGGATGAATATAGGACAGCAATGAAGTGAGCACAGAGTCGAGATAGAAATAAATAAATAAATAAATAAAACATCAAACAAATGTAGAGACAGAGATGTAAATCTTGAAAGTCCAAATGACAGAACACAAGATACTAAAAGAGAGAAAAGAGTTACTAAGGCAGACAAGTTCATTCTTATCATGTTATCACAGGCTGCTTGTGGCATCAACAGAGAGATGTATACTGTATGGGTGGAAGAGATAAAGAAATCAGGACAGGTGGGTGTTATTTCAGGGGGAAGCCCATCCAGCAGACCAGACAAAGATCAACATGCCACCTGCTCACCTGATAGATGGCCAACCCCTAATGATGGGGCCTAACCCCCTTTCTATAAATAAGCCCATAGAGGTGGGTCAAAACAACACAGCCAAAATTATTCTAGAGACTATTAAAATAAAGGTTCAATTGGCTGCAAGATATTTTTTACTGGATTGTTAATATTACTACACATATAACAATATGTTTGTGTCAACAAATATCTTAAACACTAAACCAAATTTTACATTTATATTGAAGAATGCATATTATTAATATCAATAATTGAATCATATATATTTTTATTATAATTTATTACATTATTGTTAATTACATTAAGATTTTTTAGATCTGAATAATTATGAAATTGTTAAAATATCAAATTGGATAAGTTATCTCACTATGTTATCTCTTAACTTGTAAATTTGACAAGTTATCTCACTCTGCAATTAAAAAGCTTTGAGTCAATAATATTTTTTTTCATGTTTTTGAAAGACATCATGCTTATGATGGCTTTATTTATTTGATTGAAAACTGAACTAGAGATTATTAAAATAAATGCTAAACTGATTAAAAAGATTTTGATTTTGATTCCATTCAGATATATGATATTTAATTAAGATATTGTTTAAGTAGTTAACACTATATTTTATGTTTACATTGAAGAATATACATTTACATTTATGCATTTAGCAGACATTAATTAATTAACGCCCACAATTATTTTATCGTGCATTAACACAGTGTTTTATTATTATTATTATTATTATTATTTTGAAAGCCTGTTGCTCACCGGCTCTGAATACACATAAAGACAAACCATGGGTCACAGGAGGGGTGGGATGTTGATCAGTACTGGCTTGGGATGGGTGTCATCACGCCTCGCAACCAATGAGAGCATTTGGAGTGGGCCTAAAGTAGGGGTGCCCAACCCTGTTCCTGGAGATCCACCTTCCAGCAGAGTTCAGTTCCAACCCTGATCAAACACACCTGTCTGTAATTATCAAGTGCTCCTTCAGACCCTAATTAGTTGGTTCAGTTGTGTTTGATCAGGGTTGGAGCTGAACTCTGCAGGAAGATAGATCTCCAGGAACAGGGTTGGGCACCCCTGGCCTAAAGACTGCAGCAGCGCTCACATGAACGCTCCCGATGAAATTATTTAGGCTAAGCATCAACATTCACAAACCACTGTTCACTGTTATGTTTAACAGAAAAGATTGACACTAGTCAAACGAACCAGGCTTTGGGGGTCAAACGCACTCTGACACGGTTAAGGTTGCCTAGTGTGAGTACACCCTTATTCTCCCTCATCCCGCACACACGAGTGCCTACCCGCCCACACCCGCACTTGCCCATCAAGTGTTGTCCCGCGCCGCACTCTGCTGCGTTGGGTCCTGCGGGTCCCGCGGGAGTGCAGGTCTCCACTCAGAAGGTGCCTGTTATAATGTTATGATCGATAATGTTATGATAACTTGTTTTTCTATAACAAACTATAAAATATTTTCTATAAAAACGTTAATGTCCTGGCAGTGACAAATAGCTTTGGTTTTATGTTTAATTTGATTATTATTAATTACATTAATGTTTAAGTTGAGATTTTAGGCTATGAAAAAGGAATACTGCGGTAAAAAACACCTTATTTGTTTAAAGTGTTTGCAAACAAAATGTTATTGCACTTTTGTTCATATTGCAGTACTTTTAAATTAAAAAAGTGCGCAATACACTACTTTTGAATTCATTATTGAATGTTGTGCATAACAATGTGATTAATCGCAGACAATCATGCGATTATTTTTTTTTATCATTGCCCAGCACTAAATTATATATTATTAAGTTATTCTAATAATATTGCATAATATTCTAATAATGATTAACTTGTTAAAATATCAAATGTAATAATCATACATCTGATAAGTTTCTCACTCTAGACTTGAAAAACAGCCACAAAAAGCTAGCTTTGCTTTGAAGCACTGTACATCAATCACTCTATTTTGGCCATCGTACAAAGTTCATGCACTCTATCCTCTGATGCCCTGTTAGAGAGGTCAAAAATGTACATCCGCTCCAAATTTCCATCTTCCACCTTCAACTTTTTCCTTAGAGTCTTTTTTTTACCGGCTGTCAAAACAGGACACATCAATGGCACCTCAGAAGAGGTGTGCTTCTCATTTCCTGTCTGAGCTCAAGCTCCAGAAAGCTTTAACTTTCCACTCCCAAAGAATAGTGTCAAGCAGTCTGCATGACATCCTCTGAGCTGGCAGTTCAGCAGACGATGCTTTTAATGCAGATTTTAATCGCTTCCACACCACTGAAGTTATCCCATCGGGAATGACATGCGGTGGTGACTGGGAGATAAGTTGGCGTTTTTGTGTTTTACTCACGCAAATGTGTGGTATTTGCAAGTATCTGTTGACAAACTCACAAAAAGACAGTTTTTAGCTTCCTATCATTGCCCCTTGCTTATTTTATTGTAAGCACTGCCATTCAATACTTTAGCTTAATTTAAATGCGAGAGAGAGAGAGAGAGAGAGAGTCGCATAAATTGTACAAGCGTGAGGTCTGAGCAATGAATATAATTATGGCTCTGAGCTAATGAACCCATTGTGTCTGGAAATAATGAAACTATTCTGCATTTGCTTTCCCTCTCTTCAAATGATTTGGTAATCAACACCACTTGGGTTCACTAAAGATGGTAAAAATCTATTCCAATGTATATTAATTACTTAATGATAAGTGCACACTTTTAAATAAGCCATTTATTTACAGAGATTTAAAAATAAATTCATTAAAAAGTACTCAAAGCACCCTTAAGATACCACGTGAAATGCCCCAAAAGATCTGACGACCATCGACCAATCAGTATTTCGGTACTTGAGTACTTTTTAATCAGATAAAAAGAGAGTGAGCAGGTTGTCTGATTGGATCTGAGAGGACCGAGAGTGGTTGTTTCCTCATTGCAGTATCTCACTTCTTCAGCCTTGGCTGGCTGCACCTCCTCAGGATTCATGAGTTACTCTCACACCCAGGGAGGGTGATAATGAGATTGGCTCTGGGCCATCAAACTCACCTTTTTACTGGCCATATCATGTCAGCTTACTGGTACACATTAACCAGTGCAGACGGAGATATGCATGGATGGGCGCATGCATGCTTCACTACTCTATGTACAATTGCATTCGTCTCTGAAGCCATGCAGTGTAAACAAATGCTAGTAAATAAACTGGAATGAGGACTGTTCCTTCAGGCCAGGTGGAAAGTGAGTAGAGCTCAGCATTTTATCACAGATTGCAAATGTTGATGTAAAGGAAGATTACTCATGTTTTTCCAAGCACATTTCAATCAGATTTATTGGTAAAACATTTCACTACTCATTTTAGAAATCATGTTGACTGTAAGTAACTTTGCAACTATATATCAACCACCCGTCATTAGAGTATTAGTAATTACTAACACTTTATTTTGTTGGTGCCCCTACAGACATTCTGACTATAAGAAACTTTGCAAATACATTTCAATGCCTTTGAATGGAGATTTACTGCTGATCACAGAACCGTGTTTCACTGACAAGATGCGCATGACAATCGCAGCTTTTGCCTAATCGCGCTTGCAATTTAATTTTGATTTATCATGCAGCTCTAATACAAGGTATATGGCCATATCCACAAAACATAGAACACGCTTAGGGATGCCAGATATGTTGGCACCAAACTGGTTAAAGTCCCTTTGCAATCACTAATTTTATCATCATTTTATAATTTTTTCATCAAAATGATATATTTAAATGTTTTTTTCCCCATGAAAACAATTTATTCACATCATAAAATGGAATATAACGCTTGAATAAAAGTCTACACCCTTACCTCATTGAGAATGCGTGAAAACCATGAATATGCTAATTAGTCTCCGCCTTCACTCAAACACACTTGCTCAACCTGCTCCACTTTCATTGTTAACTGAAGTAATAAATGCTACACAATGGCAAGTAGCAATCTTGGATTAATTGTTATTGCTATGTCATTCATTGCAGTTTCGAGAATGAATTCTTGAGTGAATTTATTCAAATGCAGAACAGATGATATCATAGAATGTGCACAAAAAGCACACCCCTCACAATCACTAAAAGGCTGTCACTCATCGTAATTCATCGTGATCTCACAAAGTTACATTATAATCAATGAAGCTCTACACTGCACAGTTAATCTCTTATTTACATTGTATCTACATCTTCTTATGAGAGGATCTGCGAACATGCAGACCTCAGCACTGAAACAAAAACTTTTGAGCGGTGAGTGGATAACTTTAATACCTCTGAATGGCCACTGCATTCAGGAAACCAACACACAGGTCTATGATTGGCTACATTACTCAACGCTGCAAAAACACATGAAATAGAAACCTTTGACCAGATATGAAAAGCCATGGTAGTTAAATAATATAAAATATATTAATAAAAATGTAACAAATGCTTCTATCCAAATCATGAATATATGAATGTTGATTGGCATTTCAAATCACTGTATAATATTAGTTTAGGATTAGTTGTAAATCCTACATTTAGGATTGTGATGATGTAACAGCTGTTCTCACTACTGTACCTATTCAGAGGATCCACCACTATGGCTCGAGGGTGAGACATGTCTCCCTCCAAAAGAGTCTTCCTGGTTTCAGATGCCCGCTCCAGCCTAGCCACGCTGATGGTTTTTCTGTAGCCATCGTTGGTCCAGTAGAGATTATTTCCAATCCAATCCACTGAAATCCCCTCCACATTATCAAGATCTGTAAGAGCACACACAATTCAGCTGCTGAAAAGCTGTTATCGAAAAAAAATAACAAGCTTTGTACCATTTATATGATTTCAATTCATGTAATTTCAGGTATAAACAGAGTCTTTGTGTAAGAAAATGAAGCAACTTTACAAACTGAAAACACCAATAATATGTTGAAGAATGCAAAATGTTCAGTAATCACCATCTTTGAGAATGGTTTCCCGACTGCTTCCATCAACTTTCTGCCGCCCTATCAAAAAACTTGTAGTATCAGCGAAGTAAATGTTTCCCGTTTCAGCATGATAGTCAAGAGCTCTTGGATTCACCAAGTCCTCAATAGGAACCATGTGCTCAGTGCTAGACTTCACATTCATGTCCAGACCATGGATTATCCCAGGACGTCCCTTTCCATAGAAGAGGAATAGATCATTCTTGGGTTCTGTGAAGACACAGATAGAAAGTATTAACATAAGTCCTTCTATGCCATATAAACTACCAGTTAAAAGTTTGTAATAATTATGATTTTTATTTATTTTTTGTCACATGATCCTTCAGAAATCATTCTAATATGCTGATTTGCTGGACACTTTTTATTAGTGCTACAAATATTTATAATGGTTCTTATTATTACCAGGGTTTCTTATTATTGCTGCATATTGAAGAATACAAAGTAAAAAAAAAAAAGAACTGATTTTTTTTAAATAGCAATATTTTCTAACATAAATGTCTTTACTGTAAATTTCAGATTATTTTAAGATGTCCTTGCTGAATAAAAGTATTTTAATCAAATATAAATAAAAAAATAAAGTAAATATTTCTTAATGTAAAAAAAAAGAATAGTACTGTATCTCGGTTCCACAAATATATTAAGTCACAAAAAACTGTTTTCAACATTGATAATAATATGAAATGTTATTGAGCACCAGCATATTAGAATGATTTCTGAAGGATCATGTGACACTAAAGCCAGGAGTAATGGTTCCTGAAAATTCAACATCGCCATCACAGAAATAAACTACATTTTAAAATATATTAGGCTACAACAGAAAATAGTTAATATTTCACAAAGTTACTGTTCGTACTGCATTTCTGATAAAAGAAAAGAATAGCATAAGAGACTTCTTTCAAAAACATAAAAAAACATAATTATTCCAAAAAATTGAATATTAGTGTATATTTTTTTTTAGTTTGATCCCAAATCAGTTGTGTGAAGATCTACAAAGCCCAATACTGGCAGTGGCAGACGTGTCAAGTTACAGAAATGAATGGAGCAATCAGCCCCACTTAGCATCCCCAGGCAAAAATTATCTTGATTGAGAGGATTCATTCGACAAGCTCCAGCAATGATATTTTTGTTCATTGGGACTCTGTTTAAACAATAAATCTCCTGTTGTCAGATTAACACAGGCGCACAACAGAGGCTGAGGTTATCCATGGTGTTGCAACAAGCTCAAATAAATTAACCACTAGTCACAGTGGGGATAAAACAAAGGGCAGCCTGGCCTGTCTGTTATGAGGCAGGCCGATGGGAAAAGAGGGTGATTCTGGGTAAAGAGAGGGACCTCACCTCAACATCCACCTCCTCCCTCACCCCACCACACAGATATCACTTCAATTTATCATTCTGAGTGGAAAAGCTCCACTACCTTGAAGACAATTAAGCGGTTTGAGACCTATATGTCAAATAACACAGGGACTACTAGATGCCACAGTCATTTAGCATAGCTTCTCATCTGATGGAAAGAGGCAGGAAGTAGAGCATCTGGGTGGCGGTATAAATCATAAACGTCTCAAGACGCAGAGCTTGGTTCATTATTGCAGTCACTTCATGCTTAACTCAGGATCGTCATTAATTGACCCATAGCTTTCATTGTCAACTAAGTAAAACGTCCATTGATCAGGAGGATCTGTGTATGGAGTGGAAATGGCAGTAATGGCAGTAATGAATCATGCTATAGGCAGTCAATAAAATAACATCACAACCACGTGGGCCAATCTCCTTAAAAGTTCATCTCCATCTCTGTCAATCCGAGTCAGTGCCAAGACTAGCGCAAATGCAGAACCGCTCAATCTTCCCGCTTAACAGCGTAACAACACACACATTTCAATTTCCAGCTCTAGATAGCTGACGAGAATCGAATAAAACAAACACATATTCCATCACCATTTCTGCAGGGATGACGTGACATTAGGTGTCATAAAATCATTGGGTACATTTTTTTTTCATTTGGATGGCAGAGAAGAAATATATTTTTATTAGGGCTGTCAATCGATTAAAAAAAAACAATAAGGAATTACAGAATTTATGTAATCGCATTATATTTTTACTTTGTAAATGGTTTTATATAACTGACTGCATTAATCCTATAAAGCCTACTGTATCGTATTTGATGCATGCCTTCTGTTGTCTGATTGATCATTTATACATTTTAGCGAGTAAAAGGCCTTTCATTCTAAAAGTGATTTTACTGATTTTTATGAAGTAATACATTTTATGTTGTTATTAAAAGGATAGTTCACCCAAAAATGAAAATTCTGTCATTAATTACTCACCCTCATGTCATTCCAAACCCATAAGACCTTTGTTCATCTTCAGAACACAAATTAAAATATTTTTGGTGAAATCCGATAGCTTTCTTACCCTGCATAGACAGCAATGGAATTACCAACGTTAAAATAGTCCATTATTTTATGAAGCTACGAGAATACTTCTTGTGCGCAAAGAATGTGCCGTGGTAATCTCGTGAATGCACAGTGAAGACTGACCCAAAAGAGAAAAAAATAATTGAATAAAGTCACTATTTTTGTTTTCTTTATGCACAAAAAGTATTCTCATAACTTCAGAAAAAGGTTGTCGCATGGACTATTTTAACAATGTCCTTTCCTTTCTGGGCCTTGAATGTGGTAGTTGTGTAGCTGTTTATGGAGGGTGAGAAAGCTCTCGGATTTCATCAAAAATATCTTAATTTGTGTTCCTAAGATCTTACGAGTTTAGAACAACATGAGGGTAAGCAATTAATGACAGAATTTTTATTTTTGGGTGAACTACCCCTTTAAGATTTCAAGACAAACACTCACTGGAATGAAGCTACTTAGATTTACTTGATTATCCCCTATTATATTTTTTTGAAAAAGCACGTTAAATTGTTTCAAATATGATATATCAGGCTCTTGTGGAATGTTTATTTGTACATTTCTCAATCACCATTGTATTACATTGCATTATATATTTTGCCCCACAATAAAAACTAAAGAGTTTGATCATAAACCTTTTTTAGGTTTTGTCTTTTAGTAAAGGTTGAAAATATTTTTTTCATACTATTACTTGATAATTCAGGTTTACAGGGTTAAAAGTTAGACTGACATACATAATTATTATTATAATTATTATTATCATCAATCATATTATTTCAGAACTACACATTTGAACAGCTACAGTGCACAAAAGCAAGGCTGTGAACTATGGTAGACTGACTTTTGCAGGACAGCCCATCACTTCCCAGGCTGAATCCGGTACGACAGCGGCAGCTCCGGGATTTGTAGCTCCCGCTGAGAAGGCAGATGTGTGAGCATCCTCCTGGTTTACCATAAGGGTCAACTTCACACGCATGGCCCTTGACTGAAGAGAGGACACTGGTGTCACATTTGCAATAAGCATATTCATATATAGGCTACATATAATCTTGAAGAATGTGTTGTTTTAAAATATATAATACAAAACCTGAAACAAAAGCCAAAAAGTGATGCATATGATGCAGGGGAAAAAACCCCAGATGCATAGACATGCATGCTGTTCGGTCTAAACGAGTAATTCAAACCAAACACATACTTTACCTTTCGGTTGACTGAGCTTGTGGTAAACCCGTATTGTTTTTGCATTTCCTATGCTGGTTAGCGTCTCCGGGTCTGTGACATTAAAGCGATTTATCCGTAAGATGTCTACCACTGCTCCACTGGAGGGTTCAGAGCGAGTTGCGTACAAGTAGTCCTCAAAGACAGCTAATCCATGCAGGTGGGCCACCTAGAAAACGGAGCATTGACTACTTCAGGTTGATTAGAACACCCAGAAGCTACTTACAGTAGATAGGTAAATATCACCTTGTAAGCTCAACAGAAAGCAGAACAGCACAGATACAGTCCTTTGTATTTCCCTTTGATTCAACGTCAACATTCAACATCGAATTAGCCATTAGCTAAAGCTGTTATTAGACTTAATTTGACCTGGCAACAACCCACAATCTGAATAAAGAGGTGCGGATTTGCAGACAGGCTGAAGGTAACGGAATCATGTTGATATGCATTCAGGCAGTTCAGGACGTTCGGCAGGGTCAGCCAGAGTGCATGTGTTTCTCTGGGGACACCTCGATTATGTGCAGTGATTCTAGCCTACATGCTATCTCTGCAAGCAACATGTGACGCGAGCAGTCTGGGAGTGCTGAACCCTGCCTGCAAATATACACACATTAAAATGTGCATTGTGCTTCACCTAAACCCACAGGGAGATAATTCATTCTCTCTTTCCCTTACTGCAAGAGGTAAGAAATAGTGGCAACATAGTGTGGCTCATAATGCTTTTCTCATTTAAATTTATGGTCAGATACTCAACCATTCCTCCAGGGCAAGAGTGGTTATTCCAGTGTCCCCAAAAAGTATTTGGACACTTAATGCACAATTTAAATTATATTTTTGCCATTCTAGCAATTACTTTTAATCAACTCGCCTTGACATCCATTTTAGTGGATGTATAACGTGAGTTCACACAGGGGTCCATCATATTAACAAAGAACGTTTCATAATGATACTATATGAAAGACAGTTTCCACCTTTCCACCTGAACCTCTTTTAGGACGGTACAGTTTCTGAAAGAAGGGTAACACTTTAGTATAGGGAACAATTCTCACTATTAACTAGTTACTTATTAGCACGCCTATTAATAACATATTGGTTGTTTATTAGTACTTATAATGCACATATTCTGTACAACCATATTTTACATCCTTAATTCTACTCAATACCTAAACTTAACTACTACTACTAATTATTAATACGCAAATTAATAGTTTATTGAGGCAAAAGTCATAGTTAATGGTTTGTTAATAGTGAGAATTGGACCGTAAAATAAAGTGTGATTGAAAGAAGTATCTTATGCTCACCAAGGCTGCATTTATTTGACTAAAAACACAGGAAAACAGTAATATTGTGAAATACTATTACAATTTAAAATAACTTCTTTCTATCTGAATATGCTTTAAAATGTAATTTATTCTTGTGATGGCAAAGCTGAATTTTCAGCAGCTATTACTCCAGTCTTTTATATGGAAGAAAATATAAATGTTTGTATGGAAACCATCATGTGAAGTTTGTATTTATTTAAAGTAAATATGTGCTAAATGCTAAATAAAACTATCAATTTATTTCTAAATCAATCAATCAATCAATCTTACTGACCCCGAACTTTTGAATCGTAGTGTATGTACATATAATAATCACAGTCATAAAACTGATATAAAATTGCAATTGAAAATAAAATCTCAGATAAGAGAAAATTACAATGAAAACGTTTTACCTATTATTGACCCCAAACTTCATCATTTAAAATACAATCATCATTTAAATCATGTAATCATTTAAAATCATCATGTCATCATTTTTTTTTTTTTTATGTTTTGCTTGAAAGTTTTTTGTGCAACTTTTTGCTAGAGCTATGCTTCTTTTAAAATAAGCACTTGGTTTGATATTGTGTCATCTAATGGAATTACATTCATTAATTTTTAAGTGCAGCTTAAGCATCCAAACATTCTGGTGGCCATTGTATATCAGATTTAATGATTTAAATATATATATACAGTTAAGTGCAGTGGAGTGTAAGTGAGCAAAGAACAAAGCATGCTTTATATAAAAATGAAAAAAAGTTCTCCTGTAAGGGTGCCTAATTAGAAAGGGTGTCATCACATAATAATAAACCCGTTAGAAAAACAATGAAGTCGAAAAGGGTAGATACCGTTTTCAGGACTCGCAGAAACTCCCCTTAATTTGCGATGGAAATTAAATGTGTTAGCAACCTCTCACCAACACATTGCAGCTCACATTTAAGAGCTCCATTAAACCAAGCACACCCACACCTGCCTGCATACAGTCATCCGTTGCTCAATGTACGTGGCCTTCTACACTTTCTAACAACGAGAAGATCTTTGGGTTGCTTAGCTGAGGTCTACTTTTGAATAATATGATCCATAATTACCGTCCTCTTAAGTGCACTTCAGGTAAAATATTCAAATGATGAATCTGTTTCTGTAGCCCGTGTTCATTTAAACTAATTAATGCAAGAACTAGCTCGAGAAATTAAAACGCAGATGAAGCCACACAGTACAGTTGCTGCTGGGTATAAATGCCATAACCGATTAATACTTGAAATCAATCTGTGTACAACTGTGTTGGTTTCTTTCTTCCCCTATCAGGGATGATTTAAATCTTGCATCAGACAAACAACCCTTTACTTCCCTTCACATCACCGTTGGTAAGTATGCATATCATATTAATTGTACTATTAAGAGCTCAATTATCTAAACAACATCTTTTTTGGTATATTAAAGTATGGCAACATTAGCAAAATTTCGGCAAGATTTCGCAGACAAAAAAGTCCATTGTCCATTGTCAATAGTGTAGTGATGCAGCTCATACACAAGTCACTTTCAATCCAAGCAGTTTTTTTCCTCCAAATTCGCATGACCAATGTGAACATGAGTGAAATCAACATGGGTAATTTTTTTGCCCAGTCACACGGATTCATAATGAAATGATGAGATTTTTGCATACAAAATTTTTCCAAGCATCAGTAGATGTGACCACCTTTAGGCTAGGATAACCTTAAGAAGAACTCTCTTTTATGATCATCTGCTGCTAAGCTACTACATGTTTTATTCCAGTATTATTATCATTATTATTATTTTAAGAAATTTTAATAATAATAATACATATTTATTTATTTGCAAAAAAAACAAAAAAAAAAACACTCAATTGATCAAATGTGACAGAAGTTTCCACAAAAATATTATGCAGCACAACGGTTTTTAACACTGGTATCAATGAATGTTTCTTGAGAAAATTTTCACATGATCCTTCAGGAATCATTCTAATTTGCTAATATTAGGATGATTTCTGAAGGATCATGTGACACTTAAGACTGGCGTAATGGCTGCTGAATATTCACCTCTGCCATTGCATAAATAAATGTAATTATAAAATATAATAGAAAAGAGACTTTTTCAATTGTAACAACATTTCACAACATTACTGTTTATACTGTATTCTTGATCAAATAAATGCAGCCTTGGTGAACATAAGAGACTTCTTTCCAAAACATAAAAAAAACACTTCAACCCCAAATCTTTAAACAGTAAAGTATAAAGCTGTAAAATGACAAACCACAATGCCAAAAAAGAACAAGAACTCACTTGATATCCCTGGATGATAGTGTGCCTGTTTTTGCCATTGTAATCCACCATTTCAATGTAATCCAGATATGCGTCTGCCCAGTACACCAACTTTTTTACCAGATCCAATGCCACGGCAGTCGGCCGCTCAAGCTTATAATCCACAAGTCGAGTTCTGTTGGTGCCATCCATGTTGCAGCGCTCCAGTTTGGCTTGATTCCCATAGTCAGTGAAGAAGAGCATCCTACATGTGATCAGGAAAGAAAGTGCAATGTTTTATTAAAAACAAATTGAGGTCACCCAAAACTGAAACTTCTATCCTTATTTACTCATCTTCATGTCATTCCAAACCTGTAAGTCTTTACATAAGACAATAGCTAGAAGTCCCCAAGAAAGCATTCTGTATGCTATACAGGTTTGAAACAACATTTGGTTGAGTAAATAATGACACTTTTTTTTTATCCCCTTAAAGGTACACATTACTATGACACATAAACAACAAGATCTCATGAGTACAATTTTTCATCACTGGCTGTTCCTGTAAGACTTTCTTTTTGTTTCCACCCATAAAACATGTTGCCAATTAAAGCAAGACCTCATTAGTGACATGCATAAATGCATTTATCAAATGACGCCGTCCTCCTTTGAAGTATTTCAATTACAGTAGCCCTGCTCAAAAAAGCTTCCTTTTTTGCCCTTTGTGTATGCAAATAGATGGCCAGGCTACAAACAGCTACAAAAAGTCTACCAGTGAATGCAAAGTGTGTTCGACTGAGTGTTCAAGCTCTAACAACATCAGATACCTAGTGGCTGATACTGCAAACACATAATTTAATTAGGAATCTAACAAGGAAAGAGTTCACATGCAGCCAGCGGTCCCCAAATGCTTAATTGCTCCAGAGAAGCAAACATAAAACATAAAGGAAATTAAAAAAAACTTCACCGTAAGGAGCTTTTTATCATGGCAGATCCATCTCGTAGTCTGTTGTTATCCAGAATTCTTTACAGTGCAGTATCAACCTTTTCTTGTAAGTCATTTCACTTGTCCCTTGGGGACTGAAGTCACAGAACTCATTAAATGTTTCAAAGTCAGACTTTTAGCTGATTAGAATATTAGTAAAAGATGTAAAAAGCATGTCGCTCTAAGGCTCCTGCTTCTTGACCCTCCTCAAATCTTTTGTTTTCTGAATACTAGAAATAATTGAACCTTGTATCAGTGATTATTTTCCCGCCTGCCAACAATAAAAACTAATTGGCTCCTGTAACACATGCACAGTTCCAGTACACTGTGGTGTGTTTGACTTGCTCTGTGTTCCTCAGCCATATTTTTTTTTTTTTTCAGATTTGGAACAGTTCGGCCCTCAATACAGAAATTGATACTACATTGTTCCATAAAGAAAAGAACAATTCATATTAGAAGGGAAAAAAAAACACTAACAGCATTGTTCCGTTATGTTCAAAGCCGTTCAAACAGGATTATATAAATAAGATAGACATACTCTCAGCCACATCTTCAGACCGCCCACAGTCTAATGCATATTGTACAAAAAACTGGAAAGCACATTTTCGATTTGGCAAGCTTCACTGTTTTTAACTTGACATACCATCTTAAAAATGCAACAAGCTGCTTAAAAGTAAGGAATAAATACATTACATAATATGAATAATATACACTACCGTTCAAAAGTTTGGTGTTCTTTAAGAAATTATTACTCTTATTCAGCAAGGATGCATCAAAGGCATTTATAATGTTACAAAAGATGAAAGAAAAAGATGAAAAGATGTTTGCTGAGCACCAAATCAGCATATTAGAGTGATTTCTGAAGCATCATGTGACACTGAAGACTGTGCTGTAAATGTGGCTACCATTACAGGAATAAATGGTCACATTTTAAGTTTGGGGACAATTCTAAACTATAACAAATTAACTATTAACTACAACCTTTACCTCAATAAACTCTTAATTTGCTGCTTATTAATAGTTAGTAAGGTAGTGGTTACATATAGGGTAGGGTTAAGGGATCTAAAATATGGTCATGCAGAATAAGGCATCAACATGTGCTTTGTAAATACTAATAAACAGACAATATGCTAATAAGCAAACAGCAAATATGAGAGTTGGTCCCTAAACTAAAGTGCTACCGAATACATTACATTTTGAAACATTAAAATAGATTGTTTTAAATTGTAATAATATACGTTTTGTTTAAATAAATGATTATATTATATATTGTCAGCAAGAGGATCCATCTCTTTCTGAGCAAGCCACTGCCATTTATTAGATTCAAGTGCTGCTGAATGTGATTTTTAACACCAAAGGAAATGACATACAGAAGGATAAAGCTGATAAGGTATCTGGAAGTTCAGTGTCTTGTTCCTGCTATTATCTGGAAGAAAAGCTTTCATACAGCAATCCATGATAGTATTCACTCATCCACATATAATCTGTGAGATGGTTGGGTCATTTTGACTATGATAAAACAGTTTAATCTGCATAAAACACATGTAACATGTTGACTTGAGTTAAGTATATTTTTAAAAGCATGTTGCCGTTATATTTATGTATACATTGTTTAATTTTATTGGTAAACTAATAATGTTATTTTGGGAAGTCGTGGCCTAATGGTTAGAGAGTCGGACTCTTAACCCAAAGGTTGCGTGTTCGAGCCTCAGGTCCGGCAGGAATTGTAGGTGGGGGGAATTAATGTACAGCGCTCTCTCCACCCTCAATACCACGACTGAGGTGCCCTTGAGCAAGGCACCGAACCCGCAACTGCTCCCCGGGCGCCGCAGCATAAAAGGCTGCCCACTGCTCCAGGTGTGTGTTCACGGTGTGTGTGTGTTCACTACTGTGTGTGTGCACTTTGGATGGGTTAAATGCAGAGCACAAATTCCGAGTATGGGTCACTATACTTGGCCACATGTCACGTCACTTTCACTTTTCACTTTCAATACAGATGAGATTTTTAACAATAGTATAATAATTTTCAGTGTGTGTATGGCAAAGTTCAGCAAATTGATAAGGCGAGAATGTTCATGTGTCATCATTTAATAAAAAAATAGCTACTTTTATTAATAATCAAAACAAAATATTCTCCTGCCAAGTAATACAGTCCGTTAGGCTGACTGTAGACATTGTTGCCAAGCAATGTAGCAACTTGCTACATTTAGAGAATATATAATCCTAATCAGAATCGAGAATTAGAATTGTTAAAATAAATAATATATATTTATTAATTATTATCAGAAACATTCTATCTCCAACAAGTGAAACACACCAACAAAGAGTAATGCATAATAAGGACAATGAAGGCAATAAAGTAAACTGAATTAAAAATAAATCCATAACTTGTTTATATGCTGTACATTGCTCTGCGCTCTAGCACTGAGTTTGTGTGTTTGAGGCAAAAAAACAAACATTATCCACCATTGTTCACTGTACTGTGTATATACTTTCTACATCCGATTCTAATAACACAAACAGATGAGACATGGATGAGGAAGATATTCTTGCAGTGAATGTTGCATTCTAATGCCACATAACAATAACCACAGAGTGATAAATCAACAATACTTTATTTATTTGTTTGGTGGTTAGATAACAAACTCAATAAACCCAGACAAACCACAAAACACAATGGTAACCAATCTGACCCAGTCATACATCTCATCTGCTTCTTTAGAACTTTCGACCCTGACTTTAAGTAATCACTGCAAGGTGACACAATGGTCCAACCCAAACCCGGACCGCAGGGGAATTTCATTACTGTAGAGAATACAGAGCAGAAAATGCCTTTCACCAAGACAGATTACCAAACGGGGGGGGGGGGGGGGGGGGGGGGGGGGGGGGGGGGGGAGCGGATGTATAAAGATTTGCGCACAGCTCTGTTTTCATTTTGCTCTAAATCAAATTCAAGTTTCACACTCTCCACTGACTAAAAAATCTCTCACCCTGCTTTTCGAATTGATTTGTGGAATATAAGTTAGACTTTGAAAAGTGAGGTTAAACCAAGTTCAGTCTTATTCCCTCTCTGGGATTTTTGTTTCAAATTAGAAAGCTAAATATTACATAAAGCCTCTCCAGAAGTGTACAAGAGGACGGAGGCTCCTTCAGGAAAGCAGGCGAGAAATTGGACAAAAAAATAGGGAAGGAAAAATATATCAGAACCACAAACGAAACACTTAACGTTTTGTGAACTCTTTCCATAACTACTATGCCTCATGCTGAGCCACTATTACAAACCGCCTCAATTTCTTTTGTTTTCACTCAAGCGCTCCAGGCTGACAGACCTCCTGTGTTCCCTCAGCCTCCCTCACACACAAGCAGCTCCAACCTCATCTCGCCAATTACAGGAGGAGGACCAGGAAAAGCAGAACGGCTGGCTGTGTAATGTAGTAAACTGCACTTTGCTGAAGCCTGGAGGTTTAACCGCTGCACTCCTCTCCCACATTCCCGGGAGGAAACTAGCTGGATGCACTGAAGGCCCTGTACAAATGTGAGAGAGCCATTCCCGTGGGTTATGTTCATGTAAACGCACCAACGGCGTGTAAAAAAAAATAAGCATTTAAGTTGGTGCAATTACATGCTCATCATGGACCATAAAAGGACACAAAAAGACACGTTCACAGTGAATGGAGGAGGAACAGTGTTGAGCTTGTTTGATAAGGGTAAAAAGGGCCAACTTCAAGATTTTTCCTAAACCGGATTTTCTGCTTAAGGTCGGCTCTGTGAGGTGAATAAGGGGATCTTTCAAAAACATATGGGAGCCCAAGAGAAAAGCTCAAAACCAGAAGCATATGTTTCTAAAGCCATATCCTACAGCATATGTACTGCACACCGAAAGCTTTGCAGAGTTGAAAGCTAGAAAAACAAAGCAATTCTGTATCTAGCCAAGCGTTTTATTTGGCCAAAAAGACTGAAGCATTTGCTTTCACTTTACTTGTGCACTTTGTACAACTTCTGCTTTCAAATCGTAGATAATTTTATTATATATATATATATATATATATTTCTTTGCCCATAATGCATATATAATATTCTTTAGTACATACGATACATTGATATATATTTTATACATGTATGCTTTAAATTAATTAATAAATAAAAAATTAATTAATTAAACTACTTTGAAGATATCTTAAATGTAAACAAAGTAATATACAGTATATACAGTCAGGTCCATAAATATTGGGACATCGACACAATTCTAACATTTTTGGCTCTATACACCACCACAATGGATTTCAAATGAAACGAACATGATGTGCTTTAACTGCAGACTGTCAGCTTTAATTTGAGGGTATTTACATCCAAATCAGGTGAACGGTGTAGGAATTACAACAGTTTGCATATGTGCCTCCCACTTGTTAAGGGACCAAAAGTAATGGGACAGAATAATAATCATAAATCAAACTTTCACTTTTTAATACTTGGTTGCAAAT
Source organism: Schizothorax lantsangensis (assembly GCA_027422415.1). Lineage (NCBI taxonomy): Eukaryota > Metazoa > Chordata > Actinopteri > Cypriniformes > Cyprinidae > Schizothorax > Schizothorax lantsangensis. Next base: position 26,900,951 of record CM049848.1, on the reverse strand, counting down.
CCTTTGCAGTCAATTACAGCCTGAAGTCTGGAACGCATAGACATCACCAGACGCTGGGTTTCATCGTCTGACTGTACGTATATGTATATACATGTATGTATATATATATATATATATATATATATATATATATATATACAGTATATGCTATATTATATAGCAAACAAAATTATATTTTTAATATCACTGAATGCATATATACACATAGGCAAATGTGTACATAATTTGACATTTATTTATTTATTTGTATTATTTTTTATGACATAATGTATCACTGAATCACCTGACACAATATGTAAATCAGGTAATATTAAAAACTGGTTTAGAGTGAATCATTTGATTTAGAATGAACAAACTGGTGACGTTTTGTTTTTTTCTTCAGTGGTAAAATGGACTTTTATTCCAATATTGAGCATCGAGATGCCTTTGCAAAAAATACTTTTGTCTCTCTTTACCTTAAAGCAAGTACAGTAAGAGTGTTACAATTTCTATCATTCATATGTATGAATGGACCACCTCTGCCTTATACAGTTGGCAATAAAACATACTTTAGCACTAAAATGCCAAACACTAAAGTGATGCAACTAGAGAATTCAGTCCTCTGTGCATTCCATTCAAAATCTCCTGAAAGTTTTTGAAAGATCTGCGAGGTTGTTGATGATCACAGGAGAAAGAACACAGCATTTATACTCAAAGAGATAAACGGCTGTCATTTCCTTTAAACACGCCTTCATTCAGGGCAGTCAGGATTTCGTTTTTGTCAGAGTCACAGCACGAAAACAAAAGGATGACAACCACACACCGAAGAACGGAAGCGAAATTGATGGCCTGGGCTCTCCTTGCAGTCTTTAGTCTGCTGAACACCGGTGCTACAATTTAGGTTCACTGGGCACAAGGTGTCTCATTAAAAAACCCGGAACAGAGTGCTCTGCCTGTCCTTGCACTCTCATGAATAAATGGGACAAATTCTCTCCTGAATTCCTATTCTAAGCTCGCCGGGAATATTACCATGGTGCTCCTTTTAGCAGCTAATAACTAGAATAATCATGCTGCCCTTCTCTCCTTTGAGGACTCTTTGTGTTCTTTTACTCATTTCTCCCGAAACATTTCCACAATCACCATGCTGACGTGAGGGATCCACCACCCCCTTGTTTCAATCGCGGCTTTGTGGTGTCAAAGCAAAACAAAACTCGTGTAAAGCAGATTTCTGAAAGGGCGTTCGAGACTGTGGGATGCTGGATAAATCATGGAATACTAATGACACTCCTGACTGTGGGAGTCGTAGCACAATCATGCAACCAGACAGTGTCGACAAGAAGAGTAAATATTGAGCTCTGGGAACAGTACAGGCAAGACACATTCAGAGAAATATTTGACTAAAATATTGCAATATATGTGAGAGGATTTAGATCATCAAAAGCCTTGTCAAAGATGAAATATCGCTTCATGCATTTTCAACTCACCCCATTAGAGGATCCAGAGCGATTGCTTTAGGGTTCAACAGGTCGAGGTCTATCACCGTAACACAGGTGTCTCCGTACTGGTTGCAAACGAATATCCTGTCGCTTGCTTGATCCACGAAGTAAAAGTTTCCCGTGAGCCAGTCAAAGGCTAATTGATCAACGTCTGAAACAAAGGAAAACATGGTCAATTTACACAAAACAAGATGATTTATTGATGTGACACATCATTAATTGGCATATGTTCATGCACAAGTCATTGAGAATTCTTGCCATTAAGTAGTAATCAATTAATCATATTCATGAAAGACCTTATTCATGAAAAAAAATCCTAATCTACATATTACAATTGCTACTTTTCTTTTTTAAATGAATATTTCATTGTCCAATGTTGTTAGTGCCATTTTTTATGATGTATTATATAGAATATTCGTCCATTTTAATTGGATTTTAGATGTAATATAAAAATTACAGAATGAAATGCATTAACAAGCATGATAAAAAACTAGAACAAATAAGTAAAACAAACAGTGCACTTTATAAACTAAAAAGAAAATGCCTACAATTGAACAAAAACAAAAAGTGCCCCATAAACTAAGTCATATTAGTACAATTTATTTACTTTTTCAAGATCATAAACTTGGGGTCTATTAGAGGCTCTTAATGCACTGCACCAGACTTGAAATATGCTATAACTGAAATGCTTTAAGTCATACAGCAATTCTTGGTTTAGAGGCTATTGTTTGGATCAATATCCTGAAATGAGAGCATGTTCTTATTCTATGATTCAACACTGAAAACTAATAGGCTAATGATTAAAAGAGTAATAAATCATTTTCCATTTGAGATCTTTTAATGAATACTTAATGGATACATACTGTAGGATGGACTACACAAATGTGCATAAACCATTTCATGTAGTGGTAAATAAATTATAATCTCTGTTAGCGTCCATAGATAAGCACTACGCAGTCAAGCAGAACTCAGTGTTACACTAAATGTTTTGTTCAGCATGAGAAGATAAGGTCGCACGATGAGCAAAGGACAAAATGTACGGAACTTTTAACATCAACTTTAAGCCAGATTTGTTTTACCTTGCATTAGTACTTTACACGAAACTACATTTCTTTGAATTGTATTATATTTAAATTCCATGGAATTCAAATTCTGCATCCTGTTTGAACTGAATTGGAATTTCTAAAGCAGATTCAGCTCAGAATTGTGCACAACCATAAATTTTGTCATCTCCCTTTGTCTCATCAACCATCAAAATCAATGCATCAGTTTTCTTTCAATGTAGGAGAGTTTAACAGGAATCATACCGTGGAGATTCTGGACTGTCTTTACTTCCTGTTCTTTAGTGAAACCACTTGCTTTCCTCATCCTGGCACACCGGAGTTGTCCGGAGGACTCTGAGGATGTGACCCAGCATACTGATTCCTCTTTATGGTTGAAATCCAAGCCATGAGTTCCATTTGAGTCCAGTTGTTTGAGGGTTTGCAGGCGGGATCCATTTAGGGCTGTGATTATAATATTATCCGAGCCTCCAATCAGCAGTGCTGCAGGGTTTTCACCGGTCTCTGGAATAGATGGATAGGAAAATAGTGACAGCTTGAGGACAGGCATTTCCTGGGCATTCCATGCTTTCAGTAGAATAGGATAATACAGGCTTCTGCAGAGGGCACGGGTAATTGAGAAGCATGTCTCTTAGGAGAGAAACCCATTTTCAGAACACAGCAGTCAGCTGGACATTTCTTCTTATTCAGTTTTGCAATGTATTTCATAAGTGAAAGTGGGTATTATATTCACATTGTATAATACAATTTGTGTGTGTATCTAAGTGCATGTATGTGTATATTTCTCTGCCTGCGAACACTTTTTTTCAGGTTTGTGTGTGAGTGTGTGTGTGTATATATATATATATATATATATATAGCATGAATATATAGTATGCACACACACACACACACACACACACATATATTATATATGTATATATATAGGGAACACTTTACAATAAGGTTAATAAAAATACAGTCGTTCATTGTTTGTTCATGTTAGTTCACAGTGCATTAACTAATGTTAACAAACAAAACTTGTGATTTTAATAATGCATTAGTAAATGCTGAAATTAACATTAACTAAGATTAATAAATGCTGTAGAAATATTGTTCATTCTTAGTTCATGTTAACTAATGTAGTTAACTAATGTTAACTAATGAACCTTATTGTAAAGTGTTACCTATATTATATATATATATACTGTATATATATATATATATATATATATATATATATATCTACTATATATATAGTATGTATAAAGGTAATATAAACACAAGTAATATAAAAAAGTAAAATAAAGCAACAAAGATCTTTCCTTTAAATTCTTTTGCAGTGTATTTATTTTTAAGAGTCTTATTAAACATTCACCTTTCTAATGGCTATGTCATTCTCCGCTGGCCCCCGTCAGACGGCCGGGAAAAGATGATGCATTGAAATTTATATGCATGAGCTTTTACATCTAATGGAAACCCCATAGTTATCCCAGTGCAACAACCTCTTTCTGCTAAATTAATATTAATGTGGGTGAGCACTGAGTTCAGTTAAGTTTATGGGTAATGATATTCAGTTTATTCCTCATAGGAAAGCAGTCACATTGATTAAAAGCGGGACAGATTCTGCATCCAGCAGCAAGGTGCGCCGCTGCCTGCTAGCTATTTCCCACCGAGCGTACAGTGGCGTAATCTCCATTTAATTTAAAACACATATGCAAACCGGTTGCAGTGCACCACACCAATAGAACTACTAGGACACATCATCTTTTTAGGTCACAAAATGCTTTGCACGAGGCATCTTTTGAGGCCGTCACACCAACCACACGCTGTAACGGATGTTATTCATGAATTGTGTGTACTTAATATAATACATTTATGCAGGGGCGTGTTTGCAACACCAAAATTCATAGGACTGCAAATGACACTATGGGACCTTAAAAACCTAAAAAAAAAAATCCCAGATAGTTGCAGTCAGTTCTAACAACATTTAGCTGATATTTTCCACAACGTTTATGATTAAAAATGGATGAAAATCTTTTGTCATAATCATATGTTTTAACACAAAAATGACGCTTAAATGGATCCTCTGCAGTGAATGGGTGCCGTCAGAATGAGAGTTCACTGGAGAACGCAATGTTGTGGATAGAGGACTCATATTTTAGCTTTATGAAGCTTAACTTTAGCTTCATCTTAATGAAGGATTTGTTGATTACAAAGAGGCATATTTTTACTTCACAAGATCTCAATTAATGGACTGGATTCATGTGGATTACTTGTGGATTCACCGCAGAGGATCCATTGGTGAGCAAGTGATGTAATTCTACATTTCTCCAGATCTGCCCTGATGAAAATACAATCTCAGCTACATCTTACAGCAATAATTTCAGCAATTTTTCAATCTTGGGTGAATTATTCCTTGAAAGGTGCTATAAACTGTTAGGATGTAATTTCAGATGTTTTATTAATATCCACCATTTTGCTAAGACACAGCAGCCAATCCAACGCCAGCAAACCTAAACAAAAGTGTTCACAGGAAGTGAAAAAAAGCAATGCTTTATAGACAATCCTCTCTTGATCCACTCATATACGTGCTCACTATGTTTGCTCAAATCTAACACTGTAAGCCATTCAAATATATGCAGCACATTTTCTCCTTATTTTATAATAATTCTCACAGCTGTAGAAAAGCTAGTTATTGAACATTTGGGACTCAATAACACTTTTTTATTAAAACGACTTCAATTACCTGAGCCCAAACAAATGACCAATCTACAAAAGGGATTAGAATCCATTTAGAATTGCAGTGAGTGTTTTCCCTACAAAAACCCCTTATTACACAAGCAGACGATTTAATGATAAACGTGATTGGATTTGTGGCTGGTGGGGAGACACTCTCACAGGCAGGTGCCATTAGGCAAGTAATCATTGGTATGGGCTGATAAAGACAGAGAATAGCTGTCCTTCAGGCCTTGCTCTTCATAAAACTCAGCCTCCACTTAATCCTCAATGTCTGGCTTATCTTCCACCAATAGCTCCATTATTTCTGTCCCTTGGCACAGCAACACTGATATAAGGACTGTAGCAGAATATCCAAAGCAAACTGCCTCAATTTTCAGGGCCTTATGGGAATGAGAGGTTGAACTGGTTTAGTCTGGATTCATACGTGATCCCTGAAAGCTTACTTGGAAAAGGCAAACCTGACAACTGAGAAGAATTTCTATACATACTTAGAATTACTAATGACTTGAAGAAGAAAAAAATAAGTTAAATGAAGTTTAAACAAGCATTGACTTTGTAGAGGGGCATGTTGTCACTTTGTGAGGTATATAGAAGAAAAATAATTAATATAATATATATTATATAATAAAATTATTTTTAATACAATTATATTATATATAAGAAAATTATATTATATACATATTATATATAATGTTAAATTAGTAATAAATTAATATTAGATTAAACAAAAAATTATAGACTATCCAAAATGACAACATATAACAAATGCTATCACTTTTCCCTGACATATTTTATATATTGAAATGAAGCTTTTGAAATTGAAGTTTGGGGAAGAAATAAAATTATAATCTCAGAAAGGATTGACATTTAAAAGTATTGTTGAACCAGGTGTCTGAAATCAACAAAACATGTTTTTCAAGGTCAGAAAATTTCCAGCGCCAAATGCGGCTTAAGGAAGTGCTGCAGCCGCTGTAAGTTAATTTCATTCATATCACACAGAGTAATAATCCACCTTGTTTCAACTCGGTGCACTCTTCTGAAAGAACAATATCAGGATGTGACAACATTTCAGGCGGCTTATGCAGATCCCCGGTCATTAATTTATCATGCTCTTACCGTGTTTGGCTATGCAGGAGCGTCTGTTCGGCTGCAGGCTGTACCCATCTGTACAGCTGCAGCGATATGACCCATAGGTGTTCATGCAGGTCTGGCTGCATGTCCCGTACATGCCGCATTCATCATGATCTGTACACAGAGGAAGAGTCATTTATGACAAATTAGGTGTGCTCAAACATGACCCAAATACATAAAATCCACTTAATGTGGCCTCTCGGTGGCTTCTCCCTATGCCACCTCGTATCTCCGGGCAAGTCCTGCCTTGCACCATTCTCTAGAGCTTTGCCTGTTTAAGCTGTACTGAAGCGTAATGTTCCATTGGTGATTTACTGATTTGTCTTAGAATGTCCGGAGGAACCTTCTACGATCAGGGTACAAAATAGAGCCTAAAAAGTTTTCTTCCTCCAACAAATGAATAATAAGTGAAGGGGGGGGGGGGGGGGGGGGGGGGGGGGGGCTAGCAACGCCAAGATCATGGGTTCGATTCCCAGGGAAAGCAAGATCTGATAAAATGTAAAACTGTAACTTGAATGCAATGTAAGTCGCTTTGGATAAAAGAGTCTGCTAAATGCATAAATGTAAATGTAAAACTATAGCAAAATAAGTATGCATATACTCTATATAAAATATTTATTAAAACATATCTAATATAATTCTAATACATTGTTTAACGGTTTGGAGCAGTATCGGGGTTGAAACACCTTAAAAAGAATTAATTAAGTAAGTAAGTAAGTAAATAAATAAGTAAATATAATTGTATGCCATATCCACATTTAAGGCTACATTGATGAAAACTCAAGAATAATATTAAAATTAGTCTAAATAATAATACTTCAATGAATTGTACTTATTTTTATTTTTTTACTGTATTGCATATCAAGGTTCAAGGTTCAAGGTTCTTGTTTATTTGTCACATACACAATCATACAGGGTATAATCAGTAGTGAAATGTAGATCAGGACGGGTCCGCTCAATGGACAGTGCAAAAAATAAAAATAAAAAATAAAAGATTATACATAACACAGGAGCATGTCTATAAATATAGGTAGGAATAAGATAAAAGTAATAATAATAATAATAATAGTACAAACAAGAAATAAAATAAGGAGTAAAATGTGCAATGAACTAAAATGTGCAATACAGTCAACTGAGGGTTTAATAAATATTAATATAACCAGGGATGTGCAAGATGAATGTGCAAACAGGTTGTACCGGGTATGTACACATAGCAGCAATGCGGATGATGGAGAATGATGGGTGTCGCAGTTAATTAAATGAGTCCTGTAGATGTTTATGAGACTGAGTTTAGGAGCCTGATGATCTGAGGGTAGAAGCTCCTTCTCAGTCTCTCAGTTTTTGCCATCACACTTCTGAAGCGCTTGCCCGAAGGAAGTGTGATGAAAAGACGGTTACCGGGGTGATATGAGTCCTTGATTATTTTTGCAGCTCTGCTTCTGCAGCGTTTGAGGTAGATGTCCTGCAGAGAGGGGAGGGCAGACCCAGAGATGCGCTCAGCTAAGCGCACAACTCTCTGCAGGGCCTTGCAGTCCTGATTTGTGGCGTTACTATACCACACTGAGATGCACTGAGTCAATACACTTTCTATGGCCCCTGAATAGAAAGTTTTCAGGATTGCTGGTGAGACCCTGAATTTCCTCAGCTGTCGCAGATGGTACAGTCTTTGCCTGGCTTTCTTGACCTGTGTTTGAATGTGTGCAGTCCAAGTCAGGTCCTCGGAGATGTTTACACCGAGGTACTTGAAGCTGCTTACTCTCTCCACAGGGGTCCCACTGATCATAAGAGGAGTGTAGGGCCGCTGCTGTCTCTTCCTGAAGTCTACAATCAGCTCTTTAGTTTTGCTCACGTTCAGAGAGAGACAGTTGTCCTGGCACCATGATGTAAGTCTCTCTACCTCACCCAAGTATGCGGTCTCATCATTGTTGGAAATGAGGCCCAGAACCACAGTATCATCAGCAAATTTGACAATAGAAGTGGAGCTGTGAGAGGACACACAGTCGTGTGTGTAGAGAGAGTAGAGCAGGGGACTCAGAACGCAGCCCTGCGGGGCTCCTACGTTCAGGGTGATGGAGTTGGAGGTGAACTGGCCCATTTTCACCACTTGTGGTCTGCCGGTGAGGAAGTCCTGGATCCAGTCACAGAGTGGAGTGTTTAAGCCGAGGTCTGAGAGTTTGACAGCTAGCTTGGAGGGGACTATAGTGTTGAAAGCTGAGCTATAGTCAATGAATAACAGTCTGACATAGTTGCCATTTTTGCTGTCAATATGAGTGAGGGAAGAGTGCAGTACCTGAGAGATGGCATCATCAGTAGACCTATTTGGGCGATAGGCAAACTGAAGAGGGTCCAAGGTAGCAGGGATGGAGGAGCATATGTGTTTCTTTAAAAGTCTCTCAAAAACCTTCATGACTGTTGATGTGAGGGCAACTGGACGATAGTCATTCAGGCAAGAGGGTTTACTGTTCTTAGGCACAGGGATGATGACAGATTTCTTGAATGAGGTGGGAATCACAGAGGTAGCAAGGGACTCGTTAAAGATGGAAGTAAACAAACCAGCAAGCTGATCGGCACACGATCTCAGAACGCGACCAGTAATCCCATCAGGTCCGGCGGCTTTTCTGATGTTTACTCTCCTTAATTCTCTCCGGACCTCGTCCTCCGTCACGGTGATAACACGATCAACATCGCTGCTCTGTCTGCTGCTTCCTGACGCGTTGATCGGCAGAGTCGCACCGCCGTTGCGATCGAAGCGGCCGTAGAAGATGTTTAGCTCTTCGGCCAGCAATGGATCTGCTCTCACCTCGGCGGAGGGGTTATTTCCAGAGGAACAGATGGTCTTCAGTCCCTGCCACATGCGTCGAGAGTCATTGAGCTGAAAGTGTGACTCAATTCTCTCTCTGTATCGGAGTTTAGCAGCTCTAACTGCCCGTCGGAGAGCATAACATGATGATTTGTAAACGCTCATGTTTCCTGACAGAAGACCGGCGTTGTATGCGGCAGTGCGTTGGTTAACCGCAGCCCGCACCGTTCTGTCCACCCACGGTTTCTGATTAGAGAATGTCCTTATTGTTACCGTTTCAGTGGCTTGTTCGGTTAGCATGTAAACAAAGCTTAATGCTACATCCGTGAACTCGCTGACGTCAGCTGAACTCGCCCGGAACATGTCCCAGTCGACGTCATCAAGAGACGCCTGCAGCATAGCTTCAGAATGGGAGGACCAGCGCGTCACTTCCCTCACCCCGGGGATTCCTGAACGATCCTTTGTTTATATTCCGGTGTGAGGAAAATGGCCGCGTGATCAGACTTACCGAAGGCTGGCTGGGAACGAGCTTTATAGGCATTCTTGAACTGAGTGTAGCAATGATCCAGTGTATTCGGTCCTCTGGTTGGACAGGATACATGCTGATGGAAGTTCGGCATTACTTTCCTGAGGTTGGCTTTGTTAAAGTCCCCAGCGATGATAGAGGCAGCGTCCGGGTGTTTGTTGATGTAGCCGCTTAGCTCCTCGTGGAGTTTGGACAAAGCCAAGCTCGTGTCTGCCTGAGGTGGAATGTAAACGGCAGTAGCGATGACCGCGGAGAACTCGCGGGGTAAATAGAATGGGCGGCAGATAATGGATAGATGTTCCAGATGAGGCGAGCAGGAACGCGACAGAATGGAGATATTCCTGGGGTCGCACCATTTCTTGTTAATCATGAAACACACTCCACCCCCCTTGATTTTTCCGGCCTCAGCTGTTCTGTCCATCCGTAAAACAGCAAAGTTATCAGACGGTGTTACAGCGGTGTCCGTGATCGAGGGAGTGAGCCATGTTTCAGACAAACAAAGGATGTTACAGTCTCTAATGTCACGTTGGAAACTAATCCTGGCTCTAAGATCGTCCATCTTATTTTCCAAGGATTGGACATTTGCGAGCAGAATACTGGGGAGAGGGGGGCTGTGAGCTTTGTTTCTCAGTCTGTCACGAATTCCAGCGCGTCGTCCGCGGTGTTTCTTTCGCCTTCTGGGATTATTCGGGTGGCCTTTGTTGAACTCGGCGTTCCGAAGAATCTCCAACGGCCACGCTGGATCCGTGGGTAAAGTGTTCTGAAGCAGGTTAGTGCAGCGGTGTCCGATGTCCAAAAGTGTTCTTTTGTCATAGATAAATAGTGCAGACGTTAATCGTGTAAAAAGAGAAAGTAAAAATACGTAAAAGAGTATATAAAAACACAAATTGAGCGGAGCCATCCTTTAACGTCGACTGAACACAGCAGCGCCGGAAGCGGAAGACTTCCGCTTCCGGCGGAATATCTTACAAACAAACAAGCAAACAAACAAACAAAACTAACTAAATAAATCACATACACAAAAAAAGGTTCCTAGTATAATTTAAAGCTGATGTTTTTACAGTCAAGGTAAACTTACAAAAATTACATAAAGGCAATTCTTCTCCTTTCAATAGATATACTGTAAATGGGCAAGTCTTGTTTGAGCAATTCTACATTTTGTATATACAGTAGGGTTAAATAAATAATTACATATATACGTTTAATACAACAGAGTAAATATTAGTTCTATAATTTTGTTTGTTGGTTATAGTCCAAAAAATCAATACATTTTTAATTTAATAAAATAAAAATCACTATTTTATGGGGATACAGACATTTGATGTATTTTCATGATTTGATGTTAGATATTGTAACAAAAATATAGGATTTGTGCTTTTAATGCTTAAAAAGGCAAGAGACCTCATTGTGCACTGTATTCCCTGACTGGAACAGATTCATCACTGTAAAGAGACAAATATATCCCGTGTTTACAACTTCCTGTTTGAGCCTGATTTCTGCTACTGAGACAATTAGTCATAATGTGGCAATGGATCAGCTATATTTCACCATCATGTACAACAACCAGCCTCGATATCATATTCAGAGGGTCTCATTTAGGCCAAACCAGGTTGAGAAGTCACTTTGACCTCTCTGGAGTCAATGCCATGTGTCAAATAAAGCAGGACAGAGGTGTGAAAAGACACCCTGGGGACGGACAGCCACCCCTCTCCCCCAAAGCCGATCATTCGTCTGAGATGCCTGGCGTGACCCTGGGAGCGCCTACCTCTGCAGCTACGCCCATCCTCTCCCACCTCGAATCCATCCGCACAGAAGCAGAATGTGCCGTTTCTGGTCATGATGCATCCGTAGCGGCAATGCAGCTCGTGACAGGCTGACAGGAGTTCTGTGGGAGGAGAGAGAGTGAGAGAAAGAGTTTGAGAGAGAGGGAGAAACATGTAAATTGCTTTTTGATTTCACTCCCTCTAAAAGCCCTTCCTTGCCATCAGCGCAAGGATGTGCCAGCGAGTACTGACAGTTGTGAGCCAGAGGCGGGGATCAATAGCACTCCGTGAGGGTGAAATCAGAGAGGTGCTCCACACAGGGAAAAAGAGATGAAATTAGAAGAAATACCTAACCTTTCTGCTGAAAATTCTATGAGGAAAGAAAAAGGTTTTGTTTGGAGACCTGCGGAAGCTTTTTGCAATTATTCCTGGTCTTCGGTCCTCAAAATTCAATCAACCTGCCACAAAAGAATTGTGCACAACTGCTATTAGGTTTTTCATTAATAGTTTCCACAGTGAACCTTTGCTGAACACCATATTTAGCAATCGTAAAATGGAAGTGGCTGCTTGTGTCCTGATTGTTTGACATCCTGTATGAAACATTCTGATTGGTATCCAATGCCATTTTCTTATAACTGAATATGAATCTCCCATTACTATTGGCAAACGCACTACTGAGGAAAAAAAAATACAGTTATGGTTGCATAATGTACCACATGCAGAAAGGTTCAGGATCCCGATGAACTACATCTCTTAGAGGAAGAAAAAATATTCTGAAGGCTATTTTATTGTCCAGTTGCAATAAGTACAGAAAATGAATGCAAAACAAGCTCTCTAAACAATGACACAAAGACCCAACCACTGATATTGATTTGTTTTCTCCTTAAATGTAATGATATTTTTGCATTTGGTATTTTAGGGTGAATTTGACAAGTTTTGGAAATTTTTACAAGTAGGAAATAAAATAAAATAAATAGTTTGTTATAATTAAGTAGTCTTCACTAGAAGCTAGGAGGAAGACATTTGGATATATTCATCTCAGGACAGTCTCATGATCCTCAAATATTCCTACACCTCTCTGCATGTGTCAGGGTGTGCGGGGAACGAAGGAGCGAGGAGACACTTCAAACATATAAACTTTAGTAACACAAACCTCAGGGAAGACATTTAACAGCGAACAGAGGACACAGGAAACATTGGCTTATAAACACAAGGAAATCAAATGAGGAAGAACTGAAACAGGTGGGGAGTAATTAAACACAGACAGAGACTAATGAACTAATGACGAACAGGAAAAACCAAATATGGGCACGAGAGGGGAAACACAAGATGGGGAACACAGGTCTGACAGCGTGAAGCTACACTGATCTTAAAAAAGCCTTCCCAGTAAGCTAGAAGGCAGAACAGAACGCCCCCTCTTATACTCTATGAAGTTTTATTATATTTTGTGTAAAATAAAAAAATATATAAACATAATTTGGAATAGTTTATCCATGATTTACTGCATTGGCTCTACTGTGCAAATTGAGTTGACCAATGAGACCCAGTGAACATTCCAGCAAGCTTCAGTAAAAAAGCAAAGTTCACATTTTTTGAATATTTCCATTTTTATATCACAAAACAAGAGAACTGTGAAAATCAGAAACTAAATCTGAAGTTTAAACCCATAATTAGTGAAACATTGTATTATTTAATTGCTTTCATGCAATTAGTGCATCTCTGAAAGCCAAGCGGCAGATGTCTTCATAACGATAAAAAGACAGAACTGTAAAGAAAACAGATCTACAACTGAGCATACAGTCATATTTCAAAAATGTCACTGTAAGCTATAAAAACGAAAACATCACAAAACATATTTTTTATCAAAAATAGAGACCCAAATTCACTTTAATAATACTTTTTGAAAAACTCTAAGTTATTTAAGTGTACATTAAACTTGATTTATCTGATCTGAGCTCTCACAATATATCCTGCAAGGCAAACAGCAACAATGCATTGTATTTTGTGTGTGGAATATCTGACAAAATGAACATAACATGACAATTTTCTACTAAGACGACCCTAAAATTCACTTTCGAGTTGTTTTTTGTCTGCCTTGCGTGCTGTGCCGCCTGTCATTCTCTCTGGAAGGTCTCAGCGGAATACTAGTGCAACAACCTAAAATTATTTTCATACAGTGCAAGCAACAAAGGCCACATCAGCACGTCTCTGAATCCCTCTGTCTGCCTGTCACATATTAAATCATCTGGCAGTTCCTGAGAAAGACAACAGACCCAACCGGCTATTGTTCACTGCACTCTTCAGACGTTTGTGGGGGTGGATTCAGCTGCATAATTACAATTACTACAAAGACAACTGATTTAACAGCTTCACAAAAACACATGTGAATAAGACACTATTTCGATCTGAAATGATGAGCTCTCACAAAGAGGAGCTTTCCTTCAGCTATTTCAAGACATGCGACTGCTAAACATTCATTACTGTCAAAGGAATGTATGCAAATCAGTTCTTTGATTTCTTACATCTCGTATCTGATTACCATCATTAACAGAGCATTAATTCATAGAATCAAGCCATATATCTGGTTATATATTATTCATCGTATCAAACGATCAATTTCGTATCAATTTATTTCTGTACATTTTCTTTTTCTGCCCTGTGTAACCTATAATACTGATTTTATACATCCAATCTGCATACATTAAGATACTACTACTATTATTACTATTACTACTAGTAACAAAATATGTATAAAAATAACATCCATTGACACTCTTGACTCTTGAGTTTATTACAAAACTAAATAAAAAATAAAAGGTATTATTAATCAGTAAAAATATGACTACTACTACTACTAATAATAATAATACTAATACAATATTTATAAAATAAAATCTATTGATATTCTTCATTTTAAAAATAAAATAAAATAGCCAAAGTGCTTTCCAGTTATGTGTGCAATATAAATCAGTCACTCAGTGAACAAACTGCAGATGGTCTGTGAGAATGCCATCTAAGGCTGAGACTCGTAGCTGGCATGCTAAAGCAGGTATGAAGGATTTATGGATTCATAAGTTTCATGGCATGTCTTAGCAGCAACACCAGTGCCATACTTAGATGGAACTACTTTTGCTACAGAAATTGCAAATACAGGCTGAATCATAATGGTAGTATCTTAAAAACATAAAAGGATAAATATAATTGTCATATAGATGAGCCGAAAATAATGCACATCACACCTCTGTTCATCAATTTTCACTGGCTACCAATAGCTGCTCACATAAAATTCAAGGCATTAATGTTTGCCTACAAAACCACCACTGGTTCTGCACCTCTTTACCTAAATTCATTACTTCAGACTTATGTGCCCTCTAGAAGCTTACGTTCTGCAAGTGAACGACACATTATTGTGCCATCCCAAAGAGGCACAAAATCACTTTCACAGACTTTTTCATTAACTGTTCCCATCTGGTGGAATGACCTGCCCAACTCAATCCATCTTTATTTGACCCTCAAACTCTAGCTCTCTCTATTCTAATTTTATTTTATCTATCTATCTTCTTTTTATTTAAAACACACACACACACTTGACCCTCTATCAATTGCATATTTATTCTCTAACTGCTAGCTTTTCTTGAAAAACTAACACTAGCTTTCTTTTTTCTATTCTATCTACTTGTTTTCTTAAAAAAAAAAGAGACTTGTCATAGCACTTGCATGTTGTTGCTCTTTTGTTGGTTTTGATTGCTTCTATTGCCCTCATTTGTAAGTCGCTTTGGATAAAAGCATCTGCTAAATGACTAAATGTAAATGTAAATATAGAAAACATTACAAGTAACATTCCAACAACCCAAACTGAGGACCTTTTCTCAGCATCAAGAGAAGTAATTAGTAATTGCACTGCAGCTTGTCAGAAAATAAGTAAATGTTTACCTGTGGCTAAGTATGTAATTGCTGACTAGCATAGTAGATTTTTTTTCAGTGGTTAATCAACACCATTCACTGCAAATGTTAGCATGTAACAAGTTAACAATTCTTAGAAGGCAAAGCATAGATTTTAAAAGTGCTGTAAACTTTTATATATATATATATATATATATATATATATATATATATATATATAAAATGTCCCTATACCTGACAGATATCACTGAAATAAGTGTCCTGAGTAATCACACCTGTCACTGTGAGAGTCCTCGGCTCTGTAAACAACAAAATTGTCAGGTGAGAGGCAGATGCATTTTTAGCCAATCAGAAATGCTCTCTGTCTGTAATTTTGGACATTCAAGTTATTGACATGGGGTTGGAGGACTGATTGGAGGTTGGGGTTTTGTAGAAAGAGCATGTGATTGAACTAAAATCGCATACAGCACATTTAGGACCTGTTGTGTTTTGATAGTCGAGAAAAAAGGAACACTAGTTTAAGCTCTGATCTTGCTATTCATACGCCATAAATCTGAGCAGCTGCATTCATTAACTTTTTATTGGATGCAATCTGCTTTGCGGAGACAAAAGGCCAAGCAAAGGAATGAGATGGTAGGCTGACAGATACCCAGGACTAATCCGTATATCTGCTTTCAAACATCAGCATGCTCTCATGACCCGACACGTAGCCAGACAGACGGATATTCACAACAATGTCTTCCACTGATGCTGAAAATGTCATGGCTTTACTAGGAAAAGTTACAGAAAAGTATACAGAAGTCATATCAGAGAATGATAAACATTAAAACAGAATCATGTGACACAAGTACAACATATCTTCAAAGGGACAGTCCACCCAAAAATCTATTTTTGAAAGGTTTGTGAGAATATTTTCTTAAAAACATCTTTTTTTTTCTTAAGAAGAAAATGAAAGGCTTTGGTATTATCTGATTGTAGGCCAGTTTTTTGGTGAATATTTGCATATCAATTTCATGAAAAACACCTGAAAGGTTGTCTGTTGCACTGTCTGAAAACCGTAATAATCATCATAAGCATGCACACTATTTTTGTTGTGACTGGCTTGCTGTGAGTTCAGCACTTGTTGTTGTTGTGTTTTTTAATGCAGTGTTTATTTTAAATAGTTATTTTTCAACCTGGTCTCATGGCATAAACGTACCTGGGGGCACTTTTTAGTGAGACCGTTTTTACGTACCTTACTGCACGTTTCACCGCAGTTTCAAAGAGAAATGTTTTTCAAATCTCCCAGCATATTAATATTGTTTTGAAGTCATAACATGATATTCTTAATGTAATTATGCAAAAATTACGCTTTATTAATCGAAACTCTGTAAATTTGTGTGAAAAGGAATAAAAGGCGTCTGAGTTTTACTGCCTCTAGTGTTCATTTCTTTTGGAAACTGCAGTGATATGTACTTATTGGTACGTATTTTTCGCGTCTCGCTAAAAAGTGCCCCCAGGTACATTTATGCCATGAGACCAGGTAGCAACCTTATTTTTAAAGAGACATCTTAAGGTAGAGCGGTCTGTTGCATTCATTTGCATTCTGCAAATTTTGCATTCGGTTTCATTCATTCTCTGTCTTTCTTGTGCTTTTTCTAGAATAAATGTGTCTTGTATCACAGAGTGTGTGTTGCTAGAGAGAATGTGTTCTGCTTATGGGTGTGCTCATATGCCCTGGATGCTGCTGAAAATGATAAATTACAATTTCTCAAATTAATATTTTTTTGTACATCTGTTAGCATATCCCTAGTAAAATGTATTGTATATAGCTAGTGTCAAAGCGAATCAGACAATTTAAGATTCGATCAGAAC
This sequence comes from Schizothorax lantsangensis, assembly GCA_027422415.1. Taxonomy (NCBI): domain Eukaryota; kingdom Metazoa; phylum Chordata; class Actinopteri; order Cypriniformes; family Cyprinidae; genus Schizothorax; species Schizothorax lantsangensis. The sequence goes on along the minus strand of CM049848.1, from coordinate 26,883,717 downwards.
ATGGTTGGAACCACCCAAAGTGCCAGATTCCACAAAGAGGCCCAGGATAACCAGACAACGTCATAAGTCTGTCCACGATACCCTGGCGCCACCAACTAGCAGCTTTGAGTATTCTAACAAAAGAACACTTATTGATAATTCCAACTCAGGAAGGAGTTTGTCAAATTTGGTGCAAGTAACCAATATTAATGGTCAAAGAGATGCACAGCATGACCATCACATGTAAATCCATGATAGAAATCATGAGCTAAAGACTTCCTCAGATCGACTTCCCCTAACTAGCAGACAAAGACCAGACTGAGATTCCTTCTAAACCCTTTTGACCTTTGGTCTTCACAGAACATGTTGTCACGTTCACAGAATGACACATAAACTGCCTTTACATGTATATATGCACCTAATTGATGCTAAAAGGACTTATGAGCAACTAATCATTTCTATGCATAACTCCATATTATGTATGTAACCAAACATGATTTGACTATCATGTCCTAATCACTCGTGTATGTCTTTTGAAAAACTATTGAATAGTTTATAGGTTTATTTTCATGTTGGGTGTGTATGAGTTTGAAAATTCATGCTTTAAACATTTCTATCAATCAATACTTTGTAAAATGTATTATATTCTTGTTATAGAAATGTCCAACACTATACTCTGCAAGAGCGGGGAAATTCGGACCATGTGACTGATAAGATAACTAGTTGATTTATGTATTGGGAGGAGAAACATAGCAACACCCCGAGTTAAGACAATGTCTAATTGGTCAAGACACCATTTGGGATGTGTCCAACAGCCCGGTATAAAAACTCAGGACACCATCAAATTAGGCTTTTAGCTTTATGCTTTTAGCCGCCTCTTTTTTGCTCTTAGCCACGCTTTTTGCGTTCTTCGAGCGCTGTTCCAGCATGCTTCGGCCTGCACGCCCGCTGATACTTAACCACGATGAGAATAAAACCCATCTAGTCTCGTTACATCCTTTTATTCTTTTACTTAAGTTTCTTTTCTTTCCGTTGAGAGCTTCGCGTTCTGAGTTCAGTTTTGCCACAAAGCCGTGTCTCAACTCTGTCCAACTCCGACTGTGCTGGCATCAAAACTTCGACCAGCCCACAACTCCGCATCTTCAGCCAACGCCCAACCATTGGCTTGCCAAGACGTCACTTCGAATGGCAACTGGACTTCCAACCAATCAACAAACTTGGGAAACCCCTTTCCTGCAACGATGACAACAATGGAACCCCCTAAACAAGCAACACAAGTACCTCCAGATCCTAGCTGAACTGGTGCATTTAATATAAATTTTAACCTCATTGAGGAACTCAACGCGAGGGTTAATTAAGTGATTGATGGTTGTTCAGGTCTATGCAATTGCATATATTGCTATAAATGTGGGATTTTACATTTTCATTCTCTTAAACTCATTCTTTCCTCACTTTCTCTCTTCCTGCAACTTGGGTGAATGTGTGAGTGCATGTGTTTGTGTTAGATTAGTTAATATGTCTTAGATTTATCCAAATAAAGTCTTATTTATATTGAAAAGAGAAGTAGCTTGTGTTTTGTGCTTACAAGTTAAGTTAATGTCTTAAACTGCCGATCTTGTTAATAGTGTTTTCACTATATTTTGGATTTTAATATCCACTGCAGAGTTGATGTTATACGGCTCGTTCAATGAATCGCTGGCCAACTCAGTGATCAGCTGTAAAACAGTTATTCTGTCCAAATTCCCTATAAAATAAAGAAATAATTCCATTTGAGCTAAATTGACCTGTTTCCCTTACACTAGTGATATATTGCATGCTTAAATACAGTAAATAAACTAATACTTTCAGTAAACATCTTAACTTAGGGTATTTAAGTCAATTTATCCTAACTTTAAGAGGGTATTTATGATCTCATTCAGTAACGGTGCATACACACAAATGTACCTACGAATGTTTTCAGGAGCAAAACATGATTCACCAATAACTTTCATACTAAAATTGATTAAAAATATTACAAAAATGCATGTAAATATGTATATGTGCAGCTGACTAATAAGAGGCCTGTTATCACGGTCTGTTTTTAAAGGTGTTTATTGAGTTCGAGCTGGTTTTGAGAACAGCAGCATTGCTCAAAGACTTTTCAATGCATCTCTCAGGTGAAAATTTGTCTTTTTAGAAAGTGTAATATGTTTGCTGAGAATTAAGAAAGGCCATAACGGAGAGTTTTGTGGAAAGCCCTTATATGCCGCTAGTTTGGGTGCTTTTTATGCAAATGACTAACCTCTGGCACACAGTTGCTTAGTTAAAATATTCCAAATTCATTAACACTGAAATGAAGTTAAGAACAAATTCATGTGTGTATGCACTTTAAGAATTTGGCAAAAATTAAGTTATCTTCCGCTTATAAATACAAATAATCCACAGAATTATTAGGGAATGAGACACATTCTTTCCAGGAATTATTCAAAAGTTTTGTTTTTAATGCAAAATACTCTTAACTTATTCTCAAGTTAGAAAAATTAGATGAAAATAGCAGTTAAGAAGAATTTTACTTTAGAATGTTTCATGAATTTGGGGCCAGAAGCAGTAAACCTTTTTTTTTCTCCATGGCAAAGCACTTATGTTTCTTGTGACAGAGGGTCCGCCTCCCCTCCAATCACTGTCGCCCCGGCCCACATGAAGCCTCACCACAGGAGGGGCGTGATAACGGAATGCTGCTGGCAGCGCGTGACGAGCCGCACTTGATGCTTATTGTGCCCTGTCACCGCTGCCATAAATCCAGCATTACATCTCTCCTGTGCTGAGCCAGCCTCCCCTTGTGCATCACAAACCATCCTCGAGGTCAAGGTACGCTGCCACATGAGGGGCCACCAGTAAGCCGTTGACTCCCTGGCCCAGCCAAGCGGGAACGGTCTCCTTTTAAGGGAACCTTTCTTTAAAATTCTTACAGAAAAATGTCAAGGACAGATACTAACTTTGAAGGCCTTGAAAACATAGCAAGTGATCAGTGGGAGTCCTGGCACACTTGCTGCCCAAGGTGACAACATCCTGTGACTTTCAAAAATACAATAAAATACAATAAATAATCAAATAAAAGTAAGTCCAATATGCAAGCAATTGTCTTAAAGGGAAATTTCTGTCTTTATTTACTCACCCTCAAGGAAGCCGATATATGTTTCTGCCACAAGAACACAACACAATCAGATTTTTTGAAGTTAAATAGATCAAAAGTGACGGCAATTATACTGTATTTATACAAACCTTTCTATGAATGAATCATAAAAAGTGTATAATTTTCACAAAAATATTAAAGTGATAGTTCACCCAAAAATGAAAATTCTGTAATTTATTACTCACTCTCATGTTGTTCCAACCCTGTAAGACAACCCTGTAAATCATCGGAACACAAATTAAGATATTTTTTTAAGAAATCCGAGAGCTTTCTGACCCTCCATAGACAGCAACGCAATTTACACGTTCAAGGCCTAGAAAGGTAGTAAGGACTTCGTTAAAATAGTCCATGTGACATCAGTGGTTCAACCGTTATTTTATGAAGCTACGAGCATACTTTTTGTGCACAAAGAAAAGAAAAATAATGACTTTATATGACTTTTTTTTCCAGTCTCAGTCTTCAACATGCGTTCATGAGTTCAATTAAATATCTTTATTTGTGTTCTCAAGATGAACAAAGGTCTTACGGGTTTGGAACGACAGGAGGGTGAATAATTAATGTCAGAATTTTCATTTTGGGGTGAACTATCTCTTTAAGCAACACAATGAAAATAGATAACTATTTTCAACATTGATAGTGTTTATTGATCACCAAATCAGCATACTAGAATGATTTCTGAAGGATCACATAAAATTGAAGACTGAAGTAATGACTGCTGAAAATGTAACTTTGCCTATGATTTTTTATGCATGTTTATGCATTGCCCACCAGATCGTGTCTCCAACTATTATTCATTTCGGTGAGCGGCTCAACAGAACTTCAGAGAACAACAAAATACCTGTGGCAAATGAATGTGGGCAGTGGGCACGAAACATATAAAGTTGTTATTCTTATCAATAACTTAGAGAAGATTCTTTCTTCTATTGAAGTGATACACAGATTGCCTGAAAACTACTTATTACCCCACCCACACAAACATGAGGGAAAAGAAAGAGCAGCAGAAGTCTGTAATTGTACTTCCCCATATGGATTAATTACAGGCCAGCTCTGGAGACCTTCATGGCCTTTGTTTCTCCAAGGTCTGTCTTAATCCAATAATTTGCCTGGTTTTCAGGGCCCCCTAATTAATCTGGGACCAAATTAAGATGCTGATCTTTGCACAAGCCATGGTCATTGGAGAAGCAATAGTGTTTAATAAGCATGCCATAGGCCTGCCTCTCTGAGAGGAATTCGATTTGTTAAAAATGGTACTCTCTTGACAAATTAAAGTTCACACAGTATGTATCCAAATTCATGCATTCCTGATGTTAAACTAAATGTCATATTTATCAAGAGCTGTTTGTGTATGGGAAATACACAAAACATTTCCATAATTACATTGCAATAAATTTAAACATGCAATACAATGTTTTGGAAGAATACTATGTTCACCATAGCTGCAATTATTTGATGAAAAATACAGTCAAAAACAGTATCACTGTGAAAAATTGTTACAATTTAAAATAACTGCTTTCTTTTATTTATTTATTTGTTTGTTTGTTGTTTTATTATTATTATTTTTGGAATAATGTCCAAGCTGTGAATATTCTCGCACTGATACTTAAATGTCAATCCCTGATGCAATAAGCATTAATAATTATCTTCTGTATTCAATCATGTGATGGAAATTCCCATAAATATGCAAGACAAAAGCATCCGTGTAAATCATTTAGCATCTCAATACATTTTTAAACCTCCCTTCCTGCAAAGAAAGAATAACGCTGTAATTGGATTTGATATCACCAGATTGTATTGGGTTATTTCAAAACATTACAAAAGGTAATGATTTGACAGATGATTCAGACGATACAGTATAAACAGAGAAGCACATCAAACACTGATGCAAGAAGACTGGCATTTTAAGAAGTCAAAAATAGCAGTGAAGAAGCCAAGCTTTAAGTCAGTCACAGCTGAGTTTAACTTGTTAAATGCTCAAGCATTTACTGTTAAAAAGTTGTTTGGAGTGCATTTTTTTCAAGAAAATACTATTTTAGTTTTCGTATTTCAATATTTCATGTCTATTTTAATGTGCTACTTATCATTAATTTGCAATTACCAATTTCTGAGTGAAAATTGTTTCTACATCTTTTATTTTCTTCAGTGTTGGCATGTGTACTGGTGTGTACTGGATTTCAGTTGCATCATGGGATATCACACAACCTTTAGTTTAAAACACCACAAAAGTCATGCATAAAAACCGTAAGCCAGCTATGCCGCGATCATTACCAACATGACTGTTCCTTCTCCTCTAGATAATCCTATTAGTGAAAATAATCAGACTATGAGACTAAAAAGACCGTAGGATCCTGGATTAAGAAGCATTGGTTCCCGGGTTAATCCTCTAGAGTTAGCCTATGCCTTTATGAACTCAAACGGTCAAAAAGTCAACGGTGATTGCTTGTTATTGCACAAATTTGACCTCACATTACAGTTTAGGACTATCCCCAAAGGAGGAATAGTCAACTGCACATTGTCCCTGTCATTATACTATTCAAATGAGGTACTTGACTTTCACATTTATGGTAGCCTGATAATGAAAGGTGCGTGACCCACTGAGACTAACAATATGAGCCATCTTCAAACAACAGTGAACGGCCACAAACTTCACGGCATCACTGAACATCATCAGTTTCATCTGAAAATGACCAGCAGCTAGCGAGGGGAACGCTACGTTCTGGATGATATTCCATATCATTACACAAAACAAATTCAATAAATATGCTAATAGCTTATGTGTAGGTGAGTGCACTTTTCTTTAAACTGAAGAGAAAACAGGAAATGGCTTGCACTGCATTTGTGGATATTTACATTTGCACCGTTGTTACCCCTGCTGTCCTGACCCTGGGGGATACTGCTTGTTTGTTTATATGATTTGTTGGAAATTAAAAGTAAATCAAGTGAAATAATTGAATGCTGTTGAGAGGCAAAGCGAGGGAGGGAAGGTACATCTGTGACATGGTTTTTCATTACTTGGCAAAAGCAGCGTTATTTATTAACAATGGCATCCCCAATTTATACAACTATGCAAATGCTTGTTTCACTTACGACAAGTTAATGCCTGCTGATGTGCACATTGATTCATTTACTTTCAGCCAGGTTTTGTTGAATAATAGAATTAAATAACAAAGTTGTCTTTGTAGGGTAGCATTAATACACATGGCGATAAATAGAATTTATACCATACATACACTACTGTTCTAAAGTTTGAAGTCAGCAAGATTAATAATAATAATAATTATAAAATAATTAAATAAATAGCATTTATTAAATAATTTAGAATTTATTTCATTTCAAATGAATGATGTTCTTATGAACTTTCTATTCATCAAATAAACTTACAAAAAAAATTATCACTGTTTCCACCTTCATCTTCACAGGAATATATATATATACCATGGGTATGGGCATATGTACCACAAAACCAGTCATAATGGTCAATTTGGTTTAAATTGAGATTTATACATCACCTGAAAGTGGAATAAATAAGCTTTCCATTGATGTATGGTTTGTTAGGATAGGAAAATATTTGGCCGAGATACAACTATTTGAAAATCTGGAATCTGAGGGTGCAAGAAAATCAGCTTTAAAGTTGTCCAAATGAAGTCTTTAGCAATGCATATTACTAATCAAAAATTAAGTTTTGATATATTTACGGTAGGAAATTTACAAAATATCTTCATGGAACACGATCTTTACTTAATATCCTAATTATTTTTGGCATAAAACAAAAATCGATAATTTTGACCCATACAATCACCTACAATCACCAATCACCTACATTTCACTACTGATTATACCCTGTATGATTGTGTATGTGACAAATAATAAAGAACCTACAATGTATTGTTGGCTATTGCTACAAATATACCTGTGCGACTCAAAACTGATTTTGTGGTCCAGGGTCACAGACACAGACACAGACACACACAGTATACAGTATATAGTACAGTAATTTTAAATTGTACTAATAATTTATAATCTTACTGTATTCTTGATTAAATAAAGGCACACTTTGTGGAGCATAAGACTTTCAAAAACAATTTAAAAATGTTACTGACCCCAAACTTTTCAATGGTTCTGTATATCTAAATATTATCAAATTAAACTAGACATCATTAAAACAAACTTTGAATTTTGCTTTATTGCTTTGCATGTCTTTAAGCATAGATAGATAGATTTGTTCCTGCTTTAAACGGGAGAGAAGCATCTCTCATCAAATGGATCAAAACTGTACAACAGTAAGCAGGCAGTTGTAATGTGCATCACATATGGAGAATTATTTCTGTAATCACATTTCAGGGCTGTGAAGAGACTTCCTTTGTACTGAAAGAGACTTTAAGCTTTCGTCTTTTTTATTTTCTACTTCTGTAATTACTCTAATTGGTATGTAATTGCTTTTGAGAAAAGGAATCATGAGCTGCTTTTTAATGACTGAACATAATACAAGCACATATCACAATCGATAAAAATACCTAAGGGTGTTCATTTGTTATTGCATTTCAGCATAAAGACAATGCAAATTAAATTTGTTCTGATATTAGCTTGCTTCTAACATAACCAATTTGAAAACATTATCTAGCCCCCACAAAAAAAAATAAATAAATAACATTGTCATTACTAGTTTTTACAACGGTAGCCATTGTCCTATAACTGCATAAAATGAAAAAAAAAAAACATTTTTAATTTCTTGGGTCAAAAAAAGTTTGTGATATATTTCTTCCTCCTCTGCAAATCACTCGCTGTGGTTGGTTGCACCTAAATCAGGCGTAAGGACATTTTCCTGTCACATATCACACATGCACACTTCAATAAGCCGACAGAACGCAGGTTAAGGATTTTATATACAGGAAAAAATCAGGATAATGCACAAAAATCCATCGATTTATTCTTAAGCCATTTGTGACCTTATATCGATAAAGAAAAGCGGTTTAACACGTTTACATGACCATGCGGATTATTAAGCATAGCTGGTTTAAGAATGTGCATGTACATCTACTCAAGAAAGCCTAGGACCACTCAGTTCCAAAAAGAAATATAAAAACAATGAATCCAAGATATAAAACCAATGAATCCAAGATTTGATGATAATACAGCATAATGAGATATTTACTTTTTATTTATTTATTTATTTTTACCAAATTCGGTGAAGTATTTTCAGAACAGTACAAGGGTCGATCAAATCTGGAGGTAAAATAAAATAAAATAAAATAAGTTCAAAATCCTAGCTCTTAACTAGCCCATACAGATCTATAAATAATCCATATAATAATAATAATAATAATTTGATGTCGAGTTGCAGCATAAACAGTCAAAAAAGTCTCTGACAGCCCTTTTGAAAGACCTTATGTACATAACCACCTGTAACTATGACCAAATGCTGTCACCACAGACATTTTCTTGCCACTTGTATGCTCACAGCTTGTGAGGAACTTCTGAAAATTCCACCTAAGAGCTCCTAAATTCAAATGTGCCCTCTTCTCATCTCCACCTGTCAAGTACCAGTGCTGGCTGAGAGGAGCGAGACTTTGCACAGTGAAAAAGAGGCAGCCAGGTGGTGGAAAAGAAAAAAAGAAAGGAGAAGTTTTTCATGCCATCTCTGAAAATCTCCACTCCACTGAAGGACAATCATTAAAATAAAGAATTGCAGAAGCGTGTGAAGGTGAAATAGAATGCTGTCTTTGTCTTCCATATGGGTACAGGTTTGTGTAATGCCCTCCTGGGATTCATTATGTATATTCATTACGAGAGCAGGAGGGAAAGTTTCAGCGGAGACCCAGCTGCCATGCTCCAACTTCTCCGCGGTGACCTCATTTCCTCCCGTCTGCAGGTGTATGGCTGGAAACACATGTCGAATGTCCTGGCCCAAACTCCTCAGTGGCCAGTGCTTACTCATTCAGTTAGCCCCTTTGATGAAGTATACTATGTTGCTTAGTTCAGTAGACGGTTAAATCACCAACAAAAACACATCCAGACTTTCCACTTCTGTGCCACCTCTAAATGTGTCTTACGTATCATTACTAACATCTGCATGTAGTTTAAAAGCTAATGTAATTTTCCTTGCACACAAGCTGCAAAAACATCAATTTAGAGGTGAAAAACTACAGTAAACAGAACGAAGACGCTGGAGTAAGGGAACATTTGCGCTAGGACTGCAGTGAAGTAAACGGCAACCCAGAAGTCTGCAAACTGAGCAAGAGTGGAATGAAAAAAGGATTTATTGCCCCAGGCACTCGTTGCTTAATTAGCTGTATCTAAAAACAAACAAACGGAGGAGGAGAACAATGAACATAATGTCTCTTAATGCTTCCTAACACCCAAGGATAACTTTCTGTGATACATCACTTCAGGCTCTGAGCACCTCTCTCTTTATCTGCAATACGTCAAGTCAAAACCTTAATCTTTCTGCCCACTGAACTAGACCAGTCTGTTTCCTTGCGCTGGAAGGCGATTGGTTCTTCTGTCAGAGAAAGATGTTTTGAGGTCAGCCCTTCCTTTAGGGCAGATAAACCTGAAAACTGAGGTTTGGCTCACAAGGAATGAGCTAATACTATATGGTGGCGAAGGGTAATAAAACTAATAATGTCATGTTTATAGACCAATGTAGAAAATACTAAACAACAGGCAGCTTTCCACTGCTTTTGAGGAAATATAATTTGAAGTCAATTTAAAGTGGGACCCAAAAGTAAGAGATCCCTAGTGAAAATAATTCTATTTAGAATTTTTTAACAAAAATTCCAAAACCCAGAAATATTTCATCTTAAATATGTGCATATTTTTCAATTAGCTCAGTTGTTAGTTGCAGTAACTTGGCACAGTTCTTACTTATTTCAAAAGAAAAGAAAAGAAAAGAAAATTACTGGTCTTTTGAGAGTAGGGTCATTTTAAATTTGTTAATATTTATTATAAATAAATTATGGAAGTTTGTTTCTGCAAATAAAATAAAATAAAATGAGAAATACAATGTTAAAAATAAAATAAAATAAAATAAAATAAAAATGTACTTAAAAATTATGGAACCTTGTTTCTGCAATAAAATAAAATGAGAAATACAAATAACTTTACTTTTGGGACTAGTGTAAATTTTAAATTAATTTGCTATAAATAAATGATAAAAGCTTGTTTCTATGGGATAAAAAAAGGAAATGGTGACTTTTTTCACAATTATGACTTTTTTCTTGAAATATAATACAATATAATATAATTTCAGAATTGTGAGATAACAGAATTGCGAGAAAAAAAGTAATATATCGTGAGATAAAAAAAGTAATTATTATTCTTCCACCAGTCTCTCAAGTCTAGAGAAACATGTTGTTGATTCAACCCTGCAGGAAACCCCTGCAATCCACCTGACATTATAATCTGGTGTTGTTTATATGGGTCACTGGCCAGTTTTCAGCCAGGCTCTGGATCAAAGGGCAGGATCAGCTGCTCCTGGCACTGCCCAGCTGGGTGCCACACTCTTCCAGTTCACCAAAGGTCGCACTCTTGGCCAGCCTGAGGTGTGCCGCCTCTACTAACGGGCATCCACCCAATGCCAACTGCTGAGTCGGTATTGTCATATCACAGAGTCCAGGTGGCTCCACCTGCTTGTTATTGTGGCTTGGATGATTGTGAACAAGAGTTGATTGTGTCCAACATCACACCTGCAGCGTCATTCACCCGTTCGCCTTCCATTAGCATAAAACCAATTTATGTAAAGATATGCAGCATTAGGCTGTCAATAGAAAGGCTGTTTGTGTCCAAACAGTGAGCTTAGTGATATTGACAGATCAAAATAAATATCTGTCTAGCAAAGACATTATAATCTAATGTACTCACCTCGACAGTGGACTCCTTCGTCAAAACCGTCCTCACAGTCTTTCGCCCCATTGCAGAGCTTGTTGAAGTGAATGCACTTTCTCGTCCCAATGCACTGTATGTGATTTAGAGGACATCTGACTATCACCTCCACCTTACCTAAAGAACAGAAAAGAATGATGGTTTGCATACACGTCTGGTGTGATTTTAGCTAAAACATATCATCACACAGTTTGACTGTATTGTCAGTAATTACTTTAATAACTGCTAAGACAGTTTTATGCAAATCTACGTGGTTCAGACAAATGTCACTTGCTTTAATTTGCTAAGCTTTGAGGGATGCAAATAAAAATGGAAACAATCCAGTTGATTGAATTCAGCTTAAAATGCACTGCCAGCCTCAGAGTGATTTCATTTTGTGGAAAAAACTTTCCTTCAGCACCATTTCCTGTCTGTGGTTCTTTAGAGAAATGCTAATAGAATGGTAACAGGTTTCTCATTTACAATTCAACCTTCCTCTTTCTTATCCTAATGAATGCTAATTTAATTAACAACTTAAAGCCAATACATCTCTTACTTTAAAAGTAAAGTTCTGCAATGAAATGAGGTTCCAGAAATACTAAGTAGAAGTAGAAATACTAACAAAGTAGAAATGACTAATTATTACCTATTTATTACGAATCTGCAAGGACGGATTAAATTGATCAAAAGTGACAGCAAATATGTAAAAGACTTCTATTTCAGATAAATGTTGAAATTTCTTTTGAATGTCTCTTGAACTTTCTATTCACAAAGAAGCCTGAAAAAATATAAAGCAGCAAAAACGTTCACAACTTTGATGATAAAAATAATAAATGTTTCTTGAGCACCAAATAAGCATATTAGAATGACTTCTGAAGGATCAATGTGATACTGAAGACTGTATTTTTAAGTAAAGACATCACAGAAGTAAATTACAATCTAAAATATATGAAAGTAGAAAACAGCTATTGTAAATTGTAATGTTTCACAATACTACTGTTTTTTACTATATTCAGTGCTCACACACACACAATGCAATAAGTTTGCAGAGCCACATACTTTCTATAAACTAGGTTCTGAATATAAAATTAACGAATTTAACATTTATAAAATTAAATAAACAAATATTACACAATAATTAGAATCAATATGTAGCCATAAGCATGTAAAAATCCTCCAGAAACAACATTATTCAGACATTTACAAAGATAGCACTCCAGATAAATAACGAAGTTCACTAAAACAAGTTGCATACAATAAATGATAGCATTGTTGTAAATAGCCCTTTTCTCGATTAAAAAAAATACATCAACAGTCTGTAAACGCAGCCACAAATGCAAATGTGTTTACTTGAAGGCATTACTGTGTACAGTAAACAGACGTTCGCATGTAGGCTACGCTGCTAGGCTATTCTGAATCACTCTGTGCGTGAGAGAAAGAGAGGAAGAGAAAGAGAGAACGAAAGAGAGAGACGGAGCCAAAGCCTCCGAGATATCTATTGACACGGCTGCACCAAGCAGCTGTTTAAAGATTCATGAGGCACATAGGTGACCCTCATCTGCTTGAGCAGCCACAAGAACACATAAAACACGTCTAAGTGAAACATCGACTTCCATCTCGCACACTGTGAATATGTCACATTGCACCTTAACTACATTGGTATCAATTACCATAACTGCAACACAGCCACTTAGCGTGAGATTTATAGCTCATGTGACAGGACCTCTTACAAATCTCCGGAGTCCAAGTTTCCTCCAAGCTCTGATCCAACACCACTGAAAACATCCTCCGGAAGAGTCGAGGTTATTCATCAGCTTTCATTTAGACTTCATACGATAAAATGACGCTGTAATTAAGGGGGTCGTTTAATGGGGGATTGTCATCCCTTAACGTATAACAGGCGTATGATTTATCCGCCGATGCACATTTATGCTTTTCACATTTCACGAAAGAATCTCATTGTTCTCACAGACGTTTTCTCGGTCATGGAAATGTGTCGAAACTTTTTTTTTTTCTAGACCACCTCTTTCCGAGCCCCAAGGATATTCTAAATTAGGGAAAGTCAAATGTAAGTGACCTCAACTTTGCATACTCATATTTCAAACGTGAGTACAAATGGCAGGCTAATCAACCTCACAACCTCGTGGCTTTTCTTCAGAGAGCTGGAGGAGAAGATACAGGACAGGCTTTTCAATTAAAACGTCATTTGTTTCAATCCTTGGCCATTCATACACACACACACAACTCAGCAGATTTAACAGTGTCAGAGGTATTTTGGGGCCCAAATATGTTGATTAATAGCCATGCTAATTTTCAATTAACACTGTACAGATATACTGGCAAACATCTCTCTAATTATGCATTCATGAGGTGCTTTTCCATTATTCATGAGTAAATACAGCAGCAAAACAATCGAGGGGCCCATGTCACATGCATTGCTCTGTTAACGCAGTGGAGTGAGGGGCTGTGACAAACTGTGATTATCCTAATAAAACTGCATTGTCAAATACAGAATCATTCCACTCACAAACTGATTGGGGACTAATCTAATCAGATGAGAGGGAGAGATGAATATTCAGGAGTTTCAGATGCACCGTGCTGGATAACACAGATGGCGTCTGTGCAGTTGAGGGATGATAGGAAATTATTTATCTTCACCCTGTACCGAATTAGAAGCCAGATAGCACTCGTGGTGAAACATCCTCCATCATGAGAAAACTCATGAAAGTGGAGGCGGAAAACACATGCTTATCGTACTAGCATGTAGGAGAACTGTCAAAAAAAAAAAAAGCATTAGAGTTTGGATAACAGTCTATAGTGAATATGTTGTGTACATTTATGCCTTTGGCATTTTAACTTACATGTCTTGTAAAGTGAAAAGCTTTGTGTTTTTAAGAAACAAATCCAGCATGAACTTTAAACCATCACTTTGAGCCCAAAACACCAGTCCATAATTCATAATAACTCATCCTCCAGTGAAAAAGTCCATCTCCTGTTGTCCTCTCACATCAAAATCCACCAACATATTTGTTTAGAACAGTTTTCACTGTTTAGAGCTGTTTTTATAACAGTGTTGGATCTGTGCATATTTCTCACCTGATTCACTCAAGATGACTGTTTCACTGGAGAAATCCATATTATGGATAGAATACTTGTATTTTAGCCAGAAGCAACTGTTTGAAGTTAAAAACATCTTGATGAATTTAATACAAATATGGAGCGTTTCACTTTACACAATGTCAACTGATGAACTAATGAACTTGTGGATTACTGTGATGTTTTATCAGCTGTTTGAACTCCCATTCTGACGGCACCCAATCCCTGCAGAGGATCTATTGAAGAGCAAGTAATGTAATGCTAAATTTCTCCAAATCTGTTCTTATGAAGAAACAAATTCATCTACATCTTGATGGTTTGAAGGTGAGTATGCAAATTTTCATGTTTGGGTGAACTATTACTTTAAAAGTGTACATAGCCCAATGTTCTTTATGTCTAACTCAAACAGAGAAAAATGTGCACTTTTTCCCAGCTATTTGTTTAATTGGGAAGAGATTTGTTACTGGTTTCACTCTACGAAACAAATAAAACAAATAGCCAACTCAATTTCAGGACTGTGCATACTGAATAATGCATTATAAAGTAAGGCTGAAGAAGGCTGAAGTTCTAAATTGCTATTCAACCTCTGGTGGTAAAGAGGAGCTAGTCTAAAACACTGTAATTGCACTGATACCTTTTCCTATATATAAAAAGCATTTTAAGTTCTCTTACAAATGCACACATTATCTCACTAGAATTCATTACAGTTCAAGGTCTTCTGCTATGCCAGCTGTCTAGCTCTGGCGGTAAAAGGCCTTCAGGATGAAATGTAAATACGAGCCTCAATTAGTCGCCCAAAGAAACCAGGAGTCTCAAGAAATCAAATGATTTGGGCTGAACAATAAGCATACAGATGGAGACTGCACTCCTGCTCCATACAAAGTAGGGCCTCCACAAGTGAACAGCATTTTGTCCTTTTCATTAACTTGCTGGAATGGCTGTAGTGTCACTTTAAAGATAGTCCACTGCCAAAATAAACCATTCCCCTTTCCTTCACATATTGCTTTTAATTAAAAAACCATGGTGATATTTACCCACTTTTCTCAATGTGAAAGAAGAGAGATCAGCTGGGAGTTGCTAATCCATCTACTTAATGTGTAACGAAAGGCTTTCATATGAAATCATCCATTCTGCCTCTTTAATCAAGGAATCTAAAATAATCAATTCTTTGAGGAAAATGATTAAAAAAAATTCATGGCAAGCTCAAGGCTTGACACAATATAAACATTTCAGTAGTCAATGCCAAAACCTGTAAAATTTCATTCTCAATGGCAATTTTGAAATCACAGCATAAAAGAATATGATTAGTACACCTGAAAATCAAAGTAATTTACGTACAAATAATAATAATAATAATAATAAGGGGGAAAAAAAACAGAATATCTGAACACATTGAAATAACCCTATTTTAATCCATGCATTTCTGTATGGCAACAGTGGATGGAAAATGGGCAGTCAATTTAAATGATGCACAAATTAATAGATTAAGAGTGATACATCTTACCTATTACCGCAAATACCGACTCTCCCCTATTCTGAATCCCCTATGTAAACCAGTTATCCTTTAATGATTATGTGTATGGCTCCACCAAAGTATATATGTTTCTATAACATTGCTGACATTGCATATTAAACTCCCACATTCAACGCTCCTAAAGTAATTTCTTGTTTACGGTAAGAGTGTTTTCCTCTATCCTCATTTCTGCAATCACTTTTTTTCTCTCCTACACACAGAGTCACTCAGACACAGTATTTATTTTCCCTCCCTTGCTTTAGGTCAGTGACATTTGAAATGTTCAGTGCACTGGCATTCGAGAAAGAAAAGCCAGTTTAAAACTGACCTTGGACAGGAAAGCAAACTGTTCGCAGTACATGAGGTCCCTGGGAATGCCTTTTGAGCTCCACTTTCACCAATATCTCTCAGAACCAAAGAAAAGCCTCAGGTCCAATAAAAACACAAGCCAAAAACAACTCTACAATGGTAATTCCTCAAAGAAAACCCTATGGCTCCATCCACGGTTCATGTGCTGTCTATTTTTCACAAGAGAGAGATCATATGGGGTTCTCAGAGTTTGAGGCCTCAGTATGGTTATTTAATCATCATACAGCACAAGAGCACAATCCCCTAGATGCATTGTTCATATATATGCAAATAAGGCTAATATTTTTGTTGCAACACTTTAAAGTGATTTAAAAGAACATACTGTATATTTTCTCAAAGCTTGAATGAATATGAGAAAATCAAACACAAACTTGCTGGTCACCTTTACAGCTATGAAAAGAAACAGCACAATAAAAGCCTTTTCTTGCCTGGCAAGAAATCGTAGATGAATGTATTGTATATGTCACATACTATATATTTAGCTGCCTTTATTACACACTCTGACCCGCAACTCTTTTTCACTGTTTATTTTAGACACACTTCATGTAGTACTCATGTAGGTGGTGCGCAATGACTGTTGAGCAAATAGCTTGTTTGCAATCATGAGATACTGATGACGCACAAAATTCAGATGGAGGGCAGGAAGTGAAAAGCAGAATGGAGGAGATGGAGGACAGTCCATACTGTACTGGTTTAGACACTATCACAAGAGAAAGGTATAAACAGAAACAGATCCTTATGTTATGAAGAGGAGCAATTTTTCAACTAAATTGAAATACTTGCCTGCCATCGAGGCGGTGGATACAGGCTAAGCAACTAACCCTGATTGCAAACAAGCTATTTCGAAAGTTAATGCCGCATTTATATGAGGGTGCGGGTTATATGTCACTCCTGAAACTTTGCTGCACGTACAGGGTATGTGGCTGTTGGTCCTATTAGCAGCACGTAAAACAACTTTTATTGAAATTCTGAATTGATTATAGCCTAGAAAGTGAGCAAATAGCACTTCCATAATCACTAAAAAGCTGTCACTCTCTATAATTTATCGCAATCTCACAATGTTCCATTATAATCAATGAAGCTCTACAAACTGCATTTAGTGAATTCTGACTGTCTCATGCTTAATACGCAAGAGTCGGAAGCCCTGTATCTATTTATATACTTCTTTATTAATATCTTAATGTATTATTAATATCTTATTATATCTTATTTTAACCATTTACACACAAGAGCATTATCCAACTCGGCTCCTCCCGGCTGCAGACTCAGGTTTACAAGTCACTTTTTCCTGCGTTTCCTCCCCTTATGAACAACAAATTTTCATACATGATAAAAGCTCATTGTGGTTTCTCGGTTTGACCAATTTGAGCATCAATAAACAATGGAAAACATAGGCATTTTGAGTTTCTGCTAGCAATTCCTATATATATATAAAACAAATCACTTCCTGCCCTCCAGCTGCATTTCGTGCCACAACAATGACATCATGTACAAACAACCTATTTCCCTCTCCACTTCCTGTGTACTAATATGTTCAGATGTACACTATGCTGTTTAGTGCAGTGGCCCAGTAGTACACAACACAACAAAATCTCCACAACACAACGCATAGGACTAATTTCATTGTGTCGTGATAATGTCGCTGTGTGGCTTGTTTCTGTTGTGGCTTGTTTTCATTGTGCTTCAACTTGTTTCTGTCATGTTGTTCTAATTTTTTTGTGTTGTGACTTGTTTCCGTTGTGTTGTGACTTGTTTCCGTTGTGTTGTGCTAATTTCATTGTGATTTGGCTGGTTTCTGTCATGTTGTGCTAATCTTGCTGTGTTGCGGCTTGTTTCCGTTGTGTTGCGACTTGTTTCTGTTGTGTTGTGCTAATTTCGTTGTGTTGTGGCTTTTTTATGTTGTGTTGCGACTTGTTTCTGTTGTGTTGTTCTAATTTTGTTGTGTTGCAGCTTTTTTCCGTTGTGTTGGGCTAATTTCATTGTGTAGTGTACTACTAGGCCACCGTAGTTTGGGACTGAAAATATACACTTCAAACAAAAATGCAAATTCTATCATTATTTACTTACCCTCCAAACCTGTATGTCTGTCAGACATTTTCAGAATAAGAGTCTCAAAGGCATTTCTCAGAATAAGAAAACATGACGTGTGCTTAGTGTCATAACCTATGGCTTTCATTTACACAGAAGCAAAGCTGAAAATCTACAACTTTCCGAAAACCGTAACAATATTATTTTTCTTCTTTGTAAACAGTGGTTATTTCCTTTAGGATACACAAAACTAAATTCACTCATATAAACAAGGATTGAAGTACTCTGAAAATGTAACACCTTTGACTGAGTAGCCACAACCCTTGTGGTTATGTACAAACATGTCACTTGAATTCCTTGTTTCATGCTGTTTATTAGCTCTTTTAGCTATCGGCCTCTTGTTGATGCTCTTGGCAACAGCACAGCACAGCAATCTGTCAAGGTGGCGTAGGTGTTGTGGCATTGTGTATTTTTCACTATCCTAAGAGAGAAGCATTGTAATTTCCCTCCTTCCTTTACTCTCAGAAGCTATATCTGCCATTTACATGGGGTGCAGAGTTGTACATTTGTGTTCTTAAAGTTGGTTCTGAGAGGCAGTGGCATTCATTCCAATGTCCACCTGGGTTTATCTTCAAATGTCAAAGAGATTAGCTTCAGGCCACACTGTCCACATCTGTTATCTCAACGTAAGGACAATTTCACATGCCCCCTCCCATGTCCATATACTATGTGGGGCTCAAATGAAAAAACTTAGATTTATTGGATTTTAAAGACTAGGCGGTAATTTCAGATGAGGATGTGTTTGATTTTTAATGGCACAGCTGACAGACTAATTAAGGCCTATGGATGATGATGATTATTTTGAGGCATTTGCCTAGTAAAATGCTCACAGTTCAGATTTTTGCCCAGGTATAATTTTCTGTTTACCTGTGAGCCATATTATTTGGCTGACTAAACAAATGTACTATTGTTTAATTGATGTTCACTTATCTTAATTCCTTAAATCATCAATTCCAAATTAGTAAACTCCAATTAAAAATAAATAAATAAATAAATAAATGAAAGAAAGAAAGAAAATAAATTATTAAAATGTTTTTCAAGGATTATTTTCTGAATAAAAAGTTAAAAAGAACAGCATTTATTTGAAATGTAACAATGTAGAAGTCTTTACTGATAAATTTGCTTTCTTTTTGAATAAAATAATTTTAAAGAAAAACTTTCTTTCTTATTGATCCTAATCTTTTAAACAGAGTGCATTTTGTCTTGAGCAAAAGCAAAAATCATATATACTGTATATATAATTTGTGTATAAATTATATATGTATATATATCTTGTACTTATATATGAATTCAACTAACAGTAACAATTGTATAATGAATGCCATAGAATGGCGCCACAAACAAGACAACGGCTGCATGTGGGAGATCAAACTTGCAACCTTCCGGTTACCAGCACCTGAACCTTAACCACTACACCACAGCTTCCCTCCCCTCCCTATAAGGAACAGAAACTTCAATAAGAAAGTCCACGGGGCAGTAACATGCACAGAGCCCATTGTTTCTCGCCCAATATTGGCATGTATCCTCTGTAAATCATTGGCTGGATTTAATTAAACTAATTCATCATCACTGAGTAATGTAATCAACATCCTATGAAATGGAGCCATCACTTCCTCCGCCGGGCTATGCCTTCCAATGCACCGTCTGTTAATACATCACATTCAAAACCACTCACTGCTCAATAAAGTGTCCATACATCACACCCAAGCCCCTGCAGGAGAACCGGCACATTCACACTTCCATGCATTTTTAAACACAGCTATTCAGTCCCTTTCAAAGACCCGATGCATTCAGAAGGCTTTGTGTTTGGATCCATAGCAAAGCCGATAGAATTGATATACAGTACCCTGATCTTTTGATGTCTGTTGTTATGTAGATCGCCGTACGGGCTCCATTCCATGGAAAACACCTTAGTATTAATGTCATTCATATAAATAATGCATAGCTTTGGAGAAACAGAGCCAAAAAAAAACTTCTCTGCAAACAATTATTTGCAAAGGACATATTTTACCGCATTGTTTTCGAGTCTGCCAGTCCATTACTCTGGGAATAAATGTACTGTACTCATGAACACAGAATAACCCTTGGCTTGGTCCCAACACTATATAAATCACAGGAGAACGCGGTTTCGGGGTAAAGAGATCCACAGACATAGCAGACAGGATTCACATAGAGGAAATTATTCTGTGATATTAATAATTGTAAAGATTCACATCCTGTCCTTCAGAGATAAAATAGACTACTGTTTGTACTTTCCAGCACGCTGTTGTGCTGACTTGCCTTCAAGGGATGTTGGTCACCCAAACCGCTGAATGAATGATGAAATGCGTGTTCTTTGGTGACTGTCACTGAATACAATATGACTGTTGTCCAATCAAACCGTCTACCATTTCCTGCCATCTAAAGATGCTGTTTGTACTTTTTTTCAAAATTAAAATGCCCATACAATGAAAGTCAATGGGGTCCAATGTTGTCATGACCACAACATTCTTCAAAGCATTAACTTTTGTGTTCTGTAGAAGAATTAAATTCAATATACTGTAGGTCTGACGAGTAAATGATGGCACTGGCTGTTCTCTATCTCCTCTCATATGACTATTTGCAATGTGATTTTATTAGTAAGGTATTCCTTGCATGAATTATGAACATACTAACTTAAGCATTGTATACTGTATCCAAATGAAGAGAAAATGCACAAGTAAACATTCCGTATGAATACCTACAAATATTAATGAGATTGGATCGTCTTATGATGACAAAGGCAGCTTAATTAACATACTTAACCGGAGATCTATCTGAAATTCGCATAAAGTAGCTCTGGCAAAGGCAACATTTTGTAGGCAAAACTCTAGTCATAACAGATGATTGGTTAAAACATGTCTAGAATGATCTTATAATACGTCTAGACTTTTCTGTTTGTTTAACTGAGGATCCCTGTTTGAAAGGGATTACGCTGCCACATAACATACAGGCACAGATTATTCACAAAGACGAGGTGTTAGTTTCATCATTATTGTGAAAGGTGAAGGTCCCTGTGCTATTGTGCCTCACAGTAGACAATTTACCCACTGAATGAAAACCATCTGTTTGCTCTCCTGCCTCTAAGCTTAGCATATACCAACAGAGTTCTCTTTGACAACAGCAGGGGGCTAATGTAGGCTTTAGTAGTTTGATGTCATCCAGAGGTATCGTGACAGCAAAGCTGTCAAGGTGTTGAAATATGCTCTTTTCACAGGGCTGCTGGTGACAAGCTAGTGATTTTGTCCCTAACAAAAGGAGCGGAGGAGTGAAAGAGAGAAGACGGCAGTGAAACTCAAAGATCTGTCAAGAAAAGAAAAAGAATCTCTAACTATGTAGGCACCATATCTGCCAAGAAACATTGTGCATTCCAAAATATAGTATGACAAAATCTTTACAAACTGAAAGTAACCAGACCTGATGTAGCATTAATACTATAGAGATGAGTGAATAAACAGAATGAACAGTTAGCATTATTACATATAAGGTTATGGGGATACATATAAGGTATTATACATATAAGATGAGTGAATAAACAGAATGAACAGCTAGCATCATCATTACATATAAGCAGTGCTTAATTTGTAAATGAAACATTGCCGGATCCAAATCAGCAGTTAAAAGGCGCCGTGACCGACACTGACAATACAACTTCAGTTTTCCCGGAACATTCAATGACTAAATTGACTAAATTCAATGACATTCAGTCACTAAATGGTGATGGCACAACTATAAGAGCATCGTTCACAAGTTTCTGCATCAAACCCTGGGTCAAAAACGGGTCGCCAGGATGATTTAAGGAAATGTGTAAGTTACATTAAAAATAACAAAATTTGTTTCCATAAAAATAAAATACAATCATAATCTATATAGAAAAGGTATAAATATGCGTAATATATCTGACATAAATAATTAACAGACATAAAACAGATGTGAGGCGCGGTGATCCGCAAACAAGTTTATGGAAAGGAAACCGAGAACCGAGATGACAGAAAGAGCATCCTGTTTGTTTGCTTAATTACAAAAACATAAATGTTCTTTTTATTGCGACTGTGCAAAAATAAAAGTAAACATTTATATTTACATTTAGTCATTTAGCAAACGTTTTTATCCAATGCGACTTACAATTGAGGACAATGGAAGCAATCAAAATCAACAAAAGAGCAATAATATGCAAGTGCTATAACAAGTCTCAGTTAGCTTAATGCAGTATACGTAGCAAGGAATAGAAAAATAATAGAAAAAGAATAGAGCAAGCTAGTGTTAGAGGCCTTTTTTGCCTTTGTTAATTGTATAATAAATAAAAAGAAAAGAAATAGATAGAATACAAAAAGAATAGAGAAGCTAGTGATAGTTTTATTATTATTATTATATTTTTTTAACACTTTGCAGGTTGTCTTACTCTTATCTGTATGACCAAAAATAGAGTATTTAATATGTCAGTTGTTGGATCGCGCCGGTGCCTCACGCACACACACACACACACACACACACACACACACACACACACACACACACACCACATATTCTAGCAATTCAAACTTGCCATCACAGTCAGTCAGCCAAACATATCAATTTAAAGAGTCCATAGTAGCCTAATTTTGAATTTAAGAAAGCTGATTGGCCAATAATATGTTGAGGACCAATACATAATCTACAAATCATGCTCCAAATACATCTACATAGACCCGCAATCGCTCTGTCTCGTATGCATGCACGCACTGTCACGATCTTGTTAATGCCGGATCTTTAAAAACAAATACCGGAACGCAAAAATCCAAAATCTGACATTTTCCGGAACAGGATCCGGCAGGATCCGGCTCAAATTAAGCACTGCATATAAGGTAATGGGAGAATCAAAGGAAATTAATTCCTGTTAAGCAACAACTTTTGATCAATTGATCAAACAAACAAACAAACAAACTAACTTAAATAGTATTTATATAATTTCAGGCATTATAAAAAAAACTAAAATGTATGTGTTACTGTTTGCCATAAAAATGATTTCACTTCCTATAGGATGAGGTCATTCAAGAATTGGCTTTTGTTAATTACAAATGAATAAGAAGATGGAAAGTAAAACTATAAATGAATTGCCAATTAAAATAGTCTCAAGAAAATGTTTTGCTTAAAATATAGTAATTACAGCGACAGAAATAAAAAACACCTGGAATACATCTTAATTAATTGCAATTAATTAATTTTTAAATTTAGCCCCCTTTGAAAACAAAAACAAAACAAAACAAAAACAAAACAAAACAAATTAGTGGCATTATGGTGAAAGACAACTAATAATCTTTACATGAATTAATTTACATAAAAAAATATAGAATGAAATACACAATGAAATACTGCACAGTATGACCCAGCTATGATTTTTACAATGGTTTTGAGCTAAAATATCATACGCACTGGGTAAAACCTTCACATCTGACTACCTCTTAATTTAGAAAATAAAATTAAGTCTCAACCTTATTTAAGCTGCACCCAACTCTGCATGCTTCACGCACAGACAGTGAAGAAAGCTTTGCTTTTGTTTGGTCTGTCTGTTTGTTTGCTGCCCCCAAGCAGATGGCATCATCCACAGGAAGTGAATCAGCTTGGCTCACAGCACAGAGCCTCCCACTAAATTAAAAAGATCATCTCCAAAGCTCCCTGCTTACATGCCAAACCCCCTGGATGTCTGGAGTTATGATATATATGCTATACACACTCACATGCATTTATTTAATATATTTTGATGGCCACAATAAGGTGAAGAAAACACATTTTACTATTTAATCACATTTAATCTGATTAAGTACTTGCCAATTCAACTATATTTAAGTCCTAGTAAGGAACACACTACTTCCTGCTTTTAAAATTCTGTTCCCTGTGGGGAATTTGTCACGATTTTTAAGGCACAGACTCTGTTTTTTTTTTTTAAATCAGCCAAACTGTACAGATGCCTAAGTGCATATAAACAGAGATTTCACCATTTGATGTCTATATATGTGGGCTGAAACTGTATCTAACAACTGAGAGAAAGAAATGAGAAAGTACCAGCATAATGAAATTCCCATTTAAAAAACTATGTCATTCTAATAAGCTGCTTTGATTTGGCTCGTCTTGATGTTGTGAGACAATACAGAAATCATAAGGGGGAAAAAATGACAGCAGCTTGTGCTCTGAACTTAGCATTCTGCTCATTTCCAGATTACAAATTTGCCTCAAATAATTGCACTACACTCTCTTCTAAAAACAAAGCCCATCGCTCTCAGACAAAAAGGGTACAAAGCTGTAACTGGGACAGTAACCTAAGGTACAAAAGCTAAAATGTACATTACTCCTAAATGGTACATATTAGTACCTTTTGAAAAAGTACCATTGTAGTTTTGCACCTTTTTTTCTGAGAGTGCAGTGTTTGTTAGAAAGAGTATAGATCTACGAATCCATATTTCAATACAAAGCTACAGCTACCCAGTGTATTTTCACCTCCAACATGTGCTGTACTGTACGTGTCCTCATGAAACACAGAGCTCAAAAGATGTTAATTAAGTTAAATGTCACCTGATGATCTCATAAATGTCCCCCGCACAGTCTATTTTGTTAGCATTTCACTCTGCGCTCAGAGGCGGCCATTGAGGTAAATATTGCATAATGCAGAATGCCTGTCCCTCAGCTCAATAACAAGATGCTATGCTACATTACCTCTCAAACCTCCTTTCTGCAGGTGTCAGTTCTCTTGGGAAATAGGCACATTTACTCTCCATTTATTTCAGTATGAGAAGGGCCATAGGAAACTGCCCTGAGAGGAGTGCTCATAAAATCCATACGCATTTATATGCATCTTAGATGGAAAGCGACAACCAAGCTATTTTTGCAAGACCACCCCTTAATTCTACACAACCTCAGTCCAATGTTATTATACTGTGATATGCTCTTTTGTTTTGGGGTCAACTGTTTTTAAGCCAAGGACCCTCAGTGGACAGAAAGACGGAGCAGATGACATTATATTGTACAAAATTAAACATTGCAGTTTAATAAAACCATAAAATAACATGCATATTGTACAATATTATGTATGTATATATTTTTTATGATGCTTATAATGACTATAACCATTATTGATGTACCTGTACTTTATTACGTATTTTTACAGAATAGATATACAGTACATTAATGTAGCATTTAGCTGAATTTTAACTTCTTTAAATATAAATTGCAAACCACATACCTAAAATTTTATATAAAAAGAAAGAACAACCAGTATTCGGAAGGTAAAAATAAATATGATGAAAAAAAATGCACAGAGCCCCACGCACAACATGCAGGGGAAAAAATAATAATAATAATCTATTGTGGCCACAAATTAAGAATTTGTTTCCTTGTTTTAGTAAATTGTGGCCACAACTGTACTAATTAATCTGATTTAATAAAAACAAGTGAATGAATTAGTACAATGTGGCCACAATTTACTAAAACGAGGGAACGGAATATTAATTTGTGGCCATGATAATATATTTTTGTCTGAATGTCATGTGCGAGGCTCTGTACAAATGTGCAAAATGAAAAAAAAAAAAAACATTCCATGTAGAGCTTCTTATAAAAGTTTAATCCAGGTACTATATCATATAGCTGATCAAAGAAGGGTTTAGGGGCCAGTTATGTACAATTAACTTGACAGATGTCTAAAGAAAACAGCTGTCATCTCTTCAAAAACAAGAACATCATGTGCTCGCCTTGTGGCTCACCGCCTGCATCGCCTTCTGAGTGTTGTGAGTTAATGCTTTGCCCAGAACAAAAATGAGAACAAAACAAAAATCAATCTCTCTCACCCTCTCTGTTCAATTCAAACTTCAAGGGAGGGGGAAAAAAAGAAAAAGAGTCGAGCAATTTGTCACTGAAGCATGTCTTTGTATTTCCTGATAAAGAAAACTGCGCTCAAGACAAAAGGCAGAAGCATACGGAACAGACTGAAGAGCACTGAAATGACCCATATCGTTTTATTAAAACCCTTAGAAGCCGTTCCTCAGTGAGCTTTCAATCTCCCCACAAACCTCTTCAGCAATACAGGGATTATTTTGGCTATATGGTCATTCTACTCATAACACATGTCAAAATATTCACATGAGGGGTCATACTCCACTGACCAATATAAGAAACAGCACGATGTGCTTGGAAAGCTCCAAGACGTTTTTCTTCATTACAGGAAAGTGGGCTGTCTCCCAGCTCCCCTGATAACCCAAGATGTCGGGCTGGTCCCATAGGGAAGCTGGATGGGCAGCCTATCCAGGTCCCCGCTGGCCATGTGGCACTGAAAATGTGCAGCTGCCCTTCCCTGGAGGCCCTGGGAATGCGGTGATTACATTTCTCTGTGGTGGCAGAACTTGGGCACACCAATGCACAGTCCAGAAACTGGAACAGCAAAAACAATAACTATACGATGAAAACCAAGGACTTAATATCAAGTAACAGCTAGGCTCAGAAATTAAAAACACTCCAGGTGAATCTTATTATAAAGCTAAGAGGATT
This sequence comes from Schizothorax lantsangensis, assembly GCA_027422415.1. Classification (NCBI taxonomy): domain Eukaryota; kingdom Metazoa; phylum Chordata; class Actinopteri; order Cypriniformes; family Cyprinidae; genus Schizothorax; species Schizothorax lantsangensis. Next base: position 26,857,111 of record CM049848.1, on the reverse strand, counting down.
AAGAGTTGAACATCATAATATGAAGCGACTGGAGACATGTATACGAGCCGAGAGGTGTGAGCTTCTACAGTATCACTTTATTATCAGATTCAGTTACATGAGAACAAGTAGACAGTCGTTTAAGGTGTTTTCAAGCAAGTCTTACTTGAGGAATATCAGAAGCGACATAGTATAATATAAACAGTCCCGCTGTGAGTGATACATTAGTTAGGGATGTACTTGTCAATTACAACAGTTTTCATCAACTTTGAAGCAATAAGATGCTTCAAAATTTCAATTACTTTGAAGATTGGTCTGAGTATTAACCAATGAATAAGAATGGCAGCTCAGTGTCTCAGAATGATGACTTTAAATAAATTTAGTCCTTTCTATGAAGTGTCTTAGCCTAAAAAAGGTGAGGATAAATTAAAGCAGTTAGAGCACAGAGCGGGGTAAGCTGTGCCACTTTTTACTTAAGTTAACCTCTAGTCAAGGAGAAAGAAGATAGAGGTGAAATTAATGCATCTAATTAAATTTCAATGTCTGCTATCAACTGAAATTAGAGGAAAGTGTCCAGAACGCAGAACCATAGAAAAAGGACTTAACAATAATTAAAAAAGGCGGGATTGAGGGGGTTAAATTGAATCAAATAAGACCATAATGAGATATAAAATAAAATAAATACTTCATAAAGGTTTAATTTAATTCACTGGGGGGAAAAGAATTGACAAAAAAGTATGTAAAATATCTATTATTAGACTGAAGAAACTTATATTTTCTTATATCACATTCCAACCACCAAAGCCGCAGGGAAATATGAAATATGTCCTAGTAGTTGTCCAGACTTTTTGTGGCTGAGATAGCTTCTTCAGTGTGGGAATCAAACTCTTGATTGTTTTCTTTGAAAGGTGGATTTTTCTTTGCCAGCACTCCCTCAGATTTTTGGAAAAGAATTTGGCTACCACTTAAACAAGAGCAATGTTTTTCCAAAGTATTTTCTGCATTTAGATGCAAAGCTTATTATCAACATCAGCTGAGTTACTGGCACTGCTTACCCTGAAGCAGATGGCACACTTTACCCCACAGCTACCATTTTGGGAAAATGTTTTGTTTAATAATTTAATATATAATTTTTAGCCAAACAATTTACATGGTTTTAAGATCGGCAAAAATATATTCAGACCTGGATCATTTTGATTTTACTTGCTATGTAGAACATTTACATTGGCATTCTTTTTGTTTGTTTTCTAATGTGCATCCTTCAGTCCTTGACAGCTCTTTATGATTAGGACTGTCTAAATACATAGATAAATACATAACATGATAAAAAAAAATTACACAGCTTCCTAGATTAAAGGGGCAGCACAGCTTACTCACTGATTTTACTCCACTATCGTAAGCAACACGGTAACCTCAAGGTGCCCAATATGCACAAACACATGAATAAAATTACCCATGCCATTGGAGTGCTGTTAGTTCACTCATGCGATAGAAGTCTGTGTTGGCTTACAAACACATTAAATTGCACTGCACATTTTGTTGTGAAAAGCTGATTGAAATGCATTTCCTATCGATACATAATCTATGGTAATGAGCTCCTCAAAATTCCCATGATAAATACGCATGGAATCCATTCTAAGGCATTATAAATAAAACAGAGCGAACATGATTAATCTAAATGATAATAGAATACCAGTGGTGAGAATAGTTGACCCACTGTGCCTGGAATCTGCAATAAATTAAGCTCTTCTAGAAATGTCCTGCATCTACATGAAGCAATTGGGCACCAGGTTTTAGCATAAACTGATCGATCTTTTCATGAATAAAATTAAATATTAAAATCAGTACACTTTTATCTCCTTAAAATTCCCACACTTTGCATGTGAAGTGCAACCTGGAATTAAATAAAGAGAGGAACAATCATGTGCAGGTTGATGCTGATTATTTGGTGCATAGAGATATGGGAATGCAGAGATGTTGATATAATGATCTGTTTTGTGGCATTATGGGTTGGTGTAATGGTTACTTACATTTATCCAGAACCTCATCAGAACCATCTGGACAGTCTGGTTCCCCATCACAAAGCCAGCTCTCGGACACACAGGTCAGCTGGTCACCGCACAGAAACTCTCCAACGTCACACAAAATGGGCTCTAATGAGAGAGGGGGGTGGAGACAGAGATGGAGTATGGAATGAGGTGCAGTACAGTTATTAAATGTCTAAATTACATGATTGTCTAATAAATATTATGATTAGTAAGTAACCATGAAATGCGTGAACTCACAATGATTCATTATAGTGACATGAATGTGATGACAATTAATTTTACTGAACAGCCAGGCAGGAATAATCAGTATTAAGGGCACATTCAGTTTCAGAAACATCACAAGATCATTTTTCCGTTCTCTTTTGTTAGTACAACAGTCCTGCAGTGACGTCCAATGATATTTACAAGAAAAACACGACTATAAGACTATCCGAATATCAAGCAGCTGTGAGAATCCTTCAGGTATTACTCAGAACTGGGCCACACATTTCCCTGCTAAATTCCTGAAGCTACATGATTTATGAACATATCAAAATGATTATGATCCAAAATGCTCCAATTCCAAAATGTTGAGGCAGGAATGCAAGTGATAATTCTATGCACCACTGGTCTCTGTCCTTGCTATGCCCCACCACCACATTACTACACACTCACCAAACACACACACACACACAATCCCCGCCAAGCAAATTCACTATCAAGGGACAGAATTATAAATGTCAAATGGTTTCATCTTGCTCCAGGTCTCTCCCTCTCTGTCTTTCTCAATCTCTCTATCTCTTTCAAGCTACAGGCCTCAAAATTAGGCCGCTACAAACTGTAAATGAACAGCGTTTCTCACTATACCTCTACGTTTAATGCTTTGATAGTGATCCATTTTGGAACTTGTATATAGAACAATTCCCAATTCCACATAAAATGACTGAAGCTCACTGCCACATGCCAAGGAATACGACATTGTTCTGGTTCTGGTCACATGAAATCTATAATCTATATTGCAATGCTTTGCGTTAAAAGAAGCTGACAAATTTTTGGATTAAGTAAATTTGAAAAATCTATAATTTACTCACCTTCAGTTTCATTCCAAACCTGTATGACATTCTTTGATGGAGCGCGAAAGACGTTCTTCAAAATATCTTTGTCTTCCACAGAAGAAATAAAGTCATACAGGTTTGAAATGGCTTAAGCACGAGTAAATCACATAAATTTCATCCCTTTAATATCTCACTTACAAATAGGAACTGAACAAAGTGCTTGTACTATTGAACATGTCGTGTGGTTTTAAACTGGTGTTTTGTTAGGTTAGAAATACACAGATACACATCTTCAGATGCAGCAACATGGGAAATCAGCACAAGACAACCGATTTCACAAGTTCATCCTACATCATTTGAAAATCCAAAAATGATATTGCACATCTTACAATAAGAGGCACCGCTGCATTTCTCTCCAGCATGACTGAAGATTAGTTCTATGGGAAAGAATGGATCTAGCAAATTGTTCGAGGGCTGGGTTCTTCTACAATTGATTCACTTTCTTTAGAGCCACAGTGGCTCTGAAACTCGGCTGGTAATCTGGCCTGATTCAATTCAATGGCAGCTGCACATCAGTCAAAAAGCAATTACAGGGAATATGATGATGGCTGCCCTCTGTCCTTCATTCTTACTAACGAAAACAACAGCAATTCTGCTGCCCCGAATGAATAGTGACGGTGATTTGATTGTTGTAGTGGCTTTAAAAAGACGTGTCTATATTTTCGGATGAGTGGTTATTGAAACGGATTTCAAGCCAAACTTTTTTACCTAGTGAGACTGGCCTCATATTTTGCAGGAAAATGCTGACTGACAGTTAAAACAAAAAAAAGTTCACCTGAATCAAATTCAACTGGAGGAAAAATAGCCAAGGAGAGGAAAGGTTTGGTCAGGTCTCCTGATAGAAGATCTCCTGAGTCCAGTCTGAAGGCATCTTTATCTTTGCAGCTGAATTGGTTACCATTTAAAAAGCATTCTTTTTACCTGAGGATAGTTTATTTCGCAAGCTGCAGAACCCATAAAAGAGACAACTTCAGAACCCAGGAGCGGCATCTGTCCACTGATGTGTAGCTGCTTTCATGTCGGGATGCCCTTTAAAGCATTGCCCCATTTGAATTATTGGAATGACCAGTGATGCCACTTTACCTTCCCTCTCACCTCAAGAGGCCTTCACTTCTTGACTCGAGTGTTTGATGCTTCCCCAGCTCTGTGTTTCAATAGATTTTCCACAGAAAGTTCAAAATGCTCAAAAAGAAAAAAACTGCACAAAACACTTCAAGCCTGTCAAGGAATAAAATCTTGCATCATTTGTTTTCTGAGGCAAAAATGGAATTTACATCTGAAAGGAGGGAATGCTACACTGAACCGCTAAATGCTGCGGTCATTCAGTGATAATTTCAAACAGGCACGGGGAAGGAAGATAAAAATAACAATGGAGCAAAATGGCCCCAACTCTTTGATGAGGTATAGCGGTAACCCATTACCATAACAGTAGGAAATGTTCAGTGGAGCTTGGACTGGCATGCTATTATGAGCTTCATTTCTGACACAAGCTGCCACCTCGACGAGCAGAGAACTTTGGCTCATTAAAGCTCCTCAGCCTTTGTGATTCTGCCAGTTTCGATACGTAAAACTGTGACAGGGAGCCGGTGAATAGAAGCGATGGTCTTCAGAACTCTAGATGGAGGCTCTGCCAATCTTGTTTGATGAATCTGTCAAGGAGAATGGTTGTTTGACGCTAGGCGCCTACGCCACTGAGTAAGCTCAACTCATCTACATGATGTTGTTCAATGCAAATATTCAAGCACAACCCATTCAAGCATCTTCAAAAACCATACAGCTAAAAACTTTTTATTTTTCATTTGTTTGGCCATAAAACATTTAAAATATATTCTAAATGTATTACAAAAAGCACTTCTTAAAGAGAATATCTTTTTCAAATTGAAAAAAAATCTATAATGTATTTTAATATATATTTTATATATATATATAGCATGTGTGTGTGTGTGTGTGTGTGTGTGTGTATATATATATATATATATATATATATATATCAAACGATTAATCGAACAATTTATCTGTCAAAACGATTAATCACAATTAATCACATCCAAAATAAAAGTTTTTGTTTACATAATATATGTATGTGTACTGTGTATATTTATTATGTATACAAATACACACATAGACAGTATATTGAACATATTGACATGAATTTACATATATTTATATTCTTATATTTTATATTATATATAAATATATTTAATATATAAACATAACATATTTTTCTTAAATATATACTTGCATGTGTTTGTATTATATATATATATACATGTATATATAATAAATATACACAGTACATGCACATATATTATGTAAACAAAAACTTTTATTTTGGATGCGAGAGAGAGAGAGAGAGAGAGAGAGAGAGAGAGAGAGAGAGAGAGAGAGAGAGAGAGTGCTCAATAATGGCCAATTCATTCTATTTTGGGTAAAAAATTGAGCAAATAATTCTTCTCTCAAAAGACATTTGAAGTACACATATGATAATCCATATTTTCGTCAGTGTACAAGAGTTATTTATTTTTCAATCACATTTTAAATCACTTTCTTTTTTTCCGCAAATTGCAAAACCTGTGATGTGCCAAGCCAAACTGAACAGAACTGAAAACCGTGGGGAAAAAAAATAAAATAAAAACCTGGCCTAACCATATTGTTGCATCCCTAATATATACATTCCTAATATACTAAAGAGAACAAAACTACTGTTTCAATTTACTCATCTACAATTGTGAGCCCCATTAATGAGCCTGAATCAATGATGCTCTAGTATAACCCTCAAAAATGAATCACCTTGCATTTAATTTAAGCTTTAACCGGATGCTCAACAGCTGTTCAAGCCGCTTCAGTCTCATTATCTTTCCAACTGTTTGCTGTCACGCAACGCACCCAAGACTGTTTCCTTACCTTGACAACCCTACCGTGGCATAAAAGAAAAGACAACCTAACAATTTCCAAACTCAAGAAAGTCTGCTGAGCCACTGAGATCATTACTGTCAATTAAAACCGAGCTAAGAGAAAAGAACTACGTCAGCAGCATAGAATGATCCACCTAATTTGCACCAAAAAGTTATTAGGCCATGTAAGTAAAGTGACATTTTCATGTTGAGGTCAATGTACGCAGTGATGTGACATTCTCCTAGATGGATTTCATAGGAAATCTTGTTATAAGTCACTCTAAGGCTGTGAAAATCCTTCGAGATTAGATATGATCCATATAATGCTTCTCTGACACTTGTGAAAGGATAAAAACTCACGCATGCTAAACCTTGCGTCTAACACAAACACATCCAACCGTCGTGCGCTCCTGTTTTTGAGCTTTACAACCCAAGTCGGCCAGTGAACTGTTTAATTCTCACCTTGACATATACTACATGGTATTTTGATCTAAATGTCAGCTGCCTCAGTTTTGATCAAAAACCGTGATTAACATTAATATCACCTGACTCCTATTACATAAATGTCTTGAGAATGTCATTCGGCAGTAAGATTCACCCATATAACACCAGAGAATGTCAGTGCGAGAGCCAAACTATTTGTTCTGCTTCACTTTTCATTCATATTGATCTGCGTATCCACTGAAAAAGCACAACAAATGGGGTTCGTGGAGACCACACTTCAGGCTCCGGTTTATGCCGATGTGCGGCCGACCAGCTGAGTTCGAGGGGGGAGGGGATAATGATGCTCGAAGGTGCCGCGCATTTACAAATTCCACAAGGCACTCCATCCAGGAAACACATCCTCTGCCAAAAGAGCTTTACCATGGCAACTCTGAGCCAGTCGGACTGTGTGTAGCCAGGCTAGCGGAGAAATCAATGGGAAAGGACAACAGGGCCTTCATTAAGCTCTGCCTGACCTTCACTTTTCCAGTGAGGTCATTTTTATTTTCGAAACAACAGCGGGGGCATGTCAACAAATTATCAAAGGGAACGCAGTCAGATTTTTAACAGCCATCGCCAGAGAAGCCGACTGCTTGGTATAATCTACCTTGTAAACAATGAATTATTCATGAGCGTGAGTTTAAATGTACAGTCCTCAAAAGATATTCTTCCTTTCATGAGGTTGCTCGATGCAAGACAAATAAAGACATAATCTGAATCTCTTTACACATCAGATAGATTTAAACTCCCAATGCATCATAGATGACTACGTGTTTGTATGCAGTTTCAGGGTTATGTATACAGTGCAAATGTAAAAGCGGATGCATCAAAAGCTATACTGCGAGGGTTCTCAACCTTTTAAACATGTCTGAAACATTTTGTGACTTAACACTGCATCTGTCTAAAAGAATTAAGCTGCACACTTCTAAGTAGTGGCATTTTTTAGAAAAACAACACATTTTGCTATTTAGGTTTTTTCATTATTACTGACTGAACAAGAGTGCTGAAAATAAGTGTGAAAATAGATGCAGAAAGTGCCAGTAGTTTAAGGGCGCTCAGTCAGTGACACTTGCATATTTGCATATTCATCTTTTGAGGCTGTGGGTTTGACACATGGAGTTCATCTTTACATCCAGGTCACCTTTGCATCCATTATAACCTACATTTAACATAATATTTTAAGCACCATATATATATATATATATATATATATATATATAGACTACCATTCAAAATGTCTGCGCTAGCTGAAATAAATTAATACTTTTATCCAGCAAGTATGCATTAAATTAATCAAAAGTAACAGTAAAAACCCTGTTACAAAAAACAAATAAGCGTCATAATTAAATACTTCCTATTCATAAAAATATAAAATAAAATCACAAAACGTCATTACATATACAACACTGAAAGTAGACTTTTTTTATTTGAGCAGCAAATCAGCATATTAGAATGATTTCTGAAGAATGGGATTAATTATATTTTAAAGTGTATGAAAATATAAAAAAGTTATTTTACATTACATATTATTTCACAATATTAGTGTCTTTCCTGTATTTTTCGTTATCTTGTAACCTACAATAAATCAATCAATATTTTTTTTTTCAAATATAGATAATGTCTCTCATAAGTACACCATTAAATTAATCTCAACTAATTTTTGCATTCAATGCACAAACTGTAGTACGTCTTCACAGGAAACGTATTTCAAGCTGTGATGAATCCAAAGACAAGGTTGAAGAACAAAATTTCAATGAATTTTTTAAACAAACTTTTTTTGTGCAGTTGTAAAAATTCTGCTTAAAAATAAATTAGCATATACCATAAATTCTGTCACACTTCATATAAATCTCTCATGACCCCATTTGCATCTCTGGCGACCTCTGCTATACCGTATTCATCAAACATCAGAATTGTGAGAAATCTCCTTTCTCCGCTCAAGGTCACGTCGAGAGCTGACATTCTTAACAGTGCTAAGCCTCATTTATGGGTTTATATCCCTCCTCATGCCATGATTATCAATCAGGGAAGATAATGGGCACTGAAGCAGGCAGTATCTCAGTCACTCCATGAGGTGAACCACCAGTCAAGGTTCCCTAAACAACATGTCTTCCTGAGGAAGACGTGAAGGGGTCTATTCTCTCGATATCATTGTTTCATTACAGCCGAGAAAGATTGCCTCTGAAGCCCTGATAACAGAAAAGAGCTCTCGAACAATACACTTCAAGTTAAATGCGTCTTGTTTTAATTTGCACAATTAAAAGATGTTTTTTCGAGTTCCTTGAAATCCATATTACCATTTTTAAGAAAAAGAGTCTTTTTCTCAAATGAGCACTTAACAAAGACGTTATCCACTTTGGACCGTTATTTCCAGTAGGAGTTTCCCGCTGTGTGGGAAGCAGCAGAGGGGGGCTGTGATTAAGATGCCCGAACTCTTCTGATATTACAGCTTCTGCAGTTTATCTGCCGATGAAATCAGCGGGTTCACGCAGCAGGAAATCTCCTCCAGAAGATCTGATTAGTTTCATTCCACTAAAATCAGGGATGTGCACGTCAGATCTAAATGTAAAGTTAGCATAACAATATGAAGTTAGAGCCTTCAGCTGCTAATGATCCTGTATGTGAGGTCAAAAATAATGGGCTATAACTGATGTTTTGGGTGAAGTTAATATGTATGTAATCATTACTATGCATGTGGGTGGTGATAAGTACGGTTGAATGGGCTAATCTTATAAAGTGTTGCTCCATATGCTGAGATCATTTGAAATGCTACAGTATAATGTGGGTGGTTGAGAAATGCTGAATTAAACTGCTTTTGGCACTCTCAGGTGTACAGTGCAGAAGAAAGGGGTTTATCCCCAAGGGCCATGCAGGAGGTTAAAACTCTGACAATTCAGTTTGTCTATTTGCATCTTTCCATATTTATGTCATTATTTGGATTCACAGTCCTAATGGAGAAAAAGTCACTTAGCTAATCTGCATAAACCCAGGATACCGCAATTATCAACAGGCCCCGCCGTTCTCCAGGGACTTTAGAGCTGTCCGATCTTACCGCGGGGACAATTAACATAAATGCTTCGTCTATCGGCATGTATTTAAACTAAGGGTTTTTCCCACCTTTTACAAGACCATATGAAAACTAGAGCAAATTCAGTCACTATTAAATCCATAAATGATTAGCTAAACTAGAAAAAAAAGCACATCGTTTTTGAATTATGAAGCCCTTGATTTCCTAGCAAGGGCTGGGCTGGTACAGTCATTGCCGCAGGTCTAGAAGCTCAATGAGATAAGAAAATGATGAACGAACTAAAGAATCATTACACAGGGCTGAGTGTGAGAAGTTTTCTTCCCATGGGCCTAAAGCTTGGCTTCTATTTGTAATTACCTAAAGTGCTTTTTAGGATCTCATTGACATGTTTTGAGCAAAAGAAAAGGACAAAGTGAAAAGGAAACCCAAGTTTGTTTTGTAGTCTGAATAGGGGGGGGGGGATCCATACAACCTCCAGAAACAGCTACATGTGAGTGTGATGGCTACAAAAAGCAGCTACATAAAAAAAAATATATATATATGCTCCAAAGCTTATTGACACTGTTTGTAATATAATATGGTTCGTTTTAGATATGATAACAGCTTAGAACCATTGACAAAAGATTAAAACCATTTAAAGAGTTCTTAAAATATATGATTTTGTGCCCTGAGGTCAGATTCGAAAGTAAAAGTATGCTATCAGGAAGTCTGAAATGTTTTGACAAAACCATCAAGTGTGACAATGAAACCAATGAGTGTTTTTCAACAAAATCAATATTAGCTTTACTGTTATATGGGTCCGGTTAGAATCCAATAAACAGGTTGAAGAGCAAAACGAGGCCTGAATGCTTCATTTGAATCCATCATGCGAGTCAATTGCTGCCATTTAAAAGCTTTATAAACCGTGAGTGCAGAAGGAGGATATGGCACATCTGATGCCACAAATGATTCAGTCAATTAGCTCTATCTGCTTCTGCAGGTAGAAGAGTGGAGAACATAAAACGTATTTGCTGTGGAAGACCTCTGGAGAGCAGTAAAGTTTGACCTGGCATCAACTATAGGTGAAATAATGTGAGATAGGAAGTTGCATTAAGATAAGATGACCATATGCACGAGCACGATATGTCGAAACAGTGCACGTATGGAGCATGTGAGGGTTAGGGGTCATAAAGGCTCTGTCATGCTGAATGGCAATTGGCTGAATTGATTTCACACAATCTTGAACCTCAGGGCTCAGTATTGATCCCGCTAGCTTTTGATTTTCACACACCATGAACACTGGCACAACAGCCCATTTAAAATTATCAATCTTTAACAGCCTTAGGTAAGACAAAACTGGACTCAAATATTTTAGGACAACTGCTACTTAAGTTTTTAAAGATTCAAATGCATGCAAACAAAGATGTTGTCAGTCAAACTAGAAAAGTAATAAAAACATACAAACAACTGATGAGGTTTAAATTGAAAAACGGCTATTTGCAATAAATGGTATCTAATTACAGTGCATCTTAGTGGCTGGCCTCATTGCTTGACATGTGACCTTGTTCATGCAGCTAGTTAACAAGGTTGTTAGCAGCACATTGTTAAAATGGATATTTTCCAGACATGCTGGTTCATCATAATTATAGCATGTAATTGCAGCATCTTAAACAGCAGATGCATGTGAAGAAATCTAGTTCCATTGTCAGAGAGGTAGAGCTACACTGAAAAATTATTCACAACTGACTGACATAAAGAGCTCTGAAATTTAATTAATTAATTATGTTGGCAAATAAATTGCTGTTAATCGCAATGCATTCACACCACGGAAGATCACATTAATACTCACAGAACACAACACAGTCAGACACAAAGCATCACTGTTTTTGAAATATGAGTGTATTATGAAATGTCATAAATCATGGTGTATAAATTAGAGGTACAAGATATATTGCTGGCTTGTATATTATTTGATAGATGGGGAGAGTAATGAAATGAATACCAATACTGAAACTGCAGCATATACTGTATATATATATATATATATATATATATAGAATATAATACATGCATTTAATAGACATTAGTTAGACAATACTGAACCTCCCAAACTTCCAATTCATATTATTCAGTTGCTGCAATATGTCTTTTTGTGCCTTTGAATGCATCTGTATTCAAACTGTGCAAGAATTGGTGACAGCCCGGGTGCTACAGTGATGGTGTACTCATTAAAGGCCAAGGAAAGGGGTTTTGAAATCTCCTGGGAAACCCTTAGATGTGTGGATGAAGCTGTACACAGGAAAGGAAATATACGTCCTTTTCAACTAGTGTCAGTAGCCAACTTGTCTTTTCATTCAGCACACATTTGCTTCACCAGTGTTTTCCATTATTTTCCCATTGTGCCAGTTTTGCCTGATTCCCACCCTCTCATTCTGAGCATATTTGCTTTTTAAGTTTACATGTATTATTTACGAATGTGACATTTGGGATCGCTTCCAAACTTCCATTTATAATATTTAAAAGAACAGTTACAGAAAAAGATTCCTTTTGTGATATCCGGTCTGACATAAAGTCCATTCCAACATTCATTATTAACTATGAAATGCCTGAAGAATAAAAATACAAGTCTTGGATCTCTAGAAAAAAAAATGATATGAAGTTGTCATGGGAACATTAAAATTGCTTTATATTTTAAGAACAACTTTCCTCAACTCTATATTATCTAATGCTCATTGTATAAACCCAAACGTCACTACGCATTTCATATAAACCTAAATTGGCTGATCCTCGCTAACATATTTATGCTAATCAGATCCCTCCAACCCCAATGCTCTTCATTAAATGTCTAATGCCTCAAATTCACAACATAAATTTGGTGTTTCATGTCCTAGTAATTGTTTTATGGGATAATTTAAAAAGGTTAGTACATTTCTGTGAAGGTTAATAAGTATTTTGACTGCACATCCTCAAGATGCTGGCTAACCTCAAACATTTCAACACTAAATTTAATAAAACCATTTTCAAGCTCATTTCAGTCTATTCATTTTCGGCTTGCTCATTTCTGCAAAAGCTGGATTCCACTACAAGCAAAATAAGACTTAATAGAAAATATACTGCACAAATGCTTCTTGCTTCCAAAGTGGATCTAAAATAGCAGCCAAAAAGACCCGTGACGAAGCCTGTCACCGAAAAAGACTCATGTCACTTCAGCTATACCAGACACAAATAATACTGTTCACTTTTTTCACCCTAAAAGGCTCAGAGAGCCTTCATTTTTTTCCTTCCTGACAGGTAAAACCTGAATTATACCCCTCCTCACCCTCCATGTGAACAGCAGAAACAGACATCCAATGACTGTGTTATATGAGGGTCTGTTTGAGTGGGTTTGTGTAGAGGGCAAGCTCAATAATGGCCACTCTTGCTGTAGAGAAAGCAATGTCATGGGGTCAAAGCTGCGGCTAAAACGGTGGCCTAAGGAAAGTGTTTGAGGGAACAATGGTGGTTGATTGTCAGGCTGAGATGTGTGTTAGAGCTAATGATGCCATTTAACTCTACCTTTCCCAGTCTTTTCTTTGTTACATGTGACCATACTCCTATAGTTCAGAGCAGTAAGATTAACAGCAATTACTATAAATCAAAAACATCACCCAATGGTGCCATTTCTGACCTCATTTGCAAAGTCAAGTGAATTATAATAGCTATAACTATATTCAAGGCTGAGATGGAACCATGGCATTACAACGAATGAGAGAAACTGGAATACCCAATATTATGGCTCTTCACAACTAAGTTCTGCCTTCCGATTAAAAAAAGTCAACTGCTAATTGACAAAATCACTTTTATGTGAAAATTGCACTCAGCCTTTGCTCTACACTGCACATATGCATCAGCTGGACCAACCAGATTTTTTTTTTTGTGTGTGTGTGTGTGTTATTTGAGAGTAAGAAACAACATTTATGATAGCATTCATTCCATTGTTGATTTGAAATACGGGGTAATTGTGACTATATTATATTTTAGATCCCTAATCCCACTCCATATCTAAACATAACAACTACAGTACACTGAAAAAAAATGATTCATTGAATTTACTTTTTTTTTTTAAGGTAAGTGGTTGCAATCAATTTAATTTAGCTACATTTAAATAAACACATTTAGTTGACTAACTTTCAACATTTTTTTATATAAATGTAGCTGAAATAAATTGTTTGCAACCACTTACCTTAAAAAAATTACTATAATTTTTTTTTCAGTGTACTTTACTAACTATTAATAAACAGCAAATTAGGAATTTATTGAGGCAAAAGTCGTAATTAATAGATAGTTAATAATAGTGAGAATTGATCCCCAAACTAAAATGTGACCAAAATATGCCACTGAAGTGTGAGTTTTACATACAGTTTTTGGTATTTCCCCATTCATTAAGATAGAAGATTATATTTGCTTGACTGAAAACAGCTGCCCAAGTGCGTTCCCAACGGTCACCGAATGAACCAACTTGCCTTGAAAGAAACTTCTGGCGTACAGCCATTGTAAAAATCCTCTAAATAATTAGGAATACTCAGAAATATTGGTCTTATTTGAATAAAGAAAATAAAAAAAGCTATGATTACAAATTGACAACAAAACAAGTCAGTACTTAAAAAAAAAAAAAAACAGAATTATGCCTTTATAGGCAACAGGGTTCATGAACTGAACCATTTTACTGAACCACCTGACAGTGTCACTATCAGGAGAAGGTGGAGGTTGGGTCAGTTTCTTGGTTTAGACAATGATGTCTTCATACCTTTTTAATGACCACTCGATCAGCAATAAAACGGATGAGCTGAATTTTCTCTTTACAAAGAAACTGGATTTCTCCCTTACTTGTGCATTCTGTTTCATACAAGCCTGGAAGAATGTCTTTATATCTGACACAGCAATCCGGCTGCTTCTGTTCCAGTTCACTTCAAGGCAGATATTGTACACAGACATCATGCATCCCAACACACTCCTGTAGAGCAACAGAAATTGTTGGCTTGGCAACTGAGCCACAGATAGATGGCAGGCCTCTTTACAATGTAGACAATTCTGTGTGACTCAGACTGTAACCATGAATCAGCCACATTATATATTTGAGAAATTATCTGGACAGGCTTTAAAAATACAGTTTTTGGGCAAAATTCAAGCTAAATTTAATTAAAGCCAATTCTTTTTTCAAATGCACTGGCCTACAGTATTGTGGGTAAATGTAACAGGACTTGAAACACATACAGTACCTATTGCATATATTTTTAATCTGCATATAATATTAATAGAAACACTATACACATAAATTAGCTTTCTCTACTTGAAAAATTAACTCAAAAGGGGGAAAATAAATTAATCAAATGCCCTTTAAGGCAAGTCAGTTCACTATGCTGCATTCTTAAAATACTCCTGGATAGCTATTTTCTCTCTGTGCAAAAGGCAAGGCTTGTATTAGTGTTATTTTTAGTATCAATGATAAACTATTATAGTTTTATATATATATATATATATATATATATATATATATATATATATATATATATAAAATTAGGTTTTATTTGTATATTTTCCATTTTAAATGTATGTAAATTTCATTTTAAATTGTATTAAATTGTATACCTATTACTCTTCATTTTTAAACATGTCTATATAGTTCTTATTTCAGTCAGTCATTTTAGTACTTCAAGTTAAACTAAAATAAAATGACAAATGATGCCTTGGCAACTACAGTAGCTGAAATAGAATAAGTTTAAGATTTTTATATTTCTTTTTTTTAAGATAACATTTATTTTATTTCAAGTAATAATGTTTTTTATTTTAATTTAGTTTTATCTATTTAGTTATCTAAATGAATGGATAAATACAGAAATCTTTATAACTGCTTATTAAATTATGTTTCAACAAAAAAAAAACTGACATTTGAAGTATAATAAATCTATTAGGCTGATTTTATTAGCCTGTATTTAGGCTGATTCAGTTAATTTCACATGTATGGTCTAGACTCTTGAGTAAACAAACTCTGTTTAACAGGTTATTGGTTCTTTTATTTGCCTATGAGTGGCCCCCTTATAAACGTTCTGCAATAATCTTGTTAATTTTGCTATTTGAATCATTTTTATATATTATATTGTTTTATAGGTTTAACAAAGCAAAACCAAAATCTTTCCAAGTGGCTTCTGGAAGCCCGTGGGGTACACATACCCCTGGTTGGGAATCACTCACTGCAGAAGATTAAAACCTGCACACAAGCACAGGAACTAGATGCAAAACATCACAAATCACCCCACTTTGAAATCTGGATTATGCAATGATCTTTTTAATCCTTTTAGTTATTTAAAATCACATTAGAGTTCAGATAGAGACGAATGTTCCACATGGTGGAGTTTTCCCCCTCATGTTGACACCCCAGGCGCTATAGTGCTAGGACATTTATTTGTCAGATTTTACTCTTGATTTTTTCACTTCCACTTTATTTTTCACCCCGAAGCTGTGTAATGCTCAGGAGAGGTATCTAAACATGTTAGCTCTCTTAGAAACAGATATACCCCCTAACTCATTCAGATCCATTCAACATTAAAATCCATTTTATAGTCTCGTTCATCCCATGGAAAGAGCCCATTCAATGAAATTCCCCTTAGCTGTATGTTTCTAATGAGTTTATTCAATTAGCTAATGATGACCAGCCTATCTACTAGTATTAGTACATAAAGTGCATCTGCACTGTCTAGACATAACATGTCATGTCCTTGAAATTCAATGAAATAGAGTTGGTTTGTCTACTATTTGGCATAACTTTCAAAGTCAAGATAAATCTGGACAGCCTCTAAGTGCTTGGATCAGTTGGAAAAAAAATGTCTCAAGAAAAAACCCATAACCATTCATATTCTGTTCCAAAATCAAAATCCAGTAGATAGTAAGCATGCCTACAGGGGCATTTTTAGGTGCACTCTTGATGTAAATGCTGTTCTAACAAGTTAGACATATTTTGTATACTAAAAGAATGCTCTAGAAGGCACCCAGATCAAGCAAGCAATGTGGCAGTAAGTTGTGAATCTACACAAACTAACTTTATTTTTTTTATTTTTTTAAACCTTCTTAAAAAAATTTTTTTTTTAATTTTGATGCTATTCAAAGTAAAATTCCTCTTCCATGGCTGAAAACACATCAGATAAAAACAAAACAGAAAAAGAAGCAAGGGTTGATGTATCTACAGATGAAATCAGAGCAAAAGAGAAAGACCTTCTGATCTGTATGAGGTATGTGGGTACTTGATACATAACATGTCCATGAGTGTTAGAATCAAACACAAAAAGGTTAAAGTTTCTATGAATGGATAGAGGAAGGCATCGGTTACTGACCACTTTTTTCTGAGTTATTCACAATTTTTAATTACCTTTACGTCTTCACTTTTTCAAACATACTTAATTTGAACTAGTTACAAACAAAATGCATGTTCATTTTGCATTTTCATGTACTTATAGTTAAAGAAAAAAAAAAAATCACATATTTGTTCTGGTTACTTGTCAATTCAATTTGACTAAAGTTTATCAGAATGCTTTGAGTGTATTCCAGTCTTCAGAGGAACTATCAAACTCTAAGACTAAACATATTACATAATTTATCTAAGCCTAGCCAAAACGTATGTATAAAGCCGCTCAGAGTAAAATTGGTGTCCTAAGTGTGTCAAAATTCTAAGAATGACGTAATTTTACTCTCATTCCTAGACTTAAGAATAAGAGTGATTCATAAAGGTTCCTAAGTGTTAAGACTAGGTCTCAGCTCCTAAATTATTTAAGAGAGCTGAAGAGGTCTCCTAACCTAGTTAGGAGTAACAAGATGACATTTCAAGAACATTCTTCCTCTCCTGAAAGATTTGCGCACATCTCTGTCTCCTCAGCGCCATCACAAGCCCCTACTGGCAACTACTAACCACTTGAGAGACCTCTCGAGCTGTCTTAAATAACTGGGAGAGTAAGAGTGATTCTTAGCTTTAAGAAATTTGATAA
The DNA here is from genome assembly GCA_027422415.1 of Schizothorax lantsangensis. Classification (NCBI taxonomy): domain Eukaryota; kingdom Metazoa; phylum Chordata; class Actinopteri; order Cypriniformes; family Cyprinidae; genus Schizothorax; species Schizothorax lantsangensis. The sequence continues at coordinate 26,839,591 of CM049848.1, read as the reverse complement.
CTTTTATACTTAAGTTTGAAAGTAGGAGTAAATTTCATAATTTCTCAGCACTTAAGACTAAAATGGCACTTTTTAGAAGCTTAATAAATACGGGCCCTGAACTCCAAACTCATGTCTTACCACAGAGTACATACAAACATCTTTGACCAGATCATAAAATCATCATCATAATATCATAATAAAACATATTTGACCAGATCATAAAATCATTATCATAAGATCATAATAAAAATATATTTATTCAATTATAAAAATAAACTTCTGGCACCATCCAGTTCAAACTCAAAAGCTGTTACCTAATTTATATGGTTACATAGGCTATAATGTTAACGGCGCATAAGCTTGTCTCTCAAAATTTTTAGTAGTAGTAGGCTAGTAGTAGTAGTAGTTGATGCATGTAATAAATAAACAAACAAACAAACAAATAAATAAATGAATAAATAAATAAATTAGTGCTGTCAAATGATTAATCGCGATTAATCACATCCAAAATAAAAGCTTTTGTTTACATAATCTATATATTATTATATTTTATATTATATATAAATATATTTACTATACAAACATAACATATTTTTCTTAAATATATACATGCATGTGTTTGTATTTAAATATACATAATAAATATGTGATGCGATCTAGGAAAACCCAACACATGGTGAAATTTTACCTTATTTAGGTTTTGATATCATATGAAAGCTGGGTTCAATAACTGTTATTATTTTGTCCATAACTTGACCGTAACGAAAGTTATGGCTATCTGAAGTTGGCTGATAGCTATGATTTTCAGGAATGAGACTTTGAGAAAAACGGGTTTAAAGTGAGACGGGTTTCACTTTCACTTCACAGGTTTAACGAGAGCTGTCTGTAAGGAGCGCTATACTGCATCATCATTACACAAACAGACTAACGTTACCCTGAAGAGGACAGTTTTCCGTTGTTTATCACGGGCATAGTCTCTGAACTTCTGATCACTCCTTGTTTGTTTAGAAAGCACAAATAGTGCACCTCAGAAAAGCGAGCGCAGCGCAAATGTTCGCGCACCTGTGCATATAACAGACTGTCATCGGACTCCTCTTTAGTAACTTCATCATCCAATCCGTCATCTCTGGATGTTAAATAGTCCATTATAACATCGTTTTAGGGCACTGACAACGCCAAGATTGAGCAGACTGAGACGAGCAAGATCGTTTAATTGAGCAGCTACTTCAGACTGCTGAAGTACTTCAGCTACTTCAGTTTACACTACGGCACGCAAAGTTTATTTATTTATTAACTTTGCATGTGGCGAGTGATAAGAATGGAGGACTGGTGGGAAATGTACATTGATACACCTTTATTATATATGTTACGTGGTTTATTTTGATAGGATAGGTTAAGTGTTTTTGTGGTGTTAAGAGAAAGCAACTCTGCAGCGCGTTCATAAGAGAAAGAGTCTTTTCTGCTTGCTGCTATAAATCGCTATTTTTCTGCACTAAACAAGTGAATTTTGCCAAGATATTTTCAGAGACGATAGACAAGATGTTATAGAATAATAATTTAATGAAAACCTAATTTTGACAAAAAAATGACATTCTACCTATTTTTCGAATTTCCTGAAAACGTCCCAGCGCGACATCCGACGGGTTTTCCCAGATCGCATCACATATACACAGTACACACTCGTATATTACATAAACAAAAACTTTTATTTTGGATGCAATTAATTGCGATTAATCGTTTGACAGCACTAAAATAAATAAATAAAATCTTCCACTATCCAATCCCAGTCTTATCACTCGCCACTTCTACTTTTGGTCTATCTATCTATCTATCTATCTATCTATCTATCTATCTATCTATCTATCTATCTATCTTAAGCTTAGTTAACAGCCTTAATAAAATTGTTTTTTGAAGTATGATGTTTGAACACAAGAAGAGAAACCAAAACATATAATAACTATATTGTAATAAAAATATTTTCAATCTAATCCCATAGTTACAACTCACCACTTCCATGATCAATTTCTTTTTATTTATTCTTATATATACAGCTAACATTCTACTTCAAACCAACAAATTTTATTGAGGCTGTTTAGAACCAAAAAAAAAAAGTAATTTCCTAGAGCAGGCACCAAAAGCAGGAACTGTCCCTCAAAAACATGAACATCCAGTAACCCTATTCCAGCTTTAATCTTGTGCGTGTGCTCTGTGGTTTTCATGTCTTTGTGTCACAGCTGATTCTATGTATCTAGCTTCAGTTCTTCATTCAAGTGAGCCAAATACCAGGTTGGATTTATCATCCCCAGCACACGACCACAGGCAGGAACATGCTTTAATAATCTCACACCAAGCGTCTCAGCTGCTATGGCACTTTGTCAGTGCCGTGAGGCCAGCGAGATTTACTGTGGAGTGAATCTGGGCTCCTAGTGGCCAAAGCTGTCCCATTTTCCCAGGCCTGACTGCACTGACCTCATATGATGAATGTGCTCTTCGGGGCAAAGAAGAACAAAGCTCGCCGTTATTGATGCTCTCAATTAATAATCTCAGACCTGCCGCTGGATTCACGTGTAGAGTGTCCACCGCTGCCCCCACCTGTGCCGTGATATAGTATGGACCATACAGATAAGACACGCTGAACAATTAGAAGCCTAATTAAAAAGATAACTGACAGTGCTTCTGACATGCTCTGTTGAAATATCATGTGTAAGAAATGTTTAGAGGTACGCTGGCAAACGTGGTGTGTGAGTGTTACTGATTAATGTGCAAGGAGTAATTCACTCGTGAGGCTCACGGCCATGTTGAGTCATTGGGTCTGGCTCCGACGTGTCAAAAGCCTGCTGAGAAAAGAAAAACACATGACTGCCTACCTACATTCAAGGTGACCATATATTTAGTTACAAAAGGACTGAGAAAATTAATATCTTTTTTAGTTTCATAGTCAAACATTTCTAACTGCCTCAACTGTGTTCCTAAAGTCGAGGCTATTTCTTTAAAGGTGAAGTGTAGCCTTGGAAACTAAGGACCTGTTATGTATAAGACAAAATATTAAAAAAGAATGATAAAACAATGGAATCCATGTTCAGTTCTGTACATAATATGCAACCGAAATGATGAATTTTGGACTTTTTAGTCAATCAAAAACATGTAGTGCAATACAATACAATATTGACTCTGATGAGTCAATTATTTTGAGTGAATCAAATGATGATTCACTCGAAATTTAAACTTAAATCAGTTTAGTTATTATCCTGTTGTTCATGACAACAAACCCTAAACTATTTGAAACACAAATTTCTAAGGCCTCTAAATTATGAGTATAATCAAAACTTTGTTGAAAACCCTGTTGTACACAATCTACTACATGCCTTCCGTCGTTTGATTGGTAGCTTATACTTTTAGCAAGTAAAAGGCCCTTTATTATAATTGTGAAACCCTTACAGACAGAAACAACTTCAAGCATCCCTGCATTGCATTATTTTTTGTCCCACATAATAACAACTACATAATAACAATAACAAGCTTTGTAAGTAAATATTACCTACTAAGACATATTATAGGGATGTTTAGAGTGACAGTTATTTATATGCATTTTATGCAAGTAGCCTGTGATACTGTTATAAAGATTTCACTGATTAATATAACAAGCTATCAAAATCTCATCTTAAATTTTGGCCAAATATCAGCAACTGTGCATATATTTGCTCAGTTTGAGACTGAATAAAACCGATATGTTTTTTTTCCTCCTTAAGTATGAGCTCTATCTTCTTCTTTATCATACTATATCAGCCATAAAAGCCTGATGTATCTGATATACTCAACAAAAACACATATATGTACATATACATATACGTATATATATATATATAGAGAGAGAGAGAGAGAGAGAGAGAGAGAATGGAACAGTTTATTGAACATTTAATGTATATTGTTAATATACAAAATGTATATTATTATTTAATTTTTTTTATGTATTATTAATATTATCATTTATTGTTCTGTCAGGTTTTACAGGGTTAATGAATGAGAAAGAGAACTGAAATAAGTTCTTTCATTTAGTTATTTCCCAAATACTTGCTTCTTTATGAATGGATTACTTATCATGGTCTCTGCAGTGAAAAATAATAATAAAAAGGCAGGAATGTTTAATTTAATGTGACTACATAGAACTGACTAGAAAGGACAGAGAGAAAAGACCCAAACCTGACACCAATTCTCACCATTAAAGAGACAGATGTTGATTTCAAACACAATGTGTTGCTCATGCAAGAAATTATTTTTGTTTTCTATACTCTGGTTAAAACCTCCAGCATCACAGCTCTTTAGCTCTGTTATGCAGGTCAGGTATTGCTTTCACATTCACTCTGAATGCAGACTAATGGAAGAAGTGAGAAAAAACGCCCTGAACCCCTTAGAGGAGAAACACGCCTCACAGCGCCAAATGGCTTTCGGCGTTCTCTCAGGGCGAGTTTGAGGGATGCGGGTTTATGCCCTTTTTCTCACAATGGAAGTGGTACATTATTTTGCTGCACAAAAATGTCCCATCAACTCCAAATTATACACCAAATTGCAGGCATACGCTTTAAAGACATGGGGTGCTGGAGAAGTCCACTACAGAATTTATGTGACAAGTACTGGGTAAAGGGCCACTTCTGTGATAGATATGACTCAGCAGACGGTTTTGTGGCACATAAGAAAGGAGTTTTTGGTAAGTGGAGGTTTGAAGACGAGAGCCGAAAATGAAATGGAGCATTAAGAAAATGACACAGTCCATTTCAGCTCCCAAATCCTCCTACGGTCGTCTCGCTGAGACATGATTAATGGGCGTAATCAAGTGATGTCCCTCCGTATGCCTGTGCCCTTCATGGCCCCAGCTAATTACAGCATGCACAACAAACAAGCCCAAATCACAACGGATGCTTTATGAAGTAGGGGCACTCATTCATGGGATCTGTCGTGTGTTGAGCGTATGTCATGCTAAAGCCATAAAGGAATGGACAAGACATTAAGTGAATTTCTAAAGATTGTCAATATAGTAGAGCTGTATAGAGAAGTAGAGCTGTCATATAACTTTGAATTACACTACACGAGAAACAACATGCTCTTTTCTATGAGACAAAAACCCTTGGTAAATCGCTGACTGTCAAATTCTGTTTAGAGACGGCAGTAAGCAAATCTTTTTGGTAATACTGCACTGATGTTCAAAAGTTTTTGAAAGTAGCCTCTTATGCTCAACAAGGCTGAATTTACTTCATCAAAAATACAGTAAAACAGTAATATTGTGAAATATTGTTACAATTTTAGCTTCCCATTATAATATATTTTTCAAATCGAATCCGTTTGATTACAAAGCCATTACTCCAGTCCATATTTTCACACTTAAGAAATGATTCTAATATGCTGATTTGGTTCTCAAGAAACATTTCTTATTATTAGCAATGTTAAAAACAGTTGTGCTGCTTTATATTTTTGTGGAAACCATGATACATGATACAAAAAAAATAAAAATACAAAATCATCATTATAAATGCAACTAGTGAATTTAAGCATCACAGCATTATCGTGCACAGTCAGAGATCTGTAAAAGAATACAACAGTGTTATTAAAGTACTGTTTTTAAAGATTACTATTAATTGAGTGATTGATGATAAGGGAATTTGTATGTAAAAATGGGGAATTGGGAATGCACAATTACATAGCGAATCTAGACAAATAACAATAACTAAAATGTTCTAATATAGGTCAATTACCATTGTGACACTGATATATGTATTGTGCATCCCTAGTTCAGTTAAAGAAAAACAAAAAGTTTAAAAATCATGTATTGGGATTTGAACGTGGGTGCACTTTATGCTTAACAAAAATTATATCACGACATTATTCAGTCGTACTATTCAATGAAGTACACAGTGCCTAAGAAGTTACTTTTATTTATTGTTTTTTATTTATTTATTTTTTATGTCTTTTCCCCTAGCAGATACAAAGGTAACCACTGGTGCCCACTTGCCACTGACGATGGAAGAAAAACAAATAACTGTAACAAATTTGTTAGTTTTACTATTGAACACTTACAACTGTCTTCCTGTGAGTTTCAAATGGTCTTTTTAATCACATTTAACTGAGGACTGCTGTAAAATTTTACCACATGGGTTACTGTGAGGGCAGTAAAAGACCTGTGATCTAATGCTAAATTCCTGCCTTGTCCACTAAATGCATATTTGGACACAAGGATGATGTCATTCAAGTTCACCTTGCTTTAATTTGAATATTTCAACAAAGGAATAAAATTAGCAGATATAAAATGATGGTTTTCAAGGGCTCTAAAAAATAGAGGCCTTTGTCATAAATGTCTGGTGTTCAGAAGAGCACTTGAACACTTTAGTCTGAAAAATTACATAAACAGTATTCAGCTGCACCTTTATTATAATTTTCATCCAAACTAAATCTCAGTTTTGGCTAAAATAATATGTATAAAAAAACATCAAGGAACAATTTCGAAGGGATCCTGTGGAAATAAATGCTGTGTCAAATTAGTTATTTACCAAGATGACCTGCCGATGCTGACTTGAGGAAATATTGACCTTACGGTATCTCAAATTATTGATCCTATTTCAGATTTCTCAGCACACAACACTTCTTTAATGCATCCCTGGGCCTCACATTGCTTTTCAGTGTCTGAAGATAAAGACCATATTAATCAATTTAACAAACTTCTGGGGCAATTTCCCAGAAACTTTGAAAAATGAATCTGCCCGTGACGCATTTGGCTGGTCACTCTTCTCTCTCCTTAGAAATATCACTAATGTTCACTCATACATTTTAAACTCTACATCGCTCACTCATACTTCTTCCAGGCAACTAATTACTGAGTTCAGTGATGGAAGGGCACATATTTAAACTGCAGTCCATTAATCAAACCTCGGTTGAAATATTAATAATACATGTTAATTTAGCAATTACGACCCTTAATTGCAAGGGCCCCAATGAAAGCCCAGTGATTCGCAACTGATTCGACGGCCAGTGTAAGACACATAATATTCTGGTAAGTAGGACATCACTACAAATGTTAAAAATGCTCTGGAGATTCAGATTAGATTAAAATGGTATTTATCTTAAAGGTTAAGGTCTGTGAGTCTCATTTCAAAACTGGTTTTATGCAGTAACATAACTTAAATTGGCTGAACTCCCTCATAATCACAGTAATGACTACTTGCTTTACCTTGTATTGTCTCAATTGATGGGGAGATATGATAAGTGCTAGTTCAAAACCCAATAGTTTCTATATTAAAGTACTTTTTGTATTACAAAAAATTTATTCACTGGATTATCCAAAAATAGAAACAATTTGCTCACTGAATTTCCAGCAATTGGATCGGAATGTGACGATAATAAAAACTAAACCTCATTCAATTATTTATCTTTTTTTTTTCCACTGGGACTGGTATTTTTATATTATCCCATCATGTCACTTGACCCTAGCCTCTGATATTAATAAATAATTACAGCAGTGTTATAAATACACATGCACATATAACTTGCATATGGCATAACCATGTAACTCCTCAGCACTGCCATCTCCTTAACCATCTCCTTTCAACACTGTAATAAAATCTGTAGAAAAATATGGTTAACACTTGGAAACACAAAATTAATATTAACAGTACACTGCACCTAAAGTCGTGGCCTAATGGTTAGAGAATCTCAGGTCCGGCAGGGATTGTTGGTGGGGGAGTGAATAACCAGCGCTCTCTCCTCCTTCAATACCACGACTGAGGTGTCCTTGAGCCTGATCCCCGGGCGCCGTAAAATGGCTGCCCACTGCTCCGGGTGTTTGTTCACTTAGGATGGGTTAAATGTAGAGAATAAATTTCACTGCTGGTTATATACTCTCTATATAATCGTGTATGTGACAAATAAAAAACTATTCTATTCTATTCACCATGTTTTTAAAAATGTAAAGAGTGAAGTGAATTCTGAGTATTCTCTCTCCCTCACCTGACTATTATAACACTGACCCATCCGTTCCCCACGACTTAAGTCCACCATCTGCTGGGCCCACCCTTCTCTCTCTCCATCTGGATAAATGAAACTCCGTCTGCCAAGCTTGGACAGAAAGACTGAAATACTTTATTGACCCTCAAGGGGATATTCAGCTGGAAAACAACACCAATATGCACAAAAAAGTCACTATGCATATACACAACGCAATCAAGGTAAAGATTCATTATGCAAAACTGATGTGATATTACTTCTTTCACTGTGTAACAGCTAAATGACCAGTGTAGAAAAAGTTAATATGAAACTCTAACTTGGGGCAAACCTCACATAATTAAAAATGAATTAAACTACAGTCAAGATACCTTTCAGAAAAAAAAAATTGCTAGCTACAAGTTACCAATAAATAGTAGCTAATTCTATTGAAGCAATAATACTGTATTTAGTGTAAACAGACAGACAGATACTGTAGGATAGATAGATAGATAGATAGATAGATAGATAGATAGATAGATAGATAGATGTGATAGACAACGACAGAACAATAAAACGACAGACAGCTAGAATGACAGACAGACCGCTAGAATGATAGAACGCTAGAACGATAGACAGATAGAACGCTAGAACGCTAGACAGATAGAACGCTAGACAGATAGAATGCTAGACAGATAGAACGCTAGACAGATAGAACGCTAGACAGATAGAACGCTAGAACGCTAGACAGACAGACAGACAGACAGATAGATATAGATAGATGGTGGAGGAAGTCTTTGAAATTGAACATCTTCCTCTGTACAGTGTACCAATCCATTTCAAGGTCTGGCAATAAAATGAGTTCTTTGGGAGAAGTTTTAAAAAAGCAACTACAGGAGGCTAGATCTGAAAAGCTGGAGAACTGAGAGATTATACAAGCACTCGAAAGCTGCATTTGCATGTAACTTCTGATGCACGCACACACACTTCACTGCACACTCAGGAACTTTAACATTTTGTCTCATTCAAAGTCAAACCAATTAGCACATGCTGCTCAGATTTCCTTGAGGAAATTACTTTTGATTTAAATACGTCCTCTAAAAATATTTACATTGCTAATGGGCACCACAGACTGTGCTTCCCTATTGTAAATAAATGTGTCAGGCCTCGTTTCCTATTAGCCGTCCTACTGAAATTATCTACCCGTGAGCAATCATTAGCGTCTTTACTTTGACGGTTCAGACGGTATTTACGCAGGTGGAGACGACAGTGTAATTAAACTATCGGAGGCTCGATTTGTACGAAGGTGACAAACGCTACTGCGAGTAACTTTACAGCGGTCGACCAATGCAAATAAATGTGTTTGCGCGAAGGCGACGCCTGCTAATGATAATGAAAACAACTCGCTAATGTGATCCTGTTTGCGCTCATGTTGTCTTACTGATGTATAACAGCTAATTTCCTCCGCAAGCATCTGCAGATGATAGAATGTCCGTGGGATGCTGCCGTTTTTCTACCTCAGGCTATCGGCGCGGTGTAACTCAACAGGTGTGCGCCATGTAGCAACCTTGTGCCGCCCAACCCAAACATCGCATCTTGCGCATCAGATTTATAGCGGTTGCCTCCTTTCTTTGGCATAAACAACTCATTTGGACAGCCAGCATGTTGTAAACAATGCAGGCCTGGAGGCAATATATCAGAGCAGTCCAGAGATTTATACGTGTGAAGTTGAGGCAGAAATCTCAGCAGACTGGTGTTCTTGGTCTCATTGGCGTCCTCCTTGTTCAATAATCCAGCCATTCCCAATGCTCTTATCACTGCGAAATCGAGCAGCTGACCCCGGCGTGTTTACCGAGGTCTGCCAGGCCTATTCCCAACATCCCTACCAAATCCGTCATGAGCCAATAAAGAAAATGCCAATGCTGGGCTCGAGGCAGCCGTTAGTTCCATGTAGAGGTGCGGAGGGCACGAACAGTGGGTCTCCTTTCTTTTTCTCCTATCTCCTCCACACACTCCCAGCTCTTGCGGCCCAGAGTATAAGCCCTATATATTACACAAACACACATGCAGAGTCCACAAATAGAGCTTCGGCTACATGGCTGTCATGAGAAGGATGCTCAAAGAAATGGTGAAAGACAGATAAAAAGAAAGAGAGAGAGTGAGCCATGCCAGTCATAACTCTGTAAAGGTGGTAGAATGACCATGTAATTGGTGAGATTCTTTCCACACATGTGCATTGATTAGATATATTTTAGTGGCATTTGAAAAGGTCAAATGCAGATGAAATTGTTACAAAGAGGGCCTGAAATTCTTTAAAACATATTTTTCAACAAATGGTTATTGAAAATAGGTTCTTAACCTTCAGAAGATAATGATCATGGATGGATGGATGGATGGATGTACAGAATATATTACAAAACACTTATGTCTTCAAATTAGGGATGGGCAATATGACCCAAATCTTATATCACGATATGAGTAATTTTATTTCACAGTAACGATATATCACAAAGTAGTTATTTTTGCTTTAAATAAGGTTTTATGACCATAGAAATTTCACAATTCTTGTCACCAGTGTCAATATCACAAAAAACTAATAATAGCCTAAATAAAAAAAATAAAAAAACAAGTAAAAAGTCAGCAATTAAATAAGAAGGTAATTACAAGCAATAGGACAAAAAACTACAATAGAACAAATAAACAATTAGAAATGCTACATACATTGTAATACATAAAGTAATCAAATGAATAAAAACACTGCATATGTTTCACTGTGCAAATTAATATATATATATATATTTCTTCTTATTGAAGTCACAAAATTGATTTTGTCAAGAGCAGTCAGATATTTTCTTTTTTGTTTGTTTGCTTGTTTGATTAACATGAATGACCGACAGCAGGAATATTAGACTGCTGTGACTTTAAGAGCTGCCCGGATCTAATATACTGTTTCACAAGTATTTTTTTCTCAGCTGTTTGCTATCACTTAAGACCTAAATTACTGTGTTTATAAGGATACTTGCAAAGACAGGCATTCTGAGACATGCAAGTGTATGTATTTAACCATTCAAGGCCTATAAAGTGGCAAAAATAACTCCGTTCAATACTCCTGTGCTCTATGAGCACCGTCTTCACGTGCTCGTGCCTCTCTGACAGAGCTCAGAAACAGTCTCTCAGACAGCGCACGCATATAGCAAAAGTTTTTTTCGCTATTGATTGTGTTTCAACAGCTTAAAATCACTTGTTTTTAAACAGCATTCAAACGTTAAGTTTTCATGACCACATAGCACAGCAACATAACACGAACGTGTAACCATGAGCGTGTAACCGGTTGACAAACTTCTACCGGTTAATCGTGTCTACCGGAATATCGCCCACCCCTACTTCAAATAAAATAAATACATAAAAAAATAAGACATGAAAGTGTGATATACAGACACATCTGAAAAAATAGAAATCCATAATAGGTCAAGGAGTCAGTAAATGCAAAACAAGTATCTCGCTGGAATACTGAATGGATTTCTGTCATATGACAAGTCTCAAAAGCCATCATAGAGTATCAATGCACTTAGAAGAATCTTAATGGCGGTATAAAATTTCATGTAGCAATCATCCACACATATTCAAAGCTTCCTGACACTCTTAATAGACCTCTTAATGTAAATCTCTCAGAGGATGTCTTGTTTGGCGCCATCAGTGTAAGATGCAGACACCTACGTTTAATCTGATATGAGCTATCAGTGGTGGGATAATCATAAAACAGAATGATTTTAAGATCGGCTTGCATGACTTTCAACTGGGAACAAATGGATCAGCTCAATGTGAAAAGCTAATGGATGAAATCTGACTTGTCAGTAACTGAACACTTCACTTTTCATGAACGTGACACCATAAAAAAAAAAACGAAATAACGCAGAAGAGCAATTCTGAATATTTTTCTACAATGAATTTAGTCACAGCTTAAACAAGGGGAAAACAATATATGCTATGCAATAAAATATATAGAAGCTGTGAAAATAATATTAATAGTCAGTAGATATCAACTAAATATAGCTACGTACATCTTGTCTAGAATCAATTAAATTAAATTTCTGATACTACCAAATAATCTTTGAAAAGTGTTGCCATTTGGGTGAAAGAGCCCATCATTACACTATGACACATATAGACACGTAAAGACAGCGTGACATTCAACTATGTTAATTCTCTTTTTGAAATCAGATAAAGGTGTAACTTCAGATTATTATCAATATTAACCTCATTACCATCAAAAACTTCATGACTAACTATAATATTTCAGAATGTCCTTCAAAAACGTAATTAACCGTTATATCCTAAAGCACTTTTTATGGCAATTATGGGTTAAATCAAGCTATAGCTTTTCAATCACCGTCAGTCAAGGTGCATTCTTAAATCATACATAGGTTATATCATATCAGAACAATACATGATATCTGTAAGTAGCTTAACATGTGTAGTAAAAGCATCAAAGTATTAATATTTATAAACATTGTTTGCTACATGTCAGTTCTGTAGAACATTAAATTGATAAAGGAGGAAGAAATATTTTTTTTTCCCTGACAGAAATCCACCCCTTCCTCTGATCTTATCAGTGTGCTGAGAAATAGAAGTAAAATGCTGCTGTTATGAATGATTCTCTCTCATTTCAATTATAGTGCACAGAGCCTGGCAGTGGTGTGTTTACCAATCATAGATTAGACTTTTCCCTCTATTAACTTTAATGATGCCATTAATGTGTCATATTTTCCTCTTTTCCGCAGCCTAAAAAAGGGCCTTTTGTGGTGAACAATGCTCTGGTACAGCTTAAAGTCAGCATGTAACACCATTTGCAACCCATTTCACCACCATATAATGACATATTTCAGACTGAAACATGATATTTCAATTACAAGATAAGTATACGGCAGAATCTGATTCTTCGGGTATTGATTGGATTGTGAAAAGTAGGTATTGCATTTATTTGTAGATTTATTATATATATAGTATATATATATATATAGTATATAGGTAGTTGAATGCTTATATCTGATTGGTTGTCGACTGTTCCAATGTTTGCAATTACTCTTCAGGAAACACACGTCTAAAGTACTGTAGTTCCAGGTCTTGACCACATTACTCATCCATATCACTTTGCCAAATGATTTCAGTTAATTCTAAGGTCCTTACAGCCTACAACAGCAAAATAAATAAAACTTATATAAGACTTAACAAGCCAAAAAATATAACAAACAATAGGGTAAAAATTACAATCTATTTGCACGTTTTTCCCACAAAATTATGTTTTATTATCAACGGAAAGCGTGCAGTATTTCTCCCGCTCTCTCTTCCACACAAGCTAGCATACCAGCTATTAGCTAGCTAACTATCGTTCGTTTGTTCGTTCGTTGGCTTGTTGTTCTGCGTATCTATGGTTCTATTGTTCTATATACTGTATATAGCTATTGTTTTTTTGTTCAATCTATTACTTTATTGTTTTATTTATACAACAGTTCTTACAGTTCTCAGTTTTATTTATACAACAGGTCCTTGAATCTGATTGGCTGAGAGCCTTTTCCAGACATGCAATATTCTAATGATAACATAACTCCAACAGTAATAGTATTTGTAATAGCATTTAGTATATCACACGGATACGAGTGTGATATTGCATTTATACAACACTTTGATGGCACAAGCGTGTATATAAAAACAGACAACTACAGAGTCTTTAAAATCCCTCTTTTGTGCAGAATTACTAATTCGAAAACGTCACTTTAGAGCTAGTAATGAAGGAACATTGAATTGCTTCATTGAAAGCTTATTGTACTACTGTATTAAAAGTATTATAAGAGAGAGAGATGGACTGAGTGAGTGTGATCATCTGCATCTGATACAGCATTCATTCTTCAGCTCAATCTCATATTCACAATAAAATATTAGTTTGAATGTCCGCAGAAGAATCTTTGTCATACCATCCTTTCATCTATTAAGGGTGATTTCCTATGACAGTGCTGCTCAGTGCATTTGTTGGCTGCATCTTACAAGGTGTTGTTGAAAGTTAAAATAACTTCCTTGTTTACAGCCCTGTTTCAGTCTCTTTCAATATAAAAGTCTTTACTGCTGACTTACTCATGAAAACAGTCTCTTGTTGCCATCTAATGGCAGAACAATGTAACTAAAATCACCATCATGAACACACACACACACCGTTTCTCAATACTAAATACTATTAAATAACAATTTTTATCTAAAATATTATTTATAGAATAATAACATTTAATAAACAACAACAACAGCCATCATAAAAGTTTCTAGGCAATTCATTCAAAAGTACAAAGGCAGCACTCTGATATAAATCTGGAGAAACTGTTGGAGTTCTGTTATCACTAGAATATTGCATGTCTGGAAAAGGCTCTCAGCCAATCAGATCCAAGGACCAGAAAGAACTGTTGTATAAATAAAACAAAGCAATAGATAAAAAAAATAACAATAGCTATATAGATAGAACAATAGAACCATAGATATGCAGAACAAACAAGCCAGCGAACGAACGCTAGCTAGCTAGCTAGCTAGATAGATAGATAGATAGATAGATAGATAGATAGATAGATAGATAGATGGACAGATGGACAGATGGATAGATGGATAGATTAGAATTTGTGCATGAATTCAAAAGAAGAACAGAAATCCATTAAGGACTGTCTGATTACATCCATTCAAAGGTGGAAACTGAGCTGTTGGGAAAACGCCCAAGTTCAGAGGCAGACATGGAAATTGATGTTTCTCCCCTGAGGCGGTTGTACAGGCCCAGATGGCTGTACATTATGAGGACTGTGTTGTGATGGCACACATACTACAGGGTTTAACTGGGTTTGAGAGGGGAGAGGGGCAGTGCCAGGCCTGTCAGATGGCAGCTCATTGAGCCTCGCCAGAGGCTGGCAATGCCTACAGGTGGGACGGCTACCACGCCAGCTTGCTGGCATCTACTCATTGACGTTCTGGTCTAGTATAGAGGGCAGACCGCACAAGATTTCATTATGATAATCAAAGGTTGAGTCTTCAGAGAGGTCATGACGATCTACTGTACAAACCAATCACTTGGACACAATTCTGGCAAACGGTTGATTCTACAAAAAACAACATGTAGAAGAAATGGCACTAGAGGTTACTGACATTTGAGGGCATTTTCAAAACATTCAGTTGCAAATGGTTTCATATTTTCAGTAATTATTCATGTACAATGTCATTCAAGAGAAAACATAATGAAGTCTATCTGATTATCAATCAAAGCACATGCAAATTTATATTGCATATACATAATTGACAAACGTTGGTCAGCAGCCAATTTCTGTGGGTCAAATATAAACGATAAAATCAAATGAAACGAAAACAACAGTAAACACATCCAAAACTGCAGCACTCTCATTAACGGCATTTTAACAGTTTGAGGACATACAATAATCATTCTCTTTTTGAAACATTCACAATCGCTTTATCTGTGCAACATCAAATATCCTGTCCCTCTTCACACACTGCAAGCACATAAATCGTGAACCTTTCACAATTTATGCATCCAAGAATGTTAATGATGCATTAGCGGGAGGCTGGGTCATTTTTCGTATGGATAGTAAGTGCTATGCGATGTAGTTGGCATTAGCAAGGCACTCGGTGCGCTGAAAAAGCACACGGAGAGCTTTATGGACCCTGGGTGAAGTGATTTACTACACAAGCAGGCTACTAGTTTTAATCCTGTGGGTTTAGAAGGAGGTCGTAATCACTTCTGTCACCAAGGTCAATGGGGGCTAAGGACACGGGGTGCAGTACACTTTGGAGGAATGTGATAAAACCTAGGGTACATTTTTACCCTCTGAGCATTTGAAGTAACTGAGCTTAAAATTTCCATTTCCTATCTACATGGGAAAATTGTGAGCTCTTGGTGGAATATTTTAACATACAAACGGTGATTTTTACATATTCACGCATATTACAGAGCACGAATTTTAAAGCCTGGGACGACAAAGTATTCCAGTAGGTCTAACATTCTCAAGGAAAATACTAATGGGATCTAATTAAACATAGAATGTAATGTGCCATAATGACCCTTTCATTTTGAATGATACAATCAGAACTGGGGGAAAAAAAGATAAAATAATAAATATTTTTTTACACAACTTCACATACATAACTTGCAAACACCCATCATTTAAAAGGGGGTGAAATACCAATGAAAGCTTTGTGTGTAATGCTCAAAAACACTTAAATGATATACCTGGTTATATACTGAAAATAAAATAAAATAAAATAAAGCTGTAGGTGCAGAAGATTAGACACCCCCTTCTGGTGGGGTTTTAACCTCCACTATATGTGGCAGTGCTGTTCGCCTCTTTTTTAAGTTACATTCAATATAACATCTGCACAGCAATGTCCACTGCAAGCCCAACAAATTAAAAAGTAATGCATAATTTAAAAAGTAATTTGGCAGTGGAATCAAATGCAGTGTGATCTGCGCTCAGGTGTGGGTATTTTCATCTAGCAGGCAGCTCTTTTTTCCCAGGTTCTCACATTTCCTGTTCATACATCATCCTTCATTTCCTTCATTATTGCTTAAAATATAAGAGGAGATCTATCGCACAATAAGGTCGACTGGGATGATATTGCGTTTAAAGAAATGTTAAATTTAAAACCTGACACTTATCTGGGGATCGAGCCAATTAAAAATCCCACAATTAATGGCAGGGTCCTGCAAATCCTTACATCCCAGTGGTGGTGCAGCACAAAGACAAGATATAGCTTCGCAAATGAATGCAACCTCACAAGAAAACCTACCCCTGACTATTAAAATATGTGGCCGGGGGTAATATTACATTACTGAGCACCAGGAGATTCTCTTTCATTCTGTTTCTATTCTTGGCGTGCTAAAGGCAGGTGAAACATCTATTCTCCTCATCCCGTATGAAATGGCTCTCAGTTCCTTCAATTAAAAGACACGGCTGAAGGTACGCTGACTGCACAGGAACACTGCTTTCATGACATACTGCTTTGAGGTCCAGAATGTGTTCTGGATGGAGAAAATCAAGTGGAAAAATTATGCATACATCATTCATAAAGTTCCTGCATATATACATTTTTTTTTTTTTTTTTTTTTACTATCATTATTATTATTATTATTATTATAACTAACAGTTTTCAACTTTCTTGGAAAATTTTGATCAAGCCTTCATTTATTTTTGCTAATGTATATGCTGTTGTTTTACGTTTATGTAATGTGCTTCTTTAAATCTTAAGATCTTAACCACTTTTAATATTTATTGTGTGATTTTTTTTTTTTGCCAGAATGATGTCAGTTCCATCAGTTTTGAAGAGATTATTTTCATTAAGTTTCATTTCTAATAAATCTGTAATTTTGTCAAATTCTGCAAAATACACTGTATATTTCTTATTTAAAAAAATGATAAATATGATTTAATTGTATTTAGGATATGTGTTCTGTTTCAAGAAAATGTGCTAGCAAAAGAAAAAAACAATTAATTGGTTGTTATTAATTTGTTCCTTCAACTCCATGCACATGATAGAATGAAATGAGAAGATAAATAAAATATATATTAAATTATTATTATTATTATTATTAACCAAATACATAAAATTTAAAATCATAAATACAGTAAATATAATATACAATACTACAAAACCTGGGTGGAAATACCAAACTTGAACGAATTCAATAACTGCCAGGAATTTCTTTCTAAACTTTCCTGCCAGCTTTACAATTTAATCTATTAACTCAAATTGTGTGTGCCTGACAGCACAGCTACACATTTGTATGAAGATGGCACTTCAGTCATACCCATCTTAAGACGTCTAAAAACTCAAGAGCTGCAGTTTCACTAACTTATATTGGCAGGGTATTTCATTAGGATCTAAAAAAGGAGTTCTTTGTAACATGGAAAGAGTAAATGGAACATCAGTCTGTCGATACATTACGCTGCTCTCATTTAAAAGCTTGTCATAATAACTTAGCTCTAATTACTGATGGAGCCCCCCACTCTGGAAATCTGAATCGCATGACTACATATCTGAGCTATCCAATGGCATCAGTAGTTGCTCCAGATCCAATCTGCGAGAGATGGAAGCACCGATTCATCTCCATCACTCTCAGGCACTCGAGATAGCCCCTTTCTCTCGTTTCTTCGACCGCGATTAGTGAGATGAATTCCAAGCTAAGTGCTTGGAATTTGTCCTCTCCAGGATAGGATCTCTAGGGACAAAGCTTGTTCTACTGGGCAGTCACTCAGCCGCGGTCTCCCGTTTTGATAAGTCATCATTAACCGGCAGTGCTCTCCATCAAAAAGGTCTGCTTGTCCGCCCCTGTGCCTGGCTGTTGCACGCCTCATTCCACCTATCTCTGATGACCATCAACTCCCCTCCCTACCGCCTTTTCCAGTGCTAATGCTGGTGCCACAAAAGGGGAAGATGTCTTAATAATACACAAGCTAGAACAAACCTTGTTGTTAGGAATAGGTCACAACAATCAACATGTAATGGAAGAAAAGGTCGATAAGTTACAGATATTTTCTGAGGGTTTTACTCGCACTGTTTTTAAAGCACCTAGTGCACTGCATTTTAAGTCAAGTTGATAATAGCTCAGTTTTTAAAAGCTGAAGACAAGATTCTGTTTATTTGCAGACATACGTTCCAAACAACTTTTGCCATCTCCTACTTGGAAATGACCACTGGATCAACACTCAAGGTCAGATATTCAGCTTGTAAAGTAGGGACAGATTGATCAACCTCAACTTCAAGTTGCATTGGTTATTTTCCAGAGGAGCTAAAGAAAACAATGAAAGATCAAGTGAAATATCACTAAATACCATTTCTGTGCAGTATTTCCAAGTTCAAATCATGGGGAAATAATGGTATTTATGCTTAAAATTCTAGTTATGAAACTAGGCTTAGTAAAACCGAGGAAAGAAATCGCTTTATTCCATCAAATGTTCAAAGCCATGATGAAATGAAAGTAGCAACAGAATGTTTATATTTATTTTGTTTTTTTAAAGGGATAGTTCACCCAAAAATGAAAATTACTCCATGATTTACTTACCCTCAAGCCATTCATATTCTACATCCCTTAACCCGACCCCACACCTAAACTTAGGGTGCTTTCCCACTTGGTTCGATTGTCTGGTCCGAACCCGAGTTTGTTTGCTCCCCCCTCCCCCTGCCCCACTGGACTGCGTTCATATTATTTTATTTGGGTCCGAACCATGGTTCGTTTGCGTCATCAAGCCAGCAGCTGTTTACCCCGTTGCTTAGTAACGACGGCACAGGAGAAGGTGGCAAAATGCATAAGATTGCTCTCTGCACTCTTATATATTTACGTTTTTGAACCGTTCGTTTTGTTTACAAAGCTTCAGGGCATAAACCACTTACGTCTGTCTTACGAATGTACTGCTAATGCTCTAAAGAACGCTGAAGGCGAACAGAAATGAGACATACAGCTCTCTGCTTGCAGCGCGTCAGTCACGCTCGTCAGGAAAGTGAGTGAAACACACACAAACACACATTTTTATCAAATAATACGGCATAAATAGCGGTTCACTTCCGTGATTTGGTGCGATTGCGTTCACATCAGCAGCGAACCGTGCCGGAGTTCACATGAACCGAACCCCAGACCACACTTTTTAAGCGGACTCGGGTACGGTTCGCGGGTGCGCACCCGAGGTCGGAAGACAGCGTTCACATCATCCAAACGAACCGAACTCTGACGTCAATCGAACCCGGGTGCGCACCAAAAGTGCTAGTGTGAAAGCACCCTTAAAAACTACCTTACTAATTATTAATGAGCAGGAAATTAGGAGTTCATTGAGGCAAAAATCATAGTTAATGGTGAATATGTGTTCCCAATCTAAAATCTTATGAGTTTTTTTTTCTCCAAAATAATACATGGATGAATCATGCATGCATTTGGAAGTAAATTTTAATTCCATGTTGATTTTTGACATGTGGTAGAAACTAGGTTCAGTAAAAACGAAACAAAACTGACAATTCTACTGTCATGGATGTAAAATCCCTGTTTGATGTTGCTATTCCCACCACAGGCTTTTTCTGGAAAGCAGTGATTAATCAACTAGTCCTTCAAGGTAACCCACCGACAAGTAGATTTTGAAATTTTATCATTTAGCACATCCTTCCTTGTCATTACAGATTCAGTTCCAGACATACATTTAGCAATGTTTCCTCGAGCATAAAAAGGTACGTCCTTCAAAGCTACATTTATTCATTTAAAGAGTGCTCCATCCCAGGTGATGAATTCCAGCAATTTAGACAGATTTAAAAAGGTGATCTCAGATCTAACAATGTCAAGAATTTCTTCATTTAATTCTTTCTATGATTAACATTCATCAAGCACTTAATAATGCTACCATATTTAATCCACTTTTAAAACCGAGTACTCAAATCAAGGCTAAAGATGTCTTCAAAAAAGACTAATTTTAAATAAAGAACAATTCAGACTTTAACAATCTTCCTTTTTGTTCTTTCTCTCATTTCCTTTCGGCTCCAAGCCAAATGATTTGCCGGGTGAGACAGCACTTCCCACATAGTTCAGAGGGAAAAGTAAATCCTGTATGTTTAATGCCAAGAAGGTCCATATAACTGTAAACATGAACTTTTGCTCTACTCGCCAATCACCCTTTTTGCATATATTCTATCATCTGTTTAACAAGCTCATTAGTGGAGAGAATTGAGAGCGTCCTGTGATGCCAAAGTGCACTGCTCTTTGCTCCGGTAAAGATTCTTATTTAGCTCACTGGTCCCATGTGTTTCCAGAGCCCCGGCACCTCATGCACAGAGGTTTATGTTGCGAGATAATGGAGAGCAATAGAATGATGTGGGAGTTGCCATGAAGACTTCTCCCACCTCCAAGAGTGAGAAGACAATCACCCACTGTGTAATTGAACTGACCTGCTGACCATTTGCTATCTTTGACCCCTACACACAAGCGGATTCCCATTTCACAACAGGGGACAAAAAATGCCTATTGTGCACCGCGGCTACAGTTTTCACTGCAAGCATATGAGGACCGTATCTGAAGTGCGGAGGTGGAATATCAGCGTGAAGCACAAAGATTCATCAGGCTGGAGTGGCACCTCTCAGAGTCTCGGTCTTCAGAGGAGGCTATTTTTGATGAGCACAGTTTTGAGAATTCATGCAGTATAGAGGTATCATTTTTACAGAAGGGAGAGGGGGTGACTATTACACCGCTGGGAATATTTGACTGGAATGGGCTCAAAAGTGCTCTGACAAATAACATTGTGTCTTCGCACTCTGTCAGCAACATGCTCAATTTGTAGCTCCAGTAAGAAAAGGTCACATCAGTAAGAAAGGCTATGTTATTGAGTCAGACCTGTTATGGACATAATTAACGAACAAAAGGAAAAGTCAGGTTAACCTTGTCAATGCAATTACTGACAAAAATGTTCTTTAAAGTTTTTTCGTCAATCATAAGGTCTATGAGATGAAAAACATTTTTAATTAAAAAAATATGTGTAAAAATTGAGAAAAAACTGTACAATAAATTATCGATGCATTAACAAAGTTTTGAAGCAAATTATATCATATATCATTAAATAATCCAATTATAATCAGTGATGGGGATTTAACCACTTGAGCTGCATGAGGTAAAGTTGAACAATGAATGATCACCGGTTTGCACACTAAAACATGTCATGTTGAAACATGTTTAACTTAATATAAAATGTTTTAAAATTTGGTTTCATTTTGCATAGTTCGTAAACTAAAATGGAAAAGTACATGACAATAAAGTATCGAGAGAAAAAAAAAAAGTAAAAAAAAAACTGTAAAAATGAACACTGGTACTGATTATGGATGGATTTCACATCCAGTATTTACTAGTGGTGCAACGGATCACAAAACTCACGGTTCGGATCATATTATGGATTTTGAGTCACGGATCGGATAATTTTTCGGATCAGCAAAAAACATTTTATTTTATTTTTTTTCATACTGAAAGCTTACTTTAAGTACTTCTATACCACAGCAAAAACTACTAGCTGAACTAATAAAGTCAGTAATAAAACAAGAACCATTACACAAATTACAAGCATGGATGAATACAACATAAAGTTACTAATAAATTCAGTTACACTAGTATTCAGGTGCAGAAATGTAATAATTAATTGTAAAATAACACAACAGTGCTCTTCACTGCAGGTATTTATAGGCTGTTGTCTCTTTAAGACCAAATGCACGTACCTAATACTGACACACATCCAGTTTCTTTCTCAGCTGTTTCGGTTCACTTAAGACATAACCGACTGTGTTTACCAGAATACTTGCCAAAACGGGTATTTTAACATAACTTTGTGTGTATGTTTCCGTTCAAAGAGAAGTGCGGTCGTGCGGTCTGAATCGCACCTCTCTCTCTCTCTGCGTGTGCTCGCTTCGGCTTCAGGTGTGTTCAGCGGTAAAAAACAGTGCACATGTTCTCTTTTGCTTGAATGGTTTAAAATTTTTGAATGGGTAAACTGGCAAGACAAAACACGTGCAAATAATAAACTTTCACTCTATGATGGTTAAACTTAACAGTTAACCCACAAATCACATGCGTGCCGAACCGTGGGGTCTGGTCTGTAAGGATCATCTACAATCTGTTGCACCCCTAGTATTTACATAGAAGAAAAATTAAATAAAACAGATAATATAATATTAGATGAAAAGTTTATATTATTTCAGTTGCTAGTTGAAAAGATTTGTAACATTTTAAAATTTTTATTAGGTTAAAAGGCTAAAATTACTAAAACTGAAATAAAAAATAAAAGTTAAACAGAAAAAAAAAAAAATAATAATAAAAAGTGACTAAAATTACTGAAACGTAAAATCAAAATCAAAACTGAAAACATACAAATGTGTCTTGAATTAACTTTAAAATACGTAAGATAAAAAAAACAGCTAATTCAGAATATTAATAACTAATACAATAATACATTAAGGCTTAAACCAGGACTAGGCCTTAGTTAAATTAAGATATTTAAGCAACTTTTACAAAAATGCCTTGGAAGAAAACATTAAGGTGTGCATCTTGACACAGAACAATGACACTGACCTATTTTAAGATGTCAGAGCAAGATATTTTCAGTTGAGACAGCTCAAACATGCATTTTAGTCTGGGACTAGATTAAGCCTTGTCTGTGAAACTGGGGGAAAGGATGCTAAAATAAAACGGTTCAAAATTCAAACTTCTGTAGGGCTTTTACAAGCCAAGCCACTGCCACTGAGATGAATGAGAATGCTAACGGATAGTTTTCTTCAGGTATTATAGACCTCCTTGGTTAGGACCGCTTCAGTTCTCTGCCAGTGACCACCTTGAGACCGCAGACGTTCTCTGTGGTATTTAATTCCACATCCACTAGACTCAGCTGGAAACAAAGAACAAAGTGCTGAACATAGTGGATAAATGATATTTAGGAAAACCACAGCTGTTTGAAACAGGTATCCAATTCAAACAGGTATCCAAGCTGCAATTCCAAAATATTTGGATGTATTTGAAGTTCAGGTTACCATCCTGTATTTTGCTGTTGGAGCATAATTAAAACCAGTGGCACAGCAAAAAATGTCCTCAAAAAGTCATCACTTACACTATATAAATACTTTTTATGCCATGCATAAAAAATGAGACCGCAAATGGAAATGGCTTCTCGGCTCTGTGGAATCGTGAGCAAAGCAATTGAAACCTGTAATGAAATGTACGTCTGTCTGCCTCAACTTTCTTCCACGTTCCTCTCAGGGTCAACATCCATCGTGCTTGGAATCAGGCTAAAGATGTTTGACAGAATGACAAGGCGTTGTTCCCGAGATTCGTCATATAGAAACAGTGGCATGTATTGATCAACGGCTCTAAATGCTGTTTGACTGATGCATAATTTATCAGTTTGCACAATAGGAAATGCAGAACAATCTCATTTCTTGATGCCAGCCCAGTAAAATTGGAGCTGCTCTCAGTGGAGATTACAGTGGTGAAACAAAGGAAAGAAAAACAAGCCACTCTGAGGCAGAGAACGCTTCCCTTTTCACAAGTAAAGGGAACGACACTGCAGGTGGACATGGGTTTAATTACCCTGAAAATCACACAGCACTCCCTGCACTGAAGCTTATGCCCTGTGACAATGATGCGAGAGCTCCAAATCTGGGTGCCAAGGCCAACGGCGGAGAGAAAAAGCATATTCATCTCTTTGCTGGGTTAAAGGAGGAAACCTTGCTGCAAATATCTTCCCCCCATCGGGATTCAATACCTGAGCAAAGTCACTCCAAGGTGATATCTGGCTGAATTGGACATTGGGTGTCTCTTGACTGTTCATTATTAATTCAGTCTCTGGCTCATGGGTGCCACAGTATCATTTCAAAGGCCGAGATGAGAAATTGAAGAGCAAGGGGAGTAATACTGCAGCTTTGCTTTCTAACCTCCCTTCTGCCTGTCAATATAGCCACTCAAATGATGAGGGTCACCAGCAAGCCCTTCCTGCGCTCTGACAGCAAATGCATTTGGGTACAGAAACCTTGGTAGCTCAGAGAGAAATCTGGAATGAGGTTAATAAGAAGCTAATGTCAAAAGAAATTCTGCATACACATAGGGTTCATTTGATAATTCTTATGTGATGGAGATGACTGGTCATGAATGGAAATGCCTAGGCCAATGTTAAAAGAAAAAAACTACTGGAAGTATTATGTGCTGTTTCATTATTAAAGTCTCTTACACTCACCAAATCTGCATTTATTTGATCAAAAAATACAGTAAAAATAGTAACAGTGAAATACTACTACAACTTTATCAGAATTCTGAAATTCTATTTTATAAGTTTTAAAAATAAATTTATTCAAAGCCAAATTTTTGCCAGCCATTATTCCAGTCTTCAGTCACACGATCCTTTCTAAATCATTCTTATATGCTTATTTGATGCTTACAAAACATGTATTCTTACTATCAGAGTTGAAATGTTGACAATGTTATTGTCACTTTCAATCAGTTTACTCAGACTTGCTGAGTAATAGTAATAATTTCCATAAAGCAATCTTACTGACCCTAAACTTTTGAAAAATAATGAACTGGCTCTAAAAAAAAAAAAAAAAAAAAAAAAAATAAAAAAAAAAAAAAAAAAAAATAAAATAAAATAAAATAAAATAAAATAAAATAAAATAAAATAAATAAATAAAAAATAAATAAATAATATAAAATAAAAATAAAATAAAATAAAATAAAATAAAATAAAATAAAATAAAATAAAATAAAATAAAATAAAATGCGTACGGTTTAGCTTAAAATGATTAAAATTATTCAAAACAAGTTACTTTTCATTCCATGTTCATTTTATGTTGGATAATAGTTACATGAACACCAATTGAATTCTATTCATAGAAAATGTCTCTTGAGGAAAATTCAGGAGAGCTAAAGATAAAACCAATTTTGAGTGCTGAAGTACTTCTCAGGAAAATAGAAAATTGCTCAAAATGATTTTGACATGGAGTTCATTGACTTTCATCATCTTTGAAATTTAACTAGGAAAAAAAGAATAGAGAAAAAAAAAAAAAAGAAAGAAAGAAAGAAGCAAATCTTTGTGTTTACAGAAGCAAAAAACAAATGTGACCACAAGTTCAAATACGAGTCACTCTCTTGATGTCTTAAAGCAATTAAATTTAAAACAAAACATAATAATGTTTACAGAAGGATTACTTGATTGTATCACTAAAAATGACAGCAGACGGGCAGCAGTAAAAGCACAGCTTGTTATGATCTATTCTGAGCCGTGAAGCTCTTTTTTGTTTATTCAGGGCTGACAATATGTTGTGTGCTCTGAGACATGGCCTCAAATTCAGCCCTTTTATCTACATCATTTTTTAAGGGATGCCAAGGTGGTTGGCACCGCAGAGTGCTGTAGGGGACCCGCTGCAACAGCTGTCCTCACAAAAATAAATGTTCCAAGCAGAGGCATATCTTTGACATTGGGACAAACAGCGTTCTCCTAGATGCGGCCGCTCTACAATTCATCATGAAAACATATCACCAAGAATCACAGCAGTGTTTGTGGGAAGCCTCGGGCTATAATGCCTACTGAACAGAGAGAAAAGCATTAATTTAATATGGGCCCGCAGTGATAAGAGGATGAGAGTAGGGCGATATTGTTCATCAGCGGATCCATAAACTCCATCCACACACCTGCCCAACACTACGATCTATAAAGTCTTATTAAAGGCTATGGTACAGCGAGGCTGATAAAAGGCCAGGGTCCCTGCTGTAATATCTGTCTGCTCTGCTTTAGGGTTTCGTGCTCACTGTCAAATGGCACACAGACAACACAATAAATTGTTAAAGGATTAGCTCACAGAAAAATACAAAATAATGTCATGTTGTTTCAAACATGTATGACTTACTTTCTTCCATGGACAACAAAAGTATAAATTGAATCCATACTTATCCATTATATATACACAATACAGTTCAAATGTTTGGGGTCTATTATATTAACCAAAGAAAATTGTGAATAATTACAATTTAAAATTGCTGTTTTTAATTGATCATATTTTAAAATGTAATTAATTGCTGTGACAGCAAAGCAGTAATGTCTGATTTCACCAAACATGTCTTAATGATTCGTTCATGAATTACACTGATCCACTTCTTCAATTTAACTCATTGACTCTGTGATCAGGTTGCAAGTGGTTAACAGCTCACTGGAGGGGAAGATTATCAGGGAATAATGACTTAAATTTCAGTTTGTTTGGCACAAAATTCTATTGTACAGCTTTAGAAATCAAACAATATCAAAGTCATTTAGTGCATCATGTTGAAAACCATACATTTTAATTTTACAGAAGCTGGAAAAAAACATCAGGCTTTCAAGTTTGTATGTTCCATGGAAGAAAGAAAATCATTCAAGTTTAGTATGACATGAATATAAATAAGAAAATAAAAAGAATTTGAGGTGAACTATCCTTTTAACAGCATTCCACCATGAAGAATAAACATTTGATTTCATTTCATTGAATGTTTGCTTACTAATTATTTACTTTGTAGCTGTTCTTCATCATCCCTTGTCACAGAGTAATCAAGCACAATTGAATTACAATATATGAATAGGGTTACAAATTCTAAAACCGATCAGGGCTGCTTCACGAGTCACTGAAAGAAACGTCAATGAGTCATACTTAGCCAAAGGCAATTTGCATGCAAATTGACTCTCGGTTTGATATGATAAAAAAAAGTACAATGTCACATGTACAACATGAATGGCTTTCAACAAAAAACAAACTCCTGAGGCAGTGATCCTTCAGGTAGAGCTGATTAAATTACAGCCACTTCATGGCTGAGCAAAGTGACTCGCAACTAGGTCGAGCGACCCATCAGAAACACATAAAACAGTGTGACACAGCTACATTGTGACTTGGAAGGGTACTCCATCACTCCATGTCGAAAGATTAATGGTGGAGAATGTCACAGGGAATAAGGTCATGCACTGAGAGACCTGGCGTTAGGGAGGCCACCGCCATGTCAGCGGTCTGCTTTCCAGCTCATCGTAGCTCCAACAGCGGCCTAGTGGTAGCGACGAGTTCATACCCAAATCTGTACAATCAAATCATTCAATTACCGGTTGTCAGAATCACACAACATGTACAGCAGAGGGATAATATGTAACTGTGCCATTTTTCAGCATTTCAGCCTTATGTTTAGACATTGTTCGAAGCTCTAAATAATGAATTTGGTCACAAGAGGGGGACAATATGTTACCTTGAGCAGAACCGTACACTGCATGTAGAGCATGGCATCTGAACCTCATTAAGAGGCTTAGTGGTCCCATCAAAAAGCAATATGCCATTAGACTCACTACACTGAGCTTCCATTTGTGGACATGTGAAGATCTACAACAATGGACTCAAACATGCTCATTACAGCCGCCCTCAATTATTTGTCTGTTCCACATAATGAATTTGTCTTTCAAAAGTGCAGGAACGGATTTTCTTTTAATATAATATGAGAATGTGTGTGTGTAGGAGTTATTTTTTGGGGAGTAGGCGGTGAGGAAGAGAAGACTGTGATTAGCTGAATCTCTCAGGCCCATAAATTGTAGAAATCACAACCTTCTCGGGTCAGAGAGTAAGAGAGACAGGTACAGATTTGTTTTCAAGTTTCGGCTTTATGACTTTCTAGGCAAGGCATGTTTATTAATATAGCACATTCTATACTCAGTGGTAATTCAAACTGCTTTACAGAAAAAAAAAAAGAATTTTTTTTTTATAAAAATAAGAAAATATACAGTAAAATATATTCATTCAAAATATACAGTAAAAAAGTAAAAATAAAAAAAGAGTAAAGAATAGAATAATAATATAGAATGATTTCTATTCACATGTCTACACAGAACACTTTTTTTAAATGACTGTAAATGCTTTTTAATAAATGCAGTGAATATAAAATAAAATCAATTAATTGCAATCAATTAAATTTCATCATCTACCATTAAAAAGTCTAATAAATATACTGTTTAAAGGTTTTGGGTCATTAAAATTTTGTGTAAGAAGTTCCTTAGGCTCACCAATGTTGCATTTATTTGATTAAACATCCGGGTAATATTGTGAAATATTAATAATATTTTAAAAAACTGATTTCTATTTGTATTATTTTTAAATATTAATTAATTAATAAAAACTTTACTTAAAAAAGAAAATTTGAAAAATAAAATAAAATAAATGTGGAGACACTCATACATGTCAGATGGTCAAAATAATATTTTATCCCTGCAGTGATTGATGGGAGCTTGTTAGGTTTGTGTTGTTGTGTTAATGTCGAGCGGCAGTTTCACGTTGAGCCTGGAACAGTCTGCTGATTCCCACGATTCCAATGAGCCAAACCCAACTGACTGATGATCCCAGAGATGCATACTGCTTATGCTGCAATACAGCACCATAAATAAATGAGTAAAGACTAGAAAAATCACCTGTGATTCCTCCCATACAACGCTGGTGCTTAATACGTATAGATATTTAATACCATGCTCAGCATAAAAACTTAAATTGAATTTGTGTCATATATCACTTCCTTTAAAACAGCACCAACCTCAACTGTTTTGTTCCCTGCTCTGCTTTCTCTCTAAATTATAAATATATACATAGTAAGATCAGAGAGTACTGAAAATCTAGGATTCACAAAATTAAACAGTACATTTTAGGATTATGAAACACTTAAAAGAAAGAAATTAAGACAAATGAGACACATTGCATTATTTAATTAATCGATCAAGAATTTTTGGGGATGTACGACATTGTGATTTTAAAATACAAAATAATAATAATAAAAAAAAATTAAATAAAATAAATAAATAAATGGATGATTTTTAAGCATGAAATAGAGACTCAAAATATTTTCTAAATGCATGTTATTGATCTTGTTGAGAAAACTTTTTTTTCTTTTTTTTTCTGCAGTTCTTTGTTATGCTAACAACATAATGTGCAATGAAACCATTTTTATAAATTATTAAAATAAAAAAGCATTATCAGTGGTCTCAGAATTTTGAACCCTACTGTGAATACATAGAGCTCCACAAAAGCTTTCACATAAGCTTTTTCGCAGCTGTTGAAAGACTGTAATTACATATAACATTGACTTTAACACATTAAAATACTGTAATGGCTAATGGCTTTGTCAATAGCAATATCATGACTATTATTTATACAAACAGCAAAGCTAAGGAGCTCATTTTTGTAAACAGTTGAAAGCACTTTTGTCTCCAGGAGGTCCAAGTCTTGCAAAACTAAAACTAAAAATCAGGGATATGCAAAAGTAGGCTACATATATTTAGAAAAAACTACTAGTCAGAGGGTTGCTAGAATGCTATCTTGAAACACAATATACAGAAAACAAATCAAATCTGCATTGTATATGCCTGTAGCATTGGTGCTTTAAAAGGGATGAATTTAAAGACCAAACATCTCCAAAGAGGTTTTTACTGTGCCAGCTGTCTAACAGCTAATGCACAACATGTTGTTGGTACGCCAATTAAAACTTTAAAAAAAGAGAGAAAAAATATCAACCTCACTGATCAAACCATGTGAGCAGTGTGCTCAGGAGAGAAGCATACATTAAATACTGTACACATGCCAATAATCTAGAACTCGCCATTGCACAACACAATACCTATTTGACATGCCTGACCTGCAACAAACTGACATGAGCACACATCGACTGAACAATTCCGTGGTGATTTTTATATCTGGAAAGTGCCTTTGACAACTGCTGTAGTGCCATTGATAACTGCCACACTAAAGCAGTAAATTGGCTTTGTGCAATTGCAAACATCCTGTTTCACACCCCGTGATTTGGCTCGGTGCGTTGGCATGTATTGTTGAGCCCAGAGCTGCTCTCTCATTAGAGGAGTTTGGACTACATTACCCAAGTATCTGGAAATCTAATCACACAGGAGCATCCTCAGCCAAACCCGCCTGCCACAGTGGCCGGCATTCTGAAAAACACACCCTGATGCCAAAGTATGATTTGATTGAATTAGTGAGAAGGAACAGAAAGGAGGCAATATGTTGTCTTGTAACAATGTTAAAAGAGTAGTTCACCCAAACATGTCATGCTAAATCACTATGCTGTTATTTTTACTGTGGAACACAAAATAGTGTTGAACAGTTCACAGTGGCCATGGATTGCAAAGCTCCCCATAGGACTGAAAACAACATAAAAATAACCATGAAAACAGTCTATATGACTTGTGCGCTGTATTATAAATCTTAAGTAAAAACAGCCTAAATCTTATTACATCACTAAAAAGGGAC
Organism: Schizothorax lantsangensis; assembly: GCA_027422415.1. Lineage (NCBI taxonomy): Eukaryota > Metazoa > Chordata > Actinopteri > Cypriniformes > Cyprinidae > Schizothorax > Schizothorax lantsangensis. The sequence goes on along the minus strand of CM049848.1, from coordinate 26,808,802 downwards.
ATTCTGGTCTGCTTTGGTCACAAATAAAGCTATAGTAAGGCTTTAGGAGACTTGGAATATAGTGCACATACTAATGTTATGATAACCTAATGATGTTTTTGGCTCTTTTTTGGAAGCTTGACAGCAACTTGACTGTCATTGCATGGAAAAAAAACTGCTTAAAGATTCCAACTTTTTTTTGGACTGTATTGAACTGTTTCTTTATTAAGTGAATACAATTTCAGAATTTGTTCATGACTAATACAAAAATAATGTACCTATATATAAAATGATATATATATTATAAATTATACCTACCTATAATTTTCTTTTCTAACTACTTGTTTTATTTAAAAAGAAAAAAAGTGCCTTTAACACTAGCATTCTCTATTCTTTGTCTGTTATATCTACTTATTTTCTTTTTATTTATTATAAATAATGACCCTCTAACACTAGCATTCGCTAATCTTTTTCTATACTTTTGACTTGTTTTATTTTTATTAGAAAAAAAGACCCTCTAACACTAGTGTACCCTATTCTTTTTTATTCCATCTACTTTTTTTTAGCATTTTTTTATACGTATACCGAGACTTGTCACAGCACTTATGCTAAATATTATTGCTCTTTTGTTGGTTTTGATTGCTTCTATTGTCCTCATTTGTAAGTTGCATTGGATAAAAGAGTCTGCTAAATGTCTAAATATAAATGTAAATATATAATACATCCTAATAAATCTTATTTAAAAAACAGTGACTTTTGTATGCTCACCAAGGCTGCATTTATTTGAATAAAAAAACAGTAAAAACTATAATTTTGTGAAATATTATTATATAAAATTAAATATAACGTTATTGCATAACATTATTTAAAATTGTTATTTAATCCTGTGATGGCAAAGATGTTTTTTTTTTTTCAAGAATCTTAGATTAATAGAAAAGTTTAAAAGCACTGTATTTGTTTGAAATATACATTTTTGTTTATAATTTTTTCTACGGAAGAAATAATTTTACTTTACTGTATATTTTCTGTATATTTTCTTAATAAAAGTATTGCTTTCAACAACAAATCAACCAAAAATCTGATGAATGTTAGAATACAAAAGGTGTACAGTACATAATAAATAACAAAGGTACATTAAGGTAACCATTGCAAAATATTTTTTCCACTGGCCCAACACCAGCCCTGTGTAGATTTCAGTGATACTATAACCCAAACCTTTGCTGAAGGCCGTTCACATAAAGTAGAGATCCTAAATCAAATGTCAGCCTGAGAACATCATTGTAACAGGTTAAAGGTTTTCCAGTGGCTTTCTCCAAAAGCTAAATGGTCAAAAAGGTACAAATTCCCTCCCAGGAAACATCTATACCTAGGTTTTATGGGTCTGCTTCAAGGGCTGCCTTCAGGCAATGGCCGCTCTGGTCTGGGGCTTGTCAAAGAGCCTTTAAAGTCAAAGCAGTGCATGTAATTTCACTCCAGCGCTTTAACACCTAAAATACATGACATATCTACCGCCGACACGTCCGATAGGTGGCCTGTTCCAGAGAGAATCAAAGAAAAGCCAACATGTCTTGGACACATGGACAGGTATGAATGCTGTAAAATAAGCCCTGATGCTGAATGAGTTAAAAACATGGAGAGAGCAGGTGAAAAAGATCACAGACTCATCATTTCCATTTGAGGCACTAGCAGCATACAAAAAAATGATCAGTTACATGAAATGTCTGAACCTGTGCACAGACAAAATACAGTCAGAATGGTAATGTTTCTTCTTGTTGTTTTCAGTCTCGTTTCTATCGCTTTTGGCCATATTGAGCAGAACTAAAGATTCCACCCATGGAAGACGTATCCCCTGCTGTTTCTTTCTGATTGAAATGTGCCACTAAGCTTCAGCGCTCCTGTCTTAAGGGAGATTTTTTGCCTCTAGTTAAAGATTGCCAATAGTAATTTCCCAAACGTAAACCAGTGAAACCAGCAGGCTAGGTCTGCGTTGGGGTCGCACGATATGGGGGAAAATTGAGTTGACATTTTTATTTTATTTTTATTTATCTTTATTTGTTTCCTATTTTGTCTTTTTTTTCCATTCAATGAAACTCAATGGAGACCAATTTGGTTTTGGACCCCATTAACTTTCATTGTATTGACAAAAACAGTCTTCGGATTTTCTTTTAAGTTCTGCAGAAGAAAAAAAAAGTCATACAGGTTTGAAATGACATGAATGTGAGTAAATAAAATGTGAATTTTTGACTAATCTATCCCTTTAAGGGCCAGTCAAAAAAGGAATCAGGCATTGGTAAATCATCTACTGTAACATAACGAAATTGCAATTTTTTTAAAAATGCATCTCAAAATCCCTGCGCTCCATTGCGTTGCGCTATGTCTGACTGTTTTAAAACGCAAAAATGCATCTTACTTAAAGGCCACCTAGGAAACAGGCCTCCTTAAGAACATTTAGCCAACCAGTCATTCAGGCAACCCACCGACTAGCTGATTTCGAAGATGTGCAGTTTTGCACATCCCTACGATAGACACGTTAAGCACAATATGTTCTGCCTCACAAAATCACATTAACAAAGCCCACATATTATGCATCGTCTCGCTTGCTGTGTCAGAGCATACAAATGCACAATTTCAATTCTCATGTCTCGAATCCTGTGCTTTTATGAAGTCACTCTGTAACATCTTGTTCTTTTGCTGAATGGACAAAGATGGATGAACAGCCTCAAAAAACAATTATGATTTCTAGTATGGACTAATTGCTGCTTGGAAGTAAACAAAATCATTAGGCTGGTGCTTATCAAACAGTGCAATTCTAGTTGCCTTCGAAATATTACAGGAAAACACTGAACCCTGCTGATGCCGGTAACATTTTTAAGAGACTATTAGGGGTATCAAGGTGTTAAATCATTAACTGGGCAGATACATTCACAAAGCGAGGGCTGTCTAGAACCCATCAGACTTGCAAATTCCACAATTGTGCCATTTTATTGCGCTTTTAATCCTGTCACAGCGCATGCAATGACAAAACTTTCAATTCAATGCACCACAGTAGAAAAGCACGTAAAAATCTATAAAAGGCCCTCATAATATTCTTACTGAGAGACCCTTGTAGGATATGTACAAGAATGCCAGGCACTGAAATAAAATCTCTGATTTAAAATCTTATAAACTGCAGTTCAGTTCATGCCTCTCTGCTCAAATGACTATTGCAGAATTTGATGCAAATGGAATAAATCAGTAGATCAGAGCGGAGGGGAAATTTCAATTAGGTGACAACTGCAAAGGATCTTGAAAGTTACGTGTGCTACAGAAAAGCAGGCAAATCAAATTAATCCAGAGTGGCATATAAAGGAAGCTTCTCTTTTTGTAATCATACTAGATAACACTGGGCTAATATAAAAAGGTGAAAATTCAATTTTCGCTCCGGGAGAAATGATCAGTGTCTGTGATCAGGTAGCAAAAGAGAGGGCGGCTGAAGTGCCGTCGCCAAATAAAACGGTCTGTAAAATGAAATCTGAGCTGCTGCATTTCCCGAAGGGCACTGGCTTATTATAACTCAGATTCCTCGTTTAATTAAAGGTGCTTGAGTGCTGTGATTGGCAGGAGATTTTAATGTCATCTATACATTTCTAAATTGCTTTCCTCTGCATGTTGGTGGTCAGAGGTCTGTATCTGTATTACAGCCTTTCATCATAATCAAAATCAGTGACAGCGGTCAGTCTCCTCACCAGTCCTTTAAGGTCCACTGTTCTACTTAAGCACACATTGTACTTTATCGTACAGCCTATGCATAATAAAAGCATACTTGGTATTCAGTATAAATTGGCCATGTTCCAGGTCTCCAATCACATCAGGTGAACCCTATATATCATTGTGCAGACTTATGCACATATTCAAAACAGGTTTGCATTGAAAATCTCCCATTTCCTCAAGAAAATGACCTCCAGCAGAAGAAGTGAGTGAACCTGTATGTTACCAAGAGTCGTAAATGAAGGACGCAGCATAAATCAGATGGCTGTCTATCATTGCTACCGTTAGCTAATTATAAACCATTTATCTCATGCCACAAGAAATTACTAAACCCCAGGAACATCTAGTGCTTTATGGCGCTACACCAAACTGCCAGAGGAAAATGGCACATGGTCTGTTTTTGAAATTATGTCAATGAATATGAAAGCACCGGTTTTAAAATGTACAACATATGATCCTTTACGCCTTTCCTCCATCCAAGAATTTTACTAATCCAAAAACATGGATTTTCACTGCCATGTGTATCCTTGTTATTTTCCAGTAGTGGTTTGGTATTCAGGTGTGGTGTATTTCACTACTTAAAAAAAAAAATAGGGCTGCACAAATAATCAAAAATATAATAGAAATTATGATTACAGCTCTTGATAAAAAACATTACCAAGTATTGCAATATTTTACATCATGATACTGTATTGATATTCTTACCCCAATCAATATTTATACTCAATTTTTCACAAGAATATTTCAGGGGAAAAAAGATTGATGAGCCAAGCCCAGAAGTCCAACGCTGAGGAAAGTTAAATAAATAAGTAAAAGATCACAATTTATCAGTTTTAAATAACTATAACTCTAAACAAGGAATTGCAATATTATTGCAGAGTGAACCCTTTATCAATATAATATAGCATTGCCAGGTCCCTGTAGGCTCTCGTCTCTCATTTACGATGCATTTTTTTGCAGCAGTTAAGCGTGGTAACCAATCACCAACATGTAGGCTACTGTATTTTGTGCATCCAATCCGAAGCTTATAGAATAATTTTAATGCGTATCAGTAATGGTGACTGCTCCAAACAGGCAAAGTGTGCTTCACTTCTGTTAGTGTTGGCCCACAAAAAAAAAGAATCCTGAAGAAATTACACCTGACAGCCAAGGAACCACAACAGTGCTATTTTAAAATTACTTTTAATTTTCTAGATGTTGCATCGTTCTCTTAAGGCCGTAAACATGTCTTGAACATTAGTGGACAAAAAAAAAAAAAAATTGGGGGGGAGGGGGCTCTGTTAAAGTTCTCTCACATTCAATTACGAATTAACATTACTTGAATTATGTAAATGATATAGGCTATTTTCAATTCAAAATGAATATTTGACAAAATGACAAATTTGGCTAAATTTTAAAAAAAGAAACTCAGTTTGCATCACTGAATATTACTGTAAATTTCTTAAAGTTCTTTCATGACACATTTGTCAAATACTAAAAGTTTAGCTACTTGGATCTTACATCACACTCTTTAATGGTTTAAACTGAAGCATGTCATGTTAGCCTTTTTTAACAAGATTATTGTGCAGTACAGATTTTGTAAAGCTTTGTTGATTATAATGGGAGCATTTGAACAGCAGGCCTTAAACAGTCGGCCTCAACCAGTCACATGAAACAGTGTAAACTTACAGTGGCAGCTTCATTAATTATAACAGCATTGTCTTGTTTCTCATTTTCTGTGAATAATTTATTTAAAATTTGAATAGCAGTTTTGATTTTTAAGCTTCTAAGAGAGTCTAAGTTTACTTTTACATTTGATTGACTGAGGAAAAGCAATAAAGTAATCAAGGAACAGTTGTTTTGTATGTACAACCTACAAAAAAAAAAGAATATTGCATGCAGCTGCCAACGCAAAATGTTTATTTATTTGTTTATTTTTATTGCCATACCAGAATCTTTGGCCACTTTCATATCAACTCACATAAATATAACAAACATTACATCCGATTGTTGAATATTTGATTTAAAAAGAAGTAAGAGATCATCCATTAGAGAACGTTCAGAGTAAAAACATTGCCTACTGGCATTTAAAGCAGACAATTCCAACACAATATGTTTTATAGACAGACGGGTCTGACAAAAATTACATGTTGGTGTTACATCACCTTTCAATAAAAACAAACAAGTAAGTCTGGCCACCAAAAAAAATCATAAATTATAATGTAAATTGTATTATTTGGAATAAACAATCATTATCAAGCAAAATAATTAAACATTATGCTTTTTTGTCATCATTGTGCAGCCGTAACATACATCAATTTAACGCAATACATTTAAATCAACCCAAGGGAACTATTGCATGTCGGCTTGGTAATTTGACTCTCCACAGTGCCTGAGAGATTTAGCGGTCCCCAGATGAAATCTTTCCTATGACATCAGCCGATCAATGGCCACGAGGATATCATCTCACTTTCACGGCCCCTACAGTACAAACACCAGACATGCTGTTGTTTTATCAGTCAGTTAATGTGATCGCCCTTATTCTTCTATGTTCTTAATGAGCGATAGAGGCGTCTCAATTCAGGCCGTATCAATCACAGTTACTACGAGGCCTTTTTTTGGCTTGTCAGCAGGTTAGCACGCATGGCTTAGCAAGGGTATTACAGTTGTGAATACATTCACTGAACCATGTTGTAATGGTTATATAGAGCGAAGGTAACTTGTTCATATCGCATTCCAGATTTCAATTATTCTTCCCTTTCCACAATGTCTCAAAAATTACCTCCCCACCCGCCCCAACCCGCTCTACTACGCTACTGCAAATCATTTGTAGCAACAATATGACAGGGCTTTATTAATGGCTCCCCATTCTGGCATTCACACTCAACAAGCATTGAACAAATAGCAACCTCAATATGTTATTCACTTTGATAAATGATTCAAATAATACTAATGATACCATGACATTCTATCACAAAATTTTTCTTATAAGAGAATATTTGACAGGGAGCACACTTAATACATATTAATGCATCCTCATGTTGAACATCGCTTCTGCTACTCGAATGTTTATTAGCAATCTGCCTATACCGATTTTAACATTCATTTCTATTCCGCACCAGTTCAGACACTAAAACCAGAAAGGATTACATGTTCTTTTCATTTTCTTAAGCCCCTGCGAAAAGCGTTGCCACCGCCGTAGAGGTCTAATCAATGAGGAACATTGCAAATGGTAGTGATGCTGTTCGCCAGCCAAAATAAATGTAATAGTCGTGGGCTGTGAAAGTCTGCTGAAAGGGAGAAATAAGGATGAGCTTTAATCCCTCGCTGAATCTTCAGAAAAGTCATTAGGTCAAAATACTGTGGAGGATGGTGAGAGAGGACCTTTTTTTATAATGAAGCGCCTAGGCTCCTGGGGGAAACAATGCCGGGGGCCGCCGCTTGCGTTCGGCAGATCTGAAAATTAATGTTTTGCGGCGCTATCTGCAAAGGGTCCCCCAGGGCATCCGCAGGCTGCCGTATCCAGGAGCAAAGAGGTGCCCAAATCGTACAAAGGCATTTTGATTACAGCCACACTGTCAGACGGAATCTATGCATCAGCTTCTCTATTAGATATAATGGACCTGACAGGCAGGATGTGCTAAATCATTCAGTCAGATTTTGGCACCTAGTGACAAGCTATTGTGACAAGGCCTGTTTAGGGCGATCCGGTGGGAAAGGAGAGAGCCTGGCTTTGAATGTCACATGAGCCACTTGAAAGACTGTTTAAGTGGAACATCTCAGAATAAGAGAAGTTCCTGTTCTCGAAAAGTTAACTTGAACAGTGCTACTGCTCGACAAACTGCATCCTAAAAAAGGAGAGGATTGTTTCTTGGCCCTTAGCTTGTAATATCTTAGAGTATTCACAGTGAGACTGTGCTTTGACAGTTACTGCAAATTATCCACTTCAGTACACTTCCCAGAGACACAGACATTTACCACAGACAACAGCATATTCACAGGGAAAAATATTTTTTCCCTACGCTGCAAGATCCCTTCTGAACAGGAAAACATCCCTGCATGATGCATTAGGCTCCTTGGCAGGAGACAAAACAAGAAGACTTTCAGAAAAATGATGGTGCACTAATGCTGCATTCAATTACAGGCAATCAAAATGGCCAATTCAAACATGTTTCTAGGCTGCAGATGTTTTATGTAAAGAAACTAGGTAGAAATGATTAATGCACAACACTCTGTAACAGCAATGGCTCATTCTAGTAAAAATAGTCTTATTTCCTTCGAATTACTGAATTACTCTGGTGCATACTTTCAAAGACCTTGATGTTTAAATTCTCAAAAGGACAGTTCACCCAAAAATTCTGTCATCTGCTTTCATTTAGGCCCACTCACCCTCATGTTTTTTTGTTGTTTTTTTGTGAGTGACAGGTTTTTTAAAGTACTGAACTATTCTTTTAACCATCCTGTTGTGTTCAAAAACTGGATAAAACATTTGTGTAATAGGTCAAAATCAACATTATGAAAAATACTAAAAATTAATGTAACAATAGAAACCCGTCTCGGGTTACGACTGTAACCCTTGTTCCACGAGAAGGGAACGAGACACTGCGTCGGTAACGACACTTTGGGGAATCCCCTCAGCGTAGCGCATCTGAAGCATGAATGAAACTATCCCAATCCTGATTGGTGTTGCGTCATGACGTAACATGTGACAGCATACTCGGAAGCTACAAAGGGACGCCGGCACACAACAGAGTCAGCTTTTGCGATGAAGCAAGCCGCTCCCAGGCATGGAGAGGTGTGGCAAAGAGACGCAGTGTCTCGTTCCCTTCTCGGGGAACAAGGGTTACAGTCGTAACCCGAGACGTTCCCCTTCGAGGGAACTCGCACTGCGTCGGTAACGACACTTTGGGGAACGTATACCCACTATGCCACCCCAAAACATGCCTGTCCTAGTGTGAAGCTGAACCAGGCACAACATAGGACGAGAGCACTCGTGCACCCGGCGTGGAGGGAAGGTCCAGGCTATAAAACCTGATGAAAGTATGCGGGGTGGACCACCCAGCCGCATCGCAGATCTCCTGCAACGGGACTCCTGAAAGGAGGGCCCTAGAGGACGCCATGCCTCTAGTAGAATGGGCCCTCAAGGCCACAGGTGAAGGAAAACCGCGCACCTGATAGGCCAAGGCAATAGCCTGAATAATCCAACTACTAATCGTCTGCTTGGAAGCAGGAAGTCCCTTCTTGGGTGATCCAAAGCACACCAACAACTGTTCTGACCTCCTCCAATGAGAAGACTTCTGAATAAAGATATTCAATGCTCTGACAGGGCAGAGCAGATGAAGCCTCTCTTCTTCCGCCGACACATGAGGCGGAGGATGGAAGGCCTGAAGAACCACCGGCCGTGCCACATTAGATGGCACCTTGGGCACATAGCCAGGCCTAGGGTATAAAATGGCCTTAACTCCCCCAGGGGCAAACTCCAGGCAAGTCGGCGAGATAGCCAAGGCCTGGAGATCCCCACTCTCTTGAGCGAAGTAATCGCTAGGAGGAAGACCATCTTAAAGGTCAGGTTCTTCGCTGTAGCCGACTCGATAGGTTCGAAGGGGGAAAGTGACAGCCCCTCAAGGACCACAGCCAGATCCCAAGTTGGGACACTGGAACGAGCCGCAGGCCTCATCCTCCATGCACCACGTAGGAAACGCACGACCAGCTGGTGACTCCCCAGAGGCCCAACATCTAAAGGCGCGTGGAAAGCCGCAATGGCAGCCACGTACACCTTCAGTGTGGACGGGGTAAGACCAGCAGAGAAACGATCTTGGAGGAACTCCAGCACTGAAGCCACCGGGCAGTTAACCGGGTCCAACCCATGTTCTCTACACCACGTGGAAAACACATTCCACTTTAAGCCGTACAATCTCCTTGTGGAGGGAGCCCTAGAACTGAGTATGGTCTCGATCACTCCAGCCGACAAGCCAGCCTCTAGGTACCGCGCCCCCTCAGGGGCCAGACCCACAGTTTCCACAGCTCTGGCCGAGGGTGAAAAATTGTGCCCCCTGCCTGAGACAGCAGATCCCTCCTCAGAGGGATCTACCACGGCTGGCCTGCCAGGAGTGACATGATGTCTGAAAACCATACCCGGGCCGGCCAGAACGGGGCTACCAGCAATAGACTGACCCCTTCTTTCCGGACCCTCTCCAGAACTCCCGGGAGCAGAGCGATCGGGGAAAAGCGTACAGGCGTAGCCTCGGCCACGTCTGTACCATGGCGTCCAACCCCAGCGGGGCTGGATGCCTGAGAGAAAACCACAGTGGACAGTGGGTCGTCTCTCGAGACGCGCGAACCTCTCGCATATCGACTTCACCACCTCGGGTGAAGTCTCCATTCCCCGGGCCTCAACCCCTGCCTCGACAGGACGTCTGCTCCCCGATTCTGGTCCCCGGGGACATACATCGCTCTGAGAGACGACAGTTTCCCCTTGGACCACAGGAGGATCTGGTGCGCCAATCTGCACAGAGGGCGCGACCTCAGACCCCCCTGATGGTTCAAAATACGAGACCACTGACATATTGTCTGCTCGTATTAGGACATGGTGACCGCTGAGATCTGGGAGAAAGCTCCTCAGAGCCGTGTAGACCGCTAGCATTTCCAGACAATTTATGTGCCATGAGGAATGCCGGGCCTGCCACAGACCTCTCGCAAAGCGGCCGTCCATGAGCGTGCCCCACCCCGTAAGGGATGAGTCTGTCGAAACGACTTTTCGGCGACATGACACTCCCAATACTGGGCCTTGGGACAGAAACCAAGGTCTCTTCCATATGGACAGGGCACGAAGGCATCGGCGCGTGACTCTGATCATATGGAACGGGTTCCCTCTCGAGGAAAACTCCTTGGTTTTTAACTACCCCTGTAGGGGTCTCATGTACAGAAGGCCAAAAGGTAATACGTTGGACGCAGCTGCCATGAGCCCCAGCAGTCATTGGAACTGCTTTACAGCGATAGCGTGGCCTAGCTTTATCCTGGCCAAACGGAAGAACCTGATATTGGAATGCTTCGCCCCCCGAAAGCGAACCTCAGGCTCTTCCTGTGAGAAGGAATGATGGAAACATGGAAGTTGCGTCCTTCAGACCTATCTTGACAAACCAGTCCTCGGATCAGATCTGACTCACGATGGTAGGAATGGTGAGCATCTTGAACCTGAATCTCCTGAGAGAACGATTCAAGTGCCGCAGATCCAAAATTGGACGCAACCCCCCATCCTTCCTGGGAACTATGAAGTACCGGCCATAGAACCCGGACTCCCTGTCTGGCTGAGGAACACGCTCTATGGCCTCCTTAACCAACAGGGAGTGAACTTCCTGTTCCATCACCCGACCCTGCTCTGGGTGCACCGCAGTCCAGACCACCCCATCGAACTTCGGGGGGCGGTAACTGAACTGCAGTCTGCACTATATGCAGGACCCATGGAGATATATTCGGAAGGCATTGACATGCGCCGATATAATCTACTAAGAGAATCAGCCTCTCGAGACTGACCTTGGGTGTTCTTCGAGTATCGTTTACGATCCCCTGAAGCGGAATACGGCAGGAATGATCGAAAACAATCTTCTATGTGCGGACGCTTTCGCTGCCAGGCCGCAAGCCTTAGGGGCGGACACTGCAGCGTGCGTTCGCCGGAAATCGATGTGGCCCGAAGCGTATTGGACGGCGGGATTCCAACATCGATTTCCTGAGGGTTCCGAGGTGGAAACGACCTCAATTGCAAGGGGGGCAACCGTCAGAGGCCCTACGAAAGCGAGGACCTCTTTCCCGAAGCCTTTCTTGCCTGAAGGACGGTCCTCAAATCGACCTTCGGCTCGGCGAGAGCGCCATATAAGCCCTGCCCACCAATACTGATGTATAACAACAAGGTTTGGTGGGCAGTATCGGGGCTTTAAAGGACGACGCAACGTCAGGGGAGGGACAGTCACTCGGAGTACAGTTTAATCCATGACTTACACAACTCATTGTGGAAGTCAGGAAAAAATGGTAAACCCCAGCGTTGAGGCTGAGACCTGTGCTGCAGGAAGCGCTCACTTGCACTTCCTGCCTGCTTGTGGCCAGTTAATATTAAGTTTGGCCACAGCAGGAGTCAACACATCAACCAGCTCCTCATGTGCGTGTGAATGCAGTGGCGAGCTCTCTGCAATTTCACCCACTTCGATGCTGAGCACGTCTAATAATTCCTCAGAATCAGACAGCTCAAACATCGGGTCCTCCTCCCGTGCGGAAGAAGCCGCGATGCGGGCTTCCGCACGGGGAGTGAGATGATCGGAACTGTCAGACGAGGACTGAGAATGTGCCGCAGCAGTCTCGAGCTCTCCTAATAGATACATCTGCGAGCCCCACGATCTAAGCCACCACGCCGCCTTGGCGGACGCGGGTCCCGAACCGCAGGGCGCGCGAGCCTGGCCGCATCAAACACAGCCAGGCGGGAGCGCAGCACTCTGATCGGCAGTGCTTCACAGTCCACACAGGCAGCTCTCTCTCGAGAGCTGCTTGTGCGTGCTGCTCTCCCAAACAACGAACACACTATTAGCTGATGTGTGTCCACTCGCCAAGATAATATATATTGCTTGTGACAAACAACACCAAATAAGACACACAATGACACAGAGCGCTTGCTGAAGAGCAAAAAAGCTGACTCTGTTGTGTGCCGGCGTCCCTTTGTAGCTTCCGAGTATGCCGTCACATGTTACGTCATGACGCAACACCAATCAGGATTGGGATAGTTTCATTCATGCTTCAGATGCGCTACGCTGAGGGGATTCCCCAAAGTGTCGTTACCGACGCAGTGCGAGTTCCCTCGAAGGGGAACCACTATTGTGTGTATTGCAGTCATGTAAAAAAAAAAAAAAGTTTATATAATTTATATTATATACACATACATACCCGCATGAGGTTAAAATGGGTTTCTCACACTTTTTAGTGCTTCAGTAGTTTAGTAATTGAGATCCAAAAAACTAACAACCTTTGACAGATTTTTGACTGTGAAACTCAAACAAGATGAAGAAACGGCAACTTTTCCTAGGGCAATTCAGAAGGCAAGTCTCACTTTCATGTACACTTTGAGTCTTTAATTTCATAAGATTTCATGTATTTCAAATTTCAGTGTTTAACAAGATTTTACAATAAAGGTTTTTCTATTTCTGGGAGGTTAAAATGAGTTTCTCACACTGCTGCAACAGTTTAATGATCCAAAAAACTAACAACCATATAACCTCTTAACAGATTTTTGGCTGTGAAACTCAAAAAAGATGAAGAAACAGCAAATTGTCCTAGGGTGATTCAGAAGGCAAGTTTCAGATTCATGTACACTTTGAGTCTTTAGTGTCATAAGTTTTCATGTATTTCAAATTTCAGTGGTTAACACGATTTGACAATAAAGAACTTTGTTTTTATCTGACTCTTGGTGTTTTTCAAAGTGTTGCTTTTTGGCAAATTGCATGGAAAACAACAGGGGGAGGGGGCAGTTTGAAACTTTGAATGCACAATCATGACCCTAAATGAAAAATTTCAAGAAAAAAAAAAAATAAGTTCAATAAGCAGTTTGAAAATAGTAGTGCAACAGAGCATGCACAAAGAAAGAGAACTTACATATTGTGCATTTGCACAGAATCTCACCATGCGGCCTGTTAAGGACACGGTGTTACTCATTTGTTTCTCCCAGACATCTCTGTCCAGATACACCAGTAAACTCATTGTTAACCAGCTAAAATAAGGGCTCAACTCTTGGATCCAGATCACGTAGTGAGGAAAAGTCAAAGCCTGACCTCTCCACCCGGTGTCAGACAAGTCAGCATGACAGCTGAGCAATCAAAAACAGCAGTCGACCCATGACTTCAACACCGCACAGACTCCAGCCGCTGCGGCACACTTCATTTGATGAAGTTCAGGTCCCTCCTGTCCTGTCAATCAGCGGGGAGCATGACAGCATTATCCACGTTCCTCCATCCAAGGCAAATCATTTCTGAAACTGCCATGTTGAGATGTCTGCTTACCTTGAGATTCTCTCAGCTCTCGATTTCTGATTCTGCTACTCCCTCTAGGCTTTTAGACAATATTGCAAAAAAGGGACAGTCATTTGTAATGAATAAAATCTGATATTTGTGGTCTATACATCAAGTATTTCACAAAGCAGTTGTTCTTAAACCCATTGAAACTCCCAAAACGATTTGCTAAATGATCAAACACTAAAATGTAACATAATCTGTATGCGGTACCCATAACAGCCCATTTTGAAAGAGTTGCACTACAAAGTGGTTTTTCAAACCATGGGATGCCAACGACTCACCCACCAGGGTCCAATAGACTGCATTTACTAATCAACCTCAACATTAAATTCAGGCTTTACAATTGATTTTAAGGGCTACTTGATAATAATTAATCCCCTGCTGAAGAGTTTTTGTTTCCTTAGAAACCAAGTGCAACCACAAGCTGCCCCGCTGAAGCATTTTTGCTAAGCTGGTTTCCTTCACCTGTGTTGGCTTGTTAAGCCAGAGGGCTTTGACTTCTTTGTTTCAAAGAAATTAATTGCCTTTAGGGGAGATAAATAGCAAGTGACAAGCACTGATGCCAAAAGCAGGGATCCCAGTGGAATGAAAAGTGCCATAAAGAAAGGCCATTTTCACATTGTGGCATAGCTGCCGAGGCTCAGTGTGAAACGACGGGCTGGATGTATTAAACTCTCTTAGCCTCTTGTTTTTCTGTTCTCTAATTACAGTGGGGGAAACATAACAGGTGACTTATGATGCATCAACAGGCCTACAGAAAATCGCCAGAAACAACTCGGCTGAAATGCTGCAATCGCTGCTCATTTGGATGTTTTCATTGGTTTTACCAAAACAGACCTGGCGAAAAGTTACAGTTGGCCAAAAAAAAAAAAAAAAAAAAAAAAAAAAAAAAAAAATGGTGAGAATAGGGAGTCCAGACATACATGGACTGTTCAACCAAAAATGTAAATTCTGTATAGTATTCTGTATTGTGCATAGCATTTATTTATGAATAGTATTTTTGTTTCCATACTATGGAAATCAATAGGGTCCATGAACAGCTTGGTTAACCATATTCTTCAAAATATTTTCTTACAGGTTTAAAACAACTTGAGGGTGTGTAAATGACGACAGTATTTTCACTTTTGGGGTGAACTATTGCTTTAATGTTATAGTCAGTGCGCCTAAACTGTATTACAAGAGTGTCAGATGGAAAAATCTAAGACCACTAGTAAATTGTAATCTAAAATTACCACCACCACTAGTAAACTGTAAATTACCACTAGTAATTTTAATAATTTAATATGTTTGTTAAAATAAATGTATCAACCTAACAATTTGAGTGAAGTCGAAAAGTAAATACTACATGAATTTGCACTGTATACACACAACATTGTTAAAAAATGAAATAAATAAATAAACATGTTAAATTACAGCACAAAATAAACAGCTGTGGTTGCCAGAAATTCACTGTAAAAATACAGTGACAATATTTCAAGTGTTACTGGATTAGTGTCTGTTTACTTTACTTATAACTGTATATTTCAATCTTACAACTGTATATTTCATTATTTGATATAATCTTAATTTACCAGTTCGACTTGAACTAACAAGTCTTTTACCTTAAAATGTACTGATAACCACCATTTTTTTGTAAAAACTTTCTTTGTATATTTGTAGTGTAAATTTACCCAAATATCACATACAGATGATATAAGAAAGAAACATGATAACTTTACCATATCAATAAAATGATAACTCAGAAAAAGGCCTCATTAAAAAAAGACTTATTTTTTAGAGACTAAATTAAAGAAAAAAATATAATTTCATACAAGCCCTTATAGTCTAAGCTGAATCGCCCCACCTCTCTCAAAAAAAGCGTAGGTCAAAATCAAGATGCCACCTGACTTTTGAATACCTTTACCTAACGGCCTTCACAACTGTACAAGTTCTAAAATCAGCAAGACTTCACCGAATCCAAAACTGTGCCCCAAAAATACTCTGTCATGTTCACTTACTATAAACTGCTAAACAGAAACTATAGAGGCTTGTTGCTTTTCATCTTCTCTTTTAGCTTCCCCTCCATTCTGCTTCGTACATTATAAGACTGAGTACTGAAGAACATTTCAGATGACTGTTATTTATCCAGCAGCGTGCACTGGAAGTGAAAGACAGTCAGGGATTGGGAGGCTGAGTGCTTTATCTCCTGTGCTTTCACAGAGCGCTGAGGCGCATCAGAGATGCAGAGAAGGGTGAATGCACTTCTCCAGCACCGAAAGAAAAGAAACAAAACAAGCAGGCATGTATCTAATTAGAACAAAAAGAGTCAGAAACAGAAAGAAGTCAGCTGTGACAGACCAGATCAAGTGGTGAACCTAAACAATCAGATAGGAGATGCTGTTACCAAAAGGACTTCAGAACGAAACAACATGCATTAAATTGCATACGATTAACACATAATGCATTTAAAATAAGGGATGGGTCACAATAGTTAAGTGGACTAATGTAACAACTGACTGCCCGATTATTTTTTAAAGGAATAGTTCACCCAAAAATTTAAATTTACTGAAAATGTACTCACCCTCAAGCCATCCATGATGAGTTTGTTTCCGCATTGGAACAAATTTGGAGAAATTTACAGAACTTGCACACCAATAGATCCCCTTAAGTGAATGGGTGCCGTCAGAATGTGATGTTTTATCAGCCGTTTGAACTCTCAATAATTCACAAGTAATCCATACAACTCCAGTCCACCAATTAACGTCTTGTGAATTCTGACGGCACCCATTCACTTCAGAGGATCCGCTGGTGAGCAAGTGATGTAATGCTAAATTTCTCCAAATCAGTTCAGATGAATAATATAAAAAACTCATCTACATTTTGGATGGCCTGAGGGTGAGTAAATTTTCATCTTTGAAAGAACTATTCCTTTAACCAGACCAAAACAAACAGTGCAACAGAGTGTGCCCACATTTTCAGATGCCTTGGCTCTAGAAGTATTTTTCCCTCATCTAATTATTTAATTAATTAAAATGTAATAATTAATTAACATTTAATAATTAATAAAAATGTAGTAATATAGTTTTAACCAGGAATTCCACTGTCAAACACAATTATTTTTAAAAAGTAAATAAATAAAAAGCTGAAATAATGAGAAAATGAACAGGATTTTTGCTTCCGAAACCTGATTTATATTCCGTTACAAAATACAAAGAGAACGCATAGAGAGTAGATCACCGCACAAGTCCTGCTGAGTGGGGTTACAAACCAAAGTTGGTGGTAATTAACTGAAATCAAATAATTTGTTCTATCAAAGTACATTAAGATAAAAGCAATTCAAATGAAATCAAACCACGTTAAATCCTTTTGAATGCCTTTCTCCTGAAAGAGGCACAGATGATGAATTAGGCTCCTGTATGGGTTTTTAAAACATTCCAGCATCAGCCTCTCAGCCCTATAGCTGCATGCCAGGTGGCAGCTGGGACAGTTGCCTTTTAATCTGGTTTGGCGGTCCTAAATCACTGCCACAACAGCAGGCATGATGTAGGGGAGTTTGGAAGAGACATTCACTCAGACGCTCCTCTGGCCATGGGTTGGGTTCTGTCTCTCTCTCTCTCTTTCCCCAGGTGTGTGGCCTTGTTTGCCATATGTCAAGTGAGTGAACCACTAATATCCACAGGACACCAACAGGAGCCTGCCCAAAAACAAGTTTTTATTTATGTGGTATGACATTGAAAACCACAGTCTGTCACATAGGCTGAAAGAATCTTTGATCGTTCATGCTTCAGTCATGAGTGTTATTATGATGATTTTTAAAGATTCAACAGTGTAACAAAGCTACATGCTAACTATGAGGCACCTCATGAGGGTGCCCAACTACTTGTTCTGGACAGGCTGTCAGACTGATAGGCATACTTTAGCCCCAGGATAAAACTGTCTCGCAGACTGTTGAATCTCTGCAGCTCTGGTCCACTGTCTGCATACATTGCTCAGAGTCAAGCATTAGTTTTAACCCGTTTAAACCCTTATGCCATTTCGAAGGGTGTTGAGTCCTCTTTAATAGAATGAAAGCCAAATCCCTCTAAGTGGACCAAAAAGTGAACAGAGTTAAAAAAGTACCCAGTTCTTTTAGAGTTCACACAGTCTCAGGTCTCTTTTCACATTACCATTCATGCATTTAGCAGATGCTTTTATCAAAAGCAACTAACAACAGAACTAGGGATGGGCGATATGGGCTTTCACAATATTTCTGGTATTTGTTAACGATACCTGTTTCTTTAGAGAAAAGTATTATCTTTCCTATTTTTACCCCAAATAGGGTGTTGTGAGCATTACCGAGTACACACGTAATGCAATGACTGTTTAATTCATACTGGAAGCCGGAGAGCGCCCTTGCGCAGAAACTCCACATATCCATAGCAGAAGTAATACTACTGACCACGCTCCATGAAGGTATCCAGTTATCGCTGAATAAAACGCACAACGGAGATAAGAGAAATTTTAACTGATGAAACTTGAAGACAATAAACATACGATTGCACAAAATATATGGTTTGTCTGTGTTCTTCAATCTTGGGTATTTTTATAAGGAAAGTATATTTATAATGCAATGCTAATCGACATATACTTTATCACTGTATATAAAACTATCATTCTGTAATATGAAACCACGTCTGGTAACAAAAAGAAGTATTTCAAACACTCGACTATGTTATTAAGTTAATTTGGAGAAAAGGCATATCAATAAATTATATCTTTGTTGGACAACAGGTTTGTAAACAGGCTCATACACATGCAAAACTGTATCGCACACATACTGTACTACATTTATTCAGACTGATTTTTTTGTGCACTGTACAGCCCATAACCAAACCAGTTACAGATTGTAAAAGGAGCTCGAGCTCATCATTTAGCGATATACTCCTCAATTTCACGTCTGCTTTCCGCAATGTCGCTTCGCACTGTCGTACACAGAAATATGTCAACAACTAGACTTTATCGTTATTATCGCGGGAAGACTAATTCTTATCGTAGGGAGAATTTTTACCGGTATATCGCAAACGATAAGATATCGCCCATCCCTAAACAGAACATTTGGTTTTGGTTTAGCTTTAGCTGTTTTTTCTTCGCTCAAAATATCATATTTTTGCATTATTTTTAGTTTTAAGAAAATTAATGCATTCAATCATTTTAATATAAATCTATATCTTGATATATACACAACTGTTCAAAAGTAAGATTTTGCAATACTCTTGAAATAAATTTTGTAAGCTCACCAAGGCTGCATTTATTTGATCAAAAATACAGTAAAAACAGTAACATTGTAAAATATTATTACAATTTTAAATGAACTGTTTTCTAATTTAATATATTTTAAAATGTAATTTATTCCTGTGATGGTAAAGCTGACATGGTGACATAATCCTTCACAAATCATACTAATATTCTGAAGAAACATTTTTTTTTAATTACCAGTGATGAAAACGGTTGTGTGTCGCTTAATATTTTTGTGGAAACCATGTCATTTTTTCAATATTCTTTGATGAACAGAAAGTTCAAAAGAACAGCATTTATTTGAAATAGAACTCTTTTGTAACATTTTAACTGCCTTTACATTTTTACTTGAGATCAATTTAATGTGTCCTTGCTTAATAAAAGGATTCATTTATTTTTTTAAACTTACCCTAAACTTTTGAACTGTACTGTATTTTGATATGAATATACATATTTACAGGTAAATTTCAGCAAATTGAATCATGTTTGATTAATCGTACAAAAAAAATTGGTTAATTAAAATACATTTTTAATCTACTGAAAGCCTCAGGCTACATCCATTCACACAAAAGTATTATATTTCTAAAGTAATTTCATGACTTTCATGCAGCATTACAAGGTGGTCCAGCTAAACCCTCGAGCCTTCATTTGTGCAGAACACTGAAGACCTCTGAGAGTCTCTGAGTAGTTTATATATAATATGATCCTCATTGTTGTCTCCACAGAAATAAAATAAGTGGCTCATCTCCTTCTCTGTGTGTCATCATTACCTCTATACGGTTCACAATATTACAAATGAACCGCACAGCAGTCCTAAAGCCAAATGTACTCAGACCAGACCTCTAAGAAGCACATTTTGGACCGTTTGTCACAATTCATGCAAATCATTTGAGCCAAATTATTTATTTTATTTCTGATTCAATACCTGTTGCTGTGTCATTTATTTTTACATTAAAATGTAAAATTCTTCATATGAATAGCAAATATCTGGTTTTGAAAACTGTGTTTCTTACTGAAGGCACTCGTCTATGTATTTGTAGTTAAACCCAACAGATAAACTCCTAATTTCCTCTGCTTTTCCTCTGTTTTGCTCATTAAGAATATTTGCTAATCTTTCAGTCTTCAGTATAAAAGCACTAATTATTTATTTCGTACCCATAATTCATTGTCTCTTATTTGCCATATTCGAATTGAATCATTTCCAAGTATTCTGTTTTACAATGACTGGTCCTCCACTAAACACAAAATGTGGAAAGAGAAAAGGAGACAGAGCGAAAGAGATAAGAGAGAGAAGAAGATCCACTGCTTCATTAATCACATTACTTATGCTGCACATTTCACAAAAAGCTTCATCTTAAACCTCTGAATAATTAATTGAACAGTGAGAACACACAAACACACACACCGGTCTGAACATGGGTCTCCTCCCCAGCCCGAAAGTAATTCACCAAGCACTCGCCTACGATAACAGGCCACCATGTGTTTTACCAGATCTAACAGCTGACAGACTGTTCTCTAAAAAAACGGTGCAAAGACATCCAGATCCAATTAAAATGGGTGCATAAATCCACAAACTATAACAACATATGCACTCTCCTGACTGTGCTATTAAAAGCATCCAAAATACTTTGCTCAAGTAGTGGCCACTGTGACGTGAGTGCATTTCAAGTACTCATTGATTTCTTCACTTGTTTCTGATTACTAAGACACAGGCTTAAAAATTAACACTCAGAGAGCCCAATACAAGTACAAATTAGCTTCAGTGGGTAAGTAAAATTTAGTAGCCAAGAGATGGTTAATAAAAGAGTTAGTAGCCAATAGATGGTCTGTTCATATAGAACTGCAACATAATAAATGGTGATTAAAAAGTGATGATTTACCAAAAAAATTAAATTCTGTAATAATTTTCTCACCCTCACATTGTATCAATGACTTTATTTTGTGGAACATAAAAGAATATATGTCTTGAGAATATTTTTCTTTTTTTCTTTTCTTGCCATAAGTCAATGGTAACCAAAACTGGTTACAAACATTATTTCAAATTTATTTTTCAGTGTTCCAAGAAATTCATTCAGGTTTGGAACAACATGAGGGAGCATTTATTATGTAAATTAAATTTTTTGGGTAAACTAAACTAACTTTTATAAATCAAATTGTATAAAAGTTAGTCAGATCCTCACTGATGAACAAATTGTCTCATAAAGAACATATCTGTTCATTTTGTAGACTACAATATACTGTATGATGCTCTGACTGAAATAATTATTTGCAATATTTGTCATAATATGCAAAGAAAAAAATGTATTTCATTTTTTCATAGAGACAAAAATAACTCCATTTATGTATCCATCAATCCATCCATCCTCCAAACTGTTTAGACTATGCAGGGAAACACAGTGGATGGCCAGTCCATCACAGGACCGACAAAAATATTTATTTTATTAAAAAAGCAAAACAGTTTAATGTAAGATATATTTAAGGCTGGAAAATTCTCAATTCTAACTGCCAAGGGAGGCAAAAAGTTCATTTTGGACCCTGCAGACCAGATGGAATACCCTTTGGTACAATAAAACATCTTGACCATCTCCATTAGCTTGCACAGAGCTGGTTCCAGCATGTCAACATAAAATACAGATGCACATGATGCCATAGGCCAGCAGATTACCGGTGCGTTGCAGGATTAGCTCCAACAGCAATGCTCAGCCACAACCACTCGATCCGTCAAAGGTCAGAACACTTAATGACTCAGCTGAATGTGTGGCCAACTTCAACTGAACTTCAATCGGACCAAATGGGGCGTGCAACAGAACGCCAACAAAAACAATGAAGCCTGTCACACAGGTGCTAGATGAATCACCTCCAGAAGCAAGGCTACTGCTCTTACCAGAACCCAAGTGCTTTGCTTTGTCATCTCCCTTGTCATTTTAAACCCCTTTTCAGAAAGTGCTTTGGCTCGGGATTAGCATGCATTATTGCTTCCCATTTTATAGAGTATCACATGGATAATTGTAAGGTCATCCACCAAGCAGGGGCCGTTTTACTGAGACCACTGGACCAATTACCTGGTTGGGAAGGAGGAAACACCTGAAGCTGAGGCATGGATTTATACCCAGAAAAAAACCTGTAAATGAGTTCCATATGTCAGATATATAAAAAACACACTTTTTGAAGTAAAACTTTCCAGACATTGACACAAACCACCTATGAAAATAAATGCAGACCAACCTGAGAAGGTCAGTCTTTTAGGTGGGATGGAAGTGGTGTGCAACCACAACCCTGTTCTAAAACGTAATTCACACTTAACCAACAGACGCCATCCAATGTCAATAATCACCAGATTACAGTGCGTCACTTCTCAGACACTCTACAACCCAACAAACACTGACCAACGGAAACAGATGCCGACAGGGTAACACACAGATCCAACTAAACCCGACGAACATGTCTGTTAGCATTGGTTAGTGTCTGTCTATGCGGTGTGAATTAGCTTTAAAGGGATAGTTCACCCAAAAAATGAAAATTCTGTCATTAATTACTTACCCTCATGTCGTTCCAAATCTGTAAGACCTTCGTTCATCTTCGGAACACAAATTAAGATATTTTTGATGAATTCCGAGAACTTTCTGACCCTCCAGTTGTTTACGTTCAGATCAAAGCGTAAACAACGTATCCGCGTACATACATTGCATACATTGTTTACATATGTGATACTCTCAAAAATGGTGCCAGGGTGACACTGAGGAGACGAATTGTTGAACAAAGTCGTTATTTTTGTTTTCTTTGCGCACAAAAAGTATTCTCGTAGCTTTGTAAAATTACGGTTGAACCACTGATGTCACATGGATTATTTTAACGATGTGCTTACTACATTTCTGGACCTTGATGGTGTTAGGATCCTTGCTGTCTATGGAAGGGTCAGAGAGCTATTGGAATTCATCAAAAATATCTTAATTTGTGTTCCGAAGATGAACAAAAGTCTTACAGAATTTTACATTTTGGGTGAACTATCCCTTTAAGAACACATCCAAACCATCACTGAACCATAATCGATTTGGAATATTCTATAAAGGCAGCAACACAAATAGTGCTCTGCATGGGTCACTTGATTTCAATATTTGTTTGTCAGGTGTGAATTCCGGATACTTTTTGCCATTGCGGTAAATGGAAAAAAGGTCCATATTATACGGAATTAACCCTGGCATTTGAAGCAAATTAAATTGCTGCTTTAAAAACATAGAGAAAACTAGTCAAAGAAGCCATCGTAATTAAGTTGCTTACCATTTAAAACAGCCTCCACATCTGGAATGCTACGATCATGCCCTACAATACTGCCTCTGTAAGCAGCTCCCTGGGTTTCATAACAGAGCAATGATATCTGCCCTTTCCTTGAGTTTCACGAAAGCATTTCTCCTATGTAGTGTAACAAATCAGCATTGCCTTTGCATGACTGAGGTCATTTGAACAATCACTGTTTGTGCCTTTATTGACTTTCCTCCAATAGCAGGTAAAAATCACAGTTGGACAATAAGCCAGCACAGCATGCCTAGATATAATCTCATTTAATTAGGCTCTGGGGGCGTCCTCCCGATTTCATTACGAAAGGATAGTGCTTAACCTGCTTTTTGGGGCATGCTCTCTTAAAGGGGGAAACATTTCCAGCAACCTTGAACTGTTTATAATAGCCGATAAATATCTGAAGCGAGAGTCACGGGTAAGATAAAAGAGGGTTTGATATAATGAAGTGTGGTTTGAGTAAACTACTTTTCAATGATGCCTTTCCATCTGCCTGCACCGGTGCTGGATTAGATGGCAAACAATGATTAAAGGTTCACTAAACAGACTGTGGAAAGAAGTTTTTATCAAGCATCCTAAGAGAGCATATGACACAACTACACTGATGACTTCGCAGCGATTGTCCTTATTTTTTATAATATGTGATAAGTGAATGAGCATTGCTGTATCATACGAAGGAGATATGAATGCAAGCACTCAAGCCTCAGAGTAACACTATTCAGATAATCTTTTTGAAAATGGCACCTTTTCTCTGTGAACACACCTGGATGACGAAACACTAAGATCCAGTGCACGTGTGCTAAGAAGTTCTTTCGACTTAACCCTTTGATGCATGAAGTATTCATTAAATAACAAGGGGGAAAAAATCACAAGGGAGGTAATCATTTGTCCAATGCAATAAATGATATTAAAAGAAGATATTCAAGGGGTGCTCAAGACTTGCAGCCATGTTGAATTTATGTTGTCATAAATAAAAAAAACACCATGACATATAAAGTGGGTGGTCATGTTGAATTATGTTTATGGGTCAAATGTAAATTATTTATGATGGTTTAGATGTAACAAAACACCCTGAATGGTTTAAAATGTATTTTAAAGAACTGTCGACTATAGTGAATGTCATGAATCAAAGGGTCAAGTTACATAAAATATGAATGTTAAAATATATATACTTTTTAAATAATTGATCAAATTATGATACACTATTACCTGCTGTTGTTTTTTTTGTTTTTTTTATCATAAATCTTGTTATGCGAAAGGCAACAGAGATGCAAAATTGCAAAGACCTTCTTTGTTTACAAATGCTGTTTTTGGTTACAAAAGACAACTTTGCAATAACTGCCTAGTTGTACTTTATATTGTGTATGCATTTAGATATTATACTTGAAACCAGAATCTCTTTTTCATCTCGCGTCTAGAATTGAGAGCACAAGGGGAAAACAAACTTGACAGATTTGTCTGTGCTACAAGCTGACAATCTTTGCTTTATCTCAATCCGACAGTGAACAGGGATTTGCAGCAAGTGAACAAAACCCCTGCAACTAGTTCAAGACTCATTGATCCCCACATCAAGATTCATTAAATATCTGCCCTTATTGATTTAGATTTTTCTGACAGTCACTCACAAATGCTACTTTGCAGCTAAAAGCTTACGTTATGCAAGCCATACAATGAATACATTGTGATATTCGAGAAATTTGTAACATTCACAACTAGTGGTTAGAAGTTGCCAGAAGTTTATGATATAACAATACACTGGCTATGTTTCAAGCATTACAGGATGGCAAATAAAATTTGTTTGTTACTGAAAATAACAAAGATGGCCCAACAGAAGTTCACATGATGATTTCATTTGAGTTCAGATCAAAATTGTCTTTTCAGCAACTATTGACCAATGATAAAATAGACAGAGACACCCATTCAAACACGAAACACCATTAGGGTAACATACGACACTAAAGTAATGCAATAAACTCTTCCTACATAACACAGTGCAACATAATTCACACCAATAAGTGATAACAAAAAAAGAGCAAACTGACTTAATGCAAGGAATTCTGGAAATATGGTACAAATTACAAGACGACCCTTACTAATAACAATTCAATCGTCATTTTACAGTTTAAATATATGCACTGCACTGCTAAAAGTAGCCTACATTTCTCAGTAAATAAGCCAATTCATATGTTTTAAGACTTGCGAAGAATACTAAAAATATGTTTTTAAAAAGTCATTCTTATCGAACAAATTCTTATATTCTTGTTTCATTTCCACAATATATCATGACTCTATAACATTCTTTACATACCAAATATTTCCGTCTCAAAATTCACAATATGATTATGATGGCTTGAGCTTATTCGTACTCTTTTGGTTCTATCCAAGCACACCACTAGTACACTACACCAGTAGACACTACCTACAGGGAATTGAATTACACCATCGACTACTATAACACGCGAGTGTGAAACATTCCAACCTCAACCTGACTACTACTCAATTCAACGCAACATTTTGGGAGAAAAAAAATGCTCGCGTCGCATCAAAACGTGTAGCGACATCAGGCGCGTGGCGAGCTGCGCTGACAGATTATAGGATGCTCCGCGAGCGCAAGTTTGATTGCTGCTGCGTCTGTCTTACCTTGCTCTGAATCAGCGTCCCTCAGTGTCTGAACATTTGAGAATATATCCCCGAATCCCAGTATGACGAGCAAGGTGAGGATATATTCGGACATCGTTGCTGAGTGAGGGCGAAGGCCACCGCACTTCTTTTGCTGAAGTCCGATTCCAGACCTCCGGTAGAGCGCCGTTATTCAGGAATGACAAGTGAAATTTGTCTGCAGAGCGCACCGACCCTCCTTCACTCCTCGCATTCAGATGGATTTCTAGGCGCGCACACACATGAGCTTGCAGGCGACAGTGTGAGCGAAGAGAGAGAGAGAGAGAGAGAGAGAGAGAGAAGGAGGGAGACGGAGGGTGTGCGGATAGATGGGGACAATAACGCACTGTGAGCTTGACTTTGATCGGTTTCCAGGCACCTGACGTAGCGCAAGGAAAGCAGGGGTTCGTAACATGGGGAATGCGCTAATTAAGCAAAAAAAAAAAATATATGTATATATTTAGCTTTTGCGTCAAATGTACTGGTTTAGTGAGGTAGCTCAAGGAACATAATAGTGGTGAGCAATGTGCGAGTTGTTCGATAACTTGGGTAAAGTAAGAGAGTCTACTTTTAAAAATACAACGATGCGCAATTTGTCAAGAGTCATCTCGCGCAAAGCAGTTTCTAGCGCCTATAGCACTTTAATTTGTTAAGGATCTTAAAGATGCTTTAAACAAAGTACAAAGGTTTCTGTCATATATATAGCCAAAATAGCCTGATAAATAACAACAGTGTTTGCGTTACCTTTGCAAACAAACGCAGTTTCCGTTCGCGAGCATCATCTGGGTGAAAATACGCGCTCTATACTGTCAGGTTTGAGCATCCCACTAAAATAATGTGTAAACCCACTGACACTAAACCTGGTTGGTTTAGGCCAGGTTTTATTGATTGTACAGGTTTTATTTGAGGGTGTCTCTTGTAACTCGCCCCCTGCTGATAAGGAGTGTTAAATGCCTTCATCAAACTGCAAAAGGTGGTTCAGAAGCCTCATTTATATTATGAAATTATGACTATAGAAACATAAAATGCTGAATAATATAAAAAAAATAACCCTGGTTATTAAATTAATATTCCAGTCACAAAAAAAGCATGACTGACCAGAGAAACCCAGAAATTGTTTAAGGTCAGTGAAACATTAAAGGGCTGCCCTTTAACACTACTGACATATTCACAAGCTTTTCTGTGTAGGCTTATAATAAGCAATAACAGCCCAAGGCAAATTCGATTTCACACTGGATCCCTGTACTATTTTGATAGATGGCAAAGATCAAATATAGTCAAAAACTGAGCCCAATTGGTTAGTTCTAAGGATAAACAAAAAAATAAATATTTAGTTGCTGCACTTGTCGTATATCTACCAATGGAACATTTTAAATCATACATTACCTTCATACGTTTAGGCTATATATTCATTAAATAGCCTACATATTCACAACAAAGTCAGATAATATGATATATTTGCAGTTTGTAATAAGGGTATAACAGTTAGAGTATTTATTTAAGAGATAATGTAGACTACATGTAATTTGTGAAAAATAAAATTCTGTCATCATTTACTCACCCTCACGTTGTTTCAAATCTGTATGAGTTTCTGTCTTGTGTGAAACATAAAAGAAGATATTTTGAAGAATGTTGGTAACCAAACAGTTGGTGGTAAACATTGACTTCCGTAAGGAAAACATACTATGGAAGTCAATGGCTACCACCAAC
This sequence comes from Schizothorax lantsangensis, assembly GCA_027422415.1. Lineage (NCBI taxonomy): Eukaryota > Metazoa > Chordata > Actinopteri > Cypriniformes > Cyprinidae > Schizothorax > Schizothorax lantsangensis. Next base: position 26,781,134 of record CM049848.1, on the reverse strand, counting down.
TGTTTGGTCACCAATATTCTTCAAAATATATTTTGTGTGTGTTTGTTCAAGGGAAGAAAGAAATTGATAACAACATGAGCGTGAGTAAATGATGACAACATTTTCATTTTTGGTGTATTATCCCTTTAACACAAAATAAAACCTGACTGGGTGATCAGGATACTGTATTGTGATAATGACCACTTGATTACATTACACATTTACCAAATAAATTGATATGAAATAATATAATTTGAGTTTAATTTATTTTTGTATTTTTTGTTTTGTAAGAAGAAAAAGACCACAGAGTCACAAAAATGGCCATCTGACTGTACGTTATCTCACTTAATAACTGATTAAATACACATGAAATATTGAATTGAAATTATTTTATCTTTCTAGTTGAGACAGTTGAGAAAAAAAACATGTATTGCTAGGAAACATGGCTTACTTTGAAGACACCCCAACATGCTGTGTCTTTCTGAATGATAAATCAGTGTTTAGTGTGTCTGTCTGTCTGTTTGTGCTCCAGTGGTCATGGCTACATGTGAAGATGCTGCAGACATCTATTGAAGATTGTGTTTTCAGTACACAGAATGCAAGGTCTGCCGTAGACTGCCCACACATTTACAGCCAATGGCTTGCTCCAGGGAAAGCACTTGTGCCTGCGCAGCAGTGACCCCCTCCAAAGCACAAGCAGTTCGGAGGCTTTCAGGATGAAACTTTCTTTATGCACAGCACTCATTTTTTTCTTGAGCATAGTCACAGCTGTGTTTGGCAAAAACCTTTCATATTCACTTACACTGAATTCAGTTTCTTCTCCGCCGCAACACTCTACCTACTGTATATTCTTATGCAACCATGTGAAGATGAATAACTGTGATGGCAAGTAAACATGTCATATTCTGAATATCTTCTTCTCAAACTGTTGCCAGATGGGTAAAAGTTAAGACGTTGTTGCACCATTGAAAATTTTAGGTCTTTTTTAAATTAATTTATTTCAAGTGTGCTGACTGAACGTAATATGTCAGTTCACCATTAATTAAAATATTCCATCATTGTAACAATTTCATATTTAATTTAAGACCAGGGATATTATAAACAAAGCAGAGCAAATTGTTCCCTTTGCAATTTTATGTACTGAATCTTCTGTTTTCTATGAATCTTATGCACATCATGGAGAACAAAGAGCTTGTTGTCTATGTGAAGACACACACATACACACACACAAAAAAACACTTTGTAGAGGAAACACAGCACAACAACGCAACTAATGTGACAACAAAAAAACTACAGTATAGACAGAATTAGCAAACTGTTGAACAATGCAACCATTTATTTATTCATGGCCCAGTGCAAGCTGGGAAGACAGGCAAAGAAAATGGGATTTAACCACAAAACCATTTTTTGTACAATATACCTATTTGATCTCATCGTAATTCCAACTTGCCACACCTGTTGATTCAAAAAAGTTGTGTGTTTATAAGAAACAAATTCATCATTTAGATGTTTTCACTTTAAAGCATCACTTCTGGTCAAAATACAAAATCCACCAACATACTTGTTTATATGCTGCATAACTCTTATGGACTGTTTTCCCTTGTAGACAGTTGCATATTTCTCTCTTGATTTAAATGAGATGGCTTTTCCACTGGAGAAAGCAATATTATGGATAGAGGACTCTTTTAGCCGGAAGCAATGGTTTGGAGTTAAAATGTCTTAGATGATGGATTTATGCAGCTTTTCACTTCACAAGACATTAACTGATGGACTGGAGTTGTGTGGATGACTTTTGGATTGTTGTGATGTTTTTATCAGCTGTTTGAACTCTCATTCTGACGGCACCCATGAGGATTCATTGGTGAGCAAGTGATGTAATGCTAAATTTCTCCAAATCTGTTTCAATGAACAAACAAACAAACCTAAGGGTGAGTACATCTTCAGCAAATTTTCATTTTGGGTTAACTATTCCTTTAAGCAAACCAAAACATGCAATAATGGAGTCTATCTTTGGTTATTTTTCAGCATCATTAACTGGATCTAACAATTATTTCTTACAGTGGAGTCTCACATAAGTTGCTGTTGTTATCTGTGGAGCTTTCAGTTGTGTGCCTTTTGTTTTTTTGTTGCCATAATAAAGTGCTGAGGTCCAGTGTGGAGTAATTGAGCTTCTTCTCACAATGGTCGGCCCTTTCTTAAAGGTCAGCAATTAAAAGGATTGCAGTTTCTCCAAGTTAAACAAGGCCCAGTGTCAAGCAGCTATATTGTTAAGACTCCAGGGAGAGAAGGTATCAAAATCTTACCATCAGTAATTAAATAATTGCATGTCAGTGATTCAAACCTCATTAAAAATGTTGCTCTGGCTTCATTATGAAGGTTGCATTTTGACACACAAATCAGAAAAATGCACTAATTGGTATGGCATATACTACATCTGAACTAAACCGTCAGCTATAACTGGTCTTAAGCATAATAATGGGAGCCTAAATCTGTGCAGTGATCAATGTTTCTGCTCTGTTGACTAAATTTTAAGAGTATATTTTTTGTGTTTATTATGTTTATTTTGTACCATTCCACAGTTTGGGGTTAGTAAGTGTTTTTGAATTTTGTTTTAAAGAAATGTAACATTTATTTAGCAGGGTGGCATTAAATTGATCAAAAGTGACAGTAAATCCATGTTTCAAAAGTTTTCTATTTTAAATATACATCCTGCTCTCTATTCGTCAAAGAATTCTACAAAACAAGTATCATGGTTTCCATAAACATTAAGCAACACAAGTGTTCTAACATTGATAATAAGATTTTTTTTTTTTCTTGAGCAGCAATTTAGTATATTAGAATGATTTCTGAATGATCATGTGACACTGGAGTAAATAAACACACACTTTCATTTTGATTTTCTGATGTCTTTAAGGGTATACTTGACTATTAGTTATAGAGCTACTCTTGTGTGTCATGATAAAATAAAAATATCTTGATTGCAAGATTAAATGACGTCATCTGCATTCTCCAATCCATGACGTTCTGCCGCCACTGTTTAGCATCAATGAATATTCTGTCATGTTGGGATTTGCATCACCATTCCATGCACTCTCTCAGTCTATCTTCTCACCTTTAACCTTAATTAGCAAGACAGGAACACAGAGAGAATGGTGAATGCAAAAATGCAAAGCCCTTGTACTAATAATTATTCTAGCGACGTCGTGGAGGGTTTTGGCCCTGTCAATAGCTGTGATGCTCACAGCGAACCTCCTGGTCCTGCTGAAGTTCCACAGGCCCACTGGCACATGTGTGAACATGACACCTCAGTGCCCCGCTGACATCACACCCATGTTTAACGCCAATTTTTGCACACACACACATTTGCGGGGGCAATGTGCAATAATACAACATACACGCTGATACAGAGTGCACCTTGTTTTTTTGTGATCTGAAGTTGTTGTTTTTTTTTAAACTAGAGTTTGAAAAAGAATGCAAAAAGTATAAAGATACTAAGCCAAAAATACTAAATACTAGTGCTGTCAAAAGTTTTTGTTTACATAATATATGTGTGCGTATTGTGTATATTTATTATGTATATATAAATACACATGTAAATATTTGCATGCATGTATATATTTAAGAAAAATATGTTATGTTTATATATTAAATATATTAATAAATAATATAAATTATATGAATATACATTGATATACATTAATATTTTTAAAATATATACATGCATGTTTTTGTATTTATATATACACATAATAAATATACACAGTACGCACACATACGTTATGTAAACAAAAACTTTTATTTTGGATGCGATTAATCGCGATTAATCATTTGACAGCACTACTAAATACTAAGCAAAAAAAGTATGTAGTATGTATATATAAAGTTTGCAATCTTTTTTTCTTTTTTTTATTCAGCAAAGATGCAATAAATTGCATAAAATTGAGTAAAAACCTTTGCTTTGTTTAAAATAATACATTTCAAATAAATGTTCTTTCGAACTTTCTATTCATCAAAGAATCCTGAAAACAAATGTATCACAGTTTCAACAAACATTAAACAACATAACTGTTTTCAACATTGATAATAATAAGAAATATTTCTTAAGCACCACCAAATCAGCATATCAGAATAATATGACTGGAGTGGCTAAAGAAAATGCATTTGTTAATTTTTTATTGTTATTTGTCATTTTAAATACATGCATACTGTACATATATACTAAACATTCAAGTGGTGATGCAGTCATAAAGTAAGATACTGTTCAACTTTATGCAAATGAATGGCAAAAACATCCTAGCGGCAGCCAATCACTGTGAGGTGAAGACAACGTTGCGACATCTGTCATGAGCGTTTCAAAGTCTGCACACAGACAGTGCTGGAGCTTCTTAAATTAAGACTTGTTTTGAGTTATAATGAAATGGAAAGAAGCTGGAAAGCAGAATTAGAATGAATAGGGAGCTTTGGTGGGATTTCTTACAGTCTCGCTAAGTGGAATGGCTTAAATGATGCATCCCGAGGTCTTGAAGGGATTGTTAATCACGGGTGGTGATGACAGCTATTTGTTAAATGCATTGCTTCAGTCGAAAAAATGAATAAACAATTGATTTAACCTGCAAGCCCCGTAACAGCAGTGCGTCCTGGGATTGTCAGCACACAGCATGTCCGTGCACAATTCTGCCTACAACATGTGTGCGTGTTCACACTTGGGATAAACTAAGGATGATTTAATAGCTCAAATTTAATAACAGCCCTTTATGAAATTAAAATATGACATTTGCCACCTCTTCACACGAGGAGGGCTATCTGTCATATTTACAAGCTGGCTCTAGAGATGTAAAAATGTTGAACTTAAAATTCAGAAAGCATAGATGGAGAGCTTTTTTGTCATCCTGTCACGATAGCCTACGTGATTATCTCTTTAAACATATGTATCAAAGGCTTTGGAGATAGAATATAATTCAAGCTCTTATGAAAATAAATGAGGAAAATTACATAAAAAAAGGGAGATTCATGCTACAGTTATTTTGTTTAAACACTCTAACAAGCCATGACATTCAAACTGTTTGTTTATAGTCTGAGTTAAAAATGTCCCTTGCTGTGTGGACACACAAATACAGAGACATGCATGAATTTGTCTCTGAGGTTACTTTCTGTCCTCACATACAGTCACACTCTCTTTCCAGGCAGACACGGGGAAGTGCACAGTGTACTGAAAAATGCTTGACTTAATACTGCCATCTACAGAAAACGATGGATCTTAGTCATAAAATCTCCCCACAATTCTTCACATTTATTACTCAGAACTGAATGAGGAAAGTAATGTGCATTACTTCATGGCCTTGAAACGATGAGAAGACAAATATGGACGACGAAATAAAGACTATATTTCAGCTGCACACATGTAGTTAAACTATGAGGCTGAAGCAAACCATGGCAGCAGTATGTCTGTAAGACATTACTTGATGCATTCTAATGTCACAGACAGAAGTATTGCTGTATAAATCAGTTGAATGTTTTCTGGTGGATTTCAGGCGAGTCTTTCGGCACTTGGTTCTGCTTATTGTGTCTGAGTGCTTTCTCCTGAAATTTTGCAAGCCCATTTATGACCAGAAGCTTTTATATATATATATATATATATATATATATATTATAATATATATATTTTTGAGGTGCATCAAAGTCAGATAAGACATGATCAAAAGATAGATAGATAGATAGATAGATCGATAGATCGATAGATAGATAGATAGAGTTTATATTATTATATGTATTATATATTATATATATAAATACATTTTAATATTATCATTTTTATATGATTACAATTTTTACTGTTATTATATTATTAATAATATATAATAATATATTATTATTTCTATTTATACAGTGTTTACCACTTTATCAAATTAGTATTAGTTTAGAACTACAGTTTTCTGGAAATCCAGGGTAATAATATTATAATAAGTAATTATTACTACAAATAACAAATAATAATGATATATAATAATATAATATAATACTATTAATACAATATATCATGTTAATGTATAGTGCTAGTATTTTATAGATATATATATATATATATATATATATATATATATATATATATATATATATTATTTTATTTTTTTTATAAACTGCAACTACATTTGACAGCCAGTCAAACGTCCTAAATGTCTCAAACGTCTTAAATGATGGTTGATACCTTCACTTATGCCCAGATCATTCAGATTCATCATGTTACGGTGCAAAGCACTTGCTTTGTGAAATGAAATATTCCATCTGTCATGCGAAAGATTCGATGACAACGTCCGTAAAGTCACACCAGCCTGAGCCTGAGTCCTGCCTGTGGTGCAGTACAGCGCAGTGGGGTGTAATGAAAGAGGGTATGTCAATACCAGCATAGGATTTGGCCGGACTAGTCATTTTGTTCTTTGCTGGAGCTCTTTGACTGTCTGTCCAATATGCCGGAGTGAAGCTCTTTATGAAAGGAGTTGTGTCAGAGCAGGCTGCCCTCATTCCTCCTCTGCAGTGTGGTAATGATGCTTTATCACTTTGCCTGTGACAGGTCTGTTTCCCTCTTTTGCTCAGTAATAAAGGTTGGCTGAGCTCCAGAGGGGACCTGGGATGCTGAAGGGATGGACAGATGATGCTCAATGGAATTGAAATTTAACCTAAAGGTATTTTCTCTGATCTGCACTTATGCACTCACGGGTGACCAGGCGCACACACACACTCTGAATCTTCCTTCATGGGCCCCACTACCATCGATTGGTCATGGATGAGCAGTTTAGCTGGAGGCTGAGACAGGTTTCCAAAGCACAATCACGGCTGGTCATCATCCTGGCGGGCAAGGAAAGAGAGAGAGAGAGACAGATGGAAAAAGCGCATATGAGAGAGAAAGAAGCCTCGGAGGGAAGGAGCAGAAGATGAGTGCGGAGCCATGGGACGAGGATGCCGTTAGATACCTCGCTAATGACTGATGAACCCTCGTTCCTCGCTGATTGAGATTAAGAGGCACCGGACAGCAAGCCTGCAGGGGTCAGCAATGAGTTAGGTCCCTTTACCTCTTATGACCTCTCTACCACCATCCATCTCATCGTCTTACTTTCTCTCCCAGTGGCCCTCTTCTCTTTCAGTGAATCACTTAACACGGTCTAAACTCTCCAGAGGCACACACCACGAGATCCTGAAACTTAGGCCTGATTCGCATTGCATTCTTAAGCAGTATGTAAGTGAATCAGCACATTAACTGCAACAGCAGGCCAAAGTTCACGCTGGCAGCGTTTCTGCTGCTTACTGAAAATAAAGTGTTTTAATGTTAAAGGGACAGTTCAGCCAAAAATGAAAATTCGGTCATAATTTATTCACCCTCATGACATTCCAAACTTGTATGACTGACTTTCTTCTGTGGAATGTAAAAGAAGATATTTTGAAGTATGTTGGTAAACATTTTCCGTTCATATTGACTTGTACAATGGAAAAATACAATGGAAGTCAATGGGAGCCAAAACTGTTTGCTTTCTTCTGTTGTGAGTAAATGATGGGGGGGGGCATTTTCATAAACGCCATAACTTCTAAAATGTCCAATTAGAAATGTAGTATTTTGAAGTACTAAACTTGAAGTACTTTATCACACCTAAAACTGAAATAAAAACCTGATCATCTTGCAGTCTAATTTAAATGAGAAGGGGAATTACATTTGTATTCAAGCAGTAGGTAAACAGAATCCAGACCTAAAAATGTAGTTATAATTCTAAAATATCGAGATTTAGTCAGGTTTACTGAATAAAAAGTGTTAGCTGTGTGTTTGCCACTACGAAACTTGAATCAAGCCAAAACATTTTTTCAATGTTAGTAGTTTGCTCTATTTTATGCTGCCTCATAAAAGCCTATATTGCAAAAGATAAATATGTTCATATTGCATTTTCAACATGTTTTCTGCTGAACACTGCAAAAATAGGCTTAGTTCCATATCACACTGCATACACAAGCACTGTGAATGCTGTAACCTGTTAATACTGGTGCCAATACAAGCATGTGGCACTTTTACCCCCTTTCCACCAGCAGGAACCAGGTGCTAGTTCAGAGCCAGTGCTCTTGCCGGTTCTTAGTTGGTTCGACTGGCGAGCCCTTTAAGAACCGGTTGCTTTTCCACAGGCTAGAGAGCCAATACAGAGCCAGGTCTTACGTCACTGAATACGTTTCATGTGTAACGTTAGTTTCACTAGCGCGGCCGCGGCAGCGCCAAACATAACAGACTTGTTCGAGGTGCATCGCGCCACGTAGACAGATCGATTGATCGGCACACAACACACTAAAGCACCGCGAGAGCGATCCAAAAGCATAAAGAGCCGTCTGCTTTCCAGTCTCTCCCGCAGCACCCCGATGCCTCGCACCGAACGGTCCGCGCAGTACCGATCCATCCCGAACAAGCCTAAACAAACTATCAACAATGGCGGACGTTGCGTTGCTATTGATGTTCATGGCTTTGCGAACCTACATCGGCATCCAAACACGGCGAATCCAGCGTGTTCGTGTTTAGCTGCTATTTCAAATATGGCGGTCCAAAGTTTCTGTTCGTCTTGTTGGTCACGGTAACCCCGCCCCCAGCCCCTGACGCAAGCGGTTCTTCCTTCTAGCCCAGCAATGTTTTGGTGCTACTTACGAACCGCTTTTCCTGGTTCGGAGCTGGTGCTTTGGGTGTCGAAAAACAAAGAACCGGTTTGAAACTAGGCTCTGGCACCGAACCAGCACTCGAACTGCCTTGGTGGAAAAGGGGTATTAGTCATTACTAATACAAGAAAATTCAACAAGTCACTCCTTTAATAGTCACACATATACAGACTTGTGACTAACATCTGACCCACAATGTAGCCTATTCTGTTCAAGAATTCTATTCTGGTAGTTCAAACAGTAGAGCACGACACTAGCAACACCACAGTTTTCAATGGATACCTTGTTAGTCATTTTGAACAAAAACAACTGCCAAATGCATACAAGCTAATTTAAATGTAAAATAACTGCCTGCTTAAACGGGATGTTCATTCACCAATTACATGATGTTCATTCATGTTTATTCTGTGCTGTAACTAGTATTAAAGAGGAAAAGATGAATGATTCACATGCCACTTGAACTGGGGCGAATACAGCAATCTCACACCACATTTAAGAGATTTCATTTAAAAAAAAAAAAGAAAAGAATTTGAAAGCTGAGACTTTGTGTTATATTAAAAGTAACAAAGCACAAGACTTATAGCAATTATTGGGTGGCTGGCGCACTACAAAAAGAATGTTTGGGGGCCCCGTACAAATTTATTTGCGTATGGGCGAGGGGTTGATTGCTAGCCACTGTTTCCAACCCATTTTAAGCCAGCAATAGAGTAATTTTTGAGTTAAATCAAACAACCCAGCATGTTGGGTCAAACATTTAACCCAACCTGCTGGGTCAAAATAACCCATGTGTTCTGTTTAATATTTAGCCAGCGCTGGGTTGCCAAATAACCCAAAAATGGTTGTTTTTTTTTACCCTGCATTTTTTAGCATTTGTGGAAAATGCATGGAAGTAAATCAAATTAAAACCTTCTATTTTCTGTATTGTGCTTGTCATTGTGAGCAGTATCCATCAGACGGTAAGTGAGCGGTCTGTGGGTGTGCCGTCTTGAGAATACCAATGCTGAACTCTAACTGCTCAATGGTTACTCATGCTTTCACGGTCCACTAACCCCCCAAATCGAAACACACCATTTTTTCTTCGACTGACAGGGCTGTGCCAAAGTGAGTCTTTTAAGTTGCATTGGCGGAGAGCCATTGCCTAACACTTACTTGGATATACACACACAGGCAATGAGGCTGTGTCATTCCATAACAGCGTCATTCTGCCTGTGCAGAGCGACGGCGGCGGTGAGTCACACGTGATAAACCTCTATCCTAACCTTTGACTCCACACAAGAATATGATTGGCCAATTCAAGTCAATGGCCATTTCAAAAACTTGACATTTGACCAGCCTGTGAATTCTGCTCTGTCCTTTCTTAGGTTCTGGCGGTCAGGATTAGAAACTCATTTTATTCAAGGCTCTTTTACTGCTGGCTTGGTCAATATTGCCTGACAGGGAAGGAAATTCATTCCATTCCATTTGCAGGACTGGAATTATTATGTTTGCTGTTGCTAAATACTCCCTTCACCTCAGGTCGGCATTGTGCCATCTGGTATGAGGACGAGCAAGAATAGGAATGAAAAGAAGACCACCCATTCAAAAGATTCAGAGAATTAGTTTTTCATATAACTTTTCATATAACTCATATTTTATATAATTCATTAGATTTCTTATCATTTTATGAAATTACAGATAATTGTTTACAGTTGAAAAAGAGATTTCCAAATAAAAAAACTTTTTTTGTGTGTGCGTGTGTTTTTTTGTTTGTTTTTTGGCCATAGCACAGTATATTTTTTACTAAAATGATCAGGCTGCCTTGCCTTATATCCAAGGGTGATAATGTTCACTTGTCTCAGTGTATATTGATTTGATGGCTGCTTTATTAATATGCAACTGGGGTATTAATTGTGTAAGAGGCCTGTTGCCAGGCTGGAATCAATTTGTAATTTATGATGAAACTCCGTGATATCAAATATATTTGTGCGAGCCAGCAAGTGTCTGCATGGGGAAAACAGCAGATAGAGACTGTGTGAACACTGCAAAAAAATGGCTTATCTTACTTAGTATTTTTGTCTTGTTTTTAGTCAAAATATCTAAAAATTCTTAAAACAAGATATTTTTACTAGATATTTAGTCTTGTTTCCAGGGGGAAAAAAACTAAATTAAGTGTATTTTTTACGCAAACAAGTAAAATTATCTGCCAGTGGGGTAAATGAAATACTCTTGTTTTAAGAATATTTTACTTACCACACTGGCAGATAATTTTACTTGTTTTAAGCAAAATGTTTTTTTCTCCTGGAAACAAGACTAAATATTTAAAGTAATTTTGCTTATAAAAGTATCTTGATTTAAGAATTTTTAGATACAGTATTTTGACTAGAAACAAGACAAAAATACTAAGTAAGATAAGCCATTTTTTTGCAGGGAAAAAGGGGGATGGACGAAATGAGAGGAAAAAGCTAAGAGGAAAGTCAGTGGGTGAAATAATGGTGCCACAAAAGCTCTTAATGCTTCCAAATACTGTTGATGGTGTTTTTTGTTGTTGTTTTTTTGGAAGCTCACAGTTGAGAATGTTATACCTCTGAGTATAGTTAGTGTGAGCAAAACAGATCAATGAAAACATACCTTCTCACCTTAATATTTTGATGTACTGACACAGAGAAGAAACCATTTCCATGGGACAGAATTTGAGCACACACAAAAAAATATTATTCAGTGTTCCACTTTTGATAATATATACTGTATATAGAAAATGAACATTTATCTTGAATCAAGGACTGAAATAACCCTCCCAGACTTCTGATAGAATTGACAATGTGAATCAATACAGTCGAATGGCTTTAAAATTTTGTGTGCATCTATGACAACTGTGGCCGTCAATGAAGGAGGGTCAATACTTTCTGATGGGCTTTCAACATTAACGTTTCACCTGCACAGTAAAAACCTCTACAAAATGTGAACCTTGCTTTAAGAAATAAGGCAATATTGCAAGCACTTTTTGTGTAAACCAAATTAAAGTCTGTCCAACTGAAATTATACAGCTAAGGCAGGAAATCTGACCATTTTTTTAATGAGTTGTGGGACACAATTATATTAGTTTGTGAATACAATTTAACATGTCTTGAATTATAAAGACAGTCAACTCAATATTTAAAGCTAAATTAATTCAGAAACCTAAACCATCCTATTTGAACTTGCTTGTTCAATAAATCTTCAGTCAATAAATGTGACTATAAATACAACTTTATCATAATTAAAATTGTATACATGGGTTAATTGATTAAGTTAGCACAGCTCTGCAAAGCAAAGATCATGCAGTATCTGGAGATAAGAAAGTATGGCAGACACAACCATAATTTCAATAGTTTCATATAGACGGCAGACAAACTTCAGAGCTTAATACACAAACCTCAACAAACATCATTAAGAAAAAAGATGAGCTCTGAACACCATCACCGCACAACAAATAACTAACAGTGATGATAAAACAACAACAGCAGCAGCATAAATAAAGCCAGTAAACAATAAAATAATAATCCTATAACACTATCTGTATCATTTATATGCCACATGCATGCTGGGAATAAGCAAACAATGATGCAACAATGGGTTTTGTTCAAGTGGAATGACAGTTCAAATCTGTTCAAATGAAAATTATTCTATTTTTAAAAAAATATATATTTAAAAATTATATTTAAATTAATCATTTCAGTTCAACACTTTTATAATAATTGTAATCATTTCAATAATAAATTAATTCAAAACAATTATTGCAAATGGCATGTTTACTTTAGATATACTATTTAACCTCTTGTTTCACAGTGTTTTTAAAGGTGCCATAAATGCAATCTACTGGTCATAACTACATATTAAACAAGAATAGTAATCAAAGCAGTATCATTTATTTTATAAAATACTTCTTACAGAAAACTCATACATTTCATCTTTAACTAAACACATTGTCATATGACAAATGCAGAAAATGTTTTCTCATAATAAGATCATTCTTTTTAGTACACTGACAACACAAAATGCCATTTTGTCTTGGTGTTGATTTAACTTCTAGCAGTCTGATCAAATAATGAGGCAAGAGAAAGATCCCCAGTGGAAATGGTATGATCAAGCGCACTGCATTACGGCATGCAGTATCCCATATGTCCTCTACTGAATAAGTATGCTTAGTATATCTTAAAATATACTCTATTGTATTCCATGTAACAGAAAACTTGCTGTACACAGTATACATACTGCATACAGCAGAAACAGTAACAGAAGTATGGCATATTTCAAAAAGCCACTGTTAAATATAAATATATTTGATCTATAGTCCCAGTTAGGATGGTTAGAACAACATCGGTTGGAATATTGTTAGTTTATGATGTGTTTGTACTGTTGTACTGTAAATACTTCACATTCCCTAGTAAATGTGAGTGATTTTTTTTAATCTCTGCCTTGCTTTCCAGTGAGAACCACATAAGCAGTTGTCAATTGCTGTCAGACTGAGTATCTAATTAATGTCAATGAATTTATTTGCAAAATTCTGAGATTACACATATACAGGAAATGTCCAATTAAACTTTTTTACTTTTGTTAGGACAATGATTTCACAGTGTATGTCTATATGTGTCAAATCAGTCATTCTCATTAGGCCTCAGCAGGCCGTTCCTAAACCGCACTGTCAACAGAAAGCCACAGTTTACAATTCATAATCAAGATTTATCAAAGCTGACACTTTGTGGTCAAAGAATGCCACCTCTTGCATTTGCCTGTATGTATGATTGATTGAGTGAGGCTGAACTGTGTCAGGTGGAATTTATCCTTTAGCTCAAACCACAGAATGAAGAGCACTGTCTCGAGTGCCATATGATCCTAAATAATGAATGTTTCTATTTGTGAATGCTCACACCAGTGGGCATTAGCGCTGAGTGCAATTGTTCTTCCTATAAACTCACACAGAAGTCCATTATCTCGCTTTACTGTAAGATTTACGTTCAGCCTTTAGAGAAAAACAGCATCAGCAGATTTGACCACTCAACCATGAGATATTCTCTTCCCTCTTTGTGGAAGAAGCCTTCCTTTGTTTTTTACACCTTCTCAGTGTCTAGGATGTTCTCTGCACACTGACTGACATATTACAAATTAGTTTTTTCCCAAACTGCACAGTTGAGTACAACTGGAAACAGCTAGCAGCAGAAATTGGTGAATGCAACGCAATATAGATAGATATATAGATAGATAGATAGATAGATAGATAGATAGATAGATAGATAGAAATACGTTTTTTAAATGTTGCCTTTGCGTCTCTTTAGTAGCCATACAGCTGTGTCTCATTTCAAAGCCTTTGCCCTCCAGACATCATATTTCGGCTGCATACATCATTGAAGATGTCTACCATTATTATTTCAAAAAAGTAACCATTATATAATTGGCTGCTATTCCTCGAGGCATAAACTACAGTAATTTCTTTTGTACTTTTTTAAAACAATTGTTTTTCTAAAATGAGGTTTTTGGCTGTCAAATGCAACCTCCAGAACGTGCAGCCTTCGAAATGAGAGAGAGCACATGTATTGTCCATCAACGACTATCTGGGAAGGGAACTTAGAATGTGAAGGGTTTATTCAAGGGCACAAAAATGCCATGGATTTCTTATTTTATTTTTTTTTTTTTTTTGACTCTATGACAGAGAATATGTCTTCATATGTGGAGATCTATAGAGATGTGCAAAGCAGAGAGCGTTTTTGATTCCACTTTCAATTAATAAATTCCACGTGAACCAGCAGTTGCAACCAACTTCAGTATTGTGACATATTTCCAAGGGTAGCTAAATATAGGAAAGACAAAAAAACTAAATATACTTGGCTTAATTTGAGGGCACCTCCTCGCCATCTCTTACTCACCTGATGGTTAAAAGGAAGTGGTTAAGGATGTTCAACCCTAGCTGTCAAACTGACGTCATTAGATAAGGAACGTGTTGCCAATCCAGAGGGGAAGCAAATTTTCAGATTTCGACTAAATGTGTGTTCTCGATTCCACTTTAAATGAATAAAGTCCATGTGAACCAGCAGTTGCAACCAACCGAGTAAAAAAAAATGTTCTTGGATTAATTTTAGGGCACCTTCTTAAGTAAATAGGGTCAATTTTTATGAAATAAGGTATCAATATAGATTACACAAGTAGGCCGATACACACTTTGAGCTTAGTAGAAAGCTAATTGGTAATGAACAGATGATACTGAACACGTCTTCCTATAGTTATCGCTGTGATTGACATGATGAAACATTGCAAAGGTTTTAATGGCTTAAAGGCTCTTTACACTTGCTGTGACTTCTGAAGTACTCTGTGCATAGGCAACTTAATTTGCACATTATCTTTTAAGGAAATTACTGTGCAGATCAATTCCTCAAAGTGAGTCATCCGTACCTCCCAATTACAAAAGATTAAAATCAGCCGTGCAGGATGGAAGCACTATTAGTGTGCTGGAGTTACTGACAGCACATAAAAAGAGCAATTTTGGAAGCAAGTACAAAGATATATTACTGGTTTCACATTCAAAAGATTTAAATGAGGTTGCTTTTGACCCATAGCAGTGGTATGATGCCATTTTTAAAGATTTACAAATATGGAAATACATTCTCTGGAATGCTGGAGCGCCTGGTAGCACTGAGGGAACTGGGTCCCTCATGATTAAGATCTGCATCCTTCCCCAGGTGAGCTAGTCTCCAGAGACTTTTCATCTTACTGATGCTTTCCAGGCTTCTCGTCTCATGAAAATGACAAAAAGCATCCCTTTATGAGCTGACTGCAATTATTTATTCTGGGACGGGTTTTTGGCAAAGAAATGATGTCTCTGTGCATGTCCTCCAAATTGCGAGGAGGTATTTATTTATTTAAATAATTTTGGTACCTTGTTCCACACACTTGAACTGAACTATGTTGTTTAAAATTCAATCCCAGTATGTTATGCACTCCGTAATTTAAACACTTTTTTCTTTACATCTCATAAAAAGCAACCCACTGGGCAGTGTGATTTAGAGTTGGGTTGTGGGTTTTTAATGCAGGGAAGTTTCCTGCTTCCAGGTGAACCACCTATGCATTGTTTCATAATTAATAAGCTAATAAAGACACTAGAGAAAACCTAAAGCTTCTGCTGAACTCTCAGAGGTAATTAGCACCTCTATAAGCATGCAACTTCACAGAATCCTCCTGAATAATTGTTTCTCCCACCCAAAGGATTTCATCAACCTCTGTGTGGCGAAACAGAGGAAGGAAAAAAGTGTGGAATTTTCAGCTGTTGTTTAACATTCAGTGGAGCCTGAAATGAAACATGGTTTAGACCTGTAAATCCTGAAGTGGTATACATCACTGCTTGTTTTTAAACACCAACCACGTGGATCACAAAATATAATCTATTTTGCCATTAAAGCAAGGAATAAGGAATAAGACAATACAAACACAACAATAATGAATACTGATTGGAGATCAGGGGCTGACACGCTCCAGAAACAACAAAAAGCACTATAAAATTACCACAATAATAGCTACGACTTATGCACTATATTCTAATCAATGTGATATTGCTTTAGTTCAATAAACAGGAAGTTAAAATTGAGTAACTTAGATTTTAGACACAATATTTAAATCAGTGAATCAGTGTTTTTGAACAAATCAACTGAGTGAATGGTTTAATGACTCACTTATTAAGGGCTCTATTTTAAAGGGGTCATCGGAGGCAAAATTCACGTTACAAATTGTTTGAACATAAATGTGTGTTGGAAGTGAGTACACATCCACCCTATAATGATAAAAATCCACCCAGTGTTTTTTTTTAAATCCCTGTTTTAAAATCCCCTTTCTCAAATCAGGCTGTTCTGAGATTCCTGTCAGAATGACATAGTTCTGCACAGGCCGCTCCCACAATAATTGATTGACAAGGCCGTCTTACCTTAGACCCGCCCTGAGTGAGCTGAGAGCTGTCCACCATTGTGTCGACTCCGGTGCAGGGGAAGACAAGATGTCTCCGATTGAGCGATTGAGGTGTTTTGTTGTTGGATGTAATAATGAATATAGCAGTCGTCATTTACTCCCGACATCTGAGCCGCTGAAGACGCAGAGGATTAACGGTACTTTCGTTTTGAAGGGAATGCGCTGATCCCGATCTACATAGATGTGTCTATGTTCGCATCACCTACAGAAGAAGTGAGTATAAGGGTTTTTATAAATCTTTGCAAATCGCCTTCCCTAATAATGTGCTAGTTAGCCAGTTTTGCAGCTGAAGTTTACAGTCTGCTCGTCACTCTACAGAAGAGAGGGGCGGGGTCAGCAGAGCTCATTAGCATTTAAAGCAACATGGACTAAAAAACAGCTCGCTGAAAACAGAGCTGATTTTGTAAAAAGGTGTTTTTTTTACACTACCATTGAGAAATTTTAACCACAGTATGTTATAGACTTTTCATTAAGACCCTAAAGAATCATATAAACTTGTGGAAAATGGGCATCCGATGACCCCTTTAACGATCTAAGCGCATGGTCTAAAGCGCAAGGCACAGGTGCACTTAGGGTGTGTCTAAATCCACTTTTGCTAGTTTAACGACGGGAAAAATGGTCGGCGCACCCTGCGCTAAAAGGGTTGTCCCTATTCTCTTAATGAGTAATGGGTGTGTTTTGGGCATAACGTGCAATAAACCAATCAGAGTCTCATCTCCCATTCCCTTTAAGAGCCAGTTGCACTCACGCCATGACGGATTCACTATTTACTTGGCGGAATTTACAAGAGCAAAGACTGAACACTGCTCGTGTGCGAGGTAGCCTAATTCTGATACATGTAATTACTATCCATTATGACATGTAGGCATTTTTATGTTCATGTAGCCAATACAATAATAATCTTTTACACTGTAATCCTTTCATTTTTAATATTTGGCATGTTTGTGTGCTGCTGCGCGTCCCTGTGTGTGTAAGCAGAGTGTACGTGCATTGTGGACCTGCCTATATGCGCATATTACTAACGCACTCTTTACATAACACCAGGTTAAATAGACCAGGTTTTAGTTGGTCAATGGCGCAGTCTATTTCATTTGCCTCAAAATAGCAACGCGCCAACAATGCGCCAGAACACAGCTCATTTTCAGACCAGCATGCCTATGAGTGCACAAATTGGTGCAAATGCATTTGCTATTTAAACAACGTGTCAAAGGACATGAAAATGATAACTGCGTCAGGCTGAAACTAGCAAAAAATACTGGCGCCGCGTTGCACTGGGTGTGTGATAGGGCCCTTAGACAGTCATCACTTTTTTCGTTCTTGAATGAATCAGCGTTTATATACGAATCAGTTCAGTGGATGATTCAAAGTTTAGTTCCTAAATGATTTGCTTGTTTTAAACGAATCAGTTGAATAAATGTTTTAATGACTCGCTCATAAAGATGATCACTTGTCACTACCTACTGGCGGAACAATGTGGCTAACTTGCTGAAACAAAAAGTGAACTATTCCTTCAAAGTATTCAAGGCAAGAAATGTATTATTGTTTCAGATAGACTTATAGCATTTCTAATACATATTATCTGTTCATGAAAATTTTGGGCAGTATTCTTGAAGTAAAAATGACAATGTAAATAAATCCATCCACTGTGGATTTGTTTAAAATAGGAGAGGAAGGGCTGGAGAATGCCAGCAATTCAAGACAATATCAAGGGAGTTAGAGAGTTATCACCTAACTCTCTAACTCCCTTGATAGCATACTCTGAATGAACTCAGAGTGCAAGCAGAAAGCACACGGAAATGTGAGGAAACAATTCATATGTGTGCTTTGAGATCAGTGAAATATTGATTTAAGTATCTGAAACTCCAGAGCTGCATTAGTTTTGCTTAAAACATCACATCATTCAGTTTACCCAGTTCAAACCCTAACAAACAGACCTTTGTGTAAAGACATGGCCACAGTTTCCTTCCTGTGAGAGGCTTTCAGTTATTTATTCATTTATTTTTATTTTGCTTTATGAAATTCGCTTTATTAAAGAAACACCTAGTGGTGTGGACTGTGTGTGTTTGTGATTGTGTTCAGACCAGGCCAGCAGATCAACACTCGAGACTCTGGCCAACATTTGAAACCTGATTGCAAACTGCAAGACAATGTACTACTAGTAGATACCATCAGTGCCATCACTCGTCTAGAGCAGGAATAAAACAGATAACAGAATACTTAAAGCTCTAGCTCATCTATCATGCATTGAAATTACAGTCAAGTCAGCGGCAGGTCACCTGAGACTGGGATTCTTTATTATCGTGGTAGAAATTTATGTCTACCACAGGATCAAACTACTATGACACTAATCCTGTCTCCATCCCAATGTAACTCTGGATATTCTATATGCATGATGAGATCAAAGACCTGCAGAGACGTTTCATTGATTGTGTGGAGGTGCTTTTGTATGTGTGTGAGATTCAGTCTTTTGCACAAGGTTGTTTCCTCACATTATTTGATCAGTTCAGATGTAACAAGAGTCATCAGAGAGCAGTAAAACATCATAGAAAATCGAATTAAAATCTGGACTTATAACAGGTATAGACTTAAAAACAATATGCCTAGTCAATATGGTTAAAAATATATTCCAATATGGGACATTTTAATATTTTTAAACACTGCATTCTCCTAATAAGCACTAATATGTAGTACACTCCTATCATTTTAGATATATTTAATCACGTAATGCAAGATATATATCTTATGGTATAAAGCTGACTCTACTTGTGGAAATGCTCCCAGAATCTCCACGACTGAGCAAGCAGTTTTTTTAAACAAAAAGCATTATTGCATTATTTCAGTCTTTGGTCTTTCTAATTCTATTTACCAAACCTGCAAGCATGGCAGCATCGCGCTGCTCATCACTTTAGGTCATGTTTGCAGGTAAGCATTTGAGGGCATTTGATTTACTGCTACCATTAATGGTGTGTTTTGAAAGGCAGGAGACTGTAGCTGTAAACCGTGAAGAAAGATGGACAGCAAACATGGTTTTCCAAGTGATTTTCTCACCCCTGTGACTCTTCCCTCTGTGCTGTTAAAACGTGCAGCTCAAATATGAAGAAATAACCAACAGAAAGATTGGAAGGGTCATGTTTGCACAAAGCTGGCCTTTGATATCTCACAACTATTGCAGGTTGCAGCAACTTGATAATGCATTTTCAAACAATATTAGAAAAAGACTATTTATCTTGAGAGTTGTCTAAAGTAAATGCAAATTCAGGCCGTTGTGGTTTAACCAAAAATTACCTTCAACATTCCAACCAACAAAAGACATCTCCAAAATACTCTGTCATTACATTGGCTTCAATTTATACTTCTAGATAAAAGCTTGTTCCTTATTATAATGCACTTAAACAGATAACATGTTACGAGCAGATTCTCGTGTAATCTTTTGAATGAACTGTCAGGCCTGGCTCGTGTGCTGTGCTCTGATGTAAAGCGCAAACAGGGTTTGAATCTTGGTACGTGGTTCTTTTGGATCCTGTCTAAATAAAGGCAAAATGCTACAAGTAGAGCATTCTTGCAATTCTACATAAGTGTTAAAACATTACAACTTACGCAACTCAAAACTGGAGCTAAAACTAGGAAGTGTTGGCCTCAAAACTGGGGAGAAGAGAAAGCTTTGATGTTACACATGTTAATCATCCACTTAGACTTAGCGATTAAATGTGCCTGTCGAGTCCCACAAGGTTTTAATCAAGCCTTTCTTCCTGTTTTTTTTACATTTTGCATTCTTAACACCTTACATACATCAACTTCACATGTGTCTAAAGTGGGTCAGCCTTCGCTTCCCAAGTCACCACCATGATGGCGAGTCAACACATTTATCATTGTGTTCATTATTCCCTCAACAGCATCATGGCCACAAACAATTTCTCAGAAAACCTTTTGGAGAAAAATGATTTGTGCTAATGAATTTCATGCCTGTGAAGTTCTTCATCTATATTCCTCAAGTTAAGTGCTTCAGCGTTTGTGTATGTCAATCTCATTTAATTGTCTTGTCTTATTTTTAGAATGTTTTGCACTCTTGCTCTGGTTTAATGCCGTGCTTACCAAAGATCAAGATATTATTCAGAATTTAAAGGAATAGTGCACCCAAAAATGAAAATCTGCTTAAAATTTACTTACCATTAGGCAATCCAAGATGTAGAAATTTAGCATTACGTCACTTGCTCACTAAGGGGCCATTCACACAGAATGCGTCTTTGCGTCTAAAAACGCAGGAATGTTTTTTAAAAAAAACGCAGTGTAGAACGCGAAGGTCTCGAGACGTACTTTTGAGGCGTGATGCAATAACAACAGTAACTGAAATAATAAAAAAATAGGCAAACAGCAGAATTTAACAAGTTGTGATAATCGCTTGAAGAAATGTTATATAATTCAGGGTATCCAGACACAGCCACTATGAGTGCCTCCTCCGCCATTGTTGCCATCAAATAAAACAGTTGTCATGCCAACTTGCTATTGTAAACAGAAGTTCGCAACGCTTGCCCCGCCTCAGAATTCTTCTGATTGGTCCACTACTTTGGAACTAACATTAATGAGCGGCGCTGCGTGTAAAAGTTGAAATTATTTTTCGGCACTCATGTGCGAGCCGCTGCAAAAGACGCGAGACGTGAGCGTAACGGTTATGCACGTCCGTCAAGCACGTGTTTACATAGAAAAACTATGGAAAAGTAGTGCATTGGAATGGAAAAACACGTTCTTTGTGAATGACCCCTAATGGATCCTCTGCAGTGAATGGGTGCCGTCAGAATGAGAGTCCAAAAAGCTAATACAAAAAATCACAATAATCCACAAGTACATCTTGTGAAGTGAAAATCTGCATGTTTGTAAGGAACAAGTCCATCGTTAAGGTGTTTTGACTTTAAACCATCACTTCCTGCCAAAATATAACTCCATAATCTACACCAATTTTACCTTTAGGGGTATAACAGATTGTCACTGGGGCTGTACCCTCAAAGGGACACTTTTGTACCTTCTTTACCCCTAAAGGGTGCATATTAGTACCATAAGACTGCATATTACTATTTTAAAGGTGTCATCGGATGCAAAATTCACTTTTACATGTTGTTTGAAAATAAATGTGTGTTGGCAGTGTTTGTACACATTCACCCTATAATGATAAAAATCCACTCTTTTTTTTTATTAATCCCTATAAATAATATCCCCTTTCTCAAATCAAGCCGTTCTCTTCTTGGCTGTGTCACGTCACTAAGACCCAGGCCCCTCCCATGATTGTTGAGTGACACTAGTGCTTTACCTTAGACCAGCCCTGAGTGAGCGGTCATCATCAGTCCGCCACTGTTTCGACACCGGAGCAGGAGAAGCCAAGAATGTCTCCTAAGTGACTGAGGTGATTTGTTGTTGGATGTAATAATGAACATAGCAGTTGCCATTTACTCCCGACATCTGAGCCGCTGAAGACTCAGTGGATTACTTTGGTTTTTGAAGGGAATGTGCCCCCGATCTACCTAAATGTGTTTATGTTCGCGCGAATCATTCGTGATCTAGCCTCACCTACAGAAGAATTGAGTATAAGGTTCTTTTATGAATCTTTGCAAATCGCCTTTCCTAATAATGTGCTAGTTAGCAAGTTCCACGACTAAAGTAAACAGTCTCATGAGAATGGCTCGTCACCCCATGGAAGAGAGGGGCAGGGTGAGCAGAGCTCATTAGTATTTAAAGAATCATGCACTAAAACGGCTTGCTGTGTGCAGAGCTGTTTTTGACAGGGTAAAAAGGGTGTTGTTTTACACTACCATTGAGAAATTTTAACCAAAGTATGTTATAGACTTTTCATTAAGACCCTAAAGTATCATATCAACTTGTGGAAAATGGGCATCCAATGACCCCTTTAAGAACAAATATTACTATTCAAAAGTACTATATGCACCCTTTAGGGGTAAAGAAGGTACAAAGGTGTCCCTTTGAGGGTACGGCACCAGTGACAAGCTGTTGTACCCCTAAAGGTAAAATTTTTGCACATTTTTTTCTGACAGTGCATAATAACACTTTCTCCAGTGAAAAAGTTGTCCTTTCACATCAAAATCCACCAACATATTTTGGTTTTGCTCGTAAATTGTGCTTGATCTGTGCATATTTCTCTCTTGATTCAATTTTTTTGGGGGGAACTATTCCAAAATCAAAAACCAAATATGTTTAGACAATTTCTAAAAAAAAAGGAGTATTGGACTGTACTGGTCTTGTCAGGTTAACCAACACAATGTCATGGCAGTTCGTAACTATTTCTAAGTTTTGGTTACTTATGCCACAGTGATGGTTATGGTTAGGGGTGCACTTTTATGCTTACTAAAAAAAAAAGCTTTGTGTAATTCACACCATAAAAATTCATATGGAAACGCCACATCATAAAATAGTTGTTTTCCTGTGAGATCGGGTTGGGATAACTAGTTCATATTGATTTAACTATTGTTAATTTGCCAGACCACTTGGTCTAAACCTAAAAAAAAGAGTCAAAACAGCATTGAACATTATTATTCATGTCAGGCCACTGATGTTTACCGTTCAAACCCCATGGAGAGGAGTAGATTAGTTCCATCACATACTTGAGAGGTTTTGAAGGAGTATTTTCTGAAAGGCTAACACTCTCCGATCTATCGGTGAAGCCTGGCTCACTAAGTCCTGCACCTCAGGAGGATTGCCTTTGAAAAGCTAAAGTAGGAATATCTATTTAGGGCACATAAAACCAGTGATCCATTTTTACTCTTTCTCCTTCTCTCCTATTGGTCACAAGAAATCTTTTCCCACTCCACACTCTTACTATTAAACTGTTTACTTTTGTGTTAAGGGAGTAGCTGCATAATTCATTGAGCGGATATTAGTCTCATTGATTACATTCCAGTCGCACATTTTTAGAGATGTACAGTATATGGAGAAGCTTTAAGCCCCCTTGAGTATGTTCAACAGATGAACGTGCCATTTCCTCGATACAGCACCTTCTTTTGCTTCAACCTTCATCTTGGCTCTGTAAAGTGACCTTAAGTAAGTATCAACCTTTCCTGACACTAACATGACGTCGCTCAATAGAGTTTTTTTTTCTCTACAAACGAAGACTGAATTCAGACAGCAGACCTGCCCAAAGCTTTTCAAAGCCGACACATTCTCCAAGGCGCCATGAGCTGCCTGACAGGTTATCAAAATGTGTCTACAATGATTTAATCCTCCCCTCACAAGCTTGTCGAAATACCAGAAGAATATGTCCATCTCCATATTATGATGTTCTAAACTGTTATGAACTTTTTTCCTCAAACACCTTTTTAACCTCTATTAAATTCAAGGGAATCTCTACCAATCAGTCACTGATGAGCAGCCAATTAATTAAAATAGTAGTCAATTAAGAATCTAGGGGTGGCCAGATGTGGTTCTTCATCTTATGTTATGCACCGATCGAATGAGGTTGTGAAAATAATTTGATGACATGCTTGATAAAAATGAAAGTTAGAGTTAGATACCAGCAAAAAATAACTTCCTTTTGAGTTATTCAATACATCTTATTCTTTATATGTTTATGCACTTCATCTATTGTTTTTTCCCTGTGGTGGTAATGATGAGCAATTTTTGTAACGTATTTGTAATCCTTAAAATATATTTTTCATTTGTTCTTCAGGCAAAACTATATGTTCAGGTCTCATTCAATGAGAAATCTGCTGTCATTTATCCTGCAACTGCTTTATTTATTAGAGTCAAATATTGAACGATAATTCAGTGTATGATTTATATAATATGCATTCGGTTACTATGACTACAGAGGTCTGACAGGCTTTTTAAATTATTTAACTAAATAAAATTAATTTCACAATGTGTTTTTTAAATTCATCTTCCAGTATTTATATAATTATCTAACTATTCTCTGTTTGATGAATGCAGATACACAACTGACTTACTTTGCAGTCCTAAAATAATATTTAAGTTAAAACCATTTATAAAAATTGAAACTCTGAAGATGTTTTATGATACATACATTTTTCAAACATTGATCTGTAAGACTCATAATACAGAATCAACTCTATGTTTTCCAAAAATGTAGAAGTAATATCTTATATGTTGTTAAAAGTATGTATCTGTCTTTATAGAGATATCATTCATCTTACATATAATGTTTGTTATGTTTGCAGCCACACAGTCATTTTTTAAGTTTCGGTAGAGATAACCCTTCACACGGTTTATTTGTTTTTTTAATAATCTGCAGTTTTAAGGCTTTCGAACCCGAATGTCTAAATAAATTTACTTAGTAATTTATCCAAATGAGTAAAGTATTTTCTGGGGAATAAAAAATCCTAAATTATATATCCAGCACACTTAGGCATCTGTAGTCTTATATTTACTGTTAAAAAGAACGAATGGTTATGATGAATAAACAAGAACAAGTAATAAAAAACTGCAATATAATTGTGGACTCAGTGTGAAGCTCTCATTCCAAACAGACAGTCTTAAAATATGCAGATCCTTGAAAGCACATCTATATCTCGTCGTATTGAGTCTGTCTGATGGAAATCATGGACGGCACACATTGATCCCTCATCATGTCTCTGTGACACTTACTCATTTAAAGGCAAACTACTCTTCGACATCCAGCATTGCTCGGCAGTTTGGCAAATGACTTATGCGTCACACAACATGACTAATGAATCACTAACAAACTTGATTCTGTGGGCAGATCTTTTCACATTTAAAGACATAATTGAGTTGGTGATGGTAGTAATTATAGGGCTGGGACTTGTTTGACAACTGCGTATTCAGGCTTAAAACATTAAGACTCTGATTTTGTGCTGTTAAAAATAAGAGATTGAGGACTTTCTGCATTCATCTGCCTACATGCTTTATTATGCTCATGTCATGAGTTTAACTTCAAATTGATGAGCCCAAACTCGGGGGCTCGTCCATCAAGTTCTGTGTCCACCAACTCCAGATCATTAAAAGTCATTATTAAAAGAGAGGGGAAAAAAGTGAAAGAGAGAATGGAGGAGGAACAGGCTTCCATAACTGCATCCTTTGGTAAAGTTCTTGTATAAAATGCAATAACGTTGATAGACAGGGACATTAATAGACTTTCATCCAAACTGGAGCACAGGCCCCAATCAAAAAATATCCCAATATTTGATACTCTTTTTTAAGATATGGAAATATTTATATACTGGCTTTGCAGTACAGAGTGGAGCTGCTTCATTACTAACAAATGATAAAAGACATTAGCAATTTTGTTTCTTACAATGGATTGTATGTAAATATCTCATTCATGCTCTTTTTGTTTTCTGTCTCATATCCTGTTACTATTGTGTGAGAAACCACTGCAAACAACTGAGCTGTCCAATTAATCAAAATTAATCACAGACCTTTATGCAAACCCATTTGACCAGTTAGATCAAAAGTGTGACTAATCTGCAAATCTGCCATTGCTAATTTAGATTGTAAATCGTTAAAAGAAAATCCACATGAAATGATTGTTGAAATGTTACAAGGGAAATGATTCTCAGGTCTGTATATGTTAATCTCCACCGTGAGACAAGGATTTGTCAGTCATTTTTTACTGAGCCACAGTGGTATTTGTCAGTGACTCTTTCTGCAGGTTGCATCACCAGTAGGCAGCGACAAGTGATAAGTCTTTATGAGTGAGTCACTACACCATTAATTTATTGATTAATTCATAAAAAAAAACACTGATTCACTCAAGTAATGAAACAAGCTGCTGTATTAATTAGTAAATAATTTGAATAAGATTTGTTTATTAAATTACTCATTCAGGAGAGAAACTTTGCTACTGTGTTGCTTGAAGGCAGAGAGGTTATATCCAAATATGCATACTTCCCTTATGACCGTATGTAGCTCCACGTTAAAATAATGTGCTAAGTAAAAAATAAGTGTAGGATGTAACAATGGTGTACAATGATGGAAAAATATAATATAGCATCAAACAATAGCACTAAACACACACCAAAGGCTTAGTGGATGTGTTTCAGTCAAGACAGGAGAGGGCTGTGGAAAGGAAAGTCTGATATTTGACAGAGATATTGGTGAGCTATGAAGAATGGTTTAGTGCGGTAGTCCTCAGCATGCTGTCCCCACCTCAGAGAGACATTTCGTCTGATATATGAAAGCTTTTCCTGGTTCTCATATCTCAAATCCCCTGCCACACAAAGGTCTACTATGAGAGTAATGGTCTGATGTTGTACAGTATTTGCTACTGCGTTCTTTCATTTTGTCTCGTCCATCTGCAATAATTAGAGTTTTGTCACTGCTCCAACTAATGAGCAAAGAAGTGCACTTGGAAAAAATCTTTGGCCTTGCTTTTATGTATATTTGACAAAGACCTTCTTTGAAACTTTGTTATGGATGCTTTGTGCAACGTCAGGAGCTTTTAAGATTAAATAGATTAAATTTCACATTACAAGATAGTGGAACATTTTGTAACTTACTAGGTAGATCGAACCTGCACTGGTTTCATTGTCTCAATACAAATGAAGCTGCATTATAGATCTTTGGCTTCTCTATCGCCCTCTGTGGTTGAAAAAAAAACAACAACAAAAAAACAGGAACAAGAGCAGAGTTTTGCTCAATAATGAAATTGTTAATTTCCATTCAAAAACTTTCATAGTGCATATTTAATAAACCGTTTTGACAGTATCATCCCTCACTGAAACAGGAAGTTCACTTAAGTTAAGTTGCAGAACTGGACATCATATTTTGCCTCAAGTCAAAATCTCTAAAAGTGTGCTAAGGAAGACATTTGGACTTTCAAAATTTGACCTGTCTTCTCAGATGATGAGTGACAAGCTATGGCAGGAAGTGAACTAACTCTCATCCTGGGCTGTCATGGAGAATACATTTTATTTTAATATGGAGCTACAGGGCTGATTGTTAGACTAAACTGTGATATAGCAAAATTTGACAGAGGACCAACTTGCTGACAGCATCATTTTTCTCTCTCTCAAAGTCTTCTGACTGATTTAGTCTATCTCTGCCATTTTGTCACTGCTGTGTTGAATCTCTCTCGCTCTGGCTGCATGGTCTCTTGCGTTGTCCTCAGTGGACCTTCTCCAAAGGTTGTGCTGAGACACGCATAATGACCTCCTTTGGGATTTGGGAATCTGTCCATAATGTCTATCTGGCCTTTAATAGGGACCCACCTTCTCATGTGTAACAGAAAAAACACTTGACTTGTGCAGAGTGCTGCCTTGCCTGTGTAAAATCCCAGTCATGCCACCACAGCGGCTGGAGGATTCAGATGAAGAGAGATCATTATGTGCAATCTTGTTCCATTAGAGCCTTCTTCAGAATGGATGGCTAGCAGAGACAGTTTCTGACATCCCTGCTGTCAAAGGCAGAGCTGGAACACAAAGCAAGGGTTCTCAGAAAACTCATGAAGCAATGCTGTACAATACCTACAGTACAAAAAAATAGATGCTTGTTGAACTTAAAAAAAGAAAAAAATTGTAGGCAGCAGTTTGGATGTTTTCTTTTCCTGTTGAATTTATTTATTAAATTACTTTAAGAAAATATTTTGACCGAATTCAAAATGGCAAGATGTAATTACTTAAAATTTGGCATCATTATAACAATTGTCCATTTAGATTAAGTAACTAAGCTTTGTATGCAGATCATGTATTTCCCCATTATTTACATATTTTAATGATTCTGCCTAAATATGAAATATTATGCATTTAATATCATGTACTTTAGAAGAAATGTACATGAGCACAGTGTTTGTCTTAAAGTGATAATAAATTGTGTGGTCACACTTTATTTTAAGGTCTAATTCTCACTATTAACAAACCATTAACTACAACTTTTTCCTCAAAAAACTCCCAATTTGCTGCTTATTAATAGTAATTAAGGTAGTTGTTAAGTTTAGGTATTGGGTAGGATTAGGGATATAGAATATGGTCATGCAGAATATGTGCTTTATAAGTACTAATATGTTAATAATAATAATAGGCATGCTAATAAGCAGCTAGTTAATAGTGAGAATTTGTCCTTGTACTAAAGTGTTACCAATTTTGTCATCAACACAGTTTAAGTGTTGAAGTGTTGACTTTTTTATCCATAAAATAAAAGTCAGCTGGGTTCAGTGTTGACCCCACTGACTTTCCTTTTATGGGAAAGAGCAGTTCTTCAAAATATCTTCTTTTGTGGTCTGCAGAAGAAAGTGTTTTGGAATGACATGAGGATGAGTAAAATGGTGACAAAATTGTTGTTTTGTGAACTACTCGTTTAAACTATTGACAGATGTATATGAATATGCATCATTTGAACACTCACTTGACAAAAAATAAATAAAAAAAATAGTGGAAAATGGAACACACACACACACACACAATACTTGATCCACGAAACAACAAGGGTTACACTTAATCAAGTGCTCTTTTTAACAGGACCCCCCCCCCCCTAAAAACATGCAAGTCAAAACATCACAAGTCAAAAAGATACTAAAACATGAAAAAACAACAACAGTGTAAACATTAAAACAGTGCAACCACATAAATTATTCATGACCTAGTGCATGCTGGGGAAAGGGCAATTGGGACTGAACCGAAAAACTTGTATTCTTTTTTCAGTCAGGCCCATTAAAAAAAGAAGAAGAATTGCATCAATCCAAATAACTTGCTATTAAGTTTAACTTAAGTTTAGAAGAAAAGGTGCATAGAGTGGCCTGAAAGCTAGAACTTCAGAATACTTGATCTATGAATGCTTTCTCGACAGTGGAACATAAGAAACGGGATTCTCAGTGGCGTCAACAGGTTTGTAAATTTAACTTCATTCAACTTCTGTTGTGCCTCTGGCCTGACAGATTTTTCTTACTGCCAAACTCAGAGCATGCATGCAGAAAAATAAATAAATAAATAAATAAATACATTAAGGTCTCTGGAAGAAAAAGGCCAACTCAACTTTTTATCCTGGAGCGACTTATAATGATCTGAGAGCTTGCTTAAAATGCAAATGTGAGGTTGGTCTTAAGCTTTCAAAGGTCAGAAATGAATGAGGTGCTTTTATAAAACTCAGTGTGACTCACTGTGCCTTGAGAGCACATACCTGATCATTAATTCAAGCTCACACGGAGTCATTACAGTCACTCCTGATGAAATCCAGGGTCCTCTTACTGATCTCTGTGCACTTCTCCCTTGATTAAAAACAAATCTAACAAAGTCATTGGAATCTATTACAATCATGTCTGCCTGTCAACTATTTGGCATCCCCCACTGATGTCTACGCAGATTGGTATATTTTCAATTATGCTAATACAATCATCTGGTTTGGATAACATTATTACAGCACTGTGACATTACACTACACTGTCAGCTTATCATATTTTCGATTACATCTTAATTTCTTTATGAAATTAAAGAGGACAGTGGCTAAATTACCTTTTCAAACATTAATGCACATAATCAGTTCTCTGGTTATTATTAATAACAATAATTATATTTTTAAAAAGAAAAAGAAACATTATAAGACTTTAAACATGTTAAAATGATAAGTAGCGGCAAGAGGACAGAAGACACTTTGAAGAAATACAGAGCACATGCCCTGAAATGAGTGGGATGAGGTCAGGTCATTGACAGGAATATAAAATCATCCCTCTTATATGCAATAAGGCTCTATAATTGGAATTTCATCCACTTTTCTAATCTAACAAGTGAACAAAGCATTTCGGAAATCTAAGAGTCAGATATAGCAAACTATGATCTTTTAAACTTTAATGAGCTTTAATGAGCTCAAACTCATGAGCTTGGTGCTCGGTGAAATACGATACAACATAAATCCCAGTGTTTTGAAACTTGGATTTTGAAATTCTTTCTCCACATCCGTGATAGGCACTATCTTTGATTCAGTTCACTGCTCGCATGTTTTCTGCCTCGTGCCTATTTACTGTGAAAAGAACGATCTTCTAATCTTAGCCCTGTTGTTTTATGTTCTCTGCCTAGTTCATTTAGTAGATGTGTTAACTCAAGGAATAAATGAACTGGTTTCAATCTCAAGGTCCACATGCCTTCTGAGGATTCCGGTACACCAGTAATTGCTGTCAGGATTTGACCACAAGTTTCTTTAGAAAATTTACTTTGTTATTATATACCACTGTTTTCATAATCTTTACATTCTCACAGGCTACATGCAAAAACATACTTTACAATGCAACTGGTGTAGTCCAATTTAAACAAATGACTCTTAAGAGTGGTTCATTTTGTGGGTCAAAACGTACCAACCCGATCGCATTAGAAAACAGGACTGTTTTACATTTGAATTCACATGATTTGAGTTGTACAAAAACTTTTAATAATTTGTATTAAGAAAAATGGAAAAGTCCATTCTTAAACTCTTAAGCCTCAGTCAGACATAAGCATTTAGTATGAAAAATGTGTTTGATATTGTACAGATTCATACACACCTATTGAAAATTTTTATTTGAAAAACATAAAATAGTTATTAATTGTGACCCTGGACCACAAAACCAGTCATAAGGGTCAATTTATTGAAATTGAGATTTATACATCATCTAAATAAATAAGCTTTCCATTGATGTATGGTTTGTTAGGATAGGAGATTATTTGGCCGAGATACAACTATTTCAAAATAAATATTGAGAAAATTGCCTTTAAAGTTGTCTAAATGAAGTTCTTAGCAATTCATATTACTAATCAAAAAATTAAGTTTTGATATATTTACAGTAGGAAATTTACAAAATATCTTCATGGAACATGATCTTTACTTAATATCCTAATGATTTTTGGCATAAAAGAAAAATCGATAATTTTGACCCATGCAATGTATTTTTGGCTATTGCTACAAATTTACCCGTGCTACTTATGCTCCAGGTTCACAATGGTCATGAGAGTGTGTTGCAACTTACAGTGACTTCTTTCATGAATAAATGAAAGCATTTTTAGAAAATCAAATACCTACAGTGCGACCACTTTAGCAAGATTCCCAAAAATAACAATTCTTAGTGTTGATTTTCAAAAAGATGATTTACCAGTTTAATTTGTATGAAACATTGCCACACATAATATATGTCCAGCAATATACTCAAATGAATCAGAATTAGAATGAAACTGAAGGGGATGCAGTTCAGTTTATCTATACACAGTCCAAATGGAGAGGATTAGTTTGAAATATCTTTTCACATACTTGTTATGAAAGAAAAAATGTAGTATTTTTTTTTTCATCTACATACCAGCTAAGCTTATAAACAGTGACATGCACAAAATGGAACTCTGAGAAACACTGATCATTTCGAACAATAACGTTCATTCTGGGTAATCTGAATACATCTTGTCCACAGACTGAAATGATCTGAACACTGAATTACGCTCTCATCTATATACTCAACAACCTTGG
This sequence comes from Schizothorax lantsangensis, assembly GCA_027422415.1. NCBI lineage: Eukaryota > Metazoa > Chordata > Actinopteri > Cypriniformes > Cyprinidae > Schizothorax > Schizothorax lantsangensis. Next base: position 26,749,121 of record CM049848.1, on the reverse strand, counting down.
TCCAAAACAATGGCCTTGAGAAGCCCAGAATCTTGCATGCTATGATTAAATGATGAATTACTCCCCAGGACCTACAGAGTCAGGAAATGCAGAATAGATATCTCCAGAGGCAAAGTAAACATTATTTTTTAGTCAGCAGAACTAAAATAAGCATTTCGTAATGCAACACTTTACATTCCATTACGGCAGAGCAACATTGTGTCTGATTCAATCATACACATGTTGATATAACCACTACCTGCCAGAGGTTAGGAAGTTAATATGAGGAGACAGCACGGTACAAATTAGATGAACCTTGAAAGTTAAAGGGGAACTACTACACAGACTGACAGTCTAACTCTGTTGTATCCGATAAATGTAAAGCCATTAAATTATAAATTGTTTTGAGGTATGCGCAGATCACAGCAGTGTATCTCACAATACTTTTCAGCAATGGTGTTCCTCATAGCCTGTGCATAAACTATGATTTACAACTCATATATCAACTCTTTTATATCAAAAAAAGAGTCATGAACTTATACATATTTTTCTGGTGAATCTTTTTCTAAAAGAGCTTACTGCATCCAAAATAGTAGCATACCAACCCAGTGTAATAATATGGTATGGAAATTGTTTTAACAAATTAAATAAAGGAGACCAAATGCATTTTTTACATGCTAAAAGAAGTTGATTATGTGAGAAAACATCACCTCAAATGTCAAAATCAAAAGCCAATAACCCATTCAAACCCTAGAATGTATTTGACTGTGATAAACTTAGCATGCTAACAATATCATTCCGTAGGAAATGTGCCAAATGTTAAACATTTTATATCCCTGTTATATAAATGTTATATCCCTGTTATTTGTTTCCTCGTGTTTGGTCTTGTGTTCTTCCTTTTCCATTAAAAAGTTTAAAAACTTCATCAAATTTAATTGGTCATCACAAGAGGGTTATTATTCTCTCAATTAAAGTCCAGCACTAATAGTTAAATAGCTCCTTTCACAGAAATGGATTGATTTAATGACTCACCCTTCAAACTCTCAGCCAACTCCATAATGTTTTGTGGGTGGTAAAGTGACAGCTTTTGTTTTCACTTTCTGCCACCAAATAAAGTGAATCAAACACACTAACACTGGAGATGTTTTCTTCAGTAGGTGGATTTGAGTGATTACATGGAAGTAACATAAAGTCATTATTTTTCATCAAGACCAGCATTATTAAAGCGATCTTCAGCATTACACAATACCATTAGCACCTCATTATTATACTGAAACACTGTCATTCTTAATTGCTGTTATTCATTTAAATGTTGTTCAAATTAGTAATAAGAGGCTTAGATGCCTATTTTTCCCAGCCTTTATATTTTGCTATCAAACTGTCTACTGTCAGTCTTCAGCTTATTTATAAGCTCTTCTGGTAAATACCCATTACCCCTTTTTTAATAAAACAGGTTTACAAGTTGTAAACCTGTTATCTATTAATGTTTTGGTCTATTAATATCATAGTTATTATCATAGGTTAAAGAAAAAATGTACAGATGTATTTCTTTAACTTTTGTTTAAAAACTGTAAAACTATTTTTTTTAATCCACTATTCCAGGGTTTTCAAAATGGGAATGTAAATTTAAAATAATAAATAATTTAAAAATAAATCAAAATAAAATATACTAAAACTGTAAAAAAAAAAATATAAAATATATATATATATATATATATATATATATATATATATATATATTATTTAGCTAAATATTGTATTAAATTTAACATGCAAATGTGTTATTGAATTAATAAAATTATAACTAAAAATATCATGGGAACTATGTATTATATTATATTATTATTTTAGCATTTTATATTATATTATATAAATTATTTTAGCTCAAAGAAGGTTTGGGAATCCCCGCACAATTCCAGTTCATCAAGCCAAAGGTTAAACATTTGTAAAGCTACTGCCACCAAACAGCTTTAAAGATGATGTGTGCAATTTTTAGTTTAATATCTTTTAACACCGCTGATTAATATGCATGGTTTATCAAAAGGTATGAGTTTGGGCATGGGACTATTTGTTTGATGAATGGTAGACAGGTGAAACATTTGGTAAACCTGTTAAAAAAAATTACACATCACACGTTTAACTCAATCTCAAACTAAATTTAAAATACATTACATATAACACCATGAAGTTGTCAACAATTCAATTATTTTATTTCTATTTATTTTACTTCATTGTGTCATTTGAAACCTCCCACTGTAATTAAAATATCAAACACCATGAACAGTAGGCTAATTGTTTTTATATTGTGGTAGTTTTCACATTCAGATTGCAAAAAAATAGAGCAAACTTCCAAAGAAAGTTTCACTTCTGCATTCTTACCACAAACAGTGGACTGTTGAGATCCTGTCAGCACCCTGCCAGCCCCTGTGTGACAGTCCCCGTCTAAGCTCTCTTTCTGATTCACTTTTTCCCCGCTGATATTTCCATATCAGCCACTATCAGTTAATGAGGCCCAGACTGTGGTTCTGCACCTGTGGAGCACTGCAGAATCAATCTGGAGGACTGTGCAGGGATCTTCAGCACCACGGACAGAGATTCAATCATCAGCCATGAGCGCAATCCACCTGTAGAGATTCCAGGTACAGTTGCTTGTGTTACCTTGATGATTAGCTCACGGGTAGAGCCTCTGATCGAATTTCAGTTCTTTTATAAAACAGGAACTCAGAACTCGCTGTCTAGTAAAGTAGCCCTACACCACTACGCAGCATGTGACGTGACCTCTTTTTTCAACACAGCCAGAAATAACTAGATTATACTCCGACACCGCTCAAAGCAATTTGCTGGGTAACATTTTACAGGCTTGAGGGTCCTTTTTGCTGGTACTTAAAACTTTCTGACCGTTCTTATTACATTTTTACCTGACGGCTGAGCAATGGAGGAGGCGTCCAGACAGCTGTTGAACCGAAGCTCCTGCAATCCCACTTTTGTTTGCATTAATACCAAATGAGATTACATGAGCATTTCCAAACCTTTACCAGAAGACCATATAGGTGTAAATATTTAGGATGGAGCAGTCAACCGGATATGGGAAACACGTTTAGAAGGACAGAGGCAGCCCTGACAGTTTTGTTGAGACAGACGAGAAGGAAAAAGAATTTCAACCACTTGCCTTCAATCAGAATTCCTCACCATGTTTGTCAGAGCACCGCCTGCCATCCGTGGGTCTCATCCTCCATATTAGCCTGCCTGTCATGGCAATCACTCCACTGTTTGGTCATTTCTCTCCATCACTATCTCATTATGAGCCGTCAGTGTTTATGTGGTCCTGACGGCCTTGGCAGGTAATGAAAGAATGCCGAGATGCATTTGGTCTCTGTCTCGCCCCACTCAGAGCGACTGGGCTTTTCTAATGAGGGATTGAGTGGGCGTAATGAGACAAGCCTGGTGTTCTGTCGACATGACCTGCCTCTCCACAGCTCACCATAATTTGAAAAAGTTCCCTATTTCTGTTTGCCCGTACCACCTGTACGCTGTGGGCAAGAAACACTTGGGTATGCCTCAGGGAGCGCTGCACTGCAACCTCTGTGCAACCTATTAAACTGCCTGAACCAACATGCTATCTTGTTAAAAATGAATTTCAACCTACTTTCCTTCTGATTTCCTCATCTAATTAAAAGCAAATTACAGAAATGCAGTCATGCTGAAGATGATGATGCATACCTGCATGATACCTAAAAATAGAAGTGGAGTTCACTTCCTGCTTCAATGTAAATTAGGCCATGCTAATTAGCAGCAACAAATTCTCAGAATTCACTGCGTCCCGCCGAGCTGGAAAACATCAGGTATTGTTCATAGTACATTAGCATTTCAGATACATTGAAAAATAAGGCATAAATTAACTTTATTGGATACCGTCAGGTTCTCGGTAGTGTGATGATAACTGTTGGATCTCTCTCCTTCTGTGATAATAAATCCCAAATATGGATTTCATTTGCAGCTATGTGACCGGAAAACAAAAAACAACTGATTGTTCCTACCACCCATCGGCTGATGTCCCAGCGGACCTCAAATGTAATTTTGTGGGCGAAGACCAAGCTGCAATTTCTCCCATGTGTCTGAGTCTGTTGAGATGTGTTCCCTAGAGAGTGGATTCTCCTCACTTCAGTGCTATGGCATTATTCCTTTATCTGCAGTTCTTCCTCCCGTTTCTAGACCGCAGTGCACTCCATCAATTTCCCCTGACAGGAAGAAAGAACAGGAACAATGGAAGCAGGCTTTCAGAATTATTGGAAGTCAGTCTCATTTTCATTTTGATTCTGATCGGCCCAACAATAGCCATTAAAATACGGTCTTGCTCTGGTCACATGGTCACGGCTGAAATGTATTCAGCTGTCATGTGATGGACGTTTGATGACTGCCATGATCCCATTGGGACGAGTTAAGTTTTTAATCCCGGATGCACTCGTGTCAGTTCATATAACGTGTCAAATTTTGAACATACTACTTTAAATGGGAAACATTTGATCATTATGAAACAACCTTAACTGAGTTACTTTTAAATTTGCATTAATTATACTTGGGCTCTCAAACAGTGCTACTCGTGAATCTAAGCGGGTCTCATTCACTAATAAATGTTAAATTTAAGTGCAGAGAAAAGGTTCTCATAAAATTTCAGCTGCAATTCAAACACATTTGGCTTTTATACACATTCTATTATTGTAATTTATATATTTTTATTCTTATAAATATGTTTACATTAGTATTGTTAAAAAATAAATCAATAATTAATATATAATAATAATAATATACAATATATATATATATATATATATGATTATATATGTGTGTGTGTGTGTGTGTGTGCACACATTTTATTATTCATTTTATTAATTTTAAAAACCACAATTATTAATGATCGATAGATCGACAGACAGATAGATAGATAGATAGATAGATAGATAGATAGATAGATAGATAGATAGATAGATAGATAGATTTGGCAAAAATCGTATGAATTTGTACGAGTGAGGTCGTACGAATTCGTACGAATTAGCCACTTCGTAAAATATGTATGAATTGCCGTGAGATTGGGCTGATTATTGTTACTCAGAAGAGATTAAAATAACATATTTTCAAAATTCTTTTTTTTCTTTAAAAAGTTGTTTATATTTTAAAATCCAATAAAACCTTCTCCCACTCTCACCTTTATTTCTCACTTCACTATTCTATCTAAACAAATAGGTTTTGAACATGTGTATGCTTGGTTAATGAATACGGCCCAGTGTGAGCTGGGCTGAGCTTTCATAGCTTTCCCAAACATAGTATACAATTCTATAAAAATGTCTTTATCTTGTATGAAGTCTCCCATGCAGCTAAACTCCAGGCTGAGATGACTAAGACAAAGACACATGCAGAGCTCCACCGCTCAAGGGAGCTCCAGCGAGCCTGATTAGTGCATTCACCGAGCGAGTTGAGAGATCGATTTCTGACCCCGGCTCCCTGAGATGCACACCATCACTGTGCCAAGCGCCCCCCCCAAACAAACACACACTTTCAAAGAAGCCCCATGAGCAGCAGCACTTTGTGCTCCCTCACAATGTGGAGGAATCATGGGAGAGAAGAAAAGACTCAATGCCCGAAGAGAAGCGTGCCTACATTTGTCTTACAAAAGCACATCTATGTATTTCTGTAGTTTATTATAGGAACGCATCACCACAGGGGTTGACAACATAAACACGAGAGTACTCTTTGTGAGAAGCCGATAGGGAATATGACAAGCGCATTTGATTTTGTGGGGTTGTTTTGTGTGTGTTAAAACTTTCTAACTAGGGCTATAGCTCAACTTGCTCAAAAAAAAAAAAAAGTTAAAAAAATATGCTTTTGGGGCCAGAATAAACTTTTAAACAACATATTAGGGATCGACAAACTGTCAGATCGATTTGTGCCAAGCAACCAGACCAGGTGCCATTACATAACCATTGCAGATAATATGCTCTTTTTCTTTCTTTTCCTGAGCCTCGTTTAAAAACTGAAGCACAAACATTTTTAGCAGATAATGTCCATTGGAATATTTCACCATTTATCTTGAAAACTGTCTTGAACTAATCAATATCTTCCACCTCCTGCAGGTACAGTGGCTCGTCACCTTTACTCAATACTCTAAATTAAGTGCATAAACTCTTCATACAAAGTTATGGATTTTTAAAACGAGGTAACAAATTGTTTAACTGGTTATAATTTTGAGACAATTTGAGATAAAGGATTAAGAAATTGAGGAAATAAATGTATTTCATGTACTGTAAAGAGTTTTCTATGATCTTCAGAGAATCTCTCTGTAAATGAGTTGTACAACATGGCACAATAAAAAAGAATGTTGCATTAAAGACAAATACTGATGAAAAATGCTTTCAAAAGCTTAGTTTTTTCAGCTTCCATTTGTTATCATTGTTCAAAGTGAGTTTTGTTCATTTACACACTCAACAATGTGCAGTTGAAGTCTTTTGTTTATGAATGCCACACTTGCATAACCATTATTCATTGTGAGACTGTCATGGGCAAGATGGTATTTAAAGCTAATTTGCATATTCATAAATCAAAAATATCATGCATGGAAACCAAACTGTCTCTGCTTTTCTTTTTGTTGAAGATGAAAAAAAAGGAAGTAAGGATTCACAGAAGAAGTTGCAGTCAAAAGTCTGGAAAAAGTGCTCTGAGAGGGTCAGTAATGTTGATGATAATGAAACGGCACAATGAATATATATCTGCTTTAGAAAATGCCTGGAAAACAGAATATTGTACAGTCAAATTGTATTACTGAAGCACTACTTCACCGCTCATTCATATTCATCAAATGTGCATTGTACATCTGAATAATAGCGCTGATTTGTACATGCAAAGAATGCTCGCCTGTTGAGGTAAAGAAACATATGAAATTATGTTTTTCCACACTTAAGTAATCAAACTGACTATTTTTATTATAGACAGTAGACTTAAAGCAGACTTAAGTAGAGGAAATAATAGGCAATAGGACTGGGACACGACACAGGTTGAATTCAAACCTCCATCTCCCATATGAACACAATCAACTTGCTAACTGCTGCAGCACAACTTCGATAGCACTTCCATTCTTTTGGGAGAATGGATCACTGTTTTCACCAAAAAAAAATATAGCAGCACAACTTCTATTAAACAAACAAACAAACAAAGAAAACCTACCAACCACTCAGACAATAACATTCGAGGACCACAACTAATTGTTGTATAAATTAAAATATATCACTAATATTACTGATGTTGATTCAGTAACCATTCTGGCGAATTTAATGAGTTCGTTCAGTGAATGATTCAAATGGTAAAAGTATTTTCAACAAACAAGATCACTGACAAACCTCAAACTATCATTTAGACTGGTCAGGATTCTCCACAGAGTGCCAGAGAAACACAAAGTAATGCTTTTCACTGGAATCAGCTACTCTGACTGATGTCATTCGCTCACTTTGCAATATATCCACTGGCACCGCAGCCTTGGAGTGCTAGTACAGGCGGTGAGGTAATGGGATTACGATGCGAAGCAGAGAATCTGCTGGACATCCTGCCGAGTACAGGGCTTTGGGAACACGACAGTGGCTGGGCTGTAACTCATCCCTATGGCCTCATTTGTCAAAGTCCGTGTCTGCACCGAGGCAGAAAATGAGTCGTGTCAATGGCGGCGAAATTAGGAAGTAAAACAAGGCCCTATGAAGTCAGCGGCTGGTACACCTGTCAAACGGATACTGAAATCCAACGGCCAGGGCTGATTGGGACAGGCAAGTTTCCACTTTCGTAAATGACATATGAAAACTTCAAAGCGCTCCTGTGATAATTCAAAGAGACATTTGAGACAGAGGACTCCAGAGTAAGAAAGTGAGTCACAAGGCGGAGACTCACAATTTTGTCATATTAAAACCGTCGTAGTAAAAGTCTATACTTTAATTGGATTGGGCAGGCCATTATCAGCTCCGCAACAACAAATCCAATGTGACAATTCTCCCATGGGCCTCCACCAGTGCCTCATGTTTTCAACTAGAGCGTGGGACTCAGCTAGAACATTCCACCAATTATAAATTACCTCAAATGGTCTCAGGGTTGATGTAGTTATGCTGCAGAATAACATTTTGTGGCCGGAGGGACACATTGGTATATTAGCAAATGTTGCGTATTCAACCCTGATGTGAATGAGATGTGATTTCCTGCATCGCCGCTTTTCTCCTTGCATTTCTTTGAATCTCCACTTTAAGATTCAGTACCTGTGAAGGTGACATTGAAAATCAAATGAGCAAGAGCTGTTATCTCCAAATTATGAAGTCAAATAACACTGAATTAATTGCTACAATATTTCCAGCTCAGACTGGCAGTGTCTACTCTTTCTAAGTAAGCTCCTAATTAGCCCACAGTGTGCGTGTGATATCTTGCACAATTACAGAGTGACATGTCATGTCACTTCACGTAGAAGTATCGCGCATAGACGAGATCAGTGATCTTTGCTCTAGACACCAACTTTAATGGAATGCTTATTATTTAGAGGTGTCTCTTCCCGCAAGTCTATTAGGATAGCCGCCAAGAGGCCATTTTTAAAGCAAAGATAAATGCAAAGAGAAAACATTTGAGCACAAATGGCATTTCAACAGTTGTTGTAATTCAAAGAGCTGAGGAGCAGGTATATGCATTGAGAATTCACAATTCGCTCTCAATACACCTAGAGTAGAAAGTGAGAAACATACTTTGAAATATTTGAAATATTCGCTAATGAGCTGAGATGACAAAAAAGTAAATCTCTGAGGACAGGAGCTGTCGAACCAACCAAATTTCCTGACAGTATAACAGGACTGTGTGATTTGAGAGACACTGTCAAATATTTTATGATATTCACATGGCAGCTGTGACCTTAGAATCAACATGAGCAGGTTTCACTGCTTTTGGAAATGATCCAATTTGTTATATATTATTATTGCTTAAAAATGACATCATTATAACATTTTACAAAAGTTCAAAAAGTTAAATGTGGTTTTGCGTGCTTACTGGAAACGTAATGAGCGACGGACTGCTGAACTTTATTCTCATTAAAATATTATCTGTGAAAGAAAATTGGAGAGTGAAAAATGTCCAATATAAATGAAGTGAAATAACAATGACATGAATATGAACAGCTCATCTTGATTTACATCATAGTGAGGTCATTTAAAAAGCTCAAGCTGTGTGAACTCTTTTTAACAATGTTTTAAATATGTTTTTGTGTCACCAGGCATTTAGGAAATGGAGTCACTCAGTGAGGCTTGTCTCATTTTGACAACACCAACGATCAAGCTAATGTCTGTGAAGAAAATGCTAAAATGAAATAAAGCAAATATACTTTTTGAGTTGCATGTAACATTTATCACCTAAATGTGTGCTTGTTTAGTGACCCGTGTTGTTGTAGTGTGTGTGACGCCGATGCTCTGCCTCTCTCATGCTAACAAGTCCCAAATTCACATTACAGTCTTCATTGAGAACTCAGTCACCTATGAAAACATTGTGTCAGCTTCCTGATTGCCTCAATATCGACGACCTTGAGCTAAAAGAGCATGGAGCACACCTAATGATGGGGAAGAAACTCACGCAGCTTGGCATAATCGCTGATCCATTAGGTCACGACAGAGGAGAAATACATCTGACAGACAATACGTTTGTAAAATGTCTAAAAAGATGGCATATAAATTAATGAAGAGCTAAACTATTTGAAACAACAAAAGTTTTAAACAACTTTTTTTTTGCATGTTTTTTAAGTCATTTATAATACACATCACACTTTTGCAATATTAGCTTGATTAAAAAAGTAAATATTCTGATATCATGTAATATTTATATTGATTTTATTTTATTTTCAGTCTTCACTGACACTGTTGTCTCATTGGTAAACCAGTAAAATAAAATAAATTTGAATAAGTTGTAATAAGAATTGTACCTGCAGTTGAAGAAACCACAATTCTGTAGGAGAAATGAAAACACAAAAAGATCTTTATTGTTTAAAAATAAAATAATAAAATTTGTTTTTTCAATATATGATGAAAAATGTAAGCCTGGGATATGCATTTAGTATCTAAATCATTGAGGAGACAAAGTAATTCCTGCCCAACTTTTTACATCAACAAGCATAACTTTTGCAGTCAAATTTTACTTTGGCATATTACCTTAAATTAGACCAGAGCAGACATGGTGTAATATCCTTGAGGCAATTTAGTGATGTCCCTTTTCGTGACACGAATGCAGAGTAAATAATTTCCTCCATTTTCATGAGATTTTTAAACATGAAGTCATGAAGTCAAAACTAATTTTCAGAGAAACACATTTATGACTCTTTACTATTTCCACTTGTTTCCTCTCCAGTTTATTTGACGGATGCTGAGGCAGTCGAAGGAACAGTAATTTTTTTCTTAATTTCTAGATGGCGATAATTAATCTTGTGTCAGAAAGATTTCATCATCACCTGGGGAGTGAGGAAAAAATCAGTAATGCTCAAAATTATGTATTTGTAGACATCTTTCCTAAACACCATGTGCATAAACAAAAGTGTTCATACATACATAAACAGTATGTAAAGTATTCCTAACAGTGGTGTGTCTGTGAATGAAGGCTGGTTGTGGAATAAAACTTTTAATGTAGTGGGGGGGGGGGATCATCCAAAGCTCTTGGCACTCATCAAGGTTGCATCATTTCATTTATTTGAAACGCTGAACAAATGCTAACTCTTTTCCAACCATGTAAATTCAGGAGCTAAATGACTTTTCATTTATTTAAAAGAGGTTTCCTAATAGCATTAAGGGCTGTTGGGTAATTTGCCAAACTTTGGTCGACGGAGTGAGATCTATGTCTACAAGGCATGTTGGACAACTAGCATCAATGAGAAACTCTTTAGATACGCTTCCTTTTCACTTCTCTCCACGATTCTTGAGGCCCATTATAAAGGGAAAACTCTTTCAGATACTCAGTGCTATTGAGTTGCAGGAAATGGCTTTTGGAATGCTTTGATTTTAATAAGATGCCCCACTTGTCAGTTGCAAAAGATGAGATTTGCATTTCCTTATGAACAGTCTGCGGTCCATTAATTGGTGTTGGACGTGATGACATGATGCTATAAAATGCCGACAGTTATTCTGTCCCGGGGAAAAGCTGTTGAAGCAATCATGCTGGAGACGGGAAGCTATGTCACCGGCTAATGCAAATTAAGCCTGTTTCTCATTCAAATATATGTCTTTCAAGGTCTCTCGATTTAAGTCAAGTATTAGGGAAAGCAAACCCTTTTTTTAAGTGAAGACAGAGCGCCTAGTTTAAATCCTAGGCTTCACATAGCCTGTGCAACTCCACAGAGACCTTCCATACTCACAGAGCAAAAAATTCATTGTGCGAAACCGGAGTCATTACACTTCAAACACACAAAATGCTTTTGTTCGTTCACCAAATCTAAATGCCAGATCAAATCCCACAGGACTGTGGGTGCGCCTGTAATGGCGAAGGATATGGAAGTAAATCCTGCACTAAAATCCAACTTAATTCCAGTGTATAAGCGAAGCACCAAGCTTCCTCCACACAAATTCTCCCTTCTGTTCTGTTAATCTCTTAATGCGCACTAAGCATCTCACGAGCAAAGTCCTCAGTCCCCTCATTCAACCTAAATGAGTAATAAACTTCAGAATGGAGTTTTTATGTAGTGCTGATAAATGTACCTAAAATCACCGGTAGAGCAGAAATCAGCCAAGATCAGCCCTACTGTAACATCTCATCAAGCACAGCATGATAATGTTCAGCGCACAATCATCTCCAACAAAGAGGATTAACTGGAACTAAAAAAACAATTAGCTTGTGAATCGACTGCTTTATTAAACAGATGAAAAACATTGATGGAATCTCTCCAAGCAGTCTGAATTTCGGCTAATTCCCACTGCCTTGAACATCAAAGTTTTGTAAAGAAAGTTTCAATGTTGGTTTTGGCTTTTTTCTTACTTTTTTGTGGGTTCAGGATGAAGCATATGCTGGAGAAAAAAAAGCACGAGAAAAGATAATCCAGCAGTGTTGGGCAAGATAAAATATGTAGCTAGTTCAGCTAACAACTAATCTACAAATAAGCTAAATTAAACCCACCATTTAGAGCAGCGGTTCTCAACAGGAAGCCAGGGCCCCAGAAAACTTCTAAGGCTCCTCAGAATGACTTTAAATTATTTAAAATAAAGACAAAACAAGCATTAATTGGAAAATTGAGTGTTTACTGTCGTCTTCCTGCATTATCAACACACTATTTTCCTGTTTAATATAGCAAAGCTGCTTTGACACAATCTGTATTGTATAAAAGCACAAAACTGCAACAGCAACACTTGTTTTTCCCCCTTTTTAAAGAATGATAAAAGTGTGATTTAGGCATGAAAGATTTTATTGACTTTTCTATTATACCATTTTTCTTATGATTTATTTTTCTAGTTATGCCTAACTCTAAAATGTTTTAACCAAATTATTTAATCTTAATTCTTATCCAGCAAATCACAAACAAATGAAAAAGTTATGAGTTATGTTGTGCTCCTTGGAGTCAAAGATGTTGATAACCACTGGTTTTAAAGCAGCTTTCAACATTTAATTTAATTCATACATTTTATAAATATAAAATTAGTTTTGCATTTTAAACAGTCAATGGGAAATTCTGAATGCATGACTAAATATTTTATGAAATAAAATGAAATAATTGTTTTCCGGAAAGAAAAAAAATTACCATTGTACTTAAGAAATTGCAAGAAAATATAAATTATTTAAAAACTACCCAAGCTACCACCTCACTACTGAGAAATGTAGTTAAATGAATGACTTTAATATTAAAAGGCTACAAATCAGACATAGGTAGTTCTGATTCTAAACAGCCAATAGAAAATAGCAAACACACAACTTGATTCTGATATATTGTCAGGGAAAATGGAATGTTGTAGTGTTTATCAATGCTAACCAGCTACATAATCACTAAACAGCTTTGCTACTAAAAAGCTGCGATTTAATAGCAATACTACAATCACGCTACTGAGAAATGTAGTGAAGCTAATAGTTTCAATGCTTTCAGTTCATTTGGACGAATAAACATTCAACACCACATTTGCCACTATGATGAGTTCAAATTAAAACATCAGCATGTCAAAGCACCACAATATCTGAGTAATATGAGAGAGGCAATTGGTTATGTATCTCTTTTTTATGCTACTATGCTAGAACAGCATGAATATAGACAGGATGATCTTTTATTCATTATTTTCATTAGACATTTTTGCTCAGTGTGCTCACTTACACGGCTAGGTTATCTTGCTCGCAATCAATACAGCTGTACTTTCTATGCCTGAAATGTTGAGCAACAGCAAAGGTTTAGTCGGTCAGATTCGTTCAATAATTCAGAATACATTGTCTTTTGAGTATGTTCCTTTCAGGATATTATGTTTGAGGAACTCTGCGTTATTGTTTAAACAAATATTTGGCATCTAGAGACCTACATTTACATTATTTTACATATTTAATAGACTGCTTGAGAGAGTCCAGGAAGCTCCTCGTGCAAGAGGTCACATTCCGTAGGAGAGAGCTGAAGCTTTATTCATTTATATGCAGCCACTTAAATATTCATTTCAATCAAGCAGCGTATAAATGAGATTGGCAGAGGTGCTATCCTGAGGTGAACCATGTAGTTCTGATTGCAGATTGCATTTTACAGAGAAAGGGAGAGCAAGTGAGATAGAAAGAGAAGTGGGAGAGTTAGAAGAGGTAACAGTAGGAGTAGAAGTGCTAGAGATGTTATTCTTGAAAGACAAATCGTAGCACAGGCATTGTGCCTGTTCAAGTAGATTATGTCAATATAGTTTTTTTTGGCCTTTTCAGATGGCAAACAGGCTTCCATTTGCAAAGGATTGGAATGCCCTGTATTTTTTGGATCCTCTTCAGCTCTGAAACTAGAACATGTGAAACCTCACAGCTGTGGGAGAGGGAATTTTCTGTGATCTACATATTCATGACAGTTTTAACATCTCTCATTTCATTCCAGGGTGGATGGAAATGGGAGTTCTAGTCATGCTTTCTGTGTTGAGCACTCTTAACTTTGTGTGGTAGGTAAAAAAAAAAAGAAAAGAAAATCTCTTCTATCTTGCAGGTACAGTTTGTAGTATGTACTTCAGAAGTCTTTATACTTTCTCTCAGCAGATTTCATTTTCGCTTATTCTTGGCGCCTTTACCGCAGAACACAAGTCTTGCTTCACAGTTACAATTAGACCTGTGAATGCCGGGATGAGATGTTAGAATTTGAAATGTCTTGATCATAAAAAAATATTACATAAACATTAAACATTACAATATATTCTCAATTTAGAGGAGACTGGAGCTAAGGGTATTTTTTATAAATGTCCAGTTGGGCATGTTGCCACATCTTTTTGGGTGTTTTAAATGTTTAAAAACTTAACAGTTTATTCATTTCAATATGTTGATATTTTTGGATGTTGGCATTTAAATTAAATGACCACCCAACAGTGACATATACAACCTAGAATTTATTTTATGCATGTAAAACTAACCTCTGCAAGTAAAAAAGTGCTCTCTGAGTGTATCTGTTTCAAATGAACATTCTGACAAGCCACCAAGTGATACCAAAGTCAACTGTTCTCTTTAAAACGCAGCACAATACAACCCACAGGCCTTTGGGACAATCAGTGACCCCAGTCTTGACCAGTTTTCTCACCTTAGCAAAGATACAGGTCAAACGGTTCAAGATTTTTTTTCCCTCAACCTTATTGGAATGGAGGAAAAAGAGGAAAAATGAGTGCTGGAGGGCTAAAAATAAAAAGTTCTTTCCCAGACCCTGTCAGACCTTGTATAATTGTGATGAGCTGCAGGTGAGAGTGGTCTGCAGGGGGAAAAACCTTTCCCCTTCTTGTCACGACTACCTTGGTTTCGTGCTCTCCATGCCTTCAGGACCTGCTCCATCATTAACGCTTGTGATGAGAAGAACACTGGTTATCTTTGACTAGTCAGCTGCTTTGTAAACACTTGGGGATGGACCCCGATACAGGGTCACATTCAAAACAACTGCTTGCAAAAATGTTCACTTAATATAACATCTGTTATTAAAATGAAAAACAGAACATGCATTTTTAATATCACCACTCCATGTCAAAAATGTGTAGCGGTGCATGATTTAATGGGATGTCATGCTTTCCACTTCTGCATAAAAAGATTATACGTAGTGTAGCATTTCAAATCTCAACCCAACCAAATTCTCAGAAATTATATTTTCTAAAAGATCAGTGCTGTAGAATTGTGATGATTTATGATTCTTGACATGTGCTTCTAATAATCATGATAATCCATGATTGAAATGTAATTATTTATTGGCTGTTTTTGAATGAAAGCATACATCATATATGGTGGGGGTTTTTTTGGTCTTGAATTAATTGGTTGAATTAATGATTTAATGACGCATTCAAAAAGACTCACTGGTGCTTTTCAAACAGAAGGCTGCGTATCTCAGCTGCCATGTCATCAAAATCTGTTGAAGGACATCTCAACTTGAAGGATACTTGGAAGGCAGTCTTCATTTTGTGTCCTTCCTTCAGCCTGTTTTGAAGGATGCACCAGGTGTACCATTCACATCCTTCAGTCGCCTACAATCTTTGCACTCATTTCAATTCACGAAAAAAGGTTGAAAAAGAATGAGCAGCAGCTTGTTCGATTTCAATTTCATTGAATAATGCAAAACAAAAACAAAAATATTTTTGAGGTGTAGGCATTGTATTTTCTTTTGTTTAGAAGTAAATTAATCACATAATGCTAAACTGTGCATAATGTAAACCACTGGGAAAATAGAAAATCACTTAATATAAAGATTTCCAATAAAAAGTATCCTTGAAATTATCATTTTATGATGTGAACAGGGGGCAGAAACATTTATAACATAGCGCACTTACTTGACCGTCTCATTATAGAGTTTAATGCTGGGTACAGCTTTACTCCAGCCTTTAAGCCTCAGAAGTCTAGGAAGAATGTGTCCTCACTAGGATGCAGCCTTCTATTTGAGAAGCACCCAGTCACTTTCCACCCCTTCACTGAAATGGAGGGGCACTCTTTCCAATTTTGTTAAAGGGGTCATATGATGCTTTTTTAAAGATCATTATTTTGTGTATTTGGTGTAACAGAATATGTTGACATGATTTAATGTTCAAAAAACACATTATTTTTCAAATACTGTACATTATTGTAGGTCCTCTATGCCCCGCCTCTCTCAAACGCTTCGTTTTCTACAAAGTCCCTCCTTCCGTCAAGCACAGTCTGCTCTGATTGGCCAACTGACCCAGAGCATTGTGATTGGCCGAACACCACAAGCACGAGTCGGAAATGTAATGCCCCTTACCATAATCGTGAGCTTCAGCTTTCAAAATAAATGTTAAAGGTCCCATATTGTACACCTTTCTGGAGTTTTATTTTAGGTTTTGATGTCCTTAAGAATATATATTTGCGGTATAAGTACCAAAAACCATCTCAATATATTTTTACAGCTCTTCTCTCAGGAGCTCTGGTAAAAACAGGTCGATTTGTCCTGTCTAATTTATATTCATGAGCCTCTCTTCTGATTGGCCTGTTGTTTTCTGAGTGACGCACGGCTAGGCCAACCACAGGTAACTAGGGTCATGTAGGGCTGACGTCACAATTACGTCACCGCGCTAAGCTGGAAAAAAAACAAAGGGAGAACTGGAGGCGGCCCATTCAAACCAGCACAGATTCGGCTACATAAGGAGCTAATATCATCTTGTTGTGATGTTGGGTGCCAGAATCGATGTAATACAGCCTCAAATTAGAAATTTGATCGCATACCTGCTGCCACTGCCAGACAAAAAGCCGACGACAGCTGTGGTTAAACGAGATAAAACGAGTGGACTGGACAGAAACGGTCGTCAAAAATGCTCGCGTTTGCAGCGCACACTTCTTATCAGAAAAGGTTCAATAAAGTATTGTCTTTTGTTGTTATGGGCGCGTCTGAAGATTTCTTGCATCTCACGACTGTCGTGTATGAAATAAAACTGTGTGCATGTGTGTAAAACAGCAAACTGATGATTTATATATAATAATTTGTAATTGTATATACATTGTTGTGATTAATTGTGGCTGGAATAATAATGTAGCTGTAAAAATAGGTGCCTGCTGAAATCGAAATGTATTTACATCATCATAACTAGATAGACACGGTGAGTTTGTCTTTACTATACATCATATTAGACATGATCCACCTCATAGTAACAATCCTGTCAGATCGTCCATCCTTTGAGTGAGAGTGTAATGTTACAGGTCGGCCGATCTGGTTTCGTCCGTTAAAGTTAACCTTTTCGACATGTTTCCGTGTTGTTGTTGCTCAGCAATGGCATGGACGCGATGCTGTCTGGGGATTTGGCAAAAGGACGGTGGGCGGCGCTCGGGATGGTGACTGAAGGCAGTGACTGAGTAGTTCAGACGTCACATTTTTACGGAAGTCACAAGGACTCGTGAAAAAACACAGCAACTTTATGCAGGCTGTGTGCACTTTACTGTGGATTGACTGTTTTGAAACTTATATGGTAGTTACATAGCCCATAGATCTCTGTTATCATGAAAAAAGCCAGTTTTCAGTTTTGACAATATGGGACCTTTAAGACAGTTAATAATGTCCTTAGTTTTACCATCAGTTCAAGCCCGAGAGGGGAACAAAGTCGCGTGACAGACACAGTGATGATGCACGTATGTGTTTGCAAACAAGCTGTGGTTGTGATGTGACCGTGTCTCCCTCTCTCACACACACACACATGACGTTGCGCTGTGATCCTCTCTCTCTCTCTCGTCCATAAAATGCGTTGTGATAACATCTGGGTTGTGCTGTTCTGTTGTAAGTAATCTTAATGATTCCTAAATGCATCTACTTTCGAAGGCCAAATAAAGTGCTTTAGCTTTTGCCTAGAAACACACAGCTTCTCCCTGACACGGCTGCTTCAACACTACTGCAGTTACTGAAACCACGCCTTCTTTCTTTGCGTGAACATTTGGGCTGCATTATGCAAATATTTCCACATCGTGACGTAGACATGTGGGGGCGTGTTTGAATGAGCCGTTTTAGGGGGGCATGGCAGAGTCTTAACTTTGATAAAGAATATCTCTTTGTTAGTCTTTGCAACTTCAGGGATCTTATCTATGCACAATCAGCTTGTAACACTCCAAAGAGAAAGGAAAACTTGAAATCGCATCATATGACCCATTTAAAAATATCTTCATTTGTGTTTCCAAGATGAACAAAAGTCTTATGGAATTGTGATGGCATGGGGAGACTAAATTATAATAGAATTTTCATTTTGAAGTAACCTATCCCTTAAAGTTCCTGAAAGTATCAGTGTTTTGAAGAAATCGATTGAGTTAATGATTTATTCAATCAATTGGTCCCTTTATGATGTAATGTGCAGAAAGAATCACTATAAAAACTCAGACAACTAATTTACAGACTAAATCAAATCAAATTATACATACATATATGCAATATTATAACACTGTTTTGACGAATACGCTTAAATGATATTCACTGCCTAGAAAAAAAAGTTGTTTTATTTTTATATTTGTTGTCACCATATGGTGGCTACCATTTACATATAAAGAATAACATGAATTTTTGGCCCCATTCTGAAAAGAAGAATTGAAAAAAAGGACTTCAAATACTACAGTGCAACAGTGGCATATGCATCCCTATCTACCAATACAAGGCATAAAAAGATTTGGAGTGCATGCATGTAGAGCCATCTGTACATGCCTGTGGAAGTGCTTAAAGTCATAAAGTAATTTTACATCCTAGATTATCTCTATAGCGCTCACTAGAGACTGCCCTTTTAATTATGCATGTGTCCACTGCCAACATTTGTTTACACTTCTTTGTAAACAGCAGGTTGACTGAATTTATGAAAATGTGAAACAGAAAAATTGCACGCTGCACAGGCTACTCAGTGCTGAGTAGATGCCAGACAGAGCTCCTGTGATTGGCTCCAATCTTAATCAAATGCAGCACTGAAAACCCACAGTAATTTCCAAACTGTCCAGTAAAATCAAATTCAAAAAGGCATAGAAAGACCAGAGAGACCACATCTAGAGATGGCTTCTCTGCCTTATATTTATTGAAACTTCCCAATTACAGAAAATGTCCTTTTTGCTCATTATGAAGATCTTCTGGACAAAAAAAAATGGACCAATGTGTGTCCAAATGCTCTGTTGAGAACATTTCAGGATTCTTGACATTTCAAATGGATTACAATATCAAACATCACAAGATGGGCCCAATTGGTTTTATACCATTATACCAGTGGAAAAAGCTTTGTGTGGTGTCAATTCAATTAAAAATGGAATGACTGTATCTTCATAGACTGCATTATTCAACCATGTCCTCGGAATATACATTCTTTCCGAGCCAGGATAATGAATGGTAAAATAAACACTTTACTGAAGCATATATTTTCATATTGCCTGTCTGCAAAAAACAGTCTGTTTCCAATGCATTGCGTTTACAAAACACTGTAATTTAAAAAAAAGCACTTTAAATGGTGATTATATAGCAGTGTTTTGTATAATCTCAAGGATTACTTGCAAGATAGAACACCTACATTTTCTACCTTGTAGGAGAAGAGACAGTGTAGACTGTAAAACATTTTACACATGCAAGCTTTCCTTATATTTAATCAAATTGCTAAATCACTTTCATTGTGATCATAGACTCAAATCCAGTGGAGCTTCATTTGCCCATAGCTCTTGCAAATAGCTCCAGACTATTGGGCCATACTGAGGGGACAGATGCTATATGTTTGTCACGGATCATGAGGCTGGATTTAGTTCTGCTATTGAGCAGTTTTATTGTCATTCAGTAAAGCTACACACAATACAATCATTCTCAGCTTGATGTCACACTAGTGACTATAGACTGCCTAGAAGTTATTGCAAAATGCTTCTTTTGACATATTGAGCAAAACCTCCAATTCTAAAGATACGCCAAAGGCCCATAAACAATTCAAA
Source organism: Schizothorax lantsangensis (assembly GCA_027422415.1). Classification (NCBI taxonomy): domain Eukaryota; kingdom Metazoa; phylum Chordata; class Actinopteri; order Cypriniformes; family Cyprinidae; genus Schizothorax; species Schizothorax lantsangensis. The sequence continues at coordinate 26,729,054 of CM049848.1, read as the reverse complement.
ATTCTCCATAATTGTAACTAACTAAACATATAAATACAGTTTAGTAGACAATTATTTTAATTATTTATAGAGAATTCTCAACTACTTTTTATGTAGTTCTCTCAATGGAAGACAGGAAAGAGAAGCCATATTTAATTACCATCACAGGGCACAACACCATCTGTGCTCAGACAATGATTGACTCTTACCCTCCAGTCTCTTCCATCAAACATTCAAACACACTCCAATAGCACCAACCTTTCAAACCCCGGTGCGCCCATGTCGCCCGAACCAGCTTCGGGCTGGCCCGAAAAAAAAGCTGGCCATTATTAATGACACCGGTTGTCAACTATTATGGAGACGGAGGAGAAAGTTTAAGGGAGAGTAACATGAGTTCACTCACAATCGCCTCAAAACATTGACTAAATTCCCACCTCATATGATTTTGCCTGTCCTGCATTCTGATTGAAGCAGTGTTAAAAGTCATTTCCATTTAGATGGCTCAGGTTATGGTGCATTTGAGAAACAGGATGTGGAAAGCCAGGAAGAATGTGCCTGACGTGTCTGCGCTGGCGTGGGCCGATGCACGCTGGTTATTCACGGGCAGTGGGTTAATGCAAAGCTAGAGAGAGCATAACCACACGTCATGACTTCGAGAGAAAATACACGATCTTTGCTGAATAAGATGGACCTGTTTCACTCCAGCTCACTCTCCCCCACAGATTAACTGCTCTTGTCAAAGGTTTGGCCGTCTTGCTGGGCTTTCCTCAGAGCCCTATCGCATTCGCAGCTTCAAATGTCACAGTACTGATGTTTTGGTCTTTTGCTTTAAGGGATGAATGAAGTCTTTTGAGTGCTTGGTGTAAACCACGAATGGCGGGTCTATATGTCACTGGTTATTTCATGGCATGTCTTTGAGAAGCCTGTTTACTATGTGTGAACATCTTGTATCATGTTGTGTAAAAGGTTTATCAGAGGATGAATATCTTGGGTTGGAAATAAATGAGAATGTCTAACAAATATCCTGAATCGATTAAAAGGTTAGTAAATGGAAGTTATGTGTGAGCATGATGTATGAAATATGACTTGTAGTATCATGTAGAAATATCCCAAAACATCTTAACAGCTCTATTTTCCTCATATGCTGACCCCAGACTTTTGAATGGTAGTGTACACAAAAATGCACATTTTAGATGCCGTCAATGCATCCATATTGCATTTTCTAAATTAAAAATAAACAAATTGAATAATATGAATACTAACAGCATCAAACTGGCTAATAAAACTGCACTGCACAGGTCAAGGACAGGCAGTAAAAGTGCTTGGCCTTTAATCTCTACAGTGCCACTCAAGAGACACTCACCACCTTCAATATACAAGCCACTGCTATTTGTAGAGCAATACTTGGGGTCACACCAGATTCTCATTTAACCTTGGTATTAGAGTAGCATAGCTTAAACCACTCTTAATCCCGTCTCCCAGTGTGTGTTTACATAAAGATGAAGGCATCTCCTCAGATGGCTTAGTGTGGCTTTCAGGAGGTGGTCCAAACCTTGTCCTTCTGCCCTCTAATCTTCCCTCAGGTAAATTCAACTCTCCTAAGCCATGTAAAGCAGCCTGTTATCTGCACAGTGGTTTTAAATTTCTGCCCACATGCTAATACAGGTTTAAGAACATCCTCTTCTTTGTTTTAATGACACAAATGGTATTGTCATTCCATTGCTGTTCCGTGCCTCAGAGTGGGGATTGCGTTGCTATTGCACTTGACTTTGATGAGTTCAGACACAACACCATTAAAAAGACAGAGACAAAAAAGTGGAGTGTGGGCATTTAAGTGATGTGCTTATCAGTAGTTGGATTGCTTGTTTTGATTATCTGAAATGGCCGAAACTGCACTGAAATTAAGGGAAAGTTCCGGCAAATGTGCAAGAAAGAAAGTTATTGCAATTTCAGGTTAATGCATTTCAAAACACACAACTATTTCTAAAAAAAAATTGATTATCTCAAAGAATGATAAATTGTTCTTTAACTATTGCTTTACTGTTTTTAATTTTTATCCACTTTTCAGCATTTTTATTACGGTCTCTTTAGGATGATTTACTTTTGTAATCTAAAGGCCAATTCACACCAAGAACAATAACTGCTAAGATAACTTTAACAACAATGACATTAGTTTTAATATTACAGTTTTGTTGTCTGTCAGTTTAAATGTTTGAGCTGTTTAAAGGTGGATTTTGTTTGGCTGTCAATGTTTTTTATCATTGATTAGCTAAAAAAAAAAAAAACAGTTATGAAAGTGATTCCAATGATACTGTTTTTCTGTGTCTTAATAGTTGTGCTATGGACTTCCCATTTCTATAAAATTAGAACGATTATCAAAACTTTATAGTTATAGTTGTCATTACAGTTAACATTGTTGATGTTAATGCGCCTTTATTTTCCTATTTTTTTGTCAGTAACACTGAATGAAGGCAGAGGTGCATGATTTGGGGGGAAAATATAATTGTGATTTTTTTCTGATAAAAATTATGTTTTAAAATGCAATTTAAAATGCTAAAAATGTGCGATTATTCACTTTGAAACAGCGTGTGTATATACATTAAAATTGCAGATTTGATTATCACTCTAAGCCATATCGTAAATTCAGTTTTATTTTGATAAATCATGCAGCCCTCGATGAAAGCATCTGCTTAATGAAAATATATTAAAAAATCATTCTAGCATTAAAAGTTGCCGATTACTAATGACATGATGCACTCTTAAAAATAAAGGTGCTTCAAAAGGTTCTTCACAGCGATGCCATAGATAGAAGAACCATTTTTGGTTCTTTAAAGAACCATCTCTTCCTTACCTTTTTATAATCTGAAGAACCTTCTTTCACCACAAAGAACCTTTTGTGAAACAGAAAGGTTCTTCAGATGTTAAAGGTTCTTTATGGAACCATTTAGACAAAAAAAGTTATTCTATGGCATCGTGAAGCACCTTTATTTTTAAGAGTGTAATCTATAAACATTTCCCTCTAAAATGTTCATTTTTACGTACAAGAAAACAAATTCCTTGACAAATCAAAATGACATTTGACTGCAACTAACAGAAATATAAACAAAGCAACCAGCAAGATGCTTGCTCGGGACTATTAGATTAAAGTCATGTTAAAGTCATGTGTTCCTGTGGCTCAGTGGTAGAGCATTGCATTAGCAGCGCAAAGGTTGTGGGTTCAATTCCCAGGGAACACACATACAGATAAAAAAATGTATAACCATGTATAATGCACTGTAAGTTGCTTTGGATAAAAGCGTCTGCTAAATGCATAAATGTAAATGTAAAGTCTAAACTAAAAGGTGCAAATTAGAAGAGTAAATGGTACAAATGCTGAGCGCATGCATACTAAGCTTCTGAGTTTAAATTTTGCAACAGTGCTGCCCACAATTGATACTACAGTTATTCTCTCATGGGGTGCTTTGCCCTGCTCAGTGAGTGCAAATGGCTGCATTAAGGCCATAATCAGGACAATAGAACGATTAAACACATAGATTTTAAAGAGCGAAATCTGGAGATGAGGCCCTCGGGAATACAAAGTGCATTTAACACATTAATCTGTAAAACGGCAAGAACAAGAGCAAGAAGAGAAACAGAGACTGACGTCATACACTAAGAGACCCTGGCAATAACATGCTGCTATACAGATGTAATATTTTTGGATTCAGTGACAGGAAATATATGAGGGGTTAGATGCATTGAATGCAAGTGATATCACGAGGTAATTTTATACAGCCTACTGTAACATGTATATCCTATCAAGAATGATTTGGCTTGCGCTGGCATGCTCCGACTCGGAATGAGCTTTCAAACCATGTGAAATTATGTGAAAACCTTTGGCTCTATTCTGGCATCCTCCACCGCACTCAAGTATATCTCAACCTGACAGGAAAGTGAAGCATGATGCTGCATGTAGGTGTGCAGCAATAGGACCCTTTTTCGATCTCCTCCATGCCAGTCCTAGAATCCCTGTCGAGCATTTCCTGTAAAATCAATAACCCACGCTGTCCGTCAGGAGCTTGATGGACGGCTGCTCAGAACAGGGGGCTGTTCTCCACAAGCACGGAAACTCTCTAACTGGGCTTAAGGCTATTTTTTAACACTCCATTTGTCCCTAAAACATGTGTAAGGATACTGCAGTGTCATGAATAATTTATGCATTCTTAGCACCTAGTGACTGACATTGTGGGGGGAAAAAGCATGGCCTTGAAGGAAATTAATTTCGTCTTTTTGTTTTCAAAGTTTACAGTCCTCTCGGTACTTTACGGGAATCTTATTCTTTGTGAATGTCAAAATGAACTTGAATCAGATTAAACACACCTACACTGCACGCGCCTACAGTCTTGACAGTCTGATTGGTTTGTGGATTAGAACAGGGGCATTCCAGTTTCATCATGTCATTTTTCTTTCTTTCAGGCTTTTGACTGCATTTCACAAACTTTCTAATCCCCATTTGCAGCTTATTCTGGCCAAGAACCACCAAAGAGCCACCAATCACCAATCTGACTGACATGTAATCTGACCAAACAAAATCAGTTTTTTTTGTTGTTGTTGTTGTTTTTTTGCCAATTAACAAGGTTCAGATGTTTAGCTTCAGCTGTTAGCCCCTGCTGATAAATGCAGGATCTTTTTTTAATAAACTATTTTATAATTTTATACTGTACCATTATGTGTTAGCTTTCGTCAATGAAGGCCATTGAAATGTAGCTGTTCTGATGAGTAAAAAATTAAAATAAAAATAGCAAGCCAACATATAAAACACATTAATTAAGATTAATTTACAATTTTGTTAAATGTGGTCAATCCAGTCATAAGTAATATGATTTCTGAAGGATCAGCTGATAAGTGGTGCTGAAAATCTGTCTTTGAATAAATTACAATTTAAAATAAATTAAAACCGAAAACCATTATATAAAATGTGAATAATATTTCACAATGTTATTGTTTTACTGTATTTTAAAAAAAATATATAATGCAGCCTTGGTGAGCATAAGAACTTATTTCAAAAGCATTTAAAAAAATCTGAATGACTTTTGAGTTTCATATATTTTTCTTCAAGACAAGGATGCATATATTTATCTAATATATTTTTACATATTAGATAGATAGATAGATAGATAGATAGATAGATAGATAGATAGATAGATAGATAGATAGATAGATAGATGGCATAAGACTTGGTCACCAAATTTCATAGCAGCCTGCCAATCAAATTAGAGCTTGCAAGTTTGTCATTTTTGTGCTCAATATACATCACTGTGGGTGGTGAGAAAAGGGTGTGAAGCACAAGAAAAACACCTATAATTCAAGTCGATAGGTATTTTCATGGGATTCATGAGAAAAGAATAAATAGGTGTTAGGTACATTTGGCTCAGCGTTCATCCTGTTGTGTCTCTTTGTTCTCCAGAGCACCACGCTCACTCTTTCATGCTTGAGTTCAGGAAAATCCTATGGATTCACTGCAAGAGCGTTCAATTCACACACCTGGCATTCAATTCAAAGAGTTTTCTTGAGTGCTCAAAGGAACAAGGAAATGAAAGCAGCCCAACTTCTGACATAAACGTTCTCTACAAAAGAAGAGTGCCAAGGAGAATAGTCATTCTTAGCAGGATAGACTAGGCTAAATATAAACATGTAATATTCAGGCATGACACACACACTCTTGTGCACATTTCATTACAATTTAATTAGCGTAGCTCTACTCATAACATGTTTAATGGTACCTGAAGACAGAGTTATATAGGACAACATGAGCATCACACAAAATAATTTCTCTTTGAAGAAAAGGAATATAAAATCTGCATGAAAGTACCAAAATATATCCCAATTACCACACCAGTTTGAGTAGAAAAGGGTTTGTAGTGCTTTTGACACATGAATTCTTGTCAGCCTTAAAAATAAAAAAAAACACCTGTAATGAGTAACAATGCTGCATTTGAGAATGCCGTGTCTGCCACCAGGTGGCCAGACTGCACTCTGCATATGACACCTTTTCAATTCATTTACTATTCAACCGGCCTCTGAATGCAGTTCTACTCCTCCATTAACTCACAGCCGCGAGCAATGCAGGCGAGAAAAAAATATATATAAAAAAAGCTAAGGAAAAACAAAGGATGGAGTCTGAGCAGGCACATAGCTCAAAGCAGGGGCAATATACACTGAAACATGAACTGTTGCTTTTACAGTAGATGCCCTAAGATTCTGATTTATGCATGTACAGCATTTTATTAGATAGTATTACTATTATAATACAGTGTTTTATTATTTATACAATATTTTACTACCGTTCATACTGTACATTCATGTTTAGAGTTAGTAAGATTTTTTAAAGAATTTAATAAATAATACATTTGAATGGCTGCTGAAAATTCAGCTTTGTCATCACAGAATTAAATTACATTTTAAAGCATATTAAAATAGTAATGTTATGTAAATTGTAATAATACTGGGCATTAAAAAAAAACTTTTGAACAGTTGTGCATACAGTTTAGTTAATGTCAATAGAATAAAATAATCACTATAATCTTATGAGTTCTGATCAGTCTAAAAAAAAGTAATATTGTCCAATTTGAACTCTGACTAAACAACTGATTTAAATATAAAAAAAATCAAACAGAATACTTTAACATTACATTTGCTTGTCGTGAATGTTTTTTTTTTTTTTTTTTTTCAGAGCCGGAACGTTTCATATGGATGAACGTCCCACTGAAGAGTGTTCAGGGGTTTGCTAATGTCTTAAGGGAGGCTAAAATGACTATTTCCCACATATTAAAGTAATTTGCATTTTGTCTCTTGCTGGCTGGGGAAATGCTGACCTAGCACTCCTCTAGCAGGAGCAGATGTCAACGCACTCCTTTCTCCTCTACTCACCATTGGTCCTTTCCTAATTAAGATGTGCCCATTTAAGCATCATCGTCCTAAAGAAACGCTTGCATGAGCAAAACACACAAGCCTCGTCACTTGCAGGAATGGGCCTGTAAAGTGGTTTGATTAGTCATTTAAAGTGCCTGTAGTTTAATTAAAATCACCTAGCAATTAGCAGCAGTGGCATCACTTTTGAGTGTATCTCCGCCATCTTCAATGCATTAACTGGTCTTAATAATAATAATTGTGTCAGTAGTGCTGCAATCCATGTAAACATATGGCTAGCAGTGAGCATTGATCAGGACATCCGACGTGCACCTCATTCAAGCAAACATAAAGCAAGACAACAACAGAGTTATGGATATTGTGCGATTAATAGGGCGTGCCCATTTAAATGAGGTACTCATTAAATTGACAGATTACTCCCTAACATGTCCCATGCCGAAAATAATGATCAGCTGTCTGATCAGCATGAGCGTGGTCTGCAGACCATGCTTGATTGCTGATGAGTTGGCGTCTCCAAAGAGTTGCATCTGTCATAAAAGCATGAATTACTGGATTGCATGATGAGTGATTACCGTACACAATGTGTCAGAGCTGAGAAAAAGAACAGACACTATACGCGAAGAGAACAAAAACTTCTATCCACTTGTTATGACTCAATGGAGTTTTAAGAGAAAGCACACTCATGCATACACACATAATCTTTCAACCTTGGCAGATGAACAATGAAGCTTGTAAGACTAGCTACTTACCTGACTGGAGAGATAAATGCAAAATCGTCTATAAAAAAAAATTATAAAATGCCATTTCTCTGGTACACTGTGCACGGCAAGACTATGGCTTATTGCTAGTGCTGAAAATATTGGAAAATGTTTCACAGTTTTTCTTTCACTGCAAATATACTATTAGTAACCAGTAACCACCTTAGTCCCCTATAGTAAAACAAGATACCATTAAAACAAGATATATGTTTAAAAGAAAAGTTATTTGTAATACTTTTATATTATATTAATTTAAATATCATAAAATATATTAAGTCTTGTTCTTATATGACATAATGCTAGTTCTAATGAAAAATTATGTTACTGTATGCCTCTGTTGTATTACTGTATGCCTCTGAAAAACCTTGTATATATAGTATGTATACACATTATATACTAGCATGCATATGCATCCACTGCGAAACGTAGACCAGAATCAAGCATGCATTACAATATCTTCAATAAATCTGAGTAAACGGTCTGCCATTAGAGCTTTGACCTCCGTTCAAACGATCAGTGTCCGAATATTAAAGTCACTTGCAGGCCTGCCTCGCTAATCACCAATACACGTCATGCATTTCATAGATTTCATGCTTTGAAAAGCAGTGTTTTTCTAAAGAATAGGCCTCCTCATTGTCTCACAGCAATTACCGAAATCCACAATGGCACATGTTCGTCTGCTTTTATGTGTGCTTTTCCTCTAGCGTGCTGTTCAGTTCTCCCTTTCAATCACATTCATCCCACACGGCCTCCAGCTTTCCAGATGAGCCCTATTCCCATTCCACCACTTAAACATAATCAAAGGCATTACGCAAATCCATGAAAGACCTCTAATTCACAGCTAGGCCATAATCACGGTCTACCCTCTTTATTTTGCATGACACTTTTTCTGAAAGCCTGCTCCATGTAATCAAGGGGGTTCTGATTTTGACAATTCTTTTCTCTGTCCCCATTGAAGGACTCAGAGCTAAAAAGAATATTCTTGTTCACCTGACAGCTTTCTTTTTGCGTTCTTCGAGATCCCTGATACAGCTTTGTGCTTTCTGAATATGTGCTAATGGATTAGATCTTAAATGCTAAAGTACACTTTTTGAAACTGGCTCTCCTCTCTCTACAGTGGAAAGGATTTTTGGTGGGTTCACACTTGCCATGTTTTATTGCATGCATTCTCTATGGTTCAGTCACTCTGTCTCCTGGCAGTGTAAAGGAGATCAATCAAAGCTTGTTGTGAGGGTACTGAACTGCCTTTGGCTCATTTTGCTCATCCAAATGCATCCTATTACACATAATGTGTCCTCTACATTTTACTGCCGAACTCTCTGCCTCTTCTCTCATTACACTCAACCCTAACAAACTAGCTCTCCTTCATCTCAGAAATAATTTAATCTACTAACTAATGTCTGATATTGATGGATTGCAGCAAATATTATCAGCAGCATCACTCTTGTATTTCCATACTCCACGATCTTGAATATGTTGGCGTGAACTTTTCAATTATTTTAAAGTATGTTCCAGGAAGATGAGAATTGTAGCCTACCTCACCCATTTGTCTGTATGATATATGGGTTTTATAAAGCAATCAAATTGTCAGTGATGTCACTAAATTTCACCAGTAGAGGGTGCAACAAATTAGAAACTGATTTTTTAAAACTACATTAGGGCTGTATACATTTTATTCCATTCAATTTCCATTTAATTTTTTTATGTCAGGAAAGCCAAGGCAATATCATAAAATGAAAATTACAATAAAGCAGTAATGGTTAGTAGCTTCAGGTGGTCGTAATAACCTTCTTCACATCTGCTGAGTTTTCCATATGCGTAATGGACACTACAGGAATGAAGAGACATAACTTGATTAAACTATGGATAATTTTATCCGGCTCCTGGTAGGCAATCACAAAAGTAATGGCTTCATGCTGCATTTGTCCACTTCCCCAGTCCAAGGGATGTGGATAATATACAATAACAATAAATCTGTTCTTGGTAGAATTTTTATTGTGTTATACTGTTAAATGTAAATTCATTATGAAAGTGTTGTAAAATCTGTGAGCTTTACAGCTTATATTAATAAATTCAATGAAAACCCTTGTCATTTTTCCAGAAAAGCATAAAGACCTTTTTCTGGTAGAAAGAAAATAGTCTCCTCTGATAAAAGATTATCCAATAATGTTTATCAAATATAGACGAAGTATATCCCTGTACAACATATCTCTGTATAAATGTTGGACAGCCAAGTATCGCAATTTAAAATCCTTTTATCTAACTAATATACTGTAAACTGAATATATCACCAAACATTTCTCAGTCTTTTTGTTAAATTGTGAATTTCCCTTGAGATACTTCCACAGATAAATGAAATTGACAAAATAACAGTAATGTGCAAGCAATGTTCATTCTGTTCAGACTGTTAGGAACTCTTCCTTATACTCAACTGTAATACAAAATATATAATGTTTAACTAGTTATTGTGTGCATTACAGTTGAGCAATTGTGTGCATTACATTAGGTCAAATATGTAAATATAAAATATATATAATATCAAAGTGTCACAGCCAGAAAATGTGTATTTTATTTACAAAAATGCCTTCATTTACACATATGTTTTGAGGGTGCAGCTTGGGCATGTTATTATATAGGCTAGTTATGTTTGAAAAACTTACATCACCTTCATTTGAATAAAGCAGTGAGCTTTGGGAACTCTCGTATTTTTAGCAGTTAGATTAAACATTTGGGTTGTATTTACTATAAGCAGCTCTATTAGTCATGATTTTAAGCTGTAATGTATACTGTAATATCTCTGTGCCTCAGCTGTTCTCTGAGTTTATGATAATTCGCTCTGCTAACAAGCACATGTTAATGCCTGACAGGTTAATGACTGTGTGTTTAGGTGATAAGTGTTTGTTTACAGTGTGACATCCACCAGCAATTCCTTAGCGTCTGTTCTCTAACAAACAGAAAATGACTTCTCTGGAAGCATCATTTCAGAAGATAACTGCATTGCAGATGTGTCAGGCTCTTCAGCTCAGCCGGGGTGTGAAATTCAAAGTAATTGGGATCTGAAGGATTCGGATACCTCCTTCTGTCCCTGAGAGTTTATTCAAGGAGGTTGTCAATGATTCATAGCGTCTGCGGACACAATACAATGTCTATTTGTGAACTGCAAATCATTCAGATATATGTGAAATTGAAAGCTATAAAAATAGCAAGTGTATGTTAGACTGGACGGTGAATGTATGAATGAAAACAGAGTGTCTGTATTAGATTTCATCTGGACATGATCTCATTTTTATTTTATGAACAGGGAATAAATAATATACCATTGCCAGCAGAGGGCAATGGAGTGTAAAGAAACATTGAATAGGGTAGGGATTTTTTCAAAACTACCAACAGACAATTATGAAGATGTCACCATGATTTAACGACATTTGAAATGGCCATGGTAAATAATCCAGTATTAAATATTTTATGAAGAATTCAAACCAACATTTTCACATGCCACTGTACAACAAGAAAACATTTAGCTTCAACCACACAACTAAAAGGGATAGTTTTGGGTCCCATTGACTTTCATTTATGGGCAAAAATAGCTGTCCAAACACTTCAAAATATATTATTGTGAACTATCGCTTTAACAGCAGGATTTATGTCTCAAAGCAACAGGTCCAAAGCAAAGAAAGAATGGAAACAACATTCTGTTCATTTTCTATCTCTCATCCTTTACGTAACTTAGTGAAATGTACCCTGTCAAACTATATTAAAATAATAGGACAGTCTGTAATAGTACAGTTTGAACTTTGTAGAATAAACTAAACAATTTCCATGGACACAATGAATCCATCATTGAAAAAGAGGCACAATTTCATTATTCTTACACCCTTCCTATAAAAATAATGCAACCAGTGAATAAGCCATAATTCCTGTTTCAATTAAAGTTCAATTTCCATTATGTACTTTCAGTATTAATAATTGCTCTAATTACAGTAAATGAAGTGACCTAAAATAATTCTAATCTACACTATGGCTAAGTTTGGGGCCGGTATTTATTATTATTTAGTTATTTTATTTTTTTGGAAAATAGGCCTAAATTCAGCAAGGATGCTTTAAATTTACTATCTTTAAATTGTATATATATTTATTTATTGTTCTTTTGAACTTTCTATTCATCAAAGAATCCTGGAAAAAAAAAAGATCAGTTTACACACAAAAAAGAAAAAGCAGCACAACTGTTTTCATAATGATAAGAAAATATTGGAATGATTTCTGAAGGATCACATCATGTGACACTGAAGACTGAAGTAATGGCTGCTAAAAAAAATAAAAAATGACATCCCAAGAATAAATTACATTTAAAAGATAACAAAAATAGAAAACAGATATTTACAATTTTAATATTATTTAATACTATTTTAGTGTTACTTTTTTCAAGAATACTAAAAATGCTTTGTACCATTATCTACCAGCAGGGGCTGAAAGCTAACAAACCTATATTTGACCCTCTGCCTACATCTTGACCCAACTTATTTACTCAAACACATGCAGTCATTATAGGTTGGTAATGATTAGTTAAAAGCTCATACCATATAAACTGTCAGTCAGCGATGTAGCTGTCAGACCAAATGCAGGTGGACTCCAAAGACAAAATGCATCAATCCTGATGCATCAGTTACCATGGTACCTGTGAACTCTTAATACAGGAATGTGGGAAAAAAATCCAGCACTACTTGTGATAAGGAGATATTTATTATAACAGTACCAATGCGTTTCGGCCTAAGAGCCTTCCTCAGGGTACTCCTCCACCTGTGAACTCTTACCATGACAGGAGAGGGTCAGGTCGCTTCGAATCCCTGTCAGACTAGCATTTTCCCTCAGGTTTAATTAGAAACTCTTCTCTCGGTATCCAGCATAGTTAGTCTTTCTCTTGCACAACCCAGCATGAGACAGAAAATATGATCAATACGCATAATACCAGAACTGCTCAAGTTCTAAATATATCCTGACCGGAACCTGACCACAAAATGTGTTAAAGTCTGTACATGTAGCTTAGATCATTGCCTCATCCTACACTGCAAACTATTCAGCAGACCATATTTTCACCTTTATAACACAAAAAGCCATATAAATAATGAAACAACCAAACATACTCCCAAGAACCCTTGCTACAGAAGCACAACATTCGAATTTATCTCTCCAGTGGCAATCCTTCAAAGCATAAACAGGATTATTATAATAGTATTATCAATATGTCAGCTATTGATTACATGAACTTCATGAGAAAACTGTGCTTTCCTGCCCCATGATTATGTGGTTGTCTCAGAGCAGAGAAAATAAATTACAATTTCACCACAGAGCTTTTTGTTCAGAGCTGCACTTCATTCTTGTCACGGAGCGATGGGCCTCTGAATCAAGTCTTATTTTCAATCCAACAAAAGCTCTATTCTCTCTAGGCTAGCGGAGTGATGCTGTTACTGCCAAGTCACATTTAGTGGAAAATAATATACGACATTCTGATTAAGACAAAAGCTAGGGCTTAGACTCAGTGCTTTGGGTTAATAAAGGTATTGACCTGCACAATGGAAAAAAAGCTCTTGAGGCCTTTTAGGCTTTAACTGCACTGCCCTTCTCAAATTTAAAGGAACACAAAAGAAGAATGTTTAAAGAATGTTCATGTAGCTCTTTTCCATACAACAACAGATCAGAGTGACCACAGCTGTCAAGCGCCAAAAAGGGATGAAAAATACCATAACAGCAGTACATATGAATCATGTGCTGTAGTTAGTAATAATATTCAGTTAACATTATTTGCATTTATTTTTTTCAAGAAAAAGCAGTATAATTTTGACAGGCATAGTCCTACACTATGCATATATCAGTCATATTTGCTACTACAGTTTCCCTCAGATGACCTCTCTGCCATTAGGCCTACCATATTTTATGCTGTAAAAAACACAATAAAAGATAATTATAGAAATGGGAGGGAATAGTTCTCCTAAATAGTTTGTCATTTACTCACCATTATGTTGCTCCAAATATGTCGTTTTCATCGGTGAAACACGAGGTAAACGGATGAGAGGAAGATGATTGTACCAAAAGCATGAAGTTTGAAGGTATTACATAGCTTTGTATCAAAAACAGGCTGATAATTAAGTCGATATTTACTCAAAATCTTGCCCTTCTTCCATTTAAATCTGGCCAGCAAGAAAGCATTTGTTTGTTGACAGGCGCTAAATGCTCTCAACACCATATAAGGAGAAGAAGGCGGAGCAGAAGTGGCTTTGGTGTATATCGTCATAGCGGTAGATATAAGTGTATGAAGATGAGGGAGATCTGGATCTCAAAAATTAATATTGGTTGGTTATGGGTAATCTAATACTTCAGCCACTATGTACATTGTACATGTAATTCTACATATAATTTGTATTTACTAATGTCCTACTTTCCACTACAAATAAATATTCAAATTTAAAAGGGCTTTACTTAACTGTAAATATGGTGGATATAATCAATATAAACTTGTAAGCTTTAAAGTCAAAAATGAAAATAACAAATACAAAAGTGATGCAGTTCTGTGGAAAGTTGGGTTTGTACGTGTCAAACTTTTTATGTGCTCCTATAGAGCATTTTATATTGAAGGAAAGAAAATAAATTTAAAAAGTGACTTGGGTCAGTTTCGGCTCCCCTCCATTCTTTTTAGGCATCACATTTATTGAAATACTTTTTAAATACTGAAACCAATACTATTAAATTGTTCTTTATTTTGTATATTTACATATTCAACTACTGTAGTGAAGATCGTTTTCCCACATCGATTTAAAAATTGCTGCTTGTTTGTAACTATATTATGATACCTTTTCTGTTTTTGACCAGATAATTTCATCAACATCACACAATATGTTTCTCAAAATAAAGAAAGAATGCTATATACTATTGCATCCATGCCTGACACTCACATGCCTCAATATCTCTGCAGGCCTCTAAGGCTTTGAGAATGCAAAATAACATTTTAACCCCAAATGCAGCATTTAAGACCATTTAAAATCCAAAATATGTATTTTAATAGGAAATTAAACAAGACAGAATTGACATGAATGAGTAATATTGACTGTGGACACATCTGGCTCTGTCAGGATCTGGATCAGGATCAGGATCAGGGTCAGGTGTTGGGTTTGGCATAAACACATGAGGAGTTTTAATTAAATAAAGAGAAATTGTGCCATATAGTGTGTCACACACACACACACACACACACACACACACACACACACACACTTTGAGTTGCCATGTTTTTTTTGGGGACATTCCATAAAATAATGCCTTTTAACACAAAACTTTATGCATTTTTATATTTTCAAAAAAAGATTATTCTGTATTATTTATAAACTTCTTTACTCATGGGGACCAAAAAATGTCCCTACAAGGACAAAATTTACTGGTATTACTGTTATTACAATCATTGTGGGGATTTTGTGCCCATAATGTTCGAACACCCAGGCCACACACACACACACACACACGCAAGCACACAATTAATTCAAAATAAATAAAAAATAAAATTTGAAATAAAAAAATCCTATGAGAGTCATAAAATTTTTAATCAGTCTCTCAAAAGTCTTGATTTTTTTGTTTATACAGGTACATAAACATAAATCTGTTCACATATATTTGTTGTCTTTTTCCTTGCTTACAGAGACATTGATTCCCAACAAAATTCTTAACAAAATATAAGCTTAACGGTTTATATTCAACTACGGTTTCTGTTAGACTCAATATGCCAAAATGAGTTGTTACTTACATTCACAACAAAGTCTGACTGAGAACATTTTTAGCATTTTATTTGACTGCCAAAAAGAAAGAAGAAAAGAATAGCATGCACTATGCACTAATAGACTGATGAATCACAATCTGCAGTGGGCTGAATAGTATTGATCTAGAAGTTGAAGGGGAAATGTGTCACTGCCCTTTCATGTTACTCAAAACGAATCATACAGTACATAGTACAATACAGTCACGATTTATGAGACACTCAAAAAAGTAGTTGAATTACTGTGCATCTTTCATGGGAAAATGGGTGGTTTGTTGAGGGGTGAATGTATTATGCCAAATCAACGGAAACACCACTGCAGGATAACAAAAAGCAGAGTGGCTTAACATTCCAATGGGCTCTAAATGAATGAAGGACAGAGAGGAAAATAGAGGCACATTCTGTTCCTTAAATTCTGAATGAAATAGTTTAGGGCTACTGCTGTGTATCCATGCCAACATGATTCTATTCTTCGGGGTTACTAGGCTCTTAGCCATCTCGAAAGAACCATCCAGTGAGCAAGTTAAATGAAAAAACAAATTCTACCTATCCTTGTTCTGTCTCTAATGTTTTACACTGCTTCTGTAAAGTATATTCTCTTTGTTTCTTAAAACATTTAAAATTAGAAATACTAAGCATACATTTATATACAGGTATAAATTAACTTCTATGAATTACACTAGGATATGTACAGATCAGCAACAGCATCAAGTTATTGAATGAGACCACATTTTAGTCAAGTTGACAGTTTATTCAAGTTACACAATTCAAAACTTTTTTTCAAGTCTATCTTTAGCATGGCAGCAGGATTTTAGTACTACAATTATTCTATATAAAAATATTTTAAAATTTACAGGTTAAATTCAAAATAGCAAAACTACTGTAGCGTCACAAAGATAACACACTGAAGTAGTGCTAACACTATAGATGTCTAGTAGTACGTCTCTCTTTCCATCCAACCTGCAAAGAAAGAAAAAATAAAACTTAGTTATACTTTTACAGTTGAAAAATATAAATACTCACTCATACGCTACTTAGACATGCATTTGTATACTATTCATTTAAATACAACAATACAGTACAATTGGTTAGATCAAGGTTGCAGTTTCCTGATTACCTCCAGGGTTCCGTCTAAGGATGAGCTTTCTGATTTCATCATAAATAAAGATGAGAAGAGAGTACGGGAAGGCACAGAACCACCAGTTGGGCCTGTAGATAGAGCACAGAATATAAACCAAAGAAGCAGCCAAGAAAAAAAACTGCATATTTATTTTATACAAATCAATTTTAGCCTACTTGAGTGGGTACATTCTGAGAGCCACATCCATGCCAGGGCAATAAGACAAGAAAGCCGCCAGTGCTGTTTCCTCAAACAATCCAAAGATCAGGATTTTGTTCCTTGTAGGACAAAAATGTAGTAAACAGACAATAAATAAAAGAAAATCTCCTCAAGAACATGGCTTACGCTCATTTGTTCTCCCAGACTCACTTCATTCCCTGCTGGAAGACAGAATTACGCCTGGTCTTGCAGATGATCAGATCGGCCCACTGCACGACCACAATGCTGGCGAAGAACGCTGTGTGGCACGTGAACTCCACAATCTTTCTCTGTTCGTATGTCTGAGAAAACGAAACATTGTATTGGTACAACAATATCACTTATGAAGACTTCATTAAAATTAGGGTTTTGAAGCTTTTAGTAGATGCCTGTTAGCTTTGAGGCAAATCTAAATGCTAAAGCACACCTAAATTCAATGTTAGCCGATATACACAAATTTCAGCTTTTCCATCATTGGAATAAATTACATTTTTAAATATAGTAAAATAGAAAACAGCTATTTTAAATTGTAATAAAATGTACTAAACAATATTACTGTTTTACTGTATTTTAAATCAAATAAATACAACCTTGGTGAAAATGAGAGACTTTCGCTTTTGGGAAAATACAGTAATACTGTTGACTTATGTTGCTAAAAATCATTTTATCCAAAACTATGCTCTCAAGAATGAGAATGTCCCTCCCCCTGACTAGCATGTAGCAAATTTATGGTTCACAGCTGTGACGTAATTCTTAATACCTACCCACTGTTGCCCATAACTGTCCTCCAGATCATTAATATGCTTGTCATCCCAATATACACGAATTCCTAGTAGTCTTGATGGTAAAAATCCATTTTCAGCAAGAATGACAAAGTATGTGAAAAATCCAGCCAGAGCCTGAATCATACCTGCAGAACGAGACAAAATCTTCTATTTGAACTCTTTTAAATTGTGAAGCCATTTTCACATTTTGACATGAGAAGCTTTTATATGATAGCATGCTAGTCAGAAAAACTTGGAATGAGATTCACAACATTCACATAATTTAGCACCTGATCGACGAACACCATTAAAAATGACAGTCTTCTTAGAATCTTCTGTGTTTTCCAGGAATCTTGGACATTTTAGCATTTTTAGTGCCATGCTCAACTATTTAAGCTACTGGAACAAAGCAACAAAATGTCCACCTACCTATCTGTCCATATGCAATGCTAATAAGTCTTTCATTCACCAGCTTGTCTGTTTTAGGGTTTCTGGGCTGTCTCTTCATGATATCACTCTCAGCAGCCTCGTATGCCAGAGAAATAGCAGGGGCCTTAAAAACAAAACAAAATGATTAACTTTCATCACTTGTAGAGATAAAATGGCAAATGTGAAAGTGTGAAAAAAAAAATAAGCCAGTGTAATGTGTACTGACCATGTCTGTTCCCAGGTCAATACACAGAATGGTAACAGTTCCTAAAGGTAAGGGGATGTTGGCGATAATGAAGAACAGGAAGGGTGTGATCTCAGGGATGTTACTGGTCAGGGTGTAAGCAATGGACTTCTTCAAGTTGTCAAAGATCAGACGGCCTAGAGTGGAGAGAAGATGCTAACAAAGGAGCCCACAACATTGAGAGGATATGAAAAAAAGGTCTCCTGTACCTTCCTCTACGCCTGTGACAATTGAAGCAAAGTTGTCATCCAGGAGGATCATGTCAGCAGCCTGTTTGGACACATCTGAGCCAGCAATGCCCATAGCAACACCAATATCAGCCTTCTTCAGTGCTGGAGAATCATTCACACCGTCCCCTGTTACAGCCACTATGGCTCCCTTTGGAACAGAAATTATTTTATTTTTTTGTAAACATTAAATTAAATATTGCAATTTCTAAATGCTCTCTAAACCAGAGGTTTTCAAATTAGGGACCAGAGGCTGCAAAGAGTCCTAGGTGGTCTGTGGAAAACATTTTTTTATACATTAAGCTAAATGAGAAAAAAAAAATTTTGTATATTAATGCATCAATTAAATATGTTTAATGCCTATTTAATTTGATAGAATTATTATTCATTTTTCTAAAGAATAATCACAAAACATGAAATGGTTAGAAATCATGAAATAAATTAATTTTATGATTTTCAGATAATTTTATTCAACAGCCTTTATAAAAGCTTTCATATATATAAATTATATAGTTTGTATACAAATAAACTGTTCAATTTTGTTCAGGTGTATAAATGAAATTTTAACAGTGATTAGGAAAAATTAAATACTACTTTTTTAAGTAAATGTGTATTATTTTTAATTAATACAAATTTGCTTTGGCTTCAGTACATGAACAATATAAAACAAATTAAACAACATTTAAATGAAGACAATTTAAACAATTAACAATTTAAAATAACTTTTTTCTATTTTAAAATATTTTATGATTGCAAAGCTAAATTTTCAGCCACCATTACAGTCTTCAATGTCACATGATCCCTCAGAAATAATTTTAATATGATTTGGGGTTAAAGAAACATTTATTATTTTTTCAATGTTGGAAACAGTTGTGCTGCTTAATGTTTTTGTGAAAACTGATCATTTTATTAAAGATTGAATAAAAATATTAATTTATTTAAAAAACCTCTGTAATGTGCATAAAAAAATACTTGGATATATTCAGAAGTTGAATGATTACCTGTCGCTGACACCCTTCAACAATAATCAGTTTCTGCTGTGGTGATGTTCTGGCGAACACAATTTCTGTGTGATACTTCAAAATATCATCTAACTGTTCAGCTGTGAGGTCCTTCAGGTCTCCACCGTGAACCACACATGCCTTTGCATCTCTGAAAAGAGATATTTATTGACTTAATAGATTAATGTCAAGGACATTTAGAGTGACGTTTTAGTAAAGGCATCACAATACCTGGGATTGACCTCATTGACTGGGATATTCAAGCGAGCAGCAATGTCTTCCACAGTCTCATTACCCTCAGAAATAATCCCAACACCCTTTGCTATGGCTTTGGCAGTGATCGGATGGTCACCGGTTACCATGATAACCTAATAGTTGAGAAATATATGTGTAAACTATAATTACATAATCATTTCAGCACATTGTAATGGAATTGCATCTCTGCTTTACCTTGATTCCTGCACTTCTGCATTTGCCCACAGCATCAGGTACAGCAGCACGTGGAGGGTCGATCATTGATATCAGACCCACAAAGCACAGATTCTCAGTAGGGAAATTTACATCCTCAGTATCAAACTGGAAGCCTTCTGGAAACTGTTCATCAGGGAGGTAGAAATGACAGAATCCTGTTGGAAAAAAATGTGAATGATCAGTCCACAGTCTGCTCGGGTGAACTCACAACTTTTATTTGAAGAATCAGCTTTTTCTCTTTTACCTAAAACTCTTTCTCCAAGTCCCCCGAGCTCCAGATAAGCATTCTGAAAGGCTTCTTTCAGTTCATCATCCAAAGGTTGCTCCTTGCCTTGGATCAATATAGTAGCACAGCGGTCCAGGATTCTCTCTGGGGCTCCTTTCATCACCAGCATGTGTTTAAATTCTGTGCCACCATTTGGGTTCTTGTGCACTGACAGCTACCAATGCAAGCATCAGATCATTTCAGATAATGATGAGATGTATTTTATTAGTAGTGTAAGGGCTGTCAATGTAACACATTCATTTGTGGCATATTTTACATTCTTGAATTGGAAATCTACTAAGTAGACATGCAAGATCCTAAATCCAGTACCTGATATTTGTTTGTCGAGTTGAAAGGGATTTCTGCCACTTTGGTGTAGTTGTCTCTCATTTCTTTTACTGATCCACAGCAAAGCTCAATGCATTTCAACAGAGCAGATTCAGACGCATCCCCAGCAACATCTCTCTAAATATTTAAACACACAAATGAGATATTTATTAGAAAATCTTACAAATTATGTCCACAATGAAAATGTGACATAGCATGTTTTTGCTTTTCAATTTTCATTAGGAGCATTATTAGATGGTGCACTGACAAATTTATATATATATATATATATATATGTGTGTGTGTGTGTGTGTGTGTGTGTGTGTATTTATACAGATTTTTGTATTTATTCATATGTATACATGTATTTATACATATTTTAGATGTATTTAACAAATGTTTGTCAGTAAGATTATACATTTTTGAAAGAAGCCTCCTATGTTTACAAACGCTGCATATATTTGATCAACAATACAGCAAAAAAAACTTACATTGTGAAATATTATTACAAATTAAACGCATTAATTTCTATTTTGATTTATTTTAAAATGTAATTTTTTCTGTGATGCAAAGCTGAATTTTCAGCAGCCAATTCTCCAGTCTCCAGTGTCACATGATCCTTCGGGAATCATTCTTATATTATCTATAATAATATTGTCTGATTTGATGCTTAGGAAACATTTCATTTTATTATCAATGTTGCAAACATTTTGAGGGGATTCTTTGCTGAATGGAAAGTTCAAAACCAGTTTAAAACATTTTCATAGCAAGTTCAAAACATTTATTTTTATTATAAATCTTATGTAACATTTTAAATCTCTTTACTGTCACCTCTGATTAATTTAAGCATTGTATACTTGCTGAACAAAATTAATTTCTTACAGAAAGAAATCAATACTTTATTTTAAATTTTTTTTAACAAACATATAACACAAACTGCACTGCTTTTTTTTTTTTTAAAAAGCAGACCTCCACCAAAAGTCATTATATAACTTGCACACTTACCTACAGCGTCACACCCTATAAGTATAATTGCTGTGCATCAAATCAAAAACGAACCTTTAGAATTGGCACATCTGTCTGTTCAGCCAGGAACACAGCCCTGTTGCAGAGCCCAGCAATACGAGCCAATGATGCCCAGGTGGCCGAGCTGCGGTCAAAGGAGGTCCCGCTCTGATTCTCTGTGGTGTCAGCCTCATGGATCTGGTTATCAAACCACATGTGGGCTACGGTCATGCGATTCTGCGTTAATGTGCCAGTTTTATCAGAACAGATGGTTGAGGTTGAGCCCAGCGTTTCAACAGCCTCAAGGTTCTTAACCAAACAGTTTTTCTTAGCCATGCGTTTCGCTGTGAGGGTGAGACAAACCTAAAGAACAAGAAACAGAGAGTGGGTGTCATGCAAATATTATGGCCTAATTTTCAAACAAAGTAAGTTTAAACTAACTAACCGTGACTGTAGCAAGTAGACCTTCAGGCACATTGGCCACAATGATGCCAATAAGAAAGATAACAGCTTCCAACCAGGAGTAACCAAGAACGAGAGACAGAATAAAGAAAGAGACGCCCAGGAAGACAGCCACGCCTGTGATGATGTGGATGAAGTGCTCAATCTCAATGGAGATGGGGGTGCGTCCGACCTCTAGACCAGATGCAAGTGTTGCGATTCGGCCCATGACTGTACGGTCTCCGGTGCTGATGACGATGCCATGTGCAGTACCTATGTGCCAATATTGCATGAGAAACATTTAAATGTAAACTACATTTAAATTTAATTTGATCTAAGTAACCGATCAATTATAATATTACAAAGGATTTCTATTTGAAATAGCTGTTCTTTTGAACTGCATATAAGTCAAAGCTTTTCAGTTTCCACAATAAAATATTAAGTAGCACAACTGTTTTCAACATTGCTAATAAAAAGAAATGTTTTTCGAGCACCAAATTATCATATTAGAATGACTTCTGAAGGATCATGTGACACTGAAGACAGGAGTAATGGCTACTGAATAATCAGCTTTGTCTTCACAGGAATATATTACATTTTGAAATATAATAAATAAAATTAGAAACAGAAAACTGTCTTACTGTATTTTTTATCAAATAAATGCAGCCTTGGTGAGCATAAGAGACTTTTTCAAAAACATACAAAAATATTACCAACCCCAAACTTATGAATGGTAGTGTACATAAAATATTTTACATAATATAATTTACATATGTGATATTTTTGCTTTGCCAACAAAGGTAGTTGCAATTAAAATCGAATTAGTAACACAGCAGAATTAATCAATGGAATTCCTGAATGAATCACAGATGCTGAACAAAACGATAAAGAAAATGATTCAATGGCTCACTCATGAAGTCATTTCTGAACAAATCAGTGTTTTATAATGAATCAGTTAAGGCAATGACTCAATGATTCACTCATAAAGACAGTCATTCGTTGCCACCTAATGGCATAATGGGTCATATTAAAAGTAAAAGTGTAAATATAAAAATCGAATGTGATGAATTTTATTATAATGAAATCTTAACAATTATGCAAATATAAGTAAAACATTTTACTGAACATCTGTAGTGAATGAAAATATAAAATACCTTCTACACAGTTGGTGGAGAAGAAAGCAATATTCCTGGTCTCTAGAGGATTATCATTTGAGAAATCCGGGGACCGTGTCTGAGGCTCTGATTCTCCAGTCAGAGAGGAGTTATCCACCTTAAAACACCCAATTTAAAAGCTATTTTTACATAATGTCACTGCCACAGAAAGGTCACTAATCAGCTCAGATAAGAAATAGCTGCTCATAATAACCTTGCAGCCATGTGAGGATATGATTCTCAGGTCAGCAGGGATCCTGTCACCACCTTTTACCTCCACCAAATCACCAACCACCACATCTTCAGCGTTGATTTGATTCTTCTCACCATCACGGACAACCAACGCTTGCTAGAAAGGAAAAAAAGTTTTGAATCTGAACAAAAAATACATAAGAATACAAACCTACAATTAGTTTATTAGACAAATTGAATGGCAAAAAAAAGATCTACCTGGGGAACCAAATTCTTGAAAGAGTCCATAATTTTTGAGCTCTTAGCCTCTTGATAGTATGAGAAACATCCAGTGATGATCACCACAGCTGATAGCACAACTCCCAAATACAGCTGCATTGCACAAAGAGATAAACAAGACTAGATATAAAACATCTCAGAAACACAACACACATTTAAATATTTTTTAGCATTCCCGCTTACATTGTCATTAGCTGGCTCATCTTCCATTGCCGCCTGAATGCCATACGCAAGAAAGCAGAGAAGGGCACCAGTCCACAACAGCATGGCGAAACCTCCAAACATCTGCTTACAGAACTTCACCCACTCTGGGGTGGTTGGAGGTGGAGTGAGGGCATTAGGTCCATCACGGGCCAGAATCTCTGCTGCACGAGCGCTTGTGAGACCCTGGTGAAGTCAAAGAGAGGGCTGTTAGTTATTGATCACTAGAGATGTATTAAGAGTCATTTTATAAAAGAGACACTCTACTTTATGAACTTACTCTGCTCAAGTCTGTACCATATTTACGGTGGAGCTCTTCCAATGTCAGTTTGTGATCATTCTGAAATAGATTTTGTACAGAAAGCTTCAGTCTTGGAAAACTTATCAGAGTGTACCTTATTGAACAAAGCTAAATAAAGTCTCACCAAATCAACTTCCCTTTTCAGCTCATCCATATCTTTCTCCTTCTTCTTGTTTTTGTTCTTTTTCTTTCCTCCTTGCTCTGACGTTGCCGCCAGCTCATATTGGTCCCGTCCATCCTGAAATAGATGTTTGAAACATCAAATAACAACTCTTTCCAATTTTTTTATTTATTCTGTCAATGCCTACTTTCATGTTGTTTCAAACCCATATGACTTCCTTTCTTCTACAGAACATAAAAGGAGAAATTGTAAAGACTGTGCTGCTCACTTTTTCTCACATAATTACTAAGCTTTCTGAAGTTTTCAAGCTTCTAAAACCACTATATGTGGTCCATGTGGTTTGTGCACTACACTTTTCAAGTTATCACTTTTATGATACCTTAAAGTTACTCTTTTTAAAAGGAATAAAAGCTGTATAAAATGCAACCTATAAATTAAATGTTTTTTTTTTCCATGTTTCCAGTCACTTACTACCTTGTATCTCATGTGGTGAAGATGAGGGCAAGCCCAACTATCTGATTACCAAAACATATTCAAATTACTGCCAACCTCCCGGGTTGTCAAGGGTCTTTGATATATTTCGAAGGGATCAGCTTTCTCTTGACATGATCTGCTACATGGAACTAACAAATATAATAATGTTCTGTGGCACAGGGCCAAGCAACCATGTCATCTTGGCCTCTATCCAGTGAAAAGAAATAAGTAGAAGCAACAAAGCCTTTTCCCTCAGTACATTTCATTCCCCAAAGAGAACATGAGTAGGCAAAGGTGGGAGTATCATTAGTTTATCTCAGAATTTCTGCAAGGGTCACACATCCGCAAAAGATAAACACTCTTGCACAAAAACTTGTGCTCATGTTTTATTCAACTGTCCAGTCAACCAGAGTTCAGTGCAATTGTTGCCTCAGGCAAACATATTATGCCACCTTTGTGGCGACACACAGGAGTGTGACAGGAGCAACTGTTTGTGAGAATGAAAAATGGATTTGAGGATGTTTTTCCAAATTAGATCTGCTTTCATTGTATGACCTCAAACAAATTCACAGCAGTTGTAAACAGTACAAGTTAACACAGTTGTTTGGTTGTACAGTGAAAGAACATTTGAGTCTACATTGGGAAAATAGCTGCAGTACATTAGGTGGCAAAAAGTAACTGCATGTTGACATCCATTCTTATTGCAAAGGATTGGGAAAGTTTTGTGGTAATTCAGGTGAACTGACCTAGATAAAGCACACCATGTTCTTAAAGGGAGGAGAGAAAACCTCACTCCAAAACAACCTGTGGCTCTAGAACTAGGGTTAGGAAGTAAGGCAAATGCGCAACAACAATAATAATAAAGTAAAAACAAATATAATATAGTAGAAAGTTATTAGCAAAACAGTATAAGCACAATTTTAGATCCTGATTCCACACCGAGTATGCAAATAAGGCCGTAAATAGTGATGAATAGTAATGAGTACTGCATGTACTGCACAAGTCATTCATACTACAGCCCACTACACTCCCACTTCTCAGTCAAACTGAATATAAAATGCAATCATAGAATAAGAAACAATAAACTACTCCATATGCCCAACAACATGATTACACAAAATTGAATTGAAACTTTTTGGTGTTTTTTTAATACACATAGGCTACATCTATATACACATATACATATGTGTGTTTGTGTGTATAATTTATACATTTTAGATAAAAGTATATTAATATTTTCGTTTGTTATACAAAATACTAAAGTGGTAACGTCTAGTTATTTAGTTCACAACTGGTATTTTTCACCAGCGATCTTCACACACTCAATATAATCTTTATCTTTATGAAAATATCCGTCATAACTAAGCGCATCTCCATTAATATTAATATGCTTCAAATGAAACAAGCCTAGTTATTGAAACATATTTTACTTACCCCAACTCCCATGTTCGCTTTTGCTACTTTACGTTCACTTTCAAAGGCTTTTTCAAGCGTGTGGAGCAGAGCATCAGATCATCAGCGGCTCTGCTGCAGCTCAACTCATATGAGTCTCAATCACACGTTTGTGTAGAAACGGGATAACCAATAGGAAGAGAGCAAGCTCTTCGTGTAGCCTGTGTGTCTGAGTGTGTGCAGAAGAGAAGTATAAATCTAAGGTTTGAATCCCCTGAGACTGAGATAACGTTCTTTTTGCCGATGCATTTATATTACTCTTAATAATTAACAATGTGGCAAAATTCACAGCAATAGCTTGCTTAATAATAATAAAAAAAAACGTTTGTATTTCATTTTTTTATATTACTGTATAGCCTATATAGCCTACAGTGCCGGTTAAAAGTTTGAAATAATTTATCTATATTTTTGAAAGAAATCTCTTCTGCTTACAAAGGCTGCATTTATTTGATCAAAAATATATTAAATACAGTAATATTGTTAAGTATTATTGCAATTTTAAGGAATTGTTGAATTATTAAAATATTAATTTAAAAGAACTATGTTAAAATGTCATTTATTCCTGCAATAGCAAAGCTGAATTTTCAGTAGCCATTAATCCAGTCTTCAGTTTCACATGATCCTTTAGAAATCATTCTGATGTTGATTTGGTACATAAAAAGCTTAATTATTCAAAAATGTATGCATTTTATGATGCACACAAATAAAACCCCATTACAGGGCATAATGAGTATTAACAAATCTGGCAAAATTTGATAAAAAACTTAAAAAAAAAATACTGTGACAAAAATATTACAGGGAAAAAACACACATGGAAAAATGTCTGTGTGTAGTAGGAGATTTTCTGGTTTATTTCTTTCTTTCTTTCTTTTCAACAAATCTTTCCCTCTGTTAAAACGAATAATTTCTTTAAAAAAGAGTGAAGAAAATCAAATATATTTTTCATCATTGTTTGCTTTTTCCTCCCTTGCATGTTTTACACTGCTTATGAGGAAACCATGACAATGTGGGAAACCAAGAACAGCGCCAGGAAACCTCAAGTGGCTAAAAGATAATACAATCCTGGTGTTGAGTTTACTGTGGAGCCAAAGAAGGGTTGTGCAGTCTTGACTTGTCATATAACATTATATTATGCAACATCAGAATTGTTAGCTTATGTCTAAATACTATTGCATTTTAAAGCAGTTACTCTGTAAATATAAACGCTTAACATGGGGTCTTAGAACCTATTATGCAAGAGCTTTGGCGGTATATAGCTAAGCCGCGCTTTTCTGACAGCAAACATTCTTAAATGCCTGAGAAATATCAGTCACACACAAGAGAAAGAGCTGCGGATGGTGTAAAGCCAGGCCATTTCAATGGGTTTTCCAATTTCATTTGATGCATTGCTTTTATTTTGTGTGTAAGCCTGTGATTACAAATGGTTATATCACTCAAGCCTCTGTTTGGTGTTTTATCTGTTTATGCCAGAAGGACACAGATGCTACCTTAGACAAATGCATTGTAATTCTCCCCTTTCAATCCCTTTGATCAGATACAAATCCATTAAAGGCATTTCTCTCGTTGGGCCATATCAAAGACTGTTTTCTTTGTTTTCTTTTGTTTGTGTGTCTTTCTCTTGATCTCCGTCCAGCTCGCATTCACCCTCTCCCCATTTCAGATGTCCATAGAAGTCCAAATATAGACCACACGCACCTTTTTAAACAGCTCATGTACTCTTTCTTATAATGGATCCTATTGTAAACAAACACAAACATGTCACATAGACGAGGCTTCAGACCTGCACTGAGATACAATGGCCACTGTAACAGTTCTGTCGGGTGATGGACAAACCATTTCTTCTTTCCTAGAAGAGCACCGGTGCTGCTGGGTATTCTGTCTGAGATCGTATGACCTCACTTTACTGATGCCTGTTTGTAATTACGTGTCAAAACCGGTCAGACAATGAGAAAATTAATTATTGGGGATGTGACCTGAACCATGACAGCAAACAGAATGACACTTCATATTAACATGGCATATTAAACAGCAGGTTTGACAAAACAAATCTTTAGATCAGATGCTTGTTTGTGCATATAGTGGAACTGCTATTGGTTTTGCATTTAATGTACAATGGGAAATAGGCAAAGTTGCATCGAAGGTATACGTTTAATGGCTGTAATGTTGGATGCAAAATGTCATTGCTGAATTTTATTGCTCATAGGTTCATTGTAAAAATATCCTGTTAAATTTACTGTAGATAACCGGCAGCTGTAGTTGCCAATAAATAAATAAAAATACACTGTAAGAAATAAACAAATATGGTGACAATGTTTTAGGTTTTACATGATACCTGTATATTTTACAACTGTAAATTATATAGTAATTTATGCTTTTCAGTAAAAAACAAAACAACAACATTTTACATTATGAGATGTTACATTTAATTTAGAATTTTATGATGACAGATTATTAATTTTGGGTAAACTACATTTACATTTATGCATTTAGCAGACGCTTTTATCCAAAGCGACTTACAGTGCATTCAGGCTATACATTTTTTTTTTTTTTTTTTTATCAGTATGTGTATTCCCTGGGAATTGAACCCACAACCTTTTGCGCTGCTAACGCAATGCTCTACCACTGAGCCACAGAAACACATCTTATTATTAACTACATCTTATTATTAACTATTAAGTACAATATTAACTATAGATGTTTCACCACTTAAGACTGTTGTTGCTACACAATTATTACAATTGCTCTGATAATTTGGTCTTGGAAGAATCTGATTAGAAATGTGTGGGTTTATATGGAAAGCTCAGACTTTTTATTACAGACTTTGACATCTTGGCATCTAAAATTCTTGAAAAGAATCTTCTGCTCAAAAACAAGGCCTAAACAAAAAATCTCTTCCCATATTTATCTTTTTCGACATTGGCTGGGTTTTCCAAAGCACTAACTTTACTGTCATACTCTTGTTATCATACTCCATCCTTACTCCCTTAGTTTCTGTCTGTCTTTGCGTATTTGTAACTGACAGTCTATATCTGTGTCAATGAGAGACACTTCATCTTCACATCAGTCCCGATGTCACGCCAGCCCTTCTCTGCAGCATGCGTTTCTCTCTATCATTGCACCTGTCACCGCTGTCTGTCTGTCTCTCAGACTGTGCCACTCAATCTTGTCTTGATGCTGAACATCTTCGATCGAAGCCCTTTGATGTTAGCTCTGTCTCCAGCTCTGAAAGATGCAATAGATGTGGAAGTATCTCAAACAATGAATGTAACATACGGTCCACATTTTTCACATTAAATGAATAGTTCCCCCAAAACTGAGAATTCTGTCTGATTCATTTACTCATACATCTTTCCAAACCCCTTTGCTTTTTTTACCCATGAAAGAAATCTCAAGATTCAAGAATATTCACCTAGATATGTTTCATATAATGACAGATTATTGCAACCGCAAGCAATCAAGCTTTAAAAAGTCATATCTGTGTCGTATGAATCACTAATGGATTACTTACAGTATATGATACTTTTACTGTGCTTTTATATTATTATGTCTCACTTTTTTATTAAAAGCAGTCCATGTGAATAGTGCACTATATTTAAAATCCTCCCCATATGACAAAAATGTCAGATATATTATTTAATTTACTTCTATTTAAACTTATAAACATATATATCCACTCATATATTTTTGCCCAATATGTTAAATATAAACATATTAATGCTGTCCAAAATATATTTTAAAAAATACATTTTGTATTTACCCATTTTTTTAAGACCAGAGGGAATTAATACATTAACCAAATATTTCTTTAGTTTACTTTAGTTGTAGAGGTTCTAAAAATAAGTTTAATTTCCATACAAATATGTTTTGCCCAGTTTTATATATATATATTCAATATATAGAATAAATGTGTTATTTTAAAGTCCTTCGTTTTTTACCTTATGTAATTTATTTTGCCATTCTAAGTTTTAAATAAAATGTATTTTAAATAAAAAACACATTCCTTTAACAATGCTGTTTACAACATATATTTAGCATATGCATTTAATATCTTTATTTACATCTGTGAATAATGACAAATTCATAAAACAAAGACATAACATATTCAAGAGACATGCAATATAGCCATAGCTATAAGGTGTATAGACTAATTTCTGTATTGCTTTTTAGAGCAGTCATTAAATGGACATTGAATGGATATATATGAAGATGAAAATGACAGCATACTAGTTTGAAATGATAATAGAGTGATTAAATAATGACAGAAATTTCATTTTTGGGCGATTGATTCATTTTGTTTTTGTTTTTTAGTTATGGTAGATATCTTACACTAAGTGCTAATGTTAATACAACACATGGTTGACTAGAAGAGGCAGAAAGTATGTTTGCATTTGACATGTTTATGGGAAGCAGTGCTATTCCTCAAGCCTTAACATAATAACTCTTGCCACCCAGATGACAGAACGTCCAGGGAAAGCTGTCTCACACTGAAACCATTATGCCATCGTCCCAGCAGGATGTTACGCACAGTTGTCCCTTTTCAAATCCAGCGTGAAAGAAAGCGTGTAACAAAGAGTGAAAGAGAGGGTGACTATGTTTACCACCATCCAAGGGAATGTTCCCTCAGTTATTCACTGAGGCAGTCACAGGGCTCTCCTCTATTTGAGTGCCCTCATTGAACTCAGCCTACCTCAAGAGTAATTCATGTTTAATAGTACATGATGCAAAACGTGACTGATTTTTACTAATCACAGTAATCAGACTATTGGAACTAGAAGAGTAAATGAGATAGAATGATAGAGAGGGAAAGAATAGGTGAATGAGAGACAGAGGGAAGATGAGGGTCTCCCAGTCTATTACGATGCATGAGCGGGTGCCTGGCACCCAAAACAAAGAGCCGCTTGTTTCTTGAAATTCACTGCGAGTGAAAAAGACTGCATTAAAACACATGGCACAACATATAAACACAACTAGAGGAGTTATACGCACAAAACAGGCCCAAAGGGCAGAACTTTCCTACATGGTTGAAAGGGAAAAGTGAGGAAGTTTAATCTTTCCAGAAGTGTTAGGAAGACGAATGTTAAATCTATCCTGCATATGGTTACTAATGATTGCAACTGAAATTAAGAACATTGCAACACTCATTTTTCAACAGTAAAATGTCTCTGGCATGTAGACATTGATTACATACCATGAACGTGTTAAAATATTAAATTAAATGTGTTAAAATATATTAAAATAGAAACCAGTTATTTTAAATTGTAATACAATTAAAATTTGTAATATGTAAATATTTATCTTAATATTCATATTATACACACACACACACACACACACACACATAAATTTAACATTTCTTAATATCAATGTTAAAAAAGGTTGTGCTGCTTAATATTTATGTGGAAACTGACTGAATTGTAAATGTCTTCACTGTCACTTTCGATCAATTGAATGCATCCTTGCTAAACAACAGTATTAAATTATTTTAAAATAAATAAATCGTAGTTGCTTACAGCTAGTGAGGGACTTACTGGTGCGCAGTTCTCCTTACAAAGCCTAATGAAGAACATAAACATGTTTTTAAGCCAGCATAATTCTGTAATTATGGCATCTAACAGCAGGAGCTAACGGCTGAAGCTAACAAGCTAAACACCGACCATGTAAAACGCTGCTAGCTATTTTGTTTTTAGTCACTAGCTAAAACAAGATGGTGTCAATTTGATACTCACTCAGTCACAGCTTGAACACCTCTATAACAAAAATGTCCTTCTGAATGAAATAAAACAGCAGAGCTACAGATGGAGACATGTGAAAAATATGAACTAACAGACATATGATAAAGCTGTTTGATGTAGGAATATGATATGAAAAACTTGATGTTTAGAAGACGCAAAACTCACAAATCTGACACCTTACAATTCTGTGACCTCGGGGAGATAAAACACATTAATTTTGTGCTGAGAAAAGCTAGACTATAGTCATAAAGGCTCCCGGTCTCAGTCTTCCGCATACTTACCCTGCATTTCCACTCCAATGATGGATTTCTGCACTGAAGAGACACAGAAAACAATGCTTCAAGCTGGATGTTGGATATTACTCAATACTTCATGAAATGTTCTGGGTGGCTGTTGGATATATTGATGATATGTTGGACTGTTATTGTCAGGTTGAGTAGTAGCTCCTAAAGGGGTTTGGCTCCTCAAACTGTAAATACAAACTTGTGTAGACAATGTCAGATGAACAAACTCAAGAAAGCTTGTCATGAACATGCAACATTTATTATTAATTAAAAACCACCAAAAAAAAAAAAAAAAAAAAAAAAGATCAGTGTGAAGGCATAATGCAAATGGGTTTCTGTGTAGTTAGTACATTTATTTATTTTATTGGTGACCTGTTTTAAAACAGAACTTGGTCTATTTCAGTTATATACGAGTTGTTATTGTTTTGGTGAATGTCTGTTTCTCAGATTATAAAAAGTATGGCCCACTACAAAAACGAAATGCTCCCTCCCCCCACCAAATTCTATATGTTGTGAAGGGGGCCGGCTTCAAGTGTTTACCTGGGGGTCCTCAGCGCCAGACTTACACCCTGTCTAAGCATGCGCTAGTGCCTCATCCCAGGGTGTGCATGAGCGATCTGGGTGCCAGTAACCAGATGCTGCTTCTGAAGCAGCAGACACGTCAAGTCTTTCGCTGGAATTGTGTTTAGCGTACTTAACCCGCTAAGTCGCACAGACTCACTGAATGAAGCTTCACAAAGAAACTTCACTCGACAGTCGGTATTGAACTTACCTTTCGATCCTGCAGTTACAGACGCACTGAGCTCGAGAAAAAATTCAGTTAAGGCGCAAATCTTTAGAGCGCGTGACGTCACTGAAGACTGGCTGTGTGATTTGACCGGTTAGGTGCTCAGAAGATAAAGGCTACTGTCCTTGTCCATGTTCTGCTCGGAGTGTGTGCACAGAAAGCATCCTCTTAGCAGCAGATTCAGTTCTCTTTCACAGCTTATTGCGCTTTTAATCATACTTTTTAATATACAAGCACATTCCGCTCTTTACTTTCTTAATTCATCCATGTTTCTTTGTTAATAATTTCAAACTGTCCCGCCCACTGAAAGCTGTGTGGATTATCATACTTAAATACATAAAATGTATTTTATGTAGGACATAAAAGGTCTGTGCGGTAAAAGCGAAAGTACGAGGTGAAATGAAATGTACAGTATTTCAGTCCAGTCACTTTTTTATACTTTTACATTTTCTCTTCTGTTCTGAAAATCTTTCTTTTCGTCATTACCACAAACAAGCTGCTTGAATCTGAGCGCAGGAGCTCTATAAGCCTAAGTGGTTTGCGGTTGATGCTGTCACCAACAGCACTGTGCACTTGTCTGGCACAACGGTAAATTATATTATTATTCTAAATTTTTCATTAACTTCGGTAGGCTGAACAGCGGAGGAGTATTAATTGGCTGTTTTTTAGTCTGCAGAAAGCTGAACTCTAGTAAAGTGTCTTTTTTAATTATCGATTATTTCTTGGTAAAAGGTGAGAGACCACATGATTTCTATCAAAGAGCCAGTGTGGCTCTCAAACCATAGGTTCCCAAACGCTGCGTTAAAGAGTACAAGACACTAATAAATCTGATTCCAGTGACGTTGATGGTTATAACATTTTGATGAGCATTAAAGGAATAATTCACCCAAAATTTTAAATTATGTCTCATTTAAACTTCTACGTATTCAAACTGGCAGTGTCACAATGTGTCAGAACTTCTGGGCACTATATGCTATTTTTGTCCAGAAAAAAGCAAAAAAGCAGTGTGAACATATCTCCTTTTCTGTTTAATGGATGAAAGTCAATATGGGTTTGGAACGACATAAGGGTGAGTAAATAATGTCTGAATTCACCTTTGGGTAAACTACTCCCTGGATGTCTCCTGATTCACTTACTACTACTCCGTGAATCTAGCTTGTTCTTTTTTTGTAACAAAACATATCATTAGCTAAAAATAGAAATACTAGTTCTTTATTACTGACCTGTGCTATTACCATGTTTACTATGGATATTAGACCTCTTGTAACAAGTGTTGCTGTAATCACAGTGCCCTCTGCTGGAATAGAATAGCATTAAGTGTTCCTGTAGTACTGTATGAGAGTTCAGCATGTAAAGTGCATCTTATCTGAAAAGACCATCCTTGTCCAAAAAGGCATTGATCATTTGAAAATAAACAAAACAAAAACATCATATAAAATAAAAATGGTGCATTTCTGATGAGAAAATATTTAATTAAGTCAGCATTGTTCATGTCAATTATAAGTTGGCCTACAGTCAAAAAAAAAAATTGACATCATAATTCTGGTGAAAATTTCAGGATCAGACAGACATAAGAAGGAAATACATGCATACTTACTTCAGCCAACCACAGCCTATTACCATGATCATCTCATCAATATGATGCAGTCAGAACAGAGCACAGCTAACATAGATCTATGCCATCTAACCCACAGAGGAAGCGTCTAATGAACGTATGTTTCGGGGTTGTCCAGGAAATTATTGATCTTCTTTGCCACGTCATCAAGCTCATTAGTATTGCTGTATTTCAGGAGATTGTGGGATCGTACAAAGTAATGCCGGAGATAATGCTGGCTAACACACTTATGTAGCTTTTGCACCAGCCGTAATACACATCCTCTGAAGTCTCTCCAGTCCCTGGTGCAGGGGTACTTCTCACATGTCCAGAAAAGCAGTGTCTAGATGATGTAAAGACAGCGGGAAAGTGTGTAAACCTGAATTTGTGTATAAGCAGTATGTCTCAAAAACAAAAAAGAAAAGAAGTGTCAGGAAAGGAGTGGAAGGCTGTTTTGCTTGGGCTGGTACCTGTAGGTGGTAGGCAGTGATGACGGGTTTGCTTCCAGGACACCAGACGTCCTCCTTGAGCTGTCTGACCACCCGATAACACTTCCTGCGGCAGCCCCCGTCCTCATCTATATTGCTCAACAGCACCTGCTCTGCCCGTGAGAATGACAGCAGCCAGTGGTAGTTTGATGTGGCCATTAGATTGAATCCAAACGACTGCAGGGGATTTATTAGATTAATCATCATTGTATTGTATGTAAACAGTACTCAGGCCCTTTTCTGTTTATTAGTTAATAATTGAAATATAGCTAATAATAATAATAATAATATGTGACCCCGGAACACAAAACCAGTCTCAAGTCGCACAGGTATATTTGTAGCAATAGCCAACATTGTATGGGTCAAACTTATCGATTTTTATAAGGATATTAAGTAAAGATCATGTTCCATGAAGATATTTTGTACATTTTCTACCGTAAATATATTAAAACTTAATTTTTGATAATATGCATTGCTAAGGACTTCATTTGGACAACTTTAAAGACGATTTTCTCAATATTTAGATTTTTTTGCACCTTCAGATTCCAGTTTTACAAATAGTTGTATCTCAGCCAGATATTGCCCTATCATAACAAACCATACAGCAATGGAAAGCTTATTTATTCAGCTTTCAGATGATGTATCAATCTCAATTTTAAAAAATGTACCCTTATGACTGGTTTTGTGGTCCATGGTCACATATTAAAACGTTTATATAATAATTATTTAATGCATTTATTTAATGAAAATTACAGTTAAAAAACGTAATACTGTGAAATATGATTGCAATTTAAAATAGCTGTTTTCTAGTTTAGTGTATTGTAAAATGTAATTTTTCCTGTGATAGCAAAACTGAATCTTCAGCAGCCGTCACTCCAGTCTTCAGTGTCACATGATCCTTCAGAAATCATTCTAATATGCTTATCTGGAGCTCAGTTGTTATCAATTATTATTGATGCTTAATTATTATTAATAATGTTCTTATTATTATCAATGTTGAATTTTTTTTGCTGTTTAATATTCATGTGAATAATGTGATTTCTTCAGTATTATTTGATGACTAGAAATCTCAAAAGAACATGTATTTGAAATAGAAATGTATTTATTCGAAATATAAATATTTTGTATCATTATAAATGTCTTTATCGTTAATTTTTTATTAAAAGTTAATTTTAATTTTAATGTGTTCTTGCTGAATAAAATATTTTTTTGTTATTTTATTTATTTATTTTATGTTACGCCAAACTTTTGAATGGTATGTATTATGGTTTCCACAAAAATATTAAGCAACAGCACACCTTTTTTACTTTGATAATAATAAGAAATGTTCCTTGAGCACCATATCAGCAAATTACAATGATTTCTGAAGGATCATGTGACATTGAAGAATAAAGTAATGGCTACTGAATATTCAGCTTTCCCATCACAGGAATAAATTACATTTTAAAATAAAACAGACAACAGTTATTTTAAATATAATTTCACAATATTACTGTTTTACTGTATTTAAAAAAAATATATATATATTATATAAATGATATGTGCAAATTCCTTTGTATATACAGTATACCCACTGACCTTAATACAGCGAGCACGCTCCGTGGAGGGCCATCTTCGAAAAAGCCGAGGCCACCTAGCTCTCTTTGGCCAGTAGTTCATTAACTCCAGTGTAGGAACCAATTCCACCTCAATTTGTGCCTCTGATGTTTCCACAGCAACACGCACCACTGACCCAACTGATTCCAGCATACTCACCTTACCTGTCAAAGAAAGTTAAAACAAATGAAATGTAGCGTGTATATATACTGTTACACTTTACATATTGTGCACATTTATGCTAGTCCATGTACCCAAGTAGGATTTATTCCTGGATCAACATCGTTGTCAACCAGTCAGTTTTTAGGGTTAGAACTGGGGTTACTTAGGGGCTTGAACAAGCTATCAACCTATAGTTTCATGTGATTTTGGCTCATTGGAATGTTGATATCATCACAATGTGTTAAATGGTGTTCATGTGTGTGGAAAACTGTGTCTACCATCAACACATTGAGCCTGTGGGTCAAATAAGAAAACAGTGCCTTTAAAAGCCCTGTCTGTCAAATGAGGAGCTTTTTAAACTTCATACTGTTTAATTCTAAAGATTGTCTTTGGTACTCGCAATATTTCCCCTCAAACCAGTTCAGTGAAAATCCCGCTAATAGCTAATTTCATTGGTTAAGGTTAGGGTTAGGGGTTGTGTTTGGTATAGGCATTCATCACTGTGATTGGCATGACCGATTAAATGTTTAGAATCAGCTGTGGGGTGGAGTTTTCACTGAACTGGTTTGGGAATTATTATTTTTTTACTGATTGGAATCTAAATACAGTGAGAAATCCATCTGAAACCATTTGCATTTTTCTAATGTAATACAAAGTTTTCATACAAATTTTTCTTATAACAATTATATATTATAAAAATGTTAGTGAAAAGTTTAAATAAATATTGCAGATAATGTGGCCAATGTCGATAATTAACTTAATTATATAATTATTAAATAATTTGAATAAATTACATTAAAATACATTAAATATTTCTCATTCATTTTACATAATTTCTTTCAGGTTTCCATGTTGAAATTATGTTTTTGATCTTAGATTGTCAATGTGAACTTAAGCACTACTGTATATATATAAAAATATATAAATTAGGGAGACACCAGCAAATATTGTAAATATCTATTTGTGGCTTTCATGCAAACTCCGCTACAGTTACTAGTTATAAGAAAGAAAGAAAGAAAGAAAGAAAGAAAGAAAGAAAGAAATCAATCAATCAATCAATCAATCAATCAACCAATCAATATGTAATCCCAGAAGAGTTGCATATCAGTAGAGTACGATTGTTGGAGATTTTTGATTATTCACCAGACAATGTGTAAAAAATAAAATCGAAAACAGAGAAATCTAATTTAGAAACATCTTTTCTCTCATTCTGTTTGAGTAAGCAAGTGGACACTATAAAAACTCTAACTTGTTAGTCCGCAGGTCTTAATGGATGTCTCCAGGTGCTCTTTGAAGACGTTCACCACCTTGACAGGCACAATATCACCCTCGATGATCATGCGGGTATCCTGCCACTCCTGACTCGGATTGACGAAACTCTCCAGCTCCAGCCACTGGTGGAGCTTCTCTGGATCACGGACCGGTGAGAGGAGACGAGACCCGCTCAGTGTGTAGTAACGCCACTGACGCGTACGCCTCTCCTTATAGCCCATCAGACCCTGTAGGGGCACCGAGATCAGGAACAGAGTTGGAGTGAGCACCTGCCGAAATGAACAAAAAATCTATCAGTTTATACACAGAGCAATGAAAAAAACAAAACAACAGCTGTACAGTTTTACCATATATATTCACATTTATATAATACATAAATTATATGTAATGAATTGCCAACAAGACGAAATTTCATATATTACATTTTTATTATGCAAACAATGAAGATATAAGTTTATGACTATGCGTTTAGCTTTATGTATTTTTTATATGCATCCATATATAGCCATACATGGTCCATGCATATATATTGCAGTACATTGAAAAATATTTTAGCTTTGTAAGCGATACAGCTGACAGTTCTGTTGCTTACTTGGATGGCAGGGTTGTATGCACATCTTCCTCGGAGTAATGCAGACCATTTTGACACTAAAGCTGGCTGGTCCTAAATTGGATTGTGGACACCAAAGGAATTATGATGTTACAAATGTAGCCATAATTAAAATGCAGTTATTCATTGTTTAATAGACAAGAGGCCTACATGAAGTATTACTTTGAGACTGGCATTATGAACTCCAGAGTTTGCAATGGACTGGAAACGAGCATCCTTTGAGCTGACTTCAGCTGTAAGATCTTTTATGATTTTCTGCACCTCTTCTACGGACTTTGAAACCTGACGATGCCTGAGATCCACCTGACAATAACACATTCGGCCACCATTAACAGCACAACAGAACAAAATTAGCATATTGTAAACAAACCAAAGCAGTCACCCTTTTCTTTGAGCTATCTGAATAAAATAAAATAAAATACAATAAAATACTTTAAGCTGACTGCAAATAAAATAAACACCATTATTCAGTTAAAGTTACTATTTTAGTCTGGTTTAGATCTCTGCACACATGACAGCATAAATAGGTCACCTGATTTAGCAAATAGTTGTCCAGATCTTCATCTGTGAAGTTGGTCATTTTGCAGTCTATCCTTAGAAGTGCTCTCTTTGAATGCTATTTTAAAGTCTTCTTTCCAGCTGCAAAGCTTGATGTGAGGTCTTTGTGGCCCTTTTTGCGGTTCTTTTGTGTCCCTGTGTACGTGTGACACAGATTGTGCGAGGGAAAAGCACTTCAGCAGAGACCCATTGATCTCACAATATTGATTTCTGAGATGCTAAAAAAGCTCTCATGGTCCTCTGGGCATGAGTTCACCAATTGCTTACTCACATGACAGATCACACTCATAGAGACATTTGAATGTAAACATCTGTTTCGTTTTAATCTAGCAATGTAGATAGTGGAATATACAAACATGCAGATGGATCCCACTAACTTCTTTCTACATTGTGTATTTATATCAGTCTGAATATATCTAATTAATATAAGCTAGTTTCAGAAACAACATCAAATAGAACATCAAATATGGGGGGCAGTCATGGCCTAATGGATAGAGAGTCGGACTTGTAACCCGAAGGACGCGGGTTCGAGTCTTAGGTGACTCGGGTTTGAGTCTCAGGTGAATTGTCGGGGGGGGGGAGTGAATAACCAGCACTCTCTCCACCTTCAATACCACAAATGAGGTGAGACCCTTGAGCAAGGCACCGAACCCCCAACTGCTCCCCGGGCCCCACAGCATTGGTTGCCCACTGCTCCGGGTGTGTGTTCACGGTGTGTGTGTGTTCACTGCTGTGTGTGCACTTGGATGGGTTAAATGCACACAAATTCCACACGTCACTTCACTCACTCACTCACTCACTCACTCACTCACTAATTATAACCAAGAGGTCTAATGAGGTCCAAAATTGGGGACCTACATTTGAGTTCAAATATCTGAGAACAATTTGAAACCTGGATTTTGAACAATTAAACAAAGACAAAAGCCTGGAAATAAACAATTAATTATGGAAATAAAGAAGGTTTAAAAAAATCCATTCATTCAAGAGTGCATGCATGGAGTGGCATTACCGCAAAAGATGGAAACAAAACAAAAAAAACAAAAGACCTCTCAAAATGTCATAAATTCATTCACCACAATTTACTATATACATGTGCATAAATTGGTTGGCTTCTAAAACAGCCCAATTTAGGAAAGGTCATATGAACACAATATGGAAAAAGACTTGCAATCACTGATGGCAGGCCACCCATTAACACACATTAACCATGTAGACAATGATGGAGAGAAAGTGAACTAATGTCTTCTGGGTCTAGCTAATTAATTGCAATACCAGTTCATTAACATCATAAATATTACTTATTTATGCAGTTAGGTGGAGAAAACAATGAACTAAAATAAAAAATAAAAATAAAAAAACAACCTGAATGGTTTGCTAATCTAGCTTGTAGCAAGTCTCACAGAACAGCCAGACTTTCACCAGACTGTGCTAATAGGATAGCAGCAGAGCACATAAAACAGTGAATTTTTTAATTGTATTGTAAGGAGAAAGAAACCTATATGAGTGTTCCTGCAAAGATGCGGTTGAGATTTGTCGCCACCTAAAGGACAAATTCTATACCGCGCTTTGCCCTGAATACAGTGACTACATTTCCCCGCATTCTGTTCGACATTAATATATAACAAACCCCAGAGCACATACAAAACACAAAGACATGCTGACCTAACTCACTCTGCAGTGGAGAAATCCGAGCTAAATCAGTGAGGTATGTCCTTGCTATATATATTGTTCGTGTTGTATTTAGGTTGCATTATCGTAAGTGTTCATATTTGATATGTAAGTTAGGCTAGTTTTGAACATTAGCTTTTATGCTGCAACAAACTTGTCAATAACACTGGAGGTGTATGGTGGCCATATCTCCAAATATCATCTAGAAACATTATAGCATTATAACTTTATTGACAAAGCATTGCAAAGATCCGACGTAGCAAAAATCTAGCAAGTCCTAAACCTACATGAAATGTAAATATAAACGAGCTCTAATTTGCTTGGCAGTTTCTCCGCCAAAATAAAAGCTCGATCGTTTCACTTTTGAAAACGCCATAACCACACTCTCAGAAAAAAAAGGAACAAAAGCTGTCACTGTGACAAATATCTACCATTTAGGTACTAATATGTACCTTATAGGCACCTTTAGGGGTCAATAAGGTACAAATGTGTACCTTTTGAAAAGTGGCAGCTTTCGTAACATCATTGTTAATTTTTATATAATATTGTAATTTTTACAGGTGTACTGTAAAATAAAATTATTATTTTCTTAAACACAACATTTTTTATTTTTACAGTGAAAATGTATTTATTTATTTATGTACTTTACCAAATTGTGCAGCACTACAGTAAAGCACAGCAAACCTGGAGCTTAAAAAAAAAAAATAAAAAAATCGTTTATCTATCTATCTGAAAAGTATTATCTAGTAAAATTAGCACTTTAATACTTTTAAAGCATTACAGGTTTCACAACAAGGTTTGACAAGTTCATATATATATATATATATATATATACTTTGTATATTTAAATGCACACACATACAGTATATATTTTGAAAATATTTACATGTATATACATTTATATATTTATATTATTATGTTTTATATTATATATTAATATATTTATTATTTAAACAACATATTTTTTTCTTAAATATATACATGCATTTGTTTGTATTTATATATACATAATAAATAAACACAGTATACACATATATTATGTAAATAAAAAGCTTTATTTTAGAAGTGATTAATTGTTTGACAGCACTATATATAAATACAGTATACTGTATATATATATATATATATATAATGTAGGACATTTATGTTGTTTGAAATTTCTTTCTAAAGCAGTTAAATTAATGCAAAAGAATCACTCAATTTTATTTTTTGGTGCCACTTTATAGACTCAAAAGCAGTTGCTCAGATTTGTTTTTATTTTTTATTTTCTTATATATTTAGGTGACCGTTGCATATAGGCACAATGAGCTGCTGGATGTTGTTACGGTTGCACAGGGGGGACCTTCGCAGATCTCTCCTTCCTCTGTACTGTTCCCTCAGCCTGAGAGCTTTCAGTTCTGGAGCTATCAGCCGGAGCTTGAGACAGAGTTACTGTATACTGCAGCTGCCTGAAGATGGCACCAGCGACGCTGCAGAGGTCAAGGAGGCTTACCTACGCATGGCCAAGCTCTACCATCCAGATTCTGGCACTCCCACAGCAGACGCAGCTCTGTTTTCCCAGATAGAGGAGGCCTATCGGGCTGTTCTAGCCCACCTCGCCCGGCAGAAGTCAGCCTCAAATTATACCCAATCGATGGAGGAAGAAGAGGAAGATAAAATTAAAAGTAATGCCCCTCAACACAGACATTACCTCAGTTTTGAAGGCATTGGTTCTGGCACTCCAAGCCAAAGAGAACGACAGTACCAACAGTTTCGTGTAGACCGTGCCACTGACCAGGTTCTGGAGTATCGACAGAAGGAGATGGAGAAGGCGGCAGCGGACGAAGGAGCCATGGTGATCCGAGATGCACGTTTGCGCAGCAAGCAGATCAAAATCACTCAGGCGGTGGAGAGGCTGGTTGAGGACCTCATCCAGGAGTCGATGGCCCGTGGAGACTTCCAAAACCTCAGTGGCACTGGCAAACCGCTCAACAAGTTTGATCACAACCCATATATGGACCCCATGACGCACAACCTCAACAGAATCCTCATTGACAACGGTTACCAGCCTGAATGGATCGTGGCTCAGAAGGAGATCAGGGAAGCCATTGCTAAAATGAGGGCAAGGTTGCAGGAGGTCAGGGCCAGGCTGGGAGAACCCATGAGACACTCAGAAACCCTCCAATGGAAGGAGCACTGCGCTGTGTTTGCTGATGAACTGGGGAAACTCAACAAGAAAGTGGACAATTTCAACCTGATTGTGCCTCTTATGAGCAGGCA
Source organism: Schizothorax lantsangensis (assembly GCA_027422415.1). Classification (NCBI taxonomy): domain Eukaryota; kingdom Metazoa; phylum Chordata; class Actinopteri; order Cypriniformes; family Cyprinidae; genus Schizothorax; species Schizothorax lantsangensis. The sequence goes on along the minus strand of CM049848.1, from coordinate 26,685,934 downwards.
GATGGTGCATTACAGCCTGAAGAGAGAGCTGGAGAAAATACTGAAAACTGATCAGCTGCTCAGGCAGGAGAAGGAAAGAGAAAAAGAAAGGAAGCAAAAGGAGCAGATGGAGACAGCAAGAACATCTCAGAACACCAGACAAGGACTCATCACATGGATGCAGAATCTTCTTAAATGAGGCTGCAATAAAATGTGGAGTTGGATTTCACCTGTTGGCCTGTTATTAGTGTGATTAAGATTATTTTGCCCCTTCCTTGTTTTTATTACAGTATGAAACAATTATTTTGTTTTATTAAAAACTAGCAGAAAATTAAAGGCAATAATAAATAAATACTATCATGTTGATGTATAAATATTTTCATATTTTTACTAAAAAGGGAAAATCTATCTATCTATCTATCTATCTATCTATCTATCTATCTATCTATCTATCTATCCACACATATATTAAAAATATATATTTTATATTTTTATTACATAATAAAATATTACAAACTATATATATATATATATATGTAATTGATTCCTGTGATGGCAAAGCTGAATTTTCAGCAGTCATTACTCCAGTACATAGTGTAACATAATCCTTCAGAAATTATTCTTTCGTGCTCAAGAATAATTCATTAGTACCAATTTTAAAAAGATTTGATCTGATTAATATATAGATATATGTACAAAAACTTAAACAATTCTTTATTTTCTTTTTTGATTTTGGGGTGAAATAGATCTTTAATATTAATTATTAATATGAACAAATTAAGTGAATTATTTGGCAGATAAATATTAATGTAATATAATAATTATGTATAATAATAAGGAGGCTTGGCCTTTTTGACACTGTATAATTTGTCCCAAAGGGCACTAAAAATGCTTATTAAAAAATAATTTACTTCCAAATTCATTTTAATTACAAATTCCTTAAAAAAAAGTGACACTAGTGATTTTGTCCACAATCTCTAGAGGGCAGTAATTATTTTGTTTCTGTGGAGTTGTCATGCCAATCGTTCATGATCAAGCATGCAAGGTATTCTTGGAATATCCTATTAGACTTCTCAAACATTCCATGACCTTATAAATGCCAATTGAACACGATCATTTTATGACAAATGGCAACAGGGTTAACACACTGATCCACAAAAAAAAAATCTGTTGAAGGTTAGGTGTTTGTTGGGACATTGCAAACTAGCCATGAAACTGCAGGTGAGATGACCCGGTGGCATTTCTAAAACCAAACTGACTGTAGAATTCAATTGTTTGATTTATTTTTGACATAATGAACAACTGTGACAATTCTTTTTTTTTTTAATGAAGCAGAAAATTAAACATATACTCTGTATAGATATGACAGGAGTCACCGACTGTAATCTAAGCCTGCTCCTGCTCTCTTCCACTGTACCCTGGAAGGTGTCCGAGCGCAGCTGGGTTGCTGATGACTATAGGAGAGGTTATACTAGCCCAGTCTTTAGCTATATACTGATGATATGGATCCTGTGAGTTCTCCACCTTCTTGATCGAATATAGCTGAACATGATACCAAAGGTAAAGAAACTAAAGAGTCCCACCATCAGACAGATGTAGATCATGCCGTGACCTTTATCTTGGACCGGAGCTCCACTCAGATGCACAGGTGGATGATGTGGCGGTGCATACGGAGCTGCTCCCACCACCCATGTCTCATTAATGTAGTGCTGCAACCAGGATACCAGCAGAGCGTGGAGATCTGTGTAGTTCTGCTCTAGCATTTTTCCCACTGTTGATATAGATACTGAACTCAATATATAAATACAGATATGGAATCATTTGCTTATTTTTTTATTTAGGAATATTTATATATTGCCAAATATATACAACCAATCAAATGTTTGAACACATTTGACTGAATTTGGTTCTCATGATCTAAATATATTGATCTAAATGCTAATTTTTGTTTTTATTAATTTGTAATTATATATTGACAGTTTTAAAGTTTGTGATATGTACTTTATTTTTTTTAAAGAAATTCATTTATCTTTTAAATAATTAAATTATTTTTTTAGACTTTTATTCAGAAATTGTGCATTAAAATGATCAAAAGTGACATTGAAGGCATTGATAATATTACGACATATTTTAAAATAAATGCAGTTCTTTTTTTTTTTTACATAAAAATATTAAGCAGCACAGCAGTTTTCAATATGTTTTCATTGTCAAAGCAAAGCAATCCAGTATAAATATACAAACTGATATTGATATTTAAGCAAGTGAGAAAGGTATATAATATAAAATAAATATAACAGACATACCTTATAGTTTTTGGTGGTAATAGGAAGTTTTAGTTTAATGCAAAATAAGCCAAAAAAGTGTGTCGCAGATCTTTCCTGCTAGTCTCCCTGTAGCTCTTCTAGAACAAAAATCACTAAGGAAGACAGGACAGCATCTGAGATCATGGTTCCACCCCATTACGAACAGAGAGAGACTAATTTAGATGGACCCAGTCCTCTCAAGATGTCAACAGCTTTAATGAATGTAAAACAAGTCAAGGTCATCAGCTTCAGCATGGGGAAAGTCTGGGTCTGAACATAAGTCTAGCTAAGCAATGACGTGGTCAGATCCTGCGCCGATCAGCCCCAGCCCTAATTAACAGCCAATGTGGGAAAGAATGAGATTTTTGAATGAATCTTTTTGACTTTAACAAGCTAGTTAAAGGATATGTTGGTGGAGATGAGCATGAGTCACTGGGGACTGTAGATATTTCTATCAACTCCGTCAGCTTGACCTTGATGTTGAATAACTCCACATGCAAGTGGGAACAATGGTTTACATTGTGACAGCCAGGCATTTGAGACTCACAGATTCTATTTCAAGGCAAAAAAAGAGACATCACCTTGAAATGTCCTCGACTTGCGTCATTACTGTGATAACAGCATACTGGATGAACACTGAGTCATCTTTTGAAAATGGCTACATGCATACAACTCAAGAGGCATGTGGGCTGAAAGTCAGAACACTTACAATTTCGCAGACTAAAATACAATTTCGCTTTTTTTTTTTTTTTTTTAAAAAGGGTAAAAGGACATAGCACGACTTTGAAGAAAAAACATTTTAATGACATGTTATGGCTGTTATTTATGTATGACAGGACAAACACCCAAGCCACTGCCAAGTCAGTGACATTTTCAAAACCAAGTAAAAAAACAGCATATACCATTATATACAGACATAACAAACAGTAAAAGGCATCAGAAATACATTATTAAGCTCAATGTAATAAAATCAACTGGTGTTCATCCTGGTAAAGTGTGTAACAGTCTTCCATCAAAACTAATTACAGTGTTATGGTCCTACAAATGATTCAAGGGCATGAACTTGAGGACCATGCTTTTCAGTACATCCTAATGGATAAAGAACTACTTTGGGCCATTTTGAGTCTTTTTTTAAAAAAAAGACAGTTTTATTAAAAACGTTAAAACAATGGACTCTCATATAACTGAATCTAAAGCTCTATACATCTAGACAAAACATAGAATAGTATACGAGAGCACTTAATCGTGATTCGTAATTTAGGAACATGCTGAGGCACATGGTGGAACGAGACTTACAATTGCCATATGAATGGGAAAAAATAACCCCCTAAATTTTATGACAAAAATATTTACTTCATCATCAGCATTTACTCTAGTTCAAGTTCCAGTAATCTCGCACAAGTATTCATTAAATAAGAGCCTGAAAATATCAAGCTAAACTAAGAAGAAATAAACTAATCATATTATCACACCCACTGACTGGGATTCAACATGCTTCCCAAAATACAAAAACACTACACAATAGGAGATTCATGTTCTCCATTGCCACAGTTACCAATGAAAGCACTCTTGAAAAACCCCAGCCTGCAGAAAAATGAGTCACTCTACCATGGAATGCATGCAATGAACCCCTTTGCCCTGTGAGATGGTGGACATATATGTTATGTCGTCCCACACAGGGCTGAGGTTCTGTCTTAAGGCGTCCTCTAGTGGTCTGGCGGACCAACTGCATGCCACGGCAGATCCCCAGAGGGTCCTGTGATAGTAAAGCAAAGATTATGGCACAACGAGAGCTTCCCTAAGCTCACTGCATGACAGAGGGACTGTATTCTGGTCGACGGGTCTGGACGATTTTTGGACGTGGACGTCTGCCTTCATCCATTTCCTCCTCATTTCCTGAGCTTTCTTTATCGTTTTCGCAAACATGAACAACCACACTGGGAGTGGTGGGAGTTCCTGGTTGGAGTTCATACTTTTCACCTGTCGAACAGACAAAATGTATTATTAGATGTGTAAAGTTAAATTAATAATTTATGCACTGACCTATTTTTTTTTAAGAAGGGAACATTCAGAAAAGGATTAAATTTAGGAACGTGTTTCATACCTGGCCCTAGTCTGGCGATGGCACACAGAAGGTCATAGTTAATGAAAGGTGTGGCGTCCTTTGACTGCTCCCAACCAACAGGAGGCGACGGTGGAGGGGACAGGAGGAACTGCTTATCTGGTTTAGGAGGTTCCAGGTGTGGACTGCCAATGTGCACAGACTAGAAAGAAAACAAGGTGGAAAAAGAGATGTTTTTTTTTATAATCAGTACACTGTAGCCCTAACCAGGTGTGATAAAATAAACAGTAATAATTAAGGAATAATGCACAGTCAAGTTGGTCATTATTGCAAAATAAACCCTGACGCAAAAGTGGAAAGACATTAAGTTGGTCATTATACAATTATATATCATATATAGTATATATGCAAAATAAACCCTGACGCAAAAGTGGAAAGACATGTATGTGCAGTTTTGAAGTATGTGTATATATATATATATATATATATATATATATATATATATATATATATATATATATGTGTGTGTGTGTGTGTGTGTGTGTGTGTGTATATATATATATATATATATATAAAAATATTTTTCATGATTATTATTCAACAATATACATTTATTATATGCATATATATATATATATATATATATATATATATATATATATATATATATATATATATATATATATATATATACACACATTATATACATTTAAAGTGACATACCTGTGCAAAATAGAGTCGCACTTCCCTGCCGTTGAAGTCACTTTTGTGCAGTTTTGCTCTTGCCTCTGCAGCAGCCAGAGCATTGGTGAAGTTAATTCTCACCCGACGAAAACTCTTAAAGAACTGGAAAGTGACGTTTCGGTCGAAGGCACGGAATAGATCCTCAAAACTTGCCTGTGGATGAGAGGAAAATATCTCAAGTGAATAGAGTTGACTTTACATCTTCATGGAAACAGAAATGAAGAAAGGAACATTTTGCATGTGACTCAGGAGCACACAAATAAACATTCCCCGTGGAGCAATCTGAGGTCAGGTTTTAAGTGTGCCCCCATTTATGCTCTAAGTCAGACTGGCAACCTTTCTAACCAGCCTTAAGCCTAAACCACTAGATTACCACCACCCTGTGGTGAGCCTGCGCTTGCAAAACATTATAGTGCCGAATCCATTTAGCTTGTTTTTGGGGATGCTGCCAGATTGATATTCAGTAAACGCTTCTATATTAAACCGTACTGACGCACACAGTACTAATCTAATACACATCCTAAAAATGACCACGTCTGTCAGTGCTCGGCAAGATATTGGTTTCCAAGGTAACAGAGACTTACTGCATGCTGTGAACACGCATACGAACCTGAAAGAAAGAGTCCTGATGGACCATTTCAAGCTATGCAGAGATTTAATAGAGTATGATCCACAAATCCTGGGTTATTCCTATTGTGCATAGGTGTAGTGTGCGTAAGAGCTTACGTCAGATACAAAACCCCCAAACTGTCCAGCCAAATGATCATTAAATTTTCCCACAGCTTTTTCCATGACCTAACTACTACTACCACAACCAACCAACTAGATCATTAGCTAAATACATATATCATACATAAGTAGGTCATTTAGTCAACCACAAACCACACAGAAAGCACAAATCAAGTTGGCATCAATAAAAGACTAGATCGAATGAGGAATTCAAATAGCTGATGGATAGCTTTCTATCATCTGTTCTATCATCTCATTCATGGCTTTCTAGCAGTTTGACTTCCAGCATTTAAAGCTATTTTGATATTGTAAGGCACCATGTCAATGAAGCCTTACCCTTTGCTCAGGTCTGTTAAACATATCCAGATCCTCCAAGGAAGCGATAAGGCAGAAAGGGTTACACTTCATGGTTTTCAGGTGCATGGCTGAAGCCCGTTGACGGATCCTCCGCAGGACTTGAGAGGTTAGAGAATGTAAAGGGCAGGAGGGGTTGAGACGCGTCTGTTTTGCCTTCCCCAGCGTGAGGACACGAATGACGCCTGCTTCAGGAAACAAATACTTCGAAATCACCCTCTTCGCTTATGCTTTTCTTCCTGTCCTTCTCAGACAGTCTCAGTGCAGCAGAGAGCCTACAGCGTTTTCACAAAGGAAATGGGTCAAACTGAGCAATGCACAGAAAATAAACCCCCCTGTGTGGTCACGTGACACTGCTTTGTTGAGACAGAATCTTCTGGAATGGTCTGTGCTCCTACACCACCGATCAAACGTCTTGAAATCTTCGTAAGACTGCAGCTCACTCATCTGTCTCCTTTTATATAAAGGTCCCTCTCAGCTGCACAACAACAGGCTCCGCCCACTGCAGGGGAGGGGTGACTCAGCTTGCAGGCTCCGCCCCACTTTCCCATTCTGTATGAAACGACTGGCTCTGCTGACTAATCACAGACTCACACACACACACACCCTGAGAGTGCAAGTCTTGGAAACTATGCACCACTGTTTTCCATGCAGCTCAGATCCAGTTCGGCCAATCTCTGCTCAATTCAGTCATACCATTTCAGGACACGCAGTGTGGTAAAACAATGACCTGTATCGCTCATCTCACAGTAGGTCTCTTTCAAGCTGCCCCTCCCATCGTGATGGAAAATCTAAATCAGCTGAGCTGGGCAGAAGGGCAGCTGTGTTATCAAGCACTCCCCGCAGCATACTTTCCATGGGTGTTCGTTTTCTCCTGTCTGACTCCAGGGGCAGCGGATTTGTCCCGTTATTATTGAAGAGCAGCTTTTCTTTTTCTATCTGTTTAAGTGGCATTCAGTTATCACGTCTGGCTTATTTTTAACACGTCTGCATGATGTTATTTTCTCAGAGTCTCGCAAGCAATACAAACATGATCCACATTCTCTCAGTCTCCTGTGTACATACAACTATACTGAAACTGAAGATGGTGCAGCTGATGCACCGAGATTAACTGTAATTCTCTATCAAGGTAAACATATCCTTTACATTTAAAGGCTTGCTAACACTATTAAACAGAAGTTCTCAACCCAAGAAATAGGTCACAGAACTGTGGGTTGTGGCCAGAAGGAAACATATTGCTATAATTAAACAATATAATAAAATGCAAATAATAACACTTTGACACAATGAGCACAAACAAACTTTGCTTCTGTGTTGGGTCACAATCTGCTACCTGAAGCACAACCAGTTAATGATGACTGCAATACAAAAGTGTATAATGAAGATATAAAATCTGAGAGAGAAAAAAAAAATGTACACAGATTTTATTTATTTACACTATTTGGGGTCAGTAAGATTTTTTCAAATAAATGTATACTTCTATTCAGCAAGGATGTATTAAATTGCTCAAAAGTAACAGTAAAGAAGATTTACACAGTTACAAAAAGTACATTAATAATAAAAACATTATACATTAAATGCTGATATTTTGAACTTCCTATTCATCAAATAATTGTGAGAAAAAGTGTATCACAGTTTCACAAAAAATATTAAGCAATGCTGTTTTCAACATTGAAAATATGAAATGTCTCGTGCACCAAATCAGTATATTTAGGCCTAAATGATTTCTAAAGGATCATGTGACACTGAAGACTGGAGTAAAGGCTGCTGCAAATACAGCATTGTCATGAATTAATTACATTTAAAAACTATAATAAAATAGAAAACATTCATTTGAAAAATTATAATGATATTTCACAATATTACTGTTTTTACTGTATTGCTGATCCTATAATTGCAGCCTACTACTTTCCAAATAAATATTACTGACCTGGACAGAACTAACTCTGAAACTCACATTTCTTTTATCTATCTATTTTCTCAAATTAAATAAAACCTTGAAGTGAACATACATACTAGAAATTCTCCCCATGCCTTTCACTCAAATGTTCCCCTCTCTATCTGGTAAAAGCTTTCCTGTTTGAGATAAGCACAGAGATGTCTACACTAGCCATAAGCATCTGTCAGTCATATGTGCAGATGTTTTTAGTCCAAAAGCTGGGAACCCAGTTCCAGTGGAACAAGGCCTCTCATTAGGGAATGGAAAAAAACAACAACAACAAAAAATAATCATGAAACCAGATTTTAACAAAAAGGAATACAGGGTGGAAAATGACAGCATAGTTGTGTTACTGTATTTTATTTATGCTTTTATACGGGTGGAAAGCAAAAGGTATTATTATGCATACAAAAACATTCCATTCCATTCAGAAGCATACAACACAAACAGCTGAATTCATCATCTTTAAATAGCTAGAAGCCAAAAATATAGGTTATGTCCATCAAAGCAATGACAAACCATGTTAGTCACTGCAATAATACATTTAGTTTCTTCTTTACCATCCAAGTAACAACAAATAAAAGGACTATAAAACATAAAAATAAATAAATAATAATAATAAATAAAAATGTTATGCAAATAAAGTTTCTAAAAAGTATTTATAATAATAATAATTTGTAAACTTAATTTGCCTTAATTTGATTTACTTTTTTACTTTTTCAGTGTAAAGGAAATTAATTTCCTATTAGCATCAATGTATTGGTAAATGAAATACTTGAAAATGACATTTTCTGCTGCCATGTAATGACGGATTATCAATGGAAGTCAAAGTATCAGGAAACTGGATCATTATTTAGTCAAATGGCAAATTAAATTCTTATCTAACCCCAATGTAAGGGTAAATGAAGTAATTATTTGCCGTTAGTGTAATGGCAAATGAGGTCATCATCAAGAAATGTGTGTAAAGGTGGGATATGGGTCATGGCACAAGGTACAAAGAGCAAGATAATAATAGCCAAAACTGACCGGAGGTTAAGGTCAGAACTTGGCTCCATATTAAGTTTTCAGTATGAGCATGACTTTCTACAGGCTGATATCACCCACTTGTCCACTTAAATGGCACACATCATGTTTTGAAGCACCAATTCAGGAAGTGGGTTCAAACTTTCTAAATGAGTCAGTGTTTTGTTTATAAGACCCTGGCTTAGGTTATGATATCAGAATGGGTTTGCTCAGGAAATGTCAATTCATCTGACACTTTTAAGAGAACAGCTTACATTTTCCACTGACTAGACACCCAGCTGAGTGTATGACTGCTCGAGGGCCCATGTCGCAAACAGCAAGTATCAAACCTCCTTCCAGACTTTCCACAGAAAGTAACAACCAAAGTGGATTCTTTCATCATGAGACAACCAGCTGACTATGAATAACCCCTCCAAAAAACACATTTTGACACATTTATTGCTTCCAGAAAAATTAGATGGTGAAACCAGTGGAAAATATTCCAGTAATAGTGAAACTAAATTAACTAATAAAGAAGTAAATAATAAATTCAATACTTGACAATAGACAAGAACTTGTTAGTCCGTACATGTGTAAGCTTGAACAAAATGTGTATCGTAAGCCAAGAGTATGGTAAATGTGACAAGAAAGTGATGTTGGCTGTCCCTTTAAGACTTTAGACCTCACCCAATGTTAAATTGCCATTAGCTTGTGTTGAAAACAGCCTAAACAGAGGAAAAGCAGCATGCTCCAGGTGGATCACAACTGTGTTGTGCAGTAGTTTGTTTACGGCTGTGCCACTGTAAATAGGCCAGTTCAAAGAACTAAGGGTGGAAGATGACACCACGATGATAAATTCTGAAATTAAGATTGTTCACCTGAGCAGAGATGATGATCATCTGCATTATGGAGGTTTAAAAAACAGCCACGTCAAAATACGAGCAAAGAACTTCTGAAAATGCAAAAAGAAACTGTGTGTTCCACTGGAACTTGTGCATACGAACATGCAGCCAATTAAAGTGTACGAGTGGCTTACCACAATTCAAGTTCAAGTTGAGCTTTATTGTCATTCCGCTACATGTGGGGACATACAGTGGAACGCAATGTCATGCCTCAAAGGACCACGGTGCTACATAAATACAGACATACAACAATGAAGTAAAACACTATAAACCTATACACAACTAACCTACTGACAGCTTTCCTGTAGCTCAAATGGTAGAGCATGGCGCTAGCAACGCCAAGATCATGGGTTCGATTCCCAGGGAAAGCAAGAGCTGATAAAAATGTAAAAAAACTGTAACTTGAATGCAATGTAAGTCGCTTTGGATAAAAGCGTCTGCTAAATGCATAAATGTAAATGTAAATGACTATAAGTATACTATATATAAATGTTTACCCTATACATAAACTAAAAATAAAAAATAAAAGATAAAAAAATATATATATATACAAACTATACGAATGCTTCACATAAATACTGTACATGTGCAGAGAGAAACATTGTGAGTCAAGCTGCTGGCTGGGGAACAGTGCAAGATGATTTGTAGTGCATGAGCATGTAAACATACATGTATTGCTGAGTCTTTAGTGGGATTGTGTACACACAGCAGTGTGTGAAAAGTGTCTAGTGCGCATAGAGGAGAGTGTGTTACTACAGGTGGTTTGTATAGGCCCACTCACCTGTGTGTAGCACACTTCGAATTGCACAAAAAAGTTTCATACAATTAAAGGAACAGTTCCAACCTCAGGGTTTTTCCTGGGTCAAAAAAGGTCTTCGGTGGTGGCTGACGGTCATCCACACACACAGTAAAAAGTACCCTCCCCACGTGATCTGCGAACCCAATACTGACCATTACTAAAATAAATGCAAAGAAACAGTTTGTGATTTTTAATTATATTTATTCATGATAGAAAAAACAGCCACTGTCAGGGAATATAATACAACTGGCTTTCATATTTTTGTAAGATAGGATCCTTCTTTACTAGACCTCACAATTATAATTATATCAATATTGAAAAAGCATTTAAAAGTAGCATTAAAAAGTTTATATTTAACTAGTAGTCTAATTTTCTACCATACATCTGAATAAAATTATCAGCTGGCTAACAAATTGCTTTGTGGCTGGTTTCACTGTCATATACATAACCTGAAATTAGGCTACTGTGGATTATTAAGGCTAAATATTGTATTATTATTATTTAGGTTAAATCTTTTTATTTTATTGAAAGTGTGTTTTATGTTAGTTGCATGTGAGGAACGCTTGTCAGAGAAGATAAAGATACTTTTTTTTTTTTAGCACAATTCACAACCGGTAATTCAGTTAAAAAAAAAAATCTCCGAATGCGCCATGGATTCAGTCTTCTGAACTTTTACTATCATGTCAGTTGATTTCGAGGGAGGGAGAGGAAAGACAGTTAGGGCTTGTTTACACCTGGTCACTTTATGCGTTTTGTCGGATTGGAAATCCATCTGATTTGTTACTTTTGGCCACATAAAAACGGATATAAATCCGATCTTGAATTAGGCCTACCGCACTATCATGTCAAAGAAATCAACAGTGCGCTGCATTTTATTCATCATCAGCCAATTAAAAGATCGAAGATCGCAACAGGAGAGAGCAGCACTGGAAAGATTACTTTACTTTCAGTTTCATTCACTGCAGTTTGCGTGTCGGCTCGCTGGCTGTATCCGTGGCGATGCGTGTAGCATTAGCGCTGTCATATCTGACTATTACATGTCATATAGCCTATAACACGCTCTCACACGTTTGTTTTTTTAACATTTTGGGAGGAGTAAAATGTACATATGTGGTTTCAAAAAGCAGATGCATTTACACATGTCCAGTTTCGTCTGGAATGCGTCTCAGACATAAGTGGTTTGAGCGATCGGATTTAAATCCGTCTCGAAAGCGTTTCGAACTCGGAGGACTGGTCTTTTCACGATCGGATAGCTGTCTGACCAGAGAAAACGCATGAAGTGACCAGGTGTAAACGGGCCCAGACAGAGTGCGCGGGGAAGGGCTCTCTGGTCTCTCTCCCTCAGTTAACATGCGCGCTATCACAAGCGCAGCAGTCATTTACATCACTCATAAATCACATGAACCGATCAAATACGGCTTTGGCGGGACAAAAATTCGTTCTGGTGGCCGCCAAAAAAATTTCAATGTAGGAAAAACCCTGAACCTGTATTCTAAACAAAAACAAACAAACAAAGAAGTATGTTCGTAACCAAACAGTTTTGGTGACCCTTAACTTCCACTGCATGGCCAAAAAAACAATATACATTAATCAAAAAATCTTATGGAAGTTCATATGGACCAGAAACCCACATTCTTTGATTTGATTACCCACATTCTTCTAAATTTATTCTTTTGTGTTCAACAGAAGAAAGAAAAAAAATTTCATTTTTGAGTAAACTATCCCCACAATTTAACTAATATTCAATTATATAGCCTATATTTACATCGGTTCCATACATTGCTCAAGTGTTCAATAATAGAGACCAATATATTTAAGAATCTACCATTGAAAAGCTCTACTATACTGAATGACCTCTAACAGAATATTTGTGAGGCTGACCCCCCACCTCTATGTATAAGTCTATGGTGGTAACATGAATTTGCATCCGCATTGCAATACGTGTCCTAGAACTTGCTTCCTGTTTCCACATTGCAAAACAAAATGGAACAGATTTTCCATTTTTTTTCCATTCTCAACAGCAGACTATTTTCCTATCACTATTATGCTCTCATCCCATTTCCATTTAACTCAAGGTTTCCATCCTATTTGGAAAACTGCACACACCAGAAACCTGTTGCCTAAGCTCAAAAATAACCTACTTGTGCTATAGACAACTTCTAGTCTTTGGACATAAGTGCTTGCTTTATTGTGTATTACGTCTCAAAATCACCTTAACAAATGCTCATTTATCATGAGACAAACTGACAAAAACCTGTTATGCGTCACTGTGGTAAATCAATCTCTGAGTTAAGCAATATAAAAAAGGGCAGGAGAAACAACAGGTCATTGCTCTACATTATAATAAGAATGTCTACAACTTGACTTAAGGCCGTCTGATGGCCAGGATTTGTGTAACAGCTCAACAAAGGTGACGTCAAGTGGAAAATTTCTTCAGCCAAGACAAACAACACCTATTCACCACTGCAATGTCATAATCATCTTGTAGAAAAATGGCAAACAAATGAGAGCAATATGCTTTGTTATTTATTGCTTTGTTTATTCACTCAGCTACTTGACTTGTAAAGCACTTCAATATTTCAGAGATAAACTCAAGCGGGTATATAATATGTCTCCATTTCCTGAAAGCACGGCTACTACTTCAATACATCATAAATTGACGTTAAACAAATTATGGAGGAAGTAAGTAAGGCTACACTTTCAGGACAAAGAGTGTATTGAGATAAATGATTCGTTTTGATAAATGATATGGAACAAAACCACAAAAAATCTGGATTGATTCAAACACTTTTACAAGGAACAAAGAAGCTGTCAGGGAAATTGAAGTCACACCACTGATGTCCAAATTTCCATAAATATTCCAAAAACTAAAAGGTTACTAGTTGTGACACTTTATACCAACAAAAAAGCCAGTCTTTTCCAAGTTACAGACATTCAGGTTCAACCATCTAACGAATGCCTAATCATCAAATCTGATGATTATATCATATCATATATTACATCATATCATTAGGAAAAGATTATATCTTCTTATGGCCCATTAAATAAGATTACTGTGAAGATTATGCGGTATAAAGTCCCATGTCACAAAGCAAGTTATCTCTGGTTCCATGAGTTCACAGTCAACAGATCTCAATCCAACAGAGCATCTTTTGGACAAAGTGGAAAGACATTTGCAGTATGAATGTGCAGCCAACAAATCCCCAACTGCATATATGCATTTTTATATATATATATATTTGTTTGCATTCGCTAACACAATGTCAAACCATGTAAACAAATAATGGGTCTAAAACAATTTCTGTGTAGTTCATCACATTAAATATGGACATGTCCGCTATATGTTTGACAAGAAAGAGTCCAAATACAAGTTTTCAGAATTAGAAATGAATTAAGCCTATGTTCGACAAGAAAGTGTCCAAATACAGTTGCTCTATTGCTTAATAATCTAAAATGAAGCACACTTCTTTTTTTGTGAGATGTTTTGTTTAAAAAGTGTGATGGTACTCTTTCTTTAACATATATGCAACTTTGATATTTTGTTATTCAATGAAGTGACTTTCTTGCATATTAAAGTTGTTTTAATAATGAGCATATCATTCCTTAAATGCATCTGTCATACATGTATGTCTGGCCTAAATAAGATTCTCGAGAGGAATACAGGAGTGTGAATTCAATAGTACTCACTCTTAAAGGGTTTTCAATGGCAAAAACATCCACAGGAACTTTCCAGGCCACCAGTGAATCAGTCAGGTCTATAAAACGCACGTCCACGGTGGCCTCACTGTCCTCATTATTCGACTGCTGCATAATGTAAATATGGGAACAGATAGGAAACTACTGACCAGGTCGTAAAATAAGTTTAATTCCTACAGCACTGGTGATAATCATATGGCGTGACAAGCTAATCTGTCTAGTATGAAAATGTCACTACCCTTAAACGACTCACGCTCACTTTGGGAACCGATTTATATATCGGCATTGACGTGTTCAATTGTTCTTTTTAACTTTAAATTAGATGTTTAACCTGAGTGTTACAAAAATAAGTAACCTCGATACAACCCTTCATTTGCGGAAAGCAGCAATCGACAACTTCCCGTTTCCTTTTTCGACATATTCAGTGATTCCAGCAGGGGGCGGTAAGACATCCCTGAAAATAACTTCAGTATTTAGAAACAAGTTGCATAAAATATGATTTAAACCACTGAGCGGGGTATTTTATTAACTAATTATAGGGTTTACTTTATTTTATGCACAAGACTAACTAATAAGTTTGCTATTCTTCTTAGCGGCGCGGAAAGACGAAGAATCAAATTTGACCTTATTGAAGACATTTTACTTTACTTTTAAATAAAGTAAATTCTATAGATTGTCACTCACAGAAGCAACTTTTGTTGATATTGTAGAGATAAGAATTACCGAATGAACTAAATTTTGACATGCAAGCATTTGTGATGAAAGGTTTTGTATAATATAGACTTTACATTTACTGTACCTGAAAAGAGTTTATGTACTATTATTACAATTACATATATTTAGCTACTAAGTCATGTACTAAGTAGCTAAAGATATGCTGTCCTTGATAATATACAGGACTGATAACATTGTTAATCACTGGTACATCATTTATTTGACACCTAAAGACGTGTCAATTGTACTATAAGCCCCTCCCCCTCGTGTTTGATTTAAAGATTTTTAAGTGATTATTTTTTTTCCAATATAACTGATTAGAAAAGAAAACACATTTTCAAAAGTCATGTAGATTGTTTCCTTTAATGTTTGAAGTTGCATTATATACAAAGTGTGTGCCATTATATTTCACAATGTGATGGAAAGGATAAAAATGCTTTGTCAAAACCAAGGATGTTTCACATTTTATGCAAGGAATGTGGGCGTGTACCTTAGATGCAGAATAACTTTTTTCATACTATCCTCAAGGAGACTGCAACATGGCCATATTCATTTCATACATTTTCTAATTTAAGGGATAGTTCAGAAATGAAGATTGTCATCATTTACTCATCCTCATGTTTATCCAAACCTTCAAAATCTTATTTCGTGTTCTGCATAAAGTCAGTCATACAGGTTTGGAACAACATGATGGTGAGTAAATGACAATTTTAATTTTGGGGTGAACCATCCCTTAAAAATGAACAATAAAAGGCAAAACGAAATATTATAATTCACAATACTTTAAATTCCTAGTTTGATATCTGTTAATATTAATCTAATGAAGTATAAAGAAGCTCTGAATTGAAGTTTGTATCGTTTCTTAAATGTGGACAACAATACAGTTCCAAATCTACAGCTGTTTGGAAGATCCCATCATGTTGAACATACTCTTTTTAACCATTAATCTTTATGCGTCGACCTTAAGAGTTAAACATTTTTAAGTGAATTAGTAGGAGCTGTGCCATCATTTCTTTTTAGATAAATTGGTCTCCACCATAGAACACAGTGGAGGGGTGAGGTAAAAAAAAAAAATACTGACAAAATGCACACTTACACAATATACAGTACATCTTACAGTATGTGTCTAAACAATAATCTTTTGCAAATCTGATGCATTTTAATCACCCCTTATCTAGAATAGTTATGGGTGACATGTTCTCACTCCTGAAAATACAGCATCCCACCCTGCAGCAATGCTGGGTCAAATATTTCAGTCACAAAGATAAAACAGCATTTATACCACACAACTGCATCATGGTCTGTCGTTTACAAGGATGCACTATATGCACTAAAAATGAGAAAATAAACCCTTAATCTCATCAATGAGTGACATTTTCTGTGATTTTTCTAGATAAAGCCAGACCACAATGTCAGTTACCGGCAAGCAGCACAGCAAGGTTTAACCAATGTAACTAAAAGAAAGTCTGTGGTCAGAACCATTACAATGCACATCAATGCAAACATCATCCATTAAGTATAGCAGTCGAGTACAGCCACAACTCTGAACTTCAACATTTAATTTGCTTTAAAAGTTCACAAAAGTGTTAAGGAACAAACACAATTCTCTTCACCAATGTATTTAAACAGGTGATTAACACTTCATACATTTTAAAAGACAAGAAAAACAAATACTCCTAAAATAATCATGTCTCTGTATGTTAACAGAAAGCTCTGAAATTGTGTACCAACAGAACAGACCTGACCTGTGATCTAAACTACACCCCAAAATCTTTTTTTTTTTTTCCTTTTAGGTACACCTATAAATCTGAGTTAAATCTACCAGCGGTCCTTCTTCATCATCATGGTATCAAGAGGCACCATGTGTAGTGAAGGTAAAAACAAGCCTGAAAGTGAAATGTTTCACTGTCAGTCTGGGCAGGTACTATGTCTGTTTTACACTTTACCTCCTTAGACATACTGAATGGTCTAATCTGGTAGTTTTTAGTCTACAGTAAAAAAAGAAAGAAAAAAAAAGATTCCTGTAGCTTGCAGCTGTTCCAACAACTGACAATTTAATGATAACTGAAATCAATGTAGCTTCAAGTGTCAAGATGCTCAAATGTCCTTCTCCTGTGAGCAAACAAAAGCTTAATTTACATGACGGATGCAATCCTCTGGTAGAGATCATCCTTTTTCACAAATGCAAGCCACAGGTGTCCATCATCAGGACTATATTTGAGATGCAGCAGAAGGATAGTGGGTTACTGCAAAATAGTTAAAAACATAAACAAGAGGTAAATACAAGCAACCAAGACAGAAAATGTTTAAATTAGTTCAAAATGACAGAACATGATTAAATCTAGGAGGCCAATAAATAAAACTGCAATTAAAATTTTGGCCCAAAAAAATATTACACCATTCATTTTGTTTCAACACTTGCACATACTTACTTTAAAATAAAGATGTTTTGCTGCTCTAAATTTAAGCATAAATACTCACCCGTGTCTCATCATCATCATCATCTGAAAAATGTGGCCGTGCAATACTCATCTCCTCCTTACTCTCTGCAATCTGTTTACATTTCTAAAAAAAGATGATTTGAAAAAAATTAGTACTAATAATAAAAGGATTGGTTTTAAATAGACATACTAGGGCTTGGCAAGTTTTTTATGTTTTAAAAATAAGTGTATTACGCTCACCAAGGCTGCATTCATTTGATCAAAAGTACAGTAAAACAGTATTATTGTGAAAAGTTAATAAATAATTTTCTTTTTGAATAGATTTTTAAATATAAATAATTCTCAGTGTATTCAGTGTCACATGATACTTCAGAAGTCATTCTAATATGCTGATTTGGTGCTCAAGAAACCAAATCAGGAAAGGTATTTTCCGTTGAAAACTGCAGTATTGCTTAATATTTTTGTGGAAACAGTAATACACCTTTTCCAGGATCCTTTTTGAAGAATAAAGTTCAAAAGAACAGCCTTTATTTGAAATGGAAATCTTTTCCAAAACTATAAAAGTCTTTACTGTCACTTATGATAAATGTAATGCATCCATGTCGAATAAATACAGTTGAGGCCAAAAGTTTACATCCCCCTTTCAGAATCTGCAAAATGTTAACGGTGCCATAGAATGCATTGATGCAATATTTTAAATTGTTCTCTGATATCTACATAGAAGGTATGTGGCTTAGGTAAGGGCAAAAATTATCCAGAAACGGTTTTACATGCCCATTTATAACCCTAGGATTTCTCCCTAGAATGACATGGTCTGTTATTGGCTTATTTGGAAGGGTCATGAATAATAATGTTGAGCTCTGCTCTGATTGGCTGTTTCACAGTGCGGCTCAATGTTGAGCTCTGCTCTGATTGGCTGTTTCACAGTGCGGCTCAATGTTGAGCTCTGCTCTGATTGGCTGTTTCACAGTGCGGCTCAATGTTGAGCTCTGCTCTGATTGGCTGTTTCACAGTGCGGCTCATTTCAGCTCATTTCTCACACAGCAGGAAGGAAACACGGAGGAAAATATATATTTCAATACATTCTCTCGCAGTTATATAGTCGGGTAATTATACTGTATATAAACTGCGGGCATCAGGGAGCCGCTATTAATATGCTGGGCATTGAAACTGCTTTTTACTTTCACTTTCGAGATTCGCGATCGCGCGTACTATGTTTATACTAGGGCTGGGCAATTTTTTTCTTCGATTTTTCGATTAATCGGTTTTTTTAATGACGTCGATTCGATATCGATTCTCAAAAGCCACGAATCGATCTTTTCCGGTATTTATTTCAGCACGCATTTAAAACAAGATCTGATTAATGTGATTCTTATCATTAGTCTTCTCCACTAGATGTCACCCTCTTACTTATTGCGTGATGTTACAACAGAAAGCCTGTCATTCATTCAGTGCTTATGGCAGAGATACTGTTGATGAGAACCAAGAACAAAGCCATATGCGTGATTCGTAATGCTCAGGTGAAATGCTACAGTAATACTATAAATCTGTGGAAGCATTTGATATCACGCATAAGGCGCCATGATTTCCGCTATGAATGAATGGCAGATGGCGCGATGCACTGTTTGTTAACTACACACATACTAAAGCGCGGACGACGCGCGCTGTGTTTTCATCATCTGCCATCTCACTATATGATGATATTAACACACGAATATCATCTCCAGCTGCTCTGAGAGTCATTTAATTCACATTTTGCCGTTTAATTTGAGAAAACTACCGTCATATCACTTACACAGCAGCTGCAAGTTCCTCACGGCAACCCGTCAAAATAAAAGTTTAGTTTAACGTTAAGAAACTGTGTCAGAGACAGAATATATTACTATTTAGCAGTTTTAAGACTCAATGCTACTACTACTAATACATATTAATAAATCTTTATTTTTAAAGGAAATAATCCCACTTGTTTTCTTTTTAATTTTAACAATAAACCTCTGTTGTGCAGCACTTTGTTGGCCAAAAAATAAAAGGGTTTAATTTTCATTTTATTAGGATACATTAAATTAATGTTTTATGCCTTCATTTGATTACCAGAAAAATTAAGAACATTTTATAGGGCCCTATTATTGTTTAAGAAAGAACCCTATACAAAAAAAGAATAGGTTTTAAAATACATGCCTGTGGTTCTTAATTTCTTTTTATTAATTCACCATTTGTAAACTGATGTTTACTGTTCATTTTTTTAGAAATATCAATAACTTTTGTATTAAAACTATATTCACTGAATGTAATCAAAAAAATCTAGAATCAAATCGAAAGCTTGCCAATCGAAATCGAATCGGGACATCTGAATCGATACCCAGCCCTAGTTTATACTATGGTGCAGCAGTACTTACCACACATTTTACAATATCAGATGCTTGTCAGTGGTGCTCAGGATCTGTAAATCATTCGCCATCATCCTCAGTCATCTCTCCTTACGCTGTTTATGTGGCAAGTGAAATCTTATGTACTGCAATGTAACAGGCTACCGCTAGCAAGAAGCTAACCATGTCCCTTTAGTGGCTCGCGTTATTTTATTAGAACGCGTTATTTGCTTTCTGTGCCTTTCTGGATACACACCAACCCATCCCTGCACTTCACATCCCCTGCACAGCCTGGAACATAACATTTATTTCCATCATCTGCCATTTTCGCTGTTGTCCTTGCTTGTTTCTTCACAATACCTGCAGAACTTCTGATGGTTCGGCTGGCCTAGAACATATTCAACTATGCCAAGGTAAATACAGTTTTCCATTCTATAGCACCTTTAATTATTTTACCAAAAATAAGAGGGATCATACAAAATGCATGTTATTGTTTATTTAGAACTGACCTGAACAAGAAAGATGTTTACATATAGTCCACAAGAGAAAATTATAGTTGAATTTATAAAAAATGGCCCCGTTCAAAAGTTGATTCTTAATACTGTGTTCTTACCCGAGTAATCCACAGCTGTGTTTTTTTGTTTAGTGATAGTTGTTCATGAGTCATTGTTGGAAAGGGTTAAAATACACAAAAATACTGCAAAACCAAAGAATTTCAGGACAAACAAGGGACTCATGAACAACTATCACTAAACAAAAAAAACACCGCTGTGGATCATTCAGGTAAGAACACGGTATTAAGAATCAAGGGGATGTAAACTTTTGAACGGGGTCATTTTTTATTAAATTCAACTATCATTTTCTCTTGTGGACTATTTGTAAACATCCTTCTTATTCAGGTCAGTACTAAATAAACAATAACATGCATTTTGTATGATCCCTCTTATTTTGGTAAAAAAAAAAAAAAATTGCAGATTCTGAAAGAGGGATGTAAACTTTTGACCTCAACTGTAAGTAATTTCTTGCCAAATAAAATCTTACTGAACCCAGTATATGTACATATATTCTATGATTCACTGAGCAACTGGGATAGCAGTTCACAAACAAATCTCACCTCTGTAAACTCCTTGATGCTAATGCTGTTAGCTTGTTGAGCCACTTTCCTCTTCACCTCCTCAATACTGGCCAGATTAGGTGTGGGTGCTGAAGGGGGCTTGTTGGTAATGGTAGGAAGTGGGGGCATCGGGGGCATAGAGGTCAGGGCACCCATATTTGAGAGAGCAGCAGTCATTGTTGCCGCAGTCATACTTGCCATGGCAGCGTTCATTGTCATGTTTGGCATCGCAGGCATACCTGGTATACCCATGGGCAGATTCATAGGTAAATTGGGCACAGGCAGTGGCAGAGGCAAAGACAAGGGGGCTGGAGCTGGGGTTGGCAGAGGTAACTGTAGAATTGCCTTCGGCTTGAGACTTTCAGGTATGGGCATTCCGGCTTTAGCACACATTGCAGCAGCATTAGCCTTCGCAATCTCCAACAGCTGATCTTTATCTGTTTGAAGCAGCAATTAAAGAAAGTTAAGTAGACAGACATTTCTTGCTATTGTTCTGAAGTCAACTTTAATATTATGTATGCTAACAAAAAAGGAGAGCCAAGCAAAGAGTATATTTACCTAGGTCAGTAAGACGTGGTGGCGTCTTGCTAGAACTGCGTCGAGATCTTGAGGTGGACCTCCTCTTACGGAGAATCAAAATTGGTGAGTGGCTTGGTTCACGTTTCCATCGATCTCGTCTATCAAAAGATCGCCCACGAAATGCTGGTCTCCTCCGACGTGAAACAGAGCGTGATCTTCTGGATCGTGACTGACGAGCTCTTGACCGTGAACGAGATCTTCTCTTTCTAGCAGGGGAACGTGACTTGGACCTCCTTTTTCTAGCTGGTGATCTAGACTTTGACCGTTTCCACTTAGGGGATTTTGATTTTGAGCGCTTTGTTCTTGTGTGAGATTTAGATCTTGATTTTGCCCTTCGATTGGTTGACCTTGATCTTTTCCGAACAGGTGACCGAGATTTTGTCCTCCTTTTACGACTATGTGAGGGAGACCTGGACTTGCGTTTTCTTACAGGAGACCTTGACCTCCTCTTGCTACTGACAGATTTCGACTTGGATCGCCTTTTCTTTGTGGACGAAACTGATCTGGAGCGCTTTTTTTGAACAGGTGACGTTTTGTTGGAGGACTTTGATTCTTTTACTTTACTTGGTGAAGGTGATCGTGAGCTCCCTGATCGATCATCTTCATCTGATCTTGCAGTACCACATTGAGGAACTGGCTCTGAGGACAAAGATCTGGATCGGTTTGGTCTTCCTTCATATTCAGAGGGATTTTCAGGCTCTTCCTTGATTTTTTTGATTTGTGTGTCACATTCTGATGATGTTATGTCTTCATTTGATGGATTTTGCACAGATGCGCATTCAGTAGTCACTGGTTTCCATTGACTTGACTCTGCTGTCCCTTTTACTTCTAAATTTTCCTCGACAGTATCCAAAATTAGCTGTTTAGTCTCTGAGGTTTCTTTTGAACTCTTATCCTTTATGGACGTTTCCTCTTTAGTCGGAGATTTAGAGTGTGCTTTCTTGGTAGGTGATATACTTCTATCTGATGACTGTCGGTCCCTGGAAATAGATCTTGATCTTGATGTGCGTCTCTGAGAAACCGACCTTGACTGTTTGCTTTTTTGCTTTTTAGTTCTTAATTTTGGGGACTCAGACTTTGAATTATGTGAAGATGTCCGTGACTTTGATCTTTTATGTCGTTGAGGAGATATTGACTCTGACTTTGTGCTATGAGGGCTCCTAGATTTTGACCTCCTTTGACGGGCTGCAGGAGAACGTGACTCAGAGGGCCTGGAGCGTTGAGGGGACCGAGACTTACTTCGACGTATTGGGCTTCTTGAACCTGATCTTTTACGAGCGGATCTTGATCTAGATCTTTTGTTTCTTCTTAAGAGTGATCTAGATCGCTTAAGAATCACAACAGATCTTGAGCGTGTTCGCCTTGCTCTTCTGACAGATCTAGACCTGGACCGTCTCGCCCGAGAAACAGGCGTCCTCTTTCGAGAGCGGGACCTTGAGTTTCTTCCTCTCTGTACAGATCTGGACCGTGATCTTGAGCGCCGATTCTTCCGCCGAGAAATAGATTGTTTTGATCTTGAGCTTGAACGTCTTGGTCTTCCAGTTGACCTAGATCTTGAGCGATGACCACGTCGTGGAGACCTAGTTCTCGATCTTTTGTTCTTTGTGCGGGACCTTGAGTCGGAGCGATATGCTCTTCTTCCAGAGAGCGACCTTGACCTGCGTCCAGTCTTCTTTGTTACTTTAGACGGTGACCGTTTTGATGGGGACATTGAGCTTTTTCGTTTTGTTCGATCCTTCCCACCAGAGGCAGACACAGACCTGTCCCTTGAAGATGATCTATCATTATGACGTCCTGATTTACTAGATGACTGTTTTGGAGTTCTAGAGCGACTGTGTTTAGATTTTTTCCCTTTAGTGTCTGAAAGTGATCGTGACCTTGACCTGGAGAGGGAGTGTTTTTTCTTTTCTTTCTGATTCCCATTTGCTTCCTTTGAGATGTCCTTCTGCACAGCTTGCTCTTTGTGCACATTCTCTTGCTTAGGAATAATATCAGGAAGTTCTTGCGCTTTACTAAAACTTTCATGTTCACCAACAGCTTCCACTTTAATGTCCCTCTCTGCAATTAGTGCATGTGCAGTCTCAGGAGACATCTTTCTTATCCCTTCTAATTTTAAACTTCCTTCTTCAGTGTGATCTGAAGTAATTTCTCTCTTTTTATCTTCCAATTGTGGTGCGTTATCTTTAAATTTGTCTTTTGGAACTTTAGCTGCAGTGATAGGTGACTTCCTGTCCAACTTTAAAGGTGTCACCTGCAATTTTTGTGATTGTTTGGGGTCTGGTTCTGATTCTGACCCTGACGCTGAGGTACTCGCCGATCTTGAGCGAGATGAGGACTTTTTCTCCTGCTTTTCCTCCTCTTTGCGTCTTCTTTTTTTCTTCTTTTTCCCAACACGATGTTTCTGCTTTTTAACCTTGGCATCAGCTTCCACATCACTGAGGTCTGTAAAGACACATATAATGTGCTTTCACTTTACAAATGATACATTTCAAATTAAAACTCACAGTAAATCGGTTTAAAATTGTGCATAAATATAACTTGCCAGATCGTCTGTTAATCGAGAAAACATGGACATACCTTCCGTGCAGTTTTTTGTGGCATTCGCATGATCATCAGCCTCAGGGTTAGATGAGCCATCTTTTTTCACGCTGTAAAAAAGGAAAATATTTGCTTTTAATTTAAAAGAATCTAAAAGCATCAAGAAAAAAAAAAAACACATTCAGCGTTGCCAAGCAACTAAACCGCTCACCTCGTTCTTGTTTGGGAATCGCCATCTGACTCTACTCCAGATTCAGAGCTACTCTCCTTTTCACCCTTGCGCTTCTTACGTTTCTTCTTACTTTTGTGTTTCTTATGTTTCTTGTTTTTCTTTTTTGGGGTATCACTCCCATCCTTTACAGTAATGGCTTCATACGGAACAGCAGTGTCAGATGGTTCATCATCTGTAGAGGTAACATACAATGTTTACAAACATATTTATGTGAATGTAATAACTACAGCATGACAGAAGTGTTCTCTAACAGTTATAAGAAAGTTATAATTTAAACATAGCTATATGTTAAAAATGGACACAGAGAACTTGATAACAATATCTGAATCCCAAATATCACACTTATATCTAAAAACATATACTGGGAATATCAGTCAAGTTATCTGTGAGAAAAATGTGGGAGAAGTCTGAAGCTGTCAGGTTAATTAATAATGTGGCACTTCTGAAAATGCCTGAATATATGATAATATGGAAAGCACTTGTACCAACAATCAATGTGCCATTAGCAACTTTCCACATGATTAAAGCACAATGCTAAAACTGTGGCAGTATAAAGTATTAAAAAATTGTAACTTACCAGGACCGGTGTTTACGGCACATTCCATTTCAAAAACTGATTTAACTGAATCCCAGTCTTAGTTTTTGTGATTATTTCTGTAGTCTTTGCTCTGTAAATCGGACACGAAATGCGTTAACCCTGTGTTCACTCTGAAATGAAAACAAATACATATAAATTCAACAAACCAACCAGAAACACCACACAAATAAAAAAAAGGATGATGGTGATCAAACGTTTTATGCAAACATTGTTTTCTGTGATGCATTGTTGTTGTGAATTTAGCTTGTCACCAAAGCAATGAGATTCTGCAAGATTGATTAGTGATAGTCTTGTAAGCATCAGTTTGAATGGGCAGAAAAGAAATCACCATATGCCATTGTTTACCAGCACATGTTTTTTGAAGTGTATTTATGACATTATCCCTCTATAGAGTTACACAGCCCTTACAGTAAATTATTTTTAGTAACGAAAACATAACATGTATTAAAACACAACAAAAATAAAGATATTTTTGATATATAGAAACTTAGCTAAAAAAAAATAATTATTGCAAAGCAGCCAGTAAAAATATTTTAAGTACAAATCTGAATTATTGGGCCAAAAAAAACTTAATGTTGAGCTCTGAAAATAATATAAAATGCTTATACTGCGTCTTACATAAAGACATGAAAGGATGTTTTATGAGCTTGTTACATAATATCTGACCCACTTGGCTGAGCACATAGAGCTTCTTTGCACTCAATCAACAGAGCTGTTGCATAATAACATCAGCCTGGCAAATCCCTTTTGATTCTCACACGATTAAAAAAAGATAACTTCAACCAGTGAATCAGGCCTTTTTGTTATATAATTTTTGATGCTGCAGTAGGACACTGAATCAGTGTGACTACACTGTAAAAAATGAATCATGGGTCTTGTAATTTTCATTAAAAAAATTAAGGTGATACTTAAAAATAGTGAGTTTATTTCATTAAAGAAATTGTGATTCAGTGTTTTATAGAAAATATTGAGGACTTTTTACTAATAAAACCAAGAGATGTGTTTTCCTCATTTTTTTAAAGGAAACTTAAACAGTTTTGAGGGTTGAATTGAGGAACTGACTAAACTAAAAAAAATAAGGAAAGAAGGCTACCTATTTATTTTAAGAGAATTAGCTCAATTTTGTGGTTTTATTTTAAAGGTGATTGTTAGTTCCCAGCATGCTTTGCATATAGCTGGATGGAGAGTACATTTTGAAATTAAATGCTATTTTATGTGTTTTTGAGTGAAGGGAAATATCTATTAATGTTTAATGTTCAGTTATGTTTGACATTTGAAAGAGTTTCTGTAACATTGAAGTTTCCATTGCACAGTGCAATAGTTACCATTGTGCAGAAGAGTAGAGCTTATGGTTATGGATACTACTCCTATAAGTCATTAAGCCTTGTTCAATGAGCAGTAGCTCATTGAAGGAAAGTATTTTCCTACTTGAGCTGTTTGGCTGTATACAGTCTTTTAAATGTACAAAATAACTCAGTCAAATACTAACAGACCTCACTCAAAATCACAGAATTTTGAGAATCAACTTAAAATAAATTAGCACATTTCACTAATTATATTAAATTCATTGTGTCATAGATTAATTAATTTAGGAGATTTTACATAATTTTTTCAGGTAGATTCCATTAAAAAAATCAAGTCGTAAAAACTACTCAAAAATATTGTGTAATATTGTTACCATAATTTTTTTTAAAGTAAATAGCCCGTTCCATTTTTTACAGTGTAGGATAGTGGCTCTTAATGTGTCCCAAATTAAGTACAGTTTAAATGACAGAGGCTTCTATAGAAAGATGACTTTCTATAGATTAAAGATGACTTTCCTAACCCTAACCTTTCAGAACTGGTCATGTAAACTGGAAATTCATCCCTCAACTCAAGGTCTTCCTTTCACTTTCAGTCATTCATACAAATTACCCCTAAGCATTACAAAAATGTGGCATCACCATTTTTTTAAAATCAGTTTTACCCAAATTAACAGATACTAGTTACGTTGCTGTACAATCACAAGGGGAATTTTTTTTTAATCTACCTATATTTGTTTGACTATGATGGCTAGATATATATGCCCCAATATATACACAACTATGGTTATCATGGAAAATCATAAGTGGTTATCATAACTGGGCTATGGCACCACACCCAATTACTAACCCTAACAAACACTTACCATGGTAACCAATTTGGCCCCAAAAGTTTACTTCTGTTTAAAAAAAAACTTAACGCTTAATTTTTTTTAATTTCTTAGAATGTGTAAAATGTTCCTCTTGTTTGTTGACACTAGTGGTTACCAAGTTAATTGTTACGTTAACAATTAACTTGTAATTTACTACGTATGTTGTAAGCATACAACCGACGGTAACAACCAGCACCACTTTAGGAAAAAATGTAACCCAGTCAGTGCAGTTTTTACAAACGGCCACTCAGGCCAAGCATACAGAAGCCCAAATATAAGAATATTACTACATTACATGGATGCTAGATGCAGTTAAGCAAACTGGCTAGCACTGTTAAGAGGGCGCACGAGACAACTCGTGTTGATTGTTTTGGTTTTATGCACCTTATGGACAGACCTTATCTTTTTGTGAACGTTTCATTACAACATAACCATGCCTACTGTTGATATAAGCACATGTAGTACTTCAATACATGTTTGTTTGCACGTTGTTTCATTCAGAAGACAGAATTGAGATGCGCTCCCGCGCGGCTAACTCAACACGCGCATCCCACAAAGGCTAACTCTACAAGCGTGCTCTGCACTGCCTGCTCATTTACAGATACAATATAATCAATCCATTTGGTGTGAAAATATTAAATTATGTGGGCATAAAAAGTAATGACGCATTATAAACACGGCTGGATACGCGTCTCACGGATCACGCGGACAAAGACTCGTTAGCTTATATTAGCTTAGCATCCTACTCGCAACAGGCTTTACAACAAACAAACCGCGCGTCTGTTATACCAGCCTTCAGCTCGGTCATTCCCGTCGTATTCTTAAATTACGCCGGCATAATTCTTGAGAAATATTTTACCCACATATACTCACGTGTGTTGTGGACGTCTTGATTTGTATCAGTTATGAAACCTCGAGAAAGTTGCTCGCTGTTGGTCGCCATGACATTCAGGGAACAGACAGTCCGCCAGTATCCCAGAAACACATGAAACAGGACCCCGAGACTTCTTCGCTCGACTGTCGCTGTATCTACAAGAACAGAGCGGCATCTAGTGTCATCCTACTGAACTCTACAGGTTTGACCAAAGCTACAATACCATTGCACATATATATATATATATATATATATATATATTAGGCTTTGGCTAATATAAAAGTGTGTTGTATTTAATTTTTATCGAGCCAGAAGATGGATAGATAGATAGACAGACAGATAGATAGATAGATAGATATATGATAGCTGTTTTTTTTTTTTTTTTACATTTTGTGGCAGTGAATACATTTTTAAGTATTTGTTTTCCATGTAAATCAAACCTGGCAAAATATTATACCAGTTGAGCTACTGAAGCTGTATTATGACTGTAATAGCCTACATGAAAGACAGAGTCAATGCAGAATATTGTTAAAATTATTAAACGGTGACAGTAAAGGTGTTAGTAATTAGCTTGTTCTTACTTTGGTTCACAATTCAAAAGGTTATTACTGGGTCTGATGATGGTGCGGTAGCTAATTAACTAAGTAACGTTTTATTGTAAATAATAGTTGTTTTTGTTGATATTTTATCAGAATTTGGACCCCATGCTATAAAAGAAAATCTCTAGACTATCATTGTGCATGCGTTTGTGTTTCCTGTCTAATTTGTGTCTGCATCTAGTTTGTGCATATGCACAAATGCATTAAATCTTCATTTGATTTATAAAAAAGTCAATTAAATAATATTTAGGCTTTTGAAATATAGAAAACAGCAGCAGAGGCAAAAACATCAAACATTTCTTAGATGTTTGATGTTCTTGCCTCTGGTGCTCTTTGATAAAGGAATTCATAATTTATTTGTGAATATGCATTTGTTTTTGTTGAGGAAAAGTGTAAGGATGCAGAAGAATGGAAAAGGGATGTTGCAGTTTCCTGCAGAGGGCAGCATGAGACCACAATGAGTGAAATATAATAGCTAAACATTGTATCAGGTGTAGATGCTCTTTTATGACTCCAGGGCCACATACTGGTGTGGGCAGCTCTTCTCTTTATTGCCGAAATGGCATTTGATCCATATCTCTATGTAGACTCTAAATAGATTTGGACTATTTCTGTTTAGCAAAATATTGTTGTCTTGTCAGACTTGGGTTAGAAGGAGAGAGATGCCAAGCATTTTTAGTCTCATGAGATGTGCTTAGGCTAACTCAGCACATCTCTCATACAACATGTATTGTATGAGATCCTTTACTCAACAACAGCACAGCAATCTTGGTTCATAAGAAGTGCACAAGCATTGATATGTTCTTGCAGTAAACTTCTTAAGAATTGCTACAAGGGTTTTGCAAAATTCACTACTGAAGAATATCTCTGTCCATCCGTCTGTCCGTCCGTCCGACCGACCGACCGACCGTCTGTCCATCTGTCTGTCCGTCTGTCTGTCTGTCTGCCTGTCTGTCTGTCTGTCTGTCACACCTAACCTTCAAACATCAAAGTTTTATCCAAAACTTTTAAATATTTCAGGTCAAATTTCAGTACTTTAATTGGAATTTAAAGGTATTCTCAATTTATATTACAGATAATCTGATTAATTGAAATACTGTATACTTTGTATTATATTAGGACAACTTTACTGTGAATTCTCAAAAAAAAAAATAGTTTGGAATTTTATGGAGGGTCACTAATAACCTTGTGGGTTATTGCTGATGTAAATGTATATGTAAATTAATTATATAAAAATCAAAGCACACCTTGACTGTGCAAGGACATGCAGTAACATTTAAAATCAACTGAGGGAGCACTTCAGAACAGTACTTCTTCCTCTGAATGAAAACAAGCAAGACCATTAGCAATTATGAGCTCAATAATCAGAACATAGCATTAAGCGTTTCATTGGAATCATTTTAGCAACAAGAAGCAAGGAACAATGTTCGAGAAGTTTGAGATGACTTGTGATGTTGAACTGGATTTCACTGAATAGTTAAGGTTGCTGAGGTTGTTAACCAAGTATTGCAGCAGTTGCCTAGGTAACAGTTTGAGTTTCTCCTATAAGCCATGCAAGTGTTATAAAAGTCTCAGAGGTGAAAAATTGGAATACCCCCTAGAAACCTTTGGCAACATCTGCACAGTGAAATATTCTCAATACCTACCGCAATAGAGACAAGGAGCACGAAGAAGCTTCTCATAAGCCCATTTGCTGAGAAGAGACGAGTACTTCAGGTGTCTGTGAGGACAAATCGCAGATGTTTAGTGCCCCCACCACTAAGATTCTAAGAGTCTATGCGAACAAGCTCTTAATCTTTGTACACCATCAATGCTCCAATTTTAGGATGCATACCATTATGCAGCCAATGTATCAGGCGTCCTTGAAAGATTAAGAGGAGAACAGTTTATTTAAAGTCTTATGCAGGCCTCTGAATGAGTTTGAACAAATGACTAATTCCTGGAAGCATTAACTGATGTAATTTCAGGAGAGGCCATCTTTTTCCACTAAGTTGCTTTTACAGCATGCGCATTATAAAAGCTCCCAAGAGCTAAATCAGATTCCATTTAGACTTTTTCTGTTGTTTTCTGCTCAAATAGCACATTAATGACTTGCTTTTAGGGCTGCAACACAACATGGAGTCATTTAGACATAAGACACACACTGTTTGTTCTCTGAGTCATATACGCTCCACACAGGGGCCTGATCCAAGTATACTGCAGGGGACTGTCATTCTGTCCAGCTTGACACTTTAATTCTCACATTGTAACCTTTTGGAATGAATAACCTGTCAGACATTTGAGTCCAGCCTATAAAACAGATCAGTATCATAATGGCAGTTGCATTTAATTTTGGCTTTTGATTGGCCCTTTAGTTTCCCATTCATATGATGTTCTGCAACACTTCAACGGTTGCTCTAAATCCCTTTATACCAGAGAAGTAATTTACGTCAGTTAGACTCTTTAAATAGAGATATCTGACACACAGTTTCACTGTTCATTTACAGAACATTCATATTTGTAGTGCCACTTATTGGCGTGTTAAAGTGTGCTTTTAAACCACCTCATATTAACATGCCAACACTAATAATGTACAGTGGGACTCTGTGCTCATCTGCAAAACAGAAAGGAGAAATAATGGCTCTGGGTGCTCTGTTCTGAAGACACTACACCTTGTTGCCTGCGGGAACAGATACACGGGGAAGGCAATTAAAGTTTGAATTACACGCTCACATCATACCACATGAGTCTGCGCTCAAAGAGTCATGCTCACTTTTATGATCAGTCATCACTGCTTGGTAACGTCTTGCCTCTATTTTCAGATGCCTCTCAGCAGGACTGTGAAAAAGGGAAGGTTTTTCATTTGTCAAAGAAAGTTAAATTAATGTTTTGGCATCTCTTTGCTGTTCAATTTTCACTGCATACACTGCAAGTTACAGTAAAGCACAAACTAACTTTGTGAGCTTAGCTCACTAAGATGTGTTTTGCTGTTCTTTTATATATAGCAGGATGTCAATACAGGTAAGTGATGTGTAGTCCGGGGTTTTTCATTTTTTAAATACCAAGGGAGCCACAAATATTATGATCCTCTTACATGGGACCATAGCTATGTATTTTCATATACAGACCCAAAAGTATAGGTGATAAAGGCATCACTCTTTATTTAGAATATTTCTGTAAATGATAGAAATTATAAATAATTTTATAATATATAAATCTAAATATATTATAATTGTCACAGTTATGGTCAGTTAATTAGTTTCTTTAGTTCCTGTCTGCTTTGGTTTGAGTTTCCCGCTTGTTATCATGGTTACTGATTTGTTTAGTTCTTGAGTTCAGCTGTGTGTCATTAATTTACCTTGTTTGTATCATATTTAAGTCCTTCCTTTTCCTCTGTTCTTGGTCCGGTCTTGCTTATGTTTATGGTTTGTCTCTCGTCTGTTCACCAGTGTGTGTTGGATTAAAGACTTTGTGTTAAAGGATCATGAAACCCTAAAACACTTCTTTTTTTTTGTGTGATGTTAACATATACATATACAGGTTGCACATCAGTGAAAACAACAATTGCACTCATTATGTGAAGACCCAGTTCTCAACCTTTCTGTCTACAACACTTTGTGACAATAATATTTTATTTTTATAATTTCTCTACCAAATATCAGAATATTATGTAATACCAAAAATGTTACCAGTGTTACTTTTCATTAAAAATGGGTTTGTAAAGAAGATAGCAATATAACAAAAGTAATCGCAATCATTAAAGCATAACCCTTTAGATCAAACTATTTTTTTAGATCATAAATTCTGTCAGGTGTGTTCAAACTTTTGACCGGTAGTGTAAATGTTTATTAGGATCAGATGAGGACGTGTTGACTGTTATAGTTGTGTCTGCTGTGATTGAGTTTGATTAAAAGCAAACTGTAAATTCTGGTTTATGATGTTTATATAATCTTTTATGAGATGTTGGCATCCTTAAATAGCGGTGAATAATGATGACAATATTTGAATCATTTTGACACCTGATTTAATGTATGTTTCTTCTGTACAACTCTATTTGTTTTATTGATGACATTATTAGCTTAGACAGCAATACAGAGAGCCAGTTAGCATGCGTCTAGGCGGTAATTCATTTCAGTTGGTTCGGACAGACCTTTAAATGGAATATGGGTTCAGTTTTATTATTTTGTGACACATTTAGATTTATTTGATCGTCTGCATTTACATTTCATCTCTAAAACCTTTCTGGCTGGAAAAGAACAGATCATTTCTGTAATACTAGAGTAGTATGTGGCCACAAAATATATTGTGATAAACTGCAGCAGTTTGATGGACATTTAATCCAGACGAGTCTAGTGTGAGAACATGACGTTATATTGAATTACCCACATCCTCAGTGGGCAAGATGCAATTAAGCTATGTAAAAAGAGAGAGCATGTGTGGTCTGTAGAGGAAGGTCAAGGGGGTGAGTGGTGTATCATTTCTAATCACTGCAATGGTGACACCATTTCAGACAATCGTAGCTCTAATTAGAACTGACAAATCAGCCATTATATTATAACAGCAGCCATTACTGTCGTTGTTTTTTTGATGTAAAGCAGTTAGTGTTTCGTATAAGTTCCCAGGCTAAAGTTCCTCTCAGGTATGCGCTCAGGATAGAATGTCTTGAAGTTCTGTTGTTCGTTCAGGGTGCAGTGCATAAACGTTATTCAAAAATAGAATGAGGTTTTGTCTTTTTGTGGAACAGATAATGAATTTCTTTTTGAGGGGAACAGAAATAGTGCTTCAAGGTCATTGTGTCCTTTTTGCTCACAATTTTCTTCTATCACACTGAAGTTTTCCAGATAATTATGTAGTGTGACAACAAAGAATTTCTCTCACATCAGCAAGCATTTAAAGCAAGCTTTTCATTTGAGAGATTTTGCATCACCTAAAGCACACAAGCCTGTGAAATGGATGAAAACATAAAACCCAGAGTTCATTAAATGCTTCCATTCTTAGTACCACAAACAGACACAGTAATCCAGACATATATATTGTGTATAGAATGTTCCATATTTAAATTCACAACTGCTCTCACAAAAGCCAAACGAGACATCTCATCTGTATGTTTTATAACTCAGAAAGTTAAACCAGGTTTTCAAAGGAGGCCCATGTGATGAGCACCTGGCAAATGAGTTTCTCCCATCACCTGCAGGTTGTTTCTCTCACACTTGTTTATATTCAGTGCTGTAGGCTTTGCATGAAGTCATAAACCTGCACTTCTTTCGGCTGCTGAGATCATTGGCAGTAGCAGATGGGCTGATGTTTATGGCTTCATAAAAACATGTCTATTGAGCACCGTCTCTTCTGGTGCTGTCACAGAGATGTGTGCCTCATGTTCTCATGTCCCTCATATAGTACAGCTAATGTTTTTTAAGCAGAGAATGAAAGTGAGATGAAGACATAAAGGAAATATATATGTATATATATACATACACACACGCGCACACACACACTTCCTTCCTTTATGTTTTCATCTCACATTCATTCATTAAATTTTTTTATTCAGTTACAGAGGATCTTAAAATGTCAAGCCCATGATTAATAACATTACGCAGCTAAAAAAACAGAAAAGAGAATATTTGCATTATATCATTTTTTTCCTTTCCTTTTTTTTTTTAAGAAGCATGCATATATGGAGGATTGAATTGAATCAAATTGAGTTTGACTATACTGCTTTTCAAAATCATGGCAACTCTGTTCAGCATTGCCCTCTTCCTCTCCTTCAAGGAACATGAATTACTATTATGTAGTTCATGTACAATGGGGAAAAAAAATGCTCACAAACATTTTGTTGTTTTTTTAAGCACAATTTGTGGAGTGATGTTTCTGGTGCAGGTAAATGCTATGTAAATGGGTCAATTATTTATTCATGCTGAAAGAAAATAGCAACGATCTCACCCCTGACCCTCAAGGGTTTATGGAACATTAGGATCTGTTTCAGGACTGGGAAAGTGAGAATTATAAACACTGATAGCTAACTACATGAATGCATATTATGCATAAACATTTGTGTTCCAGTTTTGGAACCCAGAGGCAATTAACTCATGGTGACAAGGAGGGCAGTTCATTTTGTTTATCAGTGCAACATATAACCCTCAGAGACCGCAAAATACGGCTGCATGCTTATATCTGATGTTGATAGTTATTTTTGTTGGTCTATACAGACTGTTTATTATTACTGTGTGGGGGTGTGTGTGGTTTAGTTTGCATTACAATTTTTAGTGTGGCACAATTCTGCAGACAAAACAACATCTTCTATTAAGGCAATAAAATAAATCTATTAATTTTACAGAACTCTCATAAACTTTCTCCGTGGTGGTCTATTAAATTGAGTTTTTGAGGAAAATCATACGGCACAGGTGCCACACAAAATTAGATAGATAGATAGACAGACACACATTTATTCCCATAGTCTCTGCTCGATTCTCTCACTCGGCAGCAAAGGCCAGACATAAGGCTTTGCTCAAGTATGTGTGTTTACGTCAATCTCAAGCCTCAGTGACAGGAATAAGTTGCTCTATTGATTCCTCCCAGACTGTGATCTACACATTATTGATCTGTGATAGAGGAAACAAATGAGACGGATGGAATCAATGAGTATTCTATGATCTTCATTGATTCTGGTGTGATCTTCCTATATTAAAATCTATTCTAAAGTGTCCTTTTTGGTATTTAGGAAATAGTTAAGGCTTATTACAATAGCCCTATGATGTATTTTGAGACTAACAAACTAAAAGGATAAACACAAACAATCTCAGATCTGTCTAATTTTCGTTATGCCCTTCGGACATTTATTTTTATTTTTTTCTGACTTGCATGATTTGAAGCCCCCCTCCATTCCTGATTCTATCTGAACAGAATCAACTCATTTTATAAGAGCTTAATCCTCTTTGAAGTCCACCAGAACCCCACAGAGCACAGAAGACTGTTGAACCTTATAACCTTACTGAATGCTAAGTTACAAAATCTCATTCCGAGGCAAGGTTAACTCGATAAAAGCATTGGTCGATAAGTGAAGGCTGAGGATATGTTGACCTTAAAGGAATAGATCACCCAAAAATGAAGATTTGCTAAAAATGTACTCACCCTCAGGCCATTCAAGATGTAGATGAGTTTTTTTCTTCATCATAACAGATTTGGAGAAATGTAGCATTTCATCACTTGTTCACAGATGGATCCTCTGCAGTGGATGGGTGCCGTCAGAATGACAGTCCAAACAGCTGATAAAAACATCACAATAATCCTTAAGTAATCCACATGATTCCAGTCCATCAATTAACGTCTTGTGAAGTGAAAAGCTGAGTGTTCTGGCCTCGTATTTTGACCAGCTGGCACTTTAAAATTAAAATGCCTTAATGATTTGTTTCTTACAAACACACAGCTTTTCACTACAAAATATGTAAATTACTTGTGGATTATTGTGATGTTTTTCTCATCTGTTTGGAACCCATTCAATGCAGAGGATCTTTCGTTGAGCAAGTGACGTAATGCTGAATTTCTCCAAATCTGTTCCAATGAAGAAACAAACTCATATATATCTTTATTGACCTTTAAACTTTAAACTTTCAGCAAATTTTCATTTTTGGGTGAACTGTTCCTTAAAAGATATACGTTCTAACATATATTTTTAGGAATAGTTCACCAAAAAAAGAAAATTTGCTGAAAATTTACTCACCCTCAGGTCATTCAAGATATAGATGAGTTTTTCTTCACCAAAGGATCCTCTGCAGTCATCCTTTTCCAAGTATTAGAATATGCTTGGAAAAGATGCCTTTTTATTGTCTGCTCACGATGCTGTGTTATGTAATTTATTAACACAGTTATGTAATTAACTGCATAAACCTTTTCAAGCATTCGTCTTAAGTGTCATAAGTGTCCGTGTTTGTTATTGATGCAAGTAAATTCTCAAAGTCATTTAAACTGATATGATTTTAAAATGAGTATCAGAGTGAGCCATTTAATGCCTACAAGTAGGTCATGATTGCTTTTCCTTTTTTTCTTTACGTAATTTAGCAGTGAATCAGATTTTTTTTTCTAGCCATCGTTTAGCATAACATTGTTCAGAGCTGATGAAATATTCAAGTGAAATATTTAATTAAAATTCAAGATAGTATGAAACCTTTAAAAATGATTCTGTTTGTTTATGCCATTTTAATTGGGGTTTTTGACAGCAGCATGTAAATGAGATCTAAGTATCATGGTTTCAATCTCCAAAAGCATGCTTTCATGAACTGAACCGAACTTCGGGAGACTGAAGTGCACTTTTCATACAGTTTGGTGAAATAAAAATTGAAAGCTTTGTGCATGAGGTATGAGGCGAATGGTAATGACATTTTTGGTGCAGAGAATCATTAGTTAATGAGGGTCTAATTGTATAACGATTGAATGACTGTTATAAATGTGCCGGGTCACACACGCACAAAAAAAAAAAAGAGTCAAAGGGAGTCTGTAATCATAAATAATTAAGCTCATTTACTGTATAAGACTGGAATGTGGAATGCCACAGATACCGTACACAATAAGCTAATCGCTCACTGTTGTATTAGTAGTTAATTAGAAGAATGCAGGGGATGATAAAATATGGTCTTGTGTTCATGCATGTCTTGCTCTCGACAAGTTTAATAACTCAGAGGATTCATTTATTTTCCCACATTGATTAAAGCATTCTAATGATGGTGTCTCTGTATATGTCTAATGTGCCACCAGATACAAGTTCTGTTCCACTCGAACTGCCTACATAAGCAGCACTTAAAGGGATCTGATGTGCTCACTATACACAATGGCCGAAAGGTAAAGTAAGCTAAGATAGGCCATCCAATAATGCACTGCAGACCAGTATTGTGTGAGAGACACTGAGTAGAACCCAGAAACAGTTGAGGTCGCCCCACTTTAACTTGTTAGGAAACACTTTGGGAGCTCTGACATGTTTAACTACTGGGCTGTTTTTAAAGTTTGTTTGAGGGCAGCTCTGAGCAATGGACTGCATTGAGCTCCAGCATCTTTCTTGTTCCATGCCACTTCACACAATGTGGAACAGAGGAACTAAAACTGAGTGTCAGGAGCCTCGTACACCTATTCTTTATCTTTTTTTGGGGGGGGAAGAGATCACAGGTGGCAGGCCTGGCTCACTTTATAACCCCAATAATCCCATTATAATCATTTATTTTAGGATAGTGACTTATGTTCTCCCGGACATTTATTTTGAGGAGTATCTCATTTTGTAAATGTTCTTTTTTTCCAGACAGTGGAAGTCAGAGGTAACCAAAACTGTTTTGCTACAACATTCTTAAATATATATTTTTTTGTGTTTTTTCATACAGGGTTGAAACAACATAACATTGAGTGAAAATTACAGAATTTTTATTTTGGGGTGAACTATCCTAACTTTTAGGTGAGGTGAGGCATGAAGAAAATATAGTTCTGTATGGAAGTGTAAAATGTGGTAAGTTTTTGTTGAGATTGCAAAGTGACCTGATTTTATTTCAATTTGTATTGTTTGTTGAGATTGCAAAGTGACCAGATTGTTTTTTTTATGCAAAATTGTAACTGAACATATGTTTTGAATAAAAAGAAAACAAGTAGTATGATAGAACAGAATAGAGAGTGCAAATGTTAAAGGGTCACTTTTTTTTAGAATAAACAAATAAAAAGAAAACAAGTCGATAAAATAGAATAGAGAGCGGTAGTGTTAGAGGGTCAAGTGTAGATGGAAGAGATGTGTTTTTAGCCATTTATTGACGATGGTTTAGGACTGAGTTGATGTTTTTTATTTTTATTTTATTATTATTATTATTTTTTTTTTTTACAAAAAGTTGGTTTCAGTATCCACTTGTTATTCTATAGGTGCTATGCAATGATGTGCACAGAAATTAGGTGACCAGGTGTGTCGTACTGATTACTTTTTCTAACGATTATTTAGTTGATCAGTTGAGTCCTGAGTGGCACAAGTGTTATACCATAATCCATAAAACATACTAAATAAAGGAAAAACATATTGTCAGCTGAAAAATAATAATTGAACAGGACTGCACATGTACAAGACTTGATGATTAACAAAAGACAAATATCATGATGTAAAAAAAAAAAAAAAAAAAAAGTATACTAAGTGTGAATCTTTGTGTAGAAATGCATTTAGACTAGTACAGATACTGTTTTTCATCCCTCTGCTGGCATTCGTTCATCAGGTTTTTCTATTAACATTGCAGCAATTTTCTACATTCAGCTTTAAACTGGGGCCACCCACTTTAGCATTGATGCCACTGCAT
Organism: Schizothorax lantsangensis; assembly: GCA_027422415.1. Lineage (NCBI taxonomy): Eukaryota > Metazoa > Chordata > Actinopteri > Cypriniformes > Cyprinidae > Schizothorax > Schizothorax lantsangensis. The sequence goes on along the minus strand of CM049848.1, from coordinate 26,646,911 downwards.
TTATATTTTGAAAACATATTTTGAAGCTTTTTCCAGATGCATTTTGTCTTACACTCCTCCCACATCTCAGATTGCAAACTTGAACTTGCTATTGAAATTATGGCTGTAGCTACTTTCCCTCTGGCCTTTCTCTGTTCATTCCTTTCATCCCACACTCCCAATAAGCAACTATTGATTGTGCAGCCTCTGCAATTTTATAAATACAAGTCATCACATGTGGTGTGGCTTTAGGCTAGTCAGGTTCGTACATTTATGTGCTTCTGCATCTGTGCCATCTTCTGATGGTTTTTCACCCTGGTTTATGTTAGAGAATTATATTTTTCAATCCCAAGCTCATGTGTCCATTGCTGGTGCTTACCTGCCACCATCGCGAAAGGGAAAAGTCACAGAGTGTATTTGTTTCTTTGTTTGTGTGTGTGCGTGAGACCTTTGCGATGTCTTCGCCCGAGGACAGTCCCATTAAGCCGGTCCCATTACCTGCCTCTTGCTTGGGTGCAGCCCACTGGCCCTGTCACCAGCAATCCCAGCAGGACAAGTCTTGTGACATCTCTAGAGAAGGAGTCTGACCTGACATCTCATCACATCCAGCTCCCCATTACTGCAGCTCATCCTGATAGTTCTGTCCTGGTCCCTCTGCACGGACAAACAGTAGAAAAGAATTCCCTTTTCCATTAAATCCATCAGATCATGAAGAATGACAACAGAGGATGGACTGTTCCATCTTTTTTCCTCCATTCGAATAGCCAAAGAGCATCCATTAGATAACTCAGTCTGAGGCCCTATATTGTGCTCAAAGCTATTCTTTCTCCCTTTCACTTTATTTTCTCGCTTCCTCTATTGATCTGTCTTCTCCCATGGGCTCCTTAAAAAGGCTCTCGGCTACCAGGCTGCTTGGTTTACATTGTATACATTGTAGGAATACATTGTGAGGATGTCCTGCTGTAAAGTTCTGCCAGAGACCATCCACGCATGTGGTAAAACCTCTCATCACCACATTTTCTGATTAAACATACATAGAGGAGTGCTGTGCCATGACCCTGAAATCATTATGCCCCGGTAAAAAGATTATGCACAGCACTTTTTATGGTGTAGCATATCCAGGGCTGCTTAAATTCACAAGACCTGGGACAAAAAAAAAGTATAATTTGTATTTGTTTCAGCATATTAAGCTGGAATATAATAAAGTATATATACACACAGCACTATACCAGTGTAGATAACGTCTGGTTATACTGGATTCGATCAACTGTAATGGTATTTAAAGTGTGAGACATTTTTTAAGTTTAGACACTGAAAGGTATACATTATTAATGTATTGACAGCGGCTACAATATAAGCATTTTATGTATAACTTCAGAGATGTTTTTATTCTAGAATTCATCACTTTAGCCTTTAAAATATTCAAAACGTTAAAATGAATAAAACATCATTGAATTAATTAATTTCTATTTTGTCTACAGCTCTGGATAAAAAATTACAAATGTACCATAAAATTATATATATATCGAAATTGAGATGATTTATACGTCATCTGAAAGCTGAATAAATAAGCTTTCCATTGATGTATGGTTTGCTATGATGGGACAATATTTGGCCGAGATACAACTATTTGAAAATCTGGAATCTGAGGGTGCAAAAAAAATTCAAATATTGAGAAAATCACCTTTAAAAGTTGTCCAAATGAAGTTCTTAGCAATGCATATTACTAATCAAAAATTAAGTTTTTAAAAACTTAAAAAGCACCCCAGCTATGGTGCTTTTTCTATTTTTAATGTTTTAATGTCTTGAAAGTACTTTTGAGAGTTTTTCAAAAATGTTTTGAAACTGTTAATTTCTTTAAAAAAAAAAATTAAACACTGTTTTTATAATATGAAGCATTCATAAAAGGTTTTACATTTTTAAAGCTGTGCATAAATAAATACTATAACATCCTGTCAATAAGTATGGTGGCCGAGAGAGCTCAACATGCTGCAAATGAAAAAACACATGCAAATAGAAAAAAAAAACACCAGCAAATTAAAGGTGCCATAGGTGATTGTCTTCAGATTTTTTTTTTGTTATTCTGGTTGAAAGTCTCTTCACATCCTGATAGCAATCATTAAGTAAAGTGGTCTAAATGTATTTATCTGTATTTATATATTCTGTAGAAGGTGTAGGACCAAGAAATGTTCGTCCAATCAAAATGCTTGGTCCGAGCGTTTTAATTGGCTTTCCTACCTGTCTGTCAACATATGTATTAGCATACCTCTACGCACCCTGTTCGCGCAGACAGGATTCGTCATCAGCGTGTTCACGCACGCTGTGCAGACAGAGCAAGAATGGCAGACAAACATCAACAACCCAATCTTCCTTCCTGGTATTGTAGTACTTTTACTAACTGTGCTATAAAGTTTTCTCACTGGTGAATGACACATGATGTAGCCCGGCGGTTCCCAATTCCAGCCCCCCCCCCTGCATATTTTGCATGTCTCGCTTAGTTAACACACCTGATTCAGATAACCAGCTCGTTAGAGAAGAGCAACGTGCATGAACTGTGTTCCGATTGACATGCTCCCTACACAGTGTTCATTACTCCCTACTCCCTGAGCAGGGGAAATCCATTGAAGTTTACTTCACTTCGGAACATTCATTCACGGATTTGCGCTGCGCAGCGTCTTCACACACAGACGAAACTTACTAGAGAAGTGTGAAGTGTGACATAATATACCTCTGTAAATAAATACAATTTAAATTCACATCTCGCACACTTTAATGCCCTTTGTATGGAACATACGCTCGCTTTGAACTGGAATCATGGCGGAATATCTGGTGATGTCCACTTAGCAGGGCACTTATGACTTACGGTCGAACAGAACAAAAGTCAGACGTGATCAAATATACATATGAAATATGCAGAGCGGGGAGGGCACAAGGACTGGAATTGGGAACCGTTGATGTAGCTGGTAATCTGCTCTGTGAGCGTATGTGCGTTCAGGGGCGTGGCTTTGGATGGCGATTGCAGGGAGGGTGGGACGTTCGCGTTCAGTGCTATCAGGCTAAAGTTAGCATTTTCCGAGATCTCCTACTACACCTTTAAGAAGACATCTTCATCAGTTTGACAACACATGCACTGCAAATACTCACAATGCGCCCAAATACAGAAATACGCTGCAAATATGTACAACACAACCAAATACAGAAACGCGGTGCAAATACTGGCAACACAACCAAATACAGAAATACAGTTGTGTTTTGAGAATTTGCAGTGCGTTTTTGTGTTTGGTTGTGTTGCAAGAATTTGCAGCACATTTCTGTATTTGGTTGTGTTGTGAGAATTTGCAGCACATTTCTGTATTTGGTTGTGTTGTAAGCATTTGCAGTGCATTTCTGTATTTGGTTGTATTGTGAGTTTGCAGAGCTTTTCTTTATTTTGAGTATTTACAGCACATGTGTTGTCAAACTGATGAAGATGTTTTTTTAATTTGCTGGTGCTTTTTCTATTTGCATCCATTTTCTTAAGTTGCAGTCCGTTGAGTTCTCTCAGCCACCGTAAATAGTCCATATTGTACATTTCAATGTCAAAACATTAAAAAAAATTGTGTACATGAGTAAAATGTTACACATGAAAATCTATGAATACATTCTCTGAAAAAAGGTACAGAACTGTCACTGAAGAGGCACCCTTTCAAAAGGTACAAATATGTACACTTTATATATACTTTTATATACTAATATGTACCTTTAAGGTACTAATATGTACCATTTAGGGGAAAATAAGGTACAAAGATGTACCTTTTAGGTTTTGTACCTTAGGTTACCATCGCAGTGGCAGCTTTGCAGAGCAAAAGCAGTATAGCTGTTCAAAAGCCAAAAAATGTTGAGCTGCATATAAATTAGGCATATTCAGTTTCACGTATGCGTTTACCATGAGTATAGAAAACAGCCATAATACCCAACCCACAATACAGAGGAGAAAAGCAAGTGAGGGTGTGGGTGGGAATAAATAGTTTAAAAGATTAACAGTGGAAGTGCTGGATTCTGAGCCCACTCATTGCTTCTGGTGGTGTTGACCAATATCTTATTGGAGAACTAAGTATCGTGGGTTCAGTCGATGAACTTTTACTGTGATCCACCGGCAGATCACGTTCTCACAGCTGGTCTGGGAGCACTTCACAGCATTGCTGTGACCCTACAGTATAAGAGAGACCCGGAGAGCAAATTGAACACATTCTTCTACAGATATTGGAGATTAGATGCAGATTTTTCAGTGTCTACCCAGCAACAGGAGAGATGAGGCAGCGTTGTAATGTTATGTGTATGTTTAAACAACCTAGCGTTCAAATATTTTATAATCTTCTCAGAAATTTATGTGGGAGGTGAATGCCATTTTCTTCTTTGTTTTTATACAGTGTTTCAGTCCAATTTAGTCATAAATAGCAGGCCATAGTTTTTCTGTAATTTCACTGAATTTTATAAATATCATCTCCTTGGTTTCCTCGCTCTTTTCCTCCTTGTCTCGTCTCCGAGTTTCTTTCCTCTCCACTGTCCCTTACACGATCATTGATATTCTGAGAAATAGCCCCTTGAGGAGAGCACACAATGTATTTGCTGTAATGCAATCTGGAATTATGCGGATACAATTTTCAATCTTATTTGTGCACAAACTCATAAGAAAGGCTCAGGCTAGAATCCAATCTCTCTCTTGCAAACCGGAAAATACAGGGTATTAGAGAAGCTATTGGAGTGTGTAGACGCGTATGTTGACATGCAGGGAAAGAAGCGTGTTTGTGTGTGTGCTGTCTTTTAGTGTTGAGATGGATCTCCAGGTTTGGTAAATCGCAATCATTCTGGCACTAGCTCAACTTTATCTACTCCGGTGGTCGGTCCAGCGTAGGGTTCGCTGTGGGTCAAGCTGACCAGTGCTGAATAAAAAAAGTGTATGCTGTAAAAGTTTAATGTGTTGGGATATAAGAAATAAGTGTTGGTACAATCTAATGTGTGAAAGTGGTAATAGGAAATGTATATCCTGTTTTAACAATCATTAAGCACTGGGATCCCACAGTCATGGAAAACCTGGAAATATCAGGGAATTTTAAAATGGTGTTCTAAATGAAAACTGGAAATAATAATAATAATAATGGAAATTCATTATTTAATCATTACTTACTCATTTTATTTTTATTTTTATATGGCTACATATTATTATTATTATTATTATTATTATTATTATACATTTGTTTTCTGTGGACATGGACATGGACAAGGAATTGTAGAATGATAGTTTGAATGAAATCTGGGGAAAAAATCATTGTTTTTTTGCCTTTTTTATGAATATAGCCAACAATATTTCTAGTTATGACTTACTCTAAAAGTTGCTCTCATGTAGACTTAAAATAGCTTCCTGGGAATGGAGCGCTCTGTTGGAGTGGGTGTATTGGTTTGTCTTTTTTAATGAGCTATTATTATTATTATTATTATTATTATTATTAATGTAATAATAATAGTATAATGTGAAATAACAATGTGATGTCTGATTTTTTTATTTTTTTTTACAAATTGTTACATGAGTCAGTTCATTTCACATGATTTGATTTTAATAAATCTTTAGTGAACTAGTCAGAATGTAAACGAACAAACAAACAAACAAACAAATACCTACCTTACTGAGGAATCACAAAAATACAATGAAAAAGTCATGGATATGCATTGGTCAAAACTGTGGGAACCCTTTATATAATTCTTTGGTAATGTTGTATTTAGTTTGTATACTGCTGTAAGTCAGCCTCTTAATTTCAGCACAAAAATATATATTTGCTTAGAAACACTGCATATGTGGAAACTACAGGGCATATGTCACCGGATACAACACTCACATTCACTCACACATACAGATGTGACCTTGAAAGTTGCTTTAGTCGGAAGCCTCTGTCAAACGCGAACTAAACAATATCACACAAGCAAAAACGATAGTTACTTGATATATGTTTCTTGTTTTAGAACTTTTGTATAAAGGCAATACCAACTCACAATCATGCTGTAGTAGATAATCACATCCGTCTTGATACTTTGATGCAACCAGTAATACTTTTTAAGCAAGAGAGGTCTGTTATTTTTTCACAGTGCAGAATGTTACAAAGTGTGTTGTGGTTTTCCCCATTAAAAGGCCCATGCTGCATCTTTGATTAATGATGAAAAGCAAAGGTCAAAAAAGTGAGCATACACCAGATGCCACTTTTGTTTTCAGTCCCTTGAAGATTTACACTTTATGTGGAGGAAGAGAGAATATAAGAAACAAGTAACAAGCTTTCATGAAAATTATCTTTCCCTCCAGTGACCTGTGTGGTCAAGTCACAGCAGCATATAGCTGATTAATTCTAGAGAGACAAAAGTGTTGAAGAAGGAAAAGAGTTGCTGGCACTGTTTCTGCCTCACATAGGTGTCTTTTTAAAACGCCTTGGTCTTTATTGTTCTTAATAGAAGTGAAAAACAAGAATGGCGAGGCATTTGTTTAAACAAGCAATGTTGTCACTAATCCTGCCAGCATGCTTTTAACACTGCGGCGTGGTTAATGAACAAATCCATCAATCTCTCCACCTCCCTCTCCAAGCTGCCTGTATTTTAATGGACTTTAATGGAGACTCTGAATTGTGTAAAGCCCAGGTTTTTTGGAAATAACAGGGAGCAGTGCATACTGTGCATGGACATGTTTTGAATTGCTATACCAAACTGCGATGCAACGCCTCTCCAGTGATGAAGCTGACAATTTGAATGTCAGATAATGTGACTTGTATAATGGTTTTTAATGTCCACAGCATGTATAACACCGAGCCTGAACTGAAATCAGTGTTCAAAATGTCCTATTGCTTTTTGAATGTAGCTCTTGCTGCTGCAGGAAAGTCTTTAGTAAGTTAGGACTGTTTGTGGAGAGCGTGGGCAGATGATGTGATGAAGGGAAGTATGATGACTTTTATTTGGCAATATAAAGTGTTTGTGTATCAATACTGCTGAGAAACTTCATTCTGATGCAAATGTACTGATCCATTTAGCTCTTTTGAAAGCACTCTAGATCACTTTGGATCGAGTAATTGAGTAAACTGCCTCTTTACTTTTTGCTGCCAAGTTACCTTTTTATTCCAGAAAATGTACACAGCATTAGTCAATGAATAAATTATTTTGTCTTTGTGTGATTGGCATTTAAGAAAAGACTGTGTCAATGACTTAACAGAGAGAAGTTTGTGCGTTTACATAAAATTTGTTTCAGATAGGCTTCTAAGCCATGTCATGTCATCTTAATGATGCCATCTTAATAAATGTGCATTCTCTTCATAACCAAGCAAATATTTATTGACTACAATGATTATATATAGAATGAATTTGAATCATAAATTTAACATTATATATATATATATAATGCATTACTATAATACATTATTCTCCACATACAGCCTGATCTGAACCCTAAACACGTTTTGTCAAAAAAGCCGGTATTGTCCACTTTCAAGGCATCGCGAGTTCACGTTTTACTGCAGAAGCCGACATGCGCCCTTGTTGTTTTTGAAAAGAAGCCGATAAGTCCATTTTGGCGAATCAGCGTGCTGTATTCAGGTCAGGTGACAAAGCTGACTAAAAGTGATCAAGGATGGATAATTTCGACGAACTTGATGAACGTGATATCTTCAGGGCGAAAAAGGAAAGTAAAAGCTGAAACGTTTTCAGGGAGCCTTGCAAAAGCAGCGCATTACAATGGTGAGGGAAAAGCTCCGTGTGTAATCACATCCATAATCTATAATCACATCAACAACAACATTTGTCAGGCATCTACATTGTCATCTGAGGAGATTACAAAGATTAAACGTGTTTTTTTGTTTTTACTCAAACACATGAAATGTGGAGTTATCAACGACTGTTGGAGTTATCTGCTTTTGCTATAAAACAAACTTTTAATGTGTAAAAAAACATACGTTCAATGAACTTTAATTTTGTAAATTACCTGTATTTGTTTAAGGTTATTATTACTTAATCAAAACAACCCAACTGCAGTTTGATTGATATTACTTGGAATGCGCAATAAAAAATGTGATTTCTGAAAAAAAAAAAAAATGGAGCTTTTGGTTTTTGCAAATGAACTCTTCATATATATATATATATATATATATATGTATATATATATATATATATATATATATATATATATATATATATATATATATATATATATACTGTATATATGTCATGGTCATGGACTTTTGTTTCTTCTTTTTGTTCTGTTTTTCTTGTCTGTTTTGTTCCTTTACATCCTCGTTGTTCATTTGCTCATTAGTTGATTATTAGTTAATCCGTCACCTGTCCACCCCTCATTAGTTGCATTAATTTAATTTCATTCATTGGCCGTTCCTCAAACGGAAGTCTGCATCCTCTGGAGGTCGCATTTGTAGGCTGCATACGTTATTAAGCCTGGTTTATTTTAGTTAACTGAGCATTACATTCGTGAATCATAAGCATATTACAACAATTTACGCATAACTAAGAAAAATTGTCAAATTTATAATAATAATATAATATTCTAAAATAATATCTTTATGACGTATGCAGCCTACAAATGCGACCTCCGGAGGATGCAGCCTTCCGTTTGAGAAACGGCCATAGTCTGGTATTATTTGTCCTTAGAAGCTTGTGTTGGAAGTTACCTCTCTTAGATTACATGTTCTCCTGTGGATTTGGAATAAACTACTATTTGAATTTATCTTCGTTGTGCACTTATATGCATCCAGATCTCTCTCTCTCTCTATGTATATGTTACTTGGTTGAAAGTAGATTTATTTATAATACACACGACACTACCGATAAAATTCTGAAATAAGATTTAAATTGAGCTTTACTTTCACAGGAATAAAATACATTTTCAAATATTTTAAATTGTAATAATATTTCACGTTATTGTTTTTACTGTATTTTTGATCAAATAATTGAAGTCTTGGTGAGCATAGAGACTTAAGAAAAACTTTTTAAACAATCTTACGGATCTCAAATTTTTGAATGGTGGTGTGTGTATATATAATGTTTATAGATAGATAGATAGATACTCTCTTAAAAATAAAGGTGCTTCACGATGCCATAGAACAGGGATGGGCAACTTTGAGAGTGACAAGGGCCAGCATTTTTTATCCTTTATAACAAGGGGCCAGATTACTTATCCACGTCCACACACCTTTTACACCGTCTTACTCAATTTCCTTTTTATTGAACGAAATGAAAGTATAATTAATGTCATTTGTTTTTAAAGATTTTATTAACTATAAAACTTGTGCAGTTATGCTAATTCAGAAGAGAAACTTTGTTGTTGACAGAAATATTACCCAACTCAATGTAAACATCTCAATTGCATTGTCTGTAAATTTGCAACAAACAAATGTACAGAGGTCCTTTTTTTATTAGTGGCCTACAGAACATTCTCAAAACAACTTAAGAGGGCAGTTAAAAAGGGCTTATTCAAAAAAAAAGAAAAAAGAAAAAGAAAAAGTTATTCCAAATGGTAGGCTACCATAAAATAACCTGGTATCTGCAGGATTTTCAAAATCAATTTGAAGACCTTTAAAGACCTTTTTAAGATCTGCACTTCACATTTCAGCCTTTAAACAATTTTTAAGAAAAGGGATGAGTCAAAAACATCAATTAATTATTATATTAAATAACATGTTTAGATTTTTATAATGCATTAGCTTTTTGCCGATCCACTGTTCACATTTAAAAATATGTTGCAAAAATAGCAGACGGGCTTATTGAAAATGCATATTCCTTCTCTGGCAGCAGGTTTCACTTTCAGAATGGCAGATTATACCGGTTTTCATGGCCATAAATTAAAAAAATTAAACTGAAGACTTTTTAAGGACCCCCATAAACCATAAGAACATAAGTCAGTGCAAAACATTTCTGTCATGCATTTGGCAAAAAGCTTTTGTTGACTATGCATTTTACCTTTGAAAATTGAGGCAAGTGCAACTCTGGCGTCCCATTGTCTGTGAACAGTGGTGATGGCGATTTAAATAAAAATACAGATTTCCAAACAATCCAAACATATACAGTAGGTATCCCCTTGAACTTGTTAAAAAAGATAATCTGTTAACCATCTTGACTGGAAAATACTGTTTTCATGGTCTGTTTTTCATTTATTATTTGTTAACGTTAGTGAATGTGTACACTGCGCTGAAATTAATACGGAGAGCGGCTGGAAACTAGCGACCTCTCCTGGTTGGAGATAGTATTAACATCATAAACTGAAAGCAATCTTTACGTGACTTACTTTTCAAATGTTTTTAAAATTGATCATCCCAGTGTAATATAATCCAGCGGGCCGTACTAAAAGACACTGGGGGCCGTATACGGCCCGCGGGCCGCCAGTTGCCCATCCCTGCCATAGAAGAAGAAAGAGAAAAGAAAGAGATGGTTCTTTAAAGAACCTTTGACTGAATGGTTCTTTGTGGAACCAAAAATGGTCCTTCAATAGCACCGCTGTGAAGAACCTTTTAAGCACCTTAATTTTTAAGAGTGTAGATAGATAATCACTGTTTCATTCTTTCCACCAACTTACAGAACCGCATACACAGGATTGTGGGATACCATAGGCAGCAAAAGATACATCTGTGCTTTTAAAATCCATCTAGTTAAAGTCATCTTAGTAGATGGGATGTGATGCAAACACTGGATTCACATGTGCCGTGTTGCCTTTCTACCACTGTTTACAGCATTTTTCATCTTTTGGACACCACCAATAAGGTGCAGGTTTTTGCACTGAAGTACTGATTTTTGTGGATTCACCCATGTACCTTCACTCTGGCATTTTTTTTTATTGCATGCACTAGATGTTTTCAAATGGAAGCCTTTTAGATAGATGAAAGCTGAAAGTGCAATGAACTTCTAATGGAAACGCCACTGAGCTGGCCAGTGTCCACACCATTAGAGAACCAGACAGAGCGAGCCGAGTCAGTCCCTATGTTTACACCAGGTTGGGGTCATTAGAAGAGAACTGATTGACTAGTGCAGCTCTCTCCACATTGACGGATGTTTTGGTCTCTCTATGCACATTTTTGATTGATAGCTGTGCTGAACGCTCAATGCCAGTCATATAGTCACCAGGGTGTATGAGCCAGAGCAGAAATAAACCTCTAAACCGGGACGCAGATTGAACCATGCTCAACTCCAGCTGTGACAGATTGTTTCAAGGGGGTTATTTTTGAAGATGAAGTCATTAGTTCTTTGGGAGAGCACATGCTCTGCTCATTCAGATGTACAGCACACATCCCTGAAGAGCTGGTGCACAGGTGACTCAGGTAGGAGGTCACCTTCCTAGTGTAGGTATTGATCAATCCCTGTCTCTCTTAGGACAAGGTCATCTTATTTGGAGCTGCAATCGATTTACTGTGCTTTCTTTGTGCCTAAATGTCAACAAAAAATGTGGACCAACCACGTTGTTTGTTTTTGAGAAGTTAGAAGCAATAAATCTATTTACATTTAATCCAATAACATTTGGTCCAGAGAGAGGTGGTAAAACGTAATTTCAGACAATAGCAGGTTAGAATTTCAATGTTAAGAGGCCATAATCATATTTTTGAAACCAGCCTGCAGCAAAGTCTAGAGAGAAGACATCTTAACATTCAAAATTCGCTTTAAGTTTTCCTAGCAAAGTCCTTTAAGACACTCAGCGGTTTGCAGAAGTAATCGGCAGACCGGCTTTGAAATCAAAGCGTTGCAGATGAAATGACAAATTCAGATGTGATCCTTCAGCACTGTGTCTGAGAGAACAGTCATAATTTGCTCCTCTTATATTAAATGCGGCTGAATTCTGCACATTTGATGAAAACAAAACCATACCTGTGAAATGAGAAAATACTGAACATAAAATGCAGAAACAATTTTTTCTCTGCACTAGTCAACATCACTTCAGTGCAGGAAAAAATATGTGACAAGTTATGCATAAATTGCTCATAAAAAACAAATCATGTGAATCTGATCTTCAGCTAAGTTACAAAAAATAAGTCAGCTTAAACAAATGGTACATTAATGATGCATTTTTATGCCTTATTTAACACAGTGTGTAAACATTCTAAGTGCATGGTGGAAATGTGAATCCCCAGGGTAATGACTTCTCCAAGAGCTTGGAGTCAGAAGTCATCTATCCTAAAGTGTAATCAATGAGATGAGATCAGAGGTGTTGGTAAGGTGCACTGTGAAATTTAGAATTTGCTATTCACGGAAAGCATTGCCTCATGTGAGCTATGCTTTGATCAAAACAGCTCTCTGAATGCCTAAGATTGAGTAGTGTTGATATTTTAAGATATTTTAAAGAATGTTGGTAACCGAACAGTTTTGCTTTTATTGTCTTGTTTTCTTTTAGTTGGCACAGGATTTGTATTTCTTTTTGGAACTGATTGATCATAGTCCTCAATTTGTGAGTGAACATTGCCAAAACTATCCACAAATGGAAAAACTGAGGTGCATTTAGTTAGTTCCAAATTAGTTCCAAACACAAATACAAAAGCTGTGCTAAATGGAAAAAAATGGTGATCAGTTTTAACCAGAAAAAGATTTTCAGCATAGCACAAGGGTTATGCTCTGCGGAAGAAATGTAAGAAAGCAAAAAAAATAAAAAAATACAGGTTTTAGAACATGATGGTGGGCAAATAATGAAAGACATTTCATTTTTTTGGCTGGACTATCCCTTTAGACATACCATGTTTCTTTTTTATTGTGAAAATCAGATTATTTTTGTAACTGATCTATGAAACCCTACAACTTGCAGAGATCCAATTTAGATGTGCACATTTACATTATATTTTACATTACATTCATGTGCATTTACATTAAAGTGACGTCACTAATCATAATCGTATAGGGTATACATTAAGAAATTATAATATATATTTTTTTCCTTGTAACATTCAATTCATTTCACCGTAACCTTTTGATGTGTCTCTGTGTAGAATCCCAGAAAGCCGTTGTAGTCTCTGTTTACAGGCAGGGTCTGACTTATGTGCTGCAGAAATTGGCCTTATGCACTTCCAAAGAGGGGGGGGGGGGGGGGGGGGGTTGTGGGGGCATTAAAATAGCATCTTGCTCAGAGTTTTAGACTCAGCACAGCATAAACCTGTGTTGACAGGGAATGTCTCTTTCAAGCTCAGTCTTCTTAAGGGCAGAGATTTTTTTTCAGATGACACATGGGTTGTCACCAGTGGCTGATGTATCATTCGGCCTTGTGGTTGACACATACACGTATAGACAAAGCACAATTGCTGTTGATAGGGGCTTTCTCCATTCATTGCAACACAGTGTGGCTTTAGGAATGGTCTGGTGTTGTTTGAGAGATGGATGAGGCCACAGCGAGAGGTGAGAAAACTGTCCACTCAAGACAAGCTTTACTAGAGCTTTACATCCTTCAGTCAAGCAATTTTTGTTAGCAGGGATGCATGGTTCCTTGTGTAACTGATTTTATTTTAGCCTTTTTCTTTCTTATGGGAGAGGAAAGATGACTGGAACTGAGAAGGAGTCAGGATTCAAACCTGCAAATTAATACACAATTTAATAGAAGAGTTCACTCAAATGTGAAAATCCAAACTTACTTCTGTAAGAAAGATACATTTTTAAATGAATATCCTGTATAAATGATGTGAGCATCATAAAACGTCATAAGGTGGTGCATATGACTAGCAATCTTTGAATCATTCTTTTGAGTCAGATCTTTATAATGAGTCTATTATTTTTCTTATGACTTGTGCAATAATTGAATCGTTATTTCGAAGCAGATCCCTCTGTATGACTCATGTAAGATCTCTCATATATGACTTTTGAACTGGAACTTTATAGTGATTCATTTGTTTAAGTTCACAGAACAGAACTCTTCTATGATACATTTGTGGTCCTTTTGCGTCCTTTTTAACAGCTGTAGTCATTATTCACTTTCATTGGCCTGTATTCAAAAGATTTGTGCTCCATGCAAGAAAAGTAAGTCTTATATGTTTTTATTTTTTAGCCAAAATGTGCAATAATCGTTGATCAAGTTGTTTAAAGAATGCTGTCTGAAACAAAAGTATTGAGTATGCTAAACCATCATTTTAGGTAATTTGATGTCTGCATTTGAAAAATATCAAAACTGCTTGGTGTTTGGTCATGATAATAATCATAATTTCAGTTAATAGGCACCAACATGAAATACCTAATTTCTGACAGGTTAAAAGTATAAACACGTTTTCAGATCATTATGAATTTGCATTTGAGAACATCTAATTAGCGTTCCCCCCTTTCATCAGAGTAATGGATGATAAATTCAAGTGAATAAATAAGGAAGGGAAAAACACTAGCTGCACCCGAAAGCTGAGAAACAGAGTTAGGAAGGCAACAAGGCACGTCTGAATCCAGTGATTGTGTAACATCCTGTCTACTGCGATTCTTTCATTTGAAACATTTTTGATGTATCCTTCACTGCCTATAATATCCCACTATCCTTTGCATTGGATGACAGTTGAGCTAAAAATAAAATGTCTGAAATTTGGTGGTTGGTGTGTGAAATGTTTTTCGACTTTTGATTTCATTTCTAGTGAGAAATTAGTATTGCAGTATTTAAATATTTGCTTAGTTGTCACAAAAACACTCTGCAGGTACGTTTGTGCATAACACACCTGCAAAGTCAATGATAGGGCAACAAGTCAGCCTAAGCTTTCTGACGCAGTCATTATGAAGGAAACTTCTTGTTTCAATTCAATTTTGATATGAAATAAAAACATAAGATTGAAAGATTAAAGTCAAGCTGTCTTGCATTATTAAATTATGCAAAGGTTATTGCACAAAGAAAATCACCGCATATCACCACCTAACCAATGTTATATGTTACAGTCAGTTTGAACGTGGATACCATTTCACCGTGTGAAAAATGCTATATATTCACTGTGCTATATATGGAATCTGCTGAAAGATGTGGTCTTAGATTAACCAATTTTTCACGTAATAGCAGTTTTATTGAATTAATTCAGCTTTTTCAGATCATTATGAACTTGCATTTAATAATAGCCTATTATCTCCCTTCATCAGAGTAATGGATGATAAATTCAAGTCCACAGCTAAAGTTCTGATAATGATCACAGATACATATAATGATCTAGGTGCATAAATAAAACAGACATCCATTTTTACAAGCAAGTTAACACTTTGTAATGTGTAGCTACAGTATTAACATAATAACTAATCATTTACAATGCCACACAGTGTTATACAATATTATAAAATGCTTAACAGAACATATATAATTTTTACAGGCCTTTTGAAGTGTGTGTGAGTCTGCAGGTGCAGTTATTATTACAACACTGCTATTATACTAAATACATGGCACATTCACGGCACAAGGTAATAATTTCACTGGAGAAAGTGCTATTCAAGTCATTCCATAAGAAGTCTACTTACTTGTATGCAATGTATATGAGGCACTCATGGCTCATGAAATTCATCAGGCAAAGCTTTCTGCACCGCTTAGAAAATGAAATTAGAAATTGTCCCCCACATTTTCAGTCAGTGCATCCAACGCGTCTGGCTATGTGCTTGGCTGGTAATTCAATTAAAGTGTGTTTAAGGTGAGCTGCAGCAGCTGTCAGTCTCACTTTGCTCAGAACACAGCGTGTCAGTGTGTGTTCTCCCTCTGCTACCACCCAAGGGAAAAAATAGGCAGTGTGAGAGACTGCCAGAGAGAGAAAGACACTGCCTGTATAGCTAGCTAGAGGTCTACTGCTTCATCCATAGTTCCTCTCTCCAGCTGTATTCTCTCTGCTCAATTGAGCTTTAGTCTTTTAGAGAAGTCTTGTTCAGAAGAGGCTTGACGTGACAGATATTGCAGGTCTAATTGACTGCTGTTCTCAGTTTTACTTAGTTGATTATGTGATACAATTTAATTATGGGCTGTCAATCGATTAAAATGTTTAACAAATTATTTAAATGATATGCACACAGACTAATTGAATTATTTACTTATATCAACATTTGCTGAGAAAATTTCTTAAATAAGGACAATTCAAAGATAAAAGCATTACGGAAATTGATATATACTGTACAATATAGAAATTATAAAATAATAAAATATTAAATATATTTTAAATGATATATTTTCTTATTATTTAAAATATTTGAAATGCAAATTTGAAATATATATTTAATAATAATATATTATTATTATTATTGTTGTTGTTGTTTTACAATTAATCTCAATCAATTACTGTTTTAAATTGACAACCTTAAATTAACTACATCAACAATCTACCTGTATTTCACCTTCAGTGCAGATTTCAAAGTAATAAAATAGTGGGCTGTCATTCAATTAAAATGTTAAGCAAATTCATTTTATGATATGCCAATTAAATCAATCATTTGCATATATAGAGATTTTTTTTGCTGAGAAAATTCCTTAAATGAAGACAATTTAAAGATGAAAATATATATGTGTGTGTGTGTGTGTGTGTGTGTGTGTGTGTGTGTGTGTATATGTGTATATATATATATATATATATATAGTAGTAGTGTTAGTATTAGTATTAGTATTAGTATTATTTTGTAATTAATCACAATCAATTACTGTGTTAAATTGACAGCCTTACATTAAATGTCAACAAGCTACCTGTATTTCACCCACACTGAGATTTCAGATGAAGCTGCACTGGAATTCTTCATAAATATTACCTTAAGTGCTTTTCTAGAGTAATAGAGAATGTCATATTTGGCTGTAAACTTTTCCCAGAAAGTTGCACACTAGTATGTGATTTTGCTGATGATGAGAATAAACAATAAAGTGCTTTGAGGTAAATGGTTCTGTGGCATGAGAAGCAAACAGTGCTGAGCAGTAACTTTGAGCAGTTACCATCAAATAAACAAGTATTTTGAAGAACGTCAAATCTATCGTCCATCTGTTTAGTGGAGTTAGAAGCAGAAAGGGGAAGAGAGGAGAGATGACATACCATCTGTGTTATGTTCTCTGGCATTGTCACTGTATAGAACAGAAAGCTGAGGGATTTTGCTGACTGAATGAGAGCCTATGGAAATCAGTACTGCTCAAAAAGGCCCCAAATATGTCATAGCTGAGCTGCTGCCAAATTTTAGTCTCTTCTTCTATCCTAATAAGTGTCTGTGGGTTGTGAAGATACAGTACTTCATTGCAATGTGAACAATTTACCAATGAAAAGTGCAAATCAAGCATTTGTGGTTAAAAAGTATATCATATTTTTTTTTTTTTTTTTAGAAAATGACCGATCGATTCACTAGATAAGACCCTTCTTCCTCAGCTGGGATTGTGTAGAGCCCTTTGAAGCTGCATTGCAACTGCAATTTAGACCTTCAACCCATTGGCTTCCATTGAAGTCCACTATATAGAGAGAAATCCTGGAATGTTTTCCTCAAAAACCTCAATTTCAATAACCTCGATTTCAGAAATCTGGGAGTGCAACCATATTAATGTCTCAAATAGCCTACAGGACTGACAACCATATTGTGAGCATGGCAAAGGAAAAAACAAACATTGATTCATTTTTTTTAAAATGCTCTTTTGCGTTCTGTAGAAGTGAGACAGTCATACATGTTTGGAACAGCATGAGGGTGAGTAAATGTGGCAGATTTTTCATTTTAAGGCAAAAGAAACTGCCATTGTGAGCCCACAAAGTCCACAAGACTGTAAGGTGTCAAAAGGGTGCTCATGAGTAAAACTATAAGGATTTACGGGGCATTTGGGACAAATCCTCAGATTGGTATGGTCTGGCTCAGTTGATAACAGCTGTATGTTTTAAAGAAAAAAGAAGGGGGAAAGTGAAATGCTATTGAGTGTATGAAGATGTTTCAAGTTTTTATTGCAGTACCATGGGTGCCCATTCACTCTGCAACAATGACTGTACTTCAACAGGCACATAAAAGTTGTGAGACCACCATAAATCTCATTGTGGTCACAGTGAAGGTTAAAGTTTGGGCATTACATTTTAAGAAAGCTATTATGAAATTGCATGTTGTATATTGCAGGATTACAGTTACAAAGCAGAAACACCATTTACATGTGGTCGTTCTAACATTACAGTTTGCAAAAACACTTTTTAAAAAAAAAAAATAAGGAGATAATCTGTTATAATTAATATGGTTTCGCATAGTTGGCCTAATGTACCTTTGTACAGCACAGAGAGCCCAAAATGAAAATGAACAGCCAGAAACTATTTGTACAAAATGAATTCTGTACAATCGTGTGATTCACATTAAGTGGAAATGGTCACCTCATGCTATTCACAGTATGTGCAAATAGCACTTTGCTGCTGTTTGCACTAAATGGTCATGAGTGACTGCTATTATGAACCTAGAAATGTGGTCCATATGCTGTGCATTGACTCTTAAAGACCCCTGATCATCTACTTTTAGAGTGTCCTTTCACATTGCTTTTATGGACTGAAATGAAGAGAGAAGAGTCTTTTTTTTTCAAACAAAGATGTTTTTTTCAGTATTCTTTTGTGCTGTTGCTTTCATTCAAGGTTAATTAGAATGACTTCATCATAAAGTCTCTCAGACTTTCTGTAACTGCTGTGCTGAAAGATTGGTTTAGGTGTATTTTTCGGTTCACGTATGGGAAGGACATAACATGCTCCATCACGTCCCCCCCCACACACACCTCAATAGACGGCCAACTGATAAGTCAACATCATTATTCCGAAATCCTTTATTGAGTATTTTGACAAAAGCAGGAGGTTGCAAAGGTCAGTTTGAACGAGAGAGATTCTTATCTGAGCATATAGTCATTCTTATTCTGAACAGAGCCTATCAGACTTCCACACTTGCTTGACAATAGAGCACTTTCCATTAAAACACTTTTAAATCAATCATAAATGTGTATTAAAAACCACAATGGTGATTGCCAGCAAATTCTGGTCAAAGAGCAAACCACACAATAGATCACCGAGTGTGGTGAATAAAGAGTAAGAAGGAGTGAATGAACACTGGGGAAGGAGAGAGAGAAAGGGAACAACAGAGATTAGATCAGGTGTTTTACTGTGCAGGAGAGTCTGCTCTCAGGCTTCATTATGCTAGGAGCTGTAAATCCATTGGGGGAGTTAATTCAATTTGAAGCACCATATAAAAGCATCATTTACTGCAGCTTCGCATCCACTTCTGTTGGTCGATAGAGCCCTGGTTCCTGTAGAAACGACACTGGTAAAAGCCAAAAGCACAGCATACTACATAAAGGTGGATACTTGCACCTTTACAAACACAATGTGTGGCACAGGTTGTTCAACACAAGCTTGCAGTGTTGGGGAAGCCAAGTTGAAACTAGCTTGACATGCTAGGCTACGTATGGAACATGTTTCCACCTAAAAAGGTGATTGCTACTCATGACTGTCATTATTCAATGTGACTTTATTTCTGATAATGTGACTTTATATGTAAAAAATTTACTTTTGATCTTGCAATGTTACTTTATATTGCCTAATTATAACTTTGATTTTTTTTCTCACTTTGTATCTTGCATATCTCACATATCTTGCAGTTGTCAATTATTAACATTGTGACTTAATTTCTTACTTTCTAAACTATATCTCACAAAAAACTGGCTTCCATAATTTATACATTTGAATATATTATTTGTTCTATTTTACACTATAAAAAGTCTGTTAAGATTTTTCATGTTTTTGAAAGAGGCCTCTTATATTCACCAAGGTATCTGATAAAAATAAAAATGGTAATATTTCTGAAAATATTTTACAGTTTAAAATAAGTGTTTATATTTTAACATATTTTTAAAATAATTTATTTATGTGATGGCAAAGCTGAATTTTCAGCAGCCATAACTCCAATCTTCATAGTCACATGATCATCCAGAAATCATGCTTATATGCTGATTTAGTGCTCAAAAACATTTATTCTTATTATCAATGCTGAAAACAGTTTCATACTTTAATATTAAATATTTTCATAAATATTAAATATTTTAAATATTTCCGTGGAGACCAGTTTTCAGGTTTCTTTGATGAATAGAACATTCAGAAGAAAATAATTTATTTGAGAAAAAAAAGGTTTGTAACACAAAATTATGTACTGTCACTTTTGATCAATTTAATGTGTCCTTGCTGAATAAAAGTTTTAATTTCCTCAGAAAAAAAAATGTACTAAACAAAACTTTTAAACGTACTATGTAATTTATCAGAGACATATTTGTGACACAAAAAACAATGTATTATCATTTAATTTACACAAACCCCCTGCACAAATTGATTTACTTGATTGAATCCACTTTCCAGTGCCACAAGAGAGAGGATAGTTTAGGAGAGTGTATATTTTCTTATTTCCTCCACTCACTCTGTTGTAAAGCTGTGTGCTCAATACAAAGATATAAACAGCAATGTAGCTTTTTTGGTGTCTAACACTGCTGCTTCTTAGAAAAAGGAAAAATACTTTGCTACTGGGAATGTTATACTATTTACAATGTATACAACTGAACTACTGTGACAAAAAAAAAAAAAAAGGTCAGTGTAAACCATAAATGCATTGTATGTCACTGGATAAAGGCACCTTCCAAATGCATAAATGAAAATGCAGTTAAATTTGTAGTGTATATTTGGTAAGTTAGGTGCGCTGCTAACACTACTGGGAGTTTGACATTTTTATTTATTTATTTATTTGCTTATGTGTTTTTCTCTGTAGGATCACTAGATGCATGATGCTTGTGTTCCCGCTAGAATATCGGTCACGCTTTAAAATCAAGATCAAAACCTCCTATCTGCTGCCTGGAAGCAGTGTGGAGAGCATGTAGACCCCTGGGAGATACGAGTTTGTGGCATACAGCACAGCGGTTTGGGTCACCTTGACCCAACTAGCAACAAAGTTCCTCATAAGACAGCAATCCCCCGCTGAGTTTGCAGACTTCAGAACGTGTTTGTCTTATTTCCTCTAAACATGGCCTGTTGTTCAGCCAACCTAGATGAGGAGATCGCAGGCTTTAAAAACTCCATCAAATTCACTGCCTCACTGACTCAATCAAAGCATCTTTTTTTTGGGGGGGGGATAGGGGGCTGAGTCAGGGATGGAGGTAAAATTGGATAAGTCCATAATCGCCTTTGTGGTTTTGTAGACTCTGCTTCTTAGTTGCACACAATCTGGTGCCCTGACACAAGCAGAGAGGAGGATTATTGGATACTTCGGTGAGGAGTGTAGTACTCATTAGGGCAGGAGGTTAGGGTTGAGTGGTGAAGGACAGAGGGTACGTTAGGGTGCAGTGGGCTAATGCACCAACAGAAAAGACTAGCTTTAGAACTGCACAAATATTTCCATGCTAGTCAATGCTGGTTTATTCTGGTTAGCAATTGAATTGAGAATGTTTTTTTTTGAGAAACAAAAAGAATACAGAATTCTAATACAGATTCCAGTTATTAACATTAACTAAAACCATAAAAAAATCTTCAATTAAAATATAATAAACATTAACTGAAATAAATTAAAATATTAAAAAATGTACAATTATTTTATTGCAGCATTTCCAAAGGCAAAATTTCTCAATTTAATTTAGTTTAAGTTAAGTACTAAATAGCTAAAACTAAATAAACTAAAACTTAATAAAGTATATTACTAGTATACTAATATAGCACTGATTTGAACATAATGAAGGAGAATATAATGTAATTTTAATTTTAAGCTGAACTAAAATTTTATTAAGAAAAGTATATCATGTGAAACTTTCATAGATGATAGATAGATAGATAGATAGATGAAATGAAAGTGCAGTGCTGATGCTCCACACTAAAAAAAAATAACTTGATGATTTGCACTAACACACATTGTAAGTAAATTTTGCTGCTACTGCTCTGTACAATTTACACAATGTGTATTGTGTACAATACTTGGTACACAATACACAATGACGGTAACATTCTCTGGATCATTTGAATGTGTCCTTTGAAGTAGAAAATGAACTACAGATGTAACAAAACCACAAGTTACCGAACCTAACAACAAAAGCAATAATAAAACAAAATAAATAAATAAAATTCAACCTTATTAATTATTCATGCCACAGTGCATGATAGGAACACCAGTATCAGAAAAGTTGAGTAGGTTTTACTTAATTTTATAATATTGATATTTACACTTTCATTTCTACAAGCTAGAATTGAGTACTAATAATTTACTTTGTTTTTATTTAAATTTTTGCCTGAACTAACTTTTTGTTAATGCATCATAGCTTGTCATATTGGAGAAAAAGTTGCATGGTGCCTCCCTGGATGTAGTGTCCCTGGGCATTTGCCCAATTGCCCATATGGTTAATCTGCACATGCTGACAACCCAGCATCCAAAACACAACATATTTCACAACATATCAGAAAGTATATTCACTGTTCAGCATCAATTAAAAGTCTGAAACCCACTGTGACCTGAGGTAGAGCCAAAGCTAAGTGGACCAACCAGCCATTAGTATCTGAGCTAATGACTCTGGACCCTCAGTAGACTTCTGCCTGCAGTTTTGAAGTTTATATTCCTCCCTTTAGAGTACCAGAGTCCTTCATCCATGCTTGGCCTGGAAAGATTTAAATATGGACGACCTGATTTCTGCCTTCAGTGACCCTGGAGAGACCCCTGATTCTATTCTACCAGGAACCTTTCTCCATCTCCCAGTTTTACATTAATACAATGGAAATACGCAGAGCACTTTCTCATTCATGTGAAACACCGTTTATGACCTACACAATCCCTCATTACTCATTTACATGTAAATTATTTCACATTCCCGCACTAGCCTCCTTTTTTCATTTTTGCCAGGCATCTATCTTCTTTTTATTTCTTTTTAAGGGCGCTTTATATATTTTAAGGCGATAACCGATGTGGGCGGATAATTGAAATCAAAGCATAGGCGCAGTATGGAAAGCAAGAGCTATATATCATGATTTTATATAACTTGTTAACCGATGCATAATATTCTATAGTAAGAATGAACTTGGGAGCATGTAAGATCTGTACAAAACTGTATAGCTTTGACAACCCTGAAGTTTTCACATTCAGGATCAGCTTGGGAGAAGTCAATTAAATAAACAGGATCATCTGGTACAATTACGATATTTTGATTTATTGATATTTCTTTGAGGTTTATGAATGTTTACATGAGGCTGACTGTGTATACCACATGGATTCCATATCCTCCTGCCATATTGTTGCATAACAGTTAATTTTATTATTTTTTTAAGGATGGGGGGCCATATTTACGAAACAGGGCAAATTAGCGTTAGAGCGCAATTCCATAAAAGCACCGATTGGAGGGAATTTCTGCCGGGGATTTACTAACAATATGCACATTAAAGAACACAGACACAGCCAGATCATTTCCATTATGACCAGTGCAATCTACCAAGAGCAACACAAATACCAGTAATTTGACAAGCGCAAACGTTAGTAAATCCCGTTGCATGATTCATTTTAAAACTCTTCTCCCATACATTTTGCGTCTGAAAGGGAAACTCCTACAAATGCATGTTCAATAAAGTCAGGCGCAAAAATAACTGTCCACACTTTTTCAGTGCTAATTCTTCACTGCGTGTCTATTTAGTACTATTTTAACACCAAAAGATGGCTTGCACTGCGCAGGCTGTTAGTAAATCTGGCCCTTAAAGTTTTGTATAAATTGGAAAATGCTTTATGAGGTTACATGTTCAAATTGTAAGAATTAATTCTCCCTAAATCCCTTGAGACGTTGTCCCTTTTTTTGACTGAGAGAATATTGTCTAAAAGCTTTAGTCTGAGCATCTCTGATGATGGATGCAGTAAAAGCAGGGGCAGTTCTCAAAAGTGCTTTTCCAAAACGTCACTCAAACTTTCCTCTACATTTACCAATGGACACTCTTCACCCAGCTTTGATAAAATGCATCATTTCCAACACTGAACTCTTTAAAGTGCCTCTCAGGCATTCTTTCTCTTAACAAAGCAGACAGCGAATTGCTTCTTTCTGACAGCAGCAGTTCTGTCTCTCAAGCAGGTTGGGGTAGCAGGACACTCAATTAAAACCTTTTCATACTTATGGCTGCCTGTCTCAGTACTTGAGCTCTTCTAAAATCCACAGTTGCACACAGGCCTCAGCTCTTCGTTTAATTACAGGTTTTTATATAAATGGGAAAACGTGTTGGCTGGTGTCATTAGTGTTTCAATCCCAGTCTGGAGCTGTCAGCAACCTGCATTATTCACACGAGATGTGTTGAGTGTTGGCACACTCTGGTTTCTGAAATCCTCAGTGTTGGCATGCTGCTAAGCTCTGGTATCCCTCGAGTGGAGAGCCAGAGAGGAAGAAGCCAGCAGCCTGAAAGCACTTCATCATGGGTTTATCAATGAGGTCAGAATGAATATACAGAATTTATATTTGATTGGACACTGCATGGCCAATTTGTGCTCCTGTACTGTAGGTTTAGCAAAGGTGATTCATCAAGGTCAAAACTTGTTGTGGTAATAGATAACCGATAAGTCACTGTAACTTCTGCAGCTGCATTATTACTTTTTAAGGTACCTTTGCACTACTTTTTCTCACTGTGAGCTGGCTCATGCTCTCTCACCTACGGAGCAGTGGCATCACTAGACCCCTTTTACTTGGGCTCGAGCCCTGGTAAAATACCGCTATGCCCCAGTAAAATATTACTGATAAATCCTTATGTGTTATTTTCTCTGATGATATTTCAGTAGTCAAGTCATATGTGTTTTCTATCAGCTGTTTATAAATAAAACTGGTGCCAGATATTCGAAGGAATCACTCTTTTTTTATCTAATTGCTTAAACAGGTTTGCAAAAAGGTTTGCAATTGTTTGCAGTTTAGCTTTATTCATTCGGACAGTTAACGCACACACTGGATCATTAGTAGGGGTTTCTCACACCAGAATAGTAACATGATATTTTATAAGAATGAAACAAAAAGCTTTAGATGAAAAATAAATAATTGTCTGAATTGCATTGCATTTGATGCAAAATTTCAAATCAACTGCATATGCATATGCAAACAATTATTGTGATTTATGGATGGAGAATAATCACCTTTTCATTATATTTTACGAAATGTTTGGTCACTGATGTTTAATTCCATGTGTTATTTTCCATTTCTCTGTAATTATTTGTAAAATTTACTAGCCATTTCTGAATGAAAACGGTTTCAAAGTTTAAACCCTACACCAGTTATTTATTTATTTTTCCCCAATGTAGTGCAAAAACATTTACATATTTTGAATTGTGGCTCAAGTGTCCAAATACTTTTTGTGGGCATTGTATATTACACAAAAAAGGTGTATTTTCACAGGAATCACAAATGTGGGAAACCATGAACCATGAAACCATGTTTTTGACAAAGAAATTGCTTGGTTTCCACAAAGCAAATCCATTATTTGCTGTGTTATTTTTCCTGCTATACAAATAATTTGTTGTACTTCATTTTTATTTACCAGAAGTATTTTGAAGTCTTTAACACATAAATCAGAGTGGTGTGAAATAAATCTTTGCATGCTCTGTTTGTCATGATAAGCTGTCTTGTGATGAGACTCTTTCAGTACTGCTAAACTTCACACACATTCTCTAGAATAGGGGCCGACAGCCAATGATATTCATGTCAGCACTGGCATGCAGAAGTGTAATCAATAGCACCTGAGCAATAGAAAGTGAAAGAGAGGTGTATGTATTTAATTTAAATGTTAATTTAGTAGTACCTCACACTGGCACAGCCTGTATTAGTTGATTAGGAGCTATAAATAGACTATTAAATAGTGAGAATTAAACACAGCGCCACTGGTTGTGCAACACGAATCGTGGCGGCACCACACTTGTTTAGGGGAATTTGGAAAGTTCTGCTGTATTTTTTTTTGCTTTTAGAAAAATTTTACTACCATCACTTAGTAATAAATTGTTCATGAACAATTTGTTAATTTTGAACGAAATTTTAAGTGAGTTGCTCTAGAGAGAGTTTGTTTCATGTTGTCCTAGCCGTGCATGCGCAACTACCTTTCATTCATCGTCTCTGTACAGGCAACAGCTCTACTCAAATATGGTTCAAAGTGCTTTGAAATCATTCCGAAACGCATACAATTATTTTTATGCTTAAAACATTGATGCATTTCCAAGAAACACCTTTGAAGTTCAATGAATAAAGGAACATTTTGTAACAACATTAGGTTCTTAAGGTTATTTCTGTCTGCATTAAAGCACTCTTTACTTCAAAAAAAAAAGGGTGAATTTTGTCTTTTTTTTGGCCTATTCAAATGTCAGTGGTACATGAGGTGTAATGGCCTGGGTTGAGCACATAATGAAATAAGCACCTCTGAGTATTGAATACGAGCTTTTGCTTCACTGAATTACAACATGTCCTTTTTAAAGGAACACAGCATTCATTTGTATGGAAGAGGTCCTTGACTAGCAAACACTTAACACCCTCTTAGTGTAATTGGATTTATCAGATGAAAAATAACCAATGCATTGCCATTGACAACATTTCGACTTTAGTATGGCTTTAGTAACTTTATCTACGACATATACTGTACCAACAAATAAGATAGATATGGCGTAAGAATTCTAAAGGCAATCAAACATGCCACCCACTGAAAACCTTTCAGCTTCAAGGACAGCTCTTGTATTGACTTCTTGAGGAAATCTTCAGATTGGGATCGTTAATAGCTCAAAATGTAATTGAAACAACTTTGAATGAAATCTGAAGTTCATAAATGTACCTGATGCTTTCACACTGTTCGAACTGTCCGCTCTTTGAGGTACAGTAGCTCTTTGACTCTCAGATGTTCTTTTTTGTTACATCTCAATGGCCTCTGGAAGCAAAGAGAAGTGAAGCGGTTGTCCTATCTTTAAACACATTAGAGATTCTAAGGGGGGAACATGAATATTTTATGCTGTGATCACTTAGCCAAAGGTTTATGCGGTTTTGTTGAATATGTGTTGATGGATTGTCAACGCTGAGTAAATAAATATGAACAAACAGCAAGAAACATAGTCTGGATGCAAAAAATCAATGCGTTCAGGCCATGAGCCAGAATCAGTCTCCTTCCTCTGTGGCAAACCATATACCCCACAATGATTATTCCTCAGAGACGAGCAATAACGCTTCCTGTACACTCTATAGCATCTGTCTCATAGTCTGGTGCATTGCATCAACGATGTATGAGGAGATGGCATCGAGGGAGGTTTATACTGTAGGTATGAAAGATTCATAAATGTCATTCAAAACAGAATATTAGACAGCCACCACAAAAAGTCTGCACGCCATTTAGAAAGAGGCTCCGTTAAGAAGAAAGAAGCCTTTTGTCATCTATGGAGACTGTGGCTTGAGCTATTTTTGGTCTTGCTTAATGGACTCGTGAAAGGTTCCAATGTAAGCGAGCAACTCAGCCTCAGTGGGCTTCCTCTGATTGCATCCACAAGCTTAGAAAAAAGGCAATTGGGGTGGACAATTAACCTTTAGATCTTTGCTCTGATTGGTTGAATTGTGGTTTGACCTTTAAATGTAGGTTTGAGGGGGACAGTGAGACAGCTGTTTGCTTTTAATACATCAGTAAACATGCAGAAATCAGGTCTTGCCCCAGTGGTTTTACAAACACATCAGCTGTATTAACAGCTCATTATGGACTTTGTTGATGATATGTGGCATGCCCTGAAATGTTTTCCTTGCTGTGATCTCAGTGAGAGGTGGATGTGTGCATCTGTGGTGTCAGCATACTTAAGACATACAGCTACAACACTGGTGTTTTCTCAGAAGAGGCATGACTATAATTAAAGGGATGAAAATAAACATAAATAATCAAACACAAAAATATAGCACAGAATCATTTAGAATAAGGATACACATTATATTGGCACCATCAGTATCATTAGTATTGATTAATATTGGATATTCATGCTTATTTACTCTATTTTAACATTTCAATTACCCTTGTCGTTATCTAACATTAACTAAAGTTTATCTTTAAAAACATGAAGAATTTTATAACACTGCTGAATGTAATCTTTAGCATATCTCAAATATGTATTCTTTTTTAATATCGTATTGTAATGTTGTAATGCATAAATTAAGTTTATGTAATTTAATTAATTTAAAACAATTGATTAAAAATTTTAGTAGGGCTGTCAGTTTAACGCGTTAACTTGATTAATTAGTTATGAAAAAATAACGTGATTAAAATTATTTAACGTTACGCACTGGCCCCGCCCCCAGACCTGTACATCATCTTAAATTTCATACAGTTGACTGTTGACAAATATGATGCCGGGCAACAACTACATACATGCAGTTATGCCCTAAAATTCAAGATATTGGGGGAAAAATGCCCTTGTATGTCTCATATCTCTCAAATATTTTTGTCTCATATAAGCGATATCACACTAGCAGTGAGAGCAATATCACATGAGTGGCGCTTTTGTCCTGATTTGCACGAGTGCAAATGTGATTTTATACAACAGTTCAGTAAATAAGTAGTTGATATTGTGTTATATTTTAAACAGGGTATTATGTGTTTTTGCTCAATTTTGCAGAGAACATAACTACCTTTAAAGCCATAGCAGAACTGTTGTGCGTCGAGCAACACAGCAGTGTTTAGTTTCTGAATGAATCCGCGTTTTGAACGAATCCTGTGAACCGATGATTCAAAGACCTTTCAAAGCTGTTTACTTAATTCCTGAATGAATCAGCTGTTCGAATGAATGACTCATAAAGACTTTTACCGCCACCTGCTGGCAGATTTAGTAGATAAATGTACCATTTTGCAGATCTGCGCTTATTTAGAGTATAATTTAATTAAAATGTAATCATTTAATAATAATAATAAAATAATAATAATAATAATAAAACATTAAAGGGATCGTTCACCCCCAAAACTTAAATTCTGTCATCATTTACTCAAACCTCAATGACTTACTTTCTTCTGTGGAACATAAAAGAAGGTATTTTGAAGACTTGGTAACAAAGCTGTTTTGGTTACCAGTGACTTTCATTTTATGAACCAAAAAATACTGAGATGTTTCTCAAATTATATGTTCCATAGTCTAGGCCGTTGTAGCCTAAATGTTTATGTGTAATAAATTTTATGTTGAATCAAATAAAATATTTCTAAAGCTACAATTTGTAATATCTACTTGATACTTTCTCATTTAACACAAAAATAGCTGTTTAAATAATATTTTGTGGGTATTTTCACAGTCAAATTTATTTTGCGATTAATTGCGATTAATTAATTAATTAATCAAAACATCATGTAATTAATTAGATTAAACAATTTAACCGACTGACAGCCTTAATTGTTAGTTTTTCAAATATTTGTATTTTTTTTATATGTTAATGTATTTATACTGTACATACATACATAGATCAAAGCCTATAATACTAAAACTAAACCACATTTTCGTTACTTGACATAAAATATCTTAATAAATGTATTTCAGCTAAGCAACATTTCTCATTTTCGTTTAGTTTAACTTTAGTAAATTACCATAATAATCAAAATTAAATAAACTAAAATTAATAAGTACAAATAAATAAATACATAAAAAAAATCTTATTTAAAATATTAACAAAAACTGTAATGAATGACTTTGGCATTTTCGGAATTCTACCAATTGCATAACTGATGCACACTTATCTGAGGGTAGGTGAACAGTTATGAATTGTGCATTGGTGTCTGAAAGTGAACTCAGCACTTCTAGCTCTAAGTAACTCAGTACGTTCTAAGCATGTGCGGATTAACAATTTGAGGCCCAAGAGGATAATAATTTATAGAACACTGAGAAAAGGCTAATGAATATGTAATTATAGATTTTCTATCAATCTCAATGACCTGTATATTCATCTCAAGAGAGCAATATACTAGGAATATATACAGTATAATAATGTATGTGGATGCGCAAGAACATCAGAGGAAGAGTTGACAGAAGTATGAATTCTTTATGTACATGTGCAAATAATTCTGCAGGTTTTTTTACGCTGAGCAGTGGAGGTTTCGCTCTGGCTGAGTTTCTGTCTGTATCAGTGTGACTCTGAGATTCACAGCTGTCGGCCTGCTTATCTCTCCTGTAGAGTGTCTTGCTCAGAGTTGCTCTATAATTCATGGATGAAGAGTCAGCACTAGAGGATCACCATCTACTAACCAGGGATCAGATTTTCATGTCCCTGTTAGTGCTGCGGATGCAAATAAAAGACTATAGCTTCAGATCTGCGACCAATGACAAACAACAACAAACAGTCTGTCCTCAGAGAGAGAAAGTGGAAGCGAAAGAGCCATTCATTTTAGTCATACCCACTAACATATTAATAAAGGAAGAGGCCAATATCATAAAATATTGATGCCCCCGTCCTGTAGTGGGCGAGCTGACTTGTGTTCCTGCAGGTTATGCTTTATGTTTTAATATTGAATAAATGTCTATATCAATATTAGATCTAATACTCCTCTCCTTGCATCTTAACAGTGCTGAGCTGAGCTTTTAGGTGCCGTCCTCGGCCGAAGAATGGGAATTTCCATCATTCCCCCTGACCAAATCTTTCCTGCAGCGCCCCGTGACCTTCACAACATTCAGACAGTCATTAGGTGGAATTAACAGTGGCAATTAACCTTTCACAGATCACAGGAAGTGAGAGTCACAAAGTGTGTGTGAGGACTACATGATGTCTTTACGCGTCACTGTGAGTATGCAGACATTATGAAGCTATTAAGAACCCATTAGGAAGCAAATACTTCTTAAAAGTACAAGAGGTCTGTCCTAGTTCACATACTTCTGCACTATTTTACAGAAAATGGGGTTGGTTGTCACACAGTTGATATGTTTGAAGATAGTTGTGAAGAAAGCTGGAAATGTATGACAGCAGATATGTGTCTTTGGATGTGCTTTTTTTAGCTGGAAGGAGTGTTGGGTGTTGGCATGAATGATCAAACAGTGGCACAGCCTGGCCAGAGACTGAGGGATGAGAAGCAATCTGAGCAGGAACGGGCTTTGATGAAACAGATTTGGACTAATCTATCGCTCTGCTCAGACTCAACCTGTTATTCTTGCACCAAATGAGATCTTAATCACCACATCGATTACACCTTATTTATCAGAGAACAAACAATTGATCCTGCATGCATCAAAGAGGATGGTTTTAAGCAAGTGCAAAAAGAATTAAACATAATACAGATTAATTCCGAGTGTGGATAGGATATTTGTGTTGTTTTTGTTGTTTATGTTGGTTTATGTAGGAATGTCTTACACTTTTTCTTACACTCTTCTTATTTGTGTTACATATACTAAGATCTTAGTTGTATTTACTACAAATTTGTTCCAATTTGATGCTGTTATTCTAGAGATCATAATTGTATTTGTGGCATAGAAATGTTTGTTTTGAAGGAATATTTAGTCTGTGGATAGAAAAGCCCAGTGCCTCCAATATATCACCAATATATCACCAAACAAAGTTTTCACAGTTTTGGGTGTTTCGTTTTTTATTTTTTGAAAGCTGGAGTGCAGTTAATTATTTGTCATGCTATACTTGCAAACAGACGACGGCGTTGTTGAAGCCATACTCTCTTGTTTGCCGTCAAACGGACCACTGCCGTGTGTGTATCCTTTCGCAAAATGCGGCGAAAAGTCCTACACGACGATAATAGTGTGATTAAAGTGTGTAGGCTACATGTCTATACTGCGCTTCAATAATGCGACTAAAATAGGAATAGGGCCTACTCCACATGTCTTAATTCGACTTGTTTACTTCGAGTATGACTTTAGCTGGATTAAGGTAAATCTCTGTTTATGATAGATTCTTAATTAGAGTATTGTCTTAATCATGTTAAAATCTGAATATTGTTGTCCATGTAAACATACTGAGTGACTATGTTTACATGGACATCAGTAATCTAATTATTTACCTTATTCTGAATAAGACACTGTTATGATTAAGGTGTTTACATGAGTTGCTTTTAGAATATTCCTTTCATTTTCCCGTTTTACATGTTATAGTACATAGATCGATTAATGGCACACGTCATTACGTCCCCAAGCAACGCCTTCATCATACAGTTTGTCCTCCTTATGGTACCATATACAGTTTTCGGGTGTTTTATTTTTAATTTTACGAAAGCTTCAAGTGCAATTAATTATTTGTCATGCTATATGTGAAAAGTTCATTTGCAAAAACAGATAACTCCGTTTTTAACAAGTTTTTTCATTGTGCATTCCAATTAATTTCAATCAAACTGCAGTTGGGTTATTTTGATTAGGGACAAAATTACTAAAAAATACTAGCTAACTAACACAGTAAAACACAATAAAAACATGATAGCTTAATAAAAAACAGGATTTTTGAAAATTAAAAAAACCCGGAGTTATCTGTTTTTGCAAATAAATTCTTCATGTGCAAACAGACGACGGTGTTGTTGAAGCCATTCTCTTTTGTTTGCTGTCAAATGGTTGACCACTGCTGTGTGTATATCCTGTTGCAAAATGCGGCGAAAAGTCGTACACAACGGTAATAGTGTGATTAAGGTGTGTATATGTCCATACTGCACTTCAATAATATGACTAAAATAAGAATACTCCACATCTTAATTCGATTTGTGTTTACTTCGATTATGACTTTAGCTGGATTAAGGTATTCAAAAATCTGTTTACATGGTAGATTCTTAATAAGCGTATTGTTTTAATCGTGTTAAAATCGGAATATTGTTGTCCATGTAAACATACAGATTTTTGTCCATGTATTGATTGAGGAGAGGCAGTTAACAGCGAATGGATCTCAATGATTCATTGCCTGAATGAATCTGATTCAAACCAATAACGCACATGTGATTTTGGCCCTGTCCCAAATGGCACACTTCATGTGCACTTACGTGGCCGCTGCCTGCGCATGTCCCTAGGGTCCAGGGGACAGTCAAAGCGGCATTACATCTCGCAAGTGCATAGAAGAAGACCGCAAGGGTTTAGGGTGTGATTTGGGATGGGGCCTTTGAGGCTGTTTAGTAAATCTTTTTGACTGATTCATTAAAATGAACCTATACATAAGAGTTGTTTTTGTAAATTCGGTCATCATTGTTTGAGCTGTGTTCGCTGTTGCTTGAAGGAAACTAAACCGCATATGGACATTGTACACAAAGGTTTCTCGACTACATTTAAAAAAGTCTTTCAAATATTGGATTTAGTGCTCACGGTAAAATAAATTAAAAGATATTTGAGAACTGAAGTCACATAGTAAAAATCTAAATTATAAGAAACAACATCGCAAAATGACCTTTTATTTATTTATTTACTCTGAGGTGGAAATTGGTTCCAAAATATATGCTATTTAGAGGTTAATGTTGTTGGATAAGTCACTAAAATGGCATAGATTTTCATGCGGAAAAAAAAAATCACTTACTAAAGCTCCATTCCAAGGTATATTTGAGCCAATGTGCATGTTTGCGTGTGTGAGAGGAACGTGCACCTTATGTTTGCGAAAGGATTATCCAGTGTCAGCAGCTCTTGGGTGAAGGTGGAACAGATTGCTTAATGTACAGATGTTTCATGTGCTGTCACGGGGAGCAGTCATTTGCTGAATTCTTTGTTTCTTCTACCTCATCCGGTTATCCTGCAAAACCCTTATCGTTGAGTCTTTCTGCTGCATCTCACCTTTGTGCTTATGGCCTTTTATCACTGCACAGGAGCAGAGGATCCGGGCCAATCTGAAGGCCAGGGCCGCTCACTGCCTTTGAAGTCAGGAGCTTTGCTGGTAGATCAGCTGGTTTTATGAGAAAAGGTGCCTTTGAAATGCGGAGGCACGGAGGACGTGGCATTCCTCTGACTCACGTTTACATCTATAGAGTCAAAAAAAGGATGGAAGTGTGAAATGTGAGGCGTTAATAATGTAACTGCTTTAAATATATCCGTCATCAATTTATATTCAAGGGCAGGAGGTCCTTTGGGAGGCAGAGGGAGGCTGGAGGATTCTCTAGAGAGCGACTTAGTGTAAGTGCATGATGGGATGGGTCAGTGAGGCACTGCTCAAGACGTTACATTAAAGCACCGATCTTTTTCTCTTCTCAGCTTTCTGTGTTATACAGCAGGGGCTGCAACACCAAAAGCCACACACACCGAGTTCTCATATCTGACTTGCTGCTGCTTGAGGAAGTGGTTCATTTCAGATGCAGTCTCTCTCTCCCACTGATTTACTTGGCAGTGAAACAGGGGAAACCTTCAAGTGAGACGGATAAAGGCAAGAGACTGTTCTGAAAAGTTAGTTTAATTTTCTTTTGAAATTATAGCGGTGATACATGTTTCCTCCAGGTCATTCTGTGAATTGTGCACATTTTCCATTTTGTTAAAAAGATTTTAGTCAATTTTAATCAAAGATCTTAAACATCGTATCAAACTAATAATGTGTTGAGATAGATTGTCAAGTGTATTGTGTCATCCAAGGTTAAATTTATACATGGTGGGATATAATTGTGCTTTCAGTTTAAGTTTTGTAATTTAATTTAACATAAGAAGACTTGTGCCCAGGGTTGTGAAACTACATGATTTTTATTTTGTGTATAAAATGATTAGGGCGGGGTTTTGACACAAATTTCATGATGCAATTCGATTCTGACTCACAAGCTTTCGATTCGATTCAATTCAATTATTTATCTTTTATTCTATATGTCAGGTACAGTACATGTCAAATTTTATCAAGGAAAAAAACTATATATATATACAGTATCTCACAAAAGTGAGTACACCCCTCACATTTCCAGCAATCAATTTAGTATATCTTTTCAAGGGACAATGCTATAGAAATGAAACTTGGATATATTTTAGAGTAGTCAATGTGCTACTTGTACAGCAGTAAAGCAGAAAATAACTCAACATACAGCCATTATTGTCAAAAAAGCTGGCAACAAAACTGAGTACACCCTAAGTGATAACAGCTATACATCGTTTAACCATGCAAAGCCACATGTCCTATCATGTTCATGTTTTTGTCTGCTTGACAGGACCATACAAATTTGTGTATCTAGCACTGCCTTAATTTGGGCAGAGTAGTTACAATTTGGTTCTTTGAGTATCCTCAATTCCATCTCATACTGACCAGCTGCTGGATGTTCAACATGGCACCTCATGGCAAAGATTTCTCTGAGGATTTGAGAATCAGAATTGTTGCTCTCCACAAAGATGGCCTAGGCTCAATAAGAAGTTCAGGTAACGCCCTGAAACTGAGTTACAGTACAGTGGCCAGGGTCATACAGAGGTTTTCCAAGACGGGTTTCACTCGGAACAGGCCTTGCAAGGGTCGATCAAAGAAGTTGAGTCCTTGTGCTGTGCGTCAGGTGCAGAAGCTGGCTTCAAAAAACAGACGCATGAGTGCTGCCAGCATTGCTTTAGAGGTTGCAGAAGTGGAAGGTCAGCTTGTCAGTGCAGCCCCAGACCATACGCCACACACTGCAACAAGTCGGTTTGCATGGCCGTCGTCCCAGAAGGAAGCCTCTTCTGCCACAAGCTGGCTCACAAAAAAGCCTGCAAACAGTTTGCTGAAGACTCACAGACCTGGCCAGGAGTTTCCATGAATTACTGGAACCATGTTCTGTGGTCTGATGAGTCTAAGGTAAACTTGTTTGACTCAGATGGTGTCCAGCGTGTGTAGTGACGCCCTGGTGAGGAGTACCAAGAAAATCGTGCCTTGCTTACAGTCAAGCATGGTGGTGGTAGCATCATGGTCTGGGGCTGCATGACTACTGCTGGTACTGGGGAGCTGCGGTTCATTGAGGGAAACATGGATTCCAACATGTACTGTGACATTCTGAAGCAGAAGATGATGCCCTCCCTTCAGAAACTGTTTTCCAACATAACAACCATCCCAAACACACCACCAAGATGACAACTACCTTGCTGATGAAGCTGAAGGTGATGGTGATGGACTGGCCAAGTATGTCTCAGTTTCAGACCTGAACCCTATTGAGCACATGTGGGGCAACATCTCAAATCCACAGCAGAAGGTGATGTCATTATGGAGGAGTGGAAGAGGATACCAGCAACAACCTGTGCAGCTCTGGTGAATTCCATGCCCAGGAAGATTAAGGCAGTGCTAGATAACAATGGTTCCCCTACAAAATATTGACACTTTGGACACAGTTTTGACATGTTCACTTAGGGTGTACTTATTTTTGTTGCCAGTTATTTGGACAATAATGGTTAAAAGTTGAGTTATATTTAGAGGACTGTAAATGTGTACTTCTATACAAGCTGCACATTGACTACTCTAAAATATGTCCAATTTTCATTTGTGCAGTATTGTCCCTTAAGAAATTATAAAAAAAAATGTTGCTGAAATGTGAGGGGTGTACTCACTTTTGTGCGATACTGTATATACTGTAGGTACATGAGTCAGTTTATTCAAACATTAATTAAACATCGAATAACAGTAAAAATTATAATGAATATGTTATATGGTGCATATATTTAGCAAAATGCTCCTCTCTAGAGTTCATTTTTCTAGCTGACTAATGACTTTATTTCACCGAATTTGTTTGTTTCTGAGGTAAATGTGACGTTACGAGATACTGTTAAGAAGCTGTTATATTGACATCTTTCCGTGGTTGAAACACTGATTGAGCGATTACATGAGACAGGATATGGGTTTCTGTAAGTTTTACTCTTTCTTTTAACATACCTTTGGATGTTTATTCATGTTTATTTCTTGCTGAAACTGGTATTTAAGTGGAGGAGGCGATCAGATCATGCACACTTCGCGTTGCCTCTTCTCTTGAACTGTGGTGCCAAAACGGCATTTATTGTTTGAATACTGTAATAATATGGTAAGACTTTGAAATCTGAGACTTTGTTTCATGTCAAAAGTTACAAATCACAAAGCTTATTGCAATTTATTGGATGGGAGGTGCACTACAATGTTACGTTCATTAACAGGCTATTCTTGGGACTACAGTTTCGATTCGATTAAATTGAGAAATCATATTTTTTAAATAAATAGCAACAAAACAAATAAACAAAAACAAATAAAGGGATTAAACATGAGACTTTGGATTGTCCTTGATGACTTCACTTCTGCGCTTTCAGAAAACCTTCCCCTTCCCCTTCCCCAGCTCCACCTGTGAAGATACGTGCCAATCAGAGAGTAGTCATTGTCTCAGAGAGATGTTATGACAATTGTAATTGGATTAATTAAGGAATTTCTGTTGATGCTTTTTAGCTATATCAATATTAGCACATAGTAAAAGTTAGCACTAACTATTCATTATTACAGTTATTTTACACATACTGTATGTACATGAGGGGATAACACCTGTTTTTTAGAATGACTTAGGAGAAGTCATTGATTAAATAGATGTAAAAGAGTGAAAATTATTTTTACATAATTTTTACATTTGTTTTTTAGCCTTCAGCTACATCAGCACATCAACAAAGAAAAAACAAACAAACCTGTGCTAGTCTTTTCAGCAGTGAAATCAGAGACAATCTTTTTGGATATTTTCTCCAGAATCCTTGTAATTGTTCATATATTGTAATAGAGAGCTAGCAGGAGAAAATAAGTGTGTGAGAGAGAGAGAGAGAGAGAGAGAGAGAGAGAGAGAGATTACCAGCACAGAGGTCATTTTCCCAGCGATTAACCACAACTATCTGAGCAATAGTCATTAACAGTTTTTCTCCCTTGAAGAGTCCAATGCTGACAGGAAACCACAAAGAGAGTTTGTTGGAGGAAAACAATTTAATCTTCCTTTAAAAAGCAATTAATGATGGTTTCATCAAACGCCTAAAGGTCAAACATTGATTGAATTCCCATGTTATCGTTAGCGATGAGAAAGATATCCCATCAGACTGCTTTCAGTTTCTGTCAATGTTTGCGCACCTGTA
This sequence comes from Schizothorax lantsangensis, assembly GCA_027422415.1. Taxonomy (NCBI): domain Eukaryota; kingdom Metazoa; phylum Chordata; class Actinopteri; order Cypriniformes; family Cyprinidae; genus Schizothorax; species Schizothorax lantsangensis. The sequence goes on along the minus strand of CM049848.1, from coordinate 26,609,087 downwards.
TGGTTTTATATGACCTTCATATATAAATGTTTTTGTAAGAGAAAAAGATGGAACCATTGTGAGGTTGTGCAGAGTTCACGGCTTTTTACAGAGAAGTATAATCTTTTATGTTAGCTTGCAAAGGCAATAAATAAAATCAGGAATTTTCCGCCAGCATGGTTATGGTACTTTATTTTCCTTTTGGTTATATGTTAAATAATCCCATCTATATTTTACCTGCCGAACATAGTTTTAATATTTCAAATCAATCCATGATACCTGAAAGAAAGAATTATTATGAAGATGTCTTAAAGGCATTAAGGATTATGTGATTATTAACATCATCTATTTGAGTGAGGCTGATATTTCTTCTTAATTTAGCTTAAAAAGACTTTGGGGCACAGACATCAGTCTAGTCTCCCATATTTTTGATATCTAAATATCAATCTAAGAATGTGCTTAGTAAAATCAAATAATTCTGACCTTTACAAATACATGTCGATAAATAGATATTTGGCTTGTTTATACTCTTTATGCATTCCTTAATCGTAACAGACTTGCAGAAATCTGCTTACAGAAATCTCATTCATATTCAAATGCAACCATTTGCATAGTTTGTAATAAATGCTTGACTTTCAGCTAACAATAAGAGTAATTTCAGCTGTTTTACACATTGTACTTTATGTAAATCCATTATCTGCCTGTTTCCAAAGATTTTCCACCACAGTCAACAGAGAAAATGTGTAAAATAACTGTCATTCTTATGTGTTTCCTCCTGTGACAATCTGTTCCATTTATCAGTGTTTTTATGAAACATATGTGATGCTGTATGTATAATGCTTTTAACCCTGTTAATAAAATAAGTTGTTGTGTTCCTTTATTAAAAATTAATAGAGTAAGTTTAATACATTTTAATGATGAAAGTAAATAACTAAAATATTTGCTCTCTACATTGAGTATTCTAAATAGTTTGGTTTCTGACTATAAATGTTTTGTATTTATTTATTTTTTCTGTAATTTCTACTTGTTTCCATTTTCTTCCACATTAGTGTTCAATAAATATGTTGAATATGTGAAGAAAATGGCAGGAAGTAGGAAATCTACTTTATCTACTAAATCCAGTATTTTAGTAAAATATGTAGTTTTTTCTGTTATTTCTTTCTTTGAACAGAGTTCTGCATAAAGAGGTTTTTTTTTTTTTTTTTTTTTTTTACAAAGAATGGCAAGAGCTAGGATATGGACTTTGACTGTGGGGCTTTTAGCAAAAATGGCCAGATGAATGAACACAGTGATTCATCATCATTATTATTTCTTTGAAATCCAATATTTAAGTGTACCTTCATGAGTGAGGAACAAATGGGCCTCCTTATTCCAGAAACTATTGCATTTGCATAAAAGGAGCTCTTTTCACTGATCCGCTAAGGTAGCTGGATTGAAAAAGTCTTGAGCGTCAATTTATAGCCACTCACAAATGAATCCAGCAATCATTCCTCAAGCCTGCAAGATCAATTGGTCTTTCCAAAGACATAAAATAAATGAAATGATTGCTTAGTGGAATAGTGCTTAATTGCCAAGTCCCGTCACAGTAAAAGTCAAGTCGTTCTAGTTCTAGTTTATTTTTGTTGTACTGCTCCGAGAATAAAGATCTCTTTGATAACAAAAGCATCTCAATGTCATCGAGACTAAACGTCTTCCTGCTGCAATAAACATGCACAGCCTTGCCTCGCATCTCATTTCATCTGGATGTTTACCAGTTATGTGATGTGATGCTGTTAATGCACACTCAACCAGGCTGTTCCACTCACGAAAAGCACTCTGTCAAAATGAGGATGGCTATGAGAAGACTGATGGCCTTCACATTTGCCAAGCGCACCATTAAGGAAATGTTTAGACCCATAAACAAAATGACATAACGGGTGGCTATAGCCCTTAACAATGCCATAAGAGGAAGGTTATGGCATTTGCCTGCACTCAAAAGCAGAGTTTTAAACCCACAGCCTGTAAATCTGCCCGTGTCACTGGAGATTGTGACTTTCATCAGTTCCTGTCACCCTGAACCGTGAAACGTGACGTCACTTTTAGTGTGGCTGTGTGATTTATGAGGACGAGAGAGCGCAGCCAATGGCCTGTCTCCACATCAGTCATGTCAATGTTACCAAAATACAATTCAGTCAGAGTTAGTGTATTCTGGGCCTCAGACGGCACACTCACAGACTGTTCTCTAACCGTCTGATGCAAGCTACACGCTAAACTGGCAGGCACTTTCTCCATCTGGCAAGCTCTAATATGACTAATCTGGCTGGTTTTAATAAACTTTATCAGTTCATGTGGAAACAAAGTTGTCAGGTTGATACAATGAGTATGGTTGAAGAGGAAATAATCACTAGATTTACTAAAGTTCGGAAGGAAAGGCATCAATTTTTTTTAAAGACACTCAATGCATCTTAAATAGATATCCATGAGTAGCAATGTATGTATGTTCCACAATGTTTTCAGAGTTATGTTCCATCCATCCAGTGAGTCAGTGAGTATATTCTGTATAACAGTTTGCAGACACATTCATGCCATTTTGGAAAAAAAGAAAAAGAAAATCCTTGAAACAAGATAAATTTACTTGAGAAGCAACGGCGCATAAGATATTAAGACTTGTTTACAGAAAATGCATCAAATTTGAGTGTATTTTTCTTACTGAACTAACAACAAATGCAGTGCAGAAAGAAAACAAAATTTATATGAGCATTTATATTCAAGACACAATCAATGAAAACAAGTTATAATATTTTATATATATAGTTTTAAGGGTTTGTAGATATTTTTTTACTAAAACTCAAGTAAAAAAAAAAGTCGTGATTTTTTTTTTCAGTAGTTATGTAACTCAAGCTACTTGAATGGGGAAAGACCAAAATGTCAATGACATGGTTATGTTTCAATAACATCTAAAATCAGCAACAACAACAACAACAAATTGCTTATGTATTTTCAGGCTGGTCCAGCGAATGCACCTAAAATAAACAGGCCTCTATCAAAATAGTGATTTTGGTCTTTTAACTGAAAGGTGAGACTTGCATTCTTGTTCATCACCACATTTTCCACATTAATTTTTTCTATGAGCTGTCCGTAGTATCTTCCTCCTTACATTGTTTCTGACCTCACTTTGTAGACTTTGCTCACTATTGTTGTTTAGTAAAAGTCCTATTTTTTTAGTTAAGACTGGTCTTGTAACATCTAAATTAAAGGAAAATAAAGCCAGTAATTAACGGGAAAACATCTTAAGTACGATGCTTAAGGGATTATATAGATTAATTTTCAAAGGGCAGCAAAGATGCTGAGGCAATGATCAGAAGTTCCTGTGTTGATTCATTCCCACAGTATGCAATATGGGGTGAAGTATATTGGAAAGGTTTGACTTGCCTTACTTCAGCAATAGATTCAGACGCCAGACAGAGAATCAATAATGATGTTCTCAATTACAGGAACAGTGAGAGCCCCAAATGAACGCTCTAACGAGTTACTTAAGCCTCACACGGGTCAGAAAGTGAGAGAAAGGGAGAAGTGAAAAATAGTGTGAAGAAAGAGAGAGAGAAACTCTGCTCATCATAAATAGATCAGCATGCTACTTGAAACTGGAGGTTTGTTAGTTGCAATCATCATTATTCATCAAACCGTCAAGGTTCACTGCTAGTGCCGTATCAAGGTCAATTTAGCTTGTGTTGCATGTTTGAGTGTTTGGGATGAGTATATAATAAGATGTAGCAAATACTAATGTAGTGAAACTGTTTGCTTATGCTTAAAAAAAAAAGAAAAAGACAAAAAGAAGTATCCGTCAAGATGTTATGCTGTTCACATTGAAGTATTGATTGCTACAAGCTCGAATGGACATATTTGTTTCAGATAATAGAGGAACCATCACATAGACCATGTCTAAATGGGGAAAGAGTAGATAGGAAATAGATTGCTTGCCATTTACTCACATTGTGAAATGACACTCTTATTGACAACACAGACGTGACCAAAACAATAACCAGGGACACAGACAAATAAAACCAGTGCCTGGATAACAACATCTCAGAGGGGGAAAAATTCCATTTAAAAAAACTGGATTCGGTCAGCTTCATTAAAATAGTAGTCATTATTTTTAAGTGTTTTATAAAAATAAATTCTCATGCATACTCCGTTATAAATAAATCTAATTTTTAAACATTTGACTCGGATGAGAATACAGCATTTCTAAATATAGCTGAGATACACTTTTGCAATCTGCACTTGCCATAAAATAACATTTTCTTGAAATTCTTGGAAAGTCACTTTTGATCAAATGAATGCATCCTTGCTGAATAAAAGTGTTAATTTCTTTCCCCCCACACACACAAAAAAAAGGATATACCTTTTACAAAATTGTGATATAGGCATAAAATACATAGTAGATACAATTATAGTTTAAATTAGCTAACTAAAACAGTACAAAAAAACTTTTTTTGTAATTATTATTCATTACTATGATTTATTAAATGTTTTTCAAGTATTTGTAATATTTTTGTAATATATTTCTAATATTGTTCTCCCACTCTGTCCACAATTTTGGTCTTTCTCCACCGAGCTTTGCAAATCATTATGGGACTGCATGCTCCACTAAGGATATATGCATTGCTGTCTAAGCATTTGGCCAAAATAAGGTGTCTTTGCATGCAAAGGCATGTCTTTAATGCCTTAAATTGCTTTTGTACATAGACGGTGCACTAAACTTTGGGACAGAGGCTTGGAGTTTGAATATGGATGTCCATGGAGGGATTTATTTGACTGCCCATCACTTCCTTTCCCTTCGAAGCACACTTATTTGTTTCCTTATGTGAAAATCACTGCTTTCAGAGTCAGAGTGGGGTGAGAGATTCTGACAGCTTCAGCTGGCTTGTCAGTGTATCAGGTGGAGAGGGTCAGCGTGGTTATGCACCCATCAGACTGTCAGCTTTACAGTGGGTTCAGGCTGCCAGAAAGATGAGGCCACTGCCGGTCTGATTTCATCACTTTACACTGACAATATAAATTGTTCTGCTTCCCAAACATCACATTAAGACTGATACCAGCTGCTCAGCTAGTACAAGCACACTATTCTTTAATGCAGGTGGTTTTTATACGAAGTGACGTACAGCACACTCAACATATGCATTTTTATGTTGATGTGTTGAACTTATGACCTTGTGTTGCTAGTACAGCAACATATAAATGATGATCCGATGACTAAGTTTAACTGACAAACCCAATTTACATAATGTATGTGCAGTCTCCATGTACTGCCACCATGGTTCCATTTCAACTCGTTTCCTGTGAGATTAAATGAGGAGTTGTTATCTAATTACTTGTAGACAGGTTTGCTGTAAATGACAAGTCCATCATGACAGCCCTTGTCTTGATATGTCACATGACATGCACAACCAGTCATTTTTAATTATTCATTCAAGTTCGGATGCATCATAACATCAGCCAGCATTTCATAATATTCAAGGAATATTCAAAACAGTTGTGTATACTTTATGTGGCCATTTGTATGTTTGCGATCATACTTCTTTTTTTTGTGGGTGTGTTTGTGCCATTATCTGATTTGCATAATTCCTTTAGGGAATTGGGTGCTAAAACAATAAAGAAAGAGCTTGCAAATGATGCTTACAGCAGATGCTATCTATTCTTAGTGAATCCCCCCTTCATGTGTTCCTTATGTCTTTAATTATCTTTGATTACCACACTGAGTATTTCCTTTAACAACAAACATAAATTATATTATTATGAATGAGCCATTAAGAATTATCAGCCTGGGGTCCGTTCTTTCATCGCTAACTCAGTTAGCTGGATTTGATTGTTGACGATTCCGCTTGATCTTGGATCATTTGGTTCTTCGAAGCTCATCCTGGACTTGCTGTCATAGCAACATGTCCGTAAACTTAAACCTACTCGGGAGCAGGATTATTTCATGTAAACAGGATTAGATTGCGTCTTTTTAAGCAGAATTGATACTTAAAATCTGTCCCAGCCACCGTTACTTTATTACAAGAGTACCCTGCTGGTCCAGGGACAATAATTTAAAATAATAATAATAAAAAATAAAAAAATGAAAATAATATAATAATGTTGTGTAGTCTATAATAATATAGACACAGCCAGTTTTACTCATTAAAAGATTTATTAGTGATGAAATAATTACTTTATAATTGTATTGGAGTCTTACACACATGCTATACAGTTCATCTGAGCCGTGCATTAATTTGAGTGGTGACAGATATTATGGGAGGGGCTTGATGGAGCGCAGGAGATGCAGATAACATGATCTTGACCCTCAAGAAACTTTAATTAATGCTGTCACATAACAAATCTGCTTCAAAGATTAAATTAAATGAATTGCTAATTACAACATTGAAATAAAAATGTAAAGCCTGTACAAATACTAGAAATCGTGAATGTAAATAATTGGGAATCATGTAAAAAATTACAAATAAATTAAAAACAGTACACATTTCATTTATCTATTATAACATTTATGTAGTTTTGTTCGCTTTGCTGTTTCCTTATAAAGGTCCAGAAATTTGTCAACTTTTTCAATAAGTGTCTTTATCTGCCCTTTTAAGGGAACATGAGAACGCACAGTGATCTTAGACAACTTAATCCAGATATTTTAATCAAATACGCAAATTCGTTTGAAGAACCAAATTAGTCAGAGATCTTGGCATCTTTCAAATCATCTCAGATGCATTAAGCGACGTATGAAGAACGGGCCTCTGATCTCAGTAGGATTTGTAGGATTTTTAAGATCAAAAGTTGTATCTGTTAACATTAGTTAATGGACTGCGAATTAATATGAACATAAAAAAGTTAATGCAGTAACTAACAATTCAGAACTTATAAAGTGACACCCTTTTTTAAAGAAATTAATACTTTTATTCAGTAAGAATGCATTCAGTTGATCAAAAGTGAAAGTAGAGATTTTTGCATTGTTACAAAATATTTCTTTAAAAAAAATAGCGCAGCTTCCACAAAAATATTAAACGGCACAACTGTTTTCAACATTAATAATATTACGTTTTTTATTATTATTATTACCAAACCAACATAGAATAATTTCTGAAGGATCATGTGACATTGAAGACTGGAGTAATGTCTGCTGAAAATTCAGCTTTGCCATCACAGGAATAAATTAAAATTAAAATGTATTAAAATAGAAAACTTCTTTTAAATGGTAATAATATTTCACAACATTATTGTCTTTGCTGTATTATTGATCACATAAATGCAGCCTTGGTGAGACTTTTAAGAACTTTTGAAGAGCATAGTATACATTTGGATACATACTGAAATGTGAAATATGGACTTGACATATCGATCGAAAACTGCTTTTTTTAAAATAATGACTGAATGATGACACTGTGAACACAATAAAAATAGGCTCAGCGTCAGATTGCGTCTTGCAGCTACATTTCTGCTATTTCTGCTATACTCCTGCTGCTCAGAACTGTGCTGCTTACATGAAAAGTGTGAATGCTGCAATCTGTTCATTTGGCCGCTAAAATAAGTACACGCTGCTTTAGCATGCAGTTTGAAACAAGGTCTGAGGTCATTACAGCGATCATTAATCAAGGTGAGTTCTGAGAAGAACCACTTATAATAATGCCAATTATGTGGACTGTAGACATATTGACAGTAGTTCTACATTCTGTATGTGTGTGATTAGTATAAAGAGCAGCACTCTTGGTTGTTCTTCTCAGGTCACTGAGTGACAGATGAGTTTAATCTAAGGGGCCGGACCAGCTGCTGAATATTGATGGGGGCAGAGAACTAGTTAACCTTTCTGAAAGCAACATGATTCCAATTTTTGCTGTGTCTATGCGTGTGTGTGCTTGACTGTTTGACATCTAAACTGAAGATGTCATAGATTAGCCATTGATTCGAGTATTGAGCTCTTAACAGTGCTGACATTTGGGTTGAATGCATTCTGCCGCCCTCAAATATGTAACAATTATGCTAATATCATATTAACTCATCATTATATGATTTCTTACTAATTTAGTCTGATAATGACTTTTTTGTAGTTATAGATTTATGGTTTAGATAAAATGACACTAAACTTTCTCATCCTTTTAACTATCTCAGCCATCTCATTTCCTAGCTCCCCCTCTGTGCCACTTCTTTCAGCAAACAAATCTTTATTGAAAATCAGATTCTCTGAGCAGAGAGCTTGTAACAAAAGCTAAGAGCCTGTTTAATAATGTAGGTGGTGACCTGTGTGTTATTGGAGACAGTATGATTGGATATTACATTCAGCGGAGGAAATGTCAAGATCTGGGCTTTCTCCGAGAGGTGTGTGACCTCGGTTATTAGCAACAGCTGCTCTGAAAATCACAAATGTCACAGGCTGGGGAACCGGAGAGCTGGGACTCAGAGAAGAACGGTTAAGAAAGACTGGCGAGTGCAGGACCACCGATCACAGACACACCACACCTGACCTGTGTTAATGAGAGGTCGTGAGGAGAGGAGACCATTGGGCAATGACGTTTTCGGTCTTGAGTCTGTGTGCCAAGTGTGTCTATTTGTGTCAGGATTGCAAACCACAGCCAATGCAAGTTACGCCTACTACCATTGCAAAGAATACAAAGTCTGGTCATGACAGAATATTTTTTTTTTAAATTCTGTTTACAAAATTGTTTATTCTTTTGTCATTTTCTGGGAGTTAAAGAAATTTATTTATTAAACAATATTGTTAGAAAATATTTACGAAGCCTGTAGAACAATGTTCCTCCAATAGGCATTTTATAGAGTAGACTTATGTTAATATTTTGTACCTCTAAATAGTATTATATAATTTTTTTCAGTGACTATTTCCAAGTATATATCGCTGCAGCCCAGAGACCTCCAAGTGGGAGGGACTTATGCCGCAAGTAGGTTGGGACAGCTCCAAGAGGGAGGGTAGGTTTAGGGTTGGGTTTGGTGTAGGGCATATTAACAAGGCCCAACCCATTTGGAGCTGGCTCCGACCTCCGTTTATACCTAACTAAAAGTTTTATGGGTATAGAGCATCAAGGTTATAGAAAAAAATACATAAGATTTTACACAAGCTACAACAAAAGCACCACAGAGCACACACTGAAAGAGTACACTACTGTACGAGCGACCGTGATTGCATATAGACACTGTGTACATTTATACAAGTCAGATTTTGGCAACCAGCTTCATCTGATGAATGCAATTATCTGAATGTAAATAAATTAAACAGTATACTAGAATTAATTTATAGTATATTAGATTAACTATATAAAATTACATTATTATTTGCATAGACCTGAATGATTTCACATTACAGAAAATGAAAATGAGAGTTTTATTAGCAGTTTTAATAAGTCCATGTGTGATATTTTCCATGTATTTTAATAAAATTATATGCATGCAATATTGCTTATTTGATTTTATATATTGGTGCATATAAATAAAAATTATTAAATATCTTCCTTGTGTTCATTTAATGAAACACATGCCTTAATTAGTTTTTAATTAGATTGGCTACATTGTCTCTTGTCAAAATAATACTTCCTTTTATTGGAAAATGTTACATTAGATGATTAACTGTATTGACCATATGTATACATATTCAGTATGGATGCAATAAAAAGAAAAAGTACAAAAGGTTACAAAGTTAAAATAGCATATAGACAACAATAAACATCTATGTTACTAGAAAAATAAGTGGTCTTAGGTGTTGCATTTCACAAGCATGTAGGGTACATAGAAAACCTCAATATGCTGTAGTCTCTTATTCTCTAGCACAGGACATTTCCTAAAAGAACACTTATTTTATTTAATTCAGTATTTTAACTTTGGTAAAATAACCTGCAAATGTCACATATTAAAAACTCTCACCAGCTTTTAATAATAGTGATACCCTTTAATTCACTAAAGTGCTAAATATTTGTAAGAGGTGGCTTACATTGTGCTAAAACTGCTACTAAAAACACAGATTCAGACAGGGACAGGGAGGGGCCGTCATTATATTGTCATCATTGTTGGTCTGACCTATTCTGAATGCTTTTCCATGCAGTGCGAATAACTCTGCATTAATACTGACCATTACTGATTAAAGCTGAAATTAGACTTTTTCTAGACATGCGTTATTGCTAGTTTAACTAATCTGCAAGATAAAGAATATTTGTGCCATATCCTGCATTCAACATCTGTCTGCCGTCATCCCATCTGTTCTTAATTTTCAGTATAACATCAAAGATTATATCAACGCAGTGTTCACAGACACCTAGCTGGTGATGTTTTGCTGTTTACAGGAACATAACAATTGAATATTCACCTGATTTTCATTGGTAATACAAAGGCAGCTCACAGGTATCTACAGGGAGTTGAAATGCTGATTAACTTCTTGCTGTGTAATGGCATCAGAAATCCTTCAGCAGTGTTTTGCATATACGCAAGGGGTCGTACAGAGGATTCAAGGCAGCGAGAAGTAATTTAGACTATTTTGGTTTAGGAGTGGAGGAAGAGACTGATTTTACTCATTCGTGCATGCAAGAAGTCAAAGAAATAAGGCTAGTCTTCATGCACCATGTGTCTCTGTGACATTGCACTGAAATATGTTGGTATTGTGCCACTGAACTAGACACAGCCTGGCCCGAGTACAAAGCTTTGTGGGATTTCAGAGGTGCGGTTGCAGGATGTACAATGCAAATCTCTTTCAGTGAACTTGAATGAGGACGTGCTGGTCTTTGACCTGTTTTCACGGCAGACACTTTTGCTGACAGTGAGGTTGTTGTGTTTTGAACTGTGTATATGTCTGGTAGTCATCAATAAAATGATAACAGGAAAGTTTGTCATGGTTTGAGTTGTTATTTTGCATCTTTGCATATATTTGTGCATCTTTTGCATATATTTGTGCATTTAGCGAATAGCAAATTTGTGAGTTTGTGTATCAAGTCTTGCACTTACATGGCTGAGCTTTTATTTATGTTGGCATCTAATGCAGCTCTCAACAATCAAAGTGCTGCCAAACATGGTGTGATGACTGAGATTAAATTAATAATGCACATCACTCTCAAAAAACTCTGCATTGCTTTTTTTTCAGCCCTGTTTTTTTTTTTTTTTTTTTTTTTTTTTTATTATTATTGTCATATTAAAAATATTCTTCTGAGTATTTTAATATTTTAGTTTAGTTTTATTTAATATTAATTTATGTTAGATAATATTAAGAAATTAAATAGTATTTGTTAAATATTATAATACAGATAATTTACATTAATCAGATTTTAGTTTTGTTTATTAAATGTTATAATATAGCTAAATTAATAATGATCATTATTAAATAGGTTTTTCAGATTATTTTTAAAATGGTAACATTTTTTAATATACTTTTTGGTTAGTTTTTTATTAAATAATATACATTTTGTAAACAATATAGATAATACATATTATTAGTTTACTATTGCATTTGAATAAATTTATCTGCTGTTTCTTACTTTTAAGATATGTGAAATTACGTGTTGCATTTTTGTTGTGTTTTGGTTAGAGTTTTAGACCATGATAGATTATTGATTATTTATTATATCAGTACTTATGAATGTCTATTGCTCAAACTTTTGTGCACAGTAGTTTTTACAAAGCAACAAAAAGCTGACCTCTGTTAAATTATTTCCACAGTTAAATTCAATTGCATTTTGGGTAAATTATATTATGGTGTAATTCTGTTATGGTTTGGGCTAATTTGATTGTGTTATGGACCAAAGCTGTTTGTTATCAACTGTAGTTTGCTTTGCAAATACTGATGTGTTGTGCTGTTCATGGCCTTTTGCTTTACTGTGCAATGAATAATTGATGACGGACCACTGAATTATTTCAAATTAATGTACACCATAGGTGGCCAAGATGAAGATGCTTTTCATAGATATTAAAAGTAATCTTGGGGGAAAAAATCTGATTGTCACATTACCTAATTTGCTTGGCCTCTCTCCAATCAGAATTGAGCATTCAAGCATGCTGTGGTACAAATATGCACCTAATACTTTTGATGCTAAGGGCCACGAACCATATTAGAGTGCCTGCTCACCAACATTGAGATTTGCCTTGATGTCTATCTAAGACCAATGAAAGATGCTGCGCTTGAACACTCACACAACAACAATAAGAAAAAAAGTGGTGTTGCAGCTTTGACCACAAGGCCTGACTTCAAAGTGCAGATGAAAGCTTTTCAGATGTGGACGGCTTCCCAGAGAGGGTTTGCTCAGTACTCGAAATGCTCTGTATCTCCACTTCGTGAGACCCAAAAGAGCCAGAGTGGGCATTCTGACAGGCCAACCTCTGGTACTGGACTTAGAGGCTTCAGACAAGCCTGGATATAGTGTAATTCTCAAATGTGTTTGGTACAAAACAGTGCCTAAAGCAGACGACTATGACAAGCTTTGTAAGAAAAATGAAAATCTGGGAGAATACAAGACATTTTAGACCCCCCCCCTCATATTTTATTGAATTTTATCTAAGGACACTACTGGTGATGAAGATTATGGTTACCGCCAGTGGGGAGACTGCGGCTAGTTGTCTTGTTTACTTTTAATATTTTTTACTTTGATAAAGGCCTGCCAACTTCCCTATGTATTTTTCATTTATTTTAACTGGCCACTGACCATGAGCTGGGGAATTTAATTAAAAGCCCTTATGTCCATCATGTGGTTGATTCTACTGAAGTAAATATGAGAATGAATAAAGAGAAGCTTATCACTTGAATGAATGTGCTGCAATATTAAGCTAATGGAGAAAGAGTGAATATTAGTGTGAGTTATAAGCTTAAATTAGTATGCGTAAGTGAACAGAGATGAGGCATGTCAGACTGGTTGCTCTTAACACTATTAGAGAATTTATGACCCTCAGGGCTATAGTATGATAAGAAAAAAAAAAGAGCAGAGAGCCATCAGACACTGACCGTTTTAGAAATGTCAAATTACTTGGTTTGGTTCAAGAGCCAGATTGGTAACCCAAAGCATTCAAATTCATAAGCTATCACTGATGTTCCCTTGACAAGACATTTGACATTTGCCATATTATCAGACGCATTTGCTCTTTTCTAAAGGAACTGCATGTATTTGGATGGTTTTATTATTCATAATTACGGTAAAATGTTCTTGCCAGCACAGTTCTAATAGTGGCACTCAGTTGCATGTGATATTTATTTTTCAAATCTTCAAATTAATATGTGAATGGAAATAGGGTTGTGCGATACAACCAAAATCTTATACCACAATATTTTTTTTTCTCAGTTATCAAGCAGTTATTTTTACTTTAAGTAAGGTTTTTATGATATCAACATTTTTTATACCATTGAAATTTCATAATCCTCATCATCAGTTTCAATATCACAAAAAACTAATACTAACCTAACTTATATAAGTTAAAAAACACTCAAGCTTACTGAAGATAAGTAAACAGTCTGTGATAAAATAAGAAACTACAACAAAATAGACCTATGTGAGAAGCAAAAGTGAATCATCTGGGAGCAGTAAGAGATTTTCTGCTTTTTGTTGTTTGATTAACATTAATGGCACAGACGGCACTAGGTTTATTAGCCTGCTGTCACTTTAAGACTGCACACATGGATCTAATAAATTCATACACATGTGCTTTCTCAGGTTTTTACATTCAAGACATAAATGACTGTGATTACAAGGATACTTGTAAATACGGGTATTTAAACACAAGCCCAGTAAGGTGCCAAAAATAACTCAGTTCTGTGTTTTGTGTGCGGGTTTGCAGGTGTATATCCTCAAACCATCTTTCAGACAGTGCGCACATACCAATTTTCACATACACAAATTTTTGCTGCTTATTGCGCTCAAACAGTTTAAAATCACTTGTTTTTAAATTGCAGTGCTTAAAAATGCATTCAAATGACAAGCTTTAGTGATGGCATAGCACAGACACATTATATGAGCGCAACATGTTGCTATCTCAGACAAGCAAGTGCAGATGCTTTGCAAAAGGGTCAACTGTTGACACAGTAAAAGTGTAGAACTTCAAAATTTGATGAGAAGATCAGATAATTAATCCTCAAATAATTTTATGAGATATCCCTTGCTTTTGATCTCAGTACTTTAGCGAATCTAAGCACAGTGTGACATTGTCATGATCAATTCAGTGAAACTCTTGCAGAGACACGTGATTACTGAGGTCTTATTCTCAGGAGAAAACTATAGATGCAGCTACGCCGTGCTCATATTTAGCATACAGATGGCAATGGCAATCATCATGCTAATTTATGTAAATCTCTCATCTGATACAATCACTTGAAGTAACTTAACCTTTAACCTCATCTATGTTATACATTCTGAGTGTCATAAAAAACCAATTACATTTTACTGCTATCACACTCTCAGGGTTATTACAGAAATAAACTTATGAATTATGATACAGAGTAAAATTCATTGCAAAAAATCTCTAATATTGGCCAAACAGAGGATTGCAACTAATTCTAAAAGACAGGAGATGGTGGGATTATTTTTGCCAGATCAGAAAGCAGTAAAATGTTTGAAAAGGTTAGCCTCTCCTCAAAATCATGTCTGACATTAAAATATTCTCTCAGAAATGTCTCCACTTTGAGGGAATAACTGTTCTGTGTTAGCCAACCACATTGTGTGCAATTGGTTTTGAGTAGCTTTTGTGCTAATAACACAAAAGGGCGGTTAAATGGACGTGAAAGGCAGTAATGTATGATTTAAACAGTTAGGAATCCAATGTTTGAGGTCAAGAATTGGTCACAGAAAAGACTGAAAACAGTGAAAGGTTTGGAAATAGAAAGTCAATGAGCACATGTATACCCTGTACAGAATCTCTGATGTATGATGGGAAATATTTCTGAATTGTATACTCTACCATTCAAAAGTTTGGGATCTATAATGTTATTTGTTGTTTTTTGATGAAAGAAATTACTATTTTTATTCAGCAATGACACATTAAGTTGATAAAAAAAAGAAAGACATTTATAATGATGTAATGTAAGATATTTCAAATAAATGATGTTCTTTTAACCGTAATATTCATTATGAAATCTTGTAAAAAAAAAAAAAAAATCCACAAAAATATTAAGCAGCATAGCTGTTTTAACATTGATAATAATAAAAAGAACAAATTATTATATTATTTCACAATAATACCGTTTTTCTATATTTGATCAAATAAATGCAGCCTTGCTCACACATAAGAGACTTCTTAAAAAAACAAACAAAAAAAAACCATGTAAAAGTCTCACTGACTCCAAACTTTTGAACAGCAGTGTACCTGAAAAGCTTGAGAATGAGAATTTATAGTGTTTCCTGTAAAACTACCAGTGACCGTGTCAGTCTCGGGTCACCCAACAATAAGATTGTATCAGCAAGCTTTGAAACTAGGAGGATGATACTTGTGTGGATGTATACTAAAGAAGGTTCTGAGGAGCTGGCAGCACTTTCTGAATGTGTGATGAGAGGCAAGCGCTTACATCAGTGTGTCCTGACACTGCAGTTCTTCTGCTGTTCAGTGGGTGGTAGCAGAAACCCCTCTGACAGCCCGTCTCGCTTTAATAAGCAGGACTGTACAGGGAATTCAAAGCCCACCTTCACAGTCACAGAGACAGCCAAACAACAGAGAGTAGAGGAAGAATGTGACTTGTAGCAGTATTACCACTGTTTTATGTCCTGCGCTCATATATAAGTCAGCTGATACTCTCCTGCTCTGCCGGCCTCTGTCTGTATCCTTGAGCAAAGGGCTGAACTTTAAGTACACCCTCTTTGTATTCAGCTTTTTTATTTATTTATTATTTTATTTTTTTCAGGCTGTTGCATTATGCCAAAAGTGTTTCCTGTATTACAAACATGCTGTCTATGCAACAATTTTTTTATGAGGAATTTGACTGTCATCACTTTTCAACTGAAAATTAACTAACTGGATCATAATACTGAATATATTTTAAAGGCCATTACATTTTTATTGACATCATTACAGTGAGTAGCCTCTAAAGTTCTATAGCAGAACTTTGAAACTAGTTTCCCAAACTACATGCTACTCAGAATTTTGAGGTACAGACTTTTCATTAATTTTTTTGGAGCAAATGCCAAAAAATTTTTTTTTTGACATTTGAACCCCCCCACCCCCCAGAAAATAAGATGTGTTCAGCATTCTTGCCTTAAAGGAATGATTTATATTTTGAGTTGAATCAGATTTGGCACGATGTCTCAGGTTTGCATAATTTATGGCAGAAGAAATGCTATTTATTTGCATAGCATATTTTTTAGATATATGTCTTGTAGGAATGTTGGTGACTCACTAGTGATTTTATCTTTTAGATTCAAAAGAATAGTTCATAAAAGTAGTAACAATACAAGTTACTATCAAAGAGATAATATCATTTATCTATATCAGATTTGGCACGATATCTCAGGTTTATATAATTTATGCCAGAAAATATGCTATTTACTTGCAAAGACAACATTTTTTTATTAGATGAACATCTTAGGTAGGAATGTAGTGACTCACTGTGTACAGCTAATGTAAGAAACTTGCAATTTTATGTTTTAACCATAGATGTCAACAGAAGTAGTTTAAAAACTAGTAACATTACAAGTTACTATTAAAGAGTAACTATCATATGATATCATTTTTTACAGCCAGAACAGCATCTGCTACAGAAACATAAGAATCAGTGAACAGATAAATTTACACTAAACACATTTGACAAAATTAGATTCAAATGTATGGTGAATTTGTTTTGAATTTATTCATTTACATGAAACATCCGAATGGATAAGTGGCCTATATACTTGTATTTTATTTAAAAATGTGACCTGCAAAATAATGATTCTTTATCTTAAACTAAGATAGTCACATTTAGCTGAAAAGGTGTTTAAGCTCCAACGAAATGGAAGTGTTTCTGTGCCTATTCAAATGGTTCTCTGACTCAATTAACACTGCAATCGATCAAGGCTCCAAACATATTAACTCATTTTAATAGCCTTCATTTCACTCTCATCCTCCATATGACGAAAGCATGAATAATGGTGCCATTAATTGCGATCACTATTCAGATTTCACTGTCCAATCCTGCAGTGTCATTACCTGCCTGTTGCCATCGATTACAATGTAGCACACAGGCAATAGGCCCACGTTTAATTGGGTCGGTTATTATTTATATGTAAATGTATTTTCATATTGCTGATTTTATCAGCCTGTGACTGGAAATAAACACAGTGTTTGTGTTTTACATCTGCTCGCAAAAACATTCACAACGAAGCTGGTGATATAATTACTGCAGGTAGTCTTCAACCTGAATAATACCTTTATCTGTCCTGGTGAAATGGGAGTCTAATGGATTTTCCCCCATGAACCCTGTTAAATGAAAATGGCTATGTAAATAAAATGCATATTTTAGGGGAGGAAACTTTAAGGTTTTCTCATTAGGATGTAAAAATGAACAGTTTTGGTTCACAATGTCTTCATCGATACGGTTGTGAAACGCTGGAGTTTTTTCACCACCCTGACAGGACTGTAATTCTTGCTCTTATACAGCTTGGTGGGTTCAGACAGGCCAAGTGGACGATTCAGGGGGGACTGGCTAATTTTCACAGTGCACATAATATTGATTAATACAGACTAATAAAACTAATGACTTACACTTCAGATGAGGATAGTGACTATGTTTAGACTGCAGATATTCCTCCGTTTTTACACAGCCTTGTTAAATAAACTCTTCAGTCCCTTATAATTCATTTGTCTGAACACTAACATATTTCTTGTGTACGCTGTCAGCCTACACTAAAAAACACTGGGTTAAAAACAACTCAATTTGTGTTGTTTTTAGCCCAGAGGATAGGTAAATATAGAACAGAACACATATTGAGCTAACCTGACCCAGTAAGATGGGTTGTTTATTTAACCCAGCATAATGGGTTGATTTTACCCATTCATTTTTTTTTACAATAATGGCTTATTTTTTAACCTCATACATAAATTAGTACGTACAAATTAACTGTATCCTCTAAATCTTTGTAAAATACACGACACAAGGAGTAGTTTATACATGCCATCTTCCTTTTGTTTTCAAAGAGGACAGTTCTTAATGCATGCAGCATATTGTATACAATATTGCCTACATTTAACAATATTTTAGAATGGATCAACTGGTCTCTGTGATCCCGTTTCCATTGAAACCTTGCTGAATCTTGTGCAGGAGCTGGGTTCGTGTTTGGTGGGGGAACTGCAAACCTCACAATGCTGCCCTGAGTTTCACTCGTAGGCGAAAGATGCTGTGACTCACTCCATAACCTGCCCATAAACAAACAGTGCACAGCTCTTAGAACATATTTTAACATCAACAAAGTAATTATGGTAGATTGAGTAACTTTATAAATACAATTAGGAATTTATTTTATGCAAGGCATAATATTTACATCACATTAAATACAGCTGCTAGACTTTAGTTGGCTGACATTGCGTCCCTGTATGTTATTTTGCATAAAAAAAAAGATTTTTTTAGTTGAAATAAAACATACACAAACCTGTATTTCACCAAAGAAATGCACAAATTTAGAAGCACTGAGAACTACTCTCCACTGAAGAGGACAAAAAGTGTACGCGCTCAGTAACTCAGTCACTGGATTGTTACATCAAGCAGTGGGAAAGGGGGTGCATTTCACCCAGCCACTGGCTAACACAAAAAGTACCTGACATTGAGAAAATAACTTAAAAAATGACCCAACATGCTCAACCCAGTGTTTGGGTTGAAAAAATAACAACATTTTTAGAGTGTATTTACTATAAGTCCATTTTTAGCCAAAGAATTGTATTCTATCATCTTTTACCCATCCTCAAGCTTTTCCAAAAATATCTCTGAGTTTTTCTGTAGAACATAAAATAAGGTATTTTGGAACTGTTTTTGCCTATACAATGGTCAGTGGGGTTCAAAAACAAAAGTCAGTGGGGTTCAAACCAACATTGGAGCCTAGTGACTTTCATTGAATAGATAAATGAAAACAAAACAATAATAATAACAAATATATATATATATATATATGCTTTTGTGGTTTTTCATTTTTGGGTGAACTATCAATTTAATAATAAAAATGGAAACGTAATCACATTCTATGGATGCCCTGTCATGCATTTGCAAATTCAGACATTGCTCTGATGCACTGAGACAGCTGATGAGGCTTCCAGTTGTTAAATATTAAATAAATAGACAAACTAGACAGTTAGTAATGCTCATGGTAGAACAAGCATTGATGATGCACGTTTTACAGATTGAACTAAAAGTGAAATGTGAAAAGAACAGTTAGTTTGAAACTTTTAGAAAGCAACTTTGATGCTGGCAGCTATAAGCAGCCAGTGTAGAGAAACCAGGAGGGGTCTGACGTGGGTTTTCTTGGTCTGGTTGAGGATCAGACATGCTGCTGTGTTCTAAATCGTCTGAAAAGGGCTTGATAGTTCTGGGTGGGAGGCCAGGTGGTAAAGCATTGCAGCATATTTACCTAGTTTATGTAAGGTCACAGAAACTTTTTATGAAGTTTCTGTACATCGTTCTCACTAGATGCCTTTTCGGATGATAACTGTTTAGATGGGGACGTGATGTAATTTCAGCATTTACAGGTGCTAGTCTGTGATTTTATTGTCTTTTGAATCAGAAATGTCTGTCTTTCTCCTACCATTCAAGAGAAAATTTCTTCCAAATTACCTAGTATTTTTGACAAGCACCAGAATCATGTGGTTATTTAATTTCCACCCGAATCGTTGGATTGGTCAAAAAGTTATTTTGGAAATTCTTCTTTGACTACTTCTAAGTGCTGTAGGGCTGCTGTTTGACACTTTTGCAGGTAGTGATAGTTTGGATGTTTGGCACAACGGATGCTCTTATCAAAGAACTGAGAACTATAATTAACTTTGGCCACTTACTGCTAAGTTTTGCCGGAGTAAATACCTTGTTCCATGTGAACGGAGTCTTGAATTTTTGATGATTGACATTTTTGATGTCATTATTGATTATGCTGTTTAAACTGCTGCTTTTATACAGAATGCTTTGTCTTGACAATCTTGTATCGGTGCTGTGGTTGTGGTCTACATAAATAAAATTGATTTGAAATGACTTTATCTTGCCTCTCTATGTATTAATTGCTGTTCGAATACATGAGTTTTATCACAGAAGATCCATGTGGCTGGTTAATTCTGTGTACAGATGCTATAAAGCTGCACTAGGATATGCTTCCTCTGATCTGCATTACCCACTGCCCCCCCATAGACTGAAACATTGGAGAACCTCTAGGCACCCTTTGATGGTGTCTCAGCTATCCTACTGAGTACACAAGGAATATCAATATACATTGCAAATGCCTCAAAACTTTTACTTCATGCCTTTTCCTTTAGTTTAGGGAACTGACAGTCTTTCTTGCACAAACTTGTGGGTTCCTCAGAGTTCCTCGGAAACATGTAATTTTTTAAGGGATATTTAAAAGTTCTCCAAAATGCAGTCTTAAAAATGCCATAGAAGAACCTTTAAATGAGCAGTTCTTAAAACGACAGTTTTTTTTTTAGTGTATAAGAACATTTTAATAATCTGAAGAACCATTTGGCACTATAAAGAACCTTTTGCACAATTGAAAGCTTCCATGAATTTTTAAGGTTGTTCATGGAACCATTGATGCCAGTAAATAACTATTATTTTTAAGAGTGTTTGCAATCATCAATGATTTCATGCCTTAATCTGATAAGGTCAATGAGCATTAGCAATATTATGTGTGTTTATTAAGCATTCAGTGATAAGTAAAATGTTTCTCAGAGAGATTTGAGTTAGCATCCACGTACAACACTCATGAAACTACAGATAGAAATCTGAATCAGTATTCGCCCCCTCACTCACACTTTCCACAATGCCAGGAGCAACGCCATGGGCTTCCAACTAGGCTTCTGTTAGCAGTGCCTTAGGATCCTGTAATAGCCGACTGGCACAACCTGAAGAGCTCAGCAAGAATAAGCAGAACTTTACATCTGCCATCATCTGATGGTCAGTTTCAAACCTTCCCCTTGAGCAGACTTCTATGAGATCAATAGAAAAAAATAGCGAGAAATCAGAAAATCGTAACACCTAAAATACTAACGCGCCTCTGCAAACTAGCCCTGAGAAGAATCTGATCACAGCAGGAATAAGATGAACAACGGTGAAGAATGATAATTTAGTTTCTATTCGTAATCTCATTCTTTGTTTGGTGACAGTTGGCAATTGGGAAAATCATTACGTTAATCTACACTAACAGTGCATTCACTTTATAACTCTGGCAGGAGATTTTGCCGGTTCGTTCTGCATTCCAAAGAGTGGGAAGAAAATTAGGGGGTGCCATTTTTGAGCATGAATTACTCTGCCTAGATTTTCACGCCATCCAGTGCACTCCACAGCCCTACTACTGATGTGAATTCCAGAGACTGTTGTGACAGTGCCTGTTTTTCTGCTCTTATCGACTGCACCGTCTGGGCGAAGCACGGGCAGCGAGATATGGACGAGAAACTTTTTAATGCACTCTACACATGAGGCTTTATTGTGTATGTTGTGCATAAGAAAAGACACATTTAAATATTGCATTGCTATTTTCATTGGCTCATGGACCAACCTGACTGACAGCCATTATCTGATGTGAATATAATTAATCCAATTAAAAATCTTAAATGTACAGGGAAGATGATAAAATGATACTGTATTTTTTTTTCAGTTTATATACATTCTTTTCTCCTAAATTTTTTTTTCATATAAATTTATTCTTTATCTATCTATCATCTTTATATCTATATCTATATATCTTTATATATAATTATGAATGCATGTAGGTGTGTATACACACACACACACACACACACACAAATGCCATTACATTCTAAATGAATAAATTTCATTTGAAGTCAGTGTGAAATTGCCAATGTTTGTAGTCACTTTGCTCAGCAACCACAACTGCAAATAACCTATTGTCAGTCTAATGAACAATGTTATTTGGGGGTGAAATTTGTTCTGATAATTTGAAATAATACATTTATTTATTTATTGAACATTGGTGTCTTGTATCCTAATGCTATTGTTATGTCTCTGTAGCTCAGAAAGAACACAATTATAGTGAACTTCATAACAGATTTGTTATTCAGAATCCCTCTGCAAGAAATAACCAGAGGGGGAAGTAATTACTGCCAGCTAATCCACACATAG
This sequence comes from Schizothorax lantsangensis, assembly GCA_027422415.1. Taxonomy (NCBI): domain Eukaryota; kingdom Metazoa; phylum Chordata; class Actinopteri; order Cypriniformes; family Cyprinidae; genus Schizothorax; species Schizothorax lantsangensis. Next base: position 26,586,880 of record CM049848.1, on the reverse strand, counting down.
ACCTCATTAACATCAGCGTAATGATGGTTCCCAGAATTCCCGTGTTAAAAAGATACATTTCTTCTTATACCAACATGGTTAAACACGGTTACTGAGTTTGTTTGGTTTGAATGCTTGGCGTACTGAGTATGACAGTTCATCAGAACTTCACGGGGAAAAAATTGAGTAGGTGCTTGTGGCTGTTCTAATTTCAGATCTTCAGCTTTGCCCTAGACGTCCTCATTAGTCCAATAAAACAATCCAGCTCTGGTGATGTCTTCTTGAATATTTTTCACACTGTTTCTGTAGACATTCCTTTTTCATCTGTCCATTCACTCACTCTCACTACTTGCTGTTTTGTCTCCCTTAGTAATCCCATACATTTCTGTTTCTAAGCATAATCATCTAAAACTCAGCAAATGTTCTATCAGTTCAATTATTAGTTGCTTGGTAACCATAAAAATGAAGTGCTTTATTTTTGTAGTCATATTCATTGTCTGTGTGATTTTGTGGCTCTTTATCTATATATTGTATAGTTTCTCCGCATTTGTCCACCCTCAGAAATGTCAACAAGGACAGCAATTAAACGTTATTGAACAGTGTATGATTTTAAAGAAGCACTTAGTGCTTTTTATTCCTTATTTTAAAAATTTTACTCATAAAGAAACGAATAACACTTAAAAAAACAAAAAACATAGTCACATAAAATATGACCAGTCCAATTGCAATAACCTTCCTGTTTTTGAACACTTCAAAAACGCTCACTTTTACAGTTGCATTGCTAACTAAAAACTATGTGTGTGATGCTGCATCTATGCAACTTGTCAATGAACAAAGTGCATCTTTAAAACAAATTGTCATATGCGGATGTCTCTTTTTGTTCATCATAAAACTTCATAAACGCCTCTGTGTGCAAAGTCAAAGTCGAGAACAACTTTAGGCGTTAATGAAGTGTGTTAATTAACATTCTCTAAATTACAATATATTTTGTTGTTTTTCTGTGCTTTTTGAAATCACAATATTCTTTCATTTATATTCAAAAACATTTGGTTGCTGCCTTCAGCATTTTTTGAATCCATGATTAACTCATTTGCCTAAATGTTTCCCAAGATTTGTTTGTTTACTGAAAACACAGAGGCTTCTCAATTATTTCATTCAACCCCTCAATGAGATTATGTATGTATTTGACCAGAAAGCATTCTGCCTGCTGCCAAATGACATCTTAGAAACAAATTATTGCCTTTTTCTACTCCTATAACCCGGGCAGTATGAGGGAGACGGGGAATAGCTCAGTTTAATAGCCTTTAAGCTTGAATGATCAGTCTTGCAGAGGTGCAGTAGAGACAGTGGCCCATCCCCTCTACTCCCACTGGCAGCTTTTGAGTGGGTGGGTGGAAATCAAAGAGACCATTTTAAATGAGCGTTTCAAATCCATTACACAGCAAACATTTAGATGCGCTGGAGGCAGCACATAAAGCAGAGAAGCTGTGAGATGGTTCCCGTTGTATTACAACACATTTTGCTGCAGCCGAAGCAAGACAAAACCACGGGTATGGATTAAGAAATTCAAGCCGTGAAATTCTTTTACAAAAAAGACCCACACTTGATCATTCACCAAATTGAAGAGCGTGGCGTAGTACTAGAGGAAATGTTCGCTGATAACGCATGAACCCTTAAAGGGATAGTTCTGTCATCATTTTCTCACTCTCATGTCATTCCAAAAACCTTATGAACTTTCTTTTATTTATGCATTTCGCAGATGCTTTTTATCCAAAGCAACTTTGCATTCAAGGTACACATTTTCATTTTCATCTGTTCTTGATTACCCTGGGAATCGAACCCATGACCTTGGCTTTTCCAGAGCCATTTTCTACTGTTTGAGCTATAGGAAAGCTGTTTGTTTTTTATTTTGCAGAACACAAAAGAAGATATTTTGAAAGTCAGAGGGGTCCAAACAACATTTCCACAGGAAAAAAATAAAGGTTTGGAATGCAATAAGGGTGAGTAAAGATGACAGAACTATTCCTTTAGGAAACAGAAAGCACTTGTGAACTGACAACAGTACAGAATAAATCTGTCATGGACTGGACAGTTATTTTAAAAGCATTCTGGCAGAGCTTTATTATGTGCATTTTATGTTGATTTGAATAATTCAGATAAAGAATTTTATTCATGTAAATGATTCCGCTTGACAGTGGGATCTAAATATCTAAATATCAGAGGTGTAAAAAGTACTCAACAATTTTACTCAAGTGAAAGTACAAGTATCTGGCCAAAAACATACTTGAGTAAAAGTAAAAAAAGTACAACTTTAAATTGTACTCAAGTATTAAAAAGGCAGAAGAATAACTTTTTTTTCTGTCGTGGCCTAATGGTTAGAGACTCAGACTTGTAATCCAAAGGTTGTGGGTTCGAATCTCAGGTCCGGCAGGGATTGTTGGTGGGGGAGTGAATAACCAGCGCTCTCTCCTCCTTCAATACCACGACTGAGGTGTCCTTGAGCAAGGCACCGAACCCCCAACTGCTCCCTGGGTGCTGTAACATGGCTGCCCACTGCTCCGGGTGTGTGTTCACTTAGGATGGGTTAAATGCAGAGAATACATTTCACTGCTGGTTATATACTCTCTATATAATCATGTATGTGACAAATAATCACAATAAAATAAAAATGGTCCTGTCCCCTTGCATTATACAGACTAAAAATCTTTTCTTGTGTTCATCTGAAGAAAGAAAGTCATAAACATCTGGGATGACATGAGGATGAGTAAATGATGAGAGAATTTTCATTTTTGGGTGAACTATTCCTTTGAATAGCAAGATGTGATGCAGAGGCTAGAAACATATTCCTGACAGAATACAAGAATGTGTTGCATTAATGAGGAGAGTCATAGAATTAAAACATACAAGATTAACGTTTTGAAAGACCACTTTTTTGTGTTGTCTATTCAACATCACTGTCTAAAACAGGGATGGGGAATGTTGATACTGGAGGGCCAGTGTCCCTGCAGAGTTTAGCTCCAACCCTAATCAAACACACCTGAACAAGCTAATCAAGCTCTTCAGGAGACAGGTAGGTATTTTTTTTTTCAGGGTTGGAGCTAAACTCTGCAGGACAGTGGCACTCCAGTATCAACGTTCTCCACCCCTGGTCTAAAGGGATGATTAAACTTTTAATTGTTTATTTGGGGCATTTAGAGTTTTTTTCTCAGCAAATATTGATAAATAATTATTTGTGACTAATTAGATTAATTAATGAGCAAATCATGTAATTATTAAGATTAAAAAAAATTAATTGACAGTCCTAATTGCTACTCAATGTGTCATATAATGACATATTATAAATACAACTTATCGAAATAAAATTGAGTAAAAAGTACAGTTTTTTTCTCCAGAAATGTAATCAAGTAAAAGTACAAGTAACCAGATTAAATTGTACTTGAATAAAGTACAAATCCCCCAAAATAATACTCAAGTAAAGTAATCAAGCAAAATTACTCAAGTATTTTACACCTCTGCTAAATATACATATTTAAAATGATGCACTCATTCTAGGTTTGTACCTTAAAGCACAAGCTGCTTTTGGTTCATTTTCAAATCATGTTGGAGAACATCACGTTTTACACAATCTTTTGGAGTTTGTGGCATGTTGAGTGCATGCTGTTAAAAAAATGCAGAAGCATTTTCCTAGTGGTCTCAGACTTTTGGACCCCTTTGTGAATTGTGAACAACACACTGTGCCTGTTGTATGGTTTGGGAAAAGACCCCCAAAAAGTAAAAAATAAATAAAAAGAAATGCCCCTGATAACCATTTCCAGGTGGCAAATATTGCCTTTTAATAAAACTCCACAGTCTGTTCACTGACTGTCTGATGTTGCTGAAAAATAGGAAAGCACTTTCTCATTCTGGCAAACTCTAATCTGATTGGCTGATTTCACACAACCAGGAATAAGAACACAAAGGGTTTTTTTTTTATCAGTCTGTCTGGAAACAAAGTCATACAAGGTAACACACTGATTTAACTGGTGCTGTTGAAGATGAAATAATCATTGGATTTGCCACAGTTGCCAGGTCAGTGGCATAAATGTAAACAAAATAGCAAAATGAAATAAAACTTGAACTAAAAATGAAATAAAAATAAATACAGACAACTTTTCTCATTTTCATTTAGATTAGACACTGAAATATTTGCTAAAATAACATAGCATAGACATTAAAAAATAAAAACCTAATGAAATTAATAAAAATTACAAAAAAAACTTTAACTAAAATTACAAAAACTTTAACTAAATTTGAAAAGAAAATATAGAAATTAAATTCTAAATATTAATAAAAAAATATAATATTATCTCAATTATACTAAAATGACATTCGTCAAATCTTTAAAATAATTTGGTTAAGGCACTTGGAAACATGTTCACTACATATCCACAAACAGAACTGTATATTAATTTTAAATTAGTACATTATTTTTTTTAATATTTTTTTTTCCCAACAGTGCTCTATTATTATAGTATAATCTCTTTGAAATAAATCCACATGTGGTTGATCTCTTTAAACGTTAATTATGCATTCTCCTCACGTCTAAGTGGCTGATTATTGGCTAGAATATTAGTAATGTCTACCAGACCTTATGTCGTAGTCAGAAGTCTGGCTACGAGAGACTGCATCTCACCTGATGTCAACAAACATGTTTGGAAAGCGAAACCATTACCGAAGTCTAGGGACCTTTTGATGGAGGACATAAATTTGCAGAGGCACAAACACACAAACCATGGGGCTATTAGTTACGCAATGGGAGGTCTCTTTCCCCAACCAGCATCCATCATGGTAAAATAGCATCCACAGCTGTGCCATTCCCATCTAAGTGTGTGTGGTAAACTCAGGAGATGCTACTCTCGTCCCATTACTGGAGCATCTCATGTCAGACCTCAGCATTAGTGAGCCCCTGTGTCCTCTACTGAGTGTGTGTGTGTGTGTGTGTGTGTGTGTACCTTCCTTTATTGCAGTGTGGATCCGAAAGAAGAGCTGCTTAAAGCCAAGAGATGTGACTGATAGTGGCAGATGGAGGACTGATGATTCCGACTGCCCACTGAGGGAAGACACTTCACACATCTCTATTTCACAGTTTGGCATTTAGGCCCCAGTACAAGTCACAAACAGACACTGTTCTATCAGAAAGTCAGAGAATGTGCGGGATAAGAAACTCCAAGGGACCAGATGTCCCACTGTACATGAATAATACCGTATCTGCGCGGCTGTGCGATGATATACGGCGTTCTGAAATCCTATGGGTGATGTATGAAGTGAAATCTCTCTGCCTTCCCAGGATACAAACTAACTCTCACTACTGACTCATTTGTAGGGAGAGGCAGAACTCGACTACTCATGTTTAAACATGGCCGCTACAATGCTATCTAAACAAACCCTTCAGGCTGTGAGCTGATAAGCCCCGGATGGGTCTATGCTTTGCGTTTAAGAACAAAATGACAAATGCACAGGGGCTACGTTCACACAGCAGCATAATACGGTCAGTTTTGTTTTAGAATGCTAAATACTGTTATGTTACTGTATAATCTGAGCAAACCGAAGTGAACCAACCAAAGAAGGATTTAAATGTAAGTTTTGTCAACCGCGCTGTGTGAATGGAACCACACTGGACAACTAGCTAATTAAAGGGATAGTTCAACCAAAAATGAGGATTCTGTTATCATTTACTTGCTCTCATGTCGTTACAAACCCATATTACTTTCTTTTTACTGCCGAGCACAAAAGAAGAATATAATTCATGAATATACGGTTGGGTGAATTCTGTACAATGGCAGGACATTGTGACTCATTTTAATGCTTAATAAATTACCCACGAGTGTCAGAAGAAAGTTCACTGCAAAAATAACTTCTTAATAAGTTTTTAATTAGTCTTGTTTGACGTGTTTACCAGTAAAATATATACAATTCTTGCAGGACTGCATGAGATATTGTGTTCTCAGAGAATATTTTGTATCATTAATACAACTGTCTTTTTTGTTCATTTGTTTTACAAACACGTTAAAAAGAATTAAAACATCTGCCAGTACAGAAAGACAAATACATTTACAGTATGTTCAAAATAAAATATGCTGTATGAAAACACGTCTTAATATTGTATGCAGTGTTGCTTTTAATGTACATTTGTCTGGTTTTAATATATATTTTTTACAGTTATTTACAGTACTTACATTGGGAAAAAGACAGTTATTAAGAATATTTATAAGAACACAAGTTTTTTTATGACTATACTTTTTAAATTAAAACATTTATAAATGTATAAATCTCCTTGTGTATCATAAAAAATATTGCATATAGTGTGTCATATATTGTAAATAGAGGATACTAGTTTGATGTGTTTACTAGTAAAATACACTTGAAGTGGATCAAAACCTTTAATCAAAGTTGTCCTAAAACCTAAAAGTGTTCTTGTCTTAGGACAACTTTGAAGAACTGTTTTTGATCCACTTCAAATGTTGACTATAGTACACAGTGCTGTGAAAAAGTTTTTGCCCCTTCCTGATTTTAAATTTTATTTGCATATTTGTCACACTTGAATGATTCAGATCACACAAATTTTAATATTACACAAAGATAACCCGAGTAAATACAAAATGCAGTTTTGAAATACTGATTTCATTTATTAAAGGGAAAAAAGCTGTCTAAACCTGCCTGGCCCTACATGAAAAAGTAATTGCCCCCTAAATTTAATAACTGTTTGTGCCACCCTTTGCAGCAACAACTGCAATCAAGCGTTTGCGATAACTGGCAATGAGTCTTTCACATCGCTGTGGAGGAATTTTGGCTCACTCTTCTTTGCAGAATTGTTTTAATTAAGCCACATTTTTCAAGCATGAATGGGCTGTTTAACCCTTGTGCATCAATTTAAAAAAGTTACACATAGGTCCATAGTGCAAAAATGTCCATGTCAAAAAACTGTCATAAAAATTTGAAGCTTAGGAGCACAGACTTAAGTTTGGTCTCATTTTAAAGAAGACCCATGGCAGATTATTGTTGAAGTAAAAAAAAAAAAAAAAAAAGGTGAAACCAAAAAAAAGTTATACAGGTTTAAGTTTATGAAAATGTATATTTTATGAAACATGTTGAACTCTAAACCTGCTAGAAAATCAAAGCCATAAATCTAAACAAGTTGTGTTCCAAATTTGAGGTTGATATCTCAAAAAATGAGCTTTCAGTAAGATTTTGTTTGGGCTTTTGGGATTTGTGATTTACAGTAATTTTTACTCTCAAATATTACAAGAACACACATGTACACAAACACATTTTTTTTATGACACACATACAAACCACACTCTGACATCCATACCAACACACCCACACAATTATAGCTGCATTATTTATCCAATTGGCTCTATAATATGCAGAAGCAGAAAACAGGAATAAAGGGAGTATTTGCTTTATAGACCAAACCTGAAAAAATAGCATCATCTGGTAAAAAAAAAAAAAAAAAAATAGTAAAAAATAAAATTTTGAAGCCTTGCCAACAGAATGAAAGCATATTAAAAAAAAAATTGCATCATTTTACAGTTAAACGGCACTGCGATTAAAAATAGCAGTTTTAATGGGTTTCAATGGGGTCATTTTTGTCCAAAAGGTGCGTAGTGGTTCACTTTTTTGTACCAAGTGCAAAATAAATTTATTAAAAGGAAATGAGGGTGGAATATTAAAATTCCAATAAAAATACACACCTGAGCCAAAATTTATGCAGTTAGCATAAACAGGCAAAATTATCAAAAAAACAAAACTAAAATGGACAAAAATGTCCAAAAGGTTGCACAAGGGTTAAGGTCATGCCACAGCATGTCAATTGGATTTAAGTCCATACTTTGACTTGGCCATGCCAAAACCTTGATTTTGTTTTTCTTGAGCCATTCAGAGGTGGACTTGCTGGTGTGTTTGGGATCACTGTCCTGCTGCATAACCCAAGTGCGCTTGAGGTCACAAACTGATGGCCAGACATTCTCCTTCAGAATTTTCTGATAGAGTGCAGAATTCATGGTTCCTTCAATTATGGCAAGTCGTCCAGGTCCTGAAGCTGCAAAGCAGTCTTAGATCATCACACTACCACCAGCATGTTTGACTGTTGGTATGATGTTCTTTTTATGAAATGCAGTGTTGGTTTTACGCCAGATGTAACAGGACACACACCTTCCAAAAAGTTTAACTTTTGTCTCATCAGTCCACAGAATATTTACCCAAAAGTCTTGGGGATAATCAAGATATTCTGGCCTGCAGGCCTGCAGTTCTTTAGATGTTGTTCTGGGTTCTTGTATGACCTCCTGGGTAAGTCATCATTGCGCTCTTGTAGTAATTTTGGTAGGCCGGCCTCTCCTGGGAAGGTTCACCACTGTTCCAAGTTTTCTCCATTGGTGGATAATGGCTCTGACCGTGGTTCGCTGCAGTCCCAAACCTTAGAAATGGCTTTATAACCCTTTTCAGACTGATACATGTCAACTATTTTGTTTCTCATCTGTTCTTGAATTTCTTTAGATTACGGCATGATGTGTTGCTGTTTAAGCATGCTTCACTTTGTCAGACAGGTTCTATTTAAGAGATTTCTTCATTCAACAGGTCTGGCAGTAATCAGGCCTGGGTGTGGCTAGTGAAATTTAACTCAGCTTTCTAAAATAATGTGGTTAATCACAGTTCTTTCATGATTTAACAGGAGGGAGCAATTCATTTTTCACGTAGGGCCAGGTAGGTTTGAAATGAAATCAAAATTTCAAAACTGCATTTTGTATTTACTTGTATTATATTTGTGTAATTTTAAATTTGTGTGATGACCTGAATCTTTTAAGTGTGTGTGTGTGTGTATATATATATATATATTCCATGAATGAAGGAAGGAACTTATGTTAAGCCTTAATATCTTATGCAGTATTGCTTTTCAAGTGCATTTATCTTGTTTTAATATTTTTTTTTATATTTTAACATTGTGGAACAAAGACTGATTTAGATTTTTAAAAAAATGAAAACTCAAGTTTTTGAGAACAAAATGGAAACATTTATCTCATTTTGTGTTCCTTGGAAAAGATCAAATTTGACTGATGAACTTAGTTTTGAATAACACATTTACACTCTATACTGTATCGCAATTGAGGATATTTGTTTCCGCTTAGACCCCCCACCCAATCGGTGAACATTGTTGGCGGGCCGTCCGGATACAAGCTTGCTCTTAATAACTAGTGTGTGCACGAATGCTGCATGAGAATTATACATACTGCTAGAGGCTATGCAAAGGAGTTCCCACAGAAAGAACACATCAGCAGATCGCCATGGCAACCCTTCATATACAACTGACAGCTTTGTTTACTAGTCTTCACTTTTACCAGTGGAATTTACATTATTTATGCCATTTAAAAGGCCTCATTCTACTAACTTCAGTCCTCGGCGAGGTGAAATACTTTCAAATTAGTAGGGAAAGCGTAGGTTGTGCGTTTCAAAGTTCACTCCATTTCCATTTAAATGAATAGCTGTGTGAGCACTTTTGAGGAAATATGACATTTTAGTTGGGTTAACATATTGTGTATGTTTTTTCAAAGTCATCATCTGTGAAATTACAAAACCACAGGCACAGAGAGAAAGGGGCTATGTAGAGGCCCAATAATATCATTACCAAACACGTAAATCATCAAGCAGCCATTTGCACATCAAGCAGACATCGCTCCTGGCGGATAGACAGCTGTGTTTTTTGGGTTGCTCAGTTTTAGATGGGAAGTTAAGTCAAGTCAAGTCAAGTTGAGCTTTATTGTCATTCCGCTACATGTGGGGACATACAGTGGAACGAAATGTCGTGCCTCACAGGACCACGGTGCTACATAAATACAGACATACAACAATGAAGTAGAACACTATAAACCTACAACTAACCTACTGACAGATTTTGACTAAGTATACTATATATAAATGTTTACCCTATACAACTAAAGATAAAAGATAAAAAATACAAACTATACGATTGCTTCACATAAATACTGTACATGTGCAGAGAGAAACATTGTGAGTCAAGCTGCTGGCTGGGGAAGAGTACAGGATGATTTGTAGTGCATGAGCATGTAAACATACATATATTGCGGAGTCTTTTGTGGGATTGTGTACACACAGCAGTGTGTGAAAAGTGTCTAGTGCGCATAGAGGAGAGTGTGTTACTACAGGTGGTTTGTACAGGCCCACTCACCTGTGTGTAGCACACTTTGAATTGCACAAAAAAAGTTTCACACCGTTTTTTTCTTTGGTGTGGTAAGGTTGGGGGGTGTTTGGAGAGGGGGGGGGGGGGTCCATGTTTCAGGAGGTAGGGGTGTGCATGGGGTTTCAGAGGGGGGCGGGGTGATTTGGGTTCAGGGCTCTCACAGCCTGGGGGAAAAAGCTGTTGAGCAGTCTGGCGGAGCGGGCTCTGATGCTCCGGTACCGTCTTCCTGATGGTAGGAGCTGGAAGAGACTGTGGGAGGGGTGGGTGGGGTCTTTCACGATGCTGTTGGTTTTGCTGGAGCATCGTGCAAGGAAAATGTCCAGGATGGATGGGAGAGGGGCACCGATGATCTTTGCAGCCATGTTCACTGTCCGCTGGAGGGTCTTGCGGTCAGCAGCACTGCAGTTCCCATACCAGACAGTGATGCAGCTGGTCAGCACACTCTCAATGGTGCCCCTGTAGAATGTGGTGAGGATGGGTGGTGGGAGACTTGCTCTTTTCAGCCGGCGGAGAAAGTGTAGGTGCTGTTGTGCCTTCTTGGAGAGTGACATGGTGTTGGTGGTCCAGGTGAGATCCTCCGTGATGTGCACCCCCAGGAATTTAGTGCTGCTGACTCTCTCCACAGTCGAGCTGTCGATGGTCAGTGGGGGGGTGGTCAATGGAGTTCCTCCTCCTGAAGTCCAACACAACCTCCTTTGTCTTCTCCACATTGAGGGACAGATTATTAGCGCCACACCATTCAGCCAGCTACGCCACTTCCTCTCTGTAGTGCGTTTCATCGTTGTTGCTGATGAGACCTACCACTGTTGTGTCATCAGCGAACTTGATGTGGTTGGAGCTGAACTTGGCAGTGCAGTCGTGGGTCAGCAGCGTGAAGAGCAGCGGGCTGAGCACACAGCCTTGTGGGGCACCTGTGCTCAGTGTGGTAGTGCTCGAGGTGTTGTGGCCGACACGGACTGACTGAGGTCTTCCGGTTAAAAAGTCCAGGATCCAATTACAGAGGGAATTGTTAAGGCCCAGCAGGTTTAGTTTGTTTATGAGCTGTTGTGGGATTATTGTGTTGAATGCCAAGCTGAAGTCAATGAACAGCATTCTAACATAGGAGTCTTTATTTTCTAGGTGGGTAAGAGCCAGGTGGAGGGTGGAGGAAATTGCATCGTCCGTAGAGCGGTTTGGACTGTATGCAAACTGGAGCGGATCGAGTGTGTTGGGGAGGCTGGTTTTGATTTTGTGCATGACTAACCTCTCAAAGCACTTCATCATGATTGGAGTCAGTGCTATGGGACGGTAGTCGTTTAGACAGGACACAGGTGATTTCTTTGGTACCGGTATGATTGTTGTGGATTTGAGACATGTGGGGACGACTGCCTGGCTCAGCGAGGTGTTGAAGATATCTGTTAGGACATCCGTCAGCTGTGCAGCACAGTCTTTCAGTACACGGCCAGGTATGTTGTCAGGACCCGCAGCCTTTCATGGGTTAATCCTAGATAGGGTCTTCCTTACGTCGGCTGGAGACAGACAGAGCGCCTGGTTGTTGGGAGGTGTGGGCAGTTTTTGTGCAGGTGTGTCATTCTGCATTTCAAACCGTGAATAAAAGTGGTTGAGTGTATCGGGGAGGGATGGATCATCATCACAGGCCTGTGGCGGGGGCTTGTAGTCAGTGATGGTTTGAATGGCTTGCCACAGGCTCCGTGTGTCTCTGCTGTCCGTGAAGTGATTGTTGATTTTTTGAGCATATGACCGTTTTGCATTTTTGATGCCACAGGACAGATTGGCTCTTGCTGTTTTGAGGGCTGCTTTATCTCCTGATCTGAATGCTTCATCTCTGGTCTTTAGCAGCCCACGAACCTCTGCTGTCATCCACGGCTTTTGGTTTGCACGTGTGGTGATGGTCTTGGTGACTGTCACATCATCAATGCACTTTTTGATGTAAGCAGTCACAGTTTCAGTGTACTCCTGCAGGTCTGTGTGGTTGTTGTAGGTGGCCGCCTCTTTAAACATGTTTCAGTCTGTGCACTGAAAGCAGTCCTGTAGTGTTGAGGTAGCATTCTCTGGCCAAATTTTGATGAGTTTTTGGACCGGTTTGGCGAGTTTCAGAAGTGGTCTATATGCTGGGATTAGCATGACAGAGATGGGGTCTGAGTACCCGAGGTGGGGGCAGGGTACAGCCTTGTAAGCGTTCTTTTCTGTTGTGTAAACAAAGTCCAGTGTATTGTTTCCCCTTGTTGCAAAGTTTACATGCTGGTAGAACTTTGGCAAAACTGTCTTTAAATTTGCGTGGTTGAAGTCACCGGCTATGATGAAAAAGCCGTTGGGGTTATTTGTTTGTTGTTCACTGATGGCGCTATACAGTTCACGAAGAGCGTCCTTAGCGTTTGCACATGGTGGAATGTAAACTGCGACAATAACAATGGCCGTGAACTCCTGCGGCAGATAGAATGGTCGACACTTCATAAACTCCACCAGCGATGAATAGTGTTTTGATACTACCGCAGCATTGTTACACCATTCTTTGTTGATATAAACACACAAGCCACCACCGCAGCTCTTACCAGAAAGTGCTGTGTCTCTGTCTGCTCGGTAGCAGGTTAGCCTGTTCAACTGAATGTTGAAGTCCGGGATGTTGTCGTTTAGCCATGTTTCAGTGAAAACAAACACACAACAATCCCTTGCCTCATGCTGTGTAGAGCGACTGAGTTGAATTAAGTCCAGTTTGTTTTCCAGAGAGCGAACGTTTGAGAGCATGAGTGTTGGAAGAGCCGGTCTTGTGGGATTAGCTCTTAGCCTAGCTCGTATACCTCCGCTCTTACCGCGCTTCCGTCCTCTCTCACACCGCTTGCAACGCCACCTTGTGCGGGTAGCGTCAGTAGGTGAAGCCGCGGTCTCGAGGTCCGGCTTCAGCAGTAAACAAAGGCCTTGTAGCTTCTCAGCAGCCACCGGCGAGAGTTCGTGTTTGTATGCGTTGCCGATATCCAAAAGGCTTTGGCGATCATAGATGTGTTCTGGAGAGAATTCCTTATGAATTGGCGGTAAATCGACAATATTTGGAGAAGAACAGACGACATTAAAAGACATAAAAGCACCGTCTTTGGGACCCGGAGCGGCCGCTGCGTCAGATCGCGCCGCCATCTTGGATTTGATTTCCAAGATGGGAAGCAATGCCCTTCACAAACTTCTGATTATATGAATGTCATAATGTTTATTGATTATATTGGTATCCTGGAGAACAATCTGATGTATTAATGACACAAAAAAGAGACATTCTCGTTATTCTGCTCAGTTCTGATAAAGTATTTTGTTCAGACCATGCTGGATGGATCAAGATTTGGCTGGTTAGCCCTTGTTAGTAGGTATACCGCAACCTCTTGTTCCTAAAAGCAAAATTAAAAAATAAAAGTAGCTTTATATTATGAAGAATTGTTATCTTAGCTAGGCATTGTCACGTTGAAAAAATATCATATTAAAAACAAAATCAAATTTGAGCCATTTCCACCATGTAGAGAATATTCTGTTATTCTTAGTCTTATCATTTTCAATTCAGTTGATTGATGCAAGACCACACTGTTCATATAAGACCATGTCCAGCAGACGTTCTCATTCATTGCCTTTCTTTTATTGCCTTTCCATTTTACCTGCTGTGCAACGGAGTTGAAATGAATATGTGAATGGAAATACCATTGTACCTTTTGTTCTTCAGTTATGAGAGGTCAAGTTTGAATTAAGTGTGGCGTTTTTGTTGTTGTTTGTTTGTTTTTTGTTTGATAAAAAGAAAAAGACAGAGAAAAAAAAGTGAGAAAGTAAGCAACTGAAAATATTTTTTGGCCAAGAATAAAAAAAAAAATCAATTATATGACAATTTTAGAGCAACGAATCACAAATGTCATTTTTCCCAGGGTCTACAGGTCAGCCCTGCAATAGTGCCGGTGACACTTACTGTAACATTACTTTACTTTGAGAGGATAAAATAATAGAAGCAACTGCTGAACAGTTTGAACTTATGCCCTGTGAATTCTACTGTTGCTAATTTAGCACTTTGTACTGTGAGGTATGTGTGAAATCTTATTAATGTAGAACAGACTTTGACACAGTTGACAATTGGGTTTAAAGCATTAAATGTACTCGATTAAATTCATACATTGTTCTTTGCTTAGTTCACTTAAAGGTGTTTTTATATATATATATATATATAGACATGAAAATATTCAAATGATGTGTCATTAGTAACCCTTTGAAATAATCAATAATTATTTTTTGAAAATGTTTTGGAAAAGTGTGTGAAAAATAGTTTTATGGTCTGTCACAATTGTGACCGATGGCATAATGTATGTACTGAATTAACATATTTCTGCAGTCATAAAAATTGTTATACATATTAGCCCAGCTATTTTAAACTGTTTTATCACATTCTAGGGTTAATATTATGCATAAAAAACCTTTGTACAACACTGACAGGAATACTGATATAATAGACAAAAAAATACAACCATCAACGTATTTCAAAATTGTTACTTTTTTGTAACATATATAATAAAATTGTTATATTAGTGCTACCAGTATTATAAGATCAATATTGTAACTTATTTGTGATATATGAAGTTTTCATTTAGTGCAATATTTTGTCATTGCAACATTTTAGTGTAATTTTCACTAACAACTGCAATTGGATTTATGTATACCTAAGTTCACTGTTATCCCACCGGTCACTATTGTAACCATCAACATGTTTACTCATTCTATGACCACACTCTACAAAAACTACACATATTTCATTGAGACCCTTTATTTTTCCATATTTGCAGGAAGTGCACTAAAGCATCAGTCAGTAATGTTTTTACAGCTTTATAAATTAAAACCTTTTTTTACGGTCACTATTGTAACAATTTTTTTATAATTTGACATATGGTTTCATTATATTCTGTGATTTCAAGAACCCATTGCTGTGAACCCATTGCAAGGAATATTACCTAAGCCTAATCTTTAAGATATTAAAATTAAATAAAATTCTGTTATCATTTACATCATGCAGGTACATATCATAAGTAGTAAAATGTCTGAAATTGATTTCTGCAACTTTGAGACTTAAAGGCAACCAAAAACTTATTAATGTCATGTGTTTGAAACCAGAAACCAATGAGAGTTACATTAGGTTACTCATCAGAACTTCATACAGTATGTTCATCTTGGCATATGTTATTGAATGCAATCTTTCATTCATGAGCTCTATTGGGCTAAATTATGTTAAAAGTGTCAGTTTCTGTCGCACTGTCAAATAGCTTGTCAAACAGCATTTCCAAAATAATCATCTGTGTCAAATCAAAAAGCAACAAGAGTTGGAAACCACTTTTTGAGGGAGGACCAAAAACATGTTAGCTAAAGTGGGGGATATTTTACATTTGAATAAAATAATCCTTTGACATTTATGAGACCTTGAATTAATCATTGAATTAGCACATTAACACAATTTAAGAGTACAATGGTTTCATAGCATGACATAGCTTATCAAACCTGGTGAGGCCAGCAGAAACGCTGCAGATCTTGATGAATCAGGGCTGGGTGCTAATTGGTGGTAAATACTGAGGTGGAGAAACGTTCAAAGGTGGCTAATTATCACATTTTAAAAATAGCTGTTTGCAGGTGCTAAGTAGTTGTTTTTGGTACTGAAACAATGGCAGCACTTTGGAGCTTCTTGCAAGTTGTGGTACTTTGTATCACTAGTCGTTTGTGTGTTGCAGATTCACTGGCACAAAGTCAACAAGCCTTCCAGTGGCCTGGACAGCAATCTTCTTTGAGTTTTGACGCTAAACAACCAGCTCCTCAGGCAGATCCTTTTCAGAAGTGTAATGTGGAAGACTATGAGAAGGTGCAGTGTGGAGAGCCTGACATTTCTCCTGCAAACTGTGCTACTATAAACTGCTGTTTTGACGGACAACATTGCTACTATGGCAAAGCGGGTATGTGTAACATCTGAGACTTGGGAATTGTGATCGTATCTCTAAATGTTGTGTAATTAGACTCTACTTTAGAACATGGCAAAATCCTTATGCATGCTTGAACTATGCGTTTTTTTTTATATATATATATATATATATATATATATATAGAACTGTCCTTTTGGAAACAGAAGTACCTATTTGCAGTTTCATTAAGTGTTAATTTTTAAGTGACACGTGGTGATGTTTGTTTCTTTAAAATGCGTTATTGCTCAATTTGGTAAATTGTTAATACTGGTTTCATGTGGCAAGTCTTGACTACTTGAGGTCTTGTCTTCATTAAGGTGTTTTTTTTTTTTTTTTTTTTTTTTTTCTCTCTTTGCCAGTGACTGTCCAGTGTACAAGAGATGGGCAGTTTGTAGTTGTGGCAATGAGAGATGCAACGCTTCCAAGGCTGAGCTTGGATTCCATCAGCCTTTTGGGAGGAATTGACCCTCCTTGTGGTCCTGTTGGCACCACTGTAGCTTTTGCTATCTACCAGTTCCCGGTCACTGCTTGTGGCACCACAATGATGGTTAGTATCTGACATCTTATGTAGCAATTATTATCTGCTTGTTAAATTAACTTTAACTTCCTTGCAGATGGATGGTGACGTTCTAGTCTATGAAAACAGAATGACTTCTACCTATGAAGTAGGTGTTGGACCACTAGGCTCCATCACCAGGGACAGCCATTATGAGTGAGTAATGGTAACTTAATTGGTGTCATGGCGCTTGGTCCAGGTCTTTTAACTTGGAGTCTTCCCTTTCAGGCTCCTCTTCCAGTGTAGATATTCTGGCACCAGTGTTGAGGCACTGGTTGTTGAAGTAAACCCTGTTCCTCCTCCACATCCTGTGGCTGCTCCTGGACCTCTGAGAGTGGAGCTTAGACTGGCTAATGGGCAGTGTTTTGCTAAGGGATGTGTGGAAGGTAAAGCAATTTTTATCTAGTCCGTTTAAAACTGGGCATGCTCTGAATGCGTGTTGTCTGACTTGTGCAGAGGATCACGCATACTCCTCATACTATGGTGACGCTGAGTATCCTGTGACAAAAGTCCTGCGGGAGTCCATGTACGTTGAAGTGCGCATTCTAGAGAGGACCGACCCCAACATTGTTCTGACTTTGGGTCGCTGCTGGGCAACCTCAAACCCTAACCCTCAGAGCCTGCCCCAGTGGGATCTTCTTGTGAACGGGTAACCAGTAAGGTGACCTTAAGTGTAACACTGGTGGATAGAATTGTTTATAATGATTTGCTATTGTGCAGTTGTCCTTACCAGGATGACCGTTACCTGACTACTCTGATCCCTGTGGATGGGTCTTCAGGCCTGCCGTTTCCAACCCACTACAAACGATTTGTACTCAAAATGTTCACGTTTGTGGAACCTGCAACTTTGGCTCCCTTAATGGAGACGGTACTTCTCTCTCTGTTTTTCAGACCTTTTTGTATTTGGCTTTATTTGGTCTAAAATCTGTTCTCTGCCAGGTTTTCATTCATTGCAGTACATCAGTTTGTACCCCAACTCAAGCAGACTCTTGTGTTCAGAGATGCAACAGGAAGAGTGAGTGCTACTTCTACTTAATAGTCTGTGGCATACTTGAGCCCTTTTCTGACTGAGTTCTCTCTTGCAGGGAGGGATGCTGGGAAACAAGCAGATGGTACCCATACAGTTGTCTCCAGTGGAGAAATTATCCTTAATTTCCTGTGACTCATTTTGCAATAAATTGTCTAGATTCTGAGTATCTTTTGGATTGTTGAAGTTCTTTTGAGCCATCCGGAGTTCTCCCACTTTTACAGATCCCACCCCCCCCATTTATCCTCAACTTGTCTTGTTTTATCTGGGCTTTGTTAGTTTTCATACACCCTGGAGTTGTTTGTCACTAACAAACATCTATGCCAAATCTAAGGCTTTGTAACGCGATGTTAAGCTCCCATAGATCCCATCAGCTTTACTTTGTCTAGAAGGGGGTCCAGATTTAGAATTAAGATCTTGTTGCAACAAACCCAATTTGGACCAGTTTTGTACCATAAGTCTACACACTCTGCAAAATGATTTAAAGGAAAAGTGGCCACCATGAGCCTTGTTTACGAAATGAACATGACAGAAAATTGGGCGTACAGTCGTTTCAATGCAAAACTTGGACCTTATCAATATGGACATGAGCAGTGGCTATGATCAAATCTCACGTCTGGGGCCTGTACCATGAAGCCGGTTTAGTTGGCTAGCCAGGCAAGTTTCAGTTTAGTTTGCACCAATCCTGGGTTTTAGGTACCATGAAAGTGGCTTGGCTTTTAGCTACGTTCATTGCTATAGTAACTTGCGCTCCACAGCTAACCTGCTCCGGGGCAGGTTATGTTCTGGGTTAGAGATCTCAAACTGAAATTGGACCAATCAGATGTGAGCAAAGTGACGCATATCTGACACAAAAAAAAATTCACTCCCCCAGTCTCTCTTCCTACAAATTAAAGCTCACTATGAAGTACCTTAAAAAAAGGTACTTCATAATATATATATATATATATATATATATATATATATATACAACAAAATTGTCTGGCTTTATTGATAATTACTATTTATAGAATTATAATGATTTATTTTATTATTATTATTACTCCATTACACGCAAGCACTTTTAGTTTAACAATTATTATAAAGCATTTATTTTAAATGAATATTAATACAGTTCAGTAATATAAATAAGTGGTAGAATCAATAGATAACACTTTAAAAATGGCTACATGTGACCTTACATGTTTGAGTCTCTATCACTGTATATTATCAACTATATAAACTAACTTCACAAGTTTCACTTGTGACTGCACTGATAGAGCAAGATAATTTCCTTTATTTGTCCTCTTTCATGGATAAGTACTTCAGTCGAAATGCATTTAAATTCCTCATTCTTTAATCCCTTAACCTTTAACAAAAGAGTTTTGAATCTCGCTGGGTCTCTCGCGAGAAGTGAATCACACTTGCTCTGTGTTGTGATTGGCTGTTTCGCCGCTGATGTCCCACATTCATGTGCACGTGCTCCCATTAACTCAGGATCAAGCCTGAGTTGACAGAGAAAGTTGATGATCAGCTTCATGGTACCAACAAAGCCGGATTGGAGTGGTTTGGTTTTGTCAACTCAAAGCTTATCCTATAACTCTGAATTTGTTCATCTACCATCATGGTACAGGCCCCTGGTCTCAGCTCATGTAGGCAAGTTTTTGAACTTGTGCGCAGCCTAGTAAATCTGGTGGAGAATTGTAGAACAGTATTTTGTTCACTTAGGTTATTTCTTGACTGATAACTGAAGCTTAATAACTGAAAAGTCGATCACTGACCAGTAAGATTAGAACTTTTTCTTGTTTTTATTGAGGGCTTTAGCTTTATGTGCGAATAGCAGTGTAAACGGACCATAAGGATTCACACATTGTCACATCTTGCACCTGCAGCGCTTAATGGAGAAAAAACGAAATTAAGTCTATAAAAGGAATGAGACAAATGACCACACAAAATAAATGGGCCACAATATAATTAACAGATAAAAGGAGGGTGGGGGGACTGCAACAAGTACAGGCTATGCTCGTTTTTGTGACACTCTTAATGCATTTTATTTCTTTATCTTTGTTTGATTTTAATCCAACTGATCGCACTGGTGCCTCTCTCGCGCATACAAACAACATTAGTTCTAGCATTGCTTGACATTTCAGCAATTCATCGTCAAACTAAAATTCAGTTGACCAAATATAAGTTACACTGTTGATTTTAAAAGGTCTGCTGTGAAATCCGCGTGCAGTGCCCAAACAAACATGTTTACGATTGTGAAGGATTTTAAGAGAATACCCAGCAGGCACCGGACGTCTATATAACGTCAGGTTGGTGTCGGACAGACGTTGTATTTTGGTTGAAAATGAAAATCGGGTTGACGTCAGTATTTGATTCTATTATAGTGTATTTAATTTTGGTCACCCGACGTCGCAACCAAAATGTAACCAAATATCAATGTCTTATGACGTTGTGTTCCTGCTGGGTATTTGAACATAAGTGAAGTAAAGCCATTAGGCAACATAATAGTTTAACAACCAAATAATACAAATATGGCAAAAATGGAAACATTTGGATTCTTTTTGAATGAGAGGGGCTTGTGAGGGCAATTCAGTTTCAGCATTGCTTGACGTTTGTGTGCTGTTTATAATAAATGCCACTAGCTTATTGTGACTTTTTTATATTATAGTTTAATATATAATTTTATACCTGCTTATTTTGTCATTCTTGTTCTGTAATATCGTTAAATGTAAAGTATTTGTTGTGGACTGAAAGGAACTAAATAGGCTAAATAGCCTAATGTTTATGTTTGTAAAGGTTTCCTTATATTTACCGGTATTTAATATACATAAAATAAAAAATTTAATTGTTTGCAGTTACAAGATTAACAGGTGTTTTTGGAGTAAGAACAATTTCTCTTTCATGAGATTACTTCCTCTTTTTGACCGGGTTTTGTTTCTCCTTGTCGTAAACTCTAGGTGCGAGGCTTCTAAATCGGGGTGTTTTTAGGGGTGTGATATTCAAATGACAATTGTTTTCAGCCACCACATTTATCAACATCATCAACAATCATTCGTGTGATGAGATTGGTGGCATACGAATGTTTCATGAATCACACGTGAACTCTGTCGTAAATTAATTTGTGTGCACGGATCTGCACTCGTTTCTACATTAGATTGATAAATGAGGCCCAATGAGTGCTCCCAAAGCAACCAAGTGCTTTTTAAGGCAACCAATTTCTATATTTTGCTGGTTTGTCACATTTCTTAAACCTTTGAAGTGTAATGCATCAAGAATTTGAATTACCAGACTTTGTTTTGGACTCATCAGCATCTCATCTGTGAGGACCTTGATAAGTTTTTCATACACACAAAGCACCAATTCACAATTGCTGTGGATAATTCTGTCATCCCCTCTCAACAAATTAAGCATTGAAATATCAAATGGCTAATTACCAAACTACAATAGACTAATGGGAAAAGCTCACAGTTTTGTGAACAGCTTTGGTTGTCCTCTGTGGCACCCTCTGATTGAATCCAGGCACAGTTTAACCATTTTATTTCTAACAATGCATGTTTGACTGTATCTCGTGCTGGCTTAATTGCAGCACCCTCAGAACTGACAGTCAGCAAGCATCTGGTGGTAAAAGTTTAGCTTTTAGATTTTACTCCCTTTGTGCTGGTGGCATCTGCCGTGTTATGTGTTGACAAACACCCGGTCATTTGCGTGTCCAGGGATCCCTGGTCTTTTCCTGAGTGTGGCATGTCTTGCTGTGAACGTGATTATCTGTCAATCCCTTCTTACATTTCAGTTATCTGAGTTCTAATGTGAAAAGGAAGTAAACTCTGGTGACGGTGCTCTTATGGAACAATCTGTGCCAAATACAGATCATTAAGTCATTCATTAGCCCTCTAGTATTTTCTGCATGATCATCTGTTGTTGCGAAACCCTGACGAGAACTATAAAGTTGTATGGTTTCTGGTCGTCAGTTTTGTGCAAAATTTAGTATTGTCTCCCTTACAATTAATGAGTTGTGAATTGGCCGCACACCACAGGAAGATGACTTGGAATGACAGGAAGAGGAATCTATCTAGCTATTAAGCTAGCTTCAACCTGAAATCTCCAAGAATTATCTAATCAAATCAAATTTCAGTTAATATTAATTCTACTTCCTAAGATTAAAATTTAAGGTACAGCACTGTGGAGTTCAGCATCCTGTCTGCTACCTCAATTAAAATTCGAAACTAAGAAATTTAAAAGGCATTCTAATTCCAATTCAGAATGGTGCACAACCCTGATATACATTAACAGAGACACGATGATTGAAAAAGGTGAGTGTGTCAGCACTCGCAAATGACGCATATGTCATATGTAGGAACTACAAATCATCTTACTCTCTGCTCTTAGTATGAGTCACTTGGGAATTAAGCGTAGAATAAAAATATCATAGTTGATGTACTGCAATAATGAATCTAGGAAATAGGCTCCAGAGAGAATTATGAAGGTTAAAGCTGCTGGCAGTTATTTATATGATTTTACCATTTTAAATGGTGATGCATTACACATTTGCTTGCAAATATATGTTGTGTCTCAACTTTCTGTGTTAATAGCCATAAAGTGTCTTACAAATGCTATTGCCACTAATCAGTTTAGAAACAAAGTCATGGAATGTTAAAATATTCACTCATTATTTATTCGCAAATATACATTTGCATTTTTATGAACCATTTTCTAGATTTATACATTAGAGTTTTCTGTGTTCTCTATCATTGGCGATCACACATCTGCTCAGAGGTATAAATGTGATTGAATAACTGGCTTACCCAGAAAGGCCAGGTATAACAAACTTTTAATGGTACCCCTAACAGTGTTATTAGCAAAACACTGGCCATTTAGAGCATCAGGGGAGCTGAGCCTGCCAGTTCACGTCCCGTCTATTTTAACCTGAACAATAATGCGGCGTTGAAACTGGAACCAATAAAAAATGATTAGCTTGCTTGCCAGCGCTAATTGTGTTGCGACTAATTCTGTGATGCGCCGACAGTGTAATATTATACACTGAGGAAATTACCAGCAATTAACTGAAGGCAATCCAGGAGGTTATTTTAAACAAATATTGGTGGAAAATGCAACAAGCCTTTCAGTTAGGTTTGTCTTGACATTTTTCTTTCGGTGCAGCCTCTTTTTTCCGGGTTAGCTGAGGGTTTCCTTGAAATCAAGCATGGAGCATAATGGAGCCTAGATCAAAGACCGGGAGTTATAAGGCTCGGCTATAGCAGTGGCATGAAAATGGGAATTCGTAAAGAAGCAGACCTCATTATAAACAACCATGCTATCTGTGAAAGTGCTGGGTGGGCTTTAGTCAGTGTGACGGAATACATTGGCGTTTCCCAAAGACATTTGCAGTGCATCAAACTACACGTGACACTGCAGCGGCTTTGCAATAAAGCAGATGCAGGACTGTGGCCACTACCATGATAGACATCTGGCCTCGTCATATTCTTTGTACTGAGAACATATGCGTTTCCCTGCTGACAAGACTGTTAGGCCAGCAGACAAGTCCAGTGCTGGTTCAGACAGGTTAGTGCTGGTCTGAGATGAATGGGAATGTTAACGGATGGCTTTTTCTATAGGCCTCCTTGGAAAATAAAATTTAGCTGGAAAAGCTGGTTGTTAATTAAAAAGCCTCCTGGAAACATCAGCATGCCAACATCCTTTGATGGAGACCAGAAAATCAATTTTCTGTTCTTTTCAGCAGGAATACCCTCAATAGTCATGAAAAAATAAAGCGAAGTAAGTGATGTGAGATGCAATATAGACTTGTGATTGGATGGCAATGAGAGACAGGAACTCAAAAGCTGCAACGTTTGATTCCACGATCTAAGAAAAATGCCCTACTTTCTTCCCGTCCTTGTAAATTAAATGTCTTGAGTATTCAAAGTTGCCTGCTTTCCACTCATCACTTCATCCCATCAACAAGCCATTGCTCACCGCTAAAATTACACCATTTCCTTTGGATTGTTGGAGAACAGCTTCTACTCAGCTTCTTCAGCTAGAGCAGGGGTGCCCAAACTCGGTCCTGGAGGGCCGGTGTCCTGCAGAGTTTAGCTCCAACCCCAATCAAACACACCTGAAGCAGCCAATCAAGCTCTTACTAGCCATACTAGAAACTTCCCAGCAGGTGTGTTGAGGCAAGTTGGAGCTGAAGTCTGCAGGACACCGGCCCTCCAGGACCGAGTTTGGGCACACCTGAGCTAGAGTAACAAAAAGTATTTTCACAGTCAGATCTGTTTGTATTATATCAGTGACATGCAGCTGTTTGCCTCAAACAAGATTTTGATAATTGCGTCCGATAATTGCATAGAGAAAAGCTCCTGTGGGCCACTCAGGAATTCTTGACAACAAATTACTGCATGCAGGACTTTAAATAGCTTTCAAAGTGGCCTTTTCAAGCTATGAGGCTTTCACTTTTATGTTTGTGGATATCTGATATATCAAGATGACGAATATGTGAAAAGAAACTATTAATTAAAGCACTTTTGATACTTGCGGAACTAGTTTATTTTGTCTGTTTAGAGTAATGTGAATCAATTACTTGTGTACGTACACACCAGTGGCGAGACTACATATGGCATTGGGCCACTCAGATTGTTGGCTGGTCAATTAAATGAGAAACATTTGTGTGTGTGTGTGTGTGTGTGTGTGTGTGTGTGTGTGTGTGGTGGTGGGGGGGGAGAAGAAAAATCCAGTATACGTGACGACAATCTCTCATATACATAAACACAAGAACTACTTGCATGTGTAAATATGTAAAGAATAAGTAAGAAGGAAAAAGATCCTTGTGGATGAGTGTTGATCTTCCAGTTGAGTGCTTCTATTCTATGGTGAATGGTAAATGCAGAAGATGTCAATCTGAGGGATTGATCCAGTCACCCTCCTGCTGTAAAACAGCCCCCGATTTAGTCTTTACTCACCATCCCTAACCACTATAGAGAATGGTGTCACGCTGTGTTGCTTTCTAGGTTACTGTTTTGGTTAGACGCCATATTAGAAGGATCACGCTGCCTTTCTGCAAGTGAGTTTAAAGAAGTGTTTTGATTTTCTTTCATGAAAAATAAGACCATTGTAGATCATTCAATGCTACATCGAGAATTGCCATAGTAACTCAGATTATCGTTCAAAGAGAAAACTGGAAAATTAATTAATCTATTAATAATGTCACTGATTAAAAATACTGCCTATCACTCAATTATAATAATTAACATTACATTTGCAAGTATAACTCTCACAGTTTTTTGGCTTGTGAATTTGCAAAATTTGCATGCAGCCACTACAAAACTGCTCACAAGTTTAATTTTGGGTGTCGTGTGTTGAATTAAATCTGGAGGGCTACTTACCAAATATGTAAAGACGAGGGCATAAAATGTTGGTTTGAAGTTATAATTTTACCTGGATATTATCATAAATATTATGTGATTGTAACTGTTCCATGTTTGTTGATTATAGCAAAATAATCACCTATACCACAATACGAACATTGCCTCGACCACCGCATTTATTGTGGATTGAAATTTGCTTCATGAACAATATCTTGCAGTATTTGCTTTCATTCATCAGGCAGTACACTTTAAAGTTATAGATATACAAATCCAGTCTGAACTAGTTTTGGGAAATCAACATTGTTACCTCATTAAATCAATGAGTGTTCCACATGCAATGGTAGTTTAACGGTCTTGCTCTGTTTCTAAAGCCTTATTAGTCTTCTTTCGGTTTAGGAGATTCTTTATTTAGCAGTGAGGTGGTCAATTCAGGTTCCTAATCTCACTTTCTCTCTGGATTTAATAAAAATGCATCATAAAATGTTTTAGAGGCCTCTGACTAAGCTCTTAATGGAGGACAGGTCATCTCAGATTCAGATCTCTCTTTTTACCAACACATTTTGTGTGGCCGCTTAAGGGCTGGTGGAGGCCTTGAGGTCACATTGTAATTCTGCGAACTGAAGGTGGTAACAGGGGACCTGGAGGCAGCAGACAGAACTTTCAGCTTGTTAGATTTATTTCTAATTATAGAAGATTATTTTTGGACTTTTTCCATCTTTTTATTGACAGAGACAGGGGGGATGAAGAATTGCACATAGATATTTTCAGTCATTTTTCATTAATACATTGTATTTTTTTGTTCAGCCAGGATTTTCTACTTGGGGGAAAAGATATTGCTTATTCTCACAGCTACAAACATAAACAATAAACAATAGCCCTTCCCCATGCCACCATTACTTCACAGAGTACGTCACTGTTTTAATCAGTGAAACATCTTGTTTTAAAGCCATAGATGCATATTCTATTTATGGAGTAACCCTGTTTACAAATTATTTGCCTTCTGGCTTGAGGATATAATAAGGATATATTGCATATTGACCTAAAAACACTTAAACCCTGTCTTTATCAGCTTACAACAATAAGATAGAATACAGTAAATATGAGTATGGTTCCAAAAGTGAAAAAAGAACCTTTAGAAACTTTAGAAAGTTAAAACATGTTTTTAATAGCCAGCTTCCTTGTGAGGAACAGCATTAATCATAATCCTGAAGAAGCTCTTTGAATCCACCAATCAGAGAAGTCAGTGTTACCATGGAAATAAGAACAAAACCAAAAGAGCACAGCTGCGACCTACAACATAAAGTACAGCAAATGTACAACATAAAGTACAGTCAAGTTACAGTTTGAAACGTTTGTATATATATATTTATGTTCAATATTTGAAATAAACATCAAATGTGCAGTTTTTTTACACTTAATATTAGTGACTGTAATTTTTTTCCAATTACATCACTCATAATGCTTCAAGCAGTTCGAGCTCATAAAACATATCAAGTACACAGTCTTGTACCTTAATTGTTTCCTCCAATTTTCACTTACATTTTTCTTGTATGAAAATTTGTCTTGTTATTCATCTTGGAGCTGGTTTGTTTGGTTAATGGCATATAAGTATTTTCTTTTCTTTTTTTTTTTTCTTTTCTTTTTCAAATCCTTATAGAGAAAATGAATGGGCAAAAATACTTGAGGACCATCACTTATTCTTGAGGACCATCACTATATCAATTGAAAATTGATTGATTGATTGATTTGTTTGTTTGTTGGTTGGTTTTTACTATTTTCAATTTCAAAATTTTCTTTAATTTGAACCTGTTTGATAATTTTAATTTGAAAGTATCAAAGTTTTTTTTTTTTTTTTTTATGAATTAATTAATTAATGTTAAACAATAATGTTAAACTACTTCCTGTCTTTTAATGAGACTTCTTTCTTTTCTACTTCAACTAGACTTTTTTTTTTTTTACTTGAAGCCCCACACATATAAAACTTTAATAAAACATTTAATATAATTATTTAATGTTTTAAAATAGATCTGGACAAATAAATGAGTGTCACGTCGCTGACCCAACAGCAGGGAAAGCAGCAGCATGTTATGCAGAAGACTGTCTTCCACACTCACACTGTCTTAGAATGACCTCCAGCCTTGACAACTCTGTCACAGTTTACTGCTGATGAGCTCAGGGGAGCCTGGATCAGGAGGAAGCCAGGATCAGTCCCTTCTGCCTCGGGCTTCACACATCTTATTACACTAGAGTTTAGCTGGGGTTTGTCTATGGATCAGCTTGAGCACTATCTGTTGCCCAGCTCCATGCTTTGTCTCTTGAGATTTACTCTGTGCAGCTGTCAAGGGCTGACAGCATACTGACAACATGCATACCGCAGAGCTCACTGCAGTGCCTACTTAGAATACTAGAACACAAACTCGTTTGCTGGTGCTTCATTATCATTTTGAGGGTAACAGACTAGGATAGTATTTCACCAGTAAATCATTCTTTTGATCTAAATAAATTCATGATAAAATCCCAAACTTTGGGTTCAGTGCTTACCAGTTTTTAATTAAATAGTTCAAACAAGAATTGTGCCATTATTTATACACCTTCATGTTGTTCCAAACCAAAGTTGTTGTTTTTTTTTCTCAAAATGAAATACACTGGTTAGTGAAGCTTTTATGTTGGTGAGAGCAGTGGTGATGTTCAGTTTGTATACTAGATCAAAAGATTCATTGAAACAATCTGACTCAAAAGAATGATTCATTCATGAATTTAACATGGATGACATAATATAATACTAGAGATACAATTGAAACACGTGCAATGGGTAGAATCAGTAAATGGATCTTTTTTTTTTTTTTTTAAATAAAAGATTTCTGGGATATTGTATCTATTTGTTGGACTCAAGCACCACACAGTGCTCAAAAATGGATCCTCTTAAGTGAATGGGTGCCGTCAGAATGAGAGTCCAAACAGAGCACTTATCTTTCAGCTGGAAGAAACCATTTGAAATTAAATGATGAATTTGTTTCTTGCAAGCACACAGCTTTTCACTTCCCATAAATTGATTTATTGATGGACTGGAGTTATTATTGTGATGCTATTGTGATGGTTTTATCAGCTGTTTGGACTATCATTCTGACGGCACCCATTCACTGCAGAGGGTCCATTGGTGAATAAGTGATGTAATGCTAAATTTCTCCAAATCTGTTCCGATGAAGAAACAAACTCATCTATATCTTGTATGGCCTGACACCTGAGGGTAAATTTTGGATGAACTATTCCTTTAACAATATAAGATATAACAAAAAAAAGTATTTATTTTAATGAAAAACCATAAAATGTGACATGTCACACAGGGGACTCTGGGAGTTTCAGCTCTAAATTATAAGATGGCTTGTAAATTTTTCATTTCCAAAAATGATAAATATAAAAGTATTTTACTGTAAAATTACATAAAATGTCAAATTACATAAACAGTTTTTCGCTATATATGGAACTTACCGTTCAACGGGAAACAGTTGTTGTTGTTTTTACCGTAGCATTTTTGCAGTCTATTTACCATTTTACAGTACAGGCAGATAGCACTGAATTTTGTGAATAAGGCGAAATAAGCAAAACTGACATTGTAAAAAGGCATTTGTGCAGAGAGAAAAAAATGACAGTGACTTAATGACTCAACAGTTCAGCGCTATTTGGCACCTGGCTATGATGCAGGTTTTTGAGCTGAAACTTTCACCCCTTAATACTGTTTAAAATTCAGAACATTTAGATGTAAATTCCACAGTGCATTTAGTTCCTTGTTTTGCCTTGTTTAGGAATTGCCATTCCAACCTTTTAAAGTTTGCCCTCATACATATCAAATAAACACAGTGGAATCACCCTGCCTGGACTAATGCATGAGTGCACTGCTACTAATAAAGATATTATGACTTTCTACTGACAGCTTATGCTTTCTCTTTACAATTTCAAATGTGCACTTTATCCAGATGTTGTCATGGTGACATGTTACATTTTGTGCACTCTGTTTTAATCTCTCTGTCTATTCTCGTGTAACAAGAAGGAATCAGAACAGGTCTGAAGGTTGGACTAAAAGGCCCATGAATTGAGCTCTCTTTGAAGTCACGACAGCAACAAAGCACTCCTGATAAACTCCTTATTGTTTCGCCTCTTCTTCTTTTGTGTCTTCAGGGAAAAACTTTGATCAAAAGGCCTTTTCTTCTGACAAATATGGCGCTGAGTTTAGTCTCTAAACCGTCACAGGAAATTGGAAGTTATTTTGTTTTCAGCAGGAGTGCAAAAGGGTTACACTCTCTAAAAATCTTTCATTACCCTTTGGGCCGTGTGCAAGTGTATACATTTGTATGTATGTGTGGGCATAATGTGGAAACCGCATTTGAGTCTTCCTCCTACTCTTGTCACTTACAGCACATAGGTTAATTACAGAGAGTTATTTTTGACCAACCTTCGACCAACCTCCCCCCCACACCAAAGAAAAAGAATAAGTGACAATCGTTTAATATTATGAAAAACATGCTATTTTATGCATAAACTTTTAAAATGAAAATATTTGCCTGCCTTCTTTTCTGTGTCTTAAAGGAATAGATCACCCCCCCAAAAAAAGGAAAATTTTATGAAAGTTTACTCACCCTAAATTTCCTCTATCCATAATATTGCTTTCTATAGTGGAAAAAGTCATCTTGTCTGTATCAGGTGAGAAATATGCACAGATCAAGTACCATTTACAGGTGAAACCAGTCCAAAATGTCAGTGGATTTTGATGTGAGAGGTCAACAGTAGATGGTCTTTTCCACTGGAGGAAGCGTTATTATGGATTATTGACTCATATTTTGGCCAGAAGCGATGGTTTTAAGTTAAATTGCCCTATGGACTTGTTTTTTACAAACATGCTGCTTTTTGCTTCACAAAAAAATCAATGGATTGGAGTTGTGTGGCTTACTTGTGGATTATTGTGATGTTTTTATTAGCTGTTTAGATGGCACCATTCTGACGGCACCCATTCACTGCAGAGGATCCACTGGTGAGCAAGTGATGTAATTCTCAGTTTCTCCAAATCTGTTGATCCAATGAAGAAACACACTCATCTACTTCTTGGATTGCCTGAGAGTGAGTAGTTTCAGCTAATTTTAATTAGAAGTTTCAACAAAATTTCATTTTTGGGGAACTATTCTTTTAAAAGCATACTGTTTTTTTTTTTTTTTTGGGGGGGGGGGGGGTTGCATGGACGAGTCATGCAAAGTTTAATACAAATAATATGAATATAAATATGAATAATAATTAAAGTTGCTGTGTTCACCTTTATTTTGACCTGGTTTTCAATAATTAATGAGGATGGACATGATCAATCAAGTCATAATAGACACAATCAGTAACCACACTTAGCATGTTCTCCCCTCCTTACTCCATCTCTTTTCCCTTCTTCACTTGTATGCCTGTAATTGAGTAATTAATAGAGATGTAGAGGGTACTTGTGGGAGATATTACCATACATAATATATTAGCAAAGAGGAGACTGGACTCCATATTTTATTTATTTTATTATGGGGTTCCATAATGTAGCAGATAAAGAAACCCTCTTATTTCACCCCATACTCTGTGTTCCGTGGAAACTTTATAGCATTCTAGACTCAGTAATCTTCTAAATAGGAAGCAGCATGAAATTATTGTGTGGGCTTGTTTGACTAGCTTTAACTTTTTTAACAGTTAATATCTTCACATCAGCATAATGTTTATTGTGTCTTTATGCTTTTTCCCTCATGTTTAAGTGTTATAATGTACACTGATCAACAAAAAGTGAAAATCAAGGAATTGTTATAGGATTATTATTGTTGTTATTATTATTGCTGGTTAACTTCTTGTGTTCGTAGCCAAATGCCACACTTTCAATCAAGTTGACAAGATTTTTATTCCAGAATATTAAATGTTTTACCTTTTTTTCAGCAACATAGACACACAAATGAGGGTTAGTGTAACATTTCAATTTGCAAATCTTGCTTTTTATTCAAACTTTCAAGGCCAAAGTAAAATGTCTTTATGGTTGTGATAACATAGCTGAATTAAACCAGTTCTGTTCGATCTTACCTTGCACCTGCTCGTAAATACACTCATTTTAGCTCCTGCTGGGGGTAGAAAAAATATTCACATACAACTCTTATTTGAAACACTATTGAGAAAAGGAGTTTATATTAGCATACAGCTCACTGATCATATAGATTCTGGATTTTCTTATAATTTGTCAGTAGAGTTGTTTTAAAATACTGTATCATGGCAAATGGCTCAACCATTCAATACAATACTTTGAGATCACCATTACACGATACAGAGGAAAACGCAAGATATATAAATACAAAAACTTAACTTGTTCCATGCACTTTTGTCCCTGTTTTTACAATTAATTTCCTTCACATTCACAAATGTTTGTGTATTTTCTGTGAATCTTTTCTACACGACACGCTAAGATATTAAGAGGCGGATCAAATTTTTGTCCTCCATCTGTGTGAGATTTGATTAAACTGTCATTTCCGTGAGATGTTTAATGGTGCCTGACAATGTTAGGTCTGACATGTCGAGATGTGAAGCTATAGTGCCTCAGAATGTTGCCTCCATCAAGCTGACTTCTTGCACTTAAGTAATGCTACACAATGCAGGCATACATTGCCGATTAAAATCCACTTCACGCTATGTTTAATATAGAAAGGCTTTTAGTCAGCCATGGCCAGCCCTCAAGAAAGAAAACAACCTCTCTTCTTTTTCTTTCACATCTCGAGGAGTTGTGAGCAGTAATTCGTTCTTTAGACTATCAAGAATTTGCAAAAGTAAGGATGGAATTAGCTTGGCCATTAACATATTCGTAATGGCATCAATTGAAGAACACATTTGCACCTTAAATGACAAGAGACAAAGCACAGTACAGATCTGTCCATATTTTAAGATTCTGATAATTTTAAGATTCTGATTAGTGTAAAATTAAAGAAATTTTGTTTCAGTTATATATATATATATATATATATATGTGTGTGTGTGTGTGTATACATACACACAAAAATAAATAAAATAACTAATGTTCTCAGCATATTTTCGGACTGACTCTCTCTCTCTCTCTCTCTCTCTCTCTCTCTCTCTGCGAAGGTTGAAGGTTGTTACGCTTGCAGTGTAAAAATACACAGGCTTCATAGCTGGAATCGCCATTTTTTCTGTATGCTTGTATTCTAAAGGCAGTATGTCATGGAAGTATTTACAGACCTGAATCAGTTAGACTTTATTAAAAGCTGTCAAATGGAAGAGAAGGTCAGATATCTGTCACCTCCTATCCTTGGCTCCCCAGTCCTCACACATCCTGCAGGCTCACATCTGAGGGGCTTCAGTCTTATCACTGCACTGCGTTCCTCTGCTGGAGTGGAGCGGTCTGGACATTAAAGTGTGATTTATTCCACTAATATCCCCAGGTCAGGAGGAACTACAGCAAGGTCAGCATAACAGTGCTGCCTGTTGGGTCTTTTCTGAAACTCTGATTCTTAGAAAAGCTTGTGAAACACTCATTTTTGCTTTATAAACTTAGTTGTTCAATAGTTGTGTAAGTTTTGGTATTTCATCATTTAATTTTAAAGTGTGGGGGAAAAGTTCATGTTGAATGGTTTCAAAAAAGTAAGGAAAAATGTGGAAGGCTCCAAATCAGGGTTTTGATCACTCTGTCAGTGTTTACTGACTGATTTTTTTACTGGATGACTGTACATTACCCAGTAAATTATCAGATATAATATAGGAAAATATTGATGAGTTGACCTTTTTAAAAATATATGTACCTGTATATTATCTGAAATTTCCCAAAACTTACAAAACAGTCCAGCAATAAGTCAATAATATTTCAGTTACTGAATACCTTTGAGATAATTTCCCCTCAGTCAATAATTGAGATGCAAGTTGGCGCCAGTGTTTGTATGAAATGAGAGAACGAGTCAGTGGTGTGAGATGAGAGATATGAAAGTATGATGCCTTGAATAGTGGTCATATTTTCAGATGGTCATTATCTGACCATTCATAGTTGTGAATGACCAGTCAACATTTAGTACATTTGGAATAATGGAGGGTTAATTGTCATTCCTTCAAGTAATTTATGCAGACTGAGTAATCCCAAAGCATGACCTTTGCAATTTAAAGCACTTAAGTTTTTCTTTGCTTTCATGAATCATGGATTAGGGATCAGTGTCAATAACTACATTTTTACATTAATGGATGCACTGCAGTATTATTGAAACAAACCTAGGTACTTTTTTAGTTTCTGATCATGTGCCTGAGCACTTCCATAAGTCACTAACAAATAGGAGTGGATATTTTCATCATAGGCAGGCCAGTTCCTTCTCGCCCTGTGCTGGCAGACACAGAGTGAAGCACCTAGAGACGAGATAAATCGCTACCTTTCTGCTGCTTGGCAGGGGGTCCTTGCTAAAATGCATATAATTAAGCTGGGTAGAACAAACAGCCATTATTTAGTTGTCAGAACATCATTTTGAAACTCGTGAAATGGAGAGAAAGGGAGGGGTGGAAGGAGAGAGAGCAGAAGAGATGATTAAGAGTCACTCTATCCTCTTGTCTCGATATGTAGTCCCTCATGAGCCGGCTGGGGTTTAAATCAATGCTCAGCCTTTATTCATTCACTCACTTATGCTCTCACACACACACACACAGAGAGATGTTCAGTATGTTCACAAAAACATACAGAGAAACTATCAGACTTGCTGCATTCTAAGAGGTCACTCAAAGAATGTGTTTTTACATTCTGAAACAGTGAGATGGAACTCAGTGGGATCGAATGCAAGCAACTTGAGACACAATTTTATTTTGGTGCAAGATGCATCACAAAGGTAAAAACACTGCCTTTAGCTTACATTTGATTACAGTTCCACTCTTTTTTTTCTGTCTATTTGTACAGTTTTTTTGTTTTTTTTAGTGATCATACTTGGTATTTTACACAAAATTATCCTTTAAATTGAGTCAATATTTATTTGTGTCATTCTTTCATTTTAGTCAGTTTTACTTGTTTAATTAATTCACTGACTAAAATGGCATCTAATTAAGTTTATGAAAATAACAGTTATTTTAGTTCATAAGAAAAGTGCAAAAGTAAATTGAATGTTATGTATAATTTTAACATATATCAAGATTTAAAGAAATGGGAAAATTTGCTGAAAAATGTACTTACCCACAGGCCATTCAAAATATGAGGGAGTTTGAATCTTCATTTGAACAAGATTTGGAAAAATGTTGCATTACACTTGCTCACCAATGGATCTTCTGCAGTGAATGGGTGCCGTCAGAATGAGAGTTCAAACATCACAATAATCCACAAGAAATCCACACGACTCCAGTCCATGAATTAATATCTTGTGAAGCAAAAAGTTACATGTTTATAAGAAACAAACCATCATTCAGCCATTTTTACTTTAAACCATCGCTGCTCGAAAATTCCAAAAACTGCTTTGGATTATTTTTACTTGTATACGGTGCTTGATCTGTGCATATTTCTTTCCTGATTCAGACGAGACAACTTTTTCACTATCACTTACTACTCGTATTTCACCCAGAAGCAATGGTTTAAAGTTAAAAAAGATCTTTATGTAGATATGTTTATTACAAACATGTAGCTTTTCACTTGACAAAATGTTAACTGATGGACTGGAGTTGTGTGCATTACTTGTGGCATATTGCTTGTTGTATTCCTCACTTGTAAGTCGCTTTGGATAAAAGTGTCTACTAAATGAATAAATGTAAATGTACATGTGCATTATTGTGATGTTTTTATCAGCTGTTTAAACTGTCATTCTGACGGCACCCATTCACTGCAGAGGATCCATTAGTAAACAAGTGGTGTAATGCTATATTTCTCCAAAATCTGTTCAGATTAAGAAACTAAACTATATCTTGGATGGCCTGGGGGAAAGTAAATCTTTCAATTTTGGGGTGAACTATTCCTTTAACTAAAATAACAAGGAAATGATCAAATCCTGAGCTTCTGAAATAACATTCTAATGAATTCTGTATTACACATTATCCATGTTTTAGATGTGATTTAGTGCATTGTTACTAACAGTTAGATTATTTTGGTTACGTCGGCTGTTACCTCAAACAGCAATTCCCTACAGCGCAGTTCCCCCAAAACAGTGGACATGAACAAACCAGGGAATAATAATGGTAAACCAAGCCTGACAATCCTATTAGCCAGTCTTTAATTATTTATCCAGGTTTGAGCAGATTGGCTACCCTCTGGGAGAAATTAAAAAGTTAACAGGCACTTTGGAAAATTACGTTCTGATGCATCTTTCAAGGGGCTTAGGAATAAAGAACTGTTCCATCTTGCTTCATAATTAGCCAGAGCCTTGTTTCCTTTTTGGATTAGCATGGCAATTGATATATACATTGCTGTCATAAGTGCATGCTGAAAGCAAAATACTGCGGGTTGGCTGTGGAATCACACATGAATCATGCTGTAAAACTATTTTTAAATCACAATTGTGTCCTTTTATTGAGACGGCTAGCCTGAAAACATTCATTTTATGCACAACAGAAACCCATGATAGCTATGGTTTGAGATTCATGAAATCTGGAATAATCTATGGGCCTGATCTCAATGCTGCAGGCATCCACTGGAAAATGACCCTAATCTTTTCAGGAGGAAAGTACACGCATCATGTGGACAGAATTTCAGGTGAAAGTGTCACGACAGTAATCGGCCAGGTTCTTGCAGTGAATGAATGTACTTATGATTTCCCTTCTCTCAGAATCCTGCTGAACACAGCAATCACACAAGTTTCAAGTCGTCTAGTTCCAAGGCATTTCTTTTTCATAGCAATAATTCAATAAACCAGTCATAAGTGTTAAAACTCTAAAAAGACCATAAATACACAATAAAGTCCAGCCTGTACATTCAGTACGATTAATCAGACCCCAATCAATACGTCAGCACCAATACTAATCACCTGCAAAGCATGCATTTCAATCTTCAAATAACTGTTAGTTTCAGGTTCAATTCAGTCTAGAAGTTAAAGCTGACTCATCCACCATAGCTCCACCTCCACAAAGCTTTCTCCTCCAAAACCAAGGAGGTGTATAATACCATTCATATACGATAGCATTCCTATTCATCTTAATGGCAGGTAAGAACCTCTGGAAATATGTGAAAATAAAGTGTCAAAACATCTACTATAATATAACAAAATAACTTGCACCACTGTTGCTTAAAAATACATATATTAATTGATTTTAAATATATAAAAAATCTAATATCTATTAATATATTTGACTAAATGCTATTCATTTCTGTCCAGTTTGCAGGAGCTACACACACACAGAGAGAGTTGTATTTTTATCATAGTGCTGTCAAACGATCAATTGCGATTAATTGCATCCAAAATAAAAGTTTTGTTTACATAATATATGCGTGTGTACTGTGTATATTTATTATGTTTAAATAAATACACACACATGCATGTATATATTTAAGAAAAATATGTTATGTTTATATTTTAAATATATTTATATAATATAAATTATAGGAATATAAATATATACATGTAAATACATGTAATTTTTTTCGAATTATATGCTGTATGTGTGTGTATTTATATATACATAATAAATGTGCTCAGTACACACACACATATATTATGTAAACAAAAACTTTTATTTTGGATGTGATTAATCGCGATTAATTGTTTGACAACAAAACATATATACATATACATATATACATATACATATACATATACATATACATATACATATACAAAACCTCCACTCCAATGAAAACCTGACCACATATAACACTGACAACTGACAGAAGGAGCAGTCCTTGTCTCAACCCAACTGATAACCTCATTAAATCAGGCTTTCTTTCATTCTGCTGTTATCTCTAAAGCCTCCATGGGCTTTTCTGTTGAGCGCTTTGCAGTAACACTTTGTACGCTGTATATTGCAATAACTTCTAGTGTATACATACAGTTTGATAGAGAAAAGACAAGAACAATCAAAAAGAACAAGAACATGGTATCTTATAAAGCCACATTTATGCCATTGTGGGCCTTTGGTTAAAAGGTCTCAGTGTCTTTAATGACAGCAAGAATATTAAAGTAAAATAAATAATTTGTGTTCTAGCATGCTTCTACTATATTGTTTGTATGCAACCAGTAAGGCAAAATTAAATACTGTTTATTTATTTTTTTAATTTATTAGTACATTTGGAGGCGAAAATAGCGAAGGATGGGCAAAAGCCATCATCTCATGCTCCCAAGCCAAATTACAGTTGAGCAGCTAGTCTCTCAGGCAAAAGATATGTCATACATTTTTAATGTGCTGGGAGCCAGCTGAATGTCAGCCAGCCAATTCTAAGTTACTTCTTTGAATGTGATGGGCAGTCATGGGTTCTGTCACCACTATTGTAAATCACAGCACAGCAAAGCCGTAGAAATGTATACTGCAGCTTGACAAAATCCACCTGTAGAAGAATCCTGACCCCTCTCCTAATAAGAAGACTGCATCATGTGTTTGTCATTCACCATATGACAGCAGTTTCATGTAAAAACGTCATTCCACAGACATGCACCTCTAAGATTAGCAGCGTTAGAAAGGAACAAACTAAAAATAGCGATGCTACTAACTTAACTACATTTTCAGCAGCACAACAGTATTCAAAACACTGTAGCTTTTCATGTAACAAACTGCTTTTCCAACAAACAGGAAAGTCTTGCGGCATTTAGCATCTTTTTATAATGAAACATAAACGCTGCTTATAAATGTATGTTTTCGACTCAGCTCTAGACTTAAAATACTATGATTAAATTATAAACTATATAGCATATTTTAAAATATGTGCCCCCCTTGGCTCCAATGTAGTTACAGTAGCTACTTTTTGTTTTGCGTGTAGATAACTTTTTTTTTCAGTTGAGTAGCTTGACTATCTAAGTTTAAATTATTAATAGCTTGTAGCTATACAAGGTACAGTTTTGAAGTAGCTTTCCCAACACTGCCTCGAAGCTTACTGGAATCTTTTAAAGCGGTCGCTATTTTTATTATTATTCACCCTGATTCTTTTGTGGTGTTAATTGTAATTGTTCACACTGGCAAGATATTTTGCGGATAACACACAGCTCAGTAGAGTTATATCACATTTCTTTCTGTGGGCAGTGGATAAATCCTGGAGTAGGTCACAAATTCCCAGTCTGCACTGCTACTGTTCCTGTTTCTTTCTCTTGTTTACTTTTTTGCAACTAAGGGAGATCAATCCCAGCCTCCAGCCCTCTTAAGCCCATTGTTTCTTCCTTCCATCGCTCAATAGTCATTCTTCACAGACAGAGATGACAGAAATAAGTATTATAAAAAGGCAATATAACAATGCTTTGCACCAAGCTGTTTCACATAGATATTAGTGATCCATTCTGTATGATGTCACCGGTTTCTCGTTGTGTCTGGAAAACCGAATCCCGCGGTGCCGAGAGCAAGGGAGATAGCGGTGAGATGAGTTTCTCCAATAAAATGGTTGAAATCAGGTTGATCTGTCCATTAGCCGTTGTAAAGTCTTTGTGGTAATACAATGGCTTGGTCAGAGGGCAGTTAAATCATTATGATCGAAAATGGCAAAGGGATTTTAACTATTCTAAAGCCTGGTTCACACAGATTCAAACAAATGTAACATTTCAACCTTTCTAAAGCTGGCTGTTGTGTTCTGAATGCTGGAACACGCAAGTGTCATATTTAAACTTGTATTTTTGTATGTCACTGTTCCTCTCCACAGAAGGGAAATCAAAAGGACAGTGTTGCAACTGTAGCCCTGAATCTTGCTGCGAGAGAAAAGGAGCTTATATACTGTATGCCAAGGCTCAACAATAAAGATAGACTCCTGGCCCGGGGCCAATGTGGGAAAGTTTCGGCCAGCTGATGAAACTGCACTTGCTTAAAAAAAAAACATAGTTTATATGTTTAGAATAGTTTAGTACATGTATATTTATCTAATAAATATAAAAATATATTGCAAAAAAAAAATATATAATAAAATAAAATTTGATTATTCTTTTGTGGCTTGTTTTTAAAATGAAATTTAGCAATGACATATGTCAAAATGGGCATTATGATATCATAATGACTTTTAGAATGTTAAATTGAATACATGTGTTAACTGTGTTTAAAAAAAGAACAATTATGATGTCGTTACTGCTCATAATCAAAGTTAAAACATGTTCACTTTTGAAAGTTCTGATCAATCATGCCTTTTTTCCATGTTTATCAAGGCAGGCACATTGGTTTCAATGGATTTGGCAGGGAAGCTTATACCTCATCGTCTTGGCAACAGTTTGCGATGAAGTCAGATTAGGTCAGGGTTTGATAGAAAATCATACCAGACTGATCAAACATTCCAAGACAAGACAAACGCTGATTGCACATGGTCATTCTGTGAAGACAAACACCAACCGACGTCAACAGGGTTAACACGTTGATCCAACAAAGCCCCACGACCACTGGATGTATTGTATATTTGTAGCACATTTTTTATTCTTCAGTATGAAAACTGTTTTTTATATGCACACTACCATTCAAGAGTTTGGGGTCTGTAAGATTTCTTAATGTTTTTGTAAGAAGTCTCTTATGATTACCAAAGCTGCATTTATTTGATCAAAAATACATTAAAAACAGTAATACTGTGAAATGTTATTATAATTCAAAATAACCCTTAAAGGGACGTGGTAATGGTAAATAAAATATAATGGGAGAAAAATATATATATATTTCAATGCTTTTATGTTGCCCCAAGAAACTTGCATTCGCTTATATGATGGAAAAATACAAGGTGGGAGGAAAATCTATATTTCAATGGTTTTACAAACGTATCTTGTGTGAATGCGATACTTTTGTGAGAGAACTCAAATGCATTTTTCCCTCCTGTCATGTTACATGTGATCAAGTTAATGCCTCCTTGCAATATAAAAGTATTAATTTCTTTAAAATATTTTTTTTCTCCAAACGTAATAATGTAATAATAATAATAATTTCAGAAATGAAGACCGCAAATAAATTGCTCGCAGTTGCTGATCTAGAGTCAGCTTTTCCTTTCTCGCTAGTAATTAAGGTTTGAATTTGTCATATAGAAATAATGTGGATTTGTCTGGGTCTAGCATTTAGCACACAGGCGTTGACACATTGTGCAGTGGTGCTCATGAGGGCAACTCAAGTTCAATTCCTGGCTTATTTCCTGATCCTGCTCCTCTCTCTCTTCCCATCATTTACTTTCCTGAATAAGACGTGGCAGAAAGCCAAAAATAAAATTAAAATTTGGATTTTAACCTCATCCATGCGATTAATTTTAGCCTTAGTCTAGGATGCGAGTGGCCACTTCAGAATGGTTACAGATACACACTAGCAAGCTCACAAAATCTCCTCTAATCCCCAACAGAGACCTCAGAAACAATGAGAGTAAAGGCAGCTTTGTTTTGAACACAATTTGTTTCCATTAATTGGCCGCTCATCTCCTGCCGCTCCCTCCCTGCAAATCCCCAATCCTTCGTCTTAATGAGTTATACGTGTGACAGTTAGACAGGAGTGCGGTTCTGAGGCAAGGGAGTAAAAAATGTCCTGCAGCATTCAGAGCAGTACAATGGAAGCGTGCTGTTAGTGCCATTAGCATTGTTTCAGACACAGCGAGAGCTGCATGCTAAGGGAACATCTCCACATGGCGGCCTCCTGAAAGGGAGCATCGCTTTAGTGGCGGCCGTCGCCTACAAACACTGAAAGGGATGATCGCATCCGCTTTGAGCATCGTTGCCTACAAACACTGTACATCAATAAATGCAGCTCTGTGCCTGTACATCAATAAAGTCTAACAGGCCTTTTGAGTCTAACAGGCCTTTTGATGGTATATGGCTCAAAAATAATGAGAAACAATGCATGTTGAATGTTTAGGATATTTTCAATATTTTCCTTTGCATGATGGCCAGATAGAATAAGAGATGGGTTTAAATACAAAAACTTAAGAGGTGTATACATCAAGGACGAAAACTATAACTATAACAATAATGAAAGAGAGGAACGATATTGTTGGAGTCACTTTCAAAACCTTTTTTCCGGCTTATGAAAGATAAAAACATTGACAGCCAATCCAACATAAAGAGTGTGCACATTTATAGTAGTAGATGACATGAATTCAGCACACACTTACAATAAACATAATGTTTTCGTCTGTTGGGTTTTACACTAATATACAGGTGCATCTCAATAAATTAGAATGTCATGGAAAAGTTAATTTATTTCAGTAATTCAACTCAAATTGTGAAACTCGTGCATTAAATAAATTCAATGCACACAGACTGAAGTAGTTTAAGTCTTTGGTTATTTTAATTGTGATGATTTAGGCTCACATTTAACAAAAACCCACCAATTTACTATCTCAACAAATTAGAATATGGTGACATGCCAATCAGCTAATCAACTCAAAACACCTGCAAAGGTTTCCTGAGCCTTCAAAATGGTCTCTCAGTTTGGTTCACTAGGCTACACAATCATGGGGAAGACTGCTGATCTGACAGTTGTCCAGAAGACAATCATTGACACCCTTCACAAGGAGGGTAAGCCACAAACATTCATTGCCAAAGAAGCTGGCTGTTCACAGAGTGCTGTATACAAGCATGTTAACAGAAAGTTGAGTGGAAGGAAAAAGTGTGGAAGAAAAAGATGCACAACCAACCGAGAGAACCGCAGCCTTATGAGGATTGTCAAGCAAAATCGATTCAAGAATTTGGGTGTACTTCACAAGGAATGGACTGAGGCTGGGGTCAAGGCATCAAGAGCCACCACAAACAGACGTGTCAAGGAATTTGGCTACAGTTGTCGTATTCCTCTTGATAAGCCACTCCTGAACCACAGACAACGTCAGAGGCGTCTTACCTGGGCTAAGGAGAAGAAGAACTGGACTGTTGCCCAGTGGTCCAAAGTCCTCTTTTCAGATGAGAGCAAGTTTTGTATTTCATTTGGAAACCAAGGTCCTAGAGTCTGGAGGAAGGGTGGAGAAGCTCATAGCCCAAGTTGCATGAAGTCCAGTGTTAAGTTTCCACAGTCTGTGATGATTTGGGGTGCAATGTCATCTGCTGGTGTTGGTCCATTGTGTTTTTTGAAAACCAACGTCACTGCACCCGTTTACCAAGAAATTTTGGAGCACTTCATGCTTCCTTCTGCTGACCAGCTTTTTAAAGATGCTGATTTCATTTTCCAGCAGGATTTGGCACCTGCCCACACTGCCAAAAGCACCAAAAGTTGGTTAAATGACCATGGTGTTGGTGTGCTTGACTGGCCAGCAAACTCACCAGACCTGAACCCCATAGAGAATCTATGGGGTATTGTCAAGAGGAAAATGAGAAACAAGAGACCAAAAAATGCAGATGAGCTGAAGGCCACTGTCAAAGAAACCTGGGCTTCCATACCACCTCAGCAGTGCCACAAACTGATCACCTCCATGCTACGCCGAATTGAGGCAGTAATT
This sequence comes from Schizothorax lantsangensis, assembly GCA_027422415.1. Classification (NCBI taxonomy): domain Eukaryota; kingdom Metazoa; phylum Chordata; class Actinopteri; order Cypriniformes; family Cyprinidae; genus Schizothorax; species Schizothorax lantsangensis. The sequence goes on along the minus strand of CM049848.1, from coordinate 26,544,263 downwards.
AAAGCAAAAGGAGCCCCTACCAAGTATTGAGTACATATACAGTAAATTAACATACTTTCCAGAAGGCCAACAATTCACTAAAAACGTTTTTTTTTTATTGGTCTTATGAAGTATTCTAATTTGTTGAGATAGTGAATTGGTGGGTTTTTGTTAAATGTGAGCCTAAATCATCACAATTAAAAGAACCAAAGACTTAAACTACTTCAGTCTGTGTGCATTGAATTTATTTAATACACGAGTTTCACAATTTGAGTTGAATTACTGAAATAAATTAACTTTTCCACGACATTCTAATTTATTGAGATGCACCTGTAGTTATCGTTATAGTTCATGGTGCGAACAGGCCTTTACACCAACACTCTCTCACACACACACAAAGAATATCTGTCTGCCTTGAAACCTATTGCAACATCATGAAATTTTAAGTTAATTTAAGGCCTGTAATGAATCCCAGGAACAATACTGCAGAGGCATTTAAGTATTTATATTCACTTTTATTCATTTATTTATCAAATGTTTTCATCCAAAATGACTTACAAATGAGAATAATACAAGAAAAGAAGCTTTTAAAGGCTTAATAGTAACCCACTTCCAATAAAGAAAGGCCAACTAAAGAGGAAAAAGAGTGTTTTTTTTCCACCACTACTACAGATTTGAATCAGTGTGATTCAGATTTTCATCATATTTCATTTTATTAATAGTACTTACTTGTGACTCTGCCCAAGAAGTCGTAATTTAAATCGCACATCATTTTATGGGGCCCCTTTGGGAATCATGAACAGACATTTGCTTTTCCTTTCTGTCGACTTACACACTTCTCCCTGATAAGTGAAAAGTCATTAGGCGGAGGCAAGATGTGGTGAAGAGTCATCATAGTGATGGTGGATTCAGAGATAAGGACATGATTGCAAGAAGTCAATGAAGAGCTTTAATTGCGAAATGCTACGGCTAATTAAAAGAAAAGGAGTGATGTTTTCCCTCTGCGCATCTTGTAGTCTGATTGCGAGTCACTGTATGGTCTAGTGTTAAAAACTGCATTCATGGGGATCTCAAAGGTGACAGTGCTCATCACGTATGCCCTAAACCTTATTTTTCTTTTCATTTATTTGCTTTCATAATCCCTTAAAGGGATATTTCACCCAAAAATGAAAATTCTGTCATCATTTACTCACCCTCAAGTAGTTCCAAACCTGTATGAATGTCTTTGTTCTGCTGAACACAAAGGAAGATATTCTGAAGAATGTGGGAAACAGAGCAGTTCTGGGGCACCATTGACTTCCATAGTATTTTTTTCCTACTATGTAGGAAATTAAAACATAATTTAAATTTTTTTGGTGAACTATCCCTTTAAAAACCATATATTCTCTTTGGTCATTTACATTGCAAAAATTGCCTTTCTACCACTTTAAATAGCCCAGAATCCACTTTAATATTATGATGTATATGATGTATGTACAGCTTGTAGGTAGTAGTTCTGTGTAAACATACAGTACAAGAAAGAAAAGACCAATCATAAGTTAGTATGCAAATATTGCAAGGTGTCTTAGGCTTCAGTTTTATTTTGAGTGCCAATGAGTTGCATATATTTACACAGAACCAAAACCTAAAGTCAACATTCATACATCAGAATATTCTATCAAAGGAAGTCAATGTGAGATAGATAGATAGATAGATAGATAGATAGATAGATAGATAGATAGATAGATAGATAGATAGATAGATAGATAGATACAGTAGATAGATAGAATGTATTAAATTAAGCTGTGGTGAAACGATGATAGTCAGTTCAGCCTTTTTATGGTTCTAACATTTTACCCAGCAGAAAAGTAAATGAAATTTGACCTCAAGCCACAGTAAATCATCCTCTATCCGGAAGTGGCCAAGAACCAACAGCACTTTGTTAAACCATGACCATGTGAGTGTTTTATTGATCTGTCTTACCACTTCCTCAATAATCCATTTGCATAAAGAGTGTTTCTGGTTGACATAAATCAGAGAGCAGCACACAGCATGGATGAGCTCTGCTGACAAGAACACTGTTGTTCTTAGCAGAGCCGGGACATTAATGAGTATGAGTACATATCTCTTGAGATGCTGTAAAGCAGTCAGAGTAACTTAGCTAAGCACATCTCACAAGGAGCAGCGAGCAAGGAATATTAAGCCCATTTTTTTAAAAAAATAATTATAATAATACATATAACCTTATGTATTCTGTTGAAAACATTGCCTCTAAAGGGCCAGATGTTGAAGTGTAATTTCTGTGACACTAGTGGCACCAAATGGAATTGCAAAAATAATTCTCAAAAATGTCTTTAAATGATTAATTCAAATATTTCATAGCAGAATGGTGCTCCGGAACACTGGTCCTATTAGAAATCCTGCTCCTCATCTGTCATGTATTGTATTTCATACAATACTTCTTTAGACAAAAAAGTAGTCCCAACCTCAAACTCTGTCATCATTTTACCAGAAGTGACCAACACAGACCAATGATAAAGTTTAAGGTTGCAACAACAGTTTCTCCTGATGGTATTATTGACCTCTTTGTACTGCTCAAACATTTAGGTAGAGCTGCTATTTGAAAGACTCTTAAAATAGGAAACATAAATGAAGCTCTCTTAAAGTTGTCTCACAAAAACAGATATGTTATATTTATTATTGCCTTTTCATTACATACATTTGAATTAGACAGATCTTTTGTAACAAAAAAATAATGATTTTAATATATTATATATATATTACAATATATTATACAAATGAGATGACCATGTGAGTGCAACCAATGCATTTGATTAGAATAGTGATATGATTAATTCAAATATTTCATAGCAGATGGTGCTCACTGGTGCCCCCTTTAGATGGTGGCACCCTAGATGTCTAGAAATGGCCCTGGTCATAACTATTCCATTCCATTTAATGGACATTTAAAACACCACATTCTTCTTTAATGTTCATTTAAAATAAACATGTATTCTGACTAAAAAGTATTTCATACAATACTTCTTTACAAATATTTCAGTACAAATAGTTTGTCAATATTATTTTTACCAAGTGACCAACATGCATTAAGACCAATGATAAAGCTAATGCATAGCTTTCTCCAGGTATTATTGACCTCTTTGTACTGCTCAAACAAAGAGCTGCGATTTGAAAGTCTAACTCTTCATAGAATACATACTTTAGCTCTCTTAAAGTTGTCTCTGCACATTAAAGTGCATGGTCTAGTTTTTTTTTTTTTTTGTAAAAATGGCACACTTCACTTTTAACATCCATTACAGCTGGATGTATTTTCACATCATATTGGGAAGTAAGTTCCTAAGAGGTTCGAAAAGTCAGCTGGAGAAAAACATTTGTTAAAAACAAAACTTAATATACTGTATATGTTTTTCTGTTTAACTTCCAGATGAAGACAGGAAGCAAAATGCTTTCAAACTAAATTGTGCGGTCTTACGTAACTTATTATGATCAACACCATTTCACCCCTCACACACACAACTCAGAAAGTTTGGGTTTAAGAAAGCTTTCAAGTGCAGTCAGAAATATCATAATTACAAATTACATGCACATGAATGACTAACCTAAGTCATGTTGTGGGGAATTTATTTGTTAGATGCCATGTCTACATAAATCACTCAGGTTGCATAAATGTAATGCAGGTGCATGTCTCACTGGTAATTATAGCTTTATTGTCGAGCTCAACTTGTAAATATAATCATGATTTGAAGGTAGCATATGACTCCATTTTAGAAAGTTGTACATTTGCTGTGTAGAAGTCTATTTTCATTATTACTTTTTAATTTTAAAAAGGCACATACTTTTTTTATTTTTTTAGGCATGGTCCTAAAATAGCCAGGTAAAAATTATAAGGGATGGGCAAGACACAATTCAAAATGCTGACGGCAGGTTTTGCTGTCAATAACTGTTTCTGGTTGGATTGAGGAAAACTTAAAGTTGTCTGATACTTGGTTGAATTTAGGCTGCTGATTGCAGGAAGGGGACGATTGGTATCTCACCCTGGGGTAACTGGTGCTTGTGCCTGGGCAGGAGGAGTGTAAAGCCAGATGGGGAAATCTTGATTCTCCACACTCACTGTTTTGCCCTCTGCGGCCAGCGTATAGCATCAATAATAACACCTTATTTCTGTCATGTCAAAACATGAAAGTGTGTCGGGAAGAGATTGATGACTGTCATAAATCAATGTCTGGAAGCGTACGTGCCAGATTGTAGGGAGAATAAATACGCTAACTCATACACACATTGCACTGCCTCTTTAAGAATGACTGATACCCTAAAGATAGATGCAATCTTTGTGGAAAATCTCTGGTCTGAAGTTTTCAGTCCACAGTTTACATTAATCAAATTCTGCTCTTCCTTGTAACTCTTGAAAGCCATTTTAATACAAACTGTTTCAGACAGCCACGGGTGAGTTTCTACAGTTTTCCCTGCTTGAAAAAATGGCAGTATTTATACAGAACTTTGTGTTTACCGCAGAGGTGTCCCTAACCAGCCTTCATTAGACACGCATTGCTTCAGTTCATTGTTTTTAAAAGAAAAACACTAAAACCTGTCTAGCAAATGTGTATCTTTAACAACATGTTGTCAAATGGACGATTCATCAGTAATGAATGGTACAAACCTCGCTTCATTTTGCTATGGACATCACTGAAAATAATATGTTGTTGATTGATTCATTAAACGCTCTTATTGGTTAAAGGTTCAGATTGATTCAATCCATCCTTTTGAACTATTAAAAGCACTATTTAAATGAATTTTTTTTTAAAAGTATTTATTCAGGAATCAGGCTACACTGGAACCAACTCGTTAGATAATTAATTCAGGAATATGATTTAAAATTTGATTGACTAAAAATACGTACTGTAGTTCATAAGTGTCAAGTGAAGTCTATGAAAGTCCTAGGCTGTTATGTCTATGATGCTTTAGTACTTTACCATAGTGCATGCAACCATAGTTCGTGACACGGACTATTAATGGTCACAGTGTTTTTTATTCACTAAAAAAGCATCTCGTATAAGTGTCTTTCATTTGGGAATCTATGTGTTGTTAAATTTAATTCACTAAAATGAACCAGTTCATAAGAATCATGGCTAGATTGGGTCTTTTGTTCAAGAATCAGACAAAACTGGTTCGGTATATGTTTCTGATTCACTAAAACAAACCTGCTCCTAAGAGACTTTCTTTTGGGAATCAGACTGGTTCGCTATATGTTTTTGATTCACTAAATGAACAGGCTCTTAAGAGTCTTTCATTCAAGAATCAGACACTGGTGCACCACTCTGATCTATAATATATATATTACTGGTGTGCTGTGTGTTCTTTAAAAAGAACTGTTTGGGAATCAGACGGCACAGGTCACACTGTTTTTGATTCACTAAAAAGAACTGGATCATAAGAATAAGTGGACATCCCTGTTCTCAGTCAGAGAAACAGTGTTTATTTCAGAGGGATGGCAGAGAGATTCTAGTATTTTTCCATCACTCCTCTGCCACACTGTCTCTCTTTCCTTTTCAATGATTACATGCAAATTGTCAATCTTTTTTTAACTAGGGGTAGAGGAGAAGCCCTACACTATTGGTCTGTATGCATGAGATAAGATAACTACAGTATGTGAATACAGCCAGAAGAATGAAAGGTCACCTGTGCCAGAGCCCAAGAACAGAACCCACAGAGATGAAGGTCACCCAGATCGAAATAGTGATTCCTTTCACAGGTTGTCATCTGAACTCGTGTAATTTGCTGAATTCAATCAGCATCCATTCATTATCAGTGCAACTAAGAACAGAACCAAATTTAAAAGGTCCAAAAAATAATAAAATACAAAGTTTGATGTTTTGTGGCTCCTACAGGCAAAATAAATCAGTGCCTTTGGATTTCAGTGCTGATGTGTTTACAGAATATTTTAACATTAAAAACTGGTCACATTGGCTTTAGCTCTGCTATTTTGACATTTACAGACCTTTAAAAGGGCTTTTCACAAAATACATCAAACCCAGTTCCTTCAAATCCAAAAGCATCACTTTTCTTTTTACTCTTGCTCAAACAGTTCCACAACCTCTCCTCCATTCTCCCATTTTCTGCATCTTTTTATGAGTCTGTAAATGAGACAGCCATCAATCAGGACCGAGCTAGAACTTCAAAACATCAAGGATAATAAACAATTAACAGCAGCAGTCAATGACCTGTGAAAGGTTGAACACAGCAGGGTTTCAGAGGAGAACAGGAAAGGTGCTGCTGGGCCTGCAGCACTGCCCCTGGCATGTCACTGCAATCTTTAGCACAAACTGACCATAAACCAGACAGTCTGACCTCTATTACAGATTGCCCTCTGCTTATATAACTCTTGAAGCTGGTGTATTAAAAAAACTATTTTAGGCTTTTGAAGTTTAATGTATAAAAGTTGTTTAAATCTGTTGTCACTAGAAACCCCAACATTTAAATAAATAGTTTAAATTGAACAATGAAAATTATGTCATTATTTACTCACACTCATTTTGTTCCAACCCCATATTCCCTTCAGGGCATCTGGGTAAATGTCAATTGTGTTTGTTCATGATATACTTGAGAACCAAGAGGTCTATAATACCTGGAGAAAGCTATCCAAGTCTTAACTGCACTTGCTTGCTTCCAGGCGTACACAGAGGCTGCATCTGAAATCACATACTTCCCTACTATATAGTAGGCAAAAAACAGTATGTAAGTCTAGATGACCTTCTATTTCCAGTGCAGTTTTGGACTATGAAGTCTGTGATCCCCCAGCCCTGTTAACATAAATGACAAAGCCATAAAATGCTGTTTTTCCTCTTTACCTAAACAAGAAAAAAATCAAACTGAAACTGCAGCTCTACCAGATTGCAATGTAGACACTATAAATGCTCCAGCTGTAATGTGAACACCAGCTTATGGTGAAATCTTGATGGAAATAGTACATTTTTGCAGTTGATTTTACAGCTGAGACTGATGTGTGGTGAGAAATCTAGAAGGACAATGAGCACGACCAAGTATGAATCTTACTGACGGAGTTTTAATGTGAAATAAATAATAAATAGTATAAATACTAGAGATGGCCGAAAAGTATTTTGTTAAGCTCTAAAACATTTCTGAAGCTCCTTTTTTAGATCAGTGTTTCAGAGCTGGATCAGACAGGCCAAGTCACATTTCAGCAAACAAGACTTCATTATGCCATTCTGTTTTTAAACACTTTGAAATTGTATCAATGGTTTGACGCCAAATGGAAGTTGATTCTTCAGTGTCATATAATTGCCTATAAGTCTTAACTAAGCGTTTTATTGATATATAATATATAAAGAAAGTATAGGTAAAGGTATAAAGAAATCAGACTAATTCAAACAAGTGTGTTCTACTTGTTCTTCACGTATTTCCATTGCTTTAAATGTTTGACAGTAGATGTCCTCAGTGTGCTGTTTCAAGTACTTTGAAATGGTGAATCGTTTTATGAAGCAACTGGGATTGAATCATTTTATAAAGCTTGTTTTGATAGAATGTTGTATCTCAAAAAACAATATCTATGTTCGAAATGTGTTGTCTGACATGTCAGCACTGGTATATATACACTTTTTTTTCTCTAATTTGTATAAACAATATTTCAAACTTTTTGTAGCTTACATAAAATCACACCAGTTCACCTCAGTCTGTTCTTTACATGACTATGACTCATATTGCACAATAAATAAATACAACACATGTGGAGTACTTTTATGATACTTTAATGGTGTTTTTGGTCTTTTTAGGAGATGAACAGAGGTGGCTCTCATATGGACAATAGCTACATGAAGATACTTGAAAACTGTGTTCAATAAAAACAGTAACATTATACAGATTCTGATTTACATGATGGTGAGTAAATGATCACAGAATTGTTTTAATATTTTGAATGGACTATTCCTTTAACTTTCCACACACTAGATGCAGATGTCTAAATCTCAGATGAAGTTGCTTGACAGTGAGTAGCAAATAAGTATTTCCACCGTCCAAATCTTCTAAAACCAATTTGACCACAGATCATAACCTTGGTACTCTCTTTGAATTTCTGTCAAAAAGACTGACATTCTTGGTAAGAAATGCTTACAGCCCTCCCGCCGCATCTTCCAGGGGCTGTTTTTCCATTCCTATGCATCTCTAATTGATGAGGTTTCAGGCTGATTTGCCTCCTGCTGCGGGCTTATGGGACCTCTGGCCCTTTAAACTCTCTGTGAATGTAGTGAAAAGACATCGCTGGGCGAAAATTAAGAGCATTAGCAATGGAAGAGAAGACTAGGCCGTGACCCTCAACAACAGATGGACAGAGGGAGACATTTTTAGCTTCATCAGTCTATGCAAAGAAATTAGTTTGGGTCTCTGGAAGCATCTTGCTGACACTCCCAATTTAGTAAATCCTTCTTAAGTACATTAATGCCATGTATTAAAGATGGCAACATCTGGTTCTGCGTTAATTACACATCACAGGGATCAAAAGATCCTATGGTTGATGGACGTGACGTTGAGTAGGACAGGATCACGTTATCCAGGAACATGTGGAGATACGAACTTCAGGAGATCACTGGACAACCGCTCATGTACCCTATTAAAGCAAATCATCATTATGTAGGCATAAAAGAAGAACAAAACCATTTTCAGAATAAATGGCTGCCATGCTTGTGTTGATAGCTGTGTGCCATGTTATCTTCAAAACAGCACATGCTGGAGGCTCTAACTTCTCTGAAAAACAAATGAAAAGAAGATAAATACAAATTCATAGACAATATTTATGAAGTAATAACTATTGTAGATAAGAAAAAGTTCTCTGTGTCCAGTTTTTGCTTATAAAATGTCTAACTCTGAAGTTTTCCTCTGGTTAGACTCTTATTGTTGCAGTCTGTGAGAGTAACTACTTGAGGTTTTGATAAGTGTGGCTTGTTTTTTTTAACGAACACTAACCAAAAGAAGAAAATCTGTGGATATCCACTGTAAGCTCCTACAGTGGAATAAATGGCAAAGAGTATCTGTCCTCCATATAACCTTAAGACTAAAAATGTTGTGTTGTTGGAGGGCTCATGAATTGAATCTCTGCACTAGCTCTACTAATATAAGGGATTATTTCTAATATACAGCATCAGGATAAAGGTCACTGGTGTAGCACATTGTCAGCCATTTTGTGAAAATATTATATATATATATATAGGCCTACAATACCCTTCAAAAGTTTGGGGATGGTTAGATTTTTTTAATGTTACATCTCTTATGCTGATGAAAAATACAGTAAAAACAGCAATATTGTGAAATATTATTACAATTTAAACTAACTGTTTTCTATTTTAATATGTCTTAAAATTTAATTTATTCTTGTGATGACAAAGCTGAACTTTCAGCAACTCTTTTTCCAGTCTTAAAGGTCACATGATCCTTCAGAAATCACTCTAATATGCTGATAAAAATGTGTCTTGTTATTATCAGTGTTGTAACAATGTAGAAGTATTACTTACTGTCACTCTACTGTTATCAATTTAATGCATCATTGCTAAATAGTAAACAAATGATTTTAAAAATAAGAAATAAATCTTGACCTCAAATTTTGAATATAAATAAACACAACAAATGCTTTTGACAGTTTAGAAATGTTTACAACAGTAAAAGTCATTTAGCTGTGTCTGCACAATAGAGCATTCTTGCCGTACATGTATTGAAAATGACCTTAAGAGAGATAAACGGCTTGTTCTTTTGTGCGTCAGGGTGAACATTGGATTTCTGTGTTATTTCACAGACAACGCTGGATTTATCTGGCATTTCAACACATGTGGGTTAATTCTATGGCATTTTAGAGACACAGACCCTTGTATTTCAGTACAAAGAAATAAAGCCGGATTTCTCTTTCAGGCGATATTAAAGCATGCGCATGTGATGCTTTGTCCCTTGGGATGAATTGTGAAGTGTATGATTTCTAATTATGATCGACTTGGAATACTCTGCCAATACGATTGCCTACAACATCTTCCATTATAGGATACAGCAAAATGGTGAATCATTTTAGAATTACCTTTCTGTAAATGCAGGAGTTTATGGTTTTGTGCAGTGGGAGGAAGGAAATACAGCAAATCTCAGCAAATCTAACCTGTCCAGCTGACAACACCTTCACTATTATAAATGGTTCATTGATAATGACTGTAGATGGGCCTGAATCTCAAGTCTAATTCTGTGAGCATAAAATTGCAGGTCATTCATCCATTTCATTTAGCCTTTGAGAAAAAGCAAAATGTCCATCACGCTGACTGTGCTCTAAGTCTTTTTTAATCACAGTGTAAATGGACTATAGTTGTTTATCTACATTCCAACACCCCTATTTCTATCTCTTGCTCTCTCTCTCTCTCTTTTTTCTATAAATGTCAGTCTGCAGCTCAACATCAAAACAAAGAGCACTACTTGCAACTCTGGCTTCAAAAAAACATGAAAAAAGAGTTGGACTTCACAAAGATCCAAAATCAACCTTTGAGGAAATGCAATCTGTATGGTTTGTGCTAAAATAAACATTAAAACATGTCTAAATATTTTTTTTTTTTTTTTTTTTTTTTTTGAGGAGTAGGCTAAGGTAAAGGGAAAAAAGGGCTCTTTTCTGCCACACACACACACACACACACACACACACACAAGTAGCCAGTGCTTGAAATTGTGTCATTAGGCAATACATTGCTGTAGCGACCTTTATATTGTGGCTAATATTGACTAATTTGTTGTTCAATTAAATATAATGACTATAATTTAGAATATAGGAATACATGCAATCTGCAGTAATAGGAGATACAGATATGTATGACAGATACAATTTATGGCTAGCATTGGTTAAGACCTGAGATTGCAGACAGGGCACAGTTGTGGGGTTGATGGCAGGCTGGGGGTGGATCTAGAACTAGAGACCCCTGAGATGTGTGACCCAATGTGTGGGTGGGGAAAAGAATTAAGAAGAGTTACAATAGGAAGAAATTTCCATTATATAGAACTAGTGCAGTGTGTCAATTTATATTCATGTCTAAAATTATCCTTTTGTATTCCATAGGAGAAAGAACTCAAATTTGGAATGACATGAAGGTGAGTAAATGATGACAGAATTTTAATTCATTATTTCAAATCATTCAAACTGAACAAAATGCTAACTTGTTTATTTATGAAACTTTATTTGTTCAAGTTATTAATAATCAGTTTATTATAATAATCAAGTTATTATATGAGTGACATTAAACAAACAGTCAAACTATGCAGGCTGGTCTATTCAAACATGGATTTATTACCAGCTTAGGAATTGGAGTTAAAATGAATTCATCTGATATTATAAACTGAACTGAGGTGTGAGAGTGATTGTGCCACCGAGATGGACAGATCTTTAAGAACTTGTATTCTGGCTGCACAAAATCCCAAGTGTCATTTGAGGAAAGACATGGTGAGTGACAAGAATGATAAGAGACTGCAGAAACATTCAATAGAAAAAATATATATATATAAAATGTGACTGATAAAAAAAATTACCTTGTGCTGCAGTGGTGTGGTTTCTGAGAGGTAGAGGAGAGAGCATGATAATTAAATGTAATCTCTGCGAGAGGAAAAATGTCATCATAATTGGTGTGTTAGACTGCCAACATCTTTTTATTTGTCCGTCATAGTTAATTAGGTCTAATTATATGTGGTAAAGTTTAACTTTTAAATTATACTTTTAAGCCTGAAACGTCATCCTTCCACAGAATAAAACATCTAAAGTGTCAAAAGAAATTCTTAGAAGGATAAGGCCTATGTGTTTTCAGGCTGGTTCGCCTATTTGTGTGCGGTGTGCGAACACATTTATGGATGGCCATATGTCTTTCAAGTTTGCGCATGGTAGTTATCACCTCTGTGATGATGTTCTTTAAAATATATATAGCCATCCTTGTGTCGCTCATGATAGCCTGGTCACACTTGATTTGTCATACCGTATGTCACAAAAAGATTTTAGACCAAAAAAATAAATAAAAAAGTAAAATGGGATGAAAGATGTGGAACAGAATGATTGCTGATTGCAGTAATATTATTTTAATATTTATGTTTTATTAATACATTTATCTGAGCGATTCATACAGAGAAAAAAAAAACATGGATAATAAAAAACAAAACAGAACCACACAGACAAAAAAAATATAAAATATTACTTATTACATATAACTAGAGTTAGAATAAATATATCATATTTTGAAAAAAAAAAAACGGTCACACTTTATATTAGGTGGCCTTAACTACTATGTACTTACATCAAAAAAATAAGTACAATGTACTTATTGTGGTCATATTGTATTGTAAAACACTTTTGCTGCTATTGAGGTGGGATACAGGTAAGGTTAGGGACAGGTTTGGTGGTATGGGTAGGTTTAAGGGCGGGTTAAGGTGTAAGGGATGGGTCAACAGTGTAATTATAAATGTAATTACAGAAATGAATTACAGATGTAACTACATATAGGTATTTTTAAAAATATAAGTACAATGTAAAAACATGTATGTACACAATAAGAGCTTTGTATCAAATTATTAATTTAAATGTAAGTACATAGTAGTTAAGGCCACCTAATATAAAGTGGGACCAAAAAAACTGTAAACTGATGTTCAGTGGCATTAATATTCTTATCTGCACATTTTCTAATTTTAATTTTTGTATTTTGCTATACCAATACTTTCATTCACAAATTATTTATGTCTCACGAAGCATCAGCTCATTATCATTATTCCTCCTAGTTTTCCGGCCCTCCCTTACGGCCAATCACCAGCTCAGTGGCTCAGTGACGGTGTCACTGATGTCGCGCCCATGTTTCTGTTCAGTTAACACATGCTAGGATCAATGGATAGACAGTGAATGAGGCTGTAAGAAGGAGCTTTCAGCTGCAGATGCTCACTGCAGGCTTGCTAATGGCTTATTGATGAATGTGTCTCCTCTTCAGTCTTAGCTCTTTGGCTCTGTCTCTGAGCATATAGGCCGTTAGGACACGGGGCCACTGACGCCTGACGTGCCGAGAATGAGTTCAGCATTTGACAAGCAATGTGGTGTGAAACAATGCAACGTGAGTTAAGAGGGAAGCTCGCAAAACCATGATGTAGTAACACTCAAATGTCGAGAAACAGTAACAGTAACAGTACTTTCTGGTTGTGGAAATTACACCAATGTGAACTTGACACCAGTTTGTTAAAAGTAATAATTTGGTTTGATATTCCACTGGAACTTGGTCTTCATTACATCTATTTTCCGTTTCTGTTTTGTATTTTTTTTATGTATTTATTAATTTTAAAGTACTCAGCTAACAACTGTTGTTAGAGCGTTGTAAGTTTTGCAACAATTTTACATGTAATTGAGAAATTGTACCTAATTGACACAAAAGTTTTTTTTTTATAGTTTTTTTTATGTGAAACCCTCATAGAGGTTACAAGATAAGACAAGGCAGATAGAAGGGTACACAAACTAAATTAATAAATCATATCTAAAAATGTTATTAATAATACTAAAATTAATAATATAAATTTACGAATATAAATGAGATTATTTAAAAGGATATTTATAAATGAAGGTCTTATGTAGCACTTTGAAAGTATGGCTCTTTGCTCTTTCTCTTCATAAATGTTTTTCTATTTAGCACCAAAAAGGGTTCTGCTATTGTTACAAGCCAAATAACCTTAATTTGGTAATAATACTGGTTAGAAGAATTGTACTTAAGAGTGTATGAGGTATTTTTCCCTTTTTTTCTGTTTTTATTTTGTTTTACTCTTTTATGTTGTGTGATTCAGTGGTTCTTAATTGGTTTTGCCTTAGGACTCAGAGTTTGGACATGAAGTATACATTTTTCTCATAGTTTATAGTTACTTTATACATTTTCCAGTTATGAACTATTATGAATTGTTTAAATCAAACAATATGGAAAACTTTTTTTCTAGGTGCCCTGAATTCCAATGGTTTTAATCCTCTCAGCAACCAATAATTCACAGAAAAAAAACCTGCTTGTTACTAAAATTGAACCTGTAAATTGCTTTTATCATTGTTTTTGCCTGCTGTTTGTGACCCTGTCAAAACCACCGAATTACTGTTTTAAATCGTGACATTTATGTAAAAATACTTTTATGATTTACAGTATGTAGTGACTTGGCAACTCTCAGTTCAACTTCTTAAAGTACATTTGATCTTAAATCAATGACTTTCGTCCACCTCTACATTTTGGGCCATATTGTCCAGCATGTAGGAAGTTTCTATGGTCTGTATTCTGTTTCATGATTTTATGCTTCAGGCAGGCATAGGCATAGAAAACGCTCTGAACTGGTCTGTGATACACAGGAACCCTCAATCACAGCGTCTCATTCTCCCTGAGTCATTAATCTCATATCTACACTGTCTGCGTGTCTCGGCGTCCTGTTTAAAGCCCTTTTATGTGACTTGTATGCTGAGCATTTGACTGTGACAAAGTATTAATTCCACTTATAATCATTAATGATGTTATCTGGAGAGTTACAAAGTGTTGTGTCTGTCAGGGGCAGACGAGCTTGAAATTGAGAGGTTTTCCTCTTCATCATGGAGCTTTTAAGCATAATAAGCATAATAACTTCATTTGGAAAACAACTGTTGAATCTATTACACCCAAATATGCATTTGGCTCTGTCCGTTTCAATCAGTCCTTCAGGAAATGAAAGAAGTCATTCAAAATATGTTCATAGATAATTGGAATGGTTGTCATGGTGTATATTGTTATTCAGAAGGATTGCAAAAATCAAAAAGAGCCTCTCATAAACATTAATGTGATTTATTTCAGAGATCAACATTAGTGTGTCCCAATAGAAGTGGACCATGCAGCCATGTATAAAGAACACATTCTGTCTTTTAAATCGCCATTTGAAATTGTTACTTGAAATCGTTCCTGTTTTATATATTCTGTTTTCCCTTCTTATTTATGTTCTAAATAGATCACAAGACATCCGTGAATCAGAATGACAAGGAGCCCAAAAGATTTTCTTGAGATACACTAAATGTTTAGATCCTAAAAGGAGCATGGCTATTCAGCTGACTGAACTAGCAGGACGTCAGCCTTGAGGACATTTTTCAGACATTATTACGGAGTCAAAGCTGAGTGTTATCAGTTCAGACTCAGCTGCAAACCTTGCAGTCTGGAAACTCTATGAATAAGCCTTTGTTGTCAAAGTAAAAGGTGATTGTTTGCACTCAACGACTTTTCTTTTTGCTAAATGCCTTAACCTCTAAGCACAACTGAAGTGCGATCAGGAATTTTGCATAAAAATCATAAAATGAGTATTCAGGAAAAAAAAGAGAAGAAAATAAAAAGTGCACTTGTCAGAGAAGTTTGTATGTGCATTGTGGAGAGAAACTTCTGCTTCTCCGTTTTTATGGTATAAACGACCAAGCATTTCATCCACCGGTTCTTGATGTAGCTGAGACCTTGTACTTTGATCTTGACATTTTTGCTGGGCTCTACTAACATTATATGAGCCTACAAAAATAAAATTTGGATTCATCAGTTTTGAAACTGGTATTTGACAGAATTTGCTCAAATTAATGCTGTTCTTTCCAGATTTGTATGAAGTGGCTCATTGCCATGGCTCTGCTCCTCTCTGCATTAATGCAACAGCTTTTTTCCATGACAGTGCCTGCAACATCTCCTTAGATAAACAAACATCACTAAGCTGCCGGTAAACAGAACCATAGCCATGCTTTACCTAAACATACACTAAGCCTCTCCTCCAGAATCGCATCCTCTCTGCAGGGAGTATGTGTTATGTCAAGGTGAAATGGAGGTATTTTTAAAGTCACATATATTTTTCTTGCCACCAATTTTTTGTGTGAATTTATGCACTTGACGCAATGAGTAAATAAAAAAGCATTTATAGAAATGCAATGAATGCAGTATGTTAAATTGGCAGGGGTTTGTGGTTTAAGCTAATGATTCCAGTATCATGTTCTGACCCATGCAGAGTTATGAGACACTCCTGTCAACAGGGACCACAAAAATTGTGTACTCACTTAAAGTTCTATATTCTAATTTATCATTATTAAAGAGGTGTTGTGTTTTCCCGAACACCAAGTGGACCTTAAGGGAGCAATTTAATGAATGTAGCTTGATGTAATGGCTCAACTAGATGTAGGTTTTTGGAGAGTTTTAGGTTACATTATGTTTCTGGAATTAGATAAACAACCTGAAAAGGGAAATGGCTCAGTGACCAAAACAGTGAAAAAAAAATAGATAGATAGATAGATAGATAGATAGATAGATAGATAGATAGATAGATAGAAATTGTAAGTCGCTTTGGATAAAAGCGTCTGCCAAATGACTAAATGTAAAAAATGTAAATGATAGATAGATAGATAGATAGATAGATAAAGTATATCTGACTCGATTTCAACTTATCTGATTGATTTGCCATTTTTATTCTACAATTTGAATAAAAATGCAAAATGATTTGGGAATAATCGAAATATCACCTTGTGCTTTATTAGAAGCAAAAACAAATGACTTTTTTGTCCTAAGGAGTTTGCATGCAGTGAAGTGTCCTTATTTCCTAAATATTTTAAAAAATATATTTAAATATATAGAAAGATTTTACGGTGTCCTTGTTACACGTTATATGTTCTTACTATAATAATAACAAGAAATCATGCATTATTACATGCAAGTATCCCTAAGCCAAACCCTAATCCCAAACCTAACCATATCCATATAGTACACTCTTAAAAATAAAGGTTCTTTATTGGCAATGCCAATTTCGCATCAATGGTTCCACAACGAACCTTTACCATCCATTGAACCTTTTCGTTCCACAAAAGGTTCTTTATAGTGGAAAAAGGTTATTTAGATTATTAAAATATTTTTGACACTAAGAAAAATGGTTCTTTTAAAAACTGTTCTCTGAAAGGTTCTTTGAGGAACCTAAACTGGTTCTTCTATGGCATCGCTGTGAAAAGGTTCCTTTTGGAACCTTTATTTTTTAGAGTGTAAGTACATGTTAATTAATATTACTCAGTACTTAAATATATAACAAGGACATATTAAAATAAAGTGTAACCGATCTTTTCTTAAACATTTTAAATCATCACTTTTCCTTGTTGTACATTTTTCAAAATCACAAAAAAATTATTCATATCAAGTTGAAATGGGAAAAAATACTGATTTTTAATGTGGTTTCCATATACTTCAGGACCCCACTGTTTACGTGCGGCTGCTCAAGAATCAATAGGCTACCTATGACTGAACTGATGATGGGCATTGGTTTCTACCTGCCGCGATGCACTGCTGCTGGTAGGTTGGGCTGGTTGGGCGCATTTGAGAGAGTGCTGCATTGAGGCAGCTGCTTCAAGCTCCTCAACAGATCCCGTCTGTGGCAGACAGTGAGCGAGTGAGTAGTGAGTGAGCTCGTGCGCGCCAGCGACTGATACGCGCGGAGAGGGAGAACCAGCGTCCAGCGTCCAGCGCCCGTTCAACTCACTTCGAGCACTGGCCGCTGTCCATCAGGACCTGCTCAAAATGATCCGGACCGTCCTCTGTTTCCTCGGATTGCTCGTCGGTGGCAGTCAAGGTATGGACGCGTGATTGTGAGAAGTGTGAGAAAATAGACTTGCTCATCGCACTGAAGGGGTCTATCAGAATGAGGGGGACGTACGAGGAGTGGGGCGGATTTGTTGTGTGCTGCTTTGCAGTTTGGGCACGTCTCTTTGGAGAAAACATTTCTTTTGATAGATTAAGCTTACCTTTTATTAACAGCGCAAAGCCTCTCTGCTTGCACTTGTTATCGTAGACTCGTGAGAATTCTTGCAGACGGTTCTCGAGGTGGTCTGGAGGAGATAGTGTTTGCTAGATTAAGATGGATCGCATTTGATCGTATTCTCAGACAAAAAGCAACTTTTTTTGCATTTACATATACAGAACGCTTTGTATCGCAATTTACGTGGGAAGAAATTAAAAATGACTGGTTTTGTAGCTATCCATTTCTATAGATAAGCTATAAGTACATGAATGATAGAAGTAGCCTACATGAAGTATGTATACACATACACAGAGAAAATTGTAATTTTATTTATTTATTTTTAAAAATATTAATCATTTCATTGAAAAATTATAGTACATGAATCAGAGTTATTTTCTTAAGCTAATCAAAATAAAGGTTGCGTTTATGGGGCATTTGTGCAGATGTCAATCATAAACACACATCAGTGGATGTATGTAGTTTAAAACACGGCTCCGGTGACTCAAGTGCGTCTTTGAACTTGAGCATCAGCTGCCAGTCTTGTGAAGCGTGTATGTATTTTAGAGGCTGGTACTTCCCACGCGACGGCAGGTGGGGGTAGAGCGCTACATATTAACCCATTTAGAAAGCGCGACCACCATCAACAAGCACTATCGATGTGTGCCAAGACAGAAGTGGAATGAACCTAGTGGGAAATCGTTGGATGGCAGAGCGTTCCTCGGATCTAAATGACGGTTAGTCTTCATCCAACTTCAGAGACCTCCCTTTTGTTTACACGATGCAGGTTTGAGTCAGAGCGAGGCTAGCTGACGTACTAGTCAACCGATAAACAATGAAACTACTGTAAATTTCACTACTACAAAATTACAATTTATGAGTACACATTTTCATATGGAACTTGGTATTAGCCACTACAGTTTTCACAATAAGTGCTGAAATGGCCATAAAGTGTCTTGAATTGTTTGGAGGAGTCATCCTAGTATGACTGAAGTGTGTTCAATTGATTGATTTTATTTTATTTTATTATTTTTTGTATTTATTTATTTATATTTTTGGGGGATATTGGAATGCAGGTCCAACATAACCTAAAATGAACACACTTGCGGCCTTCAAATGGGGGGGGGTTTTGAGCACATGTGAACTACTGTTTACAAGCAGGAAAAAAAAAAAAAAATAATAATAATAATAATAATAATAGTAAATAAAAGTTTTTTTTTTTTTTTTTTTAATAATGGTGAATTTTGATAATACCAAAGCACCATGTATGAAGGAACTTGAACAAATGCAATTTAAAGTTAAATTAATTATACAAAACTGAAATTCATTTGTATTTTGTTAAAAGTGGTGGTTTCGTTAACAAATCCTTCCCAAATCCCATTTGAAGAGTTTGACTGCTTACCTTCCTTAAACTCTCTACAAAACAAGCAAAAAGCTCTTAGTGCATCCTGTGAACTAACATGTCTTGCAGCTAGCGGTTGGACTTGGTGAAGGAACATCTTGTTCATGAATGAACTGGGATACATTGTTCTTGAGTGCAGTGAATGAACCAATCATCTCAGTTGAATATTTGCTGACAGACTCAAGACATATTGTTCCTTCAGTTTGTTATGTGTTGTAGAATTAAGAACGCTGTAAAAATGGCTTATGACAATATATAATTGAAACTCTGGGCTATTATTATGCTGTCTTTTTATGTAGATTGATACAAGGATAATAAGACTTCACTCAAGAACAACTATTAACAAAGTCCCTTTTACACTGGCAGATATTAAATCACTGGAAGTTGCAGATTTTCACAGTGTATTGGTAGTAGTTGTTCCCATTTTTCCCATTATCAGGTGCTGGATCACTTGTTGGGCCCCCAACATTAGTCGCCGGATCTGTTGCTGCTCTTTTGTATAAATTAACTCATGCTCTCGTTTTGAAAATTACAGTTTTTTTCAATTGCTAACATCCTTTTGTCCAATCTGTAGTCACATTTTCAAAACTCTAAACACAATTAGCCCAACATCCGTCTGTTGTAACCATACCATTAGCACAATTTGTTGTTTTCACACAATATGCAGTCAATTACCATGTTTCTAAAATGCTTACATTTTCTTTTCATACAAGCTTACCCAAAACCAAAATCATGGATCTTTTTAGTCATATTTACAAATGCTTAAACACAGCATGTCAGAATTGAAGACCTAATGTTCCAAACCTTAAATATAGTATAAAACTTCTACTTCTGCTGCAACAGCAGCTCAAAAGTATTGAAAAATTATCTCTATATAAAGTATTGTAACAACTGATAAGCACTTTTAAGTTACAGATCACTGAAATATTTAGAAATAGCTGATTCCAGTCTCAGTTGGAGAATTAGTCAGGTGTTGAAACTCTTTCCATTACATCAACAACATAGAGTAAAAAATACCTCTTTGAATTGGTTCTGTGGATGCAGAACAACACAAAGAATCAGAAAGAGAACAAAATGATGCCTGGGAGAGGGAGAGGAATAGTTGTAGGAGGGAGAGGAGTAGTTGGATCAGAAAAATGGAGAAGAGGGGAGAGGAGTGAGAATTTTTTCCCCTTACACACGTGGAACCTATGAAAGCTTATTTCTGCCATGGAATATAAAGGGCAATGGGTAATTGTAACTTTATCTCCGAATTCTGACTTTTTTCTTGCAATTGTGAATTTACAGTATCTCACAATTCTGATAAAGTCTGAATTGCAAGATGTAAACTCACAATTCCAATATAGATCTGAATTGTGAGATAAAAAGGTCACAATTACTGTTTTTACTTTTTTTATTCTGTGACAGAAACAAGCTTGCATAGTAACCAAAGGCCATGTATGTTGGAATTTTTGTTGATCACTGCATCAGCTACCATGGGGGCACCATCACAACACTCACCCACTGGAAGGTTCAAGGTTCCAATTGAATTTCTGTATAGGGGACCCTTGCCTAGAATGAACACAATGTAAAAATGTAAAAACACAATGTTAAATATGTAAAATGGTTTTCAGATGAAGGTAAACTGAAGGCTAAATTACAAAAAAATATGGATTTTTATATTGTCTATTATATGCAGGTAGATCTGAGACATGACAAGTAATGCAGTTTTTGTAATGCCATTAATTGTTATCATTTTGACAGTCTATGCACTATGATTGACTGTATGTTCCTATTGGATAGAAAACCAGTGCCAATGTTTTGACCGAATGACTCGATTTTGAATCGTATTTGCTGTGTTTTGATAGAGTTAGTATATGAAGAAAAAGGTATTCAGCGTTTTGAAATGTATAGTTTGTATTTATTTAACAAAATGTGGTTTTGGCCAGAAAATTAACTATTTGGCTAACTGTGTGATGTCGGTGTGTTGCTGTGTTAAGAGTTTAGAAAAAGTACTTTAAGTATTGGTAAACGCTTGTTAGCAATTGAAAAAAAACTGTAATAATCTCCGGTTGCTGTGTCACTGCCAATCGCTGTCAGTGTGAACAACCCTTGAATGATTCAATGACTCATTCATAACACTAAAGACACTTGTCTCCACCAACCTGCAGAAAGCGCCACTGAATTAATCTTTTTTTCGGCCAAAAGTTTCAAATTACTGATGTTAATTGAAATCTCCACTGCTAGTTTTAACGTAATGGATATTTGCCCACTGTTGGATACATATTTTATTGATTAAGAACTGCTTAAGAATACATTCCTGCACGCAACTCTTTTAACACCTACCCACCAGTCACATTATGATGTCACTCTTCTCGCATAACCACATCCCACTGAGAAGCCTTTGTTAATTAGTTCCTCTCTTGTTGTCTTAGGAAGTTTTTGTGACTGACAGTTGCAGTGAACCTTGGCTTGTTCATCAGTTTATCATCAGTGAAATCTCTTGATGATATAGGCTTGTTAGAGTGAGTGTGTGATGTCAGTTAAACTGTAATTTAGCCTGGTGTTCTCTCATGAATTTCATCACGGCGCAACACCTGCCGCTTGGATGGTGCACCTCCAGGGCTGTTGCTAAAGACTGCGTTTTTTTTTTTTTTTTTATAGCTGATAGTCTCAAAAAAGGCTGTACTATCTTTTGACTTGCTTTTTTTGTTTGCAGGATTGTTGAATTGTCTTCAGAGAGGGAGAGCAATTTTCTGTGCTGATATCCATTAGTACTCTAGCTCTTGGCTCTCAGGTCTGTGTTATTGTAGGTTGGCTTATAGCAGTAGTGTGTGTGTGTGTGTGTGTGTGTGTCTAGCTTCATTGAAGCTCCCGGTGATAAATTGTGTGCAGTGGTCTCAGTGGACATAGTCCTTCGAGGTGTTAAGTGCTATAATGAAGGGATTCCTCCAAATCTCCCAATGAATGCTAACAGTGGAGCATTAATAGATTTATGCCCTGGAATTGTACGCCATATGTGTGTGTGAATGTGTAGTGGTTTGATTAAAACGCTGTAACATCCTCTCTGAGGATATTTCTGTGGGATGTGGTTGTAAATGAGTGAAATGAAAGCGTGTGTGCTTGTGGGTCAGGATTTGCCTACACTGTGGGGACCAAATGTACTCGCTGGCAGTAAAACCTGAATACAGCATGGCCTCCTCCATTAGGAAAACAGAATGCATACTAAATTCATACATACTAAAACAACATACTAAATAATGAAAGTTTAAAAATGCAAGAAGAAAGTTCTGCAGTATTGTATATCACCAGTTCTGGCAAACTTGTAAATTAGTGTTACTCTTAGCCCTCCTGTGGTTCAGGGGATGACATATCTAAAATGCTGCCATTTCTCTTTACATTTTTCCAGCCATGTTGTCTGTGTTTTTATACTATGTAACAGAGCTTGGAGCATGCTATAAAAAGGCTAAAACACTAAGCTGTTCTTATAAGAACACGCTGGTGTGTGACTTCTCTTGGTGCAGAAATTGATCGTATTATGCGATTAATTGAGTGAATAGAGTGCCACACAAGCCTGTATGGAAATGGAATTGCCCCCCACGGGAGTTCTATATGAAAATCAATTTAAAAAGTATTAAGAGTCAGCATGCCGCTCCATAGAATAGAGTGCAATTTCACTGTTAGTGAAATGATGTTCATTTTAATGGATGTTCTCTCTCGATTGTTCTATAGATATCCACCAGTACTCCATCCTATTAAAACTAGATGTGCTTTCATCTGGTGCCACTTTCAACTATGATTATGATGGTTTAAACATACAGCATGGTTCAGCTTTTGCTCTCTTGATTATTTATACCAATGTTATTGTTTACTGTATGAATGTTATTTTATTTGAAATGCCCAAACTCAAACCTCTTACAAAGTAGTTTGCTTCTGTTTAAATATCAGATGTTGTGAATTTATGAAATATGACATTTCAGTCAGTTTTTGCAGGTGCAAGATTGCAGCCATATTGATCTGGTAAGCCGGTGATCGTTTGATGATCTAGCTTTATGGACATGTGGTAAAATAGTCCATTATTGTGCTTTGCTCAATGTTTTCTACATCTGTAACATTGAGTGAGTCTGAATCTAAGACCACCAGTGCATTTAAGAAATGGCATGGTTCTCAGACTTGGACATTTTGGAGATAATTGGTTCTAGTGGTCAGATACGAGAGTAAAGGGACTCTGGAGAGCCGTCTGCCGTTTTTTTCCCAGCAATGCAGTGCTGGCAGCAAACACCCTCTTCACAAGTGTACACCACATTTAGATTAGATGACAGTGATGAATTGAGACCATAAAAAGTTAGAGAATAAAAAATGAGCATAGGCCGTGCAAGGCTGTAAGGCTAAAGTCTCATATATATCCATATCCTTATAACTACTACAAGAGTGTTACACTATGTGACAGTTATACCAATTCAAACAACCAGCAGGCTGCATCATATGTTTAGAAGGATTATGAATAAAGACAAGCAAAGGAGAATTTTTTTTGTTTTGAAATGTGGTG
The DNA here is from genome assembly GCA_027422415.1 of Schizothorax lantsangensis. Lineage (NCBI taxonomy): Eukaryota > Metazoa > Chordata > Actinopteri > Cypriniformes > Cyprinidae > Schizothorax > Schizothorax lantsangensis. The sequence goes on along the minus strand of CM049848.1, from coordinate 26,520,582 downwards.
TCAATGTGAAATTGAGAAATTTTGGTTGATGTGATCTGCTTTCAGTGCTCCTTAAAGTTGACATGAAATTTATTTTTTTCTAAATACATCTTATTGGTTTTATTGTGAAGAATTTATCCATGCATGTTTTTTTTAGATTGTAATTTTCAATCAGAATGTCATAATTCAACATTTTGTCCACTATCCAATCATTTTGTCTGCTTAAACTCCACCTCTTTCTTAATTGACTGCAAGCTCGCATTCAGATCTGCCTCCATCCAATCAACAACTGATGGATTGGAGTCCCTGCCCTGCATTTTTATTTTTTTTTTCTCAGTAATCAGTTTTACTCAGATGTACATGACAATACATACGAAAAGATTTGTCACTATTTCTTTTACATCATGACTTTAAATAAGGCAACAAATATTATTACTGGCTGCATTCTCCTTGGGGGATAGTGCACTTCATCTGACCTTTTTTTTCTACAGTTTCTGTGATGAATGAAACAAAAAATGGTTAAAAATTTAAATACGTTTTGGGAAGTTGAGATAACCTGAGGTGTGACATGTGAAGTGCTATGTTAATTATTTTAATGCTAATTCAAAACTTGTATGAGTTAATATTATAAAAAAATAAAAAAAAACTACATGGAACATTTTGTACTTTTAATAAGCAATTTGTCAAACCGCAGGACCATTTAAAATTAACTAGTAAAGGAAAAAATTGAAAATGGTAAATATTCTAAAGAAATTTTGAGTCAGAGTGCTGTATTTTTTTTCCTGTGGCATTTTGTGCAGACATTTAAGCACATTTAAAAAAAATATGTATTAAATAAATCTGCCTTCCAACCACATGTCTGCTTTGAACCTGTAGTGTTAGGATTCATTTTCTGCAATAGAATGGCTTTGTGGTAAGTGTGTTCAGCAATCAGCTTGCATTATCCCCCTGAAACTCAAAAGCACTGCTTAACCTTTTTAAGAGGTGCCAGTCTATCTCCTGGAACAGCGAGTGAGTGATAGAGGGAGAAAGACCAGCAGAATTGAATGAAAAGAGCGTGCGAGTTATGAAAATACGTCTCCTGAAATGTACAATGAGCTCCAGCTTGTTTGGGACAATGTTCTGGGCTGCTATGGATTATGGCTCCAAACAATGGCAATAATGAGGACCGTTGGGAGGATTTTTAACTGCTCCCATATCAACCAGCAACTGACCATTACTGCTAAGCATAATACAGCTTGGGTTGCTGTAAATGATGCATACGTATTGTTGGAAAAGCTTGACTCGGGTTCAGTCACACTCTATAGGTTACTTCATATAAGAATATATTCTCCCCTGAAGTCATTGTGAAATGTAATATGTTTAGCTTCAAACAGAGATATGCCGAGGACATTATCAGGGCTATTTTATCCCTATGCACTCTCAAACTCTCCGTGTAATTATAACCAGAGTCAGGTCTGTGTGCGCCTTCAGTGATAATGCAGTTTGACATTGGAAAGTGACCTCTAAACATATTTGCGTGGCCCTGAATTTAAGAACTGCTGCAGCGACATGCGAGACAAACATCGATAGCTGCTTTTAAGGAGTAAATATGATATGTATTTCCAGGGTGAAGTAAATGAATGATTAAAGCTCTGTTTGGCCCTGCTGCCACAGTACCACCGAAGAACATTTCATCACTGTGATGAAAGCTTTCATGGCCAGCCACTGTCTGTGCAGTGCCGCACACGGAGGATCATTATTTAAAGCACAGATAAGTCGTATCATGTGACAGTTGTTACTTTAATGATTAATGTAGCCACAGATCAGTGTGTCTATGGGAATAGGGCTGCTTTTCGTAATGTTAAATGTGTTTCTGAGTGCGCTATGTAGAGCTTGACGATGTTTATCTGATGGGTGTTTTTTTGGCAGTGGCTTTGATTCTCACTGGCTTCTCACTGTTGTACTACAGTGCTACTTAACAGCTTGTAGTATGGAATCATTATATTGATTATAAATCTTTGCCTACACAGTGTCATTCTTCAAGATACACACGGTTGGTAGACAGTGCTGTTGGCTGTAAGAATCGGTGTCATTTGCTACAGTCAATTTTGTCTCCATCATTTTATGGATGTCAAGGCAGAGAGTCAATAGAGTCAAGTCAAATTTATTTGTTTAGCACTTTTCATAAAACACATTGTTTCACAGTAGCTTTACTGTTACTCTATGCCTTTATTAATGCCTTGTTTTTCAAATGTATGTTAAAGGGTTAATTCACCTAAAAATGAAAATTCTGTCATTAATTACTCATCCTCGTGTCGTTCCACCCGTAAGATCTTATGGGTATCTGGTACCACATACATGCGTTGTTTCGTGCAGATCAAAGCACACGCATGTGTTATGGTACTCTCCATAATGATGGCAGAGGGTGTCTCGGGGGAGAATAATTGTTGAATTAAGTCGTTATTTTAGTGTTTTGCGCACAAAAAGTGTTCTCATAGCATCATAAAATTACGGTTGAACCACTGATGTCACATGGACCATTTTGTCGATGTTATTGGTACCTTTCTTTGCCTTGAACGTGGTAAGAGCCTTGCTGTCTATGGAGGGTCAGAGAGCGTTCGGATTCATCAAAAATATCTTAATTTGTGTTCTGAAGATTAACGAAGGTCTTATGGGTTTGGAACGGCATGAGGGTGAGTAATTGTAATTTATGACAGAATTTTCATTTCTGGATGAACTATACCTTTAATATACACCGATGAGTCATTACATTATGACCACCTATCTTATAACCTGTGGGACCTCCGTTAGCCCACAAAACAGTGGCCATGCATCAAGGCATTGATTCAACGAGGTGGAGATTGGTCTCGTAGGATATCTGGTAATATAATGTCAACAGCAGGTCCTCCAGTTCCTGTACATTGTAGGGTGGTGGTGATGTAGCGCAAACCCGCTTTTTGATTGGGTTCTTGTCAAGTGAATTTGGAAGCCAAGGCATTAACCGAAATTCACCATCATGTTCCTCGAACCACTCCTTGATGATTCTGGCAGTGTGGCAGAATTTGAAATCTGGAGCCTTTGCATTGAAATCGAACAGCATCCAGCATGACCAACAAGCCATAACAGAGTTTCAACCACTGACTTTATTTAATTGGAAAGAATGATTGTGCATGTAGGGCTGGTTATTGATACTTATTGAATTGTTAGTGAGTCACAAGCTCTTAATTTGATTCTGATTTGATTTGGGTATATTTTAATTTTTTTATTGCAATATTTTTCTTAAATATTAAATAAATTATCTCTTTACCAATGCTCTAATTCATACAAGGCAAGAGCAGTGTTTCAGACTGATTCATAATGATAACGCTGCCTAATAAGAGTCATCTGTTTTGAGAATCAGGATACTCTGGTTGCATTGTTTGATGTTAACATGTTTTTTTTGGATTTTAGGAATCGTTATCCTGATAGTTGTAATGACAATTATTTGGACATTAGATAATTTTTTACCTAGCTCCAATTGTGGCCACAACTTATAAAAGAGAACTTTTAGCTATATGATTGGGTACATTTTTGCTCATATCTTAATTGTATTGATTAATTGCCGATGTTCCAGTTTTAGAAGTCTTTCTGTTTTTTTGCCATGGTAAAGTAAAAAAAAAAAAAAATCATATTAGAAGATTTGAGCAAATGCAGAGCTGATCTGTCTGATATTTTAATGACATGTCAGTAAATTACTTTTCATAGGATGAGACACCCATGGTTTTAAATGAATAAGTGTGGACAGCCTTTATATGCTTGTGCAGTGTGTGTATGTGTGTGTGTGTCCATACAGACTGAAAGTTTGGCACCAGGGATTTCTTCTCATTAACAATGGATCTGGGCAGACCTGGTTCATTACACAGGCTGTGTAAAGAGTAAGAGGTATCTGATGGCAGTTTTTTTTTCTCCCTCCTGTCCGCTCTCGCTCGCTTTTTCCTTCTCTTTATCTCCTCAAGTGCAAATGCCTCAACTGAATCAATGCCAGTAGATCCCTCTTTAATTAAATCTACAAAGTGAGCAACAAGATGATATTTGCTTTCTAAAATGTAGCAGAATCTCAAAAACCCAGCTCTATAAAACAGAGCCTGAGCGCTGGCTTTGTGTCTGTGTGGCTGTGACAGACGCCATACTGGGTGGAAAACTAGCGTTGTTTTCACATTGCCAAGCCTGATGGCTCAATTCAAAGTCAGCCCCAGTAAGTGATTTATGGCTTGGTTTTAATCAGCCTGCTGAAAATGCAATTAGAAAGGGTTCCCACCGTGTGCAAATGAGCCGTCCCAAAGCCACTCGAGGACGCACGCTGTTAATTAGCCGGGTAGGGCACCTGTTAGCGCTCTGTGCTGGCCAGCGCAGAGAAGAAGAGAAGGGTCACGCGGCCACAGGGAATGAGGGAAGTGGTTACCCGAGGGTGCGAGAGTGTGGCAAGGGTAAGGCACTTGTTAGTGAACTAGGCTGGACCAAGGAAGAAGACGACAGCTCTGGAATAAAATGGTCGATGTGGAGAGAAAGGCCACTGGTAGGATCGTTGCTTGAGATATCAATGATGGAAGATGTGCATGGCAGAAATAAATTGGAGCACTCGTGATCTTTAAGAGCAGGAGGGTGCTTGTTAGTGAGCCACAGGAGGCTTTGCTGTTAGAAAGGATCAAAACAGCACAGAAAGGGTGGGAGCGGTGATATGGTGAGATTAGCAGGTGTCAAATGTGTGAGAGAAAGTCTGGTGGAAATTGGAAGGTTGTCAATGGTAAGGTGAATAAGAGTTAGTTTGGAGGAGGAAGTGTGAATGAGATGTGCATGGTGTCAGGCTAAGCCAGGAAATGTGTGGTTACCAAGGTAAAGTAAGGCAATGTATCAATTGGTTTTACAATTCAATTTATTTATTTATTTTTAATTTATAGATTAATGGATAGTTTACCCAAAATTAAAATTCTGTCATCGTTTACTCATTCTCATGTCATTCCAAACCAATAAGACTTTGGTTAATCTTCATGTAATGTAATTTAAATGCTAACTGACAATGTAAAAGGGTAGGGAAATGATATCCAATGTACAATATATACATTTTTTAGCTGATATGCAAGATTGATATTTAATAACTGATAGTTGCATAATATTGTGCATCTCTAATATTATGTGGCATCCCAGCATTGTATGTACCAGAACCATCAAACATTGCAATTTATTAAGATTATTTTCTATATATATATATATATATTAAACCAATAATTTAGAATTCAAAACATATTGATACCACGAGGCTGTTATATGCCACGAATGTTATATTTTCATGCTGATCTGCCTGATTTAGCTATAGCCTCAACCAAGTGCCAGATGAAAATGCCATAGAATTTGATTTGAGTTTTGATGCTTTTGAGCCAATACCAAAAGATATGGGATGCATTGTCTCTTCTTAGCCTGTTTTAATGAAGTTCATAAGCATATTTATTTTGTTATCCTAACTATATGCACAACCATATTACTACATTATTTTCCCCTATTGTCTTTGCCTCTAACATAACCGATCAATTTTGGACACAATTTTGTGTGTGCTTTCTTTGCTCATGTGTTAAACTCAACCTACATGTGTTATTCTTCCTTTTAACTCAATAAATATAATAAATAGAGGAGAATGCTCTAGATCTCTGTTTGCCTTGTGGGTCCAGGCATATTTTCCTTTGTAAGCTCTGTCTATTGAGACTGTCAATTACCAGCGTATGTAACAGAGCATTTTTTTTTTCACACTGATAATCTCATGCTTTTAAACTACCATTCCCTCATGATGGGTTAGAAGAGAATCAAGACAGAAAGGAAGAAATAGAAATACCAGAGCAAGCCACAGGTTTGCTTGTCAGATCGATGCAAGATGAAAGGGTTAGACCACTACTCATTTAGTTGCGTGTTATAGGACTTAGTTGCATGTTATAGGACTCGGCTCAGAGAAGAACCCAATTCGTTAGTTTCTTCTGACTCTAGTTAAAGTGGGTCTGAAATGAAATATTCAGGAGGTACTAATGGGAGTGCACTAATGAGCTGACTTGAACACTGAGGTCACAATTTGGGTTGACTGTGATCTAGACAGATGCTTAAAATGCCACCTATAGAAATGTCTATTTAATTCACACACACACACACACACACACACACACACACACACACACACACACACACACACACACACACACACACACACACACACACACACACACACACACGTATGTATGTATGTTTGTATGTATATGAAGAATTCAGATGCAAAAGCCTCTAAGTACGTCTGACGTTTTTCTTTAAAGTTAGCATTTCTTTCTGGCTACTCTGTATAGGTTTCTATGTAAGTACTGGTACTTCTGAATGGGTTGAGGCTGGGATTTAGTGCATTTGAAGTGAAAGTACTTGATGAACATATACTATGTGTGGAGAGCATTCACCCATTATCATTATTGCATGTTTGACCAAGATGGCTTTTAGAGGCTCTTGCATAGGAACTCTTCATATATATGTATATATATATATATATATATATTTTTTTTTTTTCAAATCAAATTACAGTTAAACTTCTTACCTTTTAGATAGATAGATAGATAGATAGGTAGATAGATAGAAATCACAGAATCACTGACCGACAGTGACACCAGTGGGTAGAGTTACAGCGGGAGCCTGCATCTCTCTTGCCTCCCCTGAGCCCATTGAGGTTTAACAGACCCCCTAACGTGTGTAGTGGGTTGGGTGGGTCCACCAGTCATTATTGAGAATGACTGGTGGAAAATGCCATGAGAATCATGCTGTGATTGCATACGATTTGTTTTGACTAATTCATGTGATAAATCCCACCTCGTTTGATGATGATGATCTGTGGCTGTTTTTAGTGAGCAATCTGCTTGAAATTAACTTTACCGACCTTTGATGACTGATGATCTGAAAATAAGATGACTATTAAAAAGAACAGCTGAACATTAGTTCACAAATAAAAATCTATAGCCTAGTTTAAATTGTAACTGCCTTATAGGGATGTAAAGGTAACGGTACACATATTCGTACCGAAAATTTTCAGTACGGGGCTTTTGGTTCAGTACGCATGTGTACTGAACAAATCATTCCATTTTTTCAGACATTTTCGCGCTCTTTGATGTCGTGTTGACAGATCACTAAAAACGCCTCATTTCAAACTGCAGCGTGGAGCGCGAGTGACCGCAATCATAACTTCATTTTTACTACTAGTTTTAACGTGAAATAAATATGAATGAACATCTCATGTAATCACTCAATCAGTGTTTCAATTGCAGAAAGACGTCAATAAAACAGCTTGTTAACAAAATGTCACGTAGCATTTAATTTACCTCAGGCAAGTTATCACTGTCCAGAGCTCATTATTTGCTAGAGAAATTAAGTCTAGAGAAGAGCATTTTGAGAATATTAGATTATATACTTCATTATATTTCACTTTACATGTTAGTGATGTCTTAATTATTTAATGTATGTTTAAATAAATCTTGTAAAATGCATGTAAAAGCATTAAATTGCAATGTATGTAATCTCATTAAAAATAGATTTGTATTCTTTCTTTCTTTCTTTCTTTCTTTCTTCAGGAAAATGTGACAGCATAACTGGTGCATACATTTACTTTGATTTATTAAAAAAGAAACTGTAAGGAGGACTTTGCCTCCTCATTTCAGAACAGCACTTCACACCACTGATGACAGACAGACAGATAGATAGATAGATAGATAGACAGATAGATAGATAGATAGATAGATAGATAGATAGATAGATAGATAGATACTCCAACAGAATGCTTAAAGTTCAAAATTAGCACTAATAAGAGCTAGGTATGCACATTGATGTAATCAAATTGAACAGGGGCCTGAAGACGTGAGCGTATTTTCACTCAATATGTCCAGAGTTCGCGTTTGACTTGGGGCATATTGCAGCAGCTCATCTTGCTGACACCGACACAACGCCACCGCACAGCCTCTGGGTTTCACCAGACTGAGCAACCGAACGCCATCAAATCCACATCTGCTCAGTCGCACTCTCTGAGCCTGCTCCCATATGCTATTCCTCTGTGAGTGTGTGTTTGCATACGCACGTGTGTTTCTTTACTGCACAACGGAGATGAATCTCCCCTGCTGTTGGAATAGCTGATGGATTTTTCTTGCTTTCCTCTGCTTCCCCTTGTTTGCTTGTTTTCAGAGGTGCAGTCTCTCCACTCCTGAAACAGATGAGTGAGTAGTTTCTTACAGCAATATGAGGGGAGTTTTAAGGCTGGCTTAACTGTAGTTATTTCTCATCAGAAGTGCGTACCTTACTCGTGCTTTTGTGTTGGAAACAATGCTGAACACGCCTGTGAATCTCAAGTACCACTCCTGCTCATTTATTTTCTCTGTGCATTCTTCATGGCTTTCTCATTTGTATCAAACGTGATGAGACTGTAATGACAACACTTCTCACATTCACATATTAGAATCCGACTGTGTAGAGTTGCATTTGAGCGTGGATTTGTGTGTGGGTTTGTGCTTGTCAGGTTATGCCCATATTGCAAATATATTTGTCTAATAAAATTTCATTTCAAATTAAAAGAATAGCTCAACCAGTTCTATTGTCATTGTCTCTCCCTCATGCCGTTTTGAATCTGCATGACTTTCTTCCATGAAGCATAAAGAGCAGTAACATTCCATGGTAAAAAGAATGGTATTGCTTTTTTCCGTACAATGAAAGCGAATAACTGTGTCAAACAAAGAAATTATACAAAAAAGCATTATAAGAAGTGTATACTGTATACTACATTGACTCATGAATATGCTAATTAGATTTTGAGGGAAAAGTTTTTCTGTGAATAGTAACTTAAAATTTCAGTTAATTTCTCTCACAGTTTTTGATTGTTTTTTGTTTTAAATTAATTTATTTTTATTTTGCATTTTTATGACTGAATTAGATTTTTATCATCTCACAAACCCACTGCAGTTCTCTTACATTAACCCCAGTTAGGGAAACCCTGGTGTACTGTAATGTTTAATGCACTTCATGATTTTGGTATCAAATAATGTACTATATTTTCTTCCTCTTTCCCTTTTTATATCAATATGGTACATTTAATAGTAAGTTTAAAACCGAATTAGTTTGGTAAAAAAGTTAGTTGTAATTGTTTTCGTTTTGGAAACATAGTCATGTCAGTATTGTTCTAGTCCGTGATGGTTTATATGAAAGTATTCAGGATGGAGTTGGTACAGAATGCTTGTGAAGTGAGAGCTGTTTTTCAGTCCCCATTAGTAAACACTGCTCTCTCTCCCTATGATCCACTTTGCCTCTGATTAAAGCATTCACTCAAAATCTCAGGGCTCTAGCCTCCAACTGAGATTTCTGTTCATTAATTAAAGCCTTAATGTAATTAATTACCACCCAAATGAGAATTCAGGGCTTGTTTGTTAAAACCGAAATGCGGAAAGATTTCTGGTTGTTTAAAAGCGCTTCAGTTGGAAGCCAATGAAGAGGCTTTTTAGAGCCGGGTTTTCTTTAGAGTACCTATAACAAAACAGCATGCTTGGTCCAACTGGAATACTTTTCAATTATGTTCACACAATTATGTAAATATAGTTTTTTTTTATTTGTTGGCAAGCTGTGAATTATCCATCTTATTTTTGTGTCATATACTTTAAACACCAGTATTGGAACATTTAATGGTGATGGCAAGAGGTTTAAATAATAAAACCTGGTTAGTACCAGGGGTTCAGATGACTCAGTCCTGTTCATCCAGTCTTTGCGTGGTGGGATTAGACAGAAATGTGTGTGAGAGGAGGGGTTGTTGAGGTTCCTTTCATTATTGCCAGCATGAAAACAAATGTGATGCTCCTCTGATTTCATCAGAGTTCTTTCCATTCAGTCTGTGTGATAGTGTCACCGGCTGCCATCGCTGCTCTATTGGGTCGTTATTCGGCACTGCGTGTGCAAATAGGTTTGTGCTGCTGCAGAGCGTGAAACAGCAAAGACAGGTGGGATTGCATCTGCACATCAGAGATGTTCGCACCTGTCAATAAACATCTCACTGGATGATAAGTGCAAAGGCATCCATATTCATTTCTCATGACATTTAGTCTCAATGCGGTAACAGATATACAATATCAATATTAGGACACACAAATTGTAGTGCAGGGTTCGAGAACCTTTTGGGCATGAAGTCACACACGACTTGCACACAGATAACAGATAGCGTGCCGCACACATGGAAACATTGTCAACGCTGCCCCGTGACTTTTATTAATAAAACAGCTTTGATACTGAATCGCTACATTATATTTATCAGCAACGAGGGGGTAAAATAGACTAGCTGTTTTTTAAGTATCTAGCTTATGCTTGCAGAAAGAGACGCAGGTAATTCTCTCTCAAAATGTAGTTTGCATAACTGGATATAGCTGTCAGACATTTAACATTTCTATTGTAGAACAGTTGACTAATAGTAAATGATTTGGATTTTTGCAAATTTACATCTTACCTTGCTTTCTTTCAACATTAAACTGACGCTTCATGCTGGCATTCACACTCTGCTTCTGTGAACAGTAAACCCCACCTACTTTGATTTGATTGGCCATCTCAATTATTCTGACATTGATGAATGCTGTTAGCCACGCACATTTGATTCTCAAATAACTGACTATAATGAGTCAGTTCTTTTAGGCTAAGTGAATCAAATACATAAAGATGCAATCTGTTGTTCTGCAAATGTTCGAATTTGCTCAAATTTTTACTATTGTTCAGCAAAATGCAGTAATTTCAATAGTAATCTGCGTGATTGGGAATTCCAAAAGATTTCACCCTACAGATTTCTCAACTGACTGTGAGAATTAAACCAGTGTAGTTACAGACTTGTTCATATTATATACGTAGTTAAAGATCTTATCAATATTAATGATTGAAATATGTAACACTTTAGTATATTCTCATTATTAACTAGTTGCTTATTAGCATGCCTGTTATTAACATATTGGCTGTTTATTAGTACTTATAAAGCACATATTCTGCATGACTATATTCTATATCCCTAATCCGACCAAATACCTAAACTTAACAACTACCTACTAACTATCAATAAGCAGCAAATAAGGAGTTTATTGAGGCAAAGGTCATAGTTAATGGTTTGTTCATAATCTTGATAACAATAACAACTTTTGATAACAAAATGTGCAAGAGTATTGACCACAAGAGTGATTATTATTAGCTCCTGATCTACTTACTTCACGCTACTATGCTAGTGCTTTTTATCTCTTTGTAGTTTATGAATATCTACATCAGTGTGGATTGATGCTTCTTAGATTGGATCTCCTGGGTCTGTTTTTTTTCCTCACTGGTAATTATTTTCTAATCTAGGCTCTATATGTGCTTCTACTTTGATGACATAATCAATCTATACATCAAAGGCGAACAACACAAGACTCTCTTGTAGACCTGCAGATCAGAGATGTAGAGTGAATGTTCACCGGAGGCGATAACATTGTGTGGAAAATGTGGCCTGTGAGCTCCTGATCACATGGGTCTACCGCAGAAGGGCGGGTGATCATTGCAAACAAACTGGATTTGTTATGACTGAGACTTCACCTGCCTGTCGACACATTACGCTCTATATTTATTTGTTTATTTATTGATGTGCTTATCATCCTGTGGTTTTTAAGGTTGAGGTTGCACAATCTCTGGAAGTGGGTTAAATGTAGGCGGCTTCCTGACAATCAAAAGCACATTTTTGTTTGAGTCACAGAGGTATTTTTATTTTATGCATAATGTCAGGTCGAACTGTGGCAGGAAAATGGTAAACTGAGATTATTGATGGTTGGACTGCTTGACAGTTTGCCCAGGTTAAAGCAAACATCTTGCAAACTGGTAATCTAAGCCTCTTGGGGGTAAAGAGGTAAGGACACAACACAAGCAGTGCCTAAAAATCCATTAATCTGTTCATTTGTACTTTATGGTCATTTAAATAAAAGCTTGATATCGTTTTGAAATCTGTATCTTGTTTTAGTTACATTCCTGATAAATTAATAGTTTAACTAAAATGGCAATTCTGCTATTATTTACTCCACCTAATGTTGTTCCAAAGCTGTATAACATTCATTCTTCTGTGCAACACACACACACACACACACACACACAAAATAAATGAATAACCTGGCCATTTTTAATATCATGAAAGTTATTGGGATCTGGGCTGTTTATCTCCAAAAGACCACACTATGAAAATTTCACAAAATTAATCTATGCAGCTTTTTCCAAATGGCTTTATTTCAGGTTTATTATATTTATAATATTTGAATATTTGTGTATTGGATCAGCAATAATTATCCAAAAAATTAAAATATTGCTTGAATTTTGCTAGATTTTGTTTTTCGTCAGTGAAATAGTGACAAAATCTAATACCCCCCCCCCCCCCCCCCAAAAAAAAAAAACCTCAGTCTTTTTTATTATTTAACAAGTATGAGTATTCATTTTGATTAACTCAAATATTCGATTACAATATTATTGAAACATTTCCCTCTAATTTTAATCTCATGATTTTTTTGCATGCATGATGATTTGTGCCTTTAGTTCTGAGCTCCAGAAGAGAGCAGAAAAAGCCATGCACACTATTTCTTCCATTATTTGCACACTTTTAGATGGAAATAATTCCTCTGACGCTATCCTAGAATATTAAATGAAGATTATATTAAACACAGTGCATATTTCAGCAAAAAACAACTCAGCTCGTACTTGTTCCGGTGAATCCAGGTGTAAACAGCCTCGTCTCGGGTGAGTTCCGCATTTGTAATGTATTGGATTAACTGGCTGGTCTTCAGAATGACCATGGGATACCGAGATAAGAGCCCGTCGGCTGCGGGAGGACATGATTGCACTCCGGTAGCTGAAATAAAAGGGTTATTAGGCATTCTTCCGATTTGTAATGAATTATACACACTGCACCCAGCCAGACTTTAACTCCCAGGTGTGTGCATTAATGCTAAAGGCCTACAAATGAGAGCACATTTTCAAACACAGCTATTCTCCAAGTGCTCATATTCATGTTCTCGCTGTAGGGGGGCTTCTCAAGCTTTCGCTGCAGGGGACACGGCTATAAATGAGGTGCTCCATCTATCGGGTTTGTGTGCACAATCTTGTCTCTTTCTCGCTAGTTGATTTTCTCTGTTAAAGTTCACTACACATAGTGGGTCATTATCAGAAACTGATTTGGTTACAGTACAGCAATATTTTTTGCCTGTTGCTTGTACACAGAAAATGTATCTCTGCCCCACTTTTATAACACTTTCTCATCAGTTTTTCTCCCTCACATGAATACTAGAGCTCAACTGCATTCAGATGAATGGCATTTAAACTCTTAACATAAATATTCCCCTGTCACCCAGCAATGCTGATAACTTCAATCATACTTGTTAATTGATTTTAAATAGTTGTGAGTTTGCATGGTAGTATGGTGGGATCACTTTGAGTAAAGGTGAGCGTGGATGTGTGAGGGTGATGGGAAGTGATAATGTGCTGAGAAATTGGGAGGGAGGGAGGGTAAAAGAAATCCATGAGATTAGAGTCCTAGACATAATTTTTACTGAAACAGTTATATTAAAAAAGATAAAATAGATTTCTGATGCTAAATCATCGAAATAAGTGTGCCAAGTTGCTTGGCAACCACAAACAGTCAGATTAATAAACTGTTGGGATAACGGACTGTATTACTTTTGGAAGAATTGTGTTTCTCATTTAATATTATTATTATTAATGCACTTAATTTTTTATCGAACCTTGGTGTCTTTTATCATATTGCTGCTGTCGCAGGTTTATAAAAGCAAGTGTGAGGCTGTGCATTACAGATGCAGATTACAGATTCATATCTTACAACATCTTATGTTTATATTTCATGGTATATTGGTACCATAATGGTTATTAGGCCAATAAATAGTAGAGGTGTAATTGTCCATACTCCTTTGCACCTATTTTTGCATTTAGATTCATTTTAAAACCACTAATAGTTTAATGTATATAAATTATTACTGTTTTTATAATAATTATCATTATAAAAACATTATATTATAATATAATAAATATAATAGCTGAATAACTGAATTGACTCGTAGCATTTAAATGGTTTATTTCATTTTTAGTGTTTTTTTATGTGTACCGCTTTATAGAATTTATTGAACATATTAAGTTTGACAGTTTAAAAATACATTTGCATTTATGCATTTGGCAGACACTTTTATCCAAAGTGACTTGCATTGGATTCAAGATATATAATTTCTTGCTTTTTCTGGGAATTGAACAACTGATCGATGTTGGTAGCACAATGCTTTGCTGAGCTACAGGAAGGCTAATAATTAATTATTGGTATTGATAATCCTTAGTTATATTATTATTATTTATACCAGAATTTACATGGCCTTTTGAACCCCATCTGAACTACATAGTTCCTGTGGTGTAGGACAGAAGGCAAATTCCCCTTTTAAATGATTCTTCAATCAAGAATATTCTCAGAAGAGACTCCTGGAAAAGGACAGCTGAGAGTCTTTGTGACTATGGAGATATAAGGAGCAGTGAAGAGAAAGGTGCACTGAATATGAATATGAACTTCTGAGACTGACACTAAGCTGAGCGTGGTGAATCACAGTGCCCTTTAACAATGAGTTTCTTTGAGTTTGCTGGCCCAAATGACAGTAAGGCCTTGTGACAGTTCAGTCCTTGACTGTTTGTGATATATTGAGATCTCTTTAAGGAAAAGCAATAGAGGTTTGCACCTAGATCTTTGTTTCGCTCCATAAAAGTCCCATGTAAAAGGTTTTCTTATGGGACATCAAAGGCAGAAATGTAGTGCGTGATTGATGTGGCTGATGAGTGTGAAATTGTTCTGTTCTGTTAACACCCGTGATCAGCACACATGTCAGCGCGATTACCATCAACATGGCATCTCACCATGTTACCATGACAATCTGATCAAATGATTAAATCAGCTTCAAAGGCTCCCTCTATTAGACTAAGACAAATCTGTGGGTCACGGAGGATTCCAAAGGTAACAAAGAGAATACTTACGGGAACTTATAATGCAGTGTCGGAAATCTTTTATGTTCTGCACCCAAACAAAAGATGAAAAACTAGAAAAAAGTTATTTGTATCCACCCTTTGCTGTCTGGGAGAAATAATTTGTTAAAGCAGCACAGTTATGTAACTGTAATACAAAAATATTTTTAACCTTTTTGTTGTGCAAATGCACCCTAAATAATCACATCAGTTGAATAAGAAGCTTGTCAGATACCTAGTTTGTCACAGAATTATTAAACTCTCAGAATTCATTGTGTGGGCAAAGAACTGTCAGGCATCATATAAATGTCCATATGTATTGTTATTGTTTTCAGATGTACACTACCATTCAAATGTTTGGGAAATGTAAGATTTTTGGCAACACTTTACAATAAGGTCTACACATGGTTATTTATTGAAAGGTGAAGAACCACCATCATGTCTGATAATAGACTGCACTGTTTTTAATGTTAATAGACAGCAGTTTTATTCAGAGGTGTTTAATAGATGGTTTCTGGTAATTAATTTATCAGTTCAGTTAATAGATTCATCAATTGTAATTGTAAAGGTACTTGTACTCACTCACTCGCATACACTTACATACATTTACTGACTGGTCTTGCTTGCACAGATGTTCTCCCTGTGTTCAACTCATCCGTTCTCCCACCCTCCATATGTCCCTTACCTGAGCTCATAAACTCATGCCCTCATCTGCACCACTCAGACAGGTGCTGTCCGTACTGCTGCCTAATTAGACAGCAAACGAGATGGAGGGATGAGGGAAGGAAAACACAGCGGCTGGAGGCTTCCCCCTCGCCTGGTTCACTCATTTCAGAGAGCTACTTAGTGAGAGGAGAAGCTACATGAACAAACAGGATTAATAATGTAGGGTAGCATGGGTTATTTTCCTCTGTCTGTCTGCCACAGCAGGCCTGCTAACAACCTTTACAAATCTGATTTAGAGGGCAGTACCGGAGGAGAGAGAGAGAGAGAGAGAGGACCACTTCATGGGTGCAAGTTAAGAGCAGGCGTGAAACAAGGTGAGCTGGCAGCTAAAAACCATTAGAGAAGAGTGGAGAGAATGATTCACAGGATGTTGTTTAATACTTCACCCCAAAATGAGCATTTTGTTGTCATTTACTTTCCCTCATGCACTCCAGTGCTGTATTATTTTCTGTCTGTGGTGAAACACAAGGATTTCTTATAGGTAATGCAGTGAAAATGGATGGTGGTTTATACCACTTAAAAAAACAAACAAACATAAGACACCATAAAACTAGTTTAATCCTAACATAATTCATGTATTGGTCACATGAAATACAAGAACCAAGGCTGTCTTGCATCTATCTAGATAGATCTGCTTTTCCTTAGGGCAGTCGTGGCCTAATGGATAGCGAGTCGGACTTGTAACTCACTATCCATTAGCACTTGTAACCGGAAGGTTGTGGGTTCGAATCTCAGGTCCGGCAGGGATTGTTGGTGGGGGGAGTATCCTCCTTCAATACCACGACTGAGGTGCCCTTGAGCAAGGCACCGAACCCCCAACTGCTCCCCGGGCACCGTAACATGGCTGCCCACTGCTCCAGGTGTGTGTTCACTTAGGATGGGTTAAATGCAGAGAATGCATTTCACTGCTGGTTATATACTCTCTATATAATCGTGTATGTGAAAAATAAAATAATCTTAATCTCTATCTCTATTTGATAGATAGATAGATAGATAGATAGATAGATAGATGATGGGGGGGGGGCAAGTGGTAGATTTTATTTATTTTAAATTAATACTTTACATGTATTAAATTGCTCAAAAGTGACAGTGAAATATTTTTTTCAAATAAATGTTGTTCTTTTGACCTTTCTATTCATTAAAGTATGAATAAATGAAAAGAAAGAATGAATCCTGGAAAACAGCACAATTGCTTAATAATAATAATTGAGATGGTCCTCACTGCAGAACACAAGATCCAGGGGTGAGGTTGGATCCAGATCCAACTCCTCCCACCTTACATATACCTAAACCTACCCATCTCCACCCCTAAATCTAAAATCCACAGGAAGTGGCGAAGTCATACAGTCTGTGACGGACAGATCGTTAACGGCAGGTCTTAATACAGTACATCGTACAGGACATCCAAACTCTCAGCTATCATTCATCGACCTCAAATATGGCTTATCACCTGAAATATGTAAGTAGTAGCAACTTTACATGGCCGCTCAGTCTAATGTTAACCTAGAAAAATGTGCGCTATTGGCCCTGTCTCAAATGGCACACTTCATGTGCACATGCGGTTTTGCGGACTTACAATGGCCACCACGTGCGTGTGCGTGTGTCCCTTAAGTCCATGAGACCATAGGGTGACCCATTTGTCATTTTAGCTTTCAGAAGGGTGCTCGCAAGTGCTCCCTTTGGGGCCTTTATATGTCCTCGATGAGCACTTCTGCTGAGCCCGCAGCAGACTTGTTCCTGACAGTCAAAGCGGAATTATGTCACAAAAGCGCCGGACTCAGAGAAAGACCATGAGGGTTTAGGGTGCAATTTGGGACAGGGCCATAAAAGTGTTTGTACGGAGTGTGGAAGCTGAATAGTAACGTGCTTTCTGCATGACAGATGGAGGCGCCGGTGCAGTCTCTTGCTCTTAAAATACTCAGTCGAGCACTTATTAGGCTATGTAAGCAATTAAAGGCTCATTATTATGATTCATAATAATAGAAAATCTTTCTTAAGACTCAAATCAGCATGATGGAATGATTTATTAAGACAAAATCAGTGATCATGCATCTTTGTTGTATTTAAAAGAGTAGCTTTAATGTTTTAATAATACACAAAAGTACAGGTTTGATCCTATAGTTCTGTAAGGACCACTATCGTCAAAGATGACTGACAAATAGCACACAGTTTGGATTGGCGATATGGTTCTGTTCTGGGCAAGAACTCCCTGCGCATCCATGCAGCCTAGCATGGATAAGAGCAGGGAGAGCAGCAATAACCCCCCACGGTAAACGGAACAGAACCAATATAAATGTATTGCAGATATTATTTATGTTCAATAATTTAATGTAAACATTTTAGAAATGAATCTGATTCAAAGTGGAATCAGAAGGCCGAATCCTGACTGGACCAGAGGAGGAGTTGAGGATGGAGGTGGGTAATTAGCTATTGAGCAACGCGAAAGCTGCTGATAATACCGAAGGACCTTATATATATGGGTGCTGTAATAGATGTCACATCCGTAGACGTGGATCAGCTGAGAGTCAGCTGATGCGAGCTTGACTAAAGTGACCTGCCAGAACTAACGCTACGCTCGATTTATGATGACTTTCAGATTATTAAGGCAGCGGCTATTTGCACTAAGTGCAAATAGCAATAGATGAAATAGTCGCTAATAGCATTATTTACACTAAGTGAAAATAGCAGTATTTTTTTAACGATATGCTATTTACACAAAGTGCAAATAGCTATAGATTCTATTTACACTATGTTAAAATAGCAAGATGTTCTGCTATTTATATACTACTTATTGCAAATAATGGCAATTATCTGCACCTCAGTATTGTACATTATAAAACAGTATGCAATAATAACGTATTGAATGTAAATTATAGTTTTAATTCAGATTATTAAATGAATGCCACCTTATTGAGACAATAAAGCCCTCCCTACACCTACCCTAACCCTACCCGATACTTTATTTTCAACTTTTTTTTTATTTCCTTCATTTTTATTGAAAATAAATGCCTTTCCGATGTGATATGAGATTTGAAAAGGGAGAAAAAAGTTTGGCAAAAGGCGGGTTCGAACTCTGGTCGATCGCGTGCACCTTACCATCTACGCCACTGAAACTGATGTGAAGCGAGCGTCTTTTTTGAGTTTTGACTATCCCAATCACACGTTGGTGGGCAGAGTTTGTGTAAATAGCCTTTGCCAACAAGGCGGGCTATTTGCACTTAGTGTAAATAGACACTCCTTATTAGGCAATGGCTGTAATTTCACATGTTATGCACTGTAAGTATCGGTGTTGGCATTGATTTCAGTTTTTTAATAGTGCTTTGTGTATTGTGGATTTTTAAAGAAAATAAGTGGTATTACCTGTATTCAGATTACAACATATCCTGATCTCATTCACTCTCTCTCTTCCCAAGTCACGCTTTGCTGCCTTAGCTAATAAAAGGGGCAAAAAGCCCCAAAAAATGATTGATGAAAAGAGCCTGGAGAGGTTCATTGTGTAGAGATTGGGCCAGAATTCCAGATATCAGTGTTGTTGAACACAAATTCAGTGTCATGAGCATTGTTTAGTGATGTTAAGATTAGCTTGAAATCTTTCAAACAACATAGCTTGCCAGCACAATAATGTATATTGGGTTTGGGATTGCCTTTGGATGCCAATTCCTCCAAAGCATCTCCAATACTGCCATTCTCATTAGGACAGAGGGATGCAGCGGTCTGTTTAATTACTGGGCTCAGTGATTCTTAGAACCAGCCTGTGCCTGTTAATTTAAAGCCCTGCTCCTCCAAACCACACTGCACCCAGCAAAAGATGAGTTTTACTGCCATCAGAGAATTATAAAGTGTAATAAATGCCACCCAGATCTCCAATTCATATTTTAAACCCAACAGACCCAGCCTCTTCTTTTTCATCTCTAAGGCAGCATGCAGTAAAAACCATAATGCTTCCTGGACTCAGTTAATAGGAGCCAGGTTCCTATTTCACTGCGGAGGAATTAAATGCCGCTCTGTTTTCTGGGACTGGTGAAAATGAAGGATGAAAGGCTATGATCATACCTCCCGGCATGAAAGAATGTTTCTGTGAATGTTGTCAGGAAGCATATGCTTGGATGTCATTCCAGAGGAAGGTATAGCCTGAATTGTTAATGTTGCACTTAGCAGGCATTAAAGCAAAGTGCGCCTTACAAAAATGTCATTGCTTATCCTGCATTAACCAATAATTTATGTCACTTACCAAAACTGCTTTTACAGATGGCTGTGTTTTGATATTAAACAAGATCAAATGAATAAATTAAAGCTGTTTTTAAAGGGATTATATCATGAAAACTTTTAAAAATAAAAGTTTCATGTACTATAAAACATACTGTAAATTTTGAAAACAACTTCTCCAGTCTAAGCAGACTTTTTGACCTCAGACAGATGAACGTTACCACATGTGTTTTACAAAATAATGATACTTATTTGCAGAACTACACAGAAGAAGATATGATATTATTCTAGTTTGTATTAGTTGTGGGTGGTATGACTAAAATCTTATCACAGAATGTGTCGTTTTTTATCACAATGACCATATGTATATTCCAATATAGTTTATATTTTATGTGGTAAAGCTATTTTTTGGGATATCCAGTCAAATTATCCTTTAAAATTAAGATATTTTTGATGAAATCCAAGAGCTTTCTGACCCTGCATAGACAGCAATGCAACTGACACATTCAAGGCCCAGAAAGGTAGTAAGGACATAGTTAAAATAGTCCATGTGACATCAGTGGTTCAACCATAGTGTTATAAAGCTACGAGAATATTCAATTCAATTCAATTCAAGTTTATTTGTATAGCGCCTTTTAAGATACAATCGTTGCAAAGCAGCTTTAAAGGAAATTAAGTTTCTACAATATATTTATATACTGTAGAAACTTAATATATTTAACTTACGGCAAAATTTGGTAATTCTGTATGTTGTCTGAGGGTTGGCATCGACTGAGGTCCTCTGAGGTCCATCATCTCTTCTCAGGTGTTCGGTCATCT
The DNA here is from genome assembly GCA_027422415.1 of Schizothorax lantsangensis. Lineage (NCBI taxonomy): Eukaryota > Metazoa > Chordata > Actinopteri > Cypriniformes > Cyprinidae > Schizothorax > Schizothorax lantsangensis. Next base: position 26,499,795 of record CM049848.1, on the reverse strand, counting down.
CAGATCATTTAAGGGTTGGATCCAGACTGGGCAGAATACTACTTCTTTGCGTACAGAATACTTTTTGTACGCAAAGAAAACAAAAATAACAACTTTATTCAACAATTTCTTCTCTTCTGTGTCATTTCCGCATTCACAAGAGTACCATTACTCATTATTTAAATTTTGAACTAAACAAGTTACATAGTGCACCTTTAAATAACAAGCTAGCTATTTTGTTGCGGCTGTGAGATTTCGAGAGAGAGAGACGAGCAGCAGATTAGTTGGACTTCATTTAGCACTAATGAGAATCCTGACCTCGCTTACAGAGGCAGATTGTCGCTTACAGAGCTCTTGTGTGTTGTTCTGTTCGTGATGACTATTGCAAGTGCAATTCTTATAACCTTCAGTTCGGCCGGTGATTCGCCATCATGGTTATCTCTTGTATGGAGAGTTAATTGTTTCCTGCCCTTTACCTGTTTATCTGGTTAGAGTGAGATTACAAGCAGTTAGAAAACTATGGATGTGGCCAATTAAGTACTCAACACACAGGGAAAAAAAAGCCTCTCTAAACAGATGAGTAATCAAAACACTTTAATGAACGAAGGCAAACATGCCGGGGATGATTGGATATTGTTTGTGTATTTTAGCGCAGTAGAAGGGTCAAACTGAGGATAGCAAATGCAGAGTGAAGGAAACGCAAGAAAAGATCACAATGCAGTGCTGTTGCTCTTTCTTTCATGTGACATCGAGTCTCAAAATTAGAGACTTTCCCTTTGGTATCGGTTCACAAGCGGTCAGGAGAGACACATTAGATATGCTTGTTACTACCAAGTGTAAACAGCAAGTTTGTCTCGGCTGACCACTTGCGATCGGATCACCAGAGATGGATCCTAATACAGCAGTTGTACACCGGGCCAGTGATGTTTTACTGTCTGGGTCAGCTCATCATGTGGTGCTGGGAGTCTGATGAGACAATCTCCAGGGCAGCCTGTGGCTAACCAGTGGCTGTGTGTGGTGCAGCATGCTCCATCTTAGGAGTCATCAGCATTGAATTTCTCTCAGGCTCTTGCCATTGTAGAACATCACCCTATTGCAAAGTCTCATTTGTGCCGGATGCTCAGATTTATGTTGCGAATTTGTTTTTTTTTTAATTCATTTTTACATCCACTTGCACTGTTTTCCTCTCTGTCCAACCGTACAGCGATTCAACGTCTGCAAATGTGCACATTACAATTCATACTCATTTAATATTTATATTTGCAGAAATTTAATCTCATGTTAGAAATGAGATGAACCATAAAGTATTGTTTTTATATGCACAAGTGTTTCACCCTTTATCTGTACAAGTGTTTCTTTGTTAGTTCTGGACTACAGCAGAATAAAATGCTCTTTTTGAAAACAAGAATGTGTTGGGTTGAATTATAGCCTATAATGTAAAACAAAGGGACGCATGCTGTAGCTCCACTCGTCGTTTTCCTTTTTCTGCTTATCGTTCTCTCTGCATTCACTTCAGTCCATGTTTATGAAATTTGCACTATTACTGGAGCTAAACTACCGTCTGGGGTCAATAAGATTTTTTTTTTGAAAAAAAAGGCTCTTATGCTCGCCAAGGATGTATTTATTTGATCAAAAAATGTGAAATTATTATTATTTAAAATAACTGTTTCCTATTTTAATGATCTATATTTTAATGCATTTTAATGATCCTTCAGAAATCATTCTAATATGCTGATTTGGTGCTGAAGAAACAATTTGTATTACTATCATTGTTGAAAACAGTTGTCCTGATTAATATTTTTTGAAAATGGTGGTCAAAAGAGCAGCATTTATTTAAAATATAAATATTTTGTAACAATGTAAAAGAAAACGATAATCCAAATATTATAGCCTTATGTTATGATAATGTTTTGCCATAATGCCATAGTGCATCTTTAGTCATCCCCACACTCACATTCATCCTCTCCATCATTTATTTTCAAGAAACATTTTGTATTTTGATGGCTGTCTTGCCAGTAATGTTTCACAGTTTAATCATTTCTTTCATTCTGTCTGCAAAAGAGTCTGTTTGCTGTGTATTTAACAAAAGCTAAATGCTTGCTTAATTGGGCTGTTAACCTGTTATGCTCGTGATGGAGTGGGATCGGAGTGATCTTGAAGTGAGAATAAACACAACAATCTGACTTTCACAAAACCGCCAATCGTTCCAGGCAAAATCACACAACTCTGCTTCCCCTCACATACTCTGGGGAATAATGGCGACCACAGACGAAAAAGGGATCTGTATTCAGCTCACTCCCTCAAAGTGTTTGGGAAGGAAGACAAGATCAGACAATCCCAGAATGTTTTACTCCTTGCCCAATGCACACATCTCAATATATCTGCCTCATTAAAATACAACAGCAAAGTCTTTATTGCGAGGCCGCAAATGAATATATTTCTCAATCCAATTGCCTTATTTTTCTGCACTGACTGATGTGTTTTCGACTGAAGTCCAGTGCTGCTTTTGATAGAGCAATACATGGGGCTATTGAGGAGCCATCTCTTAGCTGGTAATGGCCGTGAATGGCTTTCATTGTTTTTTAACTTCTGCCATCATTTGTCTGGCGGTTGACAGCCTTTGCAGTGGAAGCTCACTCTGCCAGCCATAATTATGCCCAATCACTGCTAGAGTGATGAGCGATGTCAAACGCCACTTTTTTCTCTCTGTCTGCTTTGTACCGATAACTTCCTTCTTGGCATTTGAAGTGCCTTCTCGCTTTTGTTCTGTGCTTCTGCCTCTATATTCATCTGTCTTTGTCATTTCATTTTTTCCTCCCTCACTTCATGTTCCTTTTGTGTCACGTTGCCCCGTTCGCGAGCAGCAAAGGGATTACGACCCTGTCTTGATCGTTGGAACCATGACAGAAAGGAAATATTGTAACATATGTCCACAGGGCTCGAAAGATACTGCTAAGTTTAACCGGTGACGTGGGCCAGGGGCAGTTGACTCGCACAGCTATGAGGCCGGAACACTTTAATAATGGCTTTGCCCTTGAGGTTTTACTCGTTTACTGATGGAGGCTTCCTAAATGAAGCTCATGGCTGACTGGGCCCTGTTCAAAAGGAGCTGTGTGACATTGACTTCGACACAGAAATTGATGGCATTGATTTATGATGTACATGAAGGACAAACAACTGTTACAACATTTTCTATAAGAGAGATCTTTTTGAAAGGGAGCTGGTGTGGTTCAATAGGGATGCGGGCAAAAGTGCAGGTGCAGATGGAGTTGATATATTGAATAAAATGTAATATCTGGCTTTATGTGTATATGAAGTTTGGGGTCAGTAAGTTTGTTTTCCATGTTTTCAAAAGAAGTCTCTAATGATGGTAAAACTGAATTTTTGACAGCAGTGATTACTCCAGTGTTTAGTGTCAAATGGTCCTTCAGAAATCATTTTAACATGCTTTAATATTTTAGAATTTTTTTTAAAGCAGTTGTGCTGCTTAATTTTGGTGGAAACATTAATACATATTTTTTTTCAGGATGAATCGAAAGTTCAAAACAACAGCATGTATTGTTACTTTTGATCAATTTAATTTATAATTGATAAAAGGATTACTGATCGCAAACATTTAAAATGTAGTTTTTATAATAATCATCAAAAAAGAGGGATAAACTATGAACTAAACTAATATATCAATAAGAAAATGTTGTATACATCTGTGATGGTTTATTGCCTTGCAGTTTTTAGGCTAAACTATTTAGGCTTTTTTTCATTTTTGTTGTGGTGTCTGTCTGTTTACTGAAGGATAAAAAAGCACTGTGCTTGTTCTGTAATAAAATAGATTTTTCCAGGTTATGTACTTTTGATTTGTTTTGTGTTAAGCAGTTACAATTGGCTGATGTTCTTTTTATTCCACTCCTTAAGTCCTTTGACACAAACATCCATCAGTTCTCATCATCCTCAGACATTTCTGCAGCTGCTGTTTTAGACTCAGCATCAGTAATCTCCACAGAAACCCACACGAGTTGACCAGCATAATAATACTGTGCTTTATTGCTTTATTCATTTACTCTTAAAATACTATTGAAGTGGGTTTCCTTTTAGAAACATGTTGTTTAAATAGCACTTTTTAGCCTGTCTAAATCATATGCATCATTTCATAATATCAGTGGTAGGCTTATATATTGACTAGCTGGATTTTTCAGAGGGTTGTATGAATGTGGGTGAGCTGAACAGTGGAAGCCATGCTGAAATAAAAAAAATAAAAAAATAAAACCATGTGCCCTCTGGGAATATAAGTGCGTTACACTTGAGAAATGTGAAAGCTAACATAGTAACTGTGTGTTGTTGTGTTTTTTTTTCTTTTCTCCTTTGCTCTCTATTACACAGTGTCGGGAAATGGGAAAAAAATGCCCCAGGAGGGTTGCAGACACCTTCTTGCTATATGTTGGCCTCTGAAGTGATGTGCTTGCTAGTGCAGGCTTTGTGTAGGACTGCTTTTTTCTGTAAGAACAAGGTCCTTATTTTCCATCTGACATTTTCTTTGTGGAACTTTCTGTGGATTGTAATATTCACAATATTACATTTATAAACATGAATCATATGACATTTCTAAACAAAAATGTTACTACTACTCCAGATACTAAAACTGGGATGCATTTCTAAATTTTATTTTTTGCCCTTTTTATTGATAGAGACAGAGGACAGGACATGATGTGAATGTGATGGACCTTTTTAAGTTTATAAGCATTACTAATAAAAAAATATTAATGCATAAATTAGCTGTTTGAGGATTACAGATGTGGATTAAAGTAAGCACCTTCGTGATTATCTTGATTATTGACAGCATAGGTTGCCTGTACCTGGTTGTCGGCTTTGTGATAACTGTATGAAGTAAATGACAGGAAAATGTCACAGTATACCAACAAAGCTTTGTGACACATTTCAGAAATGTAATGCAATTTCAAATGTTTGAGACATTCAACTCAATCATCAGATCAATTCTGCATCTTGATCTAGAGAACTTTCTAGTCCACTTGTAAAACACAGGCGCTCTTACTCTGTCCTTTTATTTACAGCACTGCCCTGTTGTCCACAGCCTGAGAGAGATTGGAATTTACTGCAGAAAACAGAGCAGGTATCATGTCCTGCGCAGGGCGAGCGTGAACCCACAGATCTTTCATCTGGTGGATTAACTGAGATGGTGAAATACTGAGTGCGAGTGTGAAGCAGTTTTGGGGAAGCTGCTTTAACACTGCAGCTTGCTAAGCTACTCTTATTTTGATCATTCATAATAATTCACCTTTTAAAAATAGTCATGCTACAAGCTGCTAGCAAAAAAGTTTCTAACTACATTGATGTTATTTGGGGGTTTAAGTGTATAATTATCTGGTCATACTGTTTAATTCTTCAATTAGAACAATTGTCTGACAAAAACACCTTAATTAGAATGACAGCATTACATTGAACTTGATGTTTCAAAAAATATATATAATTGAGTTGAAAACATAGTGATGATTAGCAGCATTTAAATACACATTTTGCTTCAAAAAAGAAAATGCTGTGTTATAATGAATCAGTGAATCATTTATTTAAATGACCATGTGAATGAACTGGTTTACAAAAATGAGACAGTCTTTCCAGTGGTATATATGAGAGGACAGAGCATGTTTTATTATTGCTTCAGCTTGCTCTGTAAATGTATCGTTGTTTTTACAAAAATTAGATTATATATATATTTTTTTTTTTTGAGTAGCATATTTGATTTTTTTTTTTGAAGTATCATGTGAAACTGAAGACTGGAGAAATTGATGCTGAAAATTCAGCTTTGTGATCAAATAAATAAATTAAATTTTAAAATATAAAAAAAATGGTATTTTAAATTGTAATATTTCACATTATTGCTGATTTTACTGTATTTTTGACAAAAAACATTTAAAAAAAATCTTACAAACCCAAACTTTTGAATGGTAGTGTATTTTTGTAATTATATTATTATCATATATTATATATTTGTAATTAAAATTGCTCTTGAAAACAGCGTAAGCACTCTTACTTTTAGTTAGTACTTTCTAGCACTGGTGTAATGCTGTAGAGGTGAAGAGCTATTGTCGCTCATAGAATTGTCCATGCTCCCTTGCGCCCTCAGGAGCATTATGGGCATATGAACTCTGCTCAAGCCCCCCATTCCCATCTGCAGCAGATTTACAGCATTCCAGCCCTTGTGCCTTTCTGCGCTGAACTCGACCGCTGCCAGACCCTCTATGTGCGGAGAATGGTGGGTGTGACGGATGGTCGAGCTGACCCTGATGAAAGACCAATTCGACAATTCCCGCTGAAGCCCTTCATCATAATCGCCAGCAGAAGAGGATAAAGGCCAGGACGAGTTATAGGTAAAAAAGACAAGGCTGTGAATCATCAGCGCTTGTGCCGTCGAGAAGGTGTCAGTGATCCTGACAGGCCTGTGAAATGGCACTTACATGACCAGCCACAATGGTTCAAGGGCTTGTGTGAAACTGTGACTGAAACATAAATCGCAATCTTGTATCTTAGGGAAATTTAGCTTATCAAAGTACACAAGTAGAAACAGTTTTCGGCTTTGCAGTTAAAAATGGAGCATGTACGCCAATTCCCTAGTGGATTTTTAAAGTATCTGTACTTTATCAGACTGTTTTTATTTCAGGAAACTTCACTACATTCAAAAGAGTAAAATATCTGACTTTTTATTACACTCTGATCACTACTTTTACTTTTGAAACTTAAAGGGTCAGTTTAATGACAATTTTGTCATCATGTCATTTCAAGTCATTCCAAACCTTTATCATTTTCTTTCTTCTGTGTAACACAAAATAGACAGCGGAAACTCAGAGCCACACCCATATATTCACCATTGACCAATGGTATTCCGAACGTGTTTACCAGCTGGAATAACCTCTTCTGGAAAGCTCACTTTGGCAAACGGTTTCAAAATGCTGAAACAAACTCCAAACAAACTTTGGTTTGGCCTGATTTTGTTCAAAGTTACATCACACCAGTTCATTCTTCGATTTTGTATACTGGGACCTTAAAGGGATAGTTCACCCAAAAATGAAAATTCTGTCAATAATTATTCACACTCATGTCATTCCAAACCCGTAAAACCTTCATCTTTGGAACACAAATTAAGATAATTTTGTTTACTCGCTTTTGAGGCCATGTTAACGAAAGAGTATAAATTTCGTCCTTATGATCCGTTTAAAAGTGAAATGAATGTATGGAGTGGCTCAAAAGAAACAGTTAGAGCGGGAGATACACGCAAACACGTCTACTCCATCTGCTGTCCGGAAGTCGACCAACAATTAAGATATTTTTGATGAATTTCAAGAGCTTCCTGACTTCGCATAGACAGCAAAGCAACTGACACGTTCAATGCCCAGAAAGGTAGTAAGGACTTTGTTAAAATAGTGTTCACTCTCGTGAACGCATGGCAAAGACTGACACGGAAGAGAAGAAATTGTTGAATAAAATTGTTTTCTCGTAGCTTTGTAACATTATAGTTGAACCACTGATGTCACATGGACTTTTTTAACGATGTTCTTAAAAAAAAGAAAGCTCTCGGATTTCATCAAAAATATCTTAATTTGTGTTCCGAAGATGAACGAAGGTCTTACAGGTTTGGAACGACATGAGGGTGAGTAATTAATAACAGAATTTTCATTTTAGGGTGAACTATCCCTTTAAGAGTATCTGTACTTAACTCAGATACATGATTTGTGTGCTCCAATACTGCAAATCCCAAAGTACTACTCAATTCTAGCCAATCACTTTCTCACCATGTTTCAGTGTTTAGGTTTTCAAGATGGTTTTGTGAAAGTCTCAAAGTTGAATGTTTGCCCTTTTTGTGCCGGTTTCACCCTGCCGTTCCCATTCTGCTCTGCAGATGCTGCATGACAGGTGTGAGGGCTTTTAGGGTGCTGTTGCTAAATGATATCTGCTGTATGGGATCCTCTTTTCTTGTCCATCTTACTCGAGAGGCAAGTTTTGACAGGTCAAGCACAGTGTGAAGTTTGGTTGCTTCATCGATGGGGATGAACTTCCTGTGAACCTCACCGACTGTTTGTGAAGTAAGCAAACAAAAACCGAATTCTGACAGGGACCCATGTTTGATCACAAAGCTCCAGATACAGAATCCAATCTGGCTGGAACTTATCTAGGCTCGTAAGGATGCTGTTGAGGATCTAGCCGAGCTTAGCGGGACACTTATCATCCTCGCTTTAATCCTGGCACAAGAGACTGGATCAGAGGAGCATAAGCAGTAATAAAGATTAATCATCCAATAGAATAAATCAATAATGCGGCCCAGGTACAAAGCAGGGGCAGAGTTAGAGATGTGCACATTGGAAGAAGTGTTTCTATCACAGCTCAGCCAATGAGAAGCAAACAAATTTGAGTGGTAAAAGCACCCATCAGGATTGACAATGCACAAACGAATATTTAAATTAGAGGGTTTTATTTAAAATGCTAATGAGAGAGTTATCCATATTCAGTGGAAAGAGCTTGTTCAAGGTCATTGGAGAGCACAGGGAATCTGCATTACAGCTATGTAATTAGAGATGCGTCAGAGTTTAAATTGTTGCTCTTTCCGTGGCGTTCAGGAGGAAAAGAGCTCATTACTGTAATTAGCTGTTTTACCGGCATGGTTCTGCTCTCTGCCATGTGACCATACGTTTGTAGCTGAAAGCATCAATGTGTTGCTTCACATACTGCAGCTGTTTAGAACAGGTTAGTTTGAGCCTTAAGGAATATGGATGTTGCATATCCCAAGTGTTTAAGTTTAAAAATATATTTTTAATGAAACCGTTTGAGAATTTAGCTACACTGAGGAACTGTGCATGTTGATTTTTCTTTGATGTCACGCTATATTAGTGTTTCATGTTTATTATTATTATTATTATTACATGCACATCTATTGTGTATGATTTTCTGTGAGATTTTACTTTTTTACTGTTTTGGAAAGAAGCTAATAGGTTAATCCTGCAATGATGCATTAATTTGTCAAACATTAAAAAAAAGTCAAGGTTTAAACAAACGAATTAAGAAACAATGCTCCAATATTATTTTTATAATATATTTTTTTGAACATCAAATCAGCATTTGATTTCTGAAGAATCATGTGACACTGAAGTTTGGAGTAATAGCTGCTGAAAATTTAGCTTTGCCATCACGGGAATAAATAAATAAAAATAGAAAACCATTATTTTAAATTATTACATGTATTTAAAAAACAAAACAAAACAAAAACATCAAACAGCATCTACAACCAGTAATCAGATTTAAGACTTATGATTAGATTCAGGGCAGAGTTAAAGTTTGAACAAAATTCTTATTCTTATTTTTCACTAATTTTATTGGTATGTCAGGGCTGTGTTTAAGGTTTGGGAACATTTTATAATATAATAAGCTAATATGTTCTGGAACACTCTTTCAGGTGTCAAGTATAAAACAAAAATGTGATGAACAATGAAAAGTGAGACTTTCCAACACTAAAGGGCCATGGGATGAGTATCACAGCTGTAGCTGTACTATGGGACCTAGCAGTGCAGATGTTGCACCTTTAAAATATTTGTGGAACTGTTGTGTTGATGCCTAATGAGTGTGAATAAGGTTGTGTGTAATAAAGTTAAAAGGTGTCTTTAAGAAGGTATTAACGTTTTATTTCTGAGGTTAAATGAACGTGGTTTAACATAGTAGAAACATTATAGTCCCCTTTGTCTCACTATATCTTTGCATGACATCTGTCCTACCATGAAGTACATTTGATTAAAAGTTTTAGACCAAGAGTGTGTTCGCACACAGACGAGCACAGTTTTTTTTACAGACTATGTATTTTCTCCTCCACATCTGCAATGACTTCCAAAACATATAAATCCAGTTCCATGTATCCTGATTTTAAACACACAAACTCACCATTGATCACAGTGGAAATGGACATATGCAAATGTTTTATGGCCCCTTTAATTCAGTAATTGAAAGACCGTTTCAGCTAAATGAGTGCCACTCAGAAAGGCTCCCACTCAGGTGAAACACTGATAATGGCCCCTAACTGCTTCCTGGACTCTGGCCCAAGTGGGCAAAGAAAGCTCCATTTTTATTTTTCCATTTTCATTTTAGGACTTAAATATTAGCGCAGCAGTTCCCTCTCGATTAGCTCGTAACAAATCAAGTGTGCAACCCCATGCTGCTAATTTATGAGCTAACCCACAATGCAAGGCTAAAGAGCCTGGCTGGAGTGCTTAACCAGGAAACTTAAAGAGAAAATGTTATTATCAAACTTGCATTAGGAAACGGAGCAGAAAATGTTGGTGGAGCTAATAGCCTTCTGTTTTAAAGAATATTCTTTGTTCAGTTCTCTGCAGCTGTGACTAAATGTGCCTAAATGTGTTTTTATTATAATATAGAGTGCGATATCATTATATGAAGCCATAATGGAATTATGGTATATGATGGTAATATTTAGTGGGATTAAAATATATTTTATGATTCTCCAGCACTCCAGAAGTCTCTCACAGTTTCTCTCTACACATCGATATTGAAATGTCATTTGGAAAATGTTTTTGTCAGTGTCTAATTGTCATGCAAGTGTTCTGTTTGATGTGTCATAGTTGTTAAAGGTTACTTCAGAGGATAGTTCACTCAAAATTGAAATTTCTGTCATTATTACTCATCCTCATGTTGCTCCAAACTTGTATTACTTTCCTTATTCTATACAGTATTTTGAAAAAAACTTTTCTGTTCATATAATGCAAGTCAATTGGGTCCAAAACAGCATTACACCCCATTGGCCTTCATTGTATGGACAAACAGCACTAAGACATTCTTAAAAATATCTTATTTTGTGTTCTGCAGAAAAAAAAGAAAGGGATACAGGTTTGGAATGACTCAAGGGTGAAAAAAACATTTTTCATTTTCGCTTTAACACCTTTCCCTATAGAAAGAAAAAGGAAAACACATGAATTTTCAAACGTGCACACAATGCAAGATTTAAGGAACTAAGATATCATAGTTGCCTGCAGTAAACCTTTTCACAGAAGAAGAGCTCACCAGTGTTATGGATGTGGTTAATTATACTAGACCTGGGTGATAAACTATTCTAATTTTGCACAATCTGAGATAAAAGTCTTCCTCCAGTGCTTCCTTAATTATTCCTAACATTTTTTTTTCTGGTGTATGTTTATTCTTATTCACTGAGATAAGCTTGAATGGACCGCAAGCTGTTACCAGCCCCTCGAGCCACTGGTGGTGTTCAGTGATTATCAATTGCAGTTTTTCTCCAGACCTCCTGGGGGAGTTTTGACATCTAATTAGCAGTAGCAATAATAGTAGAAGATATTAATCAAGAATGTCTGAAATACCTGGAGAAAGCTATCCGTTTTCATTCCCATTTATATCAATTGCAGTTGCTCTGCTAGTCCAGAACCCACCGTTAGTATGTGACCTGCATGCTAACATCTTTGCTCAGTTCTGCCCCCAGGTTTTTTTTTTTTTGTTTTTTTAAGCAAGTCACCTGAGCTGTAAATGCCATGTAACTAATCAATCTGTAGCTGCAATAAAATGACATGTGTGACAATGTTAACTGACTGATATCACCGTCAGTAGTGACTATCCACTATGAGTTGTGAGATCTGATAGGCAGCAGACAAGAAAAACGAAAGTCAATTTCACGCTTTTAAGAGCCCTCCAAAAATAATCTGTCACTGGTAAAACATCACTGTGCTATAATCAAATATTTATGATTTATATGTTGCTTGTAAAAAAAAAAAAAAAACTTTATTTCACCAGAATGCACAGCTAATTTTGAATGTTTTTTAGTCATATTATTCTAGTTACCATATAGTTACAAGATCTAACCAACAGGGGTTAACTGGGTCATTGTAATTAATATTAATAATGAGACGTTTTACCTTTTATGTGGTCCTGTCATCATAGTCTATAGAACATCATGCAGACTGTACATTATAGTTTGCATTTTAGCACCCTGTATAGCTTTTCACAAGGTACCGTAATTTATTTGATTGCTATCATTCTGGCAGCAATTTGACAGTTGCATACAATTTAAAGGGTTATGAAACCCACTATTACAACTATTCTTAGCAGAGTTTTGAAAAATGCTGAAAAGTGGAAAATACAATAACACCTTCTGATCCAATCAACTTTATAGCGCTCTCATTGAATTAAAAGCATCAAAGGTTCCCCTAAATGCGTGCCACTGCATGCATTAAAATGAACAAATATATCATACTGTACATGGTTTTGTAAGCTCAATGTACATTACACAAATACACACATAACCTGTGATGGCTATAATTTAATGCACAAATAAATCCACAGCCATTTGCATTTGTACTCTTTTTTGATCATGTACATGACATACTGTATATCAATGTGCTGTTTGCAGCATTTTGAATAACTTTTGTACATACTGTTGGACCTTGAAATCGAAAATAGTGCCAAAAAGCTCTAAATTAACCACTTTTCTCCTGGAATTAAACTTAAAGGATGTGCTCTTTGAAGTCCAACAGAAATGCCTCCAAATTTGTCGTAAAATCTTAGAAAATGTGGTTATGTGTTTCATGAGCCTTATAAGGCTCGTAATGCACAGCCTTTATACTTCACAGGTTTTTCATTTACACTTGGTTTGGATATGATGTTCCAAATAACCTACACATGCAACAAATTTCCATTTGAAGGCCAATAGCCTCCGTCCTCATGCATCCTGAGATATAAAAGCGAGTGCAATGGCCTTATGGTGGGATTGTGGACACCTAACTCAGCCAACATAGATTAGCGGAAAACAGGGACATCCTCAGACATAAAGGACAACGACTAATCACCCCATAAAACAAAACATCCTCATTCAACTCGACACTTTAATACTTTATTTGAACGGCTGGCCCCATAATTGAATTGGCCGTGGTGTATTGGTGGGGCAGAATTTACTGGCTCTGAGCAGTAGTCTGCATGATGGGAGTCAGAGAGGCTACCTTTTATCCCCAAAGATTGCCCATTACAGGGGCTAAGTGGCTTTTTTATGGCCTCCTCTTCACTGTTGCCCAGGTCTGAACTGGATGGAGGACTTAAAGGACTTCTTATGGTCTGGGGGTGTTGTTTAAAGAGGATCAAGGGAATGATGGCTCTCTTGCTGCACTCCGTCAATGTTATCAGCCCCCCATATCTTATGAGTCGCTCACCTTTTAGCGTCTCTTTATCCCGGCTTTGTGTAGAGATAAAACACTGGTTCTACCGTAAGAGGAGGCCCGATTCGATCTGTGATGTCCATATTAGGGGGTGAAAGACGACATTAAAGTCTTCCTGGCAAGCTTGCACTCTTTGTCTGAGTGGAGATTGGATGGACTAAATTTTTTACATTTTTATCCTCAGGTTGTTTGGATGATATGGCGTCCGCTATAACCTTCATTAAGGACTTCACTGAATAAAGCAAGCACCAGTGACTTAACACTCAAACTTTTGAGTACTGAACTATCTACACAAGTTTGTTAGGTTAATAATAATGCAGAGAACAGGTAATGTGCTGGTTTTACCCCAGTTCCCAATATGTTTGGTCAACAAAATGGAGTGCAGCTGAACACAAATGGTTGTCTATGTCTAGGTTAACTAATTTCATCTCTAGGTTAACTTGAATGGCAGAAACTAACACTTTCACAACTAGCTATTAGATTTTATGTTGGCTGTAAGGGTGGGTGGCATTTGTGATGCTAGTAAAATAAGAATTGTTAAATTCTAAATCTTTTTCACATGAAGTGTCTAATTGAAGTTTTGATTTATTAGCTGATTAATATAGCTTAAGGATTAATCTTATTTCAGATAAATCAAATATTTGGGCTCACTGTAGACTTTTTCTTTAAACGTTATTCTTGAGAGATAAAATAATCAGTATTATATAAATGTGAAAGTTATTCAGATTTAATAATACATATTATAGGAATGATAGCATTGCTTAAAAGTTTGCTCTTATTTGAGATACATTGGTTTAATATAATTTAAGTTTTACAGTCGCCCCCATCCACCTACATGGTCTCCAAAACTGGTCTTAAATTCATTAGAAGAGATTTAATCTTTCTCATCTTCCATCTATTAATGATACAGTTGCATTTGGTACATATACATTTTTCCTTACACCAAAAGCTGGCAGGTAGCTCAATTAGTAGTGTGTGATTAATGAAGAAAAATTAAAGAAATGTTAAAATTGCCCCCTTATTTCATTCCCAAAACACTGCATGAGAGTGTGAGAAACCCAGAGTTTAGAAGGTAAAGCACAAATGCAGTGGAACAAACTATTTTTTTTCTCAGCTACTCCAGACTGCCAGCAGTATTTTCATACCAGTCCTCTCTTGCTGCCAGTAAGAGCTTCCTTATGCTACTTATGGTGGAGCATTAAGCCAATGCCAGCCACTGCAGCAGCCAGACGAACAGACAAGTTACAGTAAAAATGTCTCTGTTGGCAGACATTTCAGCCAGGCACTCAACTGAATTTCATAGAGAACCTCTGCCAGTCGGCAGTGCTTCTTACATTGGCAAGACAAATTGCTATTTCCTCTAGCCTCTGCTAAATTAGCCTCTGCAGGATGATCGCCCCATAAACATGTGCCTTCTATGCTGGAAGACTACACACTCAGTTGTGAAAATGCATTATCCTGTCTGACATTAGGCCAGAAAGAAAATAACTTTTTTGTGGAGACCTGGTACCTTAATTTATAACTTAAGCATGAGCTGTTAGGTTACTGATTATAGGAGAGCTTATAAATTGTTTAATGTATAAAAAACAAAAAAACTTGTTTTTTTTTTTTTTTTTTGTTAAGAAATTAATGTTTATTTTAACTTTTTCATTTCAAAATTTGAGGGGTCATATTATAATTATTATATATAAAAATTCTAATTTTATATACATATGCATTTCCCTCCCCTATCTCTTACCTTAAGAATTAAAATTGACATTTATACCAGTTTTACTTTAAGATTTCTATGGAAATGTCTTCTTCCCCTCCCCCCCAAAAAAAGACTTCTGGACTGGGGAAGAAATTTTGCATTTTGAAAATGATTGAATGTTTTCTTATTACACAGTGCTCTGGAGTACCTGATTCTGATTGGTCAGTTGGTAGTCTTGCTAGCTAATGTCTCTGTAAGTGCTGCCTTTTTTCTTAGATATTAAAGTTAATGTAAATTCAAACAATATTTTGCTATCTTTTTATGTACTTTTTGGTAAGCCATATAAAAAAATGGATAAATTACAGTCAAACAGTCATTAGCAAATAAAATAACCCCTTCTTTGGGGTTGGGATCACAATGTTGCCTTATACTATAGTAAATCAAGCTGTTTATGATGTTGTTGTTGTTTTTGTCCATAGTAGTTGTAGTTATTTGTCAGTTGTTGATGAACATACTGTATGTAAATGATAGATTGAAGTGTGTACTGTAAGAATTTAGCGTTTGATAAGCTGTGACTCTTCTTTTAAGCCGTGTGTTGTTTATTCAGTGCCGTTTAGTTAAGCTGCTGTGGACTTGCTGACTCAAGCAAAGACAGAGCCTATCCGCACCTCTTTGACTCCTAAAACCAGCTACAATCTGGTTGTGAATTAACAGGCAATGTGTAAACGCCTGCTGCCAGTATGCTAATGCCGTAAAGGTATGCACAGTCACAGATCAGCTTTTCCTGTGTGTGCACACGTAATCTCTTCTCTGCATGTATGGGTATGTGTGAGAGCCCACTTCCAGTTGCAGGTGGAATCACACTGTGCCTATTTAAAAAAGTTCCATCTGTTTTACCGTACCCCCAACTTAACATATTTGTGTGTATTTGTATGTACAGAATATCTGTGTGAGCAGTACTCAAGTGTGTATCCATCTACATGAGTTTGTTGTGATTGGATTTGAGCCTAGATATTAATTAATCTCAACCAAGTGCATTAGGGAGAATTTTTTTGGCACTTTCCCTGCTATTTCAAAACATGCGTAAACATATGAGATGCATTTGCGTGTGTGTATTTTGTGCTTGTGTGAGTATGGGTATTAATTAAAGCAGGGCATGCGTGGTACTCAGTGTTGGTTTGGCTGGACCACTTCATTGGCCTGTTTATTTGCCTCAAAGTGTGTTTTAGATATGTTTGAAATGTTTCGTCTTTGCAATAGTAATCTTTTGGCTCATTGTGGTTATTTAGAAATGAAGTATAAGATAGTTAGACTTTACTATTAGAAAGTATTAGATAAATACAGTACTGTTCAGACATTTGAGGTCAGAACGATAAAATAAAGGCTCTTATGCTCACCAAGCTCAATTTGCTTGATCACAAATTCTAAAGCATTAATGTTGTAAAATATTATTACAATTTAAAATAACTGTGAATTACTGTATGCTGTATATTTTACCTATAGTCATTACTCCAGTCTTTAGTGTCATAAAAACATTCCAAAATCATTCTGATGATTGGTGCTCAAGAAGCATTTCTTATTATGTTGAAAACATTGTGCTGATTAATATTCCATGATTTTTTGATGAATGGAAATCTTTTGTGTCCTTTAAAAATAAATAAATACATAAATAAAATTAATAAAATAATCTTACTGACCCCAAACTTTTGAATGCTGTATGTTATATGTTATATACAAAAATCAAGCATTATAGAAGAAGACTCAAAGCTGTTATCTTGGTAAATATAGGTTGCAAAAAGTATTGAATAAAAGGGGGCCACTAATTGTGGCCAACATATATTGGAGAAAAACATTGAAAACAAACCTTAAAAATATTTTGTGATTTTTTTTAAATGTATTATTATTATTTTTTAAATAAAAGACCAAATTATAAACAATGCAGATTTCTTTTCACAGCCTTATTTGCCCATATTGGGGGATAATAATTCTGACCTCAACTATATGACCCAAAATATAGCCTATTTATATTGCAAACCTTATTTTTGAAGACCAAGAAAGAAACTTTTGAGATAGCAAGTCATGCCTAGAGTTGGCTGAAAATTGCTGTACACTGATGCTTTCCACAGAATTGGAACATTTTACATAAAAGTAGAAAGAGGCTAAATTTAAATCTTAATGTGCCAAGCTCACACAGGCATATCCAAAAATACTGCACGGCTGTATTAGCAAAATATTGATTTGAGAAAGAGTGCAACTACATAAACTGGGGCACATTTTCTCATCAACAGTTTTGGTAATCCATTTCCACCAGCTACTTTGCTGCCATTCATAACCTCCTTGAATCCCCCTAGTCTGGTCTAACTGTGCACTGCAGACAGGAAACAATCCAGGCAATCTCCCTCTCTGCTTGAGAACAAAGTTTGTGTCTCTACTCTTTGCTGGATTGTAATCATATCACGGTGTGGGTAATTGCTATTTCCAGTTAGCTCAAGGGCAGGAAGACAAGCTTGTCATTTCCTTCTCTTTGTTGGCTGCCTGTCACAAGTTTAGTAGTTGATCACCTCCCCCAGATTCCCTTATCTGGAATCACAATAGTCTCATATGGGCTCGCTCTCTCCTGCCTGTCTGCTAATAGGCTTCTTAGGTCTCCTTAGGGAGTGCTTAACTTTCTGTAGCCAGCCACACACTTCTGTGTGTAGGGTCACTATTAATAAAAAGATGGGGGAGCAGAAAATAATTTGTAATGATAGTCACTGTTGAAGCTAACTGAGCAGATGGTTTTAAATGTGCGAGGCAACCTCGCTAACCTCAACTTTTTTGATGAGGAAATGTATCCTCAGTCTAAACTTCCTGAATAAGGCCGTCAATGTCATCAAGGGCCTATAAAGCATCTGTCAGTGCAGAAGATTCCAGAATTGCCAGTCATGCTACACACCAGGGATGTGCTCCATTCAAATTGAATTGAGAATGACTTTTCCAATTAACTGCTGAATTTGAATTGAATTTCAAATGGGTTGCAAACGGAATTGAAAATTGTTGTTTGAATTTGAATATAAGCATGTAGGATTAAAATGGTGATTTTGCTATGTAGAGGAGAAAAGGCTCAGACACACATTTTCGACATAAGCTGTAAGTGGTTGACCAATCACAACAGACTGGGCCAGCTGACCAATCAGAGAAGACCAGGTGTTTCAGAAAGGCAGGCTTTAACAGCTGAGCCAAAACAGCGGCTGCATCTGAAATTGCATAGTCTCTGAGTAGGTACTTTTTTGTATAAGTAATTACTTTGCGACCGTTAAATAAAGTGCTTATACTGTATATAGTAGAGTGTAATCCAAACATACTACATTGTCATGCTGTCATTGTCATGTGATTTACAAATGTCAGTTGTGATAATTCACTGTCATTCATAAATTCTCTCCCGTGGCCTCGCATGGGATAGAAAAATGTCCATCAGATGCACACTTCAGAATATCAGTGGAAATAGTAGGTCAAGGACTTTTTGCCTACTGTTGAATTTGGATACTGTATATTTGGACATACTACTCCATAGTATGGAAGTATGCGATTTCTGATGCAGCCATAGGTGTACTGTACTGTACCATATGCAAAATTTGAAAAGCATATGAATTTTAAATTATTTAAATGTATTAGCAGACCCCTAAAATAAAATTATGAACTTGTAAAAGAGCACAATATGGGCACTTTAACTAAAAAAAGCAAGATTTTGTCAAGACATGCTTTGAATTTTATTTAAAAATTTAAAAGAAAAAAGTTCTATCTACACTGCCCTCCAAAAGTTTGGAAACGCCCTAGAAAAGTGGGGTTTTGGACAATATTGGCATGAATCCTTTTTAATTTGTGATAATTTTGCACTGATAAGGGACAACACAAACTACGAAAACATATTTTATTACATAAACAGTTTATACATAGAAAAAACTTTGATTCAAAAATTTTCGATTCATCAAAATATCCACCATTAGCAGCTATTACAGCTCTGCATAATCTGGGCATCCGAGCTGTCAGTTTATTCAAACATTGACTTTGAATTGGCAATCAATTATTGAAGCTACAGTATTAAGGTGTGCTGACCCAAAAATCTTTTAAAAACCTGGGCCAAGTTTAAACCAGTAACCAGTCATCACAGCTGGCAAAGGGGCATGTCTGACTTTGACATGTATATATTGCCATTATTATGTTTTATTGCTGGTCTTCAATGATAATGTCAAGTTACTTTAATGTATTTGCACCAAAAAAATTATAAGGATTTATGCTGATATCATCCAAAACCACACTTTGCCAGGGGTGTTTCCAAACTTTTGGAGGGCAGTGTATAAAAATGTTATATTTATTTTATACATTTGATCTTATTTAATAAATGGACATTTGTTGATCATAGTGGAAGATCACTTCCTTTCCGGAATCCATTATATGTGTTGAATTTTTTTTTAAATTCCTCTTCCTGTCACTCCAATTCAAATTGCAATACAACTTCCTGTAGGTGTTGAGCATTCAATTCAGATTCACACTTATGAATTGGCAGGAAGCCAATTCTTCAATGTTGAATATTGCACCAGACTGCTATACACCATCAGCTCCTCACTGCATCGTGAAAATGGCTCTTGAACTAGGCCAAGCCCGCCCTTAGAGACGAGGTACAAGAGGGTGTGTGCGGGGAGATGCTCTACGATGTGCTGAAATAGCGTGCGAGAGCGTGTCGACATCCATCCTCTTCTGGGTCGCCCTCCTACCTGCCTTACTCTGCGCACCAGGGCCTTGTTGACATTTTCATCTGTGTCACCTACAATTTATGTACGGTTAGTCTTGTGCCTGAGCACACTCCAGAACTGTGTAAATGCAAGCAGGGAGAAAAAGAACAAATTGCTTTTTTAAATTGCCCGGACAAGTATCCCGCTCTTAGCCAATAAAGACAAAGTACATAGCTCAGCCCGAGGTGTGTTGCAGCGGGAGTCTATGTTTTCCCAGTCACGTAACGTACGTGAGGTAACAAATTATTTTCCGACAACAGACTGATATGATAATGACATGAGAGGCTTAAACTGCCTCTCATATTTCTTCATAAGGAAACTAGGGCGGCAGCATAAATCAAGATCTGTTGTTATGAGGAACTGAGGCAGGCAACAGTGTGACTTCATTTACAATAAGCTGTGTGTTGATGGGAGGATGATGTGGAGAATAAACCTGTGGACCCAGACGGAGCTCTGACTCTCTGTGGGTGGTAGCGGTGTCTCGGTCTGTTTAGTGAGCTTGGCCACTGCTGTCTCGTTCATCATTGTTAACAAAGCACAATGTTATCTGGCATCAGTCGGCTTCGTCCACAGATTTCTTGTGTTACTAATCCAATGAAAGCCTGTTTCCACCTCAGAACAAAAACTAAATATGCAATTGCAACTAAATCTCAGAATTTTGATTTTATTTCTTGTGATTGCAACTTTGTATGATTGTATCTTGCAATGTGACTTTTACATCCCACAACTGCTATTTTTATTTTTTGTATTTTTTTGCCTTTTTTCTTGTAACTGCGATTTTATATCTACAAATGCCTCTTTAGAAAGGAAGGGACTGTCTGAGTGACATGAAAAGTGACCAATCAAAGTTTGTGTGACGTTTAGAGCGGTGGTCCTTAACCTTTTGACTCAAAGGCCCCCTATTGTCCAGCACAATTAATCGAAAGCCCCTCCATATTGACATTGATATTTCCTCTGGTAATATTGCTGGAATTATGATAGCGCTGCTTGTTTTCAAAACCTTTTTTATTACCAGAATATCAGAGGCATTGATTACAACTTTATATCTTGCAATGTGAATTTTACATCCCTCAATTGCCACTTTATTTATTTATCTTTTGTTAGTATGACTGTATGTCTCCGAATTCCTGTTTTCCTTGTAATTGCGACTTCATATCTCACAGTGGGACTTCTAAAAGGAAGGGGCTTTCTTAGTGACATAAAAAATGGCTAATCACAGTTTGTGTGATATTAGGAGCAGTGGTCCTCAGCCTTTTTGACTTGAAGTCCAACAATTGAGGGGGGGGGGGTTATTTCAGTTTACACCTCGATTTGTGTGTGTGTTTAGCATTTTAAGTTTATTGTATATAAATATAGTGCAAAATAAAATAAAGTGGATTTCATGTGGGCCTATTCTTATTAAAGGTTTATGTGTATAAAAACGTCCATTTATGCATAACACGTGCATGTCTTTCAGATGCACAAAATAGTGTATCTTGTCAATTTTTGCATGTTTCCTGTAATAAATATTTATTTAGAAGCTTGATGAAAAGAGGAGCACCTGCAAAATGATTTATCAAGGCTGAAAATAATTTTGAAAATGGGATTTGCATGTGTATTCAGTATTCAGATCAGAAAATATGTGGATGTGTAAACAAGACATTACTCAGCACATTCATTAAAAACCTGTACACGTAGACGTTCTGTAAAGCTAGCCAATCACATTAGAGTTTGCAGTTGTGAGAAAGCTGCATGTGATGGATTACCTTCAGTTCATGGATGTTGCTCGATTTGGGTAGTTCTCTTCACTGACTTCTCATTGTGTACTTGGATAGGTGTCTTTGCTCATAAAGGGTTAAAAATGTGAAAGGGGTGCGGAAATGTGCTATTGTGCCTAATTGCCTATAATATGCGTTATGCAAGTGCAATTATGTAAGTAACAAATCAAAACCTTCTTTTATAATTCAAAAGTGCAGTCCATTCAGCTATAATTGTGGACTTGACCTTGGTGAAACCAGTGTACCAGCTGTAGAGCGCCTGTTCCATATCCACAGCAGGGAACCATCATTAA
The DNA here is from genome assembly GCA_027422415.1 of Schizothorax lantsangensis. NCBI lineage: Eukaryota > Metazoa > Chordata > Actinopteri > Cypriniformes > Cyprinidae > Schizothorax > Schizothorax lantsangensis. The sequence continues at coordinate 26,478,084 of CM049848.1, read as the reverse complement.
ACTTCCCTTAATATGTCAGGTTTGGGAGACTAAATGCATGTATTACATGCTTTACTTAATATTTTGTACATTTTGATTTTTATTTGATTTTTTTATATATGTTCAGCAATGGCAGCTAAGCGATATAATGTAATTTAACCTGCTAACCTTTTGTGCTGGCACAAATTTATATTCATTAGCCTGCTTGTTAGTCCTTTCCCATGTGTTAACAAAGATCACAAACTAATGGCCTCCATGTTTTGCTCTCCAGTTCTGTCTGATTATAGTGAGGCAAACACAAGATAATCCTTATATCAAATAATCAATCAGAAATCCCCTGCATGGTAATAGAATTCACTTCCTTATATGCGATTGTCGTGTCTTGGTGTTTTGCATGCGTTGTAGCAGGCGGTGAGCTGTAATTATCTCTGGCGTTAGACTGCTGTCAATCCATATTCGCCAGAGAACCAGACCGCTTTTCAAGTGTGTGCTGATGAATTATAACATCTATTTGTTTCCTGTGGTGTGAGGCCTCCCCAGAGCCGCTGTTCCACACCTGGCTTTAACATCACAGACTTTTTGATAAACGTACCTTGCCCCTAGATGAGAAAGCAAATAAATGTCTGTCAAAACATCAGAAATGCTAAATGAACGTGACACTTTTTGTCTTTTCCCAGGAATGCAGTTTGTGTTTGATATCCCTGATGAAATTGGCTAGGATGTTTTGACGGATTTGTACTTCAAACAAACTTCTAATTGAGGACTTGATCTTCATTGTGTTGGTGCTTGATTTCCAGCCTACTTCACACCCACATGAAAGAGCATAAATGCCAAATATTGTTAATATACAGTACCAATGGCAGTATGTAGTTTACTGACATAGTGAGGTTTAATAGCAAGTGTTTTGGTCACACTTTATATTTAGGTCCAATTCTTGCTATTAACAAACCATTAACTATGACATTTGCCTCAATAAACAAATTGGCTGGTTATTAATAGTTAGTAAGGTAGTTGTTAAGTTTAGGTATTGTGTAGGATTAGGTATGTAGAATATGGTCATGCAGAAGATCTCCTTTCAAGTACTAATAAACAGCCAATATGTTAATAATAGGCATGTTAAGCAGCTAGTTAATAGTGAAAATTGGTCCTTATATTATAGTGTTGCCAGGGTTTTTAATGCAAATTTAAAATAGATTAAGTGCATTGTGATTAAACCGTTCTCTGTCTGATCCACATCTAAATGTCAAATTTATATTTTTATTTCTGGAGTGGTTATATATTTGTATCTGCCTCAGAGTATTAAAAAAATAATAATTATGACTTTATTTTTTTACAATTGCATCTTCATATTCCACAATTGCCACTTTATAGCTGACAATTGCAGTATTATGTCTCTATAACTGTCTCTATATTTCCCAGTCGCTGCTTTATTTGACTTTATTGCAATTTTAAACCTATTGCAATTCCAACTTCATATCTTACAACTTTTTATTGTTTAAAATTTAAACAAATTTAAACTTTTAAAGTTTAAAATTATGAGCAAAATTTTATTGCTCATAATTTTGAAGTTATCTACACAATTCTAACTTTTTGATTTAATCTCACAATAACATTTTTTGAGAGGGTGAAAACAGGCCTCCACTCTTCTGTGAGAGCCCATGTCAATGCCAAACCATCACAGCTAAGTCTCATCATTTTTGTACAATCAGTCCAGAACAGTACAATGTCCTTTATATTTCTAGAAGATTCCATGCATATAGTCAGAAACACGCGACTGTGGTGGCAGGTGTTGTCCGTGCGCTTGTCATTACGGCACATTATCTTCCATCAGCCGCACACATCAGTCTTTTTTATTGTTCAGCCATGCCTGGCATTGAGATGAAAGCCACGAAAAACGTGCTCTGTCATCTGCTCTAACCGGTTTATACAAAGTGACTGTTATGTGTGTGCGGTTCAGTGCTGGGTCGGTATGCAGTGCCTGCTGTTGTCGGAGGTGAACGGGAGGTCGTTGTCTGAATGCTTGTGGTCCACTGCTTAAGGGACCTGTCAAGTCTGTTCAGTGTCAAATAGTGCTTTCACTCATGTTGTCTCTTTGTTGGACTTAAAGGTAAAGTGTGTAATTTCTGATCCTCTAGCATCACCAAACGATATTGCAAAATAATGTATTTTTTCAAACAAGTTTCCCAAACACTCCCCCTGTCTACCACTCGTGGTAGTTCTGCCACAAACTCATGCCAACGGTTGAGCTAATGATGCTGTGTCACAAAGTTTTCCAAGCACCACGGTATTCAAACTTTTCTGTAATGTTTTTCAGTGTTTTTTTCTTTTTTATTTAATTTGGCACATGGAACATTTACAATGTTTTTTTTTTTTTTCAATGCAGGGTTTAGCTTTATTTATTATTCATTATGCATTATTCAATAAAACAGAAATAAGATATGCAGATTTCCCCTCTACAGCTTTATTTATGCTTTTCAAAAAGAAGATGTGTCATTTTAGCTGAATTTTCTGTAAAAATTTTAACATAACTACAATGCTTTGTTGTTACCACAATGTTGCATTTCTAGTGTTTTTCTTAATTTCCTATAGTGTCTTGGGGAAAAGGTATCTGCTAAATGAATAAAGGTACATTATTTAAATGTTCATTCATTATTCCACTTTATTTTCTGCCTTTCCCCCAATAATAATTGGCCATATAGTAGTAGAATTATTAAATGAATATTAGTATTACTGTATATTATGTGATAATTCTGTTTTGGCAGTGTATAAAAGTTTTTCTAGTTTCACAACACACAACTTGTTGGGATAATGTATATAATATCCAACTTAACTAAACTAATGTTAACTAAACTTATCATTTTAAGTCAAGCATGAACACTTTTTTAAATTGATTACTAATGATTAAACACATGATTGTACATCTGTAATGTTACATTTAGTTGTTGTTGATAACTAATCGCAGCAATAATTTTTTACAGTGTTGAAGGGGGGAAATGAAATTATTTTAACATTTAAAGAATTACTTCACCTATTAACTAGGCCTGTTAACTTTTTAAAAACATTTTCTAATGTTTTGCTCTTCCTTGGCCTTGGTAACCACAGTTTCTTGTTTAATTTCATAGTTGCTTTAGTTGCTATTTTTATAGAAAGACTGTTGATAACTAGTATTATCGTAATAATGTCTTGGACAATTACACTGGAGTAACAATAATAATATTTTGGTTGAAACTGTGTTTACAATGGTACATTGTTATTGGAGAGCTGCTTTAGTCCTTAGTCTATAAGAACTTCTCTCTTTCCATGTTCTGCTACACTTTTTCTTTTCATCATTTTTGTCCAGTATAACACTGTACTGCTTGTATGTCTAGATAGACAACCTCTCTCCTTTTTAGTGTTGTGTGTGTGTGTGTGTGTGTGTGTGTGTGCATGTCCTTCACCAGTCAGGCAGAAATATGACAGCCACAACCAGGCTGATAGTTCTTCCAAATCATGGCGTTCGGCCCTGACAGCTCCAATCTCCTCTCACTTTCCCTCGTTCTCTCCCTGCCCACAGAACAAGAGAGAATGATCTGGCTGCTCTGTTTCTTATTTAAATGAAAATATTATTACATTATGCCATGTTTCATTTATCTGGAGATGGAGTCTCATAGAAATCCTCTCTCCACCATTGCACTCTCTTTCTCTCTCTGCAGCCATAAATGTATTGCATTTTTAGGTGGTTCACTTACATTAGAAGAATGAGGCCGTGTTAATCTACTTCATTTTGTTTTTCATCTATCAATCTTTTAATGGGTGTTTTTTCAACAGCAGGCACTTTTATTTCCCAAGGATTGATTTTTACTAACAGAACAGATTTTTGTGTTACTTTTGCAACATTTACAAATATATATATATATATATATTATTTTTAATATAGATTCTTTTTTATTGTCCCTGGACCCACACTTTCAGTCTTCAAATAAGAAAATCCCTTATAAATATGTTATTATCTGTAATAAAGCAAAGAGTTTTTATAAACTCACATATGCTCGGAAAATAAAAACTGAAGTTACCTTTATTTATTTATTTATTTTTATATATCTAAAAAATATATAAATATACAAAATGTTGTATGTTTATGTTCAGGTACTGTGAATATTCAGGAAAGAAAACACAAAAATTGTGTATATACAAGTTTTTATTGTAAAAGTTTAAAAAGTTGTTTATTCTAAAAGTCCACAAGGCCAAATATGCCCATAGTTGAAGAAACACCTTTCTATATTTGACAGGAAGTCAGAATAGATTTATAAACTTCTACCTATTTTTACACGTGCAGATTCACACAAGTCTATGAAATAGGCATACAGTATGTCCCCTGTGATATATCTGTAGCAGGATGATAATTGGTTTTCATATCAAGCGATATGATTGTGATAAAGATGAGGATGAATTCTCGACCTTGTAGTTTTAAATACTTCTGTCTAATGACGGAGGGAGAGAAAGAGAGGTGTGGGGTCTGAGTGGTAGGAAATGAGCGAGCGTGAGAAAGAGAGATTCTTCCATAATTACAAAAACACTCATTAGAGTTTTTAATTAGCTTTCTGATTTAAACTCAGGAATAATTTCTATTTTATGCTCTCTTCAATCACACGCTCTTAAACTAATGAGCTCTTCCTTGCTTTATTTCATTCCATTTAATGCCTTTGTAATTGTGCGCATTTAATAAGGATTCGGAGCAAAGCATTAAATGTGTGCATTACAGAATGTGATCAGAGGAACGCGCACACACACAGTTAATCATTAATCAGTTCTCCGCGTTAAACAGCCTCGTACAAATGATGACCGCTGCTCTGTTAGCATGCCAATGAACATTGCAGCACATGTTAATACTAACTCTGTGTTTATTACTAACCGTGCTGAAACTGTGGGGTCTAAAAAACTGAGACCACTTGTGAATATGCTTCTATTTTGCATTTTTATTTAAAAGACATATTATCAGCAAACCAGTTTAAGAGACATTTTGATTTAAAAAATGTCTGAATGTTTTGTTTACATTTTGGGAAATAATGATTGTAAAGATGTGTTCACATGTATTCATCTATTTTACCAAAACCATATGCAGCATCATTACAAAGTAAACATTTTTAAGAACTTGACATGTTTATATAGGTTTACATATGGGGGAAAAAATTCTATGTTATCTCAGACTTTTGGACCCCACTGTGCCCTCTTCAAAATATAGGTTCTTTATTGGCATTGATGGTTGCAAGAAGAACTTTTGACTTCCATGGAGCCTTTCAACACAAGGTTTTTAAAGTGGAAAAAGGTCCTTTAGATTATTAAAATGTTGAGAACACTGATAAATGGAACTGTTCGCTGAAAGGCTCTTAGTGGAAGCCAAAAATGTTTTTTCTATGGTATCGCTGAAAAAAAAAAAAAACCTTTTGGAACCTTTATTTTTAAGAGTATATATAAATGCTTGTTTGTTTCTGTGCAAGTGCATGCATGTGTATGCGCATGTAACATTCATGAAAGCTATATTAGCATACCCGTGAAGTAGTGGCTATCTCGGTTAGCACATCTTAGCGCATATGTTTGTTGTTGTTGGTGTGGTGGATGTGAGCTGTAATGCAGAGTGCAGACTCGGGTCACAGGGGGTGTCAGGTCCCGCAGTGCACATGTCATTGGAGCTCTGTTTGCTGCTGCGACTCAAGCAGAACAGGCTGTTAGCTTTGCCCTTCGCGATCTCTAGAGAAACACGTACACAGTATCTGTACCCACAACACAGGCAGGGAAGTGTGCGGCATTCAAAACAAGCTCTGTCTCAGATCGGAAGGGAATGAATATCACAGCACGGCACCTGTGCGTGTCTGTTTACTGTAACGGGATGTGATGGCGAAGTCACTCTGAAAGTTGAGGCAGTGTTACAGCAAGACTAGTTCTTATTCTCATGCACTTTCAGGTCCTTGCAACACAGATCAAAAGGAGACAAGGAGCTTTGGTTGATTTGGGTTTTTTGTGTAGACAAATATGACCGTGTGCTGAAGGGCACTTCCTATAGATAGGATGGTCTTGTTGTACTGAATACCAGATATTCAGTATGACAGCATGCATGCAACATTTCTTTTGAAGAAGAGCTCTAAAAAAGGGCAAAATCGAGTAACTTTCAATGGATTTCTAGTTCCCTGGATGCTTTGCATGGGACTAGTTTGGGAATGTGAATGTGGAAGAAATATTCCAGGTTCATTTATGGCATAATGAAAAAAAAAAAAAAAAAAAAAAAGTGTCCTTCCATTTCATAAATAAATAAATAAAATGGAGGTTATAGTGGGACACTTAAAGGGGAGGTGAATGCCGAATGTGTTTTTAGTGTAAAAAATATCGCTTGGCAATCTTTTCTGTCAATTTTATATCCTATTTTACAACTTTGTTGCCATGACAATATAACTGATACTCTAAAATGACTACAAAAATGATTTAAAGATATACAGCTCAAATAATACTTAAAGTTGTAACAGAAGAATTAATGTATGTGCTTTTAGAAAAAACATTTACATTTCTGCTTTTAAATCCTTTAAAGGCCCCATTTACTTCCATTGTAAGTGCTTCACTATATTATTAAGTCAAATGAAATTTAATTATGAATTCAGATTAATTTTACTCAGTTTACTGTGCCCAGTTCAGATAAATATGTTCATTATGAAAATGTGTGTCATGAATTTAAATTGGGCTTATGATGCACTTATGTTTTTAAAATTAAAAATGTTGCTAGCTATCTTGTTTTTATCATTAATTGTTTAATTATATTTAATTAAAAAAATGTATTGTCATTAATTTACTTCTTATGATGAAAATAACTTTGGTTGAATGACTCTCAAGTCTCTCAATTTCATTTCTTAACTTAAACGTGCTTTATTGGTATGAGTAATATTTTTACATGCATACTGGTCAATCATTTGCAAATACAGTATACTTAAAGTTACAAATGGACTACGCTGGTTGAGTTGCGTGTTTTTTGATACACTACAAGGATTTGGTTTGTAAGAGTCAATTGTTGTGGAAATTTCCAGGTTTCCAATCCAGGTTTTCCACTTCCTGCTTTCTGCTTTCTCCAGGTTCACTGGTGAGAGAAACCCACCTTCGAGTAGTTCCTTTGTGATGAAAGTATAAAAATCTCACCTCTCTGCTAGTAACTTTTTTGACTGACACAGAAATTCTGAAAATGTCATTACCGTCCCATTGCCCTGTCCGTCACAGAGGCACAAATCTGTGTGATTTTCTCAGGTGGAGTATTTTAGTAAACAAACACACAAACAGGGGGACGGTTTGGTCTGAGGAAGCAGCACATAATTAGCACTTCCACTCCCAATTGGCTTTTCTTTAATAAAGTTTCACCCCATGTCAGAAAATAATTGGCTCGCTCACTGTTATGCTGTTTACTTTTCCTCTGCCTCCATTGTGGCGTTAATCTCCTTCGGATAAGCAGGTCTGCAATGATGTGTTGCTGTAAGAGGGGTTAGAGTTGTCCCCAGACAGACTGACAGACTTACAGACAGACAGACAGGAAGAAAGGAGACATGCAGGCTGGATGCACTCATACCTGCCATGCTCCCTTCATGCGGCTCTCTAATGGGAATACACTGAGACAGGCAAGACAGGAGGGCACAGATAAGTTTGGCTGGATGACAGCCATGCCGACAGAAAGACAGCTCTGGAGCTGTAATGAAAGAGAGAGAACAGAAAGGAATGAAGGGAAGGAGAGGTGGAAGTACATGAAGGGATGTTCCAGGACCTTAGCCGTCTTGCAGAATTTACCTTTTAAGCTTTAGCTTTAAGATCATATTTATGTGTTCAAAACACTGGTGTCTTTGGAATGAAAATGAGCCTAAAGCATCCTTGAAATAGCCTTGTGCCTTGATGGTGATTGATAAAAGGATAGTTCACCCCAAAATTAAAGTTTACTGTGTATGTATTTTCAAACCTGTATGACTATCTTTGTTTTACAGAAGACAAAATAATACACTTGGACATTTAACATTTAACAAGTGTTTAAATGTTGTTTTGGACTCCACTGACTTTCATTATATTGACAAAAACATTCTTCAAAAAATTGGTCACTGGTACTATTCAGACAATATTAGTGATTAGCTTGTGATGTTATGTACTGATTTGAACAAAATTAGGTTATCAGTAGTTTTCACTGAAACACTGTTGTTTGGATGTGGGCATTATGATTCCATGTTCTGGGTGCGTGTGGTTGGGAAAAAAATTTAATAATCAGGATTCGTGTGATAATTAAGGGAGCAATTAATTATTCATATTGAATGCTGCTATTTAAGTGGACATTATGAGGAACATTGTACATCAAATGGTGTGCTAGCTGTTATTTTACCCAGAAAAGAAAGGCAAAAATGTCCAAATCCATAATGAAGGTCCAAATTCAGCTTTAGTTTTGATATAGTATTTAACAAAGCTCAATGAGAAGTGTTTTGAAAATGATATACCATAATTACACAAATTCCTATCCTGACAGAATTAGATTTCTCAAAGAACACCTCAGGTAGTCGAAAAACTGTAAGTAATTTTTTTTTATTAAAGGTTGTGTGGGAGAAGTACACAGATGCCTTTGTCAATTAAAATCATAAAAGTGCATTACTGTTCAAAAGGTGTTTTATGTTTTTGACAGAAATATCTTATGCTCACCAAGGCTGCAATTATCAGATTAAAAATACAGTGAAACAGTTATACTGTGAAATATTATTACAATTCAAAATAACTTTTTCAATATAATTTGAAATGGTGGCAAAGCTAAATCTTCAGCAGTCATTACTCCAGCTGTCAATTGCATTTGACCTAGTACCTTAAGACAACTGAATGAACAGACTTTTTCCCTATGCTTCAAAGCCTCTTATTTTTCACTTGTGTCACAATAAATTTACATTTACATTTAATCATTTAGCAGACGCTTTTATCCAAAGCGACGTACAAATGAGGAGAACAATAGAAGCAATCAGACCATCGAGAGAGCAACAGTATACAAGTGCCATGACAAGTCTCAGTTAGTCTAGCACAGTACACGTAGCTAGGATTTTTTTTTTTTTTTTTTTAAATAGAATAGGTAAGTGTTAGTATTAGTTAGTCAAGTGCTGGCGAAAAAGATGTGTCTTTAGATGTTTTTTGAAAATGGCTAAAGACTCAGCTCTACGAATTGAGATCGGGAGGTCATTCCACCAGCTGGGCACAGTCCAGGAAAAGGTCCGTGAGAGTGATTTGGTACCTCTTTGGGATGGCACCAGAAGGCGTCGTTCACTTGCAGAATGTAAGCTTCTGGAGGGCGCATAAGTTTGAACTAGCAAGTTTAGGTATATTGGTGCAGTGCCAGTTGTGGTCTTGTAGGCAAACATCAGTACCTTGAATTTGATGCGAGCGGCTATTGGTAGCCAGTGTAACCTGATGAAGAGAGGGGTAACGTGAGCTTTTTTCGGCTCATTAAAGACCACTCTGGCTGCTGCATTCTGGATCAGTTGCAGAGGCTTGATAGTATATGCGGGAAGGCCCGCCAAGAGAGCATTACAATAGTCCAGTCTGGAGAGAACAAGAGCTTGGACAAGGAGTTGTGTGGTTTGCTCTGACAGGAAGGGCCTAATCTCCTAATGTTGTATAAGGCAAATCTGCAGGACCGGGCCGTTGTAGCAATATGGTCTGTGAAGCAATATGGTCTCTAAATATGGCATCTAGCCTGACTAGGATCTATAGGGCTCTATCTATTTGTTTAAAATCCAATATGACTCAAAAACAGTGAATAAAAAGCCATACAATCAGTCATTTAAGAGTTGTTGTGTGAATGGAGTATTGTTAAAATATAAAGCCACCCGGATAACAAGAGCACTCAAGGCCTACAGTATATAGAAGACAGTTCTTTCAACACCACTGTTGAACAATCATTTCCCACTTATAGTGTAACGCAATGAGAAATTGCTTCTATAAATGGATCCCTGCTGCTTTTTCGTCTCATTTTAACTATATCTTGATGTGTGGAACCTGAACGAATGACAAAAGCCCATAGAGTAATTGTCTTTGATGTGCACGGTAGACGCTGCTTAAAAGACCTGCAAATAACTGCCATTTTCAGAAACCTCCATCATCTCGATTTTTTAAAAAACTCATTGTGCCAGTGGTGTTTTTACAGGAGTAAAAAATAGCTCTGTGTTTTATTTTTAGTTTTTTTTTTACGCATCTTTACGAATTCAATATGCATTTAAAAGAACAGATGGTATTCTGATCGTGTCATCAGCATATTTCACAACGACATTTAATGCAATTTCATATCGGTATATATTTCCATTGATGCCTGTCATGCATTCCATGCTGTTATGGACTAATTCCATATGCAGTGTGTGTGTGTGTGTGTGTGTGTGTGTGTGTGTGCTTTGCACAGCCTTGTGTGACTTGGTATTTCTCAGTTTATGTTGGCTTTAGGTGCATGTCTCAGAAGTACTCACAGGTGTTTTGAAAATGATAAACACAGTTCATCGTCTCGTCTTGGTGTGTGGTGCACCCATACTGAATGCTTTTCCCTTTAAAAATGTTCAAAGAATGCCTTTAAGAGTATATTGTACTGAGGGCGAGAGAGGACTTTTCCTACTTTTTTATCATCGCCTACATTTTCACAATCCAGAGGAATTTTGCAGTGCCGTTATCTGCGTGACTCTCGGCCAGGTTTATGAGGAAGCTTTGCTGGGTTTGATAAGGGTCCTCAGGCCGTTTTCCCTGGTGTGAGTTTGTTCATCTAGCTCAGCAGGAGAAGTCAGGCATCATCACCACCTGCTACGGCCGGTAAACCAAGGAACCAGAAAACATCTTCCTCATTATCTCTCTTTCTGCGAGGACTTCAGAATCATTATACCTGCTAATCAAGCCATTTCGCTAATCCAGGTAATCAAGTTTGACAAATGTCCCCATAGGAAAGAAAAATGACAAATGAGATTTCTTTAGTATCTCAAATTATTGTCATAGGCGCTAATTAGTTGAATGTTTGCTTAACAGTGTCTCCATTTCTCTCAGGTAATATCACATTTCTCCTCATCTCGATAGTATCACAATCTCTGCTTTGATATGCCAACGCACCAAAGTCACACTATATTCATATGAGCCTGAACATTTCTCATGAGATTTTTCCAAAACAAATCATCAGAAGGTTAAAGCTGTATGTTCCTTCCTCTGCTGATTGTGTCTGTTTTTATTTAAGAAATTTTAGGAGACACTTTAAACTGAATTATGAACATTTCAAGTTGAAACATAACTCCATTAAAACCTCTTGAAGTCACTTGACTAGTGCAGTTTGTTTCCTGTGTTGATGTGGAAACAGAACGTTAGGGCTGGAAATATCAAAGAGCTTGACTCTTGTGCCCTTCAAGTACACTTGACACATGAATCACTTAGAGCAGTCATGTTTACAAGTGGAGGAACGACTTGGTGAGTTGTTACATTGGAAGTGGTGTGTTAAAACATTGTGGAAACAATGAGCTGTAATGTTGATTATATATAATACATTTAATCTATTTATAGAGGTCATTAAGTGGAAAGCAAGTCCAACTTGATATACGCGACATAACAAACACATGATTCAGAAATACGAGTTTTCCAGGTGCTCTTTAATGCAGCATCTCTCTTTATTATTTTTTTTGTAGTTTACATATGAGCCATGCTTTGCTATTAGCTAGTTGGTGGCGGGTGACATTTAGGGGAGGGGCATTCTCATTTTAGAGAGTATGTTATTGGACAAGAATCTGCAGAATGCAAGATGAGTCACCCGTAGACTCGTTTAAGATGAGCAAAACACCGGTGATCACCATGAGATACATACTGGTCGAAAATGTGTTCAGGTGATGTCTAACTTGCTTTTATGTATGCCCAAAATCTCTATCAATATAATTAATGATTTAACAAAGTGGGTGGAGGGATTGTTCAATGCACTGAAGAAGGACTTGTTGTGAAATGTTTGTGTTTTGTCCTACTCTTGATCAATGTAAAATAAAATGCTAATAAGAAGACTTATACAAATTTTTGTGAGTGCGGATCATGCTTCATATTTCTAAATATATGTAAGATGTGCCTTTATTAAACTAAAAATGGATAGAAAACATCATTGGGAGAAATGTAATGAGTACTATTTTTATATAAAAGCAACAGAATGTAATGTAATGTTGCATTTAATTTATTAGCAACAAAGTACATAAGGATGAATCATACGATATCCGTCTTGGATCTCACTGGTGTCTGACTGAACTGTCCATCTTTTCTGCAGTTACTTCACTCCTCTCTTCACTGCAGCTGTCTACTCTTGTCTACTTTCTGAGGCTTGGAGCATTTTAAATGAGTTTATTGCTAAAAGTGAACTTTTGTAAACTTTTAGGAGTACACTAGCATATAAATGACCCCAGAGCTAACAGACATGGACTACAAACCACAAAACTCCACATTTTGATTTGCTTTTTAGTTTCCTGATCTATGAAAGTACAACTTCTAAGCAACAACTTTTTCCTCAGGGATACTATTTGGATTCCAATATTGTGCTACAAATATACCCTAAGATATTTTAGATATGTCAAAATTCAGAACATCAAAAGAACCAAATGCTTCACGCTTAGAGGTATAATCATTACAGGCGGCCACAACTACAGCATGTTATATATGTGAAAGCATTGTAATGGTGTGATGTTACCCTCGAGTGTGCTCTCTTCCAGGTGTAATCTAATGGTCAGGTTGGCACTGATGTGTCGTTTACTGGGCTCGGTTCACTTTAATGAAACATGAGAGAGACTGCACTGCTCGGGCTCAGGCGGCTAATTAAACCAGGCTTTTATTTTAGCCCGTCATTTGATCTGATCCAATTAAACCTGTGCTGAGCGTAGCCAACATCAGCAGCACCTGGTCACACTCACTCTCCTCTTCATTAAAAAACTGTCACTGCAGTTAAAACGGGTCTAATATGTCCAGTAAACGGTGTTCGAAGAAAGCAGCCCATCAATGAATTCAGGACGACTTTTTTTTTTTTAAGTCGTCTTACTGTCTCTTGTAACGGTGCTTGATGCTGGCCTTTGATGCTCTTGGGTTCTGGTTTCTTGCAGGTCAGTGAATTTCAAGGAAGAGTCAATATTGTGGAGGCATAGTTATTCCCCTTGGCTACACAATCTATCTTTGCATGGATTTCCTGGAATATAATCACAGTATGATGATCTCCCTAGGACCAACGTTGAATCTGAGTAAAACGAGTCTGTTTCTGGAATTATTTAATTCTCCGAAACACATTCATCCTGTAGAGAGCCAGATGCGTTGGCACTATTGATACAAGCAATCACTTCTGTGCAGATAAACTGTCTTCATCAAATATAGCAAGCGGATGTGACTATTAAGGAGTGATGAGAATCAATATTTCATAGTGAATTTGAGTACTTTAGTTTTTCTCAAATGTTATTTTTTGAACTTTTTTATTGATAAGCATCTTTTATTGTACAGAGAAATCAGTCAGTTAAACGTAATAAAAATGTATCCTTCCCCATGCTGCCCGACTGAAATTGAACGGTGGAGTGAGAGTGATGTGTACAGTCTTTCCCCACTAGGCAAACTCATTTGGAAATTTCTATTTCACTGACAGCACGGCTTCCTGACATTTCTTTTCTCAAAACAAATCAATGTTGACATTTTCCGCACGCCTCCTGACCGTTAGCCTTAAGACTGGGAAGCCTTTGAGTGAAGGAAGATATTTGTATTTCCATACTTCACTCCCACTTTCTTAATCCATACTTTAACATTCTCTCTTGACTTGTGATGGCTGCTGTTTGCAGAGCTGGGGAAGGAAACCCCCTGCTGCACTGCTTTGAATCCATCGCTTTTTAAACTTTGCATATTGAAAGTCTTATGCATGTCTATGCTTGCCTCACTGTATAAAGCTGAGAACAACTAAATGAAATTAGAAAAGACTGATAACAAGGAGAGAGAAGGCAGGTGTTAGGAACAGTCACCGGAAGAAATCAAAGATGAGGTGATTTTTGTGTAGCAGCAGGAAGAAATGCGAGTTCAAGGGAGGCTATAGCTGAATGCCAACTCAAGGGTTTTCTGCTGTGATATACGTAGTGTGAAATGATGGATAATGCCACTAGTTATCATTAAGGCCAATTAATGAGCCAGTGAACATTTTACATTAATTGACCTTATGCATCCGTTTTTATTCTTTGCATACTTAAAGTTTCTGGTTTGTCACCAAGATAACATTATTTAACTGGTTAACATAGATTAGGTTTCGGCGAATTAGCAAGAATGAATGTGATTAGTGTTGAAAGCATTATTAAGAATGTGTGGAAATAAGTGATGAAACATTGATAATGTAGTGATATTACAGCTGTGAACAAATGTGTAAATAAAGTTATAAAATGAGTAAATAAAGTAAACAAAATTAGTTTCTTGTAAATATACTAAAGTTCATAATTGGAAGGTCAGATTTATTTATTTATGTTTCACTCACAGTATAGACTCTGCTACTGTATATTATTACGAAAAATCTATTTTAAAATGAATGCTGTTCTCTTGAACTTTCTATTCATTAAAGAATCCTGAAAAAGCGGTATTTATATAAAAATATAAAAAAGAGAGAAATAAAAATCACTTAAAATCCAGTTTTGCCAAAAAAAGGAATAAAGTATATTTTAAAATATATTAAAATACGAAATTTTTATTGTAATAATATTTCACAATATTACAACATTTAACTGTATTTTAATTAAATAAATGCATGGTGAGCATAAGAGAAGACTTTCAAAAAACATAAAAAAATATATTTACCAAACCCAAACTTTTTAACAGCAGTGTACTTCATATCCCTATACTTGCCTTAGAAAACATCACAAACATGTTGGAAGAAAGAGAACTTGGAAGACGAGGTCACACAACAGCAGAAAGTGAATTTGAAAGTGATTCAAATGAAGCTCATGGCTAGGACTTTTATGCCTATACACGTTCACACTCATTGAGACCTGGCAAGGGATGTACAATTTTGTCAGGGACACAATTGAGATTTGCCTTAATCTGACAGACCATTTATCTTAAACTGTGTCTCAGTATGATAGCAATCTCGCGCCATTGTTCATCCTCTGCTCTACCTGACTGAACGTTGAACTTCTGCCAGATCTACGAATGCAATGGGTGTCTGCCGTCCCCCGCCGCTTGCCGGATTTGTTCTGGTCCTTTTCTTCTCCTCTGGGCTTGTTCCTTGTTGTTTGTCTCCGTATTTTTCTGTATCTCGCTCCCCTTCCTCCCTCCGCTCCCCCTCCATCAGCGGTTGAGTTGATGATCAGGCACAGAGCAGATGCTCCCTGCCCAAGTGGCCATCTCCTTTGACTACCCATCAGGCTGCTGAAATGGGAAACGCAGCCTCCATGTGTGAAGAGCTCTGAGAATAATGCAGTCATTACCATTCCTGCCTGACCTGCCACAGTCACACACCCTTATGTGCTCCCGTATCAGGCACACAAAGCGCCGACCGCACTAGACGCTGCACATCCAAGGACCTCAGCCGCCAATGAACAGTTTCAGAGTGCAGCCTGTAAATTCGTTGAAGAGAGGGAGCAGAAAATAGAGATACGGCAGAATGGGTGCATGGAGCATTTGTAGTGGGTGAAGCATTCTTTGCGTTTGATTAGAGAGGCTAGGATGGAGAAGACTGAAATAAATGGAAGATTTACGAGCCGATTTTAGAGTTCATTCTGCAGTTGTTTTGAGGAAATGGGGTCTATTTTGTTGGAAAATCTTTTCCGTGGAAGTTGTGGAGGCTCTTGGCTGGGCATTGACATGCTCTGGCTGCTTGGCCTGTTAGAGCTTCTCTAACAGAGTTGGGAATTTCTCCCGGCTGCCTGCATTTGTGAATAAATGCTCCAGAATCAGCGTGTTCTGCTTAATACAAAGCAGGGATACCAAAAGTGTTTGTACTTTGGTACCAGGCTAAAAAAAATGCACTGAACTAAAATTAAAAACAAAAAAAAAATATTGATTTCAATTTGGCTCACATTAACATGTACCATGCATGCTCCTACAGGGATAATTCACCATTTTTTTTTAATTCCTTTCCTTTTTGTTTGCTAGTTTGTTTTTTGTCTATATGTCTAAAGATGTCTATATGCACACCAAGCTGCATTTATTTAAGTAAAAATACACGAAACAGTAATACTGTGAAATATTATTGCTATTTATAATTAATCTTTTCTCTTTTAATATATTGTGAAATATAATTTAATAATTAGTGCTGTCAATTGATTAATCGTGATTAATCACATCTAAAATAAAAGTTTTTACAAAAAATATGTGTGCTGTGTATATTTATTAAGTATATATAAATACACACACATACAGTAAATTTAAATGCATATATTTATATTCCTATCATTTATATTATATATAAACAAAAACTTTTATTTTGGATGCGATTAATCGTATGATGGCACTATTAATAATAATATATATATATTTTTTTTTTTTTGTGAGACATTATAAAAATCTTTACAGCTAATACATGTGAAAATGTGTTACTTTTGTGACATTTGTATAAATGTATTTCCTTTGTTGTTGAATTACCTACATTTCAAGCAGAGTATAATTGGAAAATATTTGAGATGCTATTCTTTTAATTTAATTGGCTAAAATTTGGATTTGTATAATGTATTAACTTTTCTTGCATATTACTTTTTTGCTAGTGAATAATAAGAATCAAATCCTGCTACTAGCCAGTATATGCACATGGTATTTCTTTTCCTAATGTTTCCAGACTCATGAATATGGCTTTCTTTCCAGTCATTTCACAGTTTATGGTCAAATCAAACATGTCACCTGCCTGGCAACAGCGAGGCAGACTCAGTCAGACGGAAAATCAAAGGACTGCATTCCAGTGATAGGCATTATATGGTGATTCTTTTCACTTTTTAAACATGCTGATGGATGTCTTGTTGATACAGCACAAGCACACTCACTTTCAGGATGAAAAATGTGATGAAAATCCATGACAAATGTGAGCCCTCTGCTTTCATTACAGTGCTTTCCATTCTATTAAAAAGAACAGAACATCTTATCTCCTCTTAAAATCATCTCGTATCAAACCTAACCTAAGCTGCTCCCAGCCTAGAGGAAAACTTTATTTCTCAGAACGTACTCTTTTGTAACTCAGGAAAATTAATGCATGAATCATTTGGTCTTGGAAGAAGTTGATAGAAGTGTTTCATATTGAATATTCATATTGACTTTTGCTATCTTACCAAATGCACAGTTTATGATTGTTAGGATCTCTTCTGATCTAGGAGAAACACCTGAGATTCTGGAAAACTCTTGCTCTCCATTTGATCTCAATGCTAGTAAAACAACTAAGATATTGAAGAGATTCTCTTGTGGTATTATAGTAAAAGTCATTTTTGTCCTTTGGTATGGTTGGTTTGAAAGCAGTTTTCTGAGGTAGTCTATGATATGGTTCATGTAAGCTCTGGTATGAAAGCTATTTATTCTAGCTTGTGGAAGGGAATCACTATGGATGACATACAGTAGATGCATCTTTGCATGCTTTGTAGTATAATGCATTTCTCATAGCTCCTCGTCTTTGAATAAATCATCATCATAGAGCATCTCCACGTATCTGTGGCAGACGGAGGATTATAAATACTTCCGTAACACAGTGAAACTGGCATCTTCTCCTCTAGAGTTGTTACCTAGTTACAGTGGTAAGCAGCTGGCGATAGTACTCATGGTGCTCTCATTGATGAAGCAAAGGACTGCAGTTCAGACCCAGACTCCGATTGAGACTAAGCAGTGTCAAAACAACATAAGATTTTGTGGAAGACATTGCAACATTTTCTTTGCCGAGGCTTTGAAAGAAAGACATTTCACGATTTGATACATATTGCTCTGTTTCTCATTATGTCCTCGTTTCAATCCCCACTTCACTGAAGTCTTTCCCTAGTTTGTCTTCATTGTCTTTTGGAAGTGAGTGAGCCATTCATGGTAAATTAATGAAGACATTAGAGGAGGAGGAAAAGGCTTACTTGAGTATTCATTTGAGCTTGATTTGATTGTTCCCTAATTTCACAGAGACAGAGGAGGGATTCTTCTACAAGGCGAGCGAATTTGATTTCCTACGATAAAATGGCAGTTAAAGTGATTAAAGTCGTATTACAGACTCCGGAGGGAAAAACTGGAGTGTTGGATGAATTACTTGGGCGACTTGAGCAAAGCTCTGACTACATTAGAAATCCATTTGCGTATTTTGGTATAAAACTCTCCATGTGGGTCCATGTAAAGGCAGACTAAAACATTGGTGAATGCTGATTATTCTGGGGTTGGTGAAACATTATGAAAGATGTTACGCTATGAATTCATTACATTACATTACAGACTGTGTGAGCAATGGATGTTGGTATAAGGAAGAACACTTAAAGAAACACTGAATATTACCATGTTTAAGAGGTTAATGTTTTTTTTCTGGTTAGCATAGTCCAGTTTGCCCCTGCTGGTAAATGTTGTAACTACACTATCTTGCTGCAAAAAGCTTTTTTTTTCTGTTGAAGGCTATTCAGAAGTAGCTGCATATGGTGACAAAATGCATGCAACATATATCAAAAAAAAAATTTATTTTTTCTTGAAATGCTATATTGGGCTGATGGCACCAAATAGAACATATATAATGTATGTTCTTTTTGTTGCCATCAGCCCAACATTTCAGCTACCGCTGTTCTATTACCAGGTTGAAAATCTATGCACAGTTCATTGGATCTGGCTGACACCCGGCTGGCAGGAGGGAATGCGGCTGATAAAGATGGGTTATGGCTCAGGGGGACAATTTTAAATCTGTGAGATGATTTTACTTAGATTACAACATTTTCGTCAGTGTCTTTCTCACTTTCAGATCACACTCTCAGAGGTGAATGCATTAGATCCAGTTGTTAGAGCATTGCTAACCAACCAAACATTCAATTCTGAATGTGGTAAGCTGTAATTTTTGTCATTGCACACTCAATTTAACCAGAAACCAGGTTTATACTCGTGACTCTCCAGTCATGTCCAGTATCTAGGTGTCTAGGCTGTTGCAAAGCAAGGTCACAGTTTGCCACATTAATGTGGTATTCAACTGATGCGCAGTCACAGGTGTGATCACAACAGCTTCAAAATGTGCTTTATTCAGTCATATTTATAATTATGATTATAATTAATTATAATTGGAGTCTTTTGGTTTTTAACTCAAAGTGTTATATATTGTGACAGCTTTAGCACTGATGTCAGACTAATAGTAGCCATTTGTATGAATAAGCCTATCCAAATAAAACAGAAAATAATGAAATAAGTATCTTTTATCTAAGAACCACATATTTTGCTGGTTTATCCAAAAATAGGTATTACTGCATGTGTAATATGCACTACATTACTGGGTTGAATTTCTTTCGAAATTGACTATACTGTTACCAGAATATAAAATTACTCAGAAGATTTTGGTTATGCACTATACAACACAGTTTTCAAGGGAAAGTTTACACAAAAAATAAAAAAAAACATAATTTACCTAATTTCATTCCAAACATGTATGTAACTGACTTTCTTCTGCAAAACACCAATGAAGAGTGAAACTGAAAGAATGGAAGTCATTGGGGTACAAAACAAAAATGAGTTTTTGCAGTAAGGCCATAGAAGAACCCTTTTTTGGCTTCCCCAAAAGAACCTTTCATTGAAGAGTTTTTTTAGAAAAACCTTTCTGGACATTTTCTTTTGTGTTCAACAGAAGAAAGCAAGTCACACAGGTTTGGAATGACATGAGCGTAAATAATGATATAATTTTTATTTTTAGGTGAACTATCCCTTTAATATAAAAGAATGACTCTATAAATTGGCTGTGCGGCCCTTGAGGCTAAAGTGGTCCTTCTTTGTGGCCCAGAGCTTTCCAAAGTTGAGTCGCCCTGCTCTGCACCATCCCTTGGCCGATTTCTTTTCCGCTAAGGACTTTCACGCCAGACCGGTTCAGCTTTAGTATAATTGCCCTGAGGGAGAACTTGATCCTCTGGGGAGGCCAAGCAGGATGGGAGACCTCATGCGAAGATTGGAAACGATTAAGTGAGAGTCTGGCTGTGAACGACCCCTGCAAGAGGTTACTGTGTAGGTGAGTGATGGGGCAGGCCTGTTTCGCTCCGACTCTGCCAGTTTCTGAATGCCTGTGTGAGGGCTGGTAACAGGGTCAGCATGTTGGTGTGAAGTGGGCCGACTGCTTTTGGATCTTGTTCAAGCTTGTAGTGCCTGCTTAGAAGAGGCAGGCCCTCAGCCAATGTTTTGAGGACATATCGTCAGAGCAGAGTTTTTCCGCACGTCGAACCATCAGCGATTTTTGTATTGTAAAGTGCTGCCTTTCAAGTGGCCCTCTAAGGGGAGCAGAAATGCTTAGCAATAGCCTTGCTTTCACCGTCCTGCCTGTGCAGGTGTTTAGTCTATAGCGTAGTGTGGGTGGTTAAGTTGTTATGAAAGGCCAAAGTCATCCAAAAATCGTTCAGTCAACCCGCTGACCTCAAAGTGGGTGGTTGAGCCAATGCAAAGAGACAGGCTTATTTTGGAAAACAGACAATATATTTGAAGCTCTGAACTGTTTATAGCCGAGCGCCGTGTTGGTGCAGCTGGTGCCGAAAGTGGTCCGGAGAGCATCTAACTGTGTTAGAGAGCAGATGATGATTTTTAAGTGCATCTGTGGCACCGCTGACCTGGAGGAGAGGGGTTGAGAGAGATGAGCGCTGGCTTTTGACACTCTCAGGTGGGGGTGAGCTTGGCGTGGGCCGCGGTGATGTGGGGTCCATGTGTGGGTGAGTGAAGGGCTGCCAAGCCCCAGCTGCTAAGTGTGCTCTCGAGGGTTAGAGGGAGGCGTGAGGAAACGAGGAACGAAGTGTGATGGTGAAATATATTTGGTATACTGAACATTTCACGGTCTTAATGCAAATGATTGAATTCATAGCGTATATAATGATTTTGCTGTAATTGTGAGGTTTTCACGGTGCTTACAAGGCAGGAGTGGATTGATTTCTTCAAACATTCTGATTAGGGCTTAACCTTCTGGAATGAATTCATGCCGGACCACTTAACATAGTGTACAGACTGCATTCAAACATTGTTTTGTAGATCATTTCAGTCTGGTTTGGATTTTTAAACTGTTTTTGTAAATATTTAAAGCATTAGCACACTCAAAAATGATAATTCTGTATTTATTTACTCAGTCGTATAATTCCAGACCCATTTAATTTTTATTCTGAAAGTATAGAAAATTCCCCCGTAATGTTATTTCTACCTCCAATGATTTATTGTATTTAATGGCATTTTGTCATGGGAATGACAGTGTAAAAAAAGGCTGACAGCTTTAGCAAATATTGCAATTAGCATTTTATGAATCCTAAATGCACACAATTGAAGAGTAGTTTCAAGAATAGTTTGTTGCATAATTTGACATACTCTTGATTGGTAACGATGCACACAATAAAATAATTTTCATATATTTGAAAGATATGTTTTTGAAAAAAATTCTAAATAATTCATATATTTTTATTACTTTTTTAATTGAAGATTGGAAGTCTGCATCTAAGACAGTTTTAATGTGATCTGCTTACCACAAAAAAGTTAAAATATGTTAATTAAATTCTTATATTAATTAAAAAAAGTAATTGTAAAAATAATTTAAAAACAAAAGTCCTGTAATTGAGGAAGTACTCACACAAGTTCTCACATATCGACATCAATTTGTAACCACATTTTTTCAATGAATCATTTGATCACAAAAATGATCTGAATAGCTTGCCTTTTCTGGGGTTTTTTTTTTTGCTATAAACTGAAGCCCAACCAGTTTGAATTGGGATTGTTACACTGATGATGTCTAGCCCGACTTTGTGCAGCTTTTTTTCCCTGAATCTTTGACCTCTGTTTCTGTTCTTCTTGGCTACCTTCTCTTTTTCACAACCCATTGAACTGTTTCACTCTGTTAACTCCATCATTCATACATTTTACAGCGAGCTCATTGTATCTCCCCGCCACCCTTTTCTCATTTATCACTATCCGTCTACCTCTCCTCTTTTTCACACATGGCCTCAATGCACTCCCTCATTTGTATTTGAGACCTGATCTCTTTGATTTATGACTTTATGCATTCAGTTTTCCAGTATACTCTTCTTTTTCCCCCGCTAGGCTGCATTACTGCAGATTAGAAAATAGAAGAACGCACATCACTTTCCTCTGCTCTAATGTATCAATTCCCCGAAGCTATTACGTCAAGGTCATGTTCGCCGCTACACCGCCACCGATGATAACTCCCTAGGACTCTGCAGAGTACTTGACAGGTGTACGTGTTGGTGTGTGTATTCCTGTCCTCTCCAAGCAGATGGACCACCGTGGGCCACAGCCCGTCGCACAGAGCCTCGTGCGAAGCCGTTCATCCATCAGGCTCTGTACATCTAATCCTCTCCGCTCTTGTGCTGTTAAGATGCTTAAAGCTGGAGGGAGGCATGAGCTCCGTGTGTGAGTCTCTCAATCCACAGATATTGCAGAGGGGGGGAACTGCTGGCGCTGCATGCGGCTAGTGAAGAGGGATGCATCATTGACTTCATCTCTATCTGCACCTTTTGAAGGCCGGTGTGGCCTGTCGATGCAGGAGCTCATTTGTGACTCTCACTGGAATATCAGAATAAACAAGCATGCGGTGTAGAGAAGGGGATGAGAGCGGGATTTAATAAAAAGGTGTCTGGCTTAGGGGACTGGAGGTGGGCCAGGAAGCGGCTGGAAGACTGACGGTGGGGGAGTGACTCAGAGTGTTAAGAAACAGAGCGGGAACAGTAATTGTACTGTAAATCAACAGCTGAAATTGTACTAGGGAGCATGGTTTTAAGTACGAAGCTGTTGGACGTAGAGATGCTGCAGCGAACTGTAAATTTCCATAATACATAAGGTGTATGAGGGTATAGTGGAGCACAGCGGCAAATCTTTAACAAATTTATACAAACACAATATGGCATTAAATTTATCAAAAGTTATGTTACCCCAGTTATGTCGACTAAATTATGTTCTTTTGAATCCTGGAGGAAGGTTTCCAAAATATATATATATACTGTATATATTAAGCAGCACAACTGTTTGCAACAATGACAATAATAATAATATTAAGCACCAAATTAGTAAATTGCGATGATTTGAAGTGACACTGAAGCGTTATGACTGCAGATTTTTCTTTATCCATTTTTATATATTAAAGTATATATAAAAATAGAATGGTTATTTTAAATTGTAGTAATTTTTTGACCATATGTGTACAGTATTGTTATGCAGTCTTGGTGAGACTTCTTTAAGAAACATTTAAAAATCTTATCAAGGTATTTTTTATTGTCATTCTGTACATGTTGACATATCGACCCCAAACTTTTGAACAGTAGTGTATATTATGATGACGGTGATGATGACGATTATTATTATCATTGAAATATATATTAAACTGCCTATTGATAAACAGGTAAAGTTTCTATAATCATCATAATCATCGTCATCATATTCTGAGCCATTTGAATTTGTACTTGAAAAACAATAGATACTGATTTGCATACAGATAATTTTGCAGTTGAGAAAAATGCAAATAGCTCCAATGCATTAGTAATTTTTTCTTTTAGTTAGTAAATCTTTTTATTTTTTACTGCCACAATTAGCATACATTTACTATTAAACAAGGTGTTTGATTATATGAGATGGTTTTGTTCATTTAATATAGTAGCCTTAACTTACAGTATATAGTGCACAATGCACGGCAATATATGGCTACTTTTGTTTGTTACACCATTGGTTGTCAAATTATGTTTAGAGACGTTTGGCATCATATTTTTCAAACACAGTACTTGTTCAAACAATTATCTTATTGTCAACAGATAAAGCTAATTGTTTGAACACGTACAGTGCAGTGTTTGAGACGAGTGAAGCTCAACATTTTGGGGAAGATTTTAACAGCTGGTGGTGCCATATATACATGTATTCTTGTGTGTGTGTGTGTGTGTATTTTTTTCTTCCAAGCAATATGTGTATTTAAAAAATGCCCATTTTGTAAAAAGTCAGCATTTAGCTCATTTACTTCTAGTGCTGCAATGAGATGAATAGAATGTAAACAGACAGCTTTCTTTAGACATACAATATTAGAACTCCTTGGCACAAACAACTTATGTACATAGTTTATCAAAGACTCGTACTGAACAGAAACAACCTCAACCTTTAGTCCTGAAAGATACCAGTGTGAATGAACATACCTGTTTGTGGCTCTCTTCATTCCCTGCCTGCCTCTGCATCTGTCAGAATCTTGCTTATGTTATTTATTCTCTTCTGTGAATGTATTCTCAGCCAAGCACTGCCTGACTGAGTTGTACCCTTTATCTAAATGACCCTTTAAACACTCCATGAAGCAATTCAAGCTTTTCATGAGAAACAGATTAAAACTCACTCATGCCCTAAATCAATTTATCAGCAATCGGCTGAGACGGCTAATTAACCCCCACTGTTTCTACCGAGAACCTCTTCATTTGTTAACAAGCACATATAACCACCCATCCATCCGCCCACATGCGGATGCGAACGTGGCCGACATTGACGCACCTTTACATCCTGTTTTACTCTGCCTGTTGCTCGCTCCACCTCACCAGAAGGACCCACGGTGCTCCTGCTGTGCTGTATGTGTATGTGTGTTGTTCTGCGCTGTGCGCCGGTTTCCCTGTCTGTAATCTCAGCGGGTTTCCATGGCTCACTGGGTGATAAATAGAAGTGGTAAATGGATATACTTTTTTGTCCTTGTCACCAGATCCATCTCTGGTTCTGTTATCCTCCCTACCCTCAACTCAGCGGGCACACAAGTTTCAAATGCCATATGCGGGGTGGGTGTGTGTGACGGTTGTCTTGTTCGGTCTAACACTTCGATGCACACTTGCTGGTCGACACGGCTCTCGAAAGCCGATGTTGTGAGCACAGTTTAATCCTAAAGAGCAAAGGAAGCAGATATACTCGTATAAATCAATAGATCCTCAAGGCTGTGTGCAACTGAAATGCCAGCACTGTTGTTAGGAGTGTGTGTGTGTATGTGTGGGTAGGTGGGTGTGATCATATATCCATCCACTTCATCATTTGCCAATCTGCCGTGCAGAATGCATTCTAGACACGTAAGCACTAAGACAAGGCGACAGCCATTGAATTTCCTCCCCGTTCAAGGTTGCAAATCACTTATGGGTATATGAGAAGCAGCAAATGTCAAATAAAGCTCAACAACGTAGCATTCGAAAGTCTTTAACACACAAGACTGTGTCAAGCAATCAATGTGCAAGCCAAATATATATTCGGCCCTCATTTTGTCAGGTATTTCATGTTATTTCGAGCGTCATTTTTACCTGCTTTAAGCTGTGATATTCTGGCACGTCGTATTGATGTGCAATTCTCCAGACAATCTTTATTGACATGCTGTAACAATTTGACAAACTGATCTGTTAAAGTATACCTTGTGTGACAGCTATAATATCAGCACTTCTGCTCGTTGACACGTCTTCCTGCTGTGCGGTTGTGATATTGCTGTAATAACATTCTTTTGGCTTTTGTGACGATTAATTCTGCTGGCTCTCTGTCTTTGGACAATCAGAAACATGCTTTTGTTGTTGGATGTCGATTTAGAAAGCCTAGTTTCGATCTAGTTTGGCACAGCATTGATTATTTCTCATACAGTAGTTATTCAGAGGCGTTCTGTTTGGTTTGTGTACTCAGAGGGTGTTTGGATCCCTCTTAAAGCCAGAGTGAGAACTGTGATGATTTCAAGTATTGATTCTGATCTAAATTTGTTTTTTGATGGATATTTTCTGTCAGAAATGAGAGTAGTGCAAGCAGGGTGTGAAATTGACAATTTACAATGGGATTTTATTTTTCTATTTCTATTTATTTTTTTATGTTGCATGTTTGTGTCAAACAGTCCAGGTTATTGAATTACTCGCAGCATCATAAACAAGCTCCAGTTTAGTCTCTGAAACAAGACCTGTCACAAAACACATCGACTACATTCACACAGCAGCAGAAGGCAAACAAAAACGACTGATTGAAGTGACCCATTTAAAAGGATAGTTCACAGAGAGGAAAAAGAAAACAATATTGTTAACAAGAAGATAGTTTGAAAAATGTCTCAATGTACTTTGTCCATACAATGAAAGTCAAAGAGTTTGATGTTGTTTTGGTACTAATTCATCAATTTTCAGTTGAAATTTTCTTCAGATTATCTAATTTCAGATCATCGGAAAGGCATACAGGCATATGCCAGTGAATCAAGTGAATGATATGATTCTTTTCACCAAAATTAATCATTCATATTTGTTCACTGATTCATTCAGTGATTCTATCATTACACCAGTAGTTGGCGACCAGTGAGATATTTTTTTAATTATTTATTCAACAGGTCGTATTACACGATTATATGTGATTATGATGCAATTCCTTATAAAGTTACTGATCAAGTAACATTTTATTTACTTTCCAAAACCAGTTTTTACTCTCATTTGATGCTAGGCAGGTGTTCATTTTTGACCTTGAGTAGAACAGAGAAAAGGAAGATAGCAGAACAAACCCATTCACAAATCATAGATCCCTTTTTTGATTACTCGTCATACTCCAGTGTGCTGAGGTTCGAACTTCAAACAGCCCTTTGTTGAAGCAGATGATAACCCAGCTATGTACACCACAAAGGACAATTGAAAGCATATTTTTAAACATCCCTGAATGCATCGTTGGCCTGAACGTTTTAAATAGACCTTGGATATTTGCTGGGAACACACTAAAAATGCTATCGGTTATGCCTGCTTCACGCTTCTCGCTGGATTTTCTGCAATGCTCTTTAAACATTAATAGCACCAAATGTCAGGCCTCCCACCCTTCCATCTTCCTGTGTGTTTGGATTCTCCGCAGTCCCTAATCCTGTTACTGGATTACAAGTTTTATTCCTCTCCATTTCTTCTGTTCCATTTCCCATGCACCCAAACACTGCAGTGCTTTAGGAGGCCAGTATGAGGATTAGCATAGCATTACTGAGGTGTGAAACCACATAGCTATGGTACCACTGGGTAAAGAAACCACAGAGGATCCTTAGAGCAGCAGAAATGTATATTCAGTCCACGTGTTACCTAAAAGCGGATATTCTTAAGGGCATATTGCAGACAATTTTAATTCAATTCATCATGCTTCTTTTTTTTTCTTTCTTTTTTTTAGAATACTATGCACATATGTATACTGTAAACTAGGGCTGCACGATATATTGCACGCGATAGTCATGCGCATCTCGTCAGTAAAGCCGGTTCTGTGATTAGCCGTAAATCTCCATCACCTGTTTTCAAATGGAGCGGCATTCAATACACAGAGCCGTAGATCGCTGACAAGCTACGCAATATCACGTTCACTATCGCATGCGATTCATCTGCGATTCTGAGCGCTAATTGCGTAGCTTGTCAGTGAACTACGGCTCTGTGTATTAAATGCCGCTCCATCTGAAAACAGGTGATGGAGATTTACGGCTAATCACAGAACCGTCTTTACTGATGAGATGCGCATGACTATCGCGTGCAAAATATTGCAGCCCTACTGTAAACACATTTCCTACAAAAGGAACTGGACGTAATTGTTTGTTTATATTTGTATTTGCTGATACTTTAGTGTTTTTAATGTGCTCTATTCATGACTTAATTTGTGACTCATCTAAAAATGTACTCACCCTCAGGCCATCCAAGATGTAGATGATTTTCTTCACCAGAACAGATTTGAATTTTTTTTACATTACATCACTTGCTCACCAGTGGATCCTCTGAAGTGAATGGGTGCCGTCAGAATGAGAGTTCAAACATCTGATAAAAACATCACAATAATCCACAGGTAATCCACATGACTCCAGTCCAGTTAGCATCTTAATTGTGACATGAAAAGCTTTTTGTTTGTTAGAAACAAATCTGCCATTTTTAACTTCAAATTGTTGCTTCTGGTCAAGTCCATAATTCATAATAACACTTCCTCCATTGAAAAAGTACTTCCCCAGTTGTCCTCTTCATCAAAATCCACCAACATATTTGTTCAGACCTGTTTTACATTTATGCATTTAGCAGACGCTTTTATCCAAAGCGACTTACATTGCATTCAAGTTACAGTTTTACATTTTATCAGCTCTTGCTTTCCCTTGGAATTGAACCCATGATCTTGGCGTTGCTAGCGCCATGCTCTACCATTTGAGCTACAGGAAAGCTTGTAAATGTTTTCACTTGTAAATGGTGCTTTATCTGTGTATATTTATCTCCTGATTCAGGCGAGACAACTTTTTCACTGGAGAAAGCAATATTATGAGTTAAGGACTTTTTTATTTTAGCTGAAAGCAATGGTTTTCAGTTAAAATGTCTTAATGATAGATTTGTTTCTCATATACATGCAGCTTTTCACTTCACAATTGATGTTAAATTGATGGACTTGAGTCGTGTGGATTATTTTGATGCTTTTATTCATACTCATTCTGACGGCACCCATTCACTGCAGAGCATCCATTGTTGAGCAAGTGATGTAATGCTAAATTTCTCCAAATCTCTTCCGATGATGAAACAAACTCATCTACATATTGGATGGCCTGAGGATGAGTAAATTTTCAGCTAATTTTCTTTTTTGGCTGAACTATTCCTTTAAAGAGACTTGGATGGATGGATGTTGCATTATCAGTGAGACTGAATCAAAAGAAGAGTTTTGGCCTTCAAATGACCCTGAGCTGAAAAAAGAGATTTCATCGCTTAAATGCAAACCCGTACACCCACACACACACACACTCAGAAAGCATCCTTTTCTTAGACATCTTTCTTACGAGACTGTCCAAGGGATTTTTCATCTTAATGAATACACCATAGAGCTTTAACACTGTGTAGGTCATTATATTTATTCAGTACAGTATACAGATGTGACTCTTAAATTGACTTTCGAATATCATCTGTACAATAACTGAAGTCAATGCTAGGGGCGTAGCAGGCATTATAACACTTTAAAAAATCTCTAAGTGCACATAATTTTAAAGCAGGCAGCATTAGGGGTGGTCTTCTGTAAAGCCATCAACCTGTCTTTACTACTACATTTTCATGCATGGTAATTTAGTTTCACTATTAAATCGATTTAGAGCTGCAATTATGTTCTATAATTAAAACAGGCCAGACTTTTGACTATCGGCATAAATTACAATATTATTATTACAATATCGGCATATTGCAGCTTATTCTGCAACAAAGTGAAGGTTTGTATAAATTATGGCTCAGTGCTCTATTCTGCGAAGATTTTCAAAGACATTACACCTGTCTATCTATCTATCTGTTTATCTGTCTGTCTATCTATCTGTCTGTTTGTCTGTCTGCCTATATATCCACAGTATATACATATTTTAAAATATATACTGTATATATGCATATACAGTATCTCACAAAAGTGAGTACACCCCTCACATTTCGGCAATCAATTTAGTATATATTTTCAATGGACAATACTATAGAAATTAAACTTGGTTATATTTTAGAGTAGTCAATGTGCAACTTGTATAGCAGTAAAGATGTACTGTCCTCTGAAAATAACTCAACATACAGCCATTATTGTCAAAA
The DNA here is from genome assembly GCA_027422415.1 of Schizothorax lantsangensis. NCBI lineage: Eukaryota > Metazoa > Chordata > Actinopteri > Cypriniformes > Cyprinidae > Schizothorax > Schizothorax lantsangensis. The sequence continues at coordinate 26,448,424 of CM049848.1, read as the reverse complement.
AAGCTGGCAACAAAATTGAGTACACCCTAAGTGATAACAGCTATACATCGTTTAACCATGCAAAGCCACATGTCCTATCATGTTCATGTTTTTGTCTGCTTGACAGGGCCATACAAATGTGTGTATCTTGTTTTAGAGCAGTTAAAATTTGGTTCTTTGAGTACAATTCTCTCATACTGACCACTGGATGTTCAACATGGCACCTCATGGCAAAGAACTCTCTGAGGATTTGAAAATTAGAATTGTTGCTCTCCACAAAGACGGCCTAAGCTATAAGAAGTTCAGTAACGCCCTGAAACTGAGTTACAGTACAGTGGCCAGGGTCATACAGAGGTTTTCCAAGACGGGTTTCACTCAGAACAGGCCTCATAAGGGTCAATCAAAGAAGTTGAGTCCTTGTGCTTTTTACTGGAACCATGTCCTGTGGTCTGATGAGTCTAAGTTAAACTTGTTTGACTCAGATGGTGTCCAGCATGTGTGGCGACGCCCTGGTGAGGAGTACCAAGAAAATTGTGCCTTGCCTACAGTCAAGCATGGTGGTGGTAGCATCATGGTCTGGGGCTGCATGACTACTGCTGGTACTGGGGAGCTGCGGTTCATTGAGGGAAACATGGACTCCAACATGTACTGTGACATTCTGAAGCAGAAGATGATGCCCTCCCTTCAGAAACTGTTTTCCAACATAACAACCACCCCAAACACACCACCAAGCTGACAACTGCGTTGCTGATGAAGCTGAAGGTGAATGTGATGGACTGGCCAAGTATGTATCCAGACCTGAACCCTATTGAGCACATGTGGGGCATCCTCAAGCGGAAGGTGGAGAAGCACCATGTGTCTAACATCCAGCAGCTCCGTGATGTCATTATGGAGGAGTGAAAGAGGATGCCAGCAACAAACTGTGCAGCTCTGGTGAATTCCATGCCCAGGAAGATTAAGGCAGTGCTAGATAACAATGGTGCCCCTACAAAATATTGACACTTTGGACACAGTTTTGACATGTTCACTTAGGGTGTACTCATTTTTGTTGCCAGTTATTTGGACAATAATGGTTATATGTTGAGTTATATTTAGAGGACAGTAAATTTGTACTTCTATACAAGCTGCACATTGACTACTCTAAAATATATCCAAGTTTCATTTGTGCAGTATTGTCCCTTGAGAAATTATACTAAAATTCTTGCTGAAATGTGAGGGGTGTACTAACTTTTGTGAGATACTGTATACTTGTGTATGTATAAACATTTGTGTATGACTACATAAAGAAAATGTGTGTGTATGTGCATATATACACGTGTATATATAAAATACATTTTAAATAAAAACAGTACTTTTCTTTTTTTATACTGGCTGTATCTTACTGTTACAGCTATGAATATACATTTTGCTGCCACATTATCAAGGTAATATTTTGATTGAAAATAAAAGCGTCAGTGTAATAAGTCTTAAGGGGCCGTTCAGAGTACAGAGTACCCTTCAAGTGCTCTTGATGATGGTCACTTTTGAATGGAACTGGTTCTATGACAGGTGGGGTGATCTTGAAAAATAAGAGGGTTTTGGTGATGTCAGCTGTAAAGAAAAGTCATTCCAGAGGTAAGGAATGTTATTATATTTTGATAAAGGATTACAAAGACCAAGATTTTGACAGGAGTTGTGTCTCGCTCTCTGATTGCACAATATTCTGCCATTTTTCATAGCTTGAGAAAGACTGGCAGCCCTAACATTAGCCACTGACCGCACAGAAAACCCACTGAAGTGCACACTTGTGTCATACTTATGTCAGTGAAGTGACAGTTGTTGACATGCTTGTTGTCCACTGCAGTTTTTAGAAACATACAACACCGAAACTGCTCTTAAAATTTAATATTGTGGAAATTTCAGGGTATAGAAACTTAGAAAGCGGTTGTCAGACTTTTTAATAAGTGAGTATAAAATTAACTGTAATTAGCACGAACAGGACATACTGTACAATATGTTTGTAAACTATATTGTGAGATTACAGAGAAAGAAAACTCATCCTGTGTGTCCTACTTTTTAAAATTTTCCACATTTTTAGTCTTGTCCATCTCTCTGTAGTAACTCTTGTTGGTTGGTCTCATTTTTAGTGCATTTCTCTTTTCTTCTTTTCTCCTTTAATCTGTTTGGTGCAGTGTTCCGTTGTATTCTCTGAAGTCAGACAGAGAGAGTCTGACGTTCAGAGTTGCAGATGACGATGTTCACTCGTTCTGGCTCAATGAAGAGAACTGATCTGAGCAGAAACTGAAAGCAACAATATTGATCTATTTAGCTTGTGGTTTTATAAATTATTTGGAGCCATCTACAGATACAGAAACCCCACACTGCTGCTATTAGCATGTGACACCTAGCTGTGTGGTTTGTCCAGGGCAAAAATGGAAACTTAAGACTGAGTTGCACAACACAAACTCGAGTTTGCACTTACATGGCAAATAAATTGACTTGAGGTTCGACATGGACTCCAAAATGAAATATTTCCTGTGAATATTGCAACACTGTTCAGATACAAGAGGATTTCTCTTGCACTCTCTGATGCTGGCAAGATTATATGATCATTTGTGGCTCACAGCAGGTACTGAGATAATACACTTTATGATAACAAATCATAAAAAAAAACCTATTTGCCGAATTTATTTATGCTGTGGAGAAAATTTCTATTGAGTGACATTTACAGACATTGCTAGAAAGAATCTAATATGTTAGATGATAAACTATTTAGGATGCATAGTATTAAATATAAAATGTTTTTTTTTTATTCAAGTACTTTTTCATAGATACATATGGCCTAATGAACAAAAAAGAAGAATCCTGTAATTAATACATTTTAAAATGTATGGAATTTGTTTTCTGCGGCATGATTTATGGCTGAGTAGATTTAACCTTGTATATGAGTGAAAAACACTGTCAAAACATCATTATGCTTCTGTTCTTATTTGTGGGTATTTTCAGTTATGAATTCACCAATGAATTGATTTAGTCTCGTAGTATACAACTAACATTTTAGAAGAACCTTCAACCAGTGGCTGATGTGAGAATGCGTACAGTCGATATTTGAGCTCAACATTGTCTTCATATTGATTCTACTGCTCTGACAGTAGTGAGAGAGGAAAGTTCTCTAGAAGCAGAATGAATAAACTTTCAAACGGACTTTGGATTTAAGTGCTAAGCTATTAAAAGAAAGACCTTGATGTAGTGATTGTGAGGTTATTTGCATCTTATTCCCTCAATATAAAAGCGGCAGAATTTGCATGTGTATTTGAACCGAGGGGAAAATTCTGTCTCTAGAGGGCTTGTTGAGTTAATATATAAAAGAAAGAACATATTTATCTTCCATTAGCCACAGACGGTGAAATCAAACTTGTGCCAATGTAAGCATGTTTTAGCTGTACTGTTGTTTCATGACCTTTGATGACCTTAAAATCACAAAGACCACTGAGTCTTTCTGCAACTACGTTTACATTTAAAATCAACATGAGCTGTTTTATTTCTGCAGTAAACACATTTTTGTTTGTTGTTCGATTCATTGGTGCAAATAAATAAAAATGTGTTATTTAATAAAATAGAAAAGTTTTATATATATATATATTGTAAATAATGAAAAGCAAAATATTGTACATAAATATTTATATAATATTTATAATAATATTTTCATTTAGAAATGTCGTATTTCCAATGTAAAATGGGTCGTGAATGCCATTTCATGTTGAATTTCCATTCAAATGAGAACATTTCTTGCAAAAGCAATTTACATGTCTCCAAAGCTCTTACTATTTCTCGAATGCTCTGTCTGTCTTTTTTTTCTATCCGTTTCTCCCTCTCTCTGCGCAATTGCTGAGCCGGCAATTTTATCTATCTAAGCTTGTTACTGACTATATGCAGAATTCCCACAATTCTCCCTGTTGTGTTTTCGAGCTGACTGATTATAGCAGGTGGGCCAGTGGCATCGTCGCCATCTACATCTTTAAATGAATGCACATTATAGAGATGTATCTGCATATTATAGAGATGCATCTTTGTACAACACAGCCAATCTCATTTAGTTTTGTGTATCATTAGTCAAAGTGATGCAGATTAAAATCCTGCTACTGTGCAAATGAATGATTAAACACTCGGAGCTGTTCGAGTTCCATTTAAAGGACAACAGGGTCCTTTCGTTCAAGCTCATTAGTTACGTTACAGGACACAAGCGGGATTTACAGCTTTCTTCGCTCCTGCGGAGAAGAAAGTAAATAATGGATCAGGTGATGGTGGACGGGTGGGTTGTGGTTGCAAGTTGGTGGGCGTGTGAGCCTGGAGATTCGTTTTGCAGACAGGTGCCCTGCGGTATTCAGCTCTTTGACCTTCCCACATGAAAGTGTCTAATAGCTGACTTACCTCCTGTATTATTTACCTGCTAAATGACTGCGCTGCCAAATCAGCTCGCAAGGCAATTAAACCTTCACGTAGACTCGAATCCCCTCCCTCGCTGACCCAGTAGCTTAATTGGGGGTCCATAATCACGCTCATTTCCTGTTCTCTGAAATACAATTACACCTGTGGCTCTGCCCTTTTAAACCAGGCCTGATCTCCGCACGCATCACACCGGCTCAATTCATCTAATTTATCAACCGTGCAAGACAATAGGATTACACCCCGCTGAACAGACTCACAGCCCGTTAATGATTCTCATGAAAATTATTTGCAGCTGAGATGAAGCTGTAAAAATAATTAAGGATTTTAGAAAAAAGTGAATTTTGGTAGAATTTATACAGGTTTTTAATTCGCCTACAGCTGTGGTTCACAAAGTGTAGGGTTGAGGTATTATAAGAAGGCCAAGGGAGGCCAGCCTAGCTCAGGGTGAATTTCCATTTCATGCCGACTCGTGCTTTCTATTCTCTAAATGCATCTTATTGAACAATTCATCCATACAGAAGTTTATTTATTTATTTATTTTTTCGAATCAAAAATGTCTTTACTCAGTTTTCCATTGAAACAACTAGCCTCTTTGTGGTGACGTATGCTGGACTTCTTCAGCCATGTAGTCTGCATAAACCCCATCTAATTCTTACAGTTGACTCAAAAACTTAGATCCATCTCCAGCCAACCAATTTCTGATGGATAGAACCCATCCCCATCCTACTTTCTTTTTTTTTTTTGATTCGATTTCTGTTTTACTTGGATGTACTTTACAATACGGCAGAAAAAAAATGGTCACTACTTCCACTGCATTGCATAATTTGTAGAAATGTAGAAATGAATTACATTTTTAAAAGTAACTTTCCCCAAAACTGCCTTTCAGTTACTAAAAAGTGTAGTACAGTCTGCTATAAAATCCTAGATTTTGTTCACCATTGTTCGTTTTCTGAATCAGACATGTAAATTTCATTCTTAAAATATTCAATGAAGGAGAGAAGATGTTTCAGGTGTACTGTATTATCATCAAGTATGCACCTGGCTCTGGTTCTCATAGGTGGAGAAGGTCCAAGGGTGCAGGACCAGGTGGCCTGAACGAGTGACACAGTAATGGATTCATGGCAACGGTGGCACAGTAAGCACCAGGTGCAGCTCATCACCACTAGTGCCAGTGTTATTGCATTTCCGCTTCCATCCTCTCAGGCACACATTGCTGTTGTGAAGCTGAACGTGGGCCAGTGGTAGAAGAACCAGGGTGGCTAAATCCCAATTTGCATATAATCCCTTCTATATAGTATAAAAGAGTTGGATAAGTACATTCCAACTTTTTGAATAGTGTCTACGTTGCTGGCTGTGATGTAGTACTGCTAATATTTCATTTATACTAACATTTATAGATGTTTTGCCAGTACCTTATTCTGTTTGGAGGGCTCCTAAAATGGCTAAAAACATGCATATTTCCTATTTAGCAAGATACTAGCAATTACAAATGCAAATTGTTTGCAATAAAGGGGTCTCTGGTAGATGCAGTCGTATGACATTTATATTTTTCTTTTACTACACACTAAAAAGTATGTACTGTTGCTAGCAAAGTACTTTTAGTGCATGCAAATTGAGTTTCATGCGATGACTGGAGGGTGTGAAGTTCCTCCGTCACACCGGCCATGTGTGAAATGGCTTTCTTCAGAATTGGGTTCCTGGACTTTAGAAGATCTAGTGCCCAGAGTCTGATGGGCCAGAAGGGGAGAAGAAATAGGAAGATTAGGAGACAGAATGACAGAGAGAAACATCTGTGGTGAGGGAGAATGAGTGGAGGAAGAATGTCGGAGGACAGGTTGGGCATAACTCTGCGTGTGGTGAGGGATATAAACTGTCCAGCAGGCAGGATTCTGTGGGCCTGAGGGATGAGAGGAGAGCTTGTGTTCTGATAGGATGTGATAACTACCGTATATCAACCACCACTAGATCAATACTACAGCACTACTGCACATACAAACACCCGGCGTGGCCACATATACAGCATAAAACACTGAACAGTGCTAACTCCGGCGAGTGATCAATCTCATCTTTGTCCATGACTTGAGGGATCAATATCACCCAATACCCTAAAATAATCTACTCTACATTTTGAATTGAAATAGCCATTTTTCAAGTCCATAATCCAATAAGTTGGTTACTCAAACATACATAATGTATTTGAATGGACGTCTTTGTAACAGCTACATATATTTTAGTTTTAACTAAATGTATGGTAGGCATTTTTTTCCCAGAAACATATATACTGGTTGAAAGTCTCTGCACATCCTAATAGCAATCAATGATGGAATGTTTGGGTTTCAATCAATACGACAAACTTGTTTCTTTCAAAAGATAGGCTAAACTTCAAGATAATTTATTCTTAAGGTGTTGAACCTTTTATTGAATGTAGCCCACTTTTACCTGTTGAGACATGCCTTCGCATTTTTTAAACCTGTTGGAGCTGTGTTCATGATTGTTGAGTTGAGGGAGTCATAATGTGTGAAAGGGATGTTTGCAAATGTTGCTCGAAAACGTGCTTTTTTTGGTACTTCCGCTAGGTGACACTAGTAGCGCAGAACTGCCTACCCTAGCCTTAAATAAATAAATTGAGATTTTACAGGATGTTAGGCCTAAACCTCCAGTGAACAAGTACAATATGCCATTGGCATGGAAAAACACGGTTAAGGGTAAGAAAGAAAACTTTGAAGGAATTAATACTCAAGGGAAAACCCATCCTACTTTGGTCTATAACAAGTTAGATTGTTAGTTTAGAAATGCGTACTCTTACAGAAGCAAACTTTAGACTACTGGCATATGGTCTGGTTCAAATTCCATATTATTCTGGCCAAGAACACCCACTCAGACAATATAGTGCCTTATTTACTATGTGCCTGGTGCAATTAAAGTTACACTATTACTGCCCACGGAAAGCAGGCGGTAAACAGAAGTTTATTTCAAAGTGATGTTTGTGTACATTTTATAGGGATCATGGCTGCAGGGATTCATGACATGATGGGGAAGAACGTTATAAATGGGCAGTGTAGCCATGTGCTTCTTAACATTTTAATAAGTCAGTTGAGGTGACTATAGAACCTTTCATTAACTGCAAGATGGAAAACTGTGGCATGTGAGTTGCCTTTAACACAAATTTTTGGATGTATTTGTGACATTAGCAGATTTGCATAATCTCTATTGAATTTGGGTGGTAAAACAATTCAGTGGCCATTATTAATTATTAATGAAAGAAGTGCACATATATATCCAAAGTTCTGTTCATCACTCTAGATGGCGCAGTCTAATAGTTCAAACTCAATCTGACATAATGAAATCATTATCACATGACACAGCTGATTCTTTTTGTATCAGCAGCCAATGAGCTCGCTGCTCAACATTTAAATATTTGGCTAGTGTTTGCTGTAGCAGTTGCAGAGTGCTTCAGAAACCCTCCACCTTCCTCAGCTCCACCTGTAGATCTGCTTTGGGGTGATTCATGTATACTAAATGGGGGTTATTTCATAAATGTTATATGTGCTGCAGCAGTATTTCTTACATGCTCACAGCAGCATGTTGTGGATGTATTGGCAGTAGCAAGTCTCGTACATATATATTATTTATTTTACAATGTTTAAATATTTCTGTAATTTTGTAACTATAATTGTTACATACAGTATAAGCTATGTAATGTCAGTGACGTCATCTTAATTTGACTTTTAGATTGGAGATGCAAGCTTTGTGCAAGAATAATAGTAAACGTTCTTAAAAGAAATGTGTTAGCAATCAAATGTGCCAAATAAAGAATTAGAAGAATTAGACTTGTGCCACCTCATGGGTAATTCATACCACAATTCTAGAATGCAAACACTGAATGCCATAATTTGAGCAAATACTAGAGCATCCATTTCAAAGTGGCGGTAAACAAATTGGATCTTGTTTGTCACCAGAAGAAAAGAATAAAAAACAGAGTTTACCCCTACAGGTAAACATTTCATTTTCTATGCTAATGCTAATGTCATCAAAGCAGACAGGTCTGAATGGAAATGGTCTTGATGCAGGCACAGAGAGAAAGAAATAGAAAACCCAGCATAAATGGGAAGCCCTTGGTGCTTAATTGCCTGGAGGAAAAGGGAAAGCAGAGGGAAATGACAGTGTTCCGTTATTGCGGCCCATACGGACAGACGTGTAGCTGTCAGGAAGCAGTGAGGTGTGTGTGACGCTACACTGACGGACTGCCTCTCTGACAGCCTAATCTCCATCAACCTGTCTGTCTGCTGTCACACCTCCATTGGAGCTCTCTCTCTCTCTTTCTCTCACACTCTTCTTTCCCACCTTTCTGACTGCTGCTCTGCCTTTTGCCCACATTCCCACTGCATCACGCTTTTCGTTTTCTTGCTTATGGCCTTTTTTCAGTGTACTTTTTTAGTGCCTACCTAATAATAAGTTTGAGATTTCGAAAAACTGCTGATGTACACTTTCGTTCAGTCTCGAGCCCAAATAAACAAATATCACTTGGGATATGTTGGAATAGGATATTTTAGTCCCGATTCCCTTATAAAGACAAAGCATTCGGTCTACCACTGAAATTAAATATTGATTTGCATAGTACAAACAATTTTGTTTTGTGTATACCCACTGTACTCCATGCTTTACTGACAAATAAACATGATTTGTGTAGAATATGAAGTATAGTTTAAGAGGAAATATTCATAATTTGATCAACGATTCACATTGTGATGATAAAAAACCTCTATTTATGCATAATACATTTGCACACTGCATGATGGGCTACTTTATTCCATTTAGGATAAGTTTCAATTTATCGCTTTTTCAATTTATTTTCTCCATTAAGGCAGTGGCTTCAACGAGGGGGAAATTAAATGCTTCAATTCATATCTAGGGGCTCTAATTTGTCTAAGTACTTTAAATCTTAGGAAAAGCTAGCCAAAGACAGGGTACCGTTTAATGAGAAAATTGTTGTTTTGCATTTTGGCGTTATAGACTTGATAACTAGGAAGCACATTAAACCACCTGTCTTTTTCTCAAGCTTCTAGTGGATGTGTGAAAAGCGCTGACTTTTCCGAAACATTTTATTTGTCCCCTGGCGACAAAGAGGTAGTTCAAAATTGCTGATGTTTTATGGTTCAAATTATGGCTTTCAGGTTGGACAAAGGGTTTATATCAGCATAACCACCTGCAAAATTACAAACAAACTCTCATTTTACAGTCACATCTTGTCAAGCTTTAGTGTACGTGGATAACGTGCATGCATGCGGCCTTATCGTTCTTTTCTTCTGTGATAAATAGACTGCATTCTGGAACAATAAATAACCCCCCTGGAGGGCAAGAATAGCAAGCCAACATGACAATCATACCATAATTATGCATCCTGCTGTACATGTTAACAGCTTTTTACTTAAGCATATCCTAAATGCTCATCATCTTGTAGTTCAGGAGAAATTCATATTTTTTTTTAAGAAATTTAGGAGATTTTATGGAAGTGTTCCAACTTGTCTAAAGATTACAGTACATCTTGTACAGTGTCACAGTATAGTTTTTTATTTGTAACTAAATTGGCTAACAGAATATAAGCTAAATTAATTCTCTCTGTTTCTTTTTTTTTAATTCAAAGGTGTTAAGATTTATCTCGCCTATTGCTTCGCTGAATCTAGCCTGATATTTATATTAATCTCGCTAAAGCCAGCAAATTAAATAGACTTCAGGCTATAACCAATCATGTGTTTAATGACCCGTCGCAGTCTGAGCCAAATGCTGTATCACATGGTAAGACATTCATTGGTTAATATTCATTGTATTGCCAGGCGGCTACACTTCACTTGTAAGAGAGTTAAGCTGGAGTCACAAAATTACTTTGGACCAGGCTGTTAATATAAGCAACAGGATATGATGTTGGGGTATGATATATTGCCAACTCTGAACATTTTGCATGTCTCCCTAATTAAACTCACCTGAATCAGGTCATCAGCTCACTGGTACAGACTTTAAGATCTGAAAGGGGTGTGTCAGACAAAGGAGACATGCAAAATGTGAAGTGTTGGTGGGGCTCCAGGAATGTAGTTGGGAGCCACTAGTCTACTCCACATTCATGGAGTACTGCAAGCCATGCAGGTTGTGTGTATGCAGCAAGTTTGTTGTATTGTATTGTCTTAGGTCAGAGTTTATCAAACTTGAACTGTGGTACACAAGATCGATTTTTGATGTTCATATGCATATGAATTTTGAGTCATTTTTGCTTTCAGTGTGCAGTGTGCACAGACAGGTTAGTTGTCATTTAACACCAGGGTTGTATCAAGTTAATTTAATTCCTGCCATTTTAATTGAGATACAGTAGACATGATGCAGAATTGCAATTTGAAGGCAAGAAAGTATAATAAAAAATGAACTGAAATTCAAAGAAATTATGTAATATTTATTTTTAAACCAGAAAAGTGCAGTTTGTTAAGAACTTTGAATGTCCACTTGACAAAAACATTAAACCAGTTAATGCAGTAACGACATTTACATTGTTACCAAAAAACAGTGCATAAAAATATATGTATGAATGAATGAAACAATGAATGAATTCTGTTCTTTTGAACTTTCTATTTACAGAAAAATCCTGAAAAATATATCAAAGTTTTTACAAAAATATAATGCAGCACAGTTTTCAATTGATAATAATAAAAAGTGTTTCTTGAGCACCAAATCAGCTTATATTACTGTTTTTACTGTATTTTTTAACAAATAAATGCAGTCTTGGTGAGTATAAGAGGCTTCTTTCAAAAACATTTAACAAAATCTTACCAACCCCAAACATTTATATGGTATATGTTTAATTCCAGTTCTTTAAATGCCTCTTTCTGACACTCCCATTCAAATTCTGATTAAACTTTGTGTGGAAGGCCAGTTCTTTGATTCTGAATTTGTGCAACTCTGGTTATTATTCTGACAGACAACAAAGAGCTTTAGCTTCTTTCAACAAATGTTTGGTTTAAAAACTTTCAAATCTACCAAATCACTGTCTGAAATCACTCATGTGAATACTACAGTTGACTTTCTAAAACATACGTCTGAGTGAGTGAGATGATGTTTATGAGGTATATGGACTCTGCAGTAACTGCCTTGTCCCACTTACCATTTGAACAGTTCCATCTAAATGCCAGCATGAGTACCATTTCCTCGAGCCCTGAGAGGGCCTGGGCCATTTTACACTTCATGAACAATGGGAGCTCTCATCATACACATGTTGAGTCGATTCGACCGGGCTGCTGCATCACAGAGGTCATGTTTCCCATCAGGACGCTCCCTGTGCTCGATGTCGCGGTGACCCCGGGATTGAAAGGGATTGCGGAGAGGTCATGAAGCAAGAGCAGTGTGCGCTAATAATCATATTTCGGAGAGGAGCGGTAGGGTCACTCACTGAGCTGCTGTCTAATCAGGGAGATTTTTGGAGTGGATTCTCTGGTCAAAACTCCCAGTGTGCTCCGCTTTCTCAAAATCCTTTGAGTGTTGAACTCTTAACCCTATCCAGAATGAGCTGGAGTGCTTTTCAGGTGATATGGAAGAGCCAGAGTGAGTGAATGTGATCCAGATGGGCTGCAGGATCTTCAGAGGATGTGAAATCTCGTTTGTGTTTTCGCTCTTGGCTCGATTGCTCTGTTGAAACCCGAGTTTGATCCCTCTGCCCCCGCAGGTCTCATTTCACATTATTATTTGGCATAGTACATTTGCATCACCAATATATAACACTGAGCATTAGCAGCAGATTTTTTCCTATACTGTATCTAAGTAACAAGAAGAAAAAGACAGCAAAACAGGAAGCATTACTTTTTTTTTTACAATTGTTATTATTCAGTTTCTTCAGCTGTTTCTGTTCCTTTGGTTGTACTACCAGAATGTAACACCATGACATTTACGTCACTAATGGACAAAGAATGTGAGCTGTGCTGCCTGCGGAAAGTAATTTCAGAATAGACAAGCAACAATAAGAAATGCAATATACTACAGGCAAATTAAATGCCTGCATCAACAAGATAGCTCACTTTCAAAAATGTCGCCAAATTACTTTCATACAAATTGCAAACCATGCTAGATTCCACAAAAACTCTGGATATCTGTTGTCAAGGTTTTTTTTTTTTTCTTACTTTGTTTAGTTTTTAATGCTGGTCTAGGTAGTAGAACAGCAAGGCCACCAAAATGTGACTGGTGAAGCTCGTCTTCCAAGAAAGCAATGCTTATAGTTAGTTAAGAGGCACACCATCATTCCATAATGGCAAACTGCATTCAGAGCACATCATAGACTTCACAGCTTTTAATGAAAACACAAAGTGATTGGTTTCAGTGATATATAATGCATAAAGTGTGACAACCATCATTTATTATTTGTGAACCTTGGTACATGTTCTTGTTAAGCACTGTATTAGTAGCACAGCAGAACATTGATAAAGCTGGGGAGAGAGTTTGCCGTGACCCTGTATCTTATCTGCTCTCTGCCGCTGAGATGAGGGTTAAGAGGGTGGCTAACAAGTGCACATTTTTGTCTTATTGTTTAAGTTACATTCTGGAGAAAGGGTTACTGCTTTCTCTTGAGAGGCCATTAGCAGTGTGTGTGAAAGTGAAGAAATTTGGGGTGTATGAAAAAATGTTCCCTTCTTTCTGGCCATAGTTTGACATCTCTCTGGAACTCTCTTGTCATCTGTCTATCTATCTATCTATCTATCTATCTATCTATCTATCTATCTATCTATCTATCTATCTATCTATCTATCTCTCCATCCATCCATCCATCCATCCATCGTTCTTTCTGTCTAGGTGTACTAGTTCAGTATTATTATGGTTTGGTTTGTACTTTTTAATTTAATTGTTTTGTGAGAAGTCAATATGTATTTTAAAAGGGTTGACAATTTGTATAAACTAGAAATATTTGTCACATGAACTAAATCAAAAGAAATATATATAAAAAAACTGTATTCATGAGTAGTCTTTTATTTAAATCCATGTAGGCTATTTAATTAAAATCTTTAAACACAAGCAGAGATTAAACTGAAGGAAAAATAAACTAATTTCTAAGACCCCCAACTGTACTGTAATAAGGAAAATAATAATAATAATTATGTATTGTTTTAATTGTAAAGTACATGTACCTGTACGTCTTTAACTGAGAGCAGCTGAAGCACATAGTATAAAAATAAAGGCTTCCCTTAGGACAGTAAACACTGTTAACAAAACAATAGTGCTATTATGGAGACAAAAGTAGCACTGAAGAACGCTGACACACATCTCTCGCTGATAGATTACCTGAAATTGTATTCAATATATCAAGTGGATTTACAGCAGGAACAGACATGATTGCCTAAAGAATGGAACAAACTTTATTAAGCTGTTTCCTCTGGACAGAGGTTTTGTTCAGGGATTTAAGCAATAATTGTTGTTTAGAGAGATAACGAAACAGCTGCAACGGCACATCTCTGTACATTTACAGTGATTTATCTGATGAATAGGCTTAGAGAAGTGCTCCAGAGAGAGAAATGCAATGAGGCCACTGCCAGAAGGACAAATGAGAGCTTTCCTTCAATGTGATTAATCTGCATGCACACTCAACAAATCTCCATCAGCCGAGAAATAGGGCAGTTATAAAAAGTAGTAACTAGCCACACATGACGAAATATAGAAACATTGATCTCATTTCTGTCACTTTGAGGGGAGTCTGTTTATCACAATGTTTATTTCAAACACTTCCTCATGCAGCGTAAGGCCATATTTATGTCGTACTTGGCTTGTGGATAGTCCCTGCCAACATAAAGGTAACTCTGTAACCTTTCAAATACGAATAAGTAAATCTTCAATAAAAAGGTTTGCAGACTTTTAGGGGAAAAAATGCTCTCATCAAATTCAGGCACTTTGTTAATTATAACTTGATTATTTACACAATGGAAAGGAAATTAACAGAATTCCCTGCAGGACTGGAAAAATTAAGTTTTCCTGTACTTGAAGAAGGATTGAGAGTTAGTCAACATAAGGACGTCAACTTGAAATTAATTTAAAAAATTATTTTAATAAACTTTTGAAATTGTAATGAAATTATACCAAACGTTTTTTTTTTTTTTTTTCAAACAGGGTGGAACAGGTTTTAGAGGAGACATGACAGAATTCATCAAATCCATTGCTAATAATAATTTTCATGCTAGAAATGATGTAACTTCCTAAAAGTATGATAAACTGGATTTTGTTTGTTAAAGGGATATTTGAAAGATGAACGAGATGGAAAGTGATTTTGAAGACAAAAAAAAACTATATAACTTAATATTTAAAATAACAGTCCCAAGAAAATATTTAGTTTGAAACATTATGAATAGAGAAATGGGAAAAAAGAAAAAGACACTTGGAATAAATTGATAGTTTTTAATTTAATTACATTTAGAAGAAAGGGGAGTGGCAAAAAAAATTGACTTCACTCATTTTTAAGTGGTGATATTGTGTTCAGAGAAAATTAAGAGATATACTGTATATTTAGAGTGTATTATTTTATCCAACATTTTAGATGTGCAACTGAATGCACCGTTTAATCTTTAATATCAGACGTGAAATAAAAAAAAAAATATCTTAATTGCAACCTTGTGCAAAGCACTTCGCAGTAGAAGAATCCAATTTGTGCAACTAGCTACTTGCAAGTAACACTAGTGACAATAACTAGGTTGTTTGGCTCTTTGTAACTGTTGTCTACAAATACAGGTCACACAAGAACCAGAGAAATGGCTTATATCCGTTTGGTGTAATGACAGATTTACACAGGATCAGTTACTAGTTTACTAGTTGTGTTATTTATGAAGCAGAGAATGAGAGCAAGATAGTGATAGACATGGCGGGAAATACGCCAAGAGACAAGGCACCCTTGCATGGAGTGGAATATCAAATGCGGTGAGGAGAATGATTGCATATTCTTCTCAGGCTTTTGCTTAGTGAGACTGGCAGCAGAGATTTCTGATTGGTGATCAGAGATACGCCAGAGTCCATGATCGAAGCGTCCAGACCTGACACACAGACGAGTTTGAGACTCACAGATTGCACACAAACACACTCACACGGGAATAATTCACTCAGAAATTAGAATTATGTCATTATTTATTCACTCTTATTTTGTTCCAGTGCCATATGCTGTTAATTTTCAGTGCCACACAAAAGGAGAATTTTGAAGAATATTCTTGCCATATAATGATAATGACCAATTTGATAGCTCTCATTTACAAATGAGAAGTTGAGAAATTATAAAAGAGCTTGAAAAGGGCTTGTAGAAGCAAACAAAAATGTTTGCAAATGCAAGTTTGCTTTTGTTAACACTATTGGTTAGGTTTAGAAAAGGGTTTAGTGTAGGTTTTATGTTATTTTAAAACAAGATAAAGCATTAATCTTTTAGCTCCAATCACCAGACATTTCATTTCTGAACTGCTGTGATACGTATACAACAACTAACATAATTAAATATCGCCAGATTAACATAATTAAATATCGCCAGATTCATTTGTTTTGGATGTTCATTTGTTTTAAACATGAAACTAAACAGCCCCGCTCAGCCCCGCTCACAGGACATTTCGCTTGGAAAGTGTTCTTTCTTTATTTTGTAGCAAATTAGCTCAAAAGGGAAATGGATATAAATAATTACAATCAATTATGATTAATTACAATTATTTATATCAGCTGCCAGTAGTAACTGTAGCAGAATTAATATTGTCATCAACTAATCTGTTCGTCCAGCGAACATTCAGTGTAAGTTCATATCAACTCTAAGAAAGGATATTTTCGTGGCCACAGAAAATATCTTTCCTACAGTATTAATGCATTAGAGCTTGTAGCTGGATCAGAATCGTAAAGGGACACTATTCACAAGCAGGACCAGAAACTCATGTAATTTGTGCACAAACATTTTATTAACTAAACGCTAACACACATAACTAGTTTAAACAAACAAACGAATAAACATATACTCACACGTACATACAAAGGGGAGCTAAAGTGGATGAATGAAGCCATTAGAGAAACCAGAAAATGAAGCTATGAAAAGAGTCAGTTAACCACCTGAGTAAAACCATCAGCGCCGTTTCCAACGGGGTCTATAGCTTATACTAAACCTCTGTTTCATTTAGTTAAATGTATGATACTTGCATTGCCTTGGTCGTTGACGAGTGTCCGGATTGCGTCTCAGAAGAAAATCTTGATGGTTTGAAGGCTTAGGGGAGCTGGAGTTGTGATCACAATGGTTTGAATGGTGATGAACTCCAAAGATGATATTCTGACTCTGTGGTGGTCGGGAGAGTTTTCTCCCAGATGGAAAGTGAAGACATGGCTGTAGTCAAGGCCTGCCAGGTGCAGCTGCACCGGCCCTGGGACTTAGGCACCAGCAGAGGAGAAGGTGATGAGAGACGAGTGAAGAGACTAAAAGTGAGGTGGGCCACTGAAGTGAGGCCTTTTAAGTTCTGTGGAGGTCACACCTCTCGGGGGTCAAAGAGCCAATGGTGACTTGCACTTCTGGAGGGAAGAAAGTTTACGACTCTTTGTCTCCGAACATGGTAATTTGCATATGTAACTGGATTGGATGTTGATGCAAAGACAACTAAAGATTCTTATAACACTAATATTTTGCATAGGTATAAACATATAATATACACTCTCAATTAGATCATCCAAAGACGAATTCATAGAGACCAAACATGGTACAGGTAAGGTTACGTGAACGAGTGGTTCTATCATAAGTATGCATAAAACAGTATACAATACAAAAGACAATATACAAGAACAGTAATAATATACACAATGACCTGAGGATATGTGATAGGAAGGTCAAAGAAAGGTTTGTCTGTGAATGAGAGTCCATTTATATGGCATTGTGTGTCTTTCCTATGGGTAAATGAATTGAGAGTTGCTCTGCCCGCATTCTTTTGGGCAATAAAACCAGTGTTATCAGCATTGGTTGCCATGGAACCAGAGGCCTGTTCTGCCATTTTGAGGCGTTTGCCACATTTCAGGGGATGGGTCCATAGACCCTCATAGTTGGCTTGTTGATTGAGGAGTGTTACAGAGCATTTGTTAAATTGTGTTTCTGAGTGGTCCAGACGCTACACTTTCTTTCTTTCTATTTGGTGCCACTGGTGGTGCAAAAATCTTTTTTACGTCCATTTATGCATTTGACAGATTATTTTATGAAAAATTATTTCATATCAAGATATACTTTGTTTTATCAGTTCATCCATTCCCTGGGAATCAAACCCATGACTTTAGCATTGTTGGCACCATGCTACACTGTTTAAATTACAGAAATAAGCTCTGTCTCATCCCACATACCTTATTCTAAGTTGCATGCAATGTATTTTTCCCCTTAGAGTATTGTTTGTGTTTACAGAACAGGCTGATGTGGTAGAGGTGTGAAATGGGGCTAAAAAACGAGCTAGTTCCATTCTCCTCCTTTCCCCTCCCTCCGTTCTTCTGACAGGCTGTGGTATCGCAATGAATGGATTTGGACGTGTTTAGGGCGCATCAGTAAAAATGGGATTTTATGCAAATGCATCTTGACACGGGGGCGGGGGAGCACAATCGGCATGTAAACTTGGCAAAGGCACGACCAGGCTTATTTCACACTGGGAGACTCAGATTAGCTGTATATTAATAATCCCTCTTTTTGGACAGAAATGAATGTGAAGGGAGATAATGGAGGCGAGGCGGAGGTAGAATATCCCATATTGATATTTGCATCTGAATCTGTTCTTGACATTGAATAGCCAGCATGCTAAAAGGAAGCCCATAATAACCCAATCTCAGTGTGAGGAAAACAATTGCACGAGCTAATGAAATGATAGCTGTCCCGCCTTTTCTGTGAGACCTAGCGTTAGCCCATTAGCTTGTTTATGTCACTGGGGTTGTTTGGTGACTGAATGAATGTATGTGTGCCAACATGGAGGACTGGCCTGATAAAACTGTTAAAATAAGTCTAGGGAAAATATGTGAAATATAATAGACTGTTAGCCAGTCATTATGTGGAAAAAAATATATATTTTCAAGTTCTCTTTCATCCATCTCTTTGACTCTTGTGTTTTCTTGTTCTTCTGAGTGATGTTTTCATTTTCTTGCTGTAACTGGAGACTCTTCGCCTCTAGCCTCTAGCCATCTTTCAAAAAGTGTATCTTCTACGTAAAAGTAATACCAAAGTCTCACAGGGCGAGATTGCTACTGTGATCATTTTTAGATGCAAAATGGTGCCAATTAGCTTTTCCGACTTGTATTTTTATGACAACACAGAGAAACATGAAAGGAGTCATTTGGGAGGTTTCCTAGTCAGCTATACAGAATTACCTGAATAAGCGGTCATTGTTCAATATAATTAAGTACTGAATACTGTAATTGACCGATTTGAATCAAGTATTCCAAAAGAGAATTTTTACAGATTTCTGTCAACTTGAAAATGTGTAAATTGGGTGAGTTATAAAGGTCTACAGGATAGCACTGGATGTGATTTTCCTACAATCGAGTTCTGTTCAAATATCTTTCCTTGGCCGCATTAGCTGCCTTGCTGTAATGCAGAAGCAGCTCCTCCAGAGTCGTTACACTGCTCAGCTGGCGTAAAACGTTTGATTTTTGATTTTTATTGACTGACAAAGCAGAGAGACGTCAATACATGTTGAGGAAAAGATGTAGTACAGACATCAGGGCATGAAGTAGGCTGGATTCAAACCTGCAATGAACACATGACCTGTTTATATTCAATCTTCTATTCATCATGGGCGTCAGGTGAGGCTCTACAGCTGTATAGAACTGAACCAGAAGCTTCTCTTTCCTCATACACTCAAGGTCTTTCCCTGTACTTCAGTACAAGTGTGTGTGTGTGTGTGTGTGTACTGAACAAGTGTCCCTTTGTGTGTGTGCGGGCACACGCCTTGAAATTACCTTTAATAGAATGAGAAAGTAATGCATGCCTCTGTTTATCCTGCTTATTGTTCTATAACTACAGTAGCTGTCTGAATAACAAATGCAGGCAGTTGAGCGCAATACAACTGCACATTCATTACAGTGACGCTTACCACACAGAAGCGCAGTCATTTATAGATCCATGTCAGAGGTTCTTAGCCTCTCTTTTGAGCAAATACTCACCCTTCTCTCTCAATGTATGTATTTTTCAATACTTCTTTCATGTCTGTCCATTTCTCACACTCATCGAAATATTCAAGTAAACACACACTTATTAACCTGTCTATTAGCAAAGAGAGCATGTTTCTCCAGCTCTGGCTGCCATGATGATGAGTATGCAGATTACCCATCTGTTGCTAGGCCTCGCTCTCCAATCTCTCTCTCTGCCTCACTTTCTCTCGGCCTCTGATTAGTAAAGCTCATTGGAAGTCCATCTGTCCTTCAAAGCTACATCTTTCAGAAGTTGAATGGGTTGCTACACAGTTCCCAAAGCATGTGCCCAAGTTGAAGTGTTATAGACTGTGGAAAGCTTTGTGTTTGTATCATGAGGGAAGGAGGAAGTTGCTTGGTTTCCTGTAGCTCTGTCTTAGTCTGGATCAAATAACTTTCGCATTGATTTCAATGACATTTTCTGCAGAGTAAAGTAGTTTTATTGCTCCTGTGTAGCTCAGACTTCAGTGGACTTCTCATTTATTTTATAGTGAAGTAGTAACAATTGTTCTTAATTTCTTATATTTAGTAAATAGGAACAAATTTGCTTTGACATTCAATATGAATATATAGCTATAAAGCTATTGAGAATAGCCTATAGCCCAAGTAACTCTTTGATTTCATAAAGATTTCATCATATAAGACATTGTCTTTTCTGAAATATGAGTTTACTTTTCTACTTCAGTTTCACAGGAGAGGGGAAAATGTTATTATTATTTTATAAGTGTAAATCATTTTTTTATTAGAAAAACTCAAGATTATTATATTTTCAATTAAATGCAATAGCAGTTTAGGAATAACAACTTATATATTAAAGAGAACTCCTTTGTGAAATCATTCTAGGATTTTAGAATTGCATTATTTATGGCGACCCCAGATGTCTTAAAATCTTGTTGTGCCTTGACTTGAACATCATGTATAAAGAGTTAGCAACCAACAGGATAAGCCAGGCTTTGCGTTTTAAAAAATTTCAAGACATGTCACACACCAAGTCTGCCATCACTGTTTGGAAATTCTCATCGAGAATTTTCTCGGATATGCTGCCGTAACCAGTCATATATTTTTCTGAGGCTCAGCCTTGTGTGCCCTCTCAGTGCACTGCCACACTGCTGGACAGATAACAAGTTTATCCTTCTTTATAGTTAAACTTCACAGAGGGCCCAGTCAAGCACATAGACAACTAAACCTCTTAGTGTCCTCTCAACCAACCAAGCCTGACACTGGCACTGCTGCTGATGCAGTCAAGCATGTGGCCATGCAGCGAATCACTGGCACAGACCTTTCAGATAGATAGGCACATGTTATGACATCTACTGCCCATGGCTGCTCTCAGTGAGGCCTCGCAAAATCTCTGACATTTTGAGACTTGGTTTGATCAGAACCAGTGAAGAATGCTAGAATGTAATTAGTGCAGGAACATGCTTCATTACTGTCATTTCATTTGATCTAGGATAATTGATATGACATTTTATAATTGCTGGCCATGGATAAGTAATGTTGAGAATTGGCAAAATGAATGAAAAACTCTCCTTTAATTATACTGCTGCAAATGATTTATATATATATATATATATATATGTGAAGAGTTCAGATGCAAAAGCCTCTAAGTGCCATTTGAAATTTTCTTCTAAAATGAGCATTTTTATCAGGCTCCTATGTTTATGTTCAGTTATTTCACTTTAATAGCAATGAAAAGCACCTATTCATTGCCATTAATGTGAAAGTACTGAACCTACACATAGGAGCCTGATAAAAATGCTCATTTTAGAAGAAAATTTCAAATGGCTCTATGCCACTACTATGGCATGTATATATATATATATATATATATATATATATATATATATATATATATATATATATATACATTTAAAAAAAATGTCATTAAACAAAAGTTGTATTTATTTATTTTTCCATTAGTAGAGGTTAAAGGAATGTTCTGGTTCTATTTAGTTAAACTCTACTGGCATTTTGTCTGTTACCATAGAAGATATCTTGTTCCAGATCTGGGTTTAGGAATAGAAATGTGATTCTTCCTTTTTTTTTTTTTTTTTTCTTTTTTTTATTAGATTAAAGCAAAACTTCAACTAAATTAACCTGAATGATTATATTTTTCTCTGCTATAGAGCTGTTTTAGCTTACTTTGATTTGATTTTATAATTTATGAATTTTGCAACACATCAACACTGTTATTGAACTGAATTAAATCAACATTGAACTGACTAAAGCTGAATAATGACACTGTTGTCTTGTTTGCATCATTGATTTGGTCATTTTCGTATTTAATTCAATCTGTATTGTATAAAGTACTATATAAATAAAGGTGACCTGACTAAAGCATTTATGAATTAACATGAGCATAAATTATTCTGTAAAAATATACTGTATATATTTGAGCTATATTAAATGTCTGTGTTAAAAAGTGGGACTACTTTTCTAGGTGGATGAACCTCTGGTTGTGTGTTTCCAGTGTAATTACTTTGAGTGGAACGTGACCCTTGTAAACGTTCCCAATCTATCCTGTGTAAATGTTTGTTTCTGTGCTTATCGACATTGTGCCACAAATGTTGTCGATAGAGCTTAACTTGTATTGAACCCGGTACATTCCTTTAAGTAAACGCACCCTACAACTCACCATATTTATTAATGCTGTAAATGTTCATTTCTTGGCCATTCAGAGTTCGGTGCCTGGAAACTCTTGTTTAAATGGAGCCATGATAAACGAGTGCCCAGAAACTGTCACTACAAAGTTACACAGTCTCCTTCACCACAGGGTCAAACCCTTCAATTACTACTCGATAACAGTGCAAGTAAACCTGCAATTCTGAGAGTGTGGGAAGGCTGAGCAGTGTGATGAGGTTACAAGAGTGCAACTGGCCAGATTAAGATGTGGCTGGGTCAGTGCAAGGGTTGCGTTCACCTTCTTACCCTTTTGCTGGCCTTAATATGCAGTGAGATCTATTATTCAGCCAATAATCCAAGCCCTAATGGAGAAAGCGAGCAATGGAAGGCAAGAAACTAAGATTATCAAAATAAGCATGCAAAGTCATGTTAGAACAGCAGAGGAATTACAGCCCATGGATCTGACACTGTTGCCTTCAAAAGCACTTGATATTTTCATCTGACCAGATCTCAGTGGCAAGAATTTCCATAGAGGGCTCAAAGAAATTCCTTTTTTTTTCTCGGAAATTTTACATTCCTTTGGTAAAATGATTCCTTTAATCCACAGAAAGAGCGGGAGGTTCATTTGCAATGCTTTTGTGTATTGTAATCAACACCCTTCGTTTGCATAAACCCCTGCAGGGTGTAAAGATCTCCAGGAGATTGTGAGGAAATGCTTAGACAGACAGTGCTTTGTAGATAAAGAGAAACATCATTCCAGTCAGTAATGTGAGCATGTGTAATTTAAACAGTTACATTTAGAGGGACAGGACCACTTTCAGTATGCCTTGCTAATGACTTCCTAGCCTCTGAATCTCCAGTGCCTTCAGTCTTAGTTTGTGAAACCTGACCATCAATTAGTAAGACAGCCAAATTTTTGGGAGACTGAGGCTAGTGGAAATTATGTGTCATATATCTACCTTTATATTTGTATATTTATTTAAGTTATTGTTATTGGTGTGAGTGGAAAACTGCTCCTGGAAAAAAAACTGATGCAACTGGAATCCTGACTGAGAAGGTCAGTTTTGGAATAGCCATCGTCAGTGAATTTTTATTGTAGGTAATGACCAGGCCATATGTAAAGATTTTTTACCTCAGTAGAATATTATTTCACTGCCACTTGCACAAAGCAGTAAAAATACAACACCCCAAAATCAGTCCTCACTGTTTTTTAAACTGACAGCCCTTTTGACAAGTGTCTTCGGAGGAAGTTTACACTTCTGTTTTTTCCCCCCACAGTTTACTCTCACACTCGTTTTGTACCCTGTAGCAGCAGCTGTTCAACTGCAGTGTATTTCAGAGGAAGTTTGACTCCTGTGCCTCACGGCAACTGTGACTCATACCAGAACCATCACTGTTTGTTGCTTAGCTCAAAACCATAAATCACGTCCTTGCGACTCACATACAAAATCAGTACAGTCACACTTTAGCTCACCTGCAACTTTAGCTCACATGCAACTTTTAGTTGGTGTGTTTTTGGACTCTTACATAGCATAGTGCCCCAATTGTAGGCTACAATTGTTGTCCAATTGTTGGCCTGGATGTATGCCTGGATATTTACTATTTCATGCTGCTTCACACCACAGCTGCTTGTTTTGCTTTTATCTTTTTTCTTCATCCACATTGATACAAAAGACATTCTTACCTTTAGTCCTAACAGATTTGTGTGTGCTAGCTTATTAGTGCTAGCGTGACTAGCGCATTACGTGAACAATCTGCCATGAGCTCTTTCCCTGGAAGTATTTAGTAGCTGTGTTATTTATTTTGCACTGTAAAGTTGTAAAGACCCGTTCACACCAAGGACGATAACTATAAAGATAATGATAAAGATATAGTTCTAAAAATGATTCTATATCATTGGAATCACTTTCAGAATGATTTTTTTTTCCAGCTGATGAACGATACAAACATTGACACCCAATCAGAATCCATCCTGCTATAACAAGCTCGAGAAGTTAAAGCAGCAGAGGAGTGTGTGCTTATATAAACAGACAATATCACCCACTGGTGTGGACGCTAATATCTTTATCTTTATATTTATAGTTATAGTTATCGTTATTGGTGTGAACAGAGCTTAACTGTCTATTGCATGACACGGTGGGCTATATGGCACATAAACTCAGTGGCACCCATAAGAATAAAACAGCTTTTTCAAGAAGACTGATACAACTTGTGTCTTCATCTCATGTGATTTCATTTTAATCATATTCCTGATTACTATTCAGCACCTAAATTCTATTAATTTCTTTGTGTAAAACTTTTTTAATTAGCCGAAAATGACTGAGTGCACCTTTAAGATGACCAGCCATTCTTTAGCATGCTCTACATTACAGCCACAGGGAACTCTGGGCTCATTGTAGCAGCCCAGACTTGGCACGGCACTGCTGATAAGGCACATTTTCATTAAATTCAGAATCGATTCAGTTATTATTAAACCTCTTTTCATTTATTCTCTTCCATTTCTCAATACTGGCAGTGCACATCCCATCCCAGCAGAGATCAATGCGTTTTGGGTAGAGTGTATAGTCTCAGAAGGCCAGCACAGGTTAACAGCTTGAAATTCAGCAAGTAAATGCTGGCATTTAAAGTCACTGTAGTTTGAGTTGCCAGTTGCCTATTCGTTGTAAGTGTCTGGGTTGTAATAAGGTGATGGTTTCTGTTCAGTAGTCTAAACGACTCGCAGAGAATGTCATAGATTCAGAGATGCTCAGAAATGCACATGGAGATCTCCAAGTAGGGGTTTAGAATGAATAATTGACGTCTGTGCTGTTAAATGCCTTGAGATGTTTCGCTTATTAAACATGATGTGTTGTGGGCTATCACAAGAGGCTTGTATTTGGGTTTTATTAAAAATACATGCACTTTTGCAGAGTGGATACAATTTGTTTAAAGTGAATGCCTGAAACTTTATCCATTATTGAGCACGAACTTGGCATTTTAGAGATCCTCTGATGCACGGAGAAGAGAAGATTTTCATCTCCTCATGAATTCAGATCTGTTTTCTTGGCTTTTTAAAAACAATACCTCTTTTTTTTCAGTCTCCCTTTTCGGGCGTTCACAGTTTGCTTACTTTTCCCTCGCCGTCCCCTCTGTTTGATTCATGTATGTTTTAGACTTTTGCTTTCCATAAACAATCTCCCACAAGCCGTGACACATAATTCAGAGTGATGAAGAGGGACATAGGTTGCCACAGGGAATGAGTCTGTTGTCATTATTAATTACACATTGGTGAGAATAGTTGGTTTCACAGCTCATAATTATTAACCAGGGACACTATGGGGTGTAATTATGCCATAAACATGAGGTCTTATCAACATTACTCTCTCACTGTGCTTTATATTCCCCTGCCAGGCATTGTATTAATGTTCTGTCACAGCTGGCTTATTTGTGTAGCTTACCTACATGTTTGCATAACGTTTAGGGAATGTTGAGGCAGAACCACATGGGTGTGTGTGTTTACATTAGTGTGACTGTGTCTGTGTACGCATTATATTTGCATGAGGCAAACATCATTGCAGGAAATATACTGTCATACTCAGACGTTCATGTCCAGTGGCATGAAGATTAGTTAGCGGCCAGCTTGCACAGGACTGTGGGAAACAGTTGAGCTGGTTCTCAAAGTTGAGGAATGCTCAGCATTTGATTTATTTTTGAATGAAAATAACTTTTAACTCAGTGTAGAATAGTGTTGGGTTTTTTTTACAGTAATGATTTTAACCATTAAAATGTTTTCTTATTATTAAATAAAATGTTTTTTTTTTGTTGTTGTTGTTGTTGTTGTTTTTTAAAGAATGCAAAGATGCATTAAATGTATTTATACAAAAGATTTCTATTTTGCCATTCTTAGGAATTTTCTATTCATTAAAGAATCCTGAAAAAATGTATTTCAATTTCCAAAAAAAATAAAAAAATAAAAAAATGAAGAAGCAAAACTGTTTTCAACATAATAAGAAATATGTCCTGAGCCCTAAATCTGCATGTTAGAATGATTTCTAAAGACTGCTAAAAATTCAGCTTTGCCAACAGAGGAATACACAAAATTACATAATAGAATCAACAGAAAACAGTTACTTTAAATTGCAATAATTTAACTGAACCAAAAATGTAACTGTACTTCTAATAGCATGCAATTAAAATAACATAAAAACTGTAGCATACAAAATTATCCAAATGAACACAACATAATACAACACAACATAATTTGAACGTGTAAGAATTGAATAGGTGAAACTTTAGCAGTCCTGTAAGAATTGATGGCGTATTTAAAGTAATTTATTTATTGTGCCATGTATGTACTTTTTCTCTTTTCTCTGGCAGTTATCATTGGCAATTAATCTGTAAAACCAACATATTGGTCGACCTCTATTCAAGTTTTTGGCATTTGGCATTCTTGGCATTTTGGATGTTGTTGAAGAGGTTTTTCCCGCTCTCCTCACTTCCACTGACATATGGTCCATTGCCACTGCATTACCCTAGTCGTTCATGCATCTGGAATACTGGATCTATTTGATCCATGACTTCCGATTTCTCTTGTGCCCGCTTGCTTTATTAAACCGCCACACCTGTTCCAGAGAGGTTCGGAGTGCGATTCGATTTCCCATGGGCCGTTTCATAAATAGCTTTTCTTTCAGAATGCTGTACCTGATGGTGTGAGGAGCTAAAGAAGCTCTCAGTGACTCACTCCTGCTTTGTTTCAGTGCATGCCTTCCCATGCTTCTGGGCCGACTGATGGGTTGATACAAGTGTCAGAAGTGAGATCTGCCTGTCTGCTTCATGATTCAGCTCAGCCTCGTCCCCTGAGACACTGCGGACTGAGAGATGGTAAATAAAAGAGGAGGCGTCGTATCGGAGATAACGTAGGTTTTACTGCTAATATCCGTCGCAGGGAGGGCGGCTGGAACGGTTAATAAAACAGAGAAATGAAACTGTCACGGTATCTTAGTGCTCTTGGTGGGTCTGATGCTGTCTCTCTTCCAATTTTGATACTCATTTGTTATTCGTGATCCAAAGGACATTTTTTTCTGTGTGCAGTAGCTCCATATGCATTGAGGATAACATTAACAATTAATGCAGGATATAATACCGAGATGAATGGATGGATGGATGGATGGATAGTAATAATTATAATTAAATATTATTATAAATATCATTATTTGTTTTTATTATTTTTGGATGGATGGAGGGATTGGAGGGATGGATGGATAGTAATAATAATGATGATGATGATTATTACACTTTATTTTACTGTGTCGTTGTTACAGTGTAATTACTCACATAAGTACTAAGAAATATTGTGATTAATATTAATTAATTACATGTACCTACTGTAGGGTTAAGATTAGGGTTATTGTTTGGTTTAGGGTTAGTTACTTAATTATACTTAATTATACATAATTTATTGTAATTATACAGAAGTTACTGTTATTACTATAGTAAATACATGTAACATAGCCATGCCACTCTAAAATATATTGTTTATTATTATTATTATTATTATTATTATTGTTGTTGTTGTTGTTACTATCCATCCATCCCTCCAATCCCTCCATTTATCCCAAAATAATAATAACAACAATAATATGTACTGTATTTTTGCATAGTTGCATTGCATTTTTGTTTATAGTTAAAATGAAAAGCCTTTTGAATGCTAATAAAAATAGTAATAAAAGCCTGCAGTCACATACAGAACAACTAAAAGCAAAAACAATTATGCAAAAATAAATATACAAATATCAGTAATAATAATTGTTGCTGTTATTCATTTATTTTTGCAAAGTTGTTTTTAAATATAAGTAGCTGTTTTCTTAATTACCTTTAATTTAATGATTTAATTATTGCAGTGGGCAAAATACATCATGAAATGCATTACATTGATAATTGAAAATAAATATACCCTGAACATCTGCAAAATAACAATGTTTGAAATAAACATAAGTTCCCTAAATCCATTAAGTATTCTTTTTAAGACATCTAAAAGCCGCTCTTGTATAACAAAAAGACATGGACACAATGGTGGACAGGGCATTGATAATCCACCAGGGGGCAGAAGACACAAGTGTCTCAGGGAAATTGATTGATGATGTTGAACAATGTAGAGGCCTTAGATTGCACTACAGTTTTAGCTATAGGACTTATGTCACTTGATTATGTACTGTACCTGTTAACGCTTTGCCCTCATCACTTGTGATTTCGGTTTTGTTACTGTATACATCACTTTAATTTAGTGCCTGCATACTGCTACTCTGAATCCTCATGACAGAAAATTATGTAGAAAGCTCCTATTTTCTGGCCCTGTGTGGAGAGAAGATGGATGAATGTGGCCTCACGCGTCACACGCTGCTGTGCATCAGCGTTCCGGAGCGCCGTCAGAAACCCGCAGCCCGCTCTCCTTCACTCTCCCCTCTCTCTATTAGCCTGATGGATTGACCATTTGTCCTGAACACTGGCCCAAAACCGCACACGCAACTTGCAAGCCAAGCATCCATTTACAGCTTCAAAGTCTATTTAAGGTGGTGAGACTCTTCAGTTATTCAGAGCCACACTGGGTTACATATGGGGTTAAATAGACATTCTGTTACACTGATGGCTTAACGTCACAAGTCCTACATGGAGGAGAGGAACAGTTTAGCTTATTACTTTGTCAAGTAGTTCTTTAGCACGATAAGTGACACTTAGGCAGGTGTGACAATAATAGAGCCTAGCGAGTCTTCAACAGAGTGTCATTTGAGAGACCATTTATTTTATTGCCATGGAGGTGATGGGTGTATTGATGCAATAACATAAGAACATTTGTCTTTCACATTGCTCCATTTTGCTACTTTTGACCTCAAAGAGTGGTTTACCCAAGTCCCATGGTAAACACAAGATTTTAGGCATCTTACCTCTTCCAATAGTATAAGGCAGATACAGTATATAACCTGATGGACATTCACATTAAATTGGTCCCCTCAAATATATAAAAAATTGCGTTTTCTTATCTCGTTTCACTTACCATTTTTCATTCTTTGCTGTATGTGCACTTTGATTAGTTCCTTTATTCCTGCTCTTCAGTGTTACTATCTTTATATTGTTTGCTTCTCTTCTCTTATATTTGATCTCATTTCTTATGGCTTATAATTTCTCTTTGAACTTTGTTCTAGAAGAATATTAAATGTAGTAGAGTACAGAGTACAGTGATGTACATCAAATCTAAGCTTCATTGATGTTTTGTTCATTTTGATGTTAAGCACATTGTATTGTAGTTTTAATCAGATTCTTTTCTTTACATTTAATTATTTTAGATTTGATCCTGCTATAATCCTACTGGGATTGTTATGGGCCCACGGGCATTGTTAAACTTTATTTTTGAGTGGTTTTCAGTGATTCATTTGTTACATTTATGTTGTATCCTTCCTTTTTGGGCCTAATTTTGTGAACATGTTGTGTGACGTTATATTTATTGATAAACCTTCAGTGTACAAACTGAATTTGTGTGACTTTTATGCACAAAATCAAGTTTGGGTTTAGAACTTTACATTTCTGCTGATGAAATGCAAAAGGCTTTTGTATTTGTGTAAGAAATATGTGACCCTGGACCACAAAACCATGGCACGGGTATATTTGTAGCAATAGCCAACAAAATATTGTATGGGTCAAAATTATCGATTTTTCTTTTATGCCAAAAATCATTAGGATATTAAATAAAGATCATGTTCCATGAAGATATTTTGTAAATTTCCTACCGTTAATATATTAAAACTTCATTTTTGATTAGTAATATGCATTGCTAAGAACTTCATTTGGACTGCTTTAAAGGTGATTTTCTCAATATTTTTATTTTTTTGCACCCTCAGATTCCAGATTTTCAAATATTGTCCTATCCTAACAAAGCATACATCAATAAAAAGCTTATTTATTCAGCTTTCAGGTGATGTATAAATCTCAATTTAAAAAAAATTGACCCTTATGACTGGTTTTGTGGTCCATGGTCACATATTTTAAAATGTTACTGTTTTTTTTTTCATGAAATGCTCCATTTTTCGTCACAATTTATTCAGTCCACAAAATTAGTCAGTTTACACTTGGTCACAACTCCAAAAAGTACCTCGGTTACTAATACACATCAAATGTTAGTTGAAATAGATCGCAACTCTTAAATTTTGGCTTGTCTTATTGCCACTGTATTTCAGTGAAGCTCTGCCTTATTTGGTGAGGTTTCATCATAGTTATGTTGACCTTGAACTACCTGTACATGCTTTAATTTTGTTCCTTTACTTGATTTTATACTTATAACTGCTTGTTTTCTCAGCCATTTCAGCAGATCATGCAAATTTAACTCCACTTAATTGTGTCTTGTATTAAGAATGATATAATTGAATATTCATATGTTTCTCAGATTTGTTGGATCATAACAAAAGCGGCAGCTGTTGAGTGTAGTCTCTTGACAACATCGCCACTTCATTACGATTTTCTGGGACACCAAATCCCTGCATTTCTCGCAAAGATGCAGTCTTACACGGATCCTGTTTGATCATGCGGTTTGATTGGCAGCATACTGTGCTTTGTTTGTTTGGGCTTTCCTATTTTCTGCCTAGTTAACTCACAGCTCGGAAAACAGCGCTGTAAAGATTTTTGATGGAACCAGTAAAAGCAGAATCAGGGCAGAGACAGTATTTTATGCACACAGTCACTCAGCTGTCGGCGGTGATGAGTTGAGGATTATATTAAATCCTCAAGATTATGAGGAAAGAGTGAGCAACATCTACTTCAACAGTCTCACTGGTTGGTCCCGTTATAAAAAAAAGGGGGAGAGAGAGAGCGAGAAATAACTAAGGAAGTTCCATCAACTATAAATACCACAATATCTCACCGCTCTATAATAAGCTGAGGACATATCCCAGACTGCCGAGTGTTTCCATGGTCTCTGCTGCTGTTGCTGGGCAAGTGTTTTCAGCTGGAGATATTGCGCTCAAGCAAACACCTTCCTTTATGCCCCCGCAGCACAGAGTCAATAAAGTGTTGAAGATGAGTTTGTGTTTTCCATATGGCCCGGGTCACTCCTGTAGCGAGCTGCTCACAGAGGGTAATTATGCCTCTAAGATAACAGTGTAT
The DNA here is from genome assembly GCA_027422415.1 of Schizothorax lantsangensis. Lineage (NCBI taxonomy): Eukaryota > Metazoa > Chordata > Actinopteri > Cypriniformes > Cyprinidae > Schizothorax > Schizothorax lantsangensis. The sequence continues at coordinate 26,417,092 of CM049848.1, read as the reverse complement.
ATTCTATTTCATATCACACTCAGATGTTGATACAGTTCTCCTGAGATGAGCTCTGGGATGTCCTCTAAAAATCTTAAAGATGTCCTTAAAGAAATCTATGTTTCTATCTCTCCATCCATTCATCCATACAGCTATCTATCAATCTACCTGTTGTTCTGTTTATCTGTCAATCAATGGATCATTCGATCTATTGATCATCCATCCATCGTTCTATCTATCTTTCTATTTATCTATCTATCAACTGATATATCATTCAGTCTATCTATCTATTCATTTATTATTATCTCTATCTTTTGTTATATTTATTCATATATCTATCTGAGTAGATGAGTAAATTCCCTTAGTAAGACTATTTGTTCCACATTTACTAAAAATCACATTATCCTACTGGAAAATATGAATAACCCATGGCATATTTTGTGCCAGTGTTGTTGCATCCCAAGTATTTTAGGGTTGAAGATCAAGTCAAAATATCTAATAACAGCCTTAGCTAGCAAACATAATTGCACCTCACCACATTATTCACAGTTTGCTGTTCTTGTGCTTTGGGCCAAGAATAATATTTAAGGATTTTTTTAATGCTAGATAACTCATTAAAATGTAATGGTGATTAATGGGAATGTGCAATTTGGTTGATGTTGAAAATGTAAAAATAAAATTAATGTTTTATTATTTTGCTTTATGCACTAATAGTTTAGTGATCCATCAGTGTATTTCTCTCTGTCTGTCTGGATATTTGTAGATTCATTGTGAGTAATATTTTTTCCAAATTATCATCTGTTTTGAGACTAGTCACATTATGTTGCCTAATCCTCCTGCAAATACAAGAACAGCAAACAGAAAATCCTTCTCTCACCATTTGACCTGTTTTCCAGTAAGAAGCCCTGCGTGTGAATGCTGTAATCAGATCTTAACACCCCCCTGCTGCTTCAGACTAGTAATACGAGGGTTTCTTCTGTTATACACTACATCTAAATGGGCCTGAGAAGCGCTGTGTGCAAAGAAGTGGAACTTCTGCCAGTACTGGTTAGAAAATCAAACATAACATAGTTTTCTTGTTTCATTTTCATTACTCCGTACAGCCATTAACTGTATCAGGTGGTGTATCACTATCTGCACTTCGATTGGAAGTTGCTGCATAGTTTCGCTTCAATACAGTTCTGCTTAACTTTCTCAGTTCTTGTCACATGAAACATTCAATTGTTTTTTCGTTGTGTATAGCTTTCTCTCTGAATGCTCTTTTAAAAGTGAAATATGTCATTTCTGAAATACCAGACATAAAAATAATAAGGTTTTCACACAAGATTTTAGAATATTCCCTCCATCTACCACTTTTTTGATGTACAGATTATCCTGCCACAAATTCACACCATTGGTTGAGCCAGTGTTGCTGTGTCAAGAAGATTATAATAAATAAATTAGTATTTAAATTAGTATTTTAAAATGTATTTTTTCCTGTGATGCAAATCTAAATTTTCAGCAGCTGTTACTTCAGTCTTCAGTGTCCCAAGATCATTTAGAAATCATTCTAATATGCTGATTTTCTGCTCAATTTTTTATCATTATCAATTTTAAAAACGGTTGTTCTGCTTGATATTTTTTCTGAAACCATGATTTATTAATTTAATTTAATTTAATAATTTTTTTTTGTTGTTTTTTTGCGGATTCTTTGATGAATAGTTCAAAAGAACAGCGTTTAATGCGTCCTTGCTGATTTGAAGTGTTCATTTCTTACCATAAACATTTTGTAGTATATTTATTATTTATCATTTATCACAGAACAGAAGTGTAGAGCATTATATTTTATCTGGTTGGCCATATATGTAATGTCTGAAATGACTTTGCATGCTTAAAGCATTTGATAAGTGGAAAAATCTGCTGTTGAACTCTCAAATATCAAGTCTTAATTGATACAGGAATAAACACACTAATCAGGTTTTCCATATTAAACTGTGTCAGTCCTCTCAATGATGATGATGATCTCATCTCTTTTGATGACCTTCCTTAGCCTTTCCCAGGGTTCGAAGTTGTTCACCCCTCTGATTGGCCGATCGCTCGTACCGAAATCAAACTGGCAATCAGTGTAGACAAAAACAAACATTTCACGTAACCTGAGCCTGCGCCACAGGGCCAGTCTGCATTCCATCCAATCAGTGTCCAAGATGATTGGCACGCCGCTCAATCTCAGAGAGGCCTCCTTCATCCCCTGCGAGTCCCCGCTCCACAAATCACACGGCGACGGCACGGGATCCGGTGACTTTGCCGTATATCACAGCCCGTGTGAGGGCGCGCTCAATCAGCGTCATTATCCTCCCCTGCTCGGAGGAGGGCGGCCATTTTAACTGCACTGATTATGCTAATCTGGTGACAGGGGACCACCCTCGGTTGATGTAGTGGCTTATTAATATTTCCTGACAGCGTCCCAGCACGGGGGAGTGTGTGACATAGCACTGGATCTGTTGGGAGTGTCGACACACTGCCACACTGTGTTTACATCCCTTCCTTTCTGATGTTCTACAAACTGTTCAATTACCGTTACAAAAAGGAAAACACTGGCGCATTTGGATATTTATCATTTAGCCACTAGGCAGATCGCAGGAGGACGACTTTGAGGGGTCTTTTGCTGTAAGGACATGTAAGCGAGTTGAAGGGGATAAAGGAATGTATCGGCGTGACAGGTTTCATTTTTGAGGAGGGCTGAAGCGATAGACCGCCGGTGGGGTGTGAGAAAGAAGATTGAAGAGTGAAGAGAAATGTATTTATTTGTGTCAGTGCTACACAAGCGTGGTGAGCATTCCTCACTGTTTGTTTGAGGCTGACAAATAGCACAGTCCTCCTGGCACAGACTGATTGACAGTATTGAAGACTGTGTGAGACATCAACAGTGTGTCTACAGAGGTGACAGCTTAAGTCAATCTGTCTTCAACTCTAGAATAAGGAAACGGGGCACAGAATTATGTTGTGTGTACGTTAAAGGAACAGTACGCCCAAAAATGAAAATACTGTCATCATTTACTTACCTTTATATTCTTTCCAAACCCATGCAGTGTTGTTTTAGTATTATTTATATACTATTTATGTAGTATTTATTAACATTTTGGTAACATTATTTAATGAATCAACCAAAATTATCTAACACAGAGCAATATTTGTTACAGTATTTTTTAATCTGTTAACATTAGTTAATAAAAATACAACTGTTCATAGTTCGTCAGGTTAGGAAAATTCAATAATGTTATCAGATGCAACTTTGTTTTCTAATAACGTATTAGTAAACGTTGAAATTTACATTAGGATTGATAAATGCTTCAGAATAATTGTTCAGTGTTAGTTCAGTGTTAACCAATGGAACCTTACTGTAAAGTGTTACCAAATATTCAGAATTTGCTTTTTATTTTTATATTTATATTTTCTATATATAGGCTATATACACCAGCCACAGCTAAATTTGATTTCTTGAGAAAGTCATATGAGTTTGGAATGTTGTGAAGGTGAGGGTTTCAAAACTTAATATTTGAACTTACCTACACAACACTTGTAGCACATAATTTTTTCCTCTGATATTTAAATCGTATATGATTATATTTCACTCTTTCTTTGCTTTTGCTGCTTGTACCTTTAGGAATTCTGTGTAAATTACCAACCAAACTGAGCCAAAATTACCTTTTATGATTGACTAACCTCTTCACAAATGAAATGACTAACAGCTCTTGTTTACATGTTGAAATATAGTTAACTTCCCTATCTTAAAAAAACCCAGCCTTTTTGCAATGCCAGCATCACATTGTGACAAGTTCACAAAATAGTTCACTCTGAAATGTGCCACACAAACTGTAGGGTCAGGCTCCAGTTAACTGGGACCTTGGTAAAAGACTTCAGTCCAGTCAGAAGGGATCCTTTGGGAATGGCTATGAATGGTCTCTTTAAATCATTTTATTGAGTTATTTTGTTTTCTCCCGTTTCTCTGCTCATGTTTGCCCTTCTGTCAGATTAATGTCACACGAAGAAGAAAGGCAACTCTCATCACACATAAAGAAGTGATGTCTGCATTTAATTAACACACCAGGACCCAGACAGCGAGTAGAAAGAAAACAATTAACATTTCCAACATGTCTCTCTCTGTATTTCACATATAATCTAATTTAAATCTGAATTCAATACAGAAGGAAAGTAAATATAGCCTGACATCTCTCTGCAATCTCTCAGGATCATAAACACATTAAATGCAGAACATTTGTAAAACGATGACTGTCAAAACTGTCAATATTTGCGACGAGTTTAAAAAATGAAAAAATCATGGATTTAAAGTTAATGGTAGGTCATCTAGTCTGAATAAGCACATTTGGTCACAGCTATCTGCATTGTGGATGGTTAGCATCTTCTTTGTGGGTTCAGGTCATTCTGCATAAGAGAAGGATTTTACATGCATTCAGAACTTGATTGGCTTCAGTATGAGCGTCCGTCCTGCATTCAAGCACAGCCACTGAGTTAAGACTTGCAGATAAGACTTGTCCCTCTCCGTACGGCAAGCGTGCTGACCACATTGTCAGCCTGAAGAGTTGAATTCAACTCATTCACATCTTCCTTATTTAAGCAGGTCAGCCAGTGTCAAGTCAATTCCGTCATGATAATAAATTCTCGCGGACTAGACGGAGAGTCTGATTCAATTTCTGCACAATGAAATCTTAACCTACAAACCCCAGTAGGTTCCTCGAAGAGAAGAAGTTCGTGCTCAATTCTCCTTTGCCTCTATTTATGAGAGTTTCACAAGAGCTTGACCCTTTCCTTTGCCGCTCGAATCTATTTTGGCGACTTTCAGAGCTGGTTTGAAACATAATTTGATAGCGCTTTTGGGAAAACGCTCGTCCCCAGGTGATTTTTTGGGTTCGGTTTGCTCCGAAGGATTTGATTTGAACGGATCCCAAAGGTTCTAACTACATCTAGTCTCTGTTAAACCACTAACTTTGCTTCCATGTGTAGCGCATAGTGTCTCAGTTATCAGTATCTTACACCTTGGTCATTTCTATTTCCTCTGAGAGAGATGTAAGCAGGCAGAGGGGACAGAAAGAGATCTCTCAGTAGTCATTTACTCTGACATTTCGGGTGCAAGGGAATGCACAGAAAGAGACGGGGGAGAGAGGGAGCAATGTAGCCATCCTCTCTCTAGCACTTAATTTAGCACTGTGGTAGAATCCAGTCTTATCTCAGGGGAGAAAGAGCCGTGCAAATGCCCAATACCATCCAGCGGTTCCTTCAGACAAGGTGGACAGGTCCAGACTGCGGAAGGAGAGGTTAAAGATGAACCACTTAAATTGGGAGGCCTGCATTGAAGAAAGACAACATTTCAAACCACATACATTTCTATCTACACGGTGTGAGAATAAGATTGCACAAGTGAGTCAGTGTTGCTGTCAGTTTACAAGTAAATGTATGTTTTTTTTTTCTTTTTGAGTTAACTTAGGAAGTCCATCTAATCTTTTGAACTCTTAACTGAATCAGGTCAAAGAGCTGATTCAGTGGTTCACTAAAATTGAGTTTCACTAAATATAGTTAAATAGTATGATTGTTTTCCCCCCCTCTGTGTGTGTGTGTGTGTGTGTGTGTGTGTGTGTGTGTGTGTGTGTGTGTGTGTGTGTGTGTGTGTGTGTGTGTGTGTGTGTGTGTGTGTGTGTGTGTCTGTCTGTCTGTGTCTGTGTCTGTGTCTGTGTCTGTCACATAGGTAACTTTTTTTTTCAAGCTCTCTTTAAGTGTGAATGTACTTTATTTCTTTATTTTCCCATGTTACCCCCTGCTGGTAGTTGTCAAAACTACATCATTCTTGGGTCAAAAGCACCTTTCTTTATTTAGAGCTGTTCAAAATTAGCCATGTTTTGCCAGCTTACTTTAAAAATAAAAATATTATATTTTATATATTTTTTCATATTTTATTTTTATTAATTATTATTATTATTTTATTATTATTATTTTTATGAGCTCCCCACCATCGTCATGATAATCACTGAGAAGGGTGTGGGTCTGTATTGCGGTACATTAGCTAAACAGCATCAGGTGCAGTCAGTCTTACTTGTATTCAGTTGGACCATTTCATTCTAAAGATCCGATGATCTCAGTAGCAGTGAGGAAGACTAGCGCTCCATAGTGGACTGTTAAATGACTGATGTGTAGCCGCTCAGCCTTGGGGCTCTGCACTGCTGCCTGCTTAATTAGTGCTAACTCATTTTTCTACACAGGCGTTTTGTTCGGAATGACAAACACACCACAGAATTACAGTAAAGCAGAGAGTTATGTCTGCACCTCAGGCGTCCATTGATTTCAGACTGTTTTTATTGGTCTGGGGTCCCGCGTGAACAAATATTATTAGGTGGACCCATGCGCTTTGCATTCCGGCTTTTAGTTATCATTACAGAAGTTTGATCCTGCTGTGTCTAAGTATTTTTTTATTTTTGTTTTTTGGCAGGTATTGATATTTTGGGGCATTACTTATTTATTTTGGCACAGGCTGCACATTTGTGGCTGGCTCTCTCCATTTGCACATCTAATTGCTTTGGCACCTCATCTCTACAACTCCCGCGCTCTTCCGTTTTCCGTTTCACAGAGCTGCGCTCTACCATCACAACACACTTGTTGTGTTCCACAGCTTGAAATAGATGTGCTTAATGCCAAAAAAAGTTTGGATCTTCTCTATTGGTGGTCTGATTTGTCAATAGTGTCTTTTTGTTTCTCTTTTCATTATCTCAGCTCGTAAATTGGTGAAAAAACTGGTGTTCTCTATTTTTGCTCCAATGACTGTTGATTTATATCAGTTTAATTAGATTATTTGGCTGACAGACAGATAGGTTTAATCAGAGAACTGACTCTCGTGTGAGTGTGAAGTAATTAATTGCTTTAATTACCTTTAGTTCCAGTTCTGGCTGCGAGGGAACTTGTCAAAGATAACCTCACATGCTATCAGAACTCAAACTAGGAGATAAAACAGGCATGTGAGAGTATGTCAGAATGACCAGAGTGAGAATATATTTGTTACTGTTAATTGTTAAAAAATGATATATATATATATATATATATATATATATATATAAACTGTAATTTATTACAAATTAAATAACTTTTCTTTTTAATTTATATTTATTCTTTTTTATTCTATATTTATCTATATTTATTTACTTATATTTGTTCTTGTTATGCCAACATTTAATTAAATTTACTCAAAACAGCATTAATTTAAAATAACAGTGTAGCAATAGTAGCAAAATTATTTTGATCTATTTTTTGCACTTGCTGAATAAAGTTGTCAAAATAAATTAATATATATTTTTTTGAATCAAGATCCTGATAAATAAATAAATAAATAATCCTGAACTTATTTTTTAACGATAATATATAATATATATAATATAGTGTATACATACAGCATATATATTAAATATGTTTCTTTAAAACTTCAATCAAAACAGAAAATAAAAATAATCTACCTCTGCCATTTATTGGCTGGTTGTTTTTTTTTAGGGGCTCATGTGTATACTTGTCTATCTGTTACGCATGTCTGTGCAAAATTTACAATATCAGAGTTTATGTTCATGAATTATGCATTTTCTTTGACACACTGTGACACATTTTCTTTGACTGAGATTTCTGGAAGTGAATTTTGCTTTAGGAGAAATCAAACGCATGGAAATGTGTTCCAGGAGTGCGAGTCTGCTTAAGAAGCATCCTCCCTCACCAATGTTTTATGAATGTGAGATATAGGCGCTTTGATTACAGGTGGTAAAGTACTCGACTCAAAGCGTACAGTGTAATAAAATCTTCAAATCATTGCTACACTATATTGAGTGTCATTTCGTTCATTAGCTCGTGACATCAAAAATGCAATATTGTTTGAACAGTACGATAAGTGAAAAAAAAAAAAACGTAATGAGAAGGCTTGTTTTTTTTTTTTCAAAGTAGTCTTGGGGAGTAATTATATTCTGGTTGCTACGGGCAGCAGCTCACATACCCTCAGACTTGTCTCCATCCAGATGACTAGCTCCAGCCCCACTGTGCTGTAATTAATCATTACGCCAGATGCCAGTGCTTCCCCCGTGAGCTCCATCAGTGTGTGTTTCTTTGTGCGTTCGTGAGTGTGTATGTTTCCAGTTTGCTCTTGACTCTTACATGCTGATGTGCGAAAATCATAAAAAGAACTCAAGTTGGTCATTTTCGGGTAAACAGAAAGACCTCCGGCTCAAGGAGTTCGTATGCTTTCTCGTACATTCATGCTCCAGCTCCTGCATGCATTTGTTTTCTCATTCATATGCGGCCCGCTGCCCTCACCTCTACCTGAGCCACAAATTCACAGACCACTTTTAACAAGGAAACCCGGGCCTCCCCCTGTCCTCTCCGTATGATTGCCTCTGTGGGTAGAAGAACATGGTGATTTCATCTGGTACTGAGCAGTTTTAAAGGAACAAATCACCCCAATAACTCAACCTCATGTCGTTCCAAACTCGCATGAACATATTTCCTTTAATGCACACAACACAATAGGACTTATTCAGCATGCTCAAGCTGCTTATAGTACAGTACAATAAAAGTGGATGTGTGACACCCGTCGTCAATATAGGGAAGACAAATGTGGAATGCCTTATTCAGAAAGACATGAATATAACTTCAAAACGAATAAAAAATTTGACCAAATAATAGAAAAAGTACAAGTAAAAAATAAATATTTAAAACTGCAGTGCAATGGCGAGTCTCTGAAGTGTTAATGAAGTGTTAACTTATTAAAGAAAAGAAAAATCAGATTATAAATGAATTATTTATATTTTTGATTATTACTCATGAATCTTTATTTAGATTAATAATTAATCTGAAATGTTTGTGAGTTTATATTACATTGAATAATGTTAGTAAAGATGGACTAATATTAATGAAAATGTTATAGATTTTTGTATCATATTTTAATAATATACTGTATGATGATAAACAATTACACGATTACAACTACATTTTTTAGCCTTTTTGAACTTTTGTGTGTGTGTTGTCTTGGTATTCCCTACATTGTCCCCAGTAGTATAGTATAGTAAAGTATGGAAATACCAGTAATTTTTGTCCTTGTGGGGATTTTTTATTTTTTTTTGGTCCCCATTATGAAAAAAAAGCTTAAAAATCATACAGAATTATATTTTTTGACAATCTAAAATAGCAGAAAGTTACAGTTTGTTCAGTATAAAAACCATTATGTCTATGTAATGTCACCATAAAACATAAAAACCAATGTGTGTATGTGTGTGTTTAAATTTATATAAAGATTGTAAAAAAATAAATAATAATTTTACAAATTATTTTATGAATTATCCAAGCCATATTTGCTATATGGACAATAAAAATGGAATAAAGTTACTTTGTTTAATTTTGACCCACATCTGGTTCTATGCAAATTCACAGATAATTTTATTGCAGAAGATACAGATTAATATACAGTTATTGCCATATGCTCACCACTGGTGGTAACATTCACTTTCATTGAGTGGAGAAGATGAGCTTGGACATTCTACTAGAGTTCATGTTCCACACATGTACAACCCCAAATCAGAAAAAGTTGGGACAGTATGGAAAATGCAAATAAAAAAAAGAAAGTAGTGATTTCTAAATTTACTTTGACTTGTATTTCATTGCAGACAATATGAACACAAAATATTTCATGTTTTGTCTGGTCAACTTCATGTCATTTGTAAATATACATCCTTTCCTGTCATTCAGACCTGCAACACATTCCAAAAAAAGTTGGGACAGTAAAGCATTTACCACTTTGTAATGTTGCCATTCCTTTTCACAACACTTAAAAGACGTTTAGGGACTGAAGACACCAAGTGATGAAGTGTTTCAGGTGTAATTTTGTCCCATTCTTCCTGCAAACAAGTCTTAAGGTGGGCAACAGTACGGGGTCTTCGTTGTCGCATTTTGCGCTTCAAAATGTGCCACACATTCTCTATTGGAGACAGGTCGGGACTGCAGGCAGGCCAGTCAAGTACCCGTACCCTCTTCCTCCGCAGCCAGGACTTTGTAATGTGTGCAGAATGTGGTTTTGCATTGTCTTGTTGAAATATGCATGGATAGATGTCTTCTTGAAGGCAGCATATTGTGCTCCAAAATCTCTATGTACTTTTCAGCATTAATGGTGCCATCACAGAAGTGCAAGTTACCTTTGCCAAGGGCACTGACACAACCCCATACCATGACAGACCCTGGCTTTTGGACTTGTTGCTGGTAACAGTCTGGATGATGGAGCACACGGCGTCCATTCCTCCCAAAAAAATACCTGAAATACTGATTCATCTGACCACAGTACACGTTTCCACTGTGTGATGGTCCATCCCAGATGCCTCCGAGCCCAGAAAGTCGACGGCGCTTCTGGACACTGTTAACATAGGGCTTCCTTTTGGCACAGTACAGTTTTAACTGGCATTTGTGGATGTAACTACGTATTGTGGTACTTGACAAAGGTTTGCCAAAGTAGTCCTGAGCCCATGTGGTGATATCGCTTATAGATGAATGACGATTCTTGATGCAGTGCCGCCTGAGGGATCGGAGATCACGGTTGTTCAGCTTAGGCTTGCGCCCTTGTCCTTTACGCACTGAAATTCCTCCAGATTCCTTGAATCTTTTAATTATGTTATGCACTGTTGAAGGTGAAATATCCAAATCTCTTCCTATCTTTCTTTGAGGAACATTGTTTTTAAACATTTCAATAATTTTCTCACGTATTTGTTGGCAAACTGGCGATCCTCGGCCCATCTTTGCTCCTAAAGGACTAGACCTTTTTTGGATGCTGCTTTTGTACCAAATCATAATTACAATCACCTGTTGACATCAACTGTTTCAAATCACATCATTATTTAACCAATTTACCTCATTACTAGCCCTAAATTGCTCCTGTCCCAACTTTTTTTGGAATGTGTTGCAGGTCTGAATGACAGGAAAGGACGTATATTTACAAATGACATGAAGTTGACCAGACAAAACATGAAATATTTTGTGTTCATATTGTCTGCAATGAAATACAAGTCAAAGTAAATTTAGAAATCACTACTTTCTTTTTTTATTTGCGTTTTCCATACTGTCCCAACTTTTTCTGATTTGGGGTTGTATTTAAATTTGTCGAATGCACACTAAAACAACACGGACAATGCATACAAATAAATGATGTAACAAGTGGGAGCAGTTCATTCTTAGTGGGTTCCTCCCTGAAATTGAAATGCAATGCAAGAACAGTCCACGTATATATATATATAAAGAAAAGACAGATCAAAGCTTTGTCTGTCTTGTGTCCTTTTCTTTTCCTCACTTTTTTTGCAGGTGCTGGATGTTCCAGGCTGGCTAGCCTGATTGAAGTGATTGGGAGGGGGCTTATAGAAGTCTCCCTGTACCCTCTCATCTCTCCTGCTTGCAAAGACAGTTTTTTGTGCCGCCTGTGGTTTGGTGTGATTTCTGTGGCAGGAACATGTGAGGCACTCTTGTTGTACCTGCGGTTCGTGTGCTGAATTCCTGATTGCTACCTCTCTCTCATCTTTCTCTGTCTCTTTTTCTTTGTTTTCCAGGTGTCCTCCAGGTGTCAATCTCGCTAAAAAAGGTGGAGCTGAGCGTCGGAGAGTCCAAGTTTTTCACATGCACAGGTCAGTTTTTTCGCAGCACCACCTCGTTGCGTCTCTGACGCTGATGTATATGAGATAGATGCATGAATGCACACAATTTACGTAGTGCTGACTCGAGTAGTCATTCATTTAGGTTGAACAGCTTAAATAACTTCTCCCATTGTAAGCAGTATTGAATTCTAAGACTAAGGCTTTCTTCATGACCAGGGCAAAGTGTGAGATTGCATGTGTATAGTATGTTTGATTATTTTGTCTTGGACTGACAGCTGGTTTCATGTTGATTTTTTTTTTACAAAAAATAGAGCAGGGATTTTCAAACTGTCTAGGGACAGTCTAGGGACCTACAGGGGGCTGTAATGGGTTGTTTTGAGGGAATTTTACCAAATGTATTTTTAAGAGCTGTCAACATCACCATGCTAACCTCTGCTATCAATTGTGTTGTGTTTATCACAGTTATTCAATTTGATATTATTGTAGTTTCATTCTGCTTTCTGCAGACTGATCAGAAATTAAATAACTGGTCAGAATAATCACATAAATTATTTTATTATATTGACAGTTTGTAATAGTGTCGTGGAAATTTTCCTTTTCAGTGAAGGTATGAGACAAAAGTCTTTTGAAGATTTATTTTTTGCAAGAAAATGGTCTACAGTCATACAGTTATTCATGCTGGGTGCAGAGTGCGTCAAAGAAAAAAAAATCTTAACTCAGTATTTATATCCTAATCAAATCAGGATGCTTCTATCTCAACCAATCATAATGCATATTCAATATATGTGTCAATTTAAGGTATCCAACTATGTCCCCTAGATGCATTTCTAAGTATTTAATGCAAATCATCATCTTAGAAGCTAGGATGTAGGTGTCTCTAAAATAGCATTTCTTGTCTCACACTTATCTTGCACACATAGACTGCTTTTAGTACATCAAAAAACTCAAGCATACTGATAAGGCATTTAGAGAGTTTAAAGAACACTCTTTAGTAGAGTAAAGCAAATAATACCTATAATTAGAGGCGTCATGCCCATTGAAACTAAGCCCCCTCAGATTTTTGAGCCAAGTGGATTTTGAATGCAGCTTCCAAAACACAAAAAATAGCCGAGTCATATTTTTATATTTGATACAATCACACTGGCGTGATTAGATCGTTCAGTGCGTCAAATCACCAGCTACTAAATTCTAATTTGAGTTCGCTGGCTGGCGCTGAGCCAGAGACAGACGCGTTTTTACAGCGCTGCATTATAACCAATCATACACGATTCTGTTGATCTTATGAATGCAATGGCCAATCAGATGCGTTCAGATGAGTCACCTCTGAAACGCAGTGATTTGTTCAGGGCGCTCGCTGACTGAATTCTCTGGAGAATTCTCTTAACAGAAACAACAAAGTGCAGAAGTGCGTACGATGTAAGTAAGAGATTCATTTCACCGTGCAAACTGCTTCAGTGATTGTAATGGGAGTTTTTGAGACTGAAGTCTTGATAATGAAATGATAATGTTCCTTGATAATAAGTTTCCTTTGCTGTGTTCTGAATAATAAGTGATATAATAGTAATGTTACAACGTTTTATTAAATTTGTTAATGAAAGTGATATAATTAAATACGGTTTTATGGGTTAAATGGGTCGTTCTACAGAAATGTCCTCTTTTGGTATGGCAAGATGTCTTAAAATATATTTATTTTTCTAACATTTAAACTTAGACCACATTATTAGATTACCTTTTGACTTGATGGATGGATGGATGGATGGATAGATAGCTTTTTTTTCTTTTATGCCAAAAATCTGTAATATGATTAAATAAATAATCATAATATGCTAAATAATATGCATTGCTAAGAACTTAATTTGGACAACTTTAAAGGCAATTTTCTCAATATTTAGATTTTCTTGCACCCTCAGATTCCAGATTTTCAAATAGTTGTATCTCGGTCAAATATTGTCCTATTATAACAAACCATACATCAATGGAAAGCTTTCAGATTATGTATAAATCTCAATTTCAAAAAATTGACCCTTATGACTGGTTTTGTGGTCCAGGGTCATATATTTCACAATATTTCAGTTTTTATTGTATTTTTTATCAAATAAATGCAACTTTATTGAGCTACTTTCACCCCAAACCTTTTAACGGTAGTGTACACACACAATTAATATTTTTCTAACACTGTATAAATGCTTCTTATACACATGAATATATATATATATATATATATATATACTCATATACATGTGTGTGTGTGTGTGTGTGTGTGTGTGTGTGTGTGTGTGTGTGTGTGTGATCTAAATGTGGGGGGTCGTTGACATTAAAAAGTTTGAATCCCCCTCCTATTAAAACACCAGCTTGTCTGTAGTCTGAACACCTAACATTCCCTTGCTCAAAGTTCCTTATCATTCTAAACCAGTCAAGTGTTGTCTGTAAACCGCAGCTCCTAAGACCGTCTTTCATTGCACAGTGCACACTGCAGGCAAGTTTGTGCTTGGACAGTGTACTGGAGGAAACGTGTATGGATATCCATGTGCACAGGGGTAGATTATGTCGGGCAGGTTTTGTGGTGAAGCTGGGTGCTGTTTTTCTTTTCCACATGGCTGAGCTGCTGTAGTCAGGTTGCAGGGCTCTGCTGCGTGAGCTCCAGGCTCTACCTGACAGCGTGCTTTAAACAGGGTGATGCATTCTGACCCCTGCTGGACACCCGCCAGATTGCGGGTGATTAGCACACCTGGTATGTATCTGGTGATATGGAAGGTGCACACATGCTCTGCAGACCTTCAGGTCAACAAGCTGAGGCAAACCAGCATGCTCACCTTCAAAAATAGCTTTGGGATATGCAGGGGCGTGTAAGAGAAACTGTATTGGTTTGATTTAGTTCTATTTTAGGCTTCAGTAGGACAGATTAATTTGGGTGCTACATGTTTTGGAAGTTATTTGCTCCAGAAGAGTGAATACAGCACATAACATAATGGTGGATAACTGTAAAAGACTTGTCCTACACTTTAATCCAGCCTATTATATATAATGCCAGCCTATTTTGAGCAAAGAGCTATGTTCAGTGTATACTGAACTACAAAATATAACCGGTTCACAGTATATAGTCACGTCTTTGCTAGTAAGTGGTCATTATTTCAGATTATGTTATCTATAGTGACAGTGCTGCATGGCTTATCAAAATAAACCGATATCGAGAAATGGCTTAAAGCATTAGTCAAACTGTGCAAACTGTGATTTTATTAAATATATACCTTTCAGAGTAAATGCAGCACTTTGTTCATTTACACGTGTGCAGTTCGTGATAGTTTTTTTTTTTTTTATTTTACAGTACTAATACAGTATTATTGCAATCATCTCTTACTTTCTTTATATTTTTTTATTGTAATAATCATAATAACAATCATATTATTTTAGTTATATTGAATGAGTCAAAATAAATGGAAATTTGGCCTTTGAAAATGCAAACATAATTTTTTTTTTTCTGTTCACTCCTGTCATTTTTTTACAATTTCATGTAGCACTAACTGTGACTGACAGTACTCTTATTACTGGGACAAGCAGGTTAAGTGTCTCGCTCAAGGGCACAGTGTTCATAGCTCATGGATCCCTCTCCCCTTGCAAAGCTTGAACCTACAATCTTTTGGCTGTCAGCCCAGAGCTTTAACCACTATGTCATACCACATCCCCAAACTTAACTAAACTAAACTTCATTCACAAGTGAAGACAAATGAATGTGAAACAGGAGATCCAGTGAAGTTTGTTTTTGTGAGCAGTGAAGTGCACTAAGCTTTGTCCCTGAGCCCTTCAACCCCTAACATCTCATCCTAACCCCTTCAGCAACTCCTCCATGGTCCAGCGTCTGCCGAGCGGGCTGAGATTATGCCGTCTCGTCCTCTCCTTGAACCCCTAACGTCCTTCGGATCAGGCTCTGCTCCTTCACTGATAACCCCCTGCCCGCTCTCAGCGTTTCTCCCTTGGCAGAGCTGCGTCACGGGGCAGGTTGCATCCTCGGGCCTGCCCGTCTGCCCAGAGCCGCAGTCTCACGCTTCCCCGTAGTGCAGCCGAAGGCCCCCGTTGTGCAGCTGATTGATGCTTTGAGTGGAGAAGTGCTGCACCATGCTGATGCTTTTTATGACCTTCCAGCAGAGCAGGATTTACAGCGCCAAGCACCTTGGTACCAAGTGTGGGTTCGGCCAGCCGCTCTCTGCAGGGCAAAGCACATGACGGGTTTTGTTTATCGCAGTGTGTGTGTGTTTGTGAGACAAAGAGAGAGTGTATGCCGCTACCAGAGGCTTAAGAGATATCCTTAAAGGGGAAGTTCTGCACCACTAGCATCACCAAATGGAATGGCAGTGAAACGTGGCCATAAAAGCATTTGTTTCCTTTTAGACTAGAACATACTTTCTAAAAAAAAATAGTGTGTTATAATAACACCATTGCCAAGTTGTTCTCTATTTTTTTTTCTGTGTGTGTGTTTAGTGATCGGGGAGCCTGTGAGTCTGGACTGGTATAACCCGCAGGGGGAGCGGATGGTCCCGTCTCAGCGGGTGGCCCTGCACAATGAAGGTGTTCGTTCCAGACTCACCCTCTACAATGCCAAAATAGAAGATGCTGGCATCTACCGATGCCAGGCCAACGACGCACAGGGACATACACAGGAGGCCACTGTGGTGCTGGAAATCTACCGTGAGTATCAGATGCTAACAAATAAATCTGCTCATACACACCTTTTGTTGTCATCATGGTCCTTATAACTTAATTTAGGTAAATGCATATGAAAAGAGATCAGAAAATAACAGGGGCCTTGGGATAAAATATCAAAAATATTATAATGTCCCATAAAGAACTTTTACAAAATGGTTTTTAATGAATTCATCTGTTTTTAGTCGTAAAATATTTTATATACATTTAAATCACAGAATTACATTAAGCTTTTTCAAGAGAACCTTTCCTTGTTTAGACTTCTTTTAAAAAGAAGAAATAACTAGGATTAAGTAAAGTGCAAAAATAATAAAACTAATTGAATGCAGTAAAATCAAGATCAATAACTTCTTGCATCATCTTAATCATCTATGAACAAGCAGGAGAAAAACATTTTTGAGTATTTGTGTATTGTAACATCTCCAAGACGCTTCAAGAAAACTACCTACAAAGCTACAGTACTGTGAAAAGTTTTAGGCACTTGTGTGTGCAAATGTTGTAAAGATAATTTCACAAATAGATTTTATTTAGCAATTAACTTCTATTAACTAAATTAAATCAACATTTAGTGTGTCTATGCATTTACATAAATAAGTTATCTCTGTGTGGAGAACTGTCTGTTGTCAGACTCCTTGTGCATACAAACAATTAATGTTTGGAAATGTGAACTGATAATTCCTACTGACACACTATGGCAAAAAATACTACGTGCGTGCAAGGCAAGGACATATTAATTGGTCTAAAGTGACAGTAAAGACATTTATAAGATTTCAAAATATTTTTGTATCAAATAAATGTGTTTTGTACCTTCTATTCATCAAAGAAGCAATTGTTTCCATGTTTTTAACATTGTTAATAATATGACATTTTTAGCAGCAAATCAGCATATTAGAATGATTTCTAAAGGATCATGTGACTCTAAAGACTGGAGTAATTATGCTGAAAATTCAGCTTTACCATCACAGGAATAAATTACATTTTAAAATATATTTAAAATAAAAACTGTTATTTTAAATTGTAATAATATTTCACAATAGTACTCGTTTTACTGTATTTGTAATCAAGTAAATGCAGCTCTGCTGAGCATAAGAGACTTTTTACAAAACAATTTAAAATTTTACTGAGCCCAAACTTTTGAACGATTATTTTGAATTCAGGTACTGTACATTATCTGTAAGTTACATCTTCTGTTGTTGAGCAAAGTGCACACTGGTCTTTTTGTAGAAATGCATTTTTCTTTCTTTCTTATAATTTATGCATTTGCAAACCTGTGCTGACAAGTTTATCAGAGTGAGGAGACAATGTGATCAGAAAATGGCATGAGCCAGAACTGAACTTCATTGAACTTCAGTGAACCGGAACACAACAAATCTTTTCACATTGTTGTTACATGTTACAGTGTTTACTATAAATTGCTTGTGCTTAGAGACAGAACCAGTTAGATAATTTTAAGAATGCAGATCCTAAATCACCTGTGATTCAACACTGTGGGGCTCTTCAGCATGAAAAGCAAGCAGCTTTTGTTTCTGCTGCTCATGGCACTCGGCACACAGAATCCACCCAGGGGATACTAGACTTCCTGGCATGACTGCGGTCTCTGAGCGGTGGGGATGCTGTCCCTTTCAACATCCCATCACTGTCAAAGCCCAGACTCACATCTGTGCTGGGAGACCAGTCAGAGATACCTAGATAATTGTCTTTTTTGCTCTATTTTACAAATAAACAGAGAAAATAACAAGCTGGCTTTTCACGTGTGGAATTAAAGTTCTGACAGTGATGTTCGCATTTCAGTTCACCTGTTTTCTTAAGATGGTATGTTTTGAAATGTCTTGAAATAGCTTGTCATCTAAGGTACACTCATGTATTTGCTCTTAAGTTTGTTTGTGTTCAGTAACATACATCATTCCAATTTCAGACATGGCTGACATCAATACAAAGATATCAGAAAAATAAAATTGCACCTGAAAAAAAAAGATGCAGTAACCCTCCATCTGTCCTCATTTGTTCTCTTTGGAGATTATATTTGAGGCAAACTTTTACCTCGAATTATCATACATTTACATTGAGATTTATTCAGCATATTATAAGGAAGCATGCTGTTACATGCCCCGGCTATAAAAGCAATTCAAGACAACTGTATATTGATGCAAATTACAATGGAACAACATCTTGGCACAACTGTGTGGGAATCCATTACATAGCTAAGGACATTATGTGTGTTAGCACAAAAGCCCCTCCACCATTGGAAATGCTGCCATTGAAATAGCTGTTTTGATTTTCCCTGTGAATAGAGGACATCCAAAAGCTTTCAAAGAGAGCTTCACAATGCAGGGGAAATGGACGTGTTCCATCCAAAGATGTTTGACAAATCTGTTGATGTAAAGCTAAATGTAATTCCTCCAACAACGAGACAGCTGCCGCCACACGACAGAGAGGGAACCAGCATTATTGAGAAGAAAAAAAGGTGACTGGGACGGGGGAGTATTGTGGTGTGGTCAAATGAATGCACCTTAAAAGAATAGTTCACAACTTTATTTTAGGGTCTCTAAACTAGTTGCTAATTAGCATACATAATAAAATATTAGCCATTTATTAGTAGTAATTAAGCACATATTACTGCCTTATTCTACATGACCTTATTCTACATCCCTAATCCTACCCAATACCTAAACCTAACAACTACCTTACTAACTATTAATAAGCAGCAATTTAGGAGTTTATTGAGGGAAAAGTCGTAGTTAATAGTTAATAAGTGTTCCCTATTCTAAAGTGTTAACTCTGTGAAACAAAAATGTTCCTCTGTGAAACAAAAATGTTTTAATTTTTGAAAAAAAAATAGAAATTTTAAGGAAAGTGGTGGTTGTGGTTATGCAAATGTAATGAATTGGGAACAAAAAACATGCAAAAGTGCTATAAAAGTATCATAATTTGCTCGATAGTGTGCTCACCAGCCAATGATTTTTGTCTTGTTTTCTAGTACATAATGACATAATATATTAATTATTTTCTAAAAATATCTACATTACATTTATAGAAATAATATTATATTAATAAAATAATATTATATTAAATATACAGTAAACTGTTTTCCTTTTGAATTAAGTTTATTTTTCTTACCCCTTTGACAGATACATTTTTTTACACTTACTTAATTTTGAAAACAAGATTTAATAGCTTACATCATTTTGCTCCTCAAGTGAATGCATCTTGATTTAATAATGTTTGTACTGGGGAAAAAAGACAAAAATACTGAATAATTAAATCATTTGCTGTAGATCTATTAAGATTCATGAGCCCTATTTATAAATCAATACTTTGGACTGATTTTGTGAAGAGAAATCTTGTGATCGTATAAAAAAATAATAATAATAATAATAATTCGGTCACAAATTCAGTCAGATATTTCCACATCTTTCATGAATGCATTAAGGAAAACTATACTATTCATCACACAAAGCCATCATATGACTTCAAAACTGCAGAATATAATGCACACATGATCTATGGACATATATTTTTATGATGCTGTGTCTTTAAAGTTTTAAGGCTTCAATTCCTGTACACTGTAATTGCATGGAAAAGAGCAACCTTCCCAGTTTCTTCTTATATGTTGCACAGAAGGGAAAAAAAAGTTTAAAACATGAGAGTGAGAAAATAATGACAGAATGTTAATCTTTGAGTGAACTAATCCTTTTGGAAACACACCTTAATTGATTCCTTTGTTAAACTCTTGAATTAATGGGGCAGAGGTGACTAAAAGTAAGAAAGAAGTGTGAAAACGAGAGATGCCAGATACAGACAAAGTGAAGAAGAAAGGAAAAGGTGCAAGGGTGAGGAAATTTCTCTCTTTAAAGGGCCCGGCTTCAAAGGCTTAAAGCACAGGGGTAAAACAAGGCTACATTAAATGTTCACCAGATTGTCTTTCTTTTCTTTCTTTTAATGTATGAGAATTATTTTTATATTTATTCATTTTAATCCTGAGTGTGTTTAATTAGTAGATATTGCAAAGTTTCAGGAGATATTTCCCAATCTTGCTTCTCTGTGCCTGACTTTGTTCCAAGCTTGGCATTTGCCTATGTTCCATTAGAAGTTGTATTTAGAGCAGTGGGAGCCGTGTGTAAACAGACATGACTCACAGATCAATACGCAGAGCCGCTGTGCTGATGAGGGTGTGCTGCATCTTTCAGCCCTCTGAAGACACGTTTTCTTATACTGCGGTGTAGCAGATGTTTACAGCAGCTTCCCACACAAGCAAAATGTGGTTTTGGTGTGTCAGAATGTGGCTGTGAATTGTGGATAATCAGAGACGATGTGGAAGCACACCTGATTTATGACAAGCAGACGTAGATGTTGACATGTCCCTTGTTTTTCGTTGATTTTTCTTTGGTTTCCACACTGTGGGGGTCTGAACTAGTTCTCCAAAGCCCTCGTGTTTTTTTTTTTCTTTCATCTTCATACCGCTTGTATTTAAAGTGTTACAAATGAAATCCGTACAACTTCCACCCAACATACAGCCCCATCCAGAACAATTAGCAGCATGCAACTTAATCAGACATGTTTGTTTGTTTGTTTTCATTTTGGGTATTTTATTAAAGAGCTACACAGTGTAGAGAAAAGGAAATGTCACAAGCAGCTTTGGGGACTAGTTAAACAAACTGACAAACTAGTTAAATGTAATAGTGTTACTTTATTTACTTACAAAATAAATGTAACTAATCTGTTAAAGTTACTAAGAAAAAACTGTGTATGTTTTATTTCCTAATTGGGTTTATGTATAGGCTATGCTTTATTTTGTTTTTCCCAAGGCATTGTTAGATGCCAGTATTTCCTGTCATCGCTATGCAAAGATTTGATTTCAAAAACAATTTCTTGTTGTTATTTTATACAAGAATGTAAATGTTATTCTGTATTTAACCTCAGAACGATCTCAAAGTAAAAAAAAAAGTGCTAAAGTCTGATTTTGTGGTGGCTGTGCTTTAAAATTAAATTATTATAATCTTGATTCAAGTGATGAAGAATTTTGAAAGTCTAGTAATGTTGTTTTACAGAAATGTTAAGTACTGCTGTAAGTCTGTAAGGATAACCTTGCCTGGTTTAAATGTTTGGAAATGGTCAACAGTTAAAAACATTCACTAGAAATTTAGAAAAGTCATCAAATGTAATCAGTTACATTACTTTAATGAAGTAATTGAAATAGTTACACTACTTATTACATTTTAAATAGGGTAACTTGTAATCTGTAACCTATTACATTTCCAAAGTAACCTTCCTAACACTGTTCACGAGGAAGATTTGAAGTCACATCCACCTGAAAACTCCTACATAAGCACCATGACATAGTGTCAGAGTATGTTCACAGAAAAAAAAATATAGTACATTTTACAGACAATTACAAAAAATGGCAAGTAACATAATGAATTAACCTTGAAACTTTGAAAAAATTTGAATAGTATTTTCTTGTAAAACTACAGTAATCTGTTATTTACAACTTCGAAGAGATAGTATCTAGTGTGTAGTAATGTTTTTGCTTTTTCTCTTATGCTTTTATGCGATTTCAAAAACTGTACTATTGTGAAATAATGCAGACTTGGGGCTCAAGAAACATTTTTATTATTATTATTATTATTATTATCAATGTTGAAAACGGTTGTGCTGCTTTTGTGGAAACTGTGATGCATTTTTTTCAGGATTCTTTGATGAAAAGAAAGTTCTAAAGAACAGCATTTATTTGAAATAGAAATCTTCTGTTGCATTATAAGTGTCTTTACTGTAACTTGATCAATTTAATACATCCTTGCTAAATAGAAGTATTAATTTATTTTTTAAAAAAGTCTTACTGATCCCAAACTTTTGAATGCTAATGTGTAAATTAGTAGCATTTCACAACATGTTTCTCCTCCCTGATCCACAGAGAAGCTGACGTTCAGAGATGTGAGGTCTCCTCAGGAGTTTCGACAGGGTGACGTGGCTGAAGTGGTCTGTGATGTCACCAGCTCCCCCGTTCCTGTGGTCTCCTGGTTTTACAACAATGCCGAGATCATTGAAGACACTGAGAGTAAGTAATCTGCCATACCGCCTATCAGCTATATTGTAAAGCACACCTTTGCAGCTAAATAGATGAGATAAATACGGATTGTTACTTTAACCCTTGTGCGGTCTTCGGTCACTTTTGACTTTTGAATCGTAGCTTCATCGGAATGGTATGAAACTTGGTGACTTTTTTGGAACTTGGTATGTGAACACACAAAAAAAATTATTCGAAAAAACTAAGTGCTCGTAATAAAAATAGTCACACTCATGGTCTTCAGTCAAAAATGAATAGGAAATGGCAAAAAAAAAATTGCATAGCAATGAAGGGGTGAAACTCTTCAACATCTAGTGTGCAAAATCAACACACCCACTCACTCACACACACACACATACACTTGTACACACTCACGCCTATGTACTGGTGTGCCTGTAACACAGCAACTATGTAAAATAAAATCAATAATTCAACTACAATTTAGTAAAAAAAAAAAGTGGACAGCAAGGAAGGGGTTACACTCTAACACATCAAAAGTGCAAAACAGACACATCCACTGACACACACTCACTTACACACACACACAATTATACACACTCAAATAAATTGGTATGGCTATAACCATATAGCCAAAATGAGTCAGAAAACTGAAATAAGAGGTTGAAATCAGATCAGACCCAGAAGGATTAAGCTCTGATAAAGCATTCCTGTATATTTTCGTTACATTTTTATAGAATTTTAATGTTTTGTATAACAAAATGCTTTCTGTGTTCAGGATTGTTTGTAGTAATAATAATTCAAAAACTGACGCTTCAAATCAACATTTAAAACAACAAAAAATATAAACCTTGACAAAAAGTAGTCTTTGAGAATGCCTTAATATACATTTAAATCCACAACCTAATAAAAGTAAACAATTATGTAATTCTAAAACTAGGGAATTCAAAAGCCTCTCTATAGATTCCTGTACAGGCATCTAGTGGTTACACCAATAAATCACCATGTTTTTCTTACATTGCTCTCACCAGGAGGTGCTAATCTGCCATAAAAGAAAATGGATTTTAAAAGCCTAGTCTCTATTTTAATCTGAGATACTGCATTAATTAAAAAATAATTAAAAAAATTAGAGATGTTTTTTTTACTATTTTCAATGGGAAAACAAAATACAAAAGAAAAAATATTATTGAACAAAAATATATTAGATTGATCTTACTGAAGAAAAAAAAAGTTACATTTCAGGTGTCCGGTCACTTTTGACCACGAAGACCATGAGTGTGATTCACAAATAAAGACCGCACAAGGTTAATTGTTTAAAAGTGCAGAGCGCAAGCTGCTCTGGAGCTGATTTGAGAAATAGAAAAAGATTGTCAAAAAAAAGAAATGAATGAATGCTTAAAGTATTATTATTGTAAAGGATTTAAGACCTTGATCACTGCAAGAATTTGAAAATATTATTTCCCAACTTATTTCCCAATTTAACAAGCAAGCTGGTAAAAAACAAAAACAAAAAATCTGTGTTTTATGTAAATGTGATTTCAGCCAGAAATAAATATAGCTCCTTTGAAGGCAAAATTAGCCTGTCATTAACACGCCATCAAATATTTTGTTCTCCAGAGTTTCAGCTCCTACAAAACAATAATTTGCAAGTCCAGAGAGTAACTAAAGCAGATGAAGGAGTGTATCGCTGCGAGGCCAGAGTCGAGGCCAGGGGAGAGATCGACTTCCGGGACATCATCCTGGTGGTTAATGGTGAGTTTGGGAAGCTGTGATATCCACTGAGATGGATCCAGTAGTCATTCCCGAGATCTGTCAGGTTAAATAATACATTATATTCATGATTTCCATTTTTGGTGAACTGTTCCTTTAAACATAAAGTCGTTCCAGCCCTATCTTTCAGACGAAAGCCACGCGCATCCCGTTATCTCAATGACATTAGCCCTGTGCCGTCTGATGGGAAGGAAACGGCACAGTGACATCACCCCGTCTGCGTGTCCTTGTCTAATGCAATGATAGCGAACATGAACGGGTGTCTGTTTAGTTTACTTCTGATATTTTCCTTGCTGATCCAATCATGGTGCTCAATGAGGCATGACCGATAATCCAGCCGACATGACAACACATATCAGAGACCGACATAAAATAAATGCCACTCTGCGGGGCTGTTCTGAAGCCCCTGGTCAGATAAATGTTAGATAGGGAATACAAAATTAATGTCTTTGTCCTCTAGGAGACGTTTTGATCTTTTCAAAGTTAGCCGCTTTTGCTGGATGCGTGTTGTCGGTTGAAAAGTCTGGACACTTTGAGATGACTTTGAAATGCCTAGGCCATACATACTAAACAGCGTCTCTGTAATATCTGTAATGTTGTGGCTTTAATGTGTGAGTTAGGCTGCAGAGAGCTTAGCTTTCCCGGCCCCTGCGTGATATGTGTGCATATGAATATAGATATAAAGAGAAATGAAATAAAAATGACTCTTCAAGAAACTGAGATTATTACGTATGCAGGGGTTTATTTAGTTTACATAAATGAGCAGCACTGGAAATTGTTGTATAGCTTAGATTCATTCTCAATTGTTGCATAGAAGTATCAATGCTGTTGCCAATATTTATTTTAAAATTATTTAGTAGAACTAAAAATATAAATAAATGAGGACAGTCTTGTAAAATTAATCTGAATGGCATACAATAGCATTCAATAGTTTTGGGGGAAAAGTATATTGAAAGAAGTCTATTATACTGTTCAAGGCTGCATGGAGAGTATAAAATACAGTTAAACACTGTAAAATATTGTAAAAATAAAATAAAATATATTACGATCTAATTTATTCCTGTGATTGCAAAGCAGCCACTACTCCAGTCTTCAGTGTCACATGATTGTTCAGAAATCAGTCTAATATTCTGATTTGCTGCTCATTTGCTATATTATTATTATCAATGTTGTGTTGCTTAATATTTTTGTGGAAACTGTGAAAGAAAAAAGAACAGCATTTCTTTTAAATATAAGCCATATAGATCACATAAATAAATGTAAATTTCTTTACTGTCACTTTTAAGCAATCTACACTTTTAAAAATAAAGGTGCTTCACGATGCCATAGAAGAACCTTTTTTGTCTAAATGGTTCCATAAAGAACCTTTAACATCTGAAGAACCTTTCTGTTTCACAAAAGGTTCTTTGTGGCAAAAGAAGGTTCTTCAGAGGTAAGAAAGAGATGGTTCTTTAAAAAACCTTTGACTGAATGGTTCTTTATGGAACCAAAAATGGTTCTTCTATGGCATCGCTGTGAAGAACCTTTTAAGTACCTTAATTTTTAAGAGTGTGTTGCTTCCTTACTGAATAAACTTATTAATATTTTTAATTAAAAAAAATCTTACTGACCCCAAACTTTTGAACAAAAGTGTAAGTCCAGTAATTTAATAATTATCAGATATGTTTGAAGTTATATTAATGTTCCTGAGATGTTGTTGAGATCCCATCTGAAACACTAAATGAAAGTGAGATTACGGTTTATTCCCATGAAAAAAAATTGAGAAGCGTGAAACATAAGCAGCAGTTGCTTTCTATTTAATCTCATCGCTGCCTCAGAGGAACAATTAAGATATTAAAGAGATCTGAGTGGTTTTTACTCCGGTAGATTTTTGTACTTCAAAATAACTGCTTTATCGTCATTTTTATTTGTAGCTGAATTATTAGCCTTTGAAAGTGTGCAATTGTTGATGCTAAAGGTCAATTCAGTCTGTGTTTGATAGTTTTCTGGCCTGATTTGATGTCTTATTGCCCAATTGTGTCTCACATTAGCAGAGCTGTTTCAGTTGGGCATGCGTATCTGGGAATAGGTTAAATTAGATTACTGCCTTTGGAAAATAGGCATCGATTGGCAAGAAAGTCAATGATAATCTTGTTGGAACCATTTCGGTGCATGACAGCCCAGTGCTGTGCAGTGTGTGTGTGTGTGTGTGTCCTCCATGAATCTTACCACAATTCCACAGTGTGTGTACACCGCATGTAAAAGGTAAAGGGATAGTTCATTGAGAAGTGAAAAATCTGTAATTATTTAATCACTCTGATGTTGTTCCAAACCAATGACTGACTTTCTACTGAGAAAGAGAAGAGTAATCCTGAAGACTGTGTTGGTTGTTTATTCATGCAATGAAAGCACACTTTAACCTTACAAAAGGACTGCTAAAAAGTATTTAAAAAGTTGTTCATATTTTTCACATTTAAAAAGTTGGTCATAATTATTCCAAGTCTTATGAAGTGATAAAATAGAATTGTGGGTGAAAAAGACCAAATAGAAGTTAGTATTCACTGATGAGCTTCATCTTCATCTAAGTCAGTGAGTTAAACTCAAGAACCGTATCAGTCTGAATTGTTTTTGTGCATTCTTTGAAAATAATTTAAAAGAATCATTTATCTGCAAATCATTCTTGATTCATAGCTGAATCAATCATGACTTGCTCTCTTTGGCACATTCAGAAATTAATGAGCAATGTTCAATTTTGACTTCAATTTCTTTCTCAAACAAAGCTATCGTTTGACTTCAGAAGACTCATATAGTTGCCAGATATGGTTGCCAAGTCATATGGGTCAGTTTTATGCTACTTTTACTCTGATTTTATGGAAAAGAGTCTTCAAAATTTCTCCTTTTTGTTTTACAGAAGAAAAAAGTCATACGGGTTGGGAACGGCATGATGATGAGTTAACTATCCCTTTAAGTATGGAAAAAAGTACATTTGTAAGATCAAATTCAGAGGAAAGATAAAAACCGACAAGCCTGCAGTGCCCTGGGTGTGATCTTTGAGCTGCCCACTCACACAGACACCCTCATTACCAGCAGTTCAATTGTAGGACTGCCTCCAAGGTTAGAGCTATTTAACCCTAGAGAGTGGACAAAGCTTGCTGAGCTGCTCTGGTGTGAGATTGAACCCCAGCCGTAATGATGATGATCCCCATCAGGACCTCCGCGGCTGCCATTTAATCAACAAAAACACACTTATTTGTGCTTTAAAATGCCCTTGCAGGAGTAATGCACGCCATTGATGCACTGAAGACAAATGGCAAATGGCAAAACAATCGTGGCATTAATTTGAACTTTGCTGTCAGTGGTTTGGGTTTACCTAATGAATGACCCATAATGTGCAGGGGGGAAAGCAAATAGTGTGTGCATTTATGATTTCTAATAGAGGATGAGAGGGATGTGTTAATATACTGCCAAGTCAGGCTGAAAGTGACCATGAATAAAACATCCATTTAATCTAATCTTTTTACCCCGGCGCACACTCCATTAAATTGTGTTATGTCTTTAAACCAGTCACAACTCAAAATGATGCCTTTTTTCCAGACAGGATGGCTTCATCCATTCCCTAAACCAGAAAATTGCAAAAGGGAACAAAAAATGCTGTATTTAAAAATCAGTGTAGGAAGTTTGCAGAAGAACATTGCTGCCTATTATTGAAACTATTTGAACATCATTCGCTCTCAGGTGAATTACCTCATTCTGAAGGGCATGGCGGAATCATTTCTGAATGAGTCGAAATTGGGTTAGGTTCAGTCTGAAATTACTTTATCACCTTCCAGTTCTCTGCAGAGATGGAAATATAAAAATTCTCACTCAAATCATCGCACATTCCCATAATAGACCGTGCCAATGAAAATCGCTATCTGCCTGACCTTGGAGTTCACATATAGAGCTTTAATAGACACACACGCATATACTTTCAGCTGTAAACAGTCACTTTACAAAGATAAGTCGATATTTTTTCATGAATACGAACTCTGAAAAAACAAATTATTTTGAGAGATTGTTAGTGGAAGTTTGTTTGAGGGCATCCAGGTTGACCTCTTGTTTGACCCCGAGGTCTTTCTCCATTGACCTTTCACTATATAATTAAGTGGACTGCTCAGGATTTATTGATTTAGACACAGAGGGTGGCTGAAGTATTTATTCATTCTTTTTCTGGCTTGTGAGGAGGCATTTTGAGTGCGATCACGTTGTTGATGATCTGTATGCACTGGAGATGAAGGTGAGTGAATAAAGAGTTAGTTCTATCAACTGCTGTGCCTGTGTGTGTTGGAATATAAATGAAAACTCACTACATTACAGGATAATACAGCATTTGTGTTGTCATATACTCTAAAACTGGCCATTTTTCAGCGTGGCCAGACTTTGCACAGAGAAATTTGAATCTTGGATCTCATGAAAACAGCATTTGAGCATTAATTTAGCTCAATGGGTGCCACATGCTGTCAGCCAGCATTTCTCAGGAAGTGAGAACATGTTGATGGCTTGTGAATGAATATGTCATTTGAATAAGTATTTGTTGAGACTAGAACATTTGAGAAACAACATGAAAACTTCCAAGAGATTTCACACTGAAAAATTAGAAATGACAAGTTTGTGTATTAGCATAATTCAGAGATGACAGAAACACCATATAATATTTTTCTTTCTCGAACAGTTCCGCCGGTCATCTCTGTGCCGCAGCAGTCCTTTAACGCCACTGCGGACTATGGAGAATCTGTGACCTTCACCTGCCGGGCCTACGGCTCACCTGAACCTGATGTTACCTGGCACAGGTATGACAAATTTATCACCATCGCCGCAAAATCAGAGCATACGGATGGATTATTTTCAATTATATTGAAATAAAACAAATAATATATCGTATAGACAAGGCAACTTTTGTGTATTTAATGCTTAAAGGGTTGCTAAAATAACTAAGTGTTTTTGAATTACTTTTTGTATTTAAGTTTGATTATATAAATTAATCAGAAAATCATATTACTTGAATGTTATTTATATTTTATATTTATTATTTAATTTTATATGTATTTTTATTATTAAATAATATTAAAATAAAAATTGTTGGTTGGTATCCCTAAAACATTTTGAAAACTTTATATAATTATTTAACCACACCTGAGTTTCATGAAAAAAAAAATCAAATACAAGAACAGATTTTTTTTCCCCTCTTGGAAATCAAGAGTTTTGATGAGTTAAGGTGTCATGCAAAAACTGAGGAGCAGGAAAGAGGTGTCACAGCCAAGAAAGAGCTGTGATGACTGGGAATGGACACATTTATTCCATCCTTAATGTGTGGGCTTTGAGTGACAGCAGCCCAATGCGTTGATTACAGGCTCTCAATTATTGTAATTACCTCCGGCTCGGATGAGAATGAACGAGATGAAAGCGATCCCTGCCAAGCATTCTCTCACGTTGACCTTTAATGAATGAGTCTAACCAAACCACTCGCTGATACACTGGGACATGACAAAAGCATCACCAATTACATTACGTCTGCTAAAACCTGATAGTTTCATTTAATTTTGCATGTGCTGGTGCCAAAAAAAGGACTGTGGAGGAAGCAAAAATAAATAAATAATAATAATGCTATAAATAAATGTATGCGTGTAAAGAGTTAAATGTCTAAATATACTTAATGCTGCCTAACCAAACAAGTGTTGCAGGCATTCACAAAAAAAAAAAAAAAAGAAGTCTCTTGTCAAGTCAAAATGGCCTAGTGACATGAAAGGATTTACTTTAAACAAAGCTTTTTTTAATTTACTTGGAAAATCATATACCACCGAAAATTTGTTACACTACATGAATATTTTAAATAAACTAGTTAAAAAAAAGTGCCTCTAACACTAGCATCCCCTGTTCTTTTTCTATTCTATCTACTTGTTTTCTTTTTATTTATTATGAAAAAATGACCCTCTAACACTAGCATTCTCTATTCTTTTATATTCTGTCTACTTGCTTTCTTTTTATTTATTGTATAAACAAAACCTTGCTGTGTACTGCATTAGGCTAACTGAGACTTGTCACAGCACTTACATATTAATGCTCTTTTGTTTGTTTTGATTGCTTCTATTGTCCTCATTTCTAAGTCGCTTTGAAATAAAAGTGTCTGATAAATGAATTAATATAATGTAAATGTAATGTAGTAAAAAGGGTGCTTAGAATGGTAAAATTAACCAGTCACACATACATTTTACCCTTATTAATGTTAATTCCAATAAGGGACAACCTGGAGACTGGAAAGTTGCTACGATCACAAGCCTGTTTTATTAGCATTGTGCCCTTGAGCCCAGCACTGGCTTGCACCAGTTAGACTTGTGTACAATTAGTGTCACTACAATTAGTGTGTTGTAATGTCCTCTGGCTGAGAAACATCTGCTCAATTTCAACAATTTTGTTGTAAGCAGCGACTGGAATGAAGCATCCTTCTGTTTGTGTCTCTCTGTTGACTCTGTCTGTATAGCCAGAGAGACCATGATTTGATTCCCTTCTCCCCATTTCCTGTAGCCACACAGGTCTCTCTGCTTTAAATAGATTTCATTTCCGTTCATTCCTTTCCTAACATTATGACAGTCTGAAGCTGCGCTGTAATCTTCTCCAAAAAATATTGCATTCTCGACGGCATACCTATATGGTATGTATATTGAATGTAACAGAATATTTTGAAATGTCGTATCTCCATGTATGATGAATAACCCATCACCTGGCATTTCTTTGCTTCCTACGTCTGCATTATGTATAATACTTTTGATTGGCTGGTCAGGGAGATTTTCTTCTTGAGATATGAATAATACCACAGTGTTGGGAATTTAGGCTTTGATCAACTGACATGTGTTGTATATGTGTGCTTTGTCAGGAAGGGAGTGCAGCTCCAGGAATCGGAGCGGTATGTAATGAGAGCTCGAGGTACGACGCTCACAGTTCGAAACATTCAGCAGGACGACGGGGGCTCCTACACCTGCAAAGCTTCTAACAAGGCGGGAGAAGTTGAGCACGAACTGTTTCTCAAGGTTTTTGGTGAGAACACTTTTTTATTGGGTTACATAACTCTTAATCCAGTAAATAGGATGTTACCTGTCAAACTAAGCGCGCTTGTTGTCCTGTCAAATTATTGTTCAAATTTTGAAAGACCTAAAACCTTAACATAATTTGAAAATGAATCATCTCAAGCAACAGACTAGTATATAATGAGAGGAAAAGGCAAGGATTTGTCAGGATTAGGTTCTATTTTTTTCTTCTTTTTTTTTCCATTTATTTATTTATTTATTTGCTCATCACTGTGGCATATCTCCCAGAAGTTGTTGTAATGTAACGTGACCAACATGTACAATGGCATGAATAAATCATGCTAAATAGAACCGCATTGTTTACTATTTCACTGCATATTTTGCACTAGTGCTATTGTGTTTGTTATTACCTTTGAGTTTTGTGTCATGTGGTGATAATTGTAGTTGTGGGTCATTGAGTATGTTTACATGTGCAGCAAAACCCTAAGTATGAAAAAGCAGCTCATTAGCTCATTTGTGTGTCTTTCTGAACACTAGTTTAGGCTATAGTTGAATGAAGTAGATTGTATAATTGTCAGCATCCTTGGCTCCTGAGAGCAAAATTAAGACTTTTTTCTAGCTTTATACTGCACATCTAAAAACGTTCTATCTTCTTATGGCTAGTGCAACAGCAGAAACCCTGATGTTTTTGAAAGGTGATTGACAGGTACATCCCTGTGCTTCA
Source organism: Schizothorax lantsangensis (assembly GCA_027422415.1). NCBI lineage: Eukaryota > Metazoa > Chordata > Actinopteri > Cypriniformes > Cyprinidae > Schizothorax > Schizothorax lantsangensis. The sequence goes on along the minus strand of CM049848.1, from coordinate 26,385,217 downwards.
CTTTTTCAGTCCGGCCATGCGGCATGCTTTTCTTCCATAAACAGATGGCCTAAATTGCATGAGAATGGGTGACATACTCTTTATGGGAAGGAATTTCGATTTCGATTTTCATGAAGCTGCCAACATTTTCACCGATTATTCAGATAGCACCTTGTCTACTCATGTAAATGTATGGAGATTTATTCTGTAGTCATCAGAATCCTTTCCATGTGCAAGCAAAGGGTATTCTTCAATGCAACTCATTTAAATGAGCCTCCGTTATTGGATGAGAGTTTTGTTTTGCAAAGCGTGGTGGGAATCCGAGTTGTAACTTTCCGCTATGACCCCTGACAGCTAACAGAGCGAGGGCTGCTAGGGTTTCCACTCAGCTAGGCACGCTTCTTCTGCGTTTCCTGCATGCTCATAAAACTATTTTTTGGCTTTAATGAATGGCATCCCAAGGTTCTAGAGCTGGATATTGCCTCATCACGCTTTATCTCAGCACCGTTTTGCCATCTACTGATATGTTTGTTGGTTTTTCACAGCAGTATTTTAGTAATCTTCTTAAATGCTGATTATTGTTCATAGTGTGAAACGAAACTCTTTGACATTGCATTTGCTGTCTATTGACAAATATGTTAAAAAAGTTGTTAAAAAGTGGATTTTAGGCATCTGTTTATATGGATATGAACATGTAGTTCCTGAAGAACATCTAAATGCAAATCAGTCTTTATCGTTAGGATTATGCTCATTTCTTAGATTAATTGTTAGTTGATTTAATCCCTAATGTCAACATAGCAAGAGAAAGAGATTATGCTGATAAGATTTTTTCTCATTGTTCTGCTGTTCTCTTTTATTTATCTGCTATTATTGTGCGCCCTGCGGGAAAGCATTTTTTGATGTATATTTATCAGGTTAAACGCTGTGATGGTGTCACCTCTTTGCTTGAAGGCTGCCGCTGTTGTACATCAGTTACCCTACTAATGAGCGTTGCTACACAAGACAAGCCTTATCATAGATTTATGATGAGAATCTTAAGTATTCCTATGCCACACAACCCCTGCAGTTTACTAATGTTTATTTACCAGTGGGAGCCTGTTAATTCAGATAGCAACAGATGTGTTGTGCTTGTCAATGTGCTGTCTTTTTCTGAACCTCAGACAGCAAAATGCTGACCTTTCTCCAATATTCTGTTGTTTTCTCTTCCAGCTGGGTGCCCATGAAGGATTTTTGATTGTCAGACCAGAATGATGTTGTTGACGCAAAGTTCAGTCTGATATTTACTGAATCGTTACCCAAGTGCAATATGTACTCTGGAAGAGAAATCTTTATTGAGTAGTAGATTATGTTTCAGAGTGTCCAGAGGAAAACATCTTTTTTGTATGTAGGCATATTCTATAGATGATATGAAGCTCATAGAGACACATTCTACATCTTTATTCTGAAATGAAAAGATGCTTACATCGCAGCTATTGGATTTGAAGGCAAGCTTGAGTGTTTTTTCCAGTTCAATATGTTTCTCTTTTGTCTTTGTCACATTCCTCTGTTGTCCCTCTCTTGCAGTCCAGCCTCACATTACTAAGCTAAGGAACGTGACCGCTGTGGAAGGCAGCGCTGCTATGATCTCCTGCAAGGCTGAAGGTGAACCTTTGCCTGAAATCTCCTGGAGGAGAGCGAGTGATGGACACAGCTTTTCAGATGGAGATAAGGTACAATATTATTCTTACAGTAAACAATGGTTCTTTTTTAAGTTAAAGTTTTAAAGTTTTTATTTTATTTTTTTATGTTTATGTCCACAAAGGCTGCATTTATTTGATAATGTTGTGGAATATTATATATGGTTATACTGCATACCTGCCAGCCAATCAGAATCCAGTATTCAGACAGACCATGGAATAATAAATAATATAATATAATATAATAATATTTTTTATAATATTAAATATTATTTGAGTTCTTTAAAATAACTTTTTTAATATAGTTTAATGTCATGGCAAAGCTGAATTTTCAGCAGCCATTAGTCCGGATCCTTCAAAAATCATTCTAATATTCTGATTTCTTAATGTTATAAATCATGAAACTGAAGCACCGTTTTCAGGATTATTTGATGAAAAGGATAGCATTTATTTAAAAATATATATATATATTGTAACATTTTCAATGTCTTTACTGACTTTTAATCAATTTGATGCATCCATGCCAAACAGGTGTTGTTGTTGTTTTTTTGTTAGTTTAGTTTATTTTAGTTTTGTAATTTTACTGGCACTAAACTTTTGAATGGTAGTCTGTTGTCTTCATGTGATGAGAATTAATGTGATGTTGTAATAAGTTTGGGACAGCAACAAGACATTTATTTTTTTGAGTGTTACGAACATCTACTGTACTTTTTTTATAGTGTACCATGAACTATATTCAAGAACTGTCTTTGCACTGAAAAAAATTCCCACTGAATTAAACATGAAATTTAGAAGTAGAAAGACTAAAATAGTACTTTCTTGTCAAATGTACTCCAATAATCTTTGTTAGATTTACAACTTCAAAAAAATATTTTCCACAATGTATGGTATTTGCAGGTTATTTCAACCACCATTTCCTCTCAGTCACTAAACAGTGCAGCATTTTACCAGCACATTAACTGCCAGATATGTGTGACGCTCGGTCTTTGCTCACGCCCACTGTAATAGTCATGCACATTAGAGGATATAATAGACTAGCACGCAGAGACACAGCCCTGCGGCACGCTTAGTCTGCGTACCGGTTGAGGGCTGTAGAAGGCTTTCTGTTCTCCAATAATGCTCTGCATTTCCTACCGGCAAGCTCCGTGTCTGTGCTGAATGCGAATGCGGCCTGCAGAATGGCAAATGCGATTGCAGTGGCCAGGCGGGAAAGATGATGGGAACAGAAACTGTCAAAGATCATTAGAATTCTGTGAAAGGTGGGTTGTTGGCGTCAACAATGGAGGCAAACGGAGCCTGACTCCAGGGAGGAACTGTGAAAAGACTCCCCATCACAGTTAATCTAGCGAGAGCTGCTCGGATAGCGATTAGAATAGCCTGCATGGCTGGGAAATGAAAGAGGATTCATACAAAGAGGTGTAGGAGAGCAGCGACGCTTGCCGCCACTCAATATGAACAAAATGAGTTTGATTTAAGCTGCTCTTTCAGAGGTGTGGGGATGTGGAGGTAAGGTAGGGGAGTTAGTCTGCTACAATTACACAGGGGCCGGGACCGAACCTGTGCTCTGAATTCAAAAGTTGCAAACAATTGATCTGGGAGCCTCTTCCCTCCCCTCCGTTTTACTCTGAACGGTTAAAGTAAGAGTTCAAAATGGACACCATTCACTGCTAGAAACGAATTGAATGGTAGAGCTGTGTGGAGAGAGATTTGACATTTGGCGCTTTAGCACAGTCTATGGGGGCCAATTAACAGCCTAGAGTAATATGACTTACTTGATGTCTACATGCTGAAAAACAAATTAAACATTTTGTGCATTAAAAAAATAGCTAAATCCAGTTTAACTTGGTTTTTATATGGTTGAAATATTGTTATTATTTAAAATAACTGTTTTCTACTCTAAAGTATTTTAAAGCTGAATTTTCAGCAGCCATTACTACAGTCTTCAGTGTCACATGATCCATCAGAAATCATTCTAATATGCTGATTTGGTGCTCAAGACACATTTCTTATTATTATGTTATTACAACATTTAAAATGTCTTATTATAATGTTATTACAATGTCTTATTGCAATGTTTAAACCAGTTGTGCGGCTTAACATTGTTGTGGATTCTGTCATGAATCGGAAGTTCAAAAGAACAGCATTTATTTGAATTATTTTTTGTAACAAAAAGAAAAGTCTTCACTGTCACTTTTGAATATTTTAATGCATCCTTGCTGAGTAAAAGTATTCATCTCTTAAAAACATCTGACCCCAAACTTTTGAATTCTACAGTATGTTATATAAATACATGTATTTTTTTCATTGACTGGGCCACCAAAAACAAGCCCTGTTGGTGCCAGTCTATCCTTGATCTGGTGGTGAGTCTTTTTTTTGTTTGTTGTTCCTGCTTAAATCCAGCAAGAAACCACTACCATGTTCCAAAAACCAGCTTTCCTGTCTTATAGTTCGCTTTAAAATGATTTTCTTTGTTCCATGGAACACAAAAGATCATCCTGGGACACTCTTTTCAATGTAATAAAAGTGAATGAGAAGAGAGGTTGTCAGATGACAAAAAGCACCATAAAATTATCGCAAATGTAGTCCAAATTATTGTTCTTCTGATGCAGTTTGATAGGTTACTGTGACAAATAGACCCAGATTTAATGTATTCACTGGAACATAAAGCCATTTCTTCATGGTGTTTTCATGATGAAATGGTGAGTTTGGCAAATTTGTGAAAAAGTAGTGTCTGGCTCCTGAAATAATCGTTCATTTGAATAAGGTCTTTTGAATGAATTGGTCTGAATGATTTGTTCACAAATCAAACTCACCCAGTCTTTAAGTTCAGCCCATGACTCATTGATCTGGTGTCAGTGAATACTGACTTAAATTTCTCTGTTTCTCACACAGAGCTGTTGCATGGCTTCAAAAGACTTGAAATATGATGCACAAATCATATTGGTTGTTTTTATGATACTTTTATGATGCTTTTCCATCTTTTTTTGAAGCTTGAAAGCCTTTCATTGTAATTGCATAGAAAGTCAGTGTTCCAAATATCTTCTTTTGTGTTCCACAGAAGAAAGAATGTCATACGGGTTTGGAACGACAGAATTTTCATTTTTGGGGGGTGAATTATCCCTTTAAGCTATTGTGACCTGTTTCTCTCAGCATGGAGCAGCAGGGAAATGGCTCTGGCTGCTGTGATGCATGTGTCAGCGTGAGCGTGGAGATTAGTGACTGACTGAGGGCAATTTTGGTCAGCTCGGATGATGAGCAGGGTGTTGAGACAGGAAGACAGGCCTCAAAACTGTCATCATGCACTGCCTCTCGTTAACCACACTACTGCTCACTCTCACTAATCAAAACTGACACCGCCACACATCCCTCTACTGCTTATTATGCAGTGAATGCTTCAGAGGGCAGTGGGAAAAACTGAAGAGTTAATTTACATCAGAACAGTGTTGTGGTCTGCGAAACAGGTCTGTGTGATGTCTCCTCGACTTGTTTGCTTTTAAGATGGTTAAACAGTCTGAGATCCACGTTTGTAAGGGTCTCGGACTGTTTGTAGTTCTTTAGGGACCGACAGTGATAATAATCTATTTTGGGATTATAATGTTCTATGGCTTTCATATCCTCTCATGGATTTACATTTGTTTTGCCAGTGATTCAAAAAAGCCTGATGTATTGGAAGCTGTAGTAAAATAGAGTTTTTTTTAGTGTTTTACACATGCATACAGTTTTCACACAAAGGGACATTTCTGGTCATTTTAGAAGAAGTTGGCATTAGCATGATGCTTAGCTAACATTTTAATGCTCTAAGCATTAGAATACTGCTATCTTGCAAACATTTGGGGTCGGAATGTTTTTTTTAATGGAAAAGGTCTCTTACGCTCACCAAGGCAACATTTATTTGAATAAACAGACAGTAAAGACAGTAATAATGTGAAATATTACTTTTTAAAAATATATGTTTTAAACATACAGAAAATAGAAAACAGTTATTTATTCCTGTAATGGCAGAGCTGATTTTTCAAGATCCATTACTCCAGTCTTTAGTGTCACATGATCTTCAGAAATCATTCTGATATGCCAAATTGGTGCTCAGGAAACATTATCAGTAGTTGCGCTGTTTAATATCTTTGTGAAAATCACAATGCATTATTTTCAGGATTGATGAATACAATGCATTTATTTGAAACAGAAATCTTTAAATGTCCTCACCTCACTTTGATCAATGCATCCTTGCTGAATAAAATCATTCGTTTCTTTCTCACTTTCAAAAAAAAACATTTCAAACCCCAAACTTTTGAACAGTAACCATCTTAGATTGATTTTCTATGCACTTAGCTTGGGATTGCAATTTCATGCTGCTTTAGAATTTGTCGACTAGAAGGTATCTTTGACGGTGGTATAATTACGCTTCCTACCTTTTGGAACATTCTTGGTAGCATACTTATCATGCCTTGAAATCCTGTGTGGATAGGCTGCTTGCTTTGGCACAGAGCCTGTATGCACAATATCACCTACGGTTATGCTAATAGACTATACTACATCTACTATTCTCTGGCAGCATTGGTGCCTTGTATCACAATACTGTTGTCGCTATTTTATACAAGCATATAGGCTATATAATACCTCTTATGTAACACCGGTTTTCTCATAACATCCCTTAATTGTGTCTTATAGCTTTATGTTCTTTATTTAGAAGGAGTAATTGGATCAGGACATGATGCAGTACTAACACGAATATGCATCCCTGTGGAAGAACTACGTTTGAGTTTAACCTGTTAAGAAATACCACTGTTGAACATTTGTACTCCCAAAGCCACAAGTCGGACAACAGTGTGTGGGAAGATAGAAATGGTTCTGTACTCATTTACCGTGAGAAATGTGAGGGGAAAAGCAGATGAAACACTTGAGGTGTGTTAAAAGCCTCTATGCACCCTTCCTTCCCATGAATCCTCTAAAAACTCGGTCCTCGTGAGTCATGCCTTAATCCCCACATCTTGCTATTACACGATTTTATACTTAATCCTACAACCTTGACTCTCTGATTATCGGGTTTATCTGTTTTTCAAATACATGAAGCGTGTGATGTTTTTTAGAGTCCAGACGGCCGTGTGGAGGTGCGAGGCCGTTATGGCGAATCCATGCTGACTATTGTTGGAGTCAAGCTATCTGACTGGGGACGCTTTGACTGTGAGGCTCTCAGCAGGATCGGTGGACATCAGAAGAGCATGTTCCTGGATATTGAGTGTGAGTGGTTTGAATTGGTCACATTTTGCCGTAAACTGAATTGGGATTTGAATTTAACTGTCAGGAAAGGGAACATTCAAGAATTGCATTTCATAAAAAAATTATCATTAAATTGAACTAGTTAAGCATATGTGACCCTGGACCACAAAACCAGTCATAAGTAGCACAAGTATATTTGTAGCAATAGCCAACAATACATTGTGTGGGTCAAAATGATTCTTACTTACTGCATAACTAATAAGGAATTATTGAAGAACTAACAGGTAATTAATCATTAACACTTAACTCACTACTGTTAACTATGAAGGAAGATGTGTTAACTAATCAGTATGTAATACAATTTTATGATTGTGTTAAGTAACAGTTAGCTCATCAATAACTAATGTATTCTTTCATACCTCCTTAAGAACTACTATTAATTATCTACTAGTTAAGGTTCAAGAAAAATAACTATGAAGTAACTATTAATGAACAGTCATACACCATTAAATTGTGTTGTGACCCTCTCATATAAATGTTATTAGCAGTAGTAGTAGTAGTATGAAAATGCAATATTAATAAATGCAATGAATTTTATAGAGGTTTTCCCTGTGTAGTGAATTGTTTTGTGAGTGTGTTTTGTAAGAAATCAGCTTCAGATAGGAACCTCACCACCACTCCAGTGCCATGCGATAACTTACCTTAGTTTTTATATTTTATATACAGTACTGTATGTGTGCCTCCTCACCATATACCATATTACCATTAATTCAATTCCTGTATGTAAGGCAAGGACTGAGGGAAAATGAAAATACAGGTAACCCATTAGCAATTAATAAAGAATTATCAAATAATTCTGCAGGACTTATTTTGAACCTGAAACAGTAGGCCTATTCTAAAGTGAAAATATTGGGAACCCATTAGTAATTAATAAAGAATTATTAGATAAATCTGCAATAATTACTTAGAACCTGAAACAGTATTCTAAAGTGAAAATATAGGGAACTCATTAGTAATTAATAAAGAATTATCAAATGATTCTGCAGGACTTATTTCGAACCTGAAACAGTAGGCCTATTCTAAAGTGAAAATATAGTGAAACCTATAGTAATTAATTAAGAATTATCAGATAATTCCGCAGGAATTACTTAGAACCTGAAACAGTATTCTAAAGTGAAAATATAGGGAACTCATTAGTAATTAATAAATAATTATCAAATATTTCTGCAGGACTTATTTCGAACCTGAAACACTAGGCCTTCTAAAGTGAAAATATAGTGAAACCTTTAAGTTGGATAGTTATGGCAAGACAGTGGAGTTGGGGTTCCTTTCCGAAGCACATTTCCTACAGAACATGCGCACAATGCAATTATTTAAGATACAGGCAAAAGCATAAGGGGTGAGAACCAGAACGGCGTAAGTGACATTTCACCAACTTTACAGGAGGGCCAAAACAAAAATGTACCATTGGTTGATCTGACTTTGTGCACTGATTTCAATCGTTTATAATAAAAAAATGTACACTCATGGATACATTTGTCAGTAGAAAGTGCTCATCAAGAGTTTTATTTTGATATATATATATATATACTGTATATACATCTCACCCAAAATGTATCTTACGCCCTTCTGGTTCTCACCCCTCGTTATGTACAATTATAGTAATGAGTCCTTTTGGGAGTGCATCAAACAAAATGCATATTTCATTTCCATTATAGGCTAATAATAGTAGTAGTGGACTGTAACAAAGTTGCTACTGTAGTAGTACTTTGTACTTGTCCTTTTACTCAAGTAATTTTGAAAATGAATAGGCCTTCTTATAATTTTACTGGAGTAATATTTTATTGGGGTATCTGTACTTTTACTCAAGTACTTGATTTGTGGGACACAACAATTATAGTGATTATTTGCGTATAAATGTTCAGTAGTAGTTATTTCATAGTTATTTTTCTTGAACCTTAACTAGTAGATAATTAATAGTAGTTCTTCAGGAGGTATGACAGAATACATTAGTTATTGATTAGCTAACTGTTACTTAACACAATCATAAAATTGTATTACATACTGATTAGTTAACACATCTTCCTTTGTAGTTAACAGTAGTGAGTTAAGTGTTAATGATTAATTACCTGTTAGTTCTTCAATAATTCCTTATTAGTTATGCAGTAAGTAAGAAACAGTATTCTAAAGTGTTACCAATTTTTCTTTTATGCCAAAAATCGTTAGGATATTAAGTAAATGTTCAATGAAGATATTTTGTACATTTCCTACCGTAAATATATCAAAACTTAATTTTTGATTAGTAATATGCATTGCTAAGAACTTAATTTGGACAACTTTATAGGCGATTTTCTCAATATTTAGATTTTTTGCACCCTCAGATTCCAGATATTCAAATAGTTGTATTTCTGCCAAATATTGTCCTATCCTAACAAACCGTACATCAATGGAAAGCTTATTTATCCAGCTTTCAGTTGAAAAATTTACCCTTATGACTGGTTTTGTGGTCCAGGGTCCCATATTTATTCACTAAAAGTTGGTTGGTTGGTTATTTATATAGAATTGGAACTATTTTTCTAAACAACATTCAATACTGTCAAGATTTTATTACAGTTTTGCTAAGATTTTAACACACTACCATGATATGTCCACCACATTCTTTTCAGATAATTGTATAATTATAAATATGATGTTCTTCATTTTGTAAAAATTGTACCTTGAAAAAGGTTGTCGAAACATTAAACATGGAAGTGAGTGTAGAATTGTACCCTTCTTTATAATATTATTATATTAAATATATATATACAACCCGAATTATGGAAATGTTGGGACGTTTTTTAAATTTGAATAAAATGAAAACCAAAAGACTTTCAAATCACATGAGCCAATATTTTATTCGCAATAAAACATAGAGAACATAACAAATGTTTAAACTGAGAAATTTTACATTTTTATCCACTAAATGAGCTCATTTCAAATTTGATGCCTGCTACAGGTCTCAAAAAAGTTGGCACGAGGGCAACAAAGGGCTGAAAAAGCAAGAAATTTTGAAAAGATTCTGCTGGGAGAACATCTATCAAATAACATCAGGTCTGTAACATGATTAGCTATAAAAGGGATGTATTAGAGAGGCAGAGTCTCTCAGAAGTAAATATGGGCAGAGGCTCTCCAATCTGTGAAAGAGTGCATAAAAAGATTGTGGAATACTTTAAAAACAATGTTCCTCAATGTCAAATTGCAAATGCTTTGCAAATCTCATCATCTACAGTGCATAATATCATCAAAAGATTCAGAGAAACTGGAGAAATCTCTGTGCGTAAGGGACAAGGCCTAAGACCTTTGTTGGATGCCTGTGGTCTTTGGGCCCTCAGACGACACTGCATCACTCATCGGCATGATTCTGTCATTGACATTACTAAATGGGCCCAGGAATACTTCCAGAAACCACTGTCAGTAAACACAATCCGCCGTGCCATCTGCAGATGCCAACTAAAGCTCTATCATGTAAAAAGGAAGCCATATGTGAACATGGTCCAGAAGCGCCGTCATGTCCTGTGTGCCAAGGCTCATTTAAAATGGACTGTTTCAAAGTGGAAAAGTGTTATATGGTCAGACGAGTCCAAATTTGACATTCTTGTTGGAAATCACGGACGTCATGTCCTCCGGGCTAAAGAGGAGGGAGACCTTCCAGCGTGTTATCAGCGTTCAGTTCAAAAGCCAGCATCTCTGATGGTATGGGGGTGCATAAGTGCATACGGCATGGGCAGCTTGCATGTTTTAGAAGGCACTATGAATGCTGAAAGGTATATAAAGAAAGGTATATAAAGGTTTTAGAGCAACATATGCTCCCCTCCAGACAACATCTATTTCAGGGAAGGCCTTGTGTATTTCAGCAGGACAATGCAAAACCACATACTGCAGCTATTACAACAGCATGGCTTCATAGTAGAAGAGTCCGGGTGAGGAATTGGCCTGCCTGCAGTCCAGATCTTTCACCTATAGAGAACATTTGGCGCATCATTAAATGAAAAATACCATGGTATAATAATATTCGTGGTTCGTGAACCAAGAACTCTTCAGCAGCTGGAAACCTATATCAGGCAAGAATGGGACCAAATTCCAACACCAAATCTCCAGAAACTCATAACCTCGATGCCCAGACGTCTTCAAACTGTTTTGAAAAGAAGAGGAGATACTACACCATGGTAAACATGCCCCCGTCCCAACTATTTTGAGACCTGTAGCAGGCATCAAATTTGAAATGAGCTCATTTTGTGCATAAAATTGTAAAATTTCTCAGTTTTAACATTTGTTATGTTGTCTATGTTCTATTTTGAATAAAATTGGCTCATGTGATTTGAAATACTTTTAGTTTTCATTTTATTCAAATTTAAAAAAACGTCCCAACATTTCAGGAATTCGGGTTGTACTGTATATATATAATATATAGTGAAATACACCTGTTAGGCGCTTTCTTTGGTTACTCCTTTATGTAACCATAGCTTTCAGCCATAAGCAGATGTCATCAGGTGGTTTCCAACCTTCCTTGAGTTTTTCGACCCTTACCACAACACTTTCCAGTTGGTGGGTCGGCAGTGGTGGCCAAGTCACTGCCCATCTGCTCATGGCTTCCAGCTTTCTTCCTCTCTCTTGCTCCATATCCAGCATGAAGCTCACTCAGCCTCCTCTCCCATCCTACGAGCAGCGTGTTTCTTGCTCTTCTCGTCCATGGCTAAAGCTGACATCAGCCGCTACTCTGATTTGGCAGGAAAGCCTCTACAACCTATTTCCACCGGAAACAGCCATGCCTGACATCCTTTGTCTTTACACTCCTGAAGATTTTTATATATATATATATATATATATTTAATATAATAATGCTAAATAATAAATAAATAAATAAATAATCAGTTCTGGTAAATAATGTTTCTGGTAAATATTCCTTTTAAAAATAATGCTTTTTTTTTCCATCACAATTTTCCATCACAGAAATCATAGGGCCCAATTTAATTTAAATTAATTTAATATTTTACTATTGTCTATATATTTAATGTTTTTAAATTTTATAAAATCTTATTTTTTATTTAAAATATTTATTGATGATCTATACTCAAAATGATATGAATAATAATAATAATAATAACAAAAACAAATACAATTTTGTTTAATTTTAATTCTTCTTTCCAAAATTCAAATTCAAATTACAGTTCTGTATCCTGTATCCTTAGAATCAGTAGCAGCAGCAGGGTAGATATATATCTCATTATGGGGTGCAGTGGAACGGACCATCTAGCAGGGTTGCTAATATACCCATTCATTCAGTCTCAATCCGTCACCGATGTGACACTGTGGGCTGCATCAATCTCTTTAATGGAAAAAATGGGTGTGATTGTGAGTGTGCTGTTTCTGTGTGTCTATGTACTGTATATGTGTGTCTGCCAGTGTGTGTGTGTGTGTGTGTGTGTGTGTGTGGGTGTACGACTGAGAAATCACATATAATGCAGCATTTCCCAATACCACAGTACTCCCTATCCCACACCCTCTGCCTCATTGCATCTCTCTAACATACTGCCAAATGAAATCTTCCACCACCCACTGCATTGTGGGGGAAGAGGGGGTTTGAGTTTTTGCAGGTTATTTTGAAAAATTGGAGGTAACCGGTGAGAAGTGGCCATGCTTCAGATTGAGTTTGATTAGGAGCCCATTTTACCCGGGTGAAAGAGAACTCCATGATAAAGCGTTTGGTTAACGCGTATGTGGAAGCTCCTACCTGCCTGGTACATGCTAGAATTTAATTTGGACTTCGGGCAGCTAATCTTGAATGAGTTTTTGATGGATGACTGTTAGAAGAGCTCGGCGTGCCATTACTGAGCACTTTACCCATTCTTTCACAGATGCACCAAAGTTCCAGACCAACCACACTATATTTTTCTCTTGGGAAGGGAACCCGGTCAACATTAGCTGTGATGTTATGTCTAACCCTCCGGCCACAATGCTGTGGAGACGGGAAAAGTTGACCATCCCTAGTGAGGGTGCTGGAAACATGCGTGTACACAGTGCCCCTGGCAGATCACTCCTCGAGGTACAGTAATCCACCCACAGTTTTTAAAATTTTTCTCATTCCTATTGGATTTTTTGTGTGTTTGCTCATCTAGATAAGAGAGCCAGGAGAGTTAGACATTAATGATATCCAGGCCTTAGCCCACTGGTGGCATTCAAGTAGTTAGGAGTCATTTTAAAATAAAATTTATTACATTGCTCTTTGTTACATTTTAATTATTAAAATTGTAAAATTATTTATTTATCATTGGAAATATATTTTTCTAAAAAAAAAAAAATAATGTCTTAACAGCAATTAATTAAATTTATTAATTTTATTACAGTTTTGCTAAAACTTCTTATGGTGGTGTACAGAAGTTCTCCACATTGTTTTCAGTAAAAATATTGTATATGAATATATTTATATACATTTTAATTACAGTATTACTTATTATATATTTTTTTAAATCTATTTAATTTACTTTAATTTTAATTTAATGATTTGTTTAATTAATCTGCTATCGATGCTGCCTTCAGATTTGTTTAAAAAGCTAAAAAAAATCTGAATAAAAGATACTGAAAAGATACCATTTAAATAAGATACAATTAAATATTTAAAATAAGTAAATGGTATTGTATAAAAAATATAAATGAATAAAACTATCTACAGTATTATAAAACCAATTTGTACAGTATGTACGTGTTACAGGCGGCTGATCATGATAATTCTAATCTTTTTTTTAAGGACACACTGTAAAAAATCAAGAGTTGAGAAAATGTTTAAGGCAACCAGCTTCAGCAGACTTTTGCATTTTCTCAATTTGTTGTTTTCAGTTTATACAATAAAAAGTTGAGAAAACTCAAAAACCTGCTAAAGCTGGTTGCCTTAAACTTTTTAAGTTTTCTCAACTTTATTTTTTTTTTTTACTTTTGTACAATAAACAGTTTTGGTGCTGTGTTGGGTTGGCACTAGATTCTGATGCAAAATCTGTGAAAATCTTTTGGTAAAGCATACAGGTGTAGTGAGCGAGTCAGATGTGGAAATTAATTATTGTCAGCAGAGCAGGGTTTTTATCGATAACTAAAGCTAAAAATAAAACTAAACCCATAAAAAAAGAGTTACTTGATATAAACATTAACTGAAATCAATTCTATATATATAAAAAAAACTTGAGCTTGTTCAATTTCTGCCAGTTTTCTTTAAAGTATTCCCTTTTGTTTAAAATACTAAAATATAAAAATAAACTTTATTTCAAAATATTAAAAAGAACTATAATAGTATTTCAGTGATACAGATCACACTGAGAAGAATATTTATAGTGGTACAAGCAGATTTGCCCTGTTTTTCAACCTGGTCTCATAAAAATTTGTACCTCTGTGCACTTTTTAGCGAGACCGTTTTTACGTACCTTACTGCACGTTTCGCCACAGTTTCAAAGAGAAATGTCCACTGAGTGGCGCTAAAACACAGGTTTAATACGTGAACCCTGGCACATTTTTATTACGTTGCTTCAGGAACGTATTGCGGCGGTTCAGAATTCAAATATCTGGGGACCGTCGCTAAAAATGAATGCTCTATCGTGTTGGAAATATGCCCTACACCAAACCCAACCCTAAACCTACCCAATAGTGTTGACAAATGCAAAACTGAAATAAAAACGTATTTGTTGATGCCACCATGCTATTTGAACTTCCCTATATGCAGATTTGAACTGTTTGGTCGAACCGTAGTAACACAGGATTCGAACCGGAGCTCCTCACCTCTCAAGTATGTCTACTCCGTGAGCTACCGATCAAACCTACCGTCAATGAAAACCCATAGATATGAAGCTGGATATGTGTGATGCTAATGTTCAAAAGCATCAGTTTTCAAATCTCCCAGCATATTAATATTGTTTTGAAGTCATAACATGATATTCTTCAAGTAATTGTGTGAAAATTACGCTTTTTTTAATCGAAACTGTACATTTGTGTGAAAAGGAATAAAAGGCATCGGAGTTTTACTGCCTCTAGTGTTCATTTCTTTTGGAAACTGAAGTGATATGTACTTATTGGTACGAATTTCACGTCTCGCTAAAAAGTGCACCCAGGTACATAACTGCCATGAGACCAGGTAGCTTTTTATTTTTGTAAACTCGTCTAAACTAGACAAGACTCAACAACACTTGGTTTCTCTGTAAACAGATGTGTCCTCGGCAGTTATGTTTACTAACCAAGATTAGTGTCAAATAAACACATGAACAATATAACAACAATAACTGACATTAGATGTGCAAGAAAAATGTATGCATGATCACGCTAACACAACCTTGGTCCTCAGGTCACCCCGATGTCAGACAGAGATTTTGGCCGTTACAACTGTACAGCCAGAAACAACATTGGGATGCGCTTTCAGGAGTTCATCCTAGCACAGGCAGGTGAGTGTTTACCACAGGTTCAACTAATCCATATGATTAATGCATCTGTCAGCTGTGTGACAAAGGTGAAGGTTTTAAACTTGTTTGTTAACATACTTTCTTTTATTCCAGTTTAACATGTAGAGCCAATAATATGGGTCATTCATAGAAACTCCGGAGGACTGTCAACACTTTAGCACAAGTTAAGATTTCTAATGTCACTGATCCTTTCAAGCCTTAAAGGTGAAGTGTGGAATTTATGTGACTTTAATTAAGCGAAATTGAAAAAGAGTTTTAGATTCAAACAGGATTCCCAAATGCTCACCATGCTTTTAGCATTTGAAAATAGAGGTAATTCTAAACTTACTATTGAGAAAGTTATCCGTTAGTATTCCTATTCATCTCGATGGCAGTTGCTCGACCTGTAGAAAATGGCAGTTAGTGACAAACACTATTAAGAGCTCAAATAATAGATCACTGGAAAAACACCTTGAATAATAAAATAAAATAAAATAATTATGACTTGAATATTGCTTGCAAAAAATGTTTTTGATTAAATAGAACAGATGACTGCTTTTGAATGGCCGTCAATGGAGAAACAGCCTTTTTGGGCCCAGGTAGTGTTATTTACATGCTGAGCATCCAAACTGTGACCCTGGGGTCTAAAATGTCAATATCTAGCTCAACCAAAGGCATGAGTTTGGGACGGGACTATCTGTTTGCCTGAGTATTGGCAAATGGGGTGTAAGGAACTTTCAGGAAACCATCATTATTTCAGTTCCGCTTGGTGTCGCAGAAATTACACACTTCACTTTTAAGGCTTGAATGGACTTTGGTACATTAACAGTCCCAACCAGTCTCGCTCTTGTCAAAGTCTGTCCACATACATGTAATCTCCTCACAGAGCTCCTCGGCAGATAATAATGACTTGTATCAGTCTGAACACCATGGCAGCGCTGGAAGTAAACACGCTTAGATGTCAAACAGCTGGCAATAATGTGTTTTGAGTTACTCGAGCTTTGAAGAGCTTATGGCAGTAGACTTCAAATATAAAGCAGATCATTCTGATCGATTGTTGTCCACTATATTGTTTGCGTCTTGAAGTGTACAACACGATAAAAACACATGTAAATGTGTGTATGTGCTTGTCTTATTGTATACTCTTTTATATCTCGTATAGTAGACAGGCAAAGGTGGAAGTGGATTCTGTGGCACAACTTCTCTTTTCTGTCCATCTTAGTGTCTTCTTCCATATGTCTCACTCTGTCCTACTGTCTTTCTCACTGGCACTTCCTCTCCATGATCCTCTATAACACACACATATTTGTTTCTCTCTATCTTCCTGCTGCCTCTCCCTGTTTCATTTACTATTTCTCTCTCCACTGGAGGTCTCGGCTCTCCAACTCTCAGAAGCTTGTTATTCAGAGCAGTTTGTGTATTCTGGCTTGGCAAGGCAAAAAAAAAACATGAAAACCAAGCATGAAAAATGGCTAAGAATGATGAAACTATTCCATGCCACCTATTGTAAAGGACATGCATGAGAGTTTCAGGCAGGGTACAACGTGTTTTTGTATCAGATTGGCAACATGATGATTTGTGTTACCTGATGACTATGAGCTCATTTTTGTGTGTCTGTTATGATTAAGCCTGCACTGAATCCACTTCTGAAGAAACGCAATTCAAACAGATGTCATTCATAAAACTGTATCCCACGCACGTAGTGCTTTAGTTTATCAGATTTTGGCTAGTTTGATAAAGTTTTCATCTCCCAGTAATAGTGTATTGCTCTACGTTTTAAACATTTTATCCTGTTTAAAACCATTATGTGGATGGATTTAAGCTTGTTTCACACAATCGGCTGAAAATATGAAGAAAAAAAATTACATATTGAGTTAACTTTAACTCTCCGCATTTTGTGGTGTTTCAAGAAGTTTTCAAGCCTTGTGAGGTGGACCAATTACATTTAAGACAAAATACTGCTGTATTGACAGTTCTGATTTCTGAATTAAACTGAATTTAGCTCTTAGCAATAGTGTTTGCTTGATTTTTTCATATAGAGCAAATTATTTTAAATTCTGACTGGAAAATATACTGTATATAAAGTGTATATATGTGATATTAATTTAATTGGGATTATTATATTTTAACAAATTAAAAAAACATAAGAGGCACTGTGTTACCAGGATTTTACCATGAATTTTAAGCTGTAAGAATTCCCTTTAGTTATATTTAAACCACTGTAACTTGTTCTGTTTTGGCTTAATTCTCTTCTGTGGTTTCATTTGATTTTTTATTCTCTTTACTTAACGTTCAACCTTCATTGACAGTTATTTTTTATAAGATGATCACACAGGAGTACAGTGCAGTCATTTCTAGCTGACTGTGTTTGTGGACTGAAAAGTCTCATGCTGAGAAAGCTTGGGTTGTAAGGCCCTGAAAGCAGCTCTATAACTGTGTTTTCAACCCCACAGAAAGACACACAACCAGATCCTTTGATACTCTCAGAAACTGTGGCCTCGGCACATAAATGGAGTCGTTTGTTAGTCTCTCTTCCCCTGACCCATAATTTCTCTGTCACAGATGTTCCCTCAAACCCTTACTCTGTTCGGCTGAGCTCTGTGGTGCAGCGCATGGCCACGGTTACCTTCACGAAGCCAGACTCTCATGGCGGTGTACCCATCAGTCACTACCTGGTCAAATACAAAGACATCAGCTCACAGGACTGGAAGGATGTGAAATCACAGGGGATGCAGAGTAAGTATAAAGATTGTCCACTGCTGGGTTTTATCAATGCCTGTGTTAAACCACCAAACAAATTATAGATGAAGCAGTAGTTTCCACTTACTGCTGATTAGCTCTCTCTTTTCTTGAAAGAGAGAAATAAATACTTTCATCCCACAAGGATGCAATAAACTGATCAAAACTGACAGCACAAAAAGATTTCTATTTAAAATAAATGCTTTTCTTTTGAACTTTCTGAAATCAAGTAAAAACATTTGAATCCTTTTTGTTTTTAACATTGATTATAATAAGAAATGTTCCTTTAACACCAAATCAGCATATTCAAATGATTTCTGAATGATCTTGTGACACTGGAGGCATAATGGCTGCTGAAAATTCAGCTTTACCATCACAGAATAAATTATATTTTAAATATATTAAAATAGACAATAGTTATTTTAAGTTGTGATAATATTTCATGATTTTACTGTTTTTATAAATGAAGCCTTGTTGAGCATAAGAGACTCAAAAACATCAAATATGACTTGCTTTCTTCCATAATGCACAAAGATTATTTTTTGAAGAGTATCATTTCCACTGTCTTCCATATAATGAAAGTGAAAGGGCATTTGGCCTATCAAACTACAAATTGAAGGAAAGCACCATAAATATAAAAAAGTAGTCCACACAACTTGTGCACTGCATTATAAGTGTTCTGAGGGCACATGGGTATCTATGTGTGACAAGTTTCTCCTCCAGTGTATATCCCACATCAAATATGATGCCTTTGACAGCAGTGCCACTTGTAGTTCATTTCAGATCTTAGGCAAAATAATACTTTCATTATATGTTTATCAGCTTGGCTTCAGTTTGAATCCCTCATTCTCAATACATTCACACACAAAACACATTACTTCAAAAAGAATTGCCCAAACATTCAGTTCATACTGTCTTCAAGGGCCAAACTAGAAGAGTTAGAAGACCTATGGGAGATACAACTCCAGTCCAACTTGAACTTACAGTGCTTAAATTGATTTTTCTTTACTTACAACACCAAGATGGGTCTGCAGGAACTTTAAGAACACATTCCATAATCATATTAGAGAAGGCTACATCAAGGACTCTGGACTAATATACATATTCCTGAAAAGGCCTGTTTGCCAAGAGCATGACTGGAGAAAGCAATCATTTGAAACCATGTACATGATTTAGGAGACCAGTTGGGACTTAGTATGTCCGTTACAATCACTTCCATCTCTCTCTGTATTTATCATTCTCTCTTTTTTTTCTTCAGCAATCGTGTTGCTCACTAACCTTGAGCCCAACACGACCTACGAGGTGAGAGTAGCTGCAGTGAACGGAAAAGGTCAAGGGGAGTTCAGCCGCACAGAGAGCTTTCAAACTCTGCCCATACGTGAGTGCCCTCTGCTTTGACCTTTAAATACTGTGGGTTTCGAAAAACAACCTTTAGCCATCACATTATTGCAGTAGTATGTTGCTGCTGACCATTGAGTTCATTTGTAACCAGTTATGAATATGAATGTGGACTATTCATACATTATTTTATCTTTGTTCGATATTCAGGAGAGCCGAGTCCCCCTTCGGTTCAGGGTCAGCGAGGGGTGGGCAAGGCATACAGACTGGGTCTGGTCAAGCAGGATGATGGAGGAATGCCCATCCTGGAGTATATTGTCAAATACAAAACAGTAAGTGAGCTGAGCTAAACTACTATTCAAAAGACTGAGTACGAGAAGAAGTTAATAAGAAATTAATACTATTATTCAGCAAGACTTTGTTTCAAATGAATGCTGTTCTTTTCATCAAAGAATCTTGAAAAAAATGTATCACAGTTTCCATAAAATTATTAAGCAGCACAACTGTTTTCAACACTGATAATAAGAAATGATACTTGAGCACCAAATATTATATTAGAATATATAGAATGTAGAATATTAGAATGATTTCTGAAGCATTATGTAACACTGAAGACTGGAGTAATAAATAAATAGTAAAAAAAAAAAAGTAAAAAAAAAATGATTTATTAAAATATAAAAGTTATTTAAAACTGTAATAATTATAATTACAATATTACTGTTTTTACTGTATTGTTGATTAAAAAAAACATATGTTCAATGACCCCTTTTGAACAAAACTGATTGTGCTTGTTTTTAGTTTAATAATTAATTATTTAATTAATAATTATTTTTGTGAACAATATTGAAAAGTATCAGAAATGTGAAGTGAATGTGGTCAGAATTACACTTGTATGCCAGTAATATTATAGCTGTTAGTCTTAAAAAAAAAAAAAACTATTTAAAGAAAGTGTTAAGAATGTTTCAAAATCAGCTGATGCTAGTAAAATTCCTTTAATTTATTTTGAATTCCCTGTAATATTTTTTAGAGACCTTACATAAAATGAGAACAAATATTTATTAATTAAACAGCACTATGTTTAATGGGATTTGAGTTTCATTTTTTAAAAGGAAAAGCCATCGCAGCTCTACAATGAACCAGCTGTCAAATTGATCCAAATATATAACAAAGGCATTACAGTATCCTCTAAAACAAAACATACCCAGCGTGACTCTTTTGTTGTGCATGGATGAACTAAGTTTGTTGTGAGAATGTGATTGCTGAACATTATCCCTTTACAACCACATTGATATATTCATGACTTTCACTTGTTGGGGGGATTGGTTGTGTTTAGCAGAACAACATTTTACAAATTGAAATGTACTTGGTCATTAACTAGCTGGAGAAAAGCAGCACTAAATGGGATCCTGTGGTTTTTTGTTTGTGAGTGTAGAGTGTGAGACTGAGCTAGAATTCAGAGGGTGTTATTCCAGTAAAGACGTAGAGACGAGTGGGCGATGGTTTCAGTAATGAGCAGTGAAAAAAACATCTCTTTGTTTGAGCCCATGCCCCTTGTTTATACACCAGCACACACAGCAGCATGGGTTAAAAATGTGCTTCACTAATTCTTTCACAAGATATTTTGTTGTTTTGGGGGCTTTTCGCTCATTGACTAAACTGTTGTGTGTCAGTTATGACGGCATTGAAGTGTTCTGTGGAACTGCTGTTTGGGAAAGAGAGAGGAATGGTCATGGGAGGGGGGATCAGGTTTTGACAAACCTCCCTCTTGGGAAAATCGGTGTCTTAAATTGTGAAATAAAGCAAATTATGGATCTAATTTACTAATAATTGCATGGATTATTTCACATTTGTACACACAGAAGAACTTCTCATAAAAAAATGTTCACCTAATTCATAGCATGTGTGTACGCACATGAATTTGGTCTTAACCTTAAATGAGGTTAGTAATTTCTTTTCCTTTACAGCCTTTCATCACTCTCAAACATATGATGTTCTCTAAAGACGCTGTGCTCTTGTCTGAGAGACGCTGAGAAACAAGATCCACTGCCAAGTGTGTCACTCTCAAAACCAGTTCAAACTTAATGAACACCTTTAATACAGGAACAGATTACATGAGTCAGCTGTACATATGCATATAGTCAAGTCAAGTCAAGTCAAACTTTATTAAAATCCCTTGCGGGCAATTTGGATGCAGCGAAAATCGGAAACACAGCAGACCCATACAATACATTCCAAACATAAATACATAAAAATATATAAGTAAAATACAGTACATTTCCCTAACAGATTCCTTAAAGACCATTTAACAGCCGAATTGCACAGGGAACAATGTATCGGTTACTTTTCATCTTTGGTAGTCTATAACGAGAACCTTGAGGGGAGCATATAAAACTCTGGATACAGAAAATGGTCACTGTCCAAGAGCACTGATTGGGCCCGACTCAAAACATTTCTATTAAACAAAATTGACAAACTACTTTGTTCTTTACCTATAATCTTCCCACTAAGAGTAACTATTCTATTTAATGCATTTTTATGTTTCACACTGAGATTTCCAAACAAGCAGCAAATGGAAAAGGACAATACCGGCTCAATATAAGACTTATAGAACAATTCCATCAGTGTCCTATCTATATTGAATGATTTTCTTAAACAGTATAGACGCTGCTGTCCCTTTTTACATAATACCTCTGTGTTCACATCAAAACGCAATCTGTTATCAATAGTGGTCCCCAGATATTTATAACTGACCACAATTTCTACCTTCTCACCGCGAATAAGGGTAGCCTGGGAAGAATGTGGTTTTGTTCTAAACTCGATAATCATATTTTTTGTCTTAGACACATTCAATTGCAAACAGGCATCATCATACCATTTCACAAAGTCATCAACCACTGGACCATGACATGTTTCATTATTTTCCAGAAGACTCACGATGACTGTATCATCAGCAAACTTTAAGAAAAACCTATTGCTGTATTTACTTATAGCTGCAGTTATTCATTGGAACCTCGCTGCTTGAGCCCCCACATCTCTCTCCCACAAATGCCAATATTTGTTAATGGCATCAAATTAGACAAAAGACTTTGAGTAGATCTAACTTGGAGCAAGCACTGAGACCATAGAGTGTCAGAACTCTAAAAAGTCTTGTGTAACACTGCATTTTTTGTTCCTTGTGCATTCTTTCCACTGTTTCACAATCAAAAAGTTTGTTTACAGGTCATGAGGTTATCTAGTGTTGGCACATGAGCATATTTACATGTTCACCGAAGCATTCTCTCTCTCTCACACAATCCTTCTGTTTGTTTTTCCCTTTTTGGGCCTCAGCGTCTCCTCATTTGCTTCATCTCTGTCTGTCTTACTGTGTTTGGTGATGCCTCGCTTCCTCCTCAACCTTAATAGGGTCCGCTGGCATCTTTTCCTTCTCTTATTTGTACTCTTCCCTTTTTTCTCTTTTTATATCTCTCTCTCTCATTTGCTCTGTCTCTGATCGCCTGTGCATGTGGAGGTGAGAACAGAGGAAATGGAGATGTCACAGCCTGGGGAGACAGCTCGCCTAAGGACTGTCAACATGTGAAAGCCACATTCAACCATTTAGCCTTTAAAGAGCTGAGGCGTTTTGAAAATGTCAAAATATAAAAGCAATGACTTTTTGAAGGCAGCTTGTGTGGGCTTAGTTTCACAATTTTAGCCGGCAGAACAGCCGGCACACACAAACACACACACATTATTTTATATTACGCACACACTCATGCTCAGAAGCTCTGCAGGCAGGGACACAGAGAGAATAATGGATGTGTTAGAGTGTTTCAGCTGTTTAAGTGTGTGGAAAAGTTTGAGGATTAGAGAAAAGAATCTCTTTTTTATCTGTTGCTCCAATGAGAAAGAAGCAGATGGCCTCTCAGGCCACTTTCATCTGCAATTCTGTCATTCACTTTCTTTGTGTGACAATTTGACTATTTGGTTGAGAAAAGAGCAAGTATTGGCTTTATACTGTGAGTATAACCATAATTTAATATTTTAGAGAGAGAGAGTGAGATATGAATGAGAGAGAGAGATGTATATATATGAATATATATGAATGATATATATATATATATTACATTATGGTTATACCCAAAGTATAAAGCCAATACTTGCTCTTTTCTCTGCCAAATCCTTCAAAATTGTCACACTGAGTAGAATGTAGCCACTATTCAAAGACCTGCATGTTCAAGTTCAAGTTCAAGTTCAAGTTTTATTTGTCACATACACGACTATACAGAGATTGTATAACCAGCAGTGAAATGTGAGTCAGGTCCGCTCCATGGACAGTGCAAATATTGTAGAATACAACACAAGGGAAGTATGAATAAAAAATAAGATATAAAGAACAAAATATAAAATATAAAGTATAAAAGAATGTGCATGACAGTATGCTGTAGAACTAAATATTAAGATAAGCATGACTGTACGAGAGAGGAATGTGCAAACAGGTTGAACATGGTTGACATGAAGCAGCAATCACAAAAAAAATAAAATATAAAAAATAAGATAATAAGATATCAAGATATCAAGACACAGAAAGTGTTGTGTGCAAATGACACTCTCAGTATGAGGTAGATAATATTGAGTGTGAATATCTTACTGATTGTGAGTGATTAATAAGTGAAGTCATGATGAAGTTAAGAGGCTGAGTTACCCTTGTTATTGCACTCACATGCAATAACAAGTTGTCTTATTTATTTATAAGTACAGTGAGAACAAATGTGCCCTAAAGCAAATGTTAATATCATATACTCATATGCTTGTGCAAATTTTATGAAACACTTGTGGCTTTTGCAGGATAAAGAAGAGCAGTGGATGACAAAACTGGTTCCAGGTGTGAATGATTTTGTGTTGCTGCAACCGCTCCAGTGGAATACGCAGTATGAGGTGGAAATCACCGCACGCAACGTCAAAGGCCTGTCTGAACCCACCTTTGTGAAGTTCTCCATGCCTCAGAAACCTGATATCACAGGTACACGCACTTCCACAAAACACGCAGAGAACTCTGTCTCTTTTCCATATGACAAATTGAGTCCGATTACCTACAGCACTTCATCACCCACTCACAATATCTATAGCTGAAATGATATGTCTCCTATTATAATTATATGCCCTGCTACAGTTCAGCACACTTACCACCCACCCACGCTTGATAGAGCTAGTGTATCCCACATTCACAATCAAACGTGCAGGGAAACCCACTGTAACTGTTTCTCTGTCCTAATCAGAAGCGATTTGTCAGAGGAAGGAAAAAATTAGATCTGGATCTCGCTTAGGAAAAAATGAACGAGAAAGAAATTGCTACTACAAAAATAAACCAATTATCCTTATATGTCTAACTTTCTAGCAGTTAGTGCCTCCGTGTTACTGTGATTGGCTGATTGACCATGTGCATTTTGCAGTTGGGTCTCTTAGATGAGAAGGCTTTTAATATTTGGGTTACTTGATCCCAACAGACCTGTGGTCACCATGAAATCACAAACATTCAAGAATCAATCAGAAGCACTATGTAGCCAATGGGCGTCTCTGAATGGTCCAAGGATGAAGGGTAATTTGCTGGAGCCATAATAGTGTTGATAGCTGATGAAGGTGATCAACCAGCCAAAAGAAACAGGCAGAACAGGTCAACAGAAGTGATTCGAGTTCCCCTATCAGTAATACAATACTACTGTTTTCTAACACAGATATAAGGGTAAAACATTTTAAAGAGGTCTGTCGATTACTTGTCAACTCTCAATACATCTGTACCTTTGTGGGCGGGATCTCAGGAAGAAGATCATTTTTCAGCTAAATGCATGAAATTTTCTTTTGTTGTACGCGTAAAATAACGCCTAAATTATAGGCGTCACATGATCTACAGTAAACAGAAGAGCACATTTTTCTACCTGGTAGGAAAATTGATTTGGAAATACATGAAAAATACCATTTTAAGAGTCAAGGTATTGTGATTGTGGTTTAATGGTACTGGTGGCTTATATGCAAATATGCTGGAAAAACTGTTTTCTTTTACAGTAAGTTGTGGATTTTTTTTTTTTTTTTTGTACGTTCTTATTTTCTAACTTCCTGCCACTGTTGATCCCTGGAATTTTTTCAATTATTTTATAGATGTTTGGAATAGAGGATAAATGTGTAATGGTGTCGATGTAAGCATTTCACTTTGAGTGTATGGGGTCCCAGGTTCATGTCTGCTCTAACAATGTTTGTTTTAATGAAGCAAGCAAAATTGCAGCTGTCCGTGAGTGCATTTATATTAGGGGATGCAACTGAGAAGCACAAAAGTGTAGCTGCAAGCTATTTCATAAAGTGGTGGGGACAATGTCCTCACAATAACACCATATACTGCTAGAGATAGATAGATAGATAGATAGATAGATAGATAGATAGATAGATAGATAGATAGATAGATAGATAGATAGATAGATAGATAGATAGAACAAATCAATCATTTTATTTAATTTTATCTGTTTAGTATATGATAAACAAAATGTGCCCTGCAGTCTGCTGTTGGGACAAAATGCCTTGATATTGACAGATGATATTTAAATTTTGTCTGAACTTGTCCAATTATATATGAAATATTCCTAGAGTCAGTGTCAGTGCATGCATAGGTATACATCTGAGTGTGTGTGTGTGTGTGTGTGTGTGTGTGTGTGTGTGTTGACAGCACTGCTTCTCAGCAGCTTGGATTTACCTTGTTAATTCGATGTCATTTGTATATTCTCTCCCAACTCCTCATCCTTTCCTTTTTCTCTCCCTCTCCGGCTGCACCCCTTCATCCCCACTGGCCCACGCTCTTATTTATAATTCTATTGTGCTTCGTCTCGTTGTTTCACTCTAAACAATCCTGCTCTCCAATTCCCACCTAATGAATTATGCAACGCATTCTGGGCCACATCGCAAATCGCTGGGCTTTTTGTTTTGCAATGAACTGCCACTAAACTTCCCTTTCTGTGTGCCTATAAACACCCTGCGATCTTTTCAATCAAACAAACCTTTACAACGGACACTGGTTTGGACTGCTCACTCGCTCTTCGCTCATATGTCAACATTATTGTCGCCTTCACCCCTGTTTATTTCCTGACCTGCACCCAAATAATCTGTTTATCTCATTTGCACTCTTGTAATCATCTTTTCTATTAACCCACCGCTATGGTGTTGTGAATAAACCACTTTTCATTCTCTCGCGTGACCTTCTGTGTGCGTAACCATCCTGTGCTGGCTCCACACACCTACTGTATGTCTTTCCTCTTCCTTCCCGTTCCCTCTCCCCTCCATCTCATTGCAGATCAGTGTTGCGAGCCCCCTCCAACCGGACGTGGACACCCCCCTGTGCAGCCCATCCATGCGGTGAACGTCTTCGGAGCTTCTCTGTCACTGTTGCTGTGCTTGTGTCTGTGTTGACATTGCTCCATCTTCACCTTGCCTGGAATGAGCCCAAAAGACTAAACCAGGGACTTTTTTTTTTTGCCCCCACCAATGGCTCGCCAATGGCTAGCCATGTTCATTGCCCCTTCTGGTGGCGTTATTGTCCATGCTTGTGAGCTGATCTCACTATCCTGGCCACCTTCCATGCCAAAACCGGCCTCTTTATCCATAAAGGTCTTGCACATTATTTACAACAAAGGAAGAGGAAAAACTGAAAGGCTAATTTGTTCTCTACCTGTGACAGTAGCAATCCGACCCCAAGTTTTATGTTTAATGAGCTCCTTTTTGCTGGTGTTTACAAAGAACAGTATAAGCCACCAGCATGAGGGCTTTTCCATCTTCTGTGCATCCACAGGCTCTTTTGTTTTGGTTTATTATGACTATGGGAAATGTCAGCAGTTGCATCGCTTGAGAGAATGCATTTAATGATGTTGCTGATATGCGCACACAGAGATATACAACGCAGCACTCATTAAATGGAGTCAAGTAGGATTTCAAATTGATATGACTTTTAAACACTGGTATCATAAATCAAACAGGCCGACTTTCTGTTACCCGTAATATGAGAAACATAAAACAAGGTTTCTCTCTCCCAGTGAGTCAAAATATAATGCACATTAATTTTCATTCTCTGGGTACACCTCTGGCAGAGATGTTGTCGTGCTACTTTATTGTGTATATTCTCAGTATTGATGAGGAAGAACATGAGTAACTGGAATCGTGCATTGTCTGTGAATATGAACATTTGTGTGAAATGTTGCTTTCATGAAGGAGATGTAGTATACTACAGTGAATTAAGCTAACAGTCATTGTTACATGTAATTTTACAGGACTAAAATCAGCTGAGGTCTACACTACTGTTCAAGAGTTTTGGGTCAGTAAACATTTAATAAAGCTGCATTTCTTTGATCAAAAATACTTTTTTTTGTTGCTTTTTTTGCTATATTGTGAAATATTATTAAAATAAAAATAAAAATGGTTTCTGTTTTTCTGTATTTTAAAATGTAATTTTTTCCTGTTTTGGCAAAGCTGATATTTCAGCAGCCATTACTCCAGTCTTCAGTGTCACATGATTCTTCAGAAATCATTCTATTTTTTGAAGATTCTTCAATGAATAGAATGTTTAAAAAATGCATTCATTTGAAATAGATTTTTTTCTTGTAACAACATAAATGTATTTTTGATCACTTTAGCTGAATAACAGTATCAATTTCTTTAAAAAAAATAATCATACTGACCTTAAACCTTTAAATGGACATGGAATGGACTTTTCTTGACTTTCCGGATGCAGTATTGCAATCTTGATTTGAGTGAGTGGTGTGCTGTAGTCAGTTACGTGAAGTTTATTTATTTTCTGTTATCAGAAGTATACATTTTAAGATCCATTAAATGTGAAGTGCATAACAATATATTGTGCTTTTCTCATGCAACATGTTTGAAGAAACTATTTGAATTCATGTCAAAAGTAGCATAGATATCTGTCTGCATTTTTCAAATAAACCAGCTTACTCTGATGCAATAACTACAGCCTCTTAACTCAGATTCCAAACACTAATCATGGTTTATCTTTGTACCAGTGAACCATTTAATGTAGAACACTGACCCATAAAGCAGTGTGTGTTCAAAGTTGTTGTTTTTTTACAGAGGGCAAAATGCAAAAGCATTGAATTATCTGAATCCTTATCTTGCACATAATAGCTCGAAATATTGACTAGTAAAGCAATGAAGGAAAGATAAACATATTGAATAAGTCTTTGTCAATGCTGAAGGGCGATTTAGCAGAATTACTAATGACAAGGTTCCTTATTTTTAACTGAAGCAGTGAAAACAGGTATTAGTGATTGATCTTAAGTTTGTAGAAGGTAAGATATCAGACTAAGATATGATCCTCATCATCTCTGTCAGCTGGGGTTTTTTTCTCTCCTTTTGAAAAAAGTTATTGAGCTTCTAGGTGGAAAAAATGTAACAAACATTCCTTGGTGTAATGTGTTTAGTTGCAGTCAGTCAATAAGTTTTGAAGTTCACAGCATGGAATCACAATTAGGATTCCATAATGTTTTGCGGTTGGGAATTGTACATTTTTATCATTGTGCATTGTAAAAAAGGTGAGAGGTTTTAATACCCTCATGGCATACCTGACCTAATTAAGACAATCGTAAATCAATGGAAGTCAGGTCAATGGAGACTATTAATCTTGATCATCTCTACGTGCTGCCCTCTCTATTCTCTCATTACACAGCAATAGAACATTGCGTTTCATTTATGGGCATGTCAAAAACCTCAATATTGTTCTCGTTAAAAGAAAAGGTCTGAAAACCAAGTCCATTAAAGCCCTTATTTCCTAATGTGGCTTGACTTCTTATAAGATTAGAATGGCTCTTTGTTGACGGTTCCAGCTGGAAAAGATTCCAGCAAATGAAAATGGACCTGTTGTTTTACTGCTGTCCATTACAGCTGATCACACTGACCATAAATAAGCTTTTTTTGGCTTCAAGAAGAGAAATAAGCGAAGTCCATCCAGCTAGACAGAGTGCAGCCATTTATTCTAAAGCCTGGTGTATGAAGTTATAAATCAGAAGGTATCAGACATTTCCTTAAATAACACAAGCAACAATGTGTCTCCAAATACAGAGAAAGGAAAAACATTGCAGAGATTTTTAAAAATGTCTTCAACAAAATGTGTATTTTGCAGAATATACAAAGTCATTGGCCTACAGGTTTGAAACTGCATGAGGGTGAGTACATGATGTCATTATTGTATCAAAATTGTTATGTTAAAATAAAATTAAAGAAAGACGTTTATTGAAACATACAGAACAACAATCAGCAGCAAAATTATTTCGGAGCCTCCATTTGAATGTGAAATTCATGATGACATTAATTTGGAATTATGTTGTGTTCATACATAACCAACTAATGAAATGGTTACTATAATGTTAATTTTCATTGATACACTACAAGCATCATAGAGAATTCTATTAAAAGTATGGAAAAGTGACGTCTAATTGGTGCCACTTGACACCCATTTCATTCGTTCTGACCCATCAGTCCAACCTCATGCTGCGCAAAGACATCTTTGCCACTGATAATGGCTATCCTGACGGCAGTCGGTCTATTAATCGTTTAACGGCTAGAGGGTCCCTTCTGCTCGTCAAGCATAGCGTCTTAATGAGCGTCAGAGTCTTTAAACCATCATTATGGAGTCATGCTTGGCTTGTGTCCTCTGTGTAGGTAGTGCAGGGGGTGCTGGGCCAGCATAGGGTGAGGAGAAGAGGAGGGGGAGTCTTAAACTCGAGACCTTTTCCATAATGGCCAAAGCTTTAAATTACCTCTGGACTCCAGAAGGAAGCCTTTCAGCCTGAAGATAAGAAAAATGTCTCATTTTATGGAGTGCTCTTTGGGTTTTATGGGTTGATTAGTAAAAAAGGACCAAACTGTCACTGGTCAGCTCAATGTTTTCACTTAATACAACCCAGAAAGCGATAAAAGTGCCATTTTAGGTGGGCTAGGTGGGTACTTTGGGCTTTTAGTAGCTTGTAACAAAAAACTGATGTTTTTTCATGGCACATCTAAGACATTTGGCAAAACATTTGCTTGGCTGTTCATGAGGGCATCATTTCCACAGTATTTTACTATCTTAAGACAAAGTCACACAGCACTGACTAACGACAACAGACACGTTTGTCGGGTTTGGTCAGACGAGTGTGTTACCCCTGTCACCGTTTGTTGCCGTTGGTCGGCGCTTGGTTTCGCTGCATGATTTGTTGAGTCTTGGAATGTCTATGAAGGAACGTACTGTACTCTGGTGATTGTCGGCATTGATCTGCGTCTGTTGGCCTTAAAGCTTCCTTAGAAGATATTTACTTTGGTTTGACTGATTTGCATTCTCTAGACTTCTCCCTGTCCCAATGTGACATTTAAGTTATCATGAAAGTGCATTTGTAACCCTATTTTCTTATTTAAATTATTGCATTTTTGAGTCAAGCTAAGTTTAAAATGAAAGAAAAGCAGGGTGGGAAATTATTTTGTCCATCACAAGTTGATTCAATCATGAAAAATGATTTCTATATCAAAGAGTTGAAAAAGTTGGGATTGATAATGTCAGCCCAGAGGTGAACGTCATTTCAGAACTGGAGAAAGTTCTTATATTGTGATTAAAGATTGCCATGCATTTTTTTGCTGGAATAAGCAACAACAATAATTCACAATAAAACCAAGAACTGGTATTATAGAAGGAAATAAGTTCTATTTTTATTTCATTTTGACTTAAACTGGCATAGAGACCCCAATACACATTTTTAATTTCAACAGGTCTGTTATCAGGAATACATCAGGAATCACATCATCCACACAGCATATATATATATATATATATATATATATATAAATATATATATTTGTGTGTGTACAGTATGTATGTATGCACACCATTTCAGTTTGATTACACTTGAGAAAATGTAATATAATCAAGCTATAAGGGTAATGACTGTAGCACATTGAAAAGGAGGTATTACTTGTTCCTGTCATAGCACATCAAATTAATTTGCCAAACATTTACGGGGCTTTTCACGATGTAAGGGTGTAATTTCCATGGTATTTTACTGTATTCTGAAACCCCCTCATAACAGATTTACTCTGGTTTGACTGAAGTCTATTTTTAAAACCCCTTCCTGTCTCCAGCTTTCAGCATTTATTGGTGTCGTAAGTGCAGAGGTAAGTGTTTAAATGATTAAGCAGCGCAGCTCAAAGGCTAAGGGATATACAGTACTTCAACCTTGAAGAGAGTGCATTAACGGGGTCTCACACGCTCCTGCTGCCTATACTTCACACTGGAAGTTTTTCCATGTAAAAGTGTTCCAAACTAGAAATCCGTGGTTCTGTTTAAGCCCTACTTAGTCATGTATCAGCATGACACAGCCATTAAGCCCCACACATGATTACAAGCTTCATTACCCTGTCAATCATCTGCTGGGATCCCACCCACAGACCTCCCTTCAGTCCAGACACAATCAATCGAGCTTGAGTTATTGCTTCTCATTGCTGAGTCTCAATCACCGTTCATACTTAATTAATTGAGTGCGTTGAACTCAGATGCGGATGGATCACGCCCATTTGTGGAACTTCAGGATAAGTGATATTAACGAGATGCTAAATTGAGCTTCTAATGATGTTATAAATCAACAACAAATCAGCTATAGGAGCGAGGATACATTTCTCAGGGAGAGCAAGGCACAAGATGGTGAAAAACAGATGTGTTGGCTGATAAGTCACAGTGGAGGTGGTCATGCATCAAAAGTAAAACCATACCAGGGTCAATAAATCTGAGGTCTTTGAGAGCAGCTTGTTCATGTATGAACTGATATGCTGTTGCATGAAGACATTTGAAAATGGTCAAAAGTTTTTGATGGACAAACGATCTTTCTAATCTGAAGTTTCGCGTCTGAAGTTCCTACTTCCGCTTCCGGCGCTGTTCTGTACAGTCGACGTTAAGGATGGCTCCACTCAAATTGTGCTTTTATATACTTTTTTACGTATTTTTACTTTCTCTTTTTACACGCATAACGTCTGCACTATTTATATACGACAAAAGAACACTTTTGGACATTGGACACCGCTGCACTAACCTGCTTCAGGACACTTTATCCACGGATCCAGCGTGGCCATTGGAGATACTTCGGAACACCGAGGTTAACAAAGGCCGCCTGAATAATCCCAGGAGGCGAAAGAAACACCGCGGGTGACGAGCTGGAATTCGTGACAGACTGAGAAAAAGGGCTCACAGTCCTCCTCTACCGAGTATTCTGCTCGCTAATGTCCAATCCTTGGAAAATAAGATGGACGATCTTAGAGCCAGGATAAATGTTCCAACGGGACATTAGGGACTGTAACATCCTTTGTTTGACTGAAACATGGCTCACTCCCTCGGTCCCGGATACCGCTGCAACACCGTCTGATAACTTTTCTGTTTTACGGATGGACAGACCAGCCGAGGCCGGAAAAACCAAAGGTGGTAGAATGTGTTTCATGATTAACAAGAAATGGTGTGACCCCAGGAATATCTCCATTCTGTCGCGTTCCTGCTCGCCTCATCTGGAAATCTCTCCATTATCTGCCGCCCATTCTATCTGCCCCGGGAGTTCCCAGCGATCATCACTACTGCCGTTTACATTCCACCACAGGCAGACACGAGCTTGGCCTTGTCCAAACTCCACGATGAGCTCAGCGGCTACATCAACAAACACCCTGATGCTGCCTCTATCATCACAGGGGACTTTAACAAAGCCAACCCCAGGAAGGTCATGCCGAACTTCCATCAGCATGTATCCTGTCCAACTAGAGGACCGAATACACTGGATCATTGCTACACTCAGTTTAAGAATGCCTACAAAGCTTGTTCCCTGCCGGCTTTTGGTAAATCGGACCATGCCGCCATTTTCCTCACACCGGAATATAAACAAAGGATCATTCAGGAATCCCCGGGGGAGATGGAAGTGACGCGCTGGTCCTCCCACTCTGAAGCTATGCTACAGGCGTCTCTTGATGACGTCGACTGGGACATGTTCCGGGCAAGTTCAGCTGACGTCAGCGAGTTCACGGATGTAGCATTAAGCTTTGTTAACATGCTAACCGACCAAGCCACTGAAACGGTAACAATAAGGATATTCTCTAATCAGAAACCGTGGGTGGACAGAACAATCCGTGCTGCGGTTAACCAACGCACTGCCGCATACAACGCCGGTCTTTTGTCAGGAAACATGAGCGAGTACAAAGCATCATGCTATGCTCTCCGACGGGCAGTTAGAGCTGCTAAACTCCGATACAGGGAGAGAATTGAGTCACATTTTCAGCTCAATGACTCTCGACTCATGTGGCAGGGACTGAAGACCATCTGTTCCTCTGGAAATAACTCCTCCGCCAAGGTGAGAGCAGATCCATTGTTGGCCGAAGAGTTAAACACCTTCTACGGCCGCTTTGAATGTAATGGTGGCGTGACTCTGCCGATCAGCGCGTCAGGAAGCAGCAGACAGAGCAGCGATGATGATCATGTTATCACCGTGTCGGAGGACGAGGTTCGGAGGGAACTAAGGAGAGTGAACGTCAGGAAAGCCGCCGGACCTGATGGGATTACTGGCCGCGTTCTGAGGTCCTGCGCCGATCAGCTTGCTGGTTTGTTTACTTCCATCTTTAATGAGTCCCTTGCTACCTCTGTGGTTCCCACCTCATTTAAGAAATCTGTCATCATCCCTGTGCCTAAGAACAGTAAACCCTCTTGCCTGAATGACTATCGTCCAGTTGCCCTCACATCAACAGTCATGAAGGTTTTTGAGAGACTTTTAAAGAAACACATATGCTCCTCCATCCCTGCTACTTTGGACCCTCTTCAGTTTGCCTATCGCCCAAATAGGTCTACTGATGATGCCATCTCTCAGGTACTGCACTCTTCCCTCACACATATTGACAGCAAAAATGGCAACTATGTCAGACTGCTATTCATTGACTATAGCTCAGCTTTCAACACTATAGTCCCCACCAAGCTAGCTGTCAAACTCTCAGACCTAAACACTTCACTCTGTGACTGGATTCAAGACTTCCTCTCCGGCAGACCACAAGTGGTGAAAATGGGCCAGTTCACCTCCAACTCCATCACCCTGAAAGTAGGAGCCCCGCATGGCTGTGTCCTGAGTCCCCTGCTCTACTCTCTCTACACACACGACTGTGTGTCCTCTCACAGCTCCACTTCTATTGTTAAATTTGCTGATGATACTGTGGTTCTGGGCCTCATTTCCAACAATGATGAGACCGCATACCTGGGTGAGGTAGAGAGACTTACATCATGGTGCCAGGACAGCTGTCTCTCTCTGAACGTGAGCAAAACTAAAGAGCTGATTGTAGACTTCAGGAAGAGACAGCAGCGGCCCTACACTCCTCTTATGATCAGCGGGACCCCTGTGGAGAGGGTGAGCAGCTTCAAGTACCTCGGTGTAAACATCTCCGAGGACCTGACTTGGACTGCACACATTCAAACACAGGTCAAGAAAGCCAGGCAAAGACTGTACCATCTTGGACAGCTGAGGAAATTCAGGGTCTCACCAGCAATCCTGAAAACTTTCTATTCAGGGGCCATAGAAAGTGTATTGACTCAGTGCATCTCAGTGTGGTATAGTAACGCCACAAATCAGGACTGCAAAGCTCTGCAGAGAGTCGTGCGCTTAGCTGAGCGCATCTCAGGGTCTGCCCTCCCCTCTCTGCAGGACATCTACTTCAAACGCTGCAAAAGCAGAGCTGCAAAAATAATCAAGGACTCAAATCACCCCAGTAACCGTCTTTTCATCACACTGCCATCTGGCAAGCGCTTCAGGAGCATGATGGCAAAAACTGAGAGACTGAGGAGGAGCTTCTTCCCTCAGGCCATCAGGCTCCTAAACTCAGTCTCATAACATCTACAGGACTCAATTTAATAAACTGTAAAAACATTCATTATTCTCCATCATCCGCATTGCTGCTATGTGTACATACCCGGTACAACCTGTTTGCACATTCCTCTTGCACATCCCTGTTTATATTTATATTAATATTTATTAAATCCACAGTAGACTGTATTGCACATTGTATTTCATTGCACATTTTACTCCTTATTTTATTTTATTTTATTTTTTTCTTATTTTTTATCTTATTCTTACCTATATTTATATATATTCTCTTGTGTTATGTTTCATTTTTTATTTTATTTTTTTTGCACTGTCCATTGAGCGGACCTGTCCTGACCTACATTTCACTACTGATTATATCCTATATGATTGTGTATGTGACGAATAATAAATAACCTTGAACCTTGAGTTTTGAGGTCATAATCGTAGGTTTAAATAAGGACAATTATAAACGTTACAGTTCCTTCTGTAATGTTGATGTTGTTGTTCATAGAATTTGAAATGCACATTCCTGGTTGAGGTGTCATTTAAGCAATATACTGTTTTAGTTTTTGTTAATATTTTCAATTAAATGTTATTTTTATATAATCCATTTTCACTGTAAATTTTGTTAACGTTTTAGTCATATTGTTGTCATTTTAATTAGTTTTTGTTTTTTTATATATGTTGATATTTTTATTTATTAGTTTTAGTTTAGTGTTTTTATAGTTATTTTACACTGCAAAAGTGGAAACCTGCAATTGATGCCTTAAAGTACTAGTTCTACCTGATTTAACCCATAAAAGTAATTTTGTTGATATAAATGAATGTCTTTAGGTGGATTCAGTGATGTTAAAAATATTTTTGCTGTGAATAAAACCAGACAGCTACTGAATTGCTCAGTTTTCTCTTCTGTTTAGTATGCCTGTCTTCCTCCCATCTAACATGTGTCGCTTTTCTCACTCTGATGCCCTGTCACTGTGTCCAGATCAAACCACAGACTTTTGGGATGCTTTTGCTAATGGCAATGCTACTTTCAAAAGCATGTGTGATTGATGTGTTTAGAGCAGCAGCGTTGCCCAGAATGTTCCTTCAAAATGGATGTTTTCTTCTGAATAGCTTCTCAGACAGCCTCATTTCCTCATGCAAAATCTTTAGAGTTTAAAAATGTCACCAAAGTTGCATCACCTTAAAGATAAACTCAATGCAAACATAAATTACATGAGGCACCTACATTTAGTGCATTGTTGGTAGAAGATGTTTGTTATATTATGTTTAATGAATGCTTTAATTGACTTATCTTTACATTCCTTCCAAGTTCCAGCCATTGCCTTTGGCAGTGACTATTTTATTTTAATTTTATTTTGCACTATTGAACTCTGAATTTTTATCTCTGAAATTTAAAAATAACTGTAGAGAGAGTGTTGTGTTGTTGAGGCCCTTCATTGATAGTTATGTGTGCATCCTGTCTCAGCAGATTCGCTGTTCAGCGGCCTAGGCCTGGGCACAGTGGTTGGGCTGGGGTTAGCTGGCATGCTGCTGCTGCTCGTGCTAGTGGACGTCAGCTGCTTCTTCCTACGCCAGTGCGGCCTGCTCATGTGCATCACCCGCAAGATCTGCAGCAAAAAGACAGCTACAAGCGGCAAAAACAAAGAGCTAGAGGAGGGCAAAGCTGCCTACCTGTGAGTATCACTTCTGCATCAGTTATGCATTTATTTAACATACGCTTTTATCCAAAGAGATTTAAAAATAAAGCAAAATACATTTACAAGCAACAAGACATTATTTATTGAATTGTTATCTATTTAATTAAGTTAATTTATTTTATGACAAATTCAGTTGAAATTTGTTGCCTTAGAAATGACAAAAAAATCAAATGTACAGGTACATGATACACCGTTTCCTGTGACTTTAATTCCCATGTAAATATAAGTATTGAAATTCAATATACTGTATATGGCCTATATGCCATTGCATATTAAGATTAAAAAATATTTCAAAGTTATAAAAAAAGTTGGCAATCATTTTCACTCAACACTGAAAAAAATAATTAGCGTAGAAATCATTTTCGCTCAAAAATTGCTAGTAAATTCCACACACAATTACAAAGAAACAGCAAGTGGCACATTAAATTATTTGTAACTTTTTGAAGTAAAAAGGCTGAAATAGTATTTTAGTAATAGCCTCAGTCAGATATCGGTTAGAAAAAATAATGTGTTACTTTCCATAGAAAGTAATAATGCAACATCATTTATTTTTGTAATGAGTAACACTACAATGAGTACGCCATTGTAGTGCAT
Organism: Schizothorax lantsangensis; assembly: GCA_027422415.1. Lineage (NCBI taxonomy): Eukaryota > Metazoa > Chordata > Actinopteri > Cypriniformes > Cyprinidae > Schizothorax > Schizothorax lantsangensis. Next base: position 26,347,655 of record CM049848.1, on the reverse strand, counting down.
AACTTAGGGTGTATTCACACCAGGAAAGTCCGCTAGTTTACTTGCTTTGGTCCGGACCAAATACAATGTTGATTTTTTTTGTTTGGTGCGGTTCGCTTTCACACTGCCCTTTTTGCAAGTGAACCAGAAACTGTAAACAAAACCACACGTGTGCTTAAGGTCATCCATTCATTGGTTCATCCATTCGACCGTACCAGAGTTCGTTTGGAAGTGGACTGAGACCACCTCTTCAGCTGGGTCTCGGTATGGTTGTTTGGTCCGCACCCGAGTGCAATTGCTGTATTCACACCTGCCCAAAAGATCCGCACCACGGGGGGAAACGAACTTGAGTTTGATTCAGTCGAACCAAACAAGACAGGCGTGTACACGCTTAAGTAAACGTAAAAGTAACGTTACCTGTAAACCTTACACTGGCTATAAGTTTGTCATCAGTTGCCAGCAAGACATGCTGCAATACAAAGTCCACAAGTTAGCCAGAAAGAGGCAGGTGTGACAGAGCAACAGTTGTACAGTAGCAGTTAATCAGTATTTATATCTGGAGCATGTGCGTCAAAGAAGTACTTATCAGTTTGTTGATTATGAATCACTCATTTAACTTATGCAGTCTATGGTTTGCCCCTAGTTAGTGTCTTCACGGCTCCTGACACATTTCCTCTGTAGACTTTGTCCTTTGGTTTGCAGGTTGATTGATCTGTAGTTATGCAGTGCCAGTTTGGGTCTTTCCTAGCTGGAAAAACTCCTGTCAGGTTTACTTGGCTAAAAGTTCAGAGATTAAGGGCTGTGATTGTCTTCAGCTCCGATAACAAGCAGCATGGCTTTGATGTTGTAGCATACAGACTATTGCGTTCATCTAATATGCACTCTATACTTACCCAAAGGCACCAGCCTAGACTTTAATAATGTTATTAGAGTGATGATGATCCCAGTTAACAGAGGCTGGTTCCTTTCCATTTTCATCCTATGTGATGAAGAGCCACACAGGGGTCTTTGAGATAATGCACAGACACAACTGTGCGTCACAGTGCTCACTATGTGGCCCAAGAGGATCACACAAATAACCCACAAAAAACACACATTTATAAACCTAGGGTGACATTAGAGTTAACATAAAATATACTTTTTACTTTCATAATGTGATTCCTGAGTGAAACAGAATAGAAATGGGGTTTGAGGGTTTTTTTTCTTTTAGAATTGGTTGGATTGTGAGAAACATTTTTGTTGTTGTTTTTAACCAGGCTTTGATTGGAAGGAGTTGAAATAGCTGGTGAGGTGAGCTGAGAATTAATGCATAAAAGTTATCACTTTTTGGTTAAAGATTGCAATAATTAACTTTTTTTCTTAGAAATAACATGTGCTGATCATTCATTCCCAACTAAATGGTTAGTTCACCATATAATGAAAATTCTGTCAATATTTACTCACCTTTATGTCATTCCCAACCTCTGATTTAGATTTTTTTTTTCTGTGGATCACAAAACAAAATATTTGAAAAATATCTCAGTGTTTTTTGACTATACTTTGAAAGTTAGTTTCAGTATTGTTCTGTGCCCCACTGATTTCAATTGTATGGACAAAAACAGTTGAAACATTCATCCATGATAAATGATGACAGAATTGTAATTTCTGGGTGAAATAAAACTGTTTTCACAATTACATAACCATTCAAAAGTCTGTTTTTTTTTCTTGAAATAAATTCATATTTTTATTCATCAAGGATGCATTAAATTGATCAAAAGTGACAGTAGATATCGTTTACATTGTTACAAAAAAAATCTATTTCAAATGTAAATATAAAAAAATATATATCATGGTGAACAACCATTTTCAGCGTTGATAATAATCAAATAATAAATAAGCAAATCAGCATATTAGAATGATTTCTGAAGGATCATGTGACCTTGAAGACTGAAGCAATGGCTGCTGAAAATTCTGATTTGCTGTCACATGAATAAATTACAATTTAATATATAAATTTAAATAGAAAACAGTCATTTTAAATGTTAATAATATTTCAGAATATTACTGTTTTACTGTAACTTTTGATATACTAAATATAATCTTGTTGAGCATAAGAGAGTATTTTCAAAAACATTCAAAATGTGTTATGTAGTTCAGTGCTTGGTACAAACCTGAGCCCAGGCCTTTTTTTCAGGCATGTCAGTGGTACAAAAAGTTCATAAAACCAACCAAACGAACTGACCTGTGGTGACAAATGGACTCTGGTCTGCAAAAAGCACCCTAAGTCTCCATCTTAGCCTCAGGGGACCCACAGTTTCAAGTTGTTAATTGAAAATGTGTTTTTGTCAGCCCTGTCAAACTGACCACTGTGCACCTGCCTTTTCTTCTCTTTTTTCCACAGGAAATTGCCACTAAAAGAGGAAAACGGCAAGGACACGCTGAAACCAGACACGATCGAAATCAAAGTTCACGGTGACAACAGCCTACACATGACACGGGAGGACAGTAAAGCGTAATGGAGGCCCTGCTATCCTCTTAAAGAACATGCAAAGTCAGCCACCCGGAGACCAATAGCAAGCAAACTAATGAGAATACAAGCAAGAACACGCCAACCAATTGTAAGATCCTTTGTTAGAGACTCGTCGTCGGGATATCAGAAGAGGCCACGCGATAACTGCTTTGTGAAACATTTTTCGGAGGTTGCCGCTCAACAAACAGGCTCCTGTTTATTTGTGCTTGTTCTTGCTTTTTTTGGTTTGTTTTTTTGGTTTTGTTTTTTCAAGGCTTTGCTGTTGCTTTGAGTCTGATTCTTTGTTACTTGAAGAGGTTGGGTTTACGCCGTAAGCTTCATGTTTTCTCTTGCTCTCTCATTCCCTCTTTCTTTGGGATCCGGCTGTTGCACTTTTTCAGTGTGGTTGCGCAAACATTGCTTTTTAATGCAGTACACGTGGAAATCCCTCACCTCTTTTTGCGGTCCGTGTTGTAGTTTTGGGTCACTGTTTGGGTAACATGTTTATTTTCTAGCCTTTTTTCCACTATATGTCTCGCCCAAATGCAAAGAAATTACCGAATGCTCAGTAGTAAAGCGAGGATCAACCACACTTGACCCCAAACTGAGTACATGGTACATGGGTGGTCCCGGTATTGAGTGCTGACACATGCCCAACTCTTCGGCTTGAACGATGAATTTCTCATAGATTACAAGTGTTTTTGTGGATGAAAATATGTCCTCGTTTTAAACGCTATTGTTTCATCAGAGTCAAAGGAGCATAGTATGAGTCATACTTTCATGTCAAGATATTTCGGAAACAAAAAAAGAGTGCATTTCCTTTAGAAGCGTGTGAAAGTTTGTAAGTGGGTGCATCTGAGCATGGACGTGTTGTCTTTGGGGTGTTTGGATGTGTGTACTAGCGAGCATGGAGTGTAGAAAGAGAGTGACATGTAAAGAAAGTAGAGGTTGCCTTTTACGTGAATATAAGGAAAACATTATAAATACCTATTCAAGTACACCAGTGTAAATATACTTGTTATTTCTTTGGAATGTTTCACAAACTAAAAAAATAAGATTCATTCCAGGTTCTGTCTTAGTGTCACACATAACTGATTATGAATTATGTTTATCAAAATTGGCTTCAAAAAAGATATTGTGTCCAACTGACTGAAAGATATCAAGAGCTAAAGAAGGGCAGATGCCCAGGAAGCTGGGTTCAGATGCATTACAGAGGTATCGCTATAAAATTAGCTTTTTTGGAAACCAAATCTATGCCATTTTGGGATCATTTGAGAGAAGACACTTTGGTTATATGAGAGATGAGGGGTCTGCAGGTGATCAGGATCTTAGTGTTGCAATGACATGGATGGGAATGGCATACTGCTTAGACACATGCTCATTTTACCAGTCAGAGTTTGAGTATTAAGTCTTGAGATCCATGTTCACATTCACTTTAGTTTGGGCCAACAAATTTCTCCAAAAAAAAAGTTTTTTGCATTGTTTCAGCATTGTATTTCATATCCACCTGGCTCTCCACATTCAGCGCAATAGAACATTGTGGAATGTTGCCCATTTCTTTTCAGCAATCTAAAGGGAGCACTCCATAAGCCCAACTGTACTTGTGGAATTCTTGTAATCCAGTGTAATTTTTCTTCTGTAAATAAAAGTGTCCCAATATAAAAGTTCAAGTTATTTGGACTCTGCTTTTTTAAGCATAGCACGTATTTGTGTTACAGATCACTTGTCATAGTCTATGATAGTAACAAGAAAAGGCTGTGTTCCAAAACCTAGCAAGCTGTCAACAGGCAGTATTTTCAGGCTTCATGAGTTGCTTATCAACAAAGATTGGCAGCAGAGGGTGGACATCTTTTGGCAAAGTAATTCATTCATTATCAAAAATATTGCTAAATAACACTTTCATTTATTATAAAATAAAAAATACAATATATTATCATTTTAGCTGAAGTTTTAGTCATTTTGTTTGCTTTTGTCATTTTTCTTTTTTTTTTTAATGCTTCTGTTTAGCTTTTACACTGATTTTTATTATCTACAGTATCTATCTATCTATCTAATTTTAGTACTTCAACTTAAACATATTTACATATTGGCCCGTTTTTCATGTAATAGTTATATCTTATTTTATTTCAGCTTTATTTTAATTAACAAATTACCAAATTAGCATGCATAGCAACATGGAAATCAAGTGTTGAATCTCCTATAAACTTTGTCTTAAGTGCTGTGATGCACTGATGAGTTGCTGTTGTGTAGAGCATCCTAAGTAAGTCATTTGTGAGGGTCTGTTTCAGTTAGTATTGCCTGTGTGGGCATTAGACAGCAAGAATGCTCACTGGGTTTTGGAACACAGCCACTGGATATTTGGTGTGGGGATTGAATGTAGTTGAGATTCAATGGTCCTTAAAGGTTCCTGTCCTTGTCCTGGATCCAGTGACCTGTGGAAATGGAGAACCAGAATGGCTGACCACATTTGAAAGAAACCATCCACGTTTCCTTCGGGGTTCCCACTGTGTGCTGCACCTTGAAGTGTAAGTACTGGAGAGCAAGACTCACCTGGGCGTTAGTGTCCTTGACCTTGGCTGTCCACTGAACACACATGGTCTATAATCAGGGTGAACACTGTAGATAATGGCTGCCCAACTGAGAACAGTTTTGAGGGTGCAGACTACGCTTTCCGTAATGATTCATTCAACCCTCTCAGGCTTTCCTAAATGGGTCTGATATGATGAATGAGCAGATAAACGAAGTTCAGCCCAGAGCGTCTTTAAATCCAGCCACGCCTATGCAAGGGCATATGTGACATTTTATGGTTAACCTGAGAGAATTGCTTACCTTTTTATAGCCACAGGTTATGTTAGTCAATTCAAAATCTAGTTCAATTCACTACTTGCACAAACAACCCACTGGGAAACCTGGAAAGGTTCCACTACAGTCAAGAAATGTTTGTGGCCTAACATTTTATACCATAAAGAAATCATGCCTTACAATTCAATTGTATTTAGTGTTGTTGTGTGAATTTTTATGAGCAGAATCCATAATTTCAGTGGGAATCCATGTGATGGGGAATTTTATGTGAGTGCGTGTAGATTTCGCAACGGGTTCAAGTTAGTCATGCATATTTGTCATGTTGAAAAGGACTGAAAGTGAAGTCTGGGTAAGCTGTGCTTTATGAATTGTTACACTATTAACACAATAGTCAATGGGCATCAGTGGAGCTAAAAGTCCAATGAGGAGGCCATTTGTGTGTAGAAATGTATGTTAATGTCATGTGGGGAGTTTTAGCGGCTTATTTTTTTTGGCTGTTGCAGTTTATATGTCGTGCGTCCAGTACTGTGAAAAAGTATTTGCCCCAAAATTTTTGGTATTCTAATGTATTTCTGATACACCTCAATGTTGCATAATTTATCTTGAATAACAAAGAAATGGAGAAATGCACCAATCTTTTGTCCCTATTTTAGAACCACACTATTACAATACAAACCTCACCACAAATTAAATAATCTAGGGCCCTGTATTTTAGCGTTATGAATTTCACAAGGATATAACAATTATTAAAAGGATATAATAGAATATATCTGTTTTCACTTACTATCAAAGGGATAGTTCACCCAAAAATGAAAATTCTGTCAATAATTACTCACCCTCATATCGTTCCAAACCTGCAAGACCTTCGTTCATCTTCGGAACACAAATTAAGGTATTTTTGATGAAATCTGAGAGCTTTCTGACCCTGCATAGACAACAATGCAACTGGCAACTTCAGTGTTAGTCTTCAACATGCGTTCACATGAGTACCACGATGTTTGCAAGCAGAGGAATGCACAGGCATACGTCGTGGAACTGTCATGAATGTACGTCGAAGTTGTTGAATAAAGTCGTTACATTAGTAATTAATGACAGAATTTTCATTTTTGGGTGAACTATCGCTTTAAACCTTCACACAGATTGCCTTTGACTTTTTCCCAAATATAATATCTTTCAAAGTTTCAGACAGCAGTCAATTGACTCAAAATGGTATCAGTTGGAGAGCTTTAAAAACTTCTGTGGTCTCAAATGATCCTGTAGCTTTTTAAAGAGTGAATTAGCAACCATTCGCTACAATTGTTTCGGTTAATTTCAAGACAACTGTCAAGATATTGCCGTCCTATTCCCTCCATTCTCAGTGGCAGCCGGGGAATTAGAGCTAGATTACGATGTTTATTCGTATTGTGTTTCTCTTTAGCTGAAACCGTCGTTATTGCTTCTGTTGTTAATGTGTTTCAACCACAGACATGCCTTAAGGGAGTTCTCGATAACAGCCTGGACATAGCGCTGAGTAAATACCATACGGCTACAAACATTCGCTCTGCTTTTACTGCTGTTTTAAATGGGTTTGCTTTTGCTCTAATTACATTCTTGCCTAATGTAATTAGCTTAAAAAGAAACAAATGGATACCTGTTGCTAATTACATTTATAATTGATTTTTACAAGCATTTAAGAAAATTGTCATTTTGAATAAATTGTTATTTTAAGCAACATTTTAGCATTTAAATGACAAAGCAGGCCATATAATGACAGCACAATGTAAAAAACTAGCAATTTGTTTGTCCCGTTTTTGCAGCACTATGACAAAAGGACTTATTACTATCATTGGGACCCAGTGTGAATGACTAAACATAATGACAGATGATAGCAATAATGATAAAACCTTTGAGGGCTTTACTGGGCGTAAGCTATTACATCACCTATATTGCTATTTTTATTACGTATTAGAGGTGATTCAAATATATGAATGATATGATTTAACTATAACCTTTCTTGACCCAGCATTTACTTAATGTATTCCTCGCCTACTGACTACATAAATCATGTTTATATGGCCAGATTCTATCAGTTTATGGTCACAGCGTTTCTTCGGTTTGAAATTGATCCGTTTGGAAAGATTTATGGGGATATTCAACTTAATTTGTCACTCAGAATTGAAAGAGTAACTTATCTTAAAAAAAAAAAACAAGCATGCATGATTTATTTTCCTCACAGTCATTTTTTGAGAAACACCCACAAAGACAAGCTTGCATGTTCATATTAATAGAAACTTTTGACGCAGAATGCTAGACTGGGGCGCCATGCTCTGCGAACAAATCCCCGGCTAAGACTGAAGGCTGCAGAATGCCTTCTGTAATCTGCACATAACACAAGTCAGCCAACATTTTTGAGGCATCCCACTTAAGATAAAGCAAGGGCGTGCAACTTCCTGAAAGATTGTGAGTCATTCTGTAGCAGCCCTTTCCAATAAAAGCATGGGTGTGTGCGTGAACTCAAGCAAACTTGCATGCACACACACCTGAATTTACTCTTAAAGCAGCGAACATGTGAACGCGTTGCAGGAATCCTTGCAGACTTCAGTGAGCAAATCCTACAGTAAACCTGTTGGCAGGTGCTCCTCCTTCCTAATCTGCACGTTCTCAGAATCTCCCATGATGCCATGGGTTGCTCGGTGCACCTCCTCACCTGCGATAAGGCGCGCCTGAGGGACATACTGAGATAAATGCTTAATAATTAAAGAGATGGAGAGGCGTGTCAAGGGCTCTGTGCGGTTAATGCCTCACAGGCTGTGAGGATGAGCATCTCAAACAGAGCCAGAACACGGCTCTCTCAAACAGATGGGACAGGCTCTTCTCATTCTCTCTTTATGTGTTCATCCATCTCTGTCTTTGTAGTTCTCACACTTTAACCTTCTGATCATCATTAAAATAATTGATTTATTAGATCAACAAACTAAACGTACTGTGCGGACACAAAAAAGGCTTCTTGGTTGTACTGTTTTTTTAGGCAAGTTTGTTGCTAGAAACTGATTGAGCTACATTTCATTTTTGTATATTATTAGTTGAACATACTCTTTATTTTGAATTATATCAGATAATATGTACAAAATAAGAAAATTCAACCATATCTAAACATGTTTCTTGTTTCTAATCATGCATTACATTTGATTTAGGCCAGTATGCAATAGTTTGGCATGGTATCTTTAAGTAAAATTAAAGTCACTATTCTCTAACCAGATTTGTTTTCTTAAAATTTGTTTTATATCAGACTAGAAACAACCTTGTTTTAAATGTCTGCAGCTAGTGTTTGGTCTTGTTCAAAAAACATTGAAAATATTTGGCATTGGTATGACTTTTTAATGTTTTTGAAAGAAAAGAAGCCTCTTATGCTCATCAAAAATCAATTAAAAATAGTAATACTGTGAAATATTATTTCTATTTGAAATAACTGTTTTCTCTTTGAAAATATTTTTTTTAAATGTAATTTATTCCTGTGATGGCAAAGCTGATTTTTCCGCAGTCATTACTCCTTCAGTGTCATGTGATCCTTCAGAAATCATTCTAATATCACGATTTGGTGCTCAAGAAACATTTGTGTTGCTTTATTTTTATTTTTTTTTATACTTCTGTGACGTTCAAAAGAACACAATTTTTAATAGAGATCATTTGTAACATTACACATGTCTTTACTGTCACTTTTGATCAATTCAATGCATCCTTGCTGAATAAAATAATTAATTTATTTAAAAAATATATATTTAAAAAATCATTTAAAGAAGTCCAGAGGCACGCTAGACATAGACCTTTGCAGCACTGTTACATTCTCTTCTCATTCCAAGGGTTAAACCTCAAAGAAAAAGTGTTTCATTTGAAAAATACCTAAATCACTGTTATCCTCTTCATTGAGACCTGGTAGGTACTCTCTAAATGTCAGTAAGTGTCTGTTAATCATAAGCCCTGGGGTTATCAGTAATGGAGTGTATGCTTGAAGTAAGCTGTCCGGCAGGAGCTAATGCATTCAGAAGCTCAGTGTGATGTCATCAACATGAAGGGCAGGAAATAATGAAGCCATAATAAAAGACTCTGCCTCTCAATCAGAACAAGCAATCAGATTTATGTCAACACATGTTTATATATGTAATTATCTATTTTGCAACCGTCAGACAAATTTACTTGCATCAGGACTGCTTCACTCGAATCAAAAGGTCTAGTATGCAAAACTAATGAATGGATGTTTTAACAGCGTTTGAGGTAATGAAGACCTCATAGGCCTAATAGAGCAAGCCTCCATTCATGGTAGCTTAAATCAATCAATGAATCACTGTTGTTTTCTGTCCTGTTGATGTGTATGATACAAAACTAATCACAAAGGAAGGCTGTCAATTACAAGATTGTTCTCTTCCCCCACTGTACTGTTATGACAATCCTGAAATACATTTTCACTCACTTATAGTAACAGGAGAGATTATGTAAATATGTACAAAAGCTTGCATTTGCTCTGATTTGCACAAAAAAATATTTTTTTATTTAATTTTAATTGTTTGGATGTATTTCAAAATGGTTTCAACTGGCCTGAATTTATTGTAGCACTTAGAGTGTGTTTCACAAGTGCAATTGCTAGAAAAGCATCAATAAATGTTGTAGTGTGCACTTGGCTTTGCTGAACACTGAGAATTTGCCAATGGTCCCTTCGATTCTTTTCAGAACCAAAGATTACTGAAATGTTGAGTAAATGTTGGATTTCTGAGAGCACTTCACACATTCAAATCTCTAGACACCATTCGACCCACAAATAGTCACACTTTAGGGGTTACAAAGTTAGAAATTGAATTTTAAAAAAGGGAAAACAAGCACACTAGAAATGTTAGACCTTGCATCAATGTCAGCACAGAAATCTGGTTGTACTCTGACAGAGAAAGAGTAGGTCTGTATATTTTTGGTATGAATATGAATGGAGTTAGTCGCCCATGCTTTGCTAATGAGACACAGAGAGCAGCCAGAAGACAGAACTAATTAATTATCTGCTGACATTTATGGAGAATAACCTTATGGTGCATATCAGACTTTATGAATATACATGGGTACATGTACATGAACAGAGCACCACCAGACTGCTAGATCAAATGAAAGAACACAAATATATACATCAGCTTAATACCCCACTGGGCTCTATGAACAATGTCAAGTGTGCATCGCAAATTACTTATTCAAAGAGAACCAAGACCAGACTGCATTGCAATACATAATTTTCCTAATTATTGAGTGTTTTTGTTCTTGTTTTTCAGTACAAAATATCTAAACGGCAGAAACATTTTTTTATTCTTGTTGGTCAATAATGCTATCCAGTGGTCAGATGTTTCATGGTCAATGCTGTTGACTGCCCTTTCAGGTAACAAAAACAATCAGTATTTATTCTTCTTCTACTACTTTATTTATTTATTTGTTTATTTAATTATTTATTTATTTATTTATCTATCGATTTATTTTTATTAAAAGTTTGAAAAGTAAATGTATTTTGTTTCAAAGATCTTAGACATATCAATACTGGAAAGAAAAACTATACTATACAAAATTTTGGCAGTGCAATTTTTTCTGACCTATTTTAAAATGACATTAAAAATTCAATTTTTCACTAATGAAGTTTGATTAAAGGTTTGAAAAGTACATTTATTTTGTTTCAAAGATGTTAGACATTAATACTGGAAAGAAAGACTATACTATACAACATTTTTGCAGTGCAATATTTTCTGACCTATTTTAAAATGACATTTACAATTCAATTTTTCAATATTGAAGTTTGATTAAAAGTTTGAATACAGTACATTGAGTACATTTGTTTTGTTTCAAGGATGTTTAGATATATCAGCATGGAAAAGACTAAGATTTTTGCAGTGCAGTTTTTTTCAGTGTATTCTGACCTATTTTAAAATGACATTTACAATTCAATTCCTCACTATTGAAGTGTTAAATGGTCATTTCACATTCCAGGCCCAAAGGGTTCTATCACACGGCAATAATAATTCACCGGGTCATTAGTTGCAGGAGCCCCTCAATCACAGCTTTACCGCAGCTGTCATCATGTCCAGACGCTCTGGACCATCTTTGCTTTAGGTCTAGGGTCCGTGTGGAGGCTAATGGAAGCGCGCAGCTATTTCCCGCAGGTTTTCCAGAGGTTGTCCTCATTCCTGGGCATCCAGTCACCCCCCGCTATCAGGAATACAACAGCTCATTAGCGTCTGCCTGCTTTTAATGAAGAAATCTGCATACGCTAATTAGATCTGATTGTGTCTATGCGGTGCAGTCGTAGGCTGACTGATGGTACGGGGAAATTGCCTGTAATATAGACTGTCTGCCTCGCAATCATGTTTATGATTATGAAACACATGTCGTCTCCTCCACAAGGCCAGATACTGGCAGCGTATTGTAACTGTGCTTACATTGGTTTGTAATAAGCTAGCAGGTGATTTTTATTCCGGTCACTCTTAGCGGCTACACAGATTGCATTTTAAAACCAATAAGGTCTGATGAAATTGCATTTGGTCATGACTGCCATATGCGAGTTATTACTTTCACTCTCGTGCATAAAATTTCTATGAGATACATATTCGAGATAAAGTTTGATCGCGTACTGGTGTGGTAACCTGGTGTAAGGGGTTGCTGGTACAGTTTATGAGTATGGGAGATGGGCCTCTCCTGTGCCTGGTAATTGCTTGGCTGACTCTGTCATTTCCTCTTTCTAAGCGACACAGTCGATAAATCAAATAAATGAGGCCTTTGGCGAGGTTAGATGTGTTGCACAGTGCAGAGTTCAGCCTTTTCTATTGTCTGAGATTTCTAACAAACACCCTGCCATTGATTTTTCACAGTACATCAATAACGGAGAAAGGGGAAGAAGTAGTTGTGTTCATACTGCACAGAAAAGTATACGAAAACTCCTTTGTTTCTTTACAGTAAGTGCACTGCAGTTAAGCTGCTTCTAAAAGTTGTTCTGAACGAGTTAAAGCCTTTTGTGAAGGTTGGGCATAGCATGTGATAACATTGTGATAAAATTCTTCTAAAAAGAAGATGTAACTGATTAAAAGAGATGTTTTTTGTCTCATGTTCATGATTTTCAGCAGAGCACTGGCTGTTAGTTCCACTACATTTCATGAAAATGGAGATTTCTGAGGTAAATGGAACATGAGACTGTTAAAGTATGCAGATCATACGTAACTGCAAAATCGCACAAGTCCAAACACTTGGTTGGAACAGAGATTTTTGGGGTATTTCCAATCACAAATTCTTTAGGAGTGTCTTGAAATTCCAAATTGAGATGCCATATATTTGTCTCTCATATAAACACTTTTTTTAAATAGGACCACTTGCTCAACCAATGCAAATAAGATCTGAATCGGGATTTACAATCTATAAAGGTACAATAATAAAGCTAATACTTTTAACTGTTGCATTTTGTGATTAATGCAATATGATTACCATAATCACAACCAGTAATATTTTTAAATATCAGATACATTAGATCTGTGCACTGAACATAGTCACTCAGCTCCAGTATATACATGCATATGGGCATACAATTATTCATAAGAGCTGTAATCTTTACTGTCAGTCGCCCTCGGCACCTAATCATTTGTGAAACATGTTGTCCATCCCTGAGGCTTTCAGCCTTGAGCAACTCACCCCTCAATTCCACCGGACAGCTTGATTGCTGCTTCATTACACTGATGCCCCATTCAAGCCGTGAAAGGCCAGCACAATCTAATCCATATGAAGGGCAAATTTATGTATCCAGTTCTATGTGGATGCATGTAGTTTTTTGTGCATGTGTTTATAAATCAAAGATAATATTCAGCATTTGATGGTTGATCAAACTGTTTACAGACCCACTGGTGGAAAACAGTGGAAACTTGTGGAGATGTTGAGGTAAGTAGCAGAATCTGTGAAACCTTGACTGTTTATAGTGGCTCCATTCCAAAACCTAGTGAGCAGCTTAAATAGGCAACATTTTAAGGCAAGAAATGCATATTTAAAAAAATGAAAAAATTTACACAATTATTCTGTGAATTATACTTTTATGATTTTTAAATTATTGTGTTGTTTGCTTAGCAACATGCTATACTCTACACTGTAAACCCTAATAAGTTGAGACTACTCAAATGATTTGAGGAAAGTGATTCTCTCAGTTTAACTGAGTAATGGTAAATTGACAACTCAGTTTAATTGAGTTCACCTAATGTGGTCTTCTCATTGAATTAACTTAATTTTTTAAGTACATATAACTTAAAAGGCAAACTAAACTAAAACTTTCCAGTTTATATATTGTTGTGTTTACTGGCTTTATTTTATTTTTTCATAAATCATTAAAACATTTTTTTCTTCACATCAACAACTTTATTTGGGTTACACTACATAGATGAATTTCGATAATGTATACTGACTTAACTGCATAATAACATTTAATTAAAAAAATACAATTACTACTTGGAGTATCAGAACAATTAAAAGCACACTGAACAACAACAGTTTGTCACCTACATTAATGTACTTAACAGAAACAATGCTTTTATAAGAGTAAGCTCATATTGTTAAGTCACATTTTCAACAGAAACATTTTAATAGTCACCAAAATGTGAATCTGTATGGATCATAGAAATTTGCACAGTATTTGTGAATTCAAAGTGTGCAAAAAAAATTAAAAAGAAGTGTTTTTCTTTTTAGCCAAAGACTGTATTTTAGGCTGCAGGTCTTTCTGCCCCATGGAAAGTAGAATACATTGAACACATCAAGGATCATGCTGCGATCATCGGACATCTAGAGAAGATGAATAAACATCAACAAATTAAAATTAATTCACATGCATCCAAACTCACGTACATTTCAAAAGGTGCAAAATAAAGGGATATTTCACCCAAAAATGAAAATTTGCTGTTAATTTACTCACCCTCAAGCCATCCAAATGTAGGTGACTTTTCTTCTTCAGTTCAACACTAAAGAAGTTTTTAGCTGGAACTGTGGTCCTTGGTGATTCATAATGCAAGTCAACGGCTACCAGCACTATGAGAGTCAAAAAAACATACACAGGAAAAACTAATTTAATATTGTGGCTCCTGACGATACATTGAGGTCTTATGAAGCGAAGTGAGTAAATTAACAGCAAATTTTCATTTTTAGGTGAACTATCCCTTTAACCTACCAGCTTTTCAAAATGAAAACAAAAAGTCAAACTAAACTGTCTGTCGCTGACAGGACTTGCATGTTTTCTCTACAAGAATACCAACATGTTCACTTTCTCTGGTTTAAGAAGCAGTCTTTTACAGTTTGAAAGTCTGTCATACATGTGGTACGCGCCCATTCTGCATACACACTGCTTCTGCAGTGCTTACGCATTGTGTGAAAGTGCGACCACTTCAAATTGTTTACTCGCACACTCTCAAAAAAAAGTGCCCTGACAATTCATTTTATAAAATAAAGTAGTGCTGTTCGTCTTGAACAGGAGCACTTCACAAAAATGAACCGAAAGTCAGCGAATACATGACTCACAGACATGATAAATATATCTATAGAAAGCTTTAAATTACTACTTAACGAAATAAATCAAATCGAAAACAAAAACTCTTTCATTATAATCCGTGAAGATGCACTTCTCTCTAAAGGCGAGTCTAATGAGGAGATGATGAGTCAGGATCATCATCTGATTCTTCATCTTTGCGACACTGACTCAGAAAACACTAGTTTATTAGTAAATAATTAAAATATCTCCTTACTATTTGCCCCTGACACATTCATGGTAATTACTTTTGCTGGGGTTTATGGCAAGCTTTATTGCATGTATTTGAAGCAGAACTCTTCAGCTGCGCTGACGGCTCTCTGCTGCTGCGGGACACTAAACACTGTCGAGCCGCTCTTGACAGTTGCGGCAGCACAGTCGCGGGCAATTTTTTTCATCACTAATTGATGGATGTCTAAAATATAAACATAAGGAGAAGCCTAAAAGTCTGAATTATGACGTGAAAATTGGCCCGATCGAAGCCCGGCCGGGGTCGGGCTGAAATGCAGGGCTCTCCCCTCGGTAGAAATCACGTTTCTCCCTCGGGGGGGCCCCCTCCCATCGTGGGCCCTTAGAATCGTCCTAACTTTTCCCCCCCTTACGGCACCCCTGCATGTATGTAATGCCTACAAATTCAGAATTTAATAAAATTAAATATGAACATCCTACATTTCTGCCACAATAACATGGTTACAGACAGTTGTTACAGTAAATCCATGGTAAATGCTGGCGATTTATATATTTGAAAGCCTTCTCCTGTTTTCCGCGTCAGTGCTGTTGGTAAGCGTAGTCTGATCAGACATTAAACTAGTTTAAATAACAGAGACATGTATTTTTTAAATCGGAAAACTCATGTGCTTCTCACTAGATCTCGCAGCACTGTTTAGTGATTGCGTGACCGCGAACGGTCAGTGAATAAACGCAACGCATTCGCTCCGAGCTCTCCGCGGTGCTCTTTTCTTTTGGGCCGAGTTGATAAACGGTCCGTGCGGCATGCGTAGCTCTGTTTCGTTCCGCTTTTGGCGCAATTGCCATTTAATGTTGTTTGCGTAGTTCATGAACATTATAGAACATTTCGAGCATTAATTATCGAACATTTTGAAGACAACTAAGCAAAATGTACACATGTATTTTACCATTAACCTACCAGCATACTTCAATGAGTCTTCATGAGGGCTCTCTTTCCGCCTGCTTCAGGACGACCGCCTGTCTGCTAGTGCCGCTGCCGGAGAAAAACGGGAAATTTGCAATTATACCTTTCAAATAACATTACAATGAAACTCGTAAGGTAATTAAGAAAATTGTATATATGCGTTTTAATATCTACTTACCAATTTAACGTTTGATTTTCATCTTAGCTCTCTCTGCCAGTGCCTCTGGACACGCTTCACGACCACCACAAATTTACGCCTTGTGTTTATCACCAATCAGCGCGTTTGTCAAGGCAGAATTTCAAACATGACCAATTATATTAAACAGAGACATTGAGCATAATTTAAATAAATAGAAATTTTGAGTTCATTACACTTAAAAACTTAATTCGAAAGTCATTTTTGCACTCCCAAATAGTTAATTAAAAGACTTTTGTTGTGTTTGAACCCATATGTTAAGTTATGATAACTTGATTTCTGTATTAAGATCAACAACAGTGTATGCTAAACTCTCTTTAATTCAGTTGGGGTCTTTGCACTTTGCCTGAAGATTGCTAAATAAATTGATAGAGTTGGGTTAATAAGTGTTGGCTGAAGATTGTTAAATGAGTCAGTCACGGTCGCATAGAGTGTTAAAGATGTATTTGTTCAGTCAGTCACGTTTGTAGGAAGGCATTTTTCAGAGCATCTCAAAAAGGGCTTTGTTGATCAAAAGACACTCATGTAAACTGAGAATCATACCTTTAGCTTGTTGCTTAGGACACTCATGGTTTTTTCACCAGTTGCACAGTGCTTTCCACTCTATTGCACTGTCAGGCCTGACAAACAGGTGACTAGTGACATCTGAAAGGTGCTTATGATCCCGTCAGAGGTTATCACTGTTATTCCACTGCGTTCACTGAGGTCTTTTCACATGATGTTGCACTACACTTTATCTATCCGCCCCCATCAATTATGCTTTCAAATGCAATCATACTCTCAGCCCAAATCATTGCTTTGAATGTCTTCTCATGGCTAGCAAAATGCACATGGACATTGAAAGATATGTCATACATGTGGTAATCATAGCTTCCAGTCTATTTGTGAAATGTGGTCTTGTTTAGAAAGTGGACACTCATCTTAGGTAGTTGTTCAGTTCCAGGAACTCTCATGAGCATTTCGGACAGAAATCTGGAACACTCTTGAGGATGGTGTATATCAATCAGAGGGAAAATTTAGAGGCCATTACTGATACATTACCAAAATCTTGTAGAGACCATAATGATCGATTGTAAGCCTCATTTTACTCTTGAAACCTACTTATGATTACATTTGATTTAAAAAAAATATGCAGCTTGCATTTCATAACCTTTCTTTTTGTTCAGTAATGAAGCACTCGTACCACTGCATGAATCAGCAGACGAGAAAATTATGGAAATACACCTGTCTCAAAGATTTGATTAAAGAGTTCAGGGAACTTATACAGGTAATTTAATCTATATTTAATCAAGTAAACCCTAGGCTGGCACATTGAAAATGTCTTAAAATTTGAATTCTACTAATTAAGTCATTGTTAAATTCCATTCTCACTGTTAAAGTGCATTATAAACCCAGCCAGATTCACAGTTTCTAGTGCAATTCTTTAAAAAAGTTCTCAAATATTTTCTTAAGAATTTTTTTTCTGAAAATAGAAAACTGTTCCGAAATACAACACATTCAATAATGACAAATCTTATATTTGTCAATTTATTAAGCAGAAAGTTGCACCATGCAAACAAATGTAAAATTATGCCAAAAGAGTGGCATAATAAGAGTAGTTTAACTACAGTCACTGTTGTAGGAGATTTTACTTGCTGGAAAACATTTGGTTAATTTGGCATGGATGAAAAGAAAAGAAAAATGTCAGTAGGCAATAGCTGGAGGTTCTCATTGAAGAAGTTTTATAAAGAGAAGTTTAATATAATTTTTATAATTTTGTAATGATGAATATTTCAAACAACCTATTAAACATCTTAACATCGTAATATCTTATTCTTAGTTATTTATGATTTTTTTAGATTTTTTTTTCTTCTTTTTTTAAGAATTTGAATTCTTAAGTTTAAACAAAATATAAGAATATTCTTAAGAAGTGTTTTTGGAAATACAAAATATAAAAAAATAATATAGCAGTTTTGGCCCCTGAATTCCAGCACAAAGTAAAACCTTAACATCTTTACACCTTTCTGTACATCATGTTTGCAATCAGAAACCTTACTAGTTGTCAAAGGTTTAGACGCCTTCCTGCTCATCAGAAGCAACAAGAAACATCTGCTCCACCACCACAGTGGGCATAGATGCCTTTGGGTACCAAATCTTCCATTTTATTTCAGTCTTTGTGAGTGACACAGTTTTGGCACAGCCTCCTCTCTGGCTGCTGTGGGCCGTATGGTGGAGGCTGGGTCAGGGATGGGGCGGTCAGTCGTGACAGGCCCACCTGCTCTTGCCTGGGCTGGATGGACAGCACCAGCTGTTTCTGAATGTAGCGAGTCTGGGCAGCTGCCTCGATGAAAACCCAGAGCACATCTCCAGCCATTCCTGCTGACATTCTGCAATTATGCACACCCACTAAAAGAGAGGAAGAGAAGAAGCAAGGGTTTGTGGGAGAGACGAGGAGAAACAAGGGGCTGTGGTTCACTGGTGGTCACCCCGACCTCGATCATTAACTAATGTCAAGAGTCGTAATCGTATAATCAGAGCTGACCTATCAGCTCTTTCACCTTTTTGTCTGCCCATGTCTTAAATACAGCATTGCTTTTTATTGGCAGAGACACATTGAGACTCTGGAACAGTCAATCAATACTGGGACAGACTACAACTTGGTGATATTAGCAGTGAGAGCCATCTTTAAAATAAATCTTATTTGAGTGCTAATTGTTAATAAGGACTTTTAGCTTAATAGATTTTTCGTCTTTTCCATTTACAATTAAAACATAGCATATTTCCCTATGGCTCAATTCAAGTGCATGTTAATGTGTAGAATGAGGATGTAAATTGGCACCACCAGAATCTCAGCAGCAGGGATATTCATCTGATACACACACAAACGCAACTTGGTCCAGTTCCCTTTTGAAAGACTGGGCATGGAATAAGAAACTGACTAAAACGCTGCCCTATATACTCACAAATTACGTCCTGTCCTATTTAGGTTCATGTAAGTTTAGCAATAAAGCAAGAAGTGGTCACAGAAATTGGCTTTTGACATCTTCAATTACACAGAACTATGGATGATCATCAGAACCAGAATAGTGTTTTCTGCTCTTGCTGTTTAGATCATTACTATCTGGAGGCTTGTTTGAGATCTTAAGCGACTAGTCTAGATCAGCTAGATTCATAGCATCTATAGATGTTACATTTGTCCAAGGACAGGTTATGAGGTAATCAGAAGGTGCTTCCAAAAATGGGTACTACATATGTGACCCTAGACCACAAAACCAGGCATAAGGGTAAATGTTTTGAAATCTGAAAGCTGAATAAATAAGCTTTCCACTGATGTATTGTTTGAATATTTGGCTGAGATACAACTATTTGAAAATCTGGAATCTGAGTGTGCAAAAAAATCTAAATATTGAGGAAATTGGCTTTAAAGTTGTCCAAATTAAGTTCTTAGCAATGCATATTACTAATCAAAAATTACATTTTGATATATTGACAGTTGGAAATTTACTAAATATCTTCATGGAACATGAGCTTTACTTAATATCCTAATGATTTTTGACATAAAAGAAAGATCGATCATTTTGATCCATACAATGTATTTTTTTGGCTATTGCTACAAATATAGCCGTACTACTTAAGACTGGTTTTGTGGTCTAGGGTCACATATGAATTTCAACTTACTTCACGACTGTTAAAAAAGTATGTTCTATATAGTATGAATACAATTCACCATGTTGTCATTATCACGTGACCTATCAGCGTCAATTGCATTGCTTCACTACCATTCATAAATCCTCTCCTAAATCCTCTAGTAAAGTGTCCATCAAATGCACACTTCAGAATCCGGATAGGAGTAGAAGGTCATCCGGGTACTTTTCGTCTACTGTTTTTTGAATACTATGAATACACACATGCTACTCTTTTGGTTTACTGTTTTAAAATAGGGAAGAATTTGATTTCGGACACAGCGAGAATGTGTAAGTCTCAGCTGTCACATTTCTGTCATTCAAAACGTTTCACTAACAACAGCATCGTGAAGGACCCCACCCACCCCTCCCACAGTCTCTTCCAGCTCCTACCATCAGGAAGACGGTACCGGAGCATCAGAGCCCGCTCCGCCAGACTGCTCAACAGCTTTTTCCCCCAGGCTGTGAGAGCCCTGAACCCAAATCACCCCGCCCCCCTCTGAAACCCCGTGCACACCCCTACCTCCTGAAACATGGAATTGGGAACAGGAACAGGGAATTGACTGTTCCTAATTTTATTATTGTTTGTTGTTTTGAAGGTTTTAAGCTGAATAAAACATCTGTATTTGTCATAAAAAACAGCTTTTATTTGTCATAGAGGAATTGTTTTTTGATTTTGCACATCTTGAGTTGGCTGTAGCCATTTGTTGTGACTTGAAGTGTGGGTGACTTTGAGGAATTTTGATTTATGACATCGATTTGTTCTCCTATAGTGATGCATGACATTGCCGTGCACTTCTCTCAAGTAAACAGAGGGTGTGTGTTTAAGCTAATGGCTGGCCTGAGCTGCACTTATATTGTGTTTAATCAAACTGGACAATTCCTGTACATTTTATTAAGGGTACCTTGAAAATCTAGGGGCATTACAGCAGAAACATATTTAATTCTGTGCATTCTTTAGGTTATTTAGGTACTACTTAAGAAAAAGGAAGAGACCCATATTAAAAGGAACATAATAAAATGTCAACTCCCTCACCGCCAACTGGAAATGTCCCTTTTTTTCCCCTCTTATGACTGTGTCAATGGAGTGGCAGACTGATACTATCTAATGAAAAAACATCCTTCCCTTTTTTTATACCGTGTCTGTTATTGACTTGGCCTGTACAAGATTCAGTGTGTTTAGTTTAACCCTCACAAATTGTTAAGTGAACTATCTGACAACGGTTAATTTAGTAATAGCAGAACAGCTAACCATGTGTCAGGTTTTTCACCTATAATGAGAATTGCAGCAATAAATTTGAGAAGAATAACAAAAAATGTGTTTAAGCTTTTAATCCAAAATTGTTTTTCTTAGAGAATGAGTATTAGGCCTGGAGATGAGTGTGGCTAGAGCTTCTTCCCTCCAGTGTCACACATAAATTTGCTATGTTCTCTGCAGGTGTCTGATGAACTCTTTAAAGGACAAACCTTTCTGATTTCTTGCTTCTGTGTTTCTTTAAGCCCAGAAAACCTTGAGCACATACTATCTCATGTTACCACAGTGACCAGACTTATGGATGAGTTGGTTTCCATGGTAATGGAGCAGAAGACTGACAGCTGGTTACTGTAGGTAAAGTCTCAAATGATCATTCACCTAGAAGAGAATTAGCAGCAGTTACTTAGAAATTTAGCAACTTTAAATGAGACGGCTGTTATTTTACTTTGAATTTTCATATTTGATTTTAGTGTGTGTGTGTGTGTGTGTGTGTGTGTGTGTGTGTGTGTACTTATTTATGCTACATTGTGGGGAACCAAATGTCCCCACAAGGATAGTAAAACCTGACATTTTTGACATTGTGGGGACCGGCCTGTGGTGCCCACAAGGGAAAAAAAAAAGATTAAAAATAGTAAATGATGTTTATCTGAAAGTGTAACAATGCAAACAGGTTTTAAGGGGTAGGTTTAGGGTTAGGGTTGGATTAGGGGATAGAAAATATTGTTTGGTCAGTATAAAAGTAATAGAAGTCTATGGAAAGTCCTCACAATTCACAGAAACAAACGTGTGTGTGTGTGTGTGTGTGTGTGTGTATTACACACAAAATAGACTTCCAGGTCATTAGAGAAAATTTGTGTTTTCACATTTGGATTTGAAGACCATTTCACTCATCTTGCTCTTTGTATCGGTTGTGTTGAGCATTATTCTTGGTTACATAGAAATAAGGCATAGTTCCAATAGAATCACCCAGTTCTCATTGATTTTTTTTGGCAGCACATTCATGCAACACACCTCTCATGGCATCTCATAGCAAAGGCTCTGTTGGCTTAGGATGTGAACAGAGTGTGCCGATAAAGGAACTCACATGGATAGCCAGCAAGGAAGTGCCCACAGAATTCTACAGCAAGCCCATTCTAACAATTGTCATTCCAAAAGTTTGAAGCACAGAATCCCATGTGGCAAACATAAGGAAGTATTCTTGTGACATCTGAATGACGTTTAGACAGTATCAAGGAGCCTACTAGCCAAGAAAAATATTCCCGGCCACAGTTATTTATCTCCAACACCAGACTGCACTGTTGATAAAAGCAGCACGGATTCAGGGATTCACCAGATTCTGACCCTACCATCTGCATGTTACAGAACTCAATATTTGTTAGACCAGGTGGTCACATTCACTTAGATAATGCGTCATATTCCAACATTTGGTCAAACATGCAAACGCTTCATATATTGAGCCACATGATTCACTTTGGCTGGGGATGTTTATAACCACTAGAAAGCCTGCATGCACCAGTACTGTAGATTATTGATTTGTCATTTTTGTAGAAAAAAAATGAATTGAACAGTATTATATACAACACATATATTACCTAAGTTAATTTCAAACAAGTCTAAAAATAAGATGTCCATCTGAATGATTGATAGTCTCCTCCAGTTTAAAATGTATAAAAATACATGGAATCTTTGTAAATCTATAATTATTTCAATGACTTTGTGATGTAAGCATCACAACGTATGTAAATTCATGATATTTTAGGCCAAATTTATAATACAACACTCACATTTCACTGATCTATCTCCTTCCACTAAGGAGTCATTGGTTTGGCAAAGGTTGAAGACCCCTGGAATAGATCCCATTACTATCATTGTGGTTCATTTTAACAATATCTGGGTTAAAGATCCTCATGTTTTTTTATGATATTGCATATAGGGCAGCAGAAACAATGTATGTTGTTATATTGTGCACCTTTGAAGAAATAGAGTAAAGATTTATGGGGAAAAGTCAGTGTCTGCACACTAATATAAAAGCTCCAAATTTTATTTTACAAATGCAACGTTTTGACCTCTCAGATCATCATCAGTCAAAATGATGAATACCTGATGAGGACCTGAGAGGGTAAACCATTTCATTTGTAAAATAGATAATATAAGTGTTTGAACATCTGTTCCCCACATTGATTTAATTGTTTCTTGCACCTGCACCCAACTTTAGCTGCATATGCATACACTGTAAAAAATCTCATTAACAAAATTTTGGAAGGGCAAAAATATTTAAGTTAATTTTAACTTAATTATTAATTTTATTTTATTTATCTAATTTTATTGCTTGGCCTTAGTTGAGAGGACATATTATATTAAGTCTACACAAATATATTTGAGAAACATTGAATGAATGGTTATTTTCAAATCCAGTCAACAATTAGCTATGCTAATGTTAACTCAACTAATAAAAACACGTGCACGTGCACTATACATTTTCAGTAAAGGTTGAGCCAACTAAAAAATAACAATTCAGGCAACACTTTGAAGTCAGAAATTGACTGAACGTAAAATTTCTGTGGAACTAGTTACTAAATAATAATTAGTTGAAACCGCTTGAAATTTTTCACAGTGTATAGTTATATAATTGTATTATTTTTAAATTATTTTTTTAACATTTGTTTAGCATTTGGCAGACAATTTATTCCAAATTAACCTATAATTTAATTCAGTTTCATCATTATGATTAGTTTCTGGGAATCCAACCCATGACACTAGTGTTGCTAACATCATGCTTAACCAGAATAAAAGAGTCATATGAGATAAAGCAAATTCTCCAAGTTCAGTAATAAAAGGCAGCTTTCATATGAAAGCTTCTGTTTCCTCTCTGATATGAATAAATGGATGCCATGATGTGTTTATGACTGACCTTCATGCAGCCAAGAAACACATCTCTAATTAGGAAAAAATGAACACGAAAGTATCCCAGGGATTTTTTGGGAATAAAGCCCATTCAATTGCTCAGTGGATTAATGAATATTGTATTATTGAAGTAAATACCATGAGACAGGAGCACACAGCTTGAGTGATCAGTGGCTCCTCGCCATCAGCACTGTGACACGTATTCAACAGGGACAAGTTACGGCTAAGTCATCGCCAACTGCTTAACGTTTGCCATGCATCTGTTGCTCTGTCATCTGTATGTGTGGTCTTATGTCCTGACAGACCTTGAGTGCTCTGGTCTGTGGGGTCTTTTGCACATCTGCCAAAAGGATTTTCATTAGGCTGAACGCTTCGCTAGAATTTGATAGAGGAAGCGTTTCATCTATTTTCAGTTTTATTCTCCAAGCTTTTTTAGACCACTTGGCCTGCATGATGGCGTTTTCTTTTTTAAGATTTTTTAACTTGCTGCAGTGTTTTGGGCTTTGATGTTGGTGGGTGAACAGAGCTCTTAGCAAAGGGGCAAAAAGCAATTCCAGATTTGATCCAGATTTGAAAATGTTTCACTGTGATGTCCTAACACACATGCTGGTAATATGGGCTATAAGATTGCACTTGGTAATCTCCATCTGGTCATTTAAATCTGTTAGTGTGATACAGTGTGAAGCTGATTCATTATTAGACATCTGAGGTACATCTGAAGCACAAACAAGACCAAGCACAACAAACAAGTTCCATTCTGTTTCACTCTGACTCAAAAATGTAATTATCTAATAAAATTCTCACTCACTTTCTCTTTCACAATTCTCTGATGATCTTTCACTTTCACTTTTCTCTTCCTCTGAGGGTTGAATTCTCCTTTTGGAGACTCCAAAACATTCCACATGGTGGATTGATAGACCGGTTGCCAGATTTCACTGGAAGAAAAATCAAGAAGGTATGACTAAATAAGCAACCCAAGTTTATTGTGTTCTTGGGGAATCTTGCTATAAAAAAATAAATAAAATAAAATAACACAAATAATTTAAATGTTTCACATGCATAAATGGCCATCTAAATGAATAAATAAATCTCACTCTGTGGTAAGGTGTAGTTGGGAATGGCAGAAACATGGAAGGAAAGGGGCAACAAATTACAAAAATTAATAATAACAATATATTAACATTAACAATAGCATTGCTTACTGTGGCTCAGAGACTAGATGGAGATTTTTGACAGTTCTTATTATGGTTGATCATAATTTATTGGGTTATGGAGGTGAAGTACTAGTGACTCAATGTATGCAACTGTCAAAACTGCCAATACTTTTCTGCAACAACAAGCCACATGTAATCTGTGAACATAGCAGCACATTCAGTGTCTCATCCCATTTCTTTCTTGATAATCACTACATATGCATTTGTTTGTGCATCTGCTCTGAAAAATCTTGGCAAGCTTTTTTTTATTTATTTTTAATTATGCCTTATTATGATATATTAAGTTCCATTTCTTTTCTTCCTTTTTTAAAGGGAAAGGGAATCCCCCTGTGAAAATATTCAACTGAAAGGTTAACAAGATTACCAAGGTTATCCAGACACATTTGATGCTTTAGTGCCATAAGGGTATACCAAACATATTTTTATCTAAGAATAAAAACTGCATTGAATATAATTTAAATTTTAGAAACCACGTCGTACAGTAAATGTCAACGCCAGTCTACTTAAATGTGAACAATTAGACTGAAAAAGGTTATATTTACATGTGTGTGGTTGTTGAAAGATGCTTCAGCTTATAAAATACAACTGAACTACACAAAATGCAAAGGGCATGCTTGTTTATATGTCATGACATTGAAGAGTTCCATTCAGGAAGTGAAACGAGAAGTGAGAAAGCTGATAACCACAGACATGAAGCCACATGTGACAAGTCAAAGACATTTATAGACAAAATTGGGTATTTCCCTTTGCACCTAGACATGAAGGTGAAAAGTTCCTCTCTGTCAACTCAAAAAACAGCTTCAGCAGTTAGCATTCAACCCCTCAAGCATTTCTCTAGTCAATTAGGTTATGGTGAGGTTTAACACCTACCACACACTTTGACTACACCAGCCTAAAAACGTCAGGAAAGTGAACCGAATACACACAGAGTTGGACGCTACTCCCTTACTGTATGTTGTTTCCTGATGCATCACCAAAGCGGTGGTGTGTAACCTCCTTTCCCATCACTCTTTGCACTGTCTGTTGCTTATTTTCAACAAGGGCTCCTTTCCCATTTATCATATGTGCTGCTTTTATCCAGTGGTGGCATTGGAGATGGATGAGACCACTTTAGCTATAGTGGTCCTCCCTTTCATTGGGAGTATGCAGGATGGATGAATCTACTTTAACAGTTTACCTCCACCCAGCTGACAAGACACATCCTCAAGTCCCTGCCCATTTTTTGTAAGGAATAACCCTTGTTTTAGCACCAGTCCAGTGGTACGTATCACAGTGATTGCCCGTAAGTATACGGTATACAGTGTTGGGGAATAACTAGGTATATGTAACAGAATTTCATAATTTAATTCTAAAATAAATGTAACTGTAATCTGTTACAGTTACTGAGAAAAAAATTGTAATTCAATTACAGTTACTTATGAAAATGATAACGATTACAAAGGGGGTTACAACTGAATATTTTCACACATACACACAGATTTGATTGATTTCTTTCCCAAATTGCATTGATTGCTTTAATATATGAGACACAAATGTTTCAGGAGTTTACACAGAATAGGACACATGCTTATTTGATAACTGTTTTATTTCCTATTTGGGTTTATGTATAAGATTAATTTTTTAAGATTAACTGTTTTTTCCAATGCATTGTTAGATGCCAGTGTTTTCTGTCATTGCTGCAAGGATTTGATTTCAAAAACAGTATCGTAACTATTTCTTATGATTTGAAATCGGTATTTAACCTCAAAACATTCTCAAGGTAAAAATATGTGATAAAGTCTGATTTCGTGGTGCCTATGTGCTTAATTCTAGTGAAGAAGGATTTTGAAAGTCTGACAGTATCAGTGTTGTAAGGTTAACTCTGCCTGCTTTAAATGTTTCGAAACGATTAACAGTTGAAAACATTCCTTATAAATTTAGAAAAGTACTCAAAAAGTAATGAAATGTAACCAGACATTACTTTAATAAAGTAATTTAAATAGTCACATTTTAAATATGGTAACTTGTCATTTGTAGCCTGTTATATTTTCAAAGTAACCTCCACAACACTGAAGGTAGAATCAGAAAGGCAAGTGTGATGACAGTGTATGTTATGCATACTGCATGTTACTATGCATTTTGTCAATGTTTACATTTACATTTATGCATTTAGCAGACACTTTTATCCAAAAGGGATAGTTCACCCCAATAATTCTCCCCTCATTTATTAACCTTCAAGTTGTTTCAAAACCAGTATGAATTTCTTCATATTTTGAAGAATATTGGTAACCAGACAGTTGTTGATAGCCATTGACTTCCATAGTATGGAAAAAGATAGCATGGAAGTCAATGCTACTGGCAGCTGTTTGGTTGAGGGTGAAGAAACGATGACACTTTTCATTTTGGGGAAACAAATTCAAAAATGTCATGCATTTTGATGCAAACAAATTCAAAAAAGAATCTGTCCTTTTTTATATATATGCCAAATATATGTTGTAAACAGCATGCTTTATAGAAATATGTATTTACAATATTAACATTTATTTAATTTTCATATTTTTGACTATATATATATATATATATATATATATATATATATATATATTAATATAGAAAAAGCTCCAAAATATAGTAATGTTAATATATTTTAATATATATTGTTTCGTATATTTTTTAAATATATTTAATAAGATTTCTGTAAATGATTTTTGCCATATGGGATTATTAAACATCTCACATCAACTGCATTTTTTCATTTTCACACTATATCTTTCTAAGATCACAACACATGGGACAAATTCACTAAACAGTTATTTTACAATGGACTCAGAGGTGCCTCCATTATTTGCTTGCAGTTTTAAATTAATTATGGCTGACTATGATTAGCACATTTTATAGAATGGCATCAGTAACTGAAAACGTTTGCTTGTGTGTGAGCATCCATTAAAAAGACATGACTATGTGCATTTTGTAGAGATAAAGGCAGTTGTAAACTTACATACATCCAGACATCACTGTGATGCACTCTTTCTATATTTTAAAGAATCAGTTCTGGTGCCTGGATCACGTAAAACCTAACACTCAAAAGCAGCCTGTAAAATGTCAAACTGTGCAAATTAAGCAATAACTTGGCTAGTTATACCAGCTTACATAGTGCTACAATAATGCAAATGCATGCTACTATCAGTAGATGCCATTCCCACTGAAAATTCCCCTGAACTCTCTTCTGCCATAGGCCTGCATCAGGAGCTCTTGTAATTTGTTTTTTTAACAGACTTGTGGGTGAGAAACATTGCATGCATGCTGTTATTTACACGTGAAGAGCACAGAGCTATGCCATGCTGAGCTGTACTGGGCTGGGCCTGTAACATGAAATTACAGTAATAAGGTTCAAAAATGTTTTCTCTACAACCAAGTGACAGAAATAGCAGCAGAGGATAAGCACTGTCTTGTACAATGTCTAATGTTACACATCTGTTGTGTTGTGCTCTTACAATATTTTTATTACCTGTTGTAAATTGTAGCAGAAAATCCGATACCACTTATTTTCTGATAGTAATGTTATTAAAGTGCCCCTATTATGGATTTTTGAAAATGACCTTTCATTCAGTGTGTGACACAGCTCTAAGTGAATGAAAATATCCTGCAAAGTTTTAAATCTGAAAGTGCACCGTGTATAAAGTTATTGTCTCTCAAAAGATAGAGTCGACACTGAATCATTGAAACGAGTCGTTTTTAAAACGAATCCCAAGCCGTTTCATGTTGATGTCAACATGAAACATTAGCATATTGCCCGCCCACTTGTTGGTCTTTTGCATTGGTCTGAATGAAAATGCAAATTCATTCTTTGCCACTAGGTGCTGCTTTTGGAGCTGTAAAATAGCTGTTTCCCCGGTAAATGCTGTAAACAAAGCAGCACTGCCCTCACAAACTTATTAATCACTGCAGATTAGCGTCACGCAAAGGAGGGGTTTGGAAAAATTAATCGTTAAATTGAATCGTTTGGGAGTTGAGCAAATAAGGTAAAACTAAATGCATATTCAAAGGCAATGAAAGTGTTTTTTGACCTTGCATGCATGTCAACCTGTTGTTGTGGACTCCCAAAACCAAAATATGAACCTTTCATAACCCATAATAGGGGCACTTTAAGCTGTTAGTCATGGTTTTTCTTTTTCTGGCTTCTTATTCACCCCAGTGGTCCTGGATTTTATATTTATTTAATTATTAGCAATCTTCCTAGAGCTTGCATTTCTCATTTCTTCTTGTGTTCACATCCATGTTAGATAAAATGACAAAAATATTTCAGTCACAATTGTGAAAATTTGAGTTTTAGACGTTATCATAGCATATATTCTAGAATTGTAGTTTTAACCAGCAGCTTTGTTTTTAATGTTCTGAATTTTTACAGATGTAAGCTAGAACACAGAAGACCTTTGACCTGGTTTTTAGTTTTGTGAGTTTCATTTTTTTCAGTTTTGAATTTTGAGTTGTGAATTTCTACTTAATCAGAATACTTGTCTTTATCTAATTTAACCTAAAATGTGTTGAATCAGTTACCTTTATGATGTTTTTTTCCCCTTAAAGATCATGGAAACTTTCACCTTTCAAGGTTCAGACATCTGTTTTCATCAGTTCCCTCGAACAATCAGACAGTGGATTTCCACTAAAGGCAAAGATTGAAAAGGACATGCTAGAAAAGTGTTCTCAACATCAGCATTCCAAAAGGCTTTCTAGGTTAGGAGAGGTGAGAGTTATTTAGATTGTGAGAGGTTGTATGAGATAGAGACGTATTTAAGGATTGAGGTATGGAGTTATAACCTGACAGCACGGAGCCCTCGCTGGCCTGAGCGCTCTCAGTAGTGGAGTGACAGAGATGGATGTGGCTGCACTGCAGTGCTAACGTCCTCAGCCTCAGGGTCAGTGCAAAGCAGGGGAACAATCCCATCAACCTCTCCTGCAGGAATAACACTCCCTAAACTGACTGGCATTTGTGAAGCCAAGTGCCATACATACTGGCCTTTAGCCTAGAAATAAAGAAAAACGAAATGAACAGAATTGCAATCTTCACCATCATCTCTCTATGCTTTGACCTTAGAGATCCTCTCAAAAATTTAAAAGGACTCTTTCTTTGTTTTGTTTCTTTAACATATCAGAGCACTTATAAGTGATTGTGGCCCAAGTCTTTTCTTGTCACTTTCCAAAGGGCTGCTAATGGTGAAGCACCAAAAACTTGCACCCACATCAGGTTACAAGTGAACACAAAGAATTCTTGATAACGACTTCAATGGTCTTTGGTTCTCTAATCACTACGTAAGCCAATTGACTAAGTTGCGATGGTCACATATATAAACATACTAAAAATACAAAAATCACATAAGCACATTAAAATTTGTGTAAACCAACCAAGAAGTTACACAAACATTGTTAAAACTATACTACAACTACGTGGTCCCCTATATATATATATATAGTATATAATACAAAACACTCTAATTTAACCAAGTCTAAAACATACTATATTTTACTATCTATAATTTTTGTGAACATTTAGATTCACCACCAGAACTAATGATTCATAGAACAGCATACTGTATGTAGTCAACACAAAATGAAAATAGCTGTCACATTATTGAAAAAAATGTTGCTACTTTTAGATTAGTTACTCCCCAACACTGGAGAACAATATATATAGCAGAGGAATATTTATCTAGAGATATTACATTTACATTTACATTTAGTCATTTAGCAGATGCTTTTATCCTAAGCGACTTACAAATGAGGACAATGGAAGCAATCAAAATCAACAAAGAGCAATGTTATTCAAGTGCTATGACAAGTCTCAGTTAGCTTAATGCAGTATACGTAGCAAGGTGGGGGGGGGGGGTTATATATAGAAAAAGAATAGAGCAAGCTAGTATTAGAGGCCTTTTTTGCTTTTGGTTAATTGTATAATAAATAAAAAGAAAACAAATAGATAAAATACAAAAAGATTAGAAAAGCTAGTGTTAGTTTTTTTTAAAGAATAGAATTAGAATAGAGAGTGCTAGAGTTAGAGGGTTAAATAAAGATGGAAGAGATGTGTTTTTAGCCGATTCTTGAAGATGGGTAAGGACTCAGCTGCTCCGGTTGAGTTGGGCAGGTCATTCCACCAGATGGGAACAGTTAATGAAAAAGTCTGTGAAAGTGATTTTGTGCCTCTTTGGGATGGCACAATAATGTGTCGTTTATTTGCAGAATGCAAGCTTCTAGAGGCACATAAGTCTGAAGTAATGAATTTAGGTAAAGGGGTGCAGAGCCAGAGGTGGTTTTGTAGGCAAACATTAATGCCTTGAATTTTATGCGAGCAGCTATTGGTAGCCAGTGCAAATTGATGAACAGAGGTGTGACATGCATTCTTTTCGGCTCATTAAAAATTAATCTTGCTGCCACGTTCTGGATTAATTGTAAAGGTTTGATAGAACTGGCTGGAAGACCTGCCAAGAGAGCATTGCAATAGTCCAGCCTGGACAGAACAAGAGCTTGAACAAGGAGTTGTGAAGCATGTTCCGAAAGAAAGGGACTGAGATATGAATTATGACAAGTATTATATTTTGTAGTTATTTAATGTATAATATAACCCTATGCTTAACGTATCTCATATATGAAAAATACATTCTGAACACGACAGACAGTCTGATTTGAGGAAATGTAAAGGATAGGCTATAAGGTAATAGCAATAAAAAAAATTAATTGACTTAAAAGCTTTCTTCCGTGATGTCTGTGGCAGGAACAATGCCAAATCACGAAAAAACGTTTCCAAAAAAAGTATAGTGATCTAGGAAGAAAGATCAAAGATTGTTGCCGTGTTTCCTTCACCATTAAAACACCATTATAAAGCAGTATGCAGTCACAATATATCCTTCTTTTCTATGCAACTACAGTTATCTGCCTGGGCTTCACACTTTGGGCTCACAACAGGGTAAATTGGTTTCTTATCTGGTATGTGCGTCATTGTGGATTCAAGAGTGCTGTTAAATTTAAAATTATGCATGTTGTCGGGGGGGTTGTCTGAGAGAATTTCAGGTTAAATCATGTCCTAATTTTTGTACTGATATGCTATATTTTATTTAATGGTATATGATCACCATGCATTGTGGGGACTGTATGTTACAGTACATACATAATGATAATATTAAAATATAGCAACTGGCACTCATTGGGGTCTAAGCAATGTGGAGAAAACGACCACATTTCCCAAGATTTGTCAAAGAGGATCCACCTATAATCTAAATTTTCATCAAGAGTGTCTCTGGAATAATAAAATATAAAGAAGAACAAGAAAAAACTTCACAGTCATTCTCATTTCTTTAGTTTTGTCTTACGTGTTATGGAAAAACTCAGATGTACTAGGATATTCCCAAATCACATTGTAGTCAGCAGTGGCCAACATCATGCCAGCATGCTTTTAATAACCCATTTGTTTCCCTGTATGCAAATCTATATTTTGCATATAAATAAAATTAGAAAACAAGAGAAATGACAGTGCTCTTGATCTGTATACATATGCCAGGTTATCATATTGTAACTTTACAATCTAGTTGAGAAATGAGGCAAGATGATATAAATATTTTAAACCATGACAAATATTTAGTATCTTCATCCACATAAAAAACAGCATCAATGAAAAAATAAAACAGTACAACTGGGCAGAACTGAGTTTTTTTGAGTGATTCACCACATGTGCATGTAAATGACACTGTTAAAACTTGTCTGAACACATTCTGATGCACATGGTAACGTTCTGATGGAAAAAGAGAATTGGTTAAACAATTAAGTCACATTCTTGAGGATTCAGATCTCTTGGAGAGATCACAGTTGAGACACCAGCAACTATACATTACATAAAAATAACTGTGGTTAAGCAGTTGCAATGATAGATATCTCGCTCCACAATTCTCATCCCATCTTTGTCATCCCGACTAATTACCCTCTCAACACTGAAACATAATTAGTGCCTGAGTCATAAACAAACATTTGTGTTTTTAGCCAAAGAACTTCTAAACTTTTCATCTTTTTCTGAGTTTAAACCTCATCTGTTAAGCCTGAGGCATAAATCAATCACTTTCTAGTCATATCCAGGCAGCTCTTATAGTGTTGACACCCTGTGGCACAACACTGGTTTCAACCGGTTGTGTTGAAACCTTTATTGACTGATTTTATGTCGGATCCTTTTAAAATCCCCTTTAAGTTCACCCTGTCAAAAAATAAAAGGGGCTAAATTGCAGTTAAAGAACAAAACAAATACAAGTGCTGCAAATACAAGCTAGAGGAAATAGTCTCTAAATCATAAATCTAGTCTCAAAGGATTATCAAGGGTTCATCTCAGTAATTGTGTTGTAAGCTAAAGCAAGGTTCATGTCTTGTCATGCTTTTGAGGAATATCACAGATATTAGCTCTGTTCCAAAGTCTTGAACTCCGCAAGTAGGCAGCATTGAAGTCTGTTACAAAAAAGAGACCTTCTGTTCATCAAATTTTAAAGCAGTATTGCATATACAACATTTGTGTACTTTGTTTTATGCTTATTGGATATATTAGATTACATTTACATTAAATCATTTAGCAGACGCTTTTATCCAAAGCGACTTACAAATGAGGACAATAGAAGCAATCAAAACCAACAAAAGAGCATTTGCAAGTGCTATGACAAGTCTCGTTTAGCCTAATGCAGTACACATAGCAAGATGTTTTTTTTTTTTTTTACGTAGACAAAGCAGATCAATAGGTTTTGGAATAGAGACATTATTTTATCTTCAAGTTCTTGAATGACAAAAAGGTAAATAATATTCAAGTGCATTCTTCTAATTATGAGTAACTTTGCCACTACATGTCAACTAACTCTCATTAATGTGCAATTACATTTCAACTGACTCTCAGTGGAGTATTAGTGGACTGTTAGGTTAGGGTAAGGATACAGCTAAGTTGCAAACCATGAAAACAAAGTCTTAGACATTAAGCAGACAGTCTAATGACTGGTAGTTAGTTGCAGAATTACTTATAGTTAGTACAATGTCTAAAGTGGACTATTATATTTACCCAACCTTTCTGAATATTCTACTATAATAATACATTCGTATTACAGTCCTTAACCTGAGATATTCAAAGCAAACAGTTCTCTGAAAGGCTGCTTTAAGGCCAAGCAGGTTACTATAATGAAAATAAAATAGAAAAAAAAAAACTGAGGTAATGTTAAAACTAGAAGGAATTATATGCTTTTATGATTGTGTAAGTGCAAGTTATTGAATGATAACATGAAATAAACATTCAAGTTAGCCAAGCTTTGGGAATATTCTGATGCTATATCAGTTTTATCCCTTACCGTTTTACCCAAAATGTTTAGATTTAAACTTTTCCTCCAAGCGGTTTAAAAATAAACACTAACAGGCCATTTATGGGATACAAGTCATATTTAACTGTAAAATGAGAGAACACCAGGCCTAGAATTGAAATGGAAGATTATGTGATTTCTATTGGTTGTCTGCCATATGACGGATGATGTTGCCATGGTTCCTTGAACCTGCCATTTTGGTTGATCCCCAAACACTAGTAATTACATTCCCATCTGTCCTTCCTCACCATCCACCATTCATCATCACTGCAACAATTTCATTAGTTCCCACTGCATTAGGAGCATGCTTGTGTAATTGGACAGAAGGAGAGAGATGTGAGCAGCCCCGCTCTCTAACTGTGTTTGACAGGGTTAATCTCTCAAAACTTGCTGTTTGTTCTTTTTTTTCCTACTTGTCCTGTTAGACTAGAATCACCACTGGTGATTTTTTTTTCTCAAGTGCTCGTCATCAGGAAACAGAGCTTCTTATTTTCAGTGAAGTGCTGATCCTTGTTCACATCTCAGCAGGGTTATGCGTTGGCTATGAGGCCAATACCCCTGCTGAGCAACCATCAGAAGGCCTATAATTACCTTGTGCTTTGACAAACTAAAGCTGGAGCTATGGGAAAAAGACAATGACCCCCCGCTGACAGTTTTGATCTGAAACAAAGGCAATCATTTTGAAGAACTTGACTGATTATGATTTGTAAAATCAATGTGTTGACATTTCAAACCATATCACACTGTGCTAAATTTCACTCTACAGCTGAAAATGTTGTTGAGACCCACATTTTACTGTAAATATAGATGGCGAAACTGAAATGTGTGGTCATTTTTTATTGTATTGTGATGATTATAAGGCCTGTGAAAGCTTCAGTTATGATGCTTCACACACTGCAGAGACCAATAACAGCTTTCCACCAATGTTTGTGAACAATATGATGTTTCACTTTATTCCTGCCCACCATAAACTTATTGCTCCTGTTTGTCCCCATACACACTCAAAAAATGATTTGTGGGCTAAGCTTAATTCAGTTGTGGACAGTGGCTCTATACTCTGAAAATAGGTTTTCTTGACATTAAATTAAATTGTGAAGTCCACTCACCTTGTAGGAGTGGAGTGGGAATCTAACTGAACTGAGTATAACACAATAAGATTAGACTCGTCAGTGCAACTCGACTGAATACCTTGCATTTGCAACTATTAGTGCACTGTATATTACCATGATAAATATGAAAAAATATATATAATTTTAACAAATGGTATTATCAGCAAGAACAAAGAAGAAAAAACAGATCGTTCAGCAAGCATGCATTTTCACAATAAAGGCCAATTCACATGTATTCACACTTTTGTATTGCAGTAGTTTTTGTAAGTGAACTTACAGCTATATACTAGTAGCCCACTTTTTAGTTTATGAAAGTGCACTTTGAAATACTGTATACTCTAACAAAAACAATTACTTATATACATGTAGTTTTTTTACATATATACTGAAAATATACTTAAGTTTTCTTTAAATGAACATACAGTATATAATCATAATCTCACCATGCAAGAACTGTCATTAAAATTAGCTAAATGTTTATCTGTTTCTGTGTGTAAACTCCCAAAACTCTTCTAAATCCCAAAATAGCACTAACATCTCTCTTCTTTCTAAAGCATGCTTTGCATGGGACTGGAAATTCCATGCTGGTTTTACCAGTGCTGTACTAATACTAAAAGAAGTAACTCATTTAGTACCAACAAAAATGGATTAAGTAAAGATCTATTTTACAAAAATGGATTGCATGCAATAAAATTAAGCTGTGACAAAATGTTTAAGAACTGTGTTGCATTAGCTCATTTTAATTAAGTAAATTGCCTACAGTCTCTTCATTGGGGCTTTCATTCTGCTTTATCCTCTGGGAATGCACTGTGGAGTTATATGTTACATAAGCCATGCTCCAAAATTTATTTTCAAAAGCTTGCAACATTTCATTAAAACCAATTTCTAAAGCGTTTCGGGAGTACAGTTCATCTAGTTAATTTCTAAGTGTCACCAGAACTCCAGACACACCTCCACATTCATTTCTAGACCTACAATCATTCTTTTAAAACAGGATGAAACATGAGAAGGCTAATGTGGAAGTCAAATGATGGCCTAACTTGTAATGCAATAACAAAAAATAAATCATGCTGCCTGGATGCTGTAAACTTATGGCAAATAACAATATTCACTTTGTTTATGAACATGGTGAACTCTTTTCAGCATGTTATTCTCTTTATGTTCATAAGCAGGACTTTCCTCTGAAGTTAGTGCTTGTGAGCAGCCGACCTCAGTTCCGAAACCTCAGGTCACATTTCCTATTGTGGACACTTTCACTGCAATACAAGTCTCGTGAGCGTTGTACGGAAAAACTCTTACGCAGACCCATGCAGACCAAAGCCACGTGTGTTTCAGCTGACTTTCCATCCTGATTTTAACAACACACAGTGGTTTACATAAGAGAATGCTGTCTGTAGGGAAATGTCTCTGCTGATTTATAGCACTAACCCTCAGGTAATCTGACTAAGTTTACAATAAACTGATAT
This sequence comes from Schizothorax lantsangensis, assembly GCA_027422415.1. Lineage (NCBI taxonomy): Eukaryota > Metazoa > Chordata > Actinopteri > Cypriniformes > Cyprinidae > Schizothorax > Schizothorax lantsangensis. Next base: position 26,310,539 of record CM049848.1, on the reverse strand, counting down.
GAAAGTTACATAAGGTTGTCCATCCAAGGCCAAACAGGTGACTATAATGAAGTAATTTTTTTGTTAAAAAATAACAAAACAAAAAAACAACAACACAGAAAGGAATACCATGTGTTATGCAATTGAGTCAGTATAATGAACAAAGAAATAGCCACTGGCGACAGCTCTCTCAAGTTACTTTTTGATGTCTTAACAAAAGAGTGGAAGAGACCTGCGTCAGTGAAAACAGGTATATGTTCAAACAGAGCATCCGAGGTCACTGTGTAAGTGTATTCTGATATGTTGCATTGCGTGCACTTCTAAGTTTAAAATGGACCCGACATATATGAAAAAGACCCAGAGATACCATAAAGCTGCTCCACACTTCCATCCTTCAGCCAATTAATATTAAAGTATTAATAATTGTAGTTTTTCATGGAAATAACCTACATATTAGCTCAAATAAATCTTACAGAACTGGGTGATGTAATCAAAACATGATAGGACACATTGAAGGGGTGTGGGAAGGTAACATGATGTTCTGTTAACAGATCATAGAAACAGATGTAATTTAAGACCATTCTTCATTTACATTTATAAAACCAGAATCTTGCTTTTTCATGCAAATAACTTCCAGCGCAAGAAATGATAAAGAGATTATGTATCTGTCCAGATCTAGACAGAATGAGACCGCTTAACAAAAAGAAATGCCTTACCCTCACACATAGTCTTTTGTATTCAAATAAAACCTGCTAGAGTGAACTGTGCAAATGGAATTAACTTTTAAAGGGGGATTAATTCGACTTCAACTAAGTTTTATTTGTTTGTTTAATGAGAAGAGTCATTATTTTTCCACATCTTCAATTGAGTTTGTATCAGACCAAGACGTTTATGGCCTAGGGATGAAATAGCAGAGGCCTAACCTAATAAAATATTATATAAATTGAATATGAAACCCAGCCAAGTTTGCATTTTGTCCAATTTTATGTTTTATCCAGTCTCCAATTCAGATGGCAGGCCACAGACTGCCCACGGTCCGTTCACTGACTGTCTAATGCACACAAAACTGGCAGGCATTGTCCAAAAACTGCCAATTTCAATCTGGGGTGCATTTCCTGTACAACTACATAACTCGCTGATTGACCACCATAGTACGATGCATTGTTGTGGAAACGAACTAGCTAGTTTCCCAAACACTGTTGCATCTCCGTTGTTTGAACCACATTGGTTCAACTATATAAGGCAGTTGTTAATGACGTCACAGGTGGAGGACTAATAAAGTTATGCTAATTCATTGATTTGAGATCTACGAAATGCTGCAGTATTGAACATGGCACCTAGTGACTAATTTACCATTGTTCACTGTCATTTTGCTTTATTTGATGTTTGATTCATCATGGGTTCCCTCTTACATCATTGTCCAGGGTTCCCTTAGGCATTTATGCACATGTGCACTCTTTAAAAAATGGTGCTTATTGAGGACGTGCTAAAATATATAGAATAAAATGTATGTAGAATGGAATATATAGATTGTACTGAATGTTAGATTGCTTATTGTGCCCAAGAGCATAATTTATTTAAGTATACCTGTATATGTCTTACTAACAAGTAACTATGCTTCTAAGCTGTTTGCGAATGTTTGTTTGAACTATGGTTTTGGGAAACACCAAATCGTTGAACTATGTTGGTAACAGTGGTACTTGTGACCATTATTGGCTATCGATACATTTGGGAAATACTATCCCTGATTGGCTGGCTTCTACTTGCCAAACCAATGCACTACTTGTATAGGGTGAGCCAGGCCACCTGGAAACAAAGTTGCTTTTACAAGGTATCAGGCACTTAAGAAAAACTACACACTGGGCATTAAAACTCATCAGACTCTAACCAGGAAATATTTGCATGCACTACATCTATACATGTGCAAATACAAACTACCAATATACACCTAGAACCGATACCAAAAATACACCTACACACACCTACAGACTGCATATTGCATAATTATCTGTGTGAGTATTAAAGAGAGGGTGAGATCACAAAATGATGCAATTTACAGTGTAACGTAAAAACTTTCCAGTTAAATTTTGTTGTTTTTTTGTTTGTTTTTTTACATTTTGGCAGATACTCTTATCCAAAGAGTCGTACATTACAATGTCAACACTAAAGATCCTAGATAAAGAATTTCAACACCGGCACACTTACAGTACTTAGATGGCACTGATATACTGATTTTAAAAAATGAGGGCAAACTTTCTGAACATTTGAAACAGATGAGGGCCCAAAAATGTATTTAAATCATGGGGGCATGGCACAAAACCTGCCAAAAATATATCTAGGTCACATTTAAATCCAAAATCAGAAAATTAAATAAAATGAAGCCTAAACATTTGATGACTGTTTCTAAATCTCAAGGTGATTCTCATTGATTCTCAAGGTTGCATTTTATTTTTACAGTATGCATACTTAGTTTACTTACCTAAGCAAGTACTTGGTAATAAGGTAATTGTGTGTTAATGTTAGGTTTAAGTATAGGTTCAGGGTTTTTACCCAGTTATTATAATTGTTATAATAAGTACATAGTATGTACATGTGGAACAGGACTGTAAAATACAGTGCTGCCAAAAAATAATACACTGCTATTTTTCTTTATTATAGTAATGAGGACAATATTATTGTGGTAACAACAATGGGGAGAATGTGCTTAAAGCAGTTCTTAATAGTTTTAAAATAGTTAGACTACAAAACATAATTTGCAAATTTTAGGGTGAAATGTGACCTGGAAATGTTAACGGGTTTTATCAGAGTCATCTAGACATCTATTTAGTTTCACCTTTGTTCTCCAACGTTTCATGCAACCTGATGCTTTCAACATGCCGTGCCAAGGACACAATCCTGAAGTCTTATGTTTCTATGAAATTCTTCCATGTAATTCACATTTGCATGCAAACATCTACACGTTTCAATCACTCCAACTAAAAAAATAAAAATAACTTGCACATTCTGTACCAGTATGTACACCAAATGTACTGTTAAACTGCATTTCTCAAAACATGTCACACTTAGAGAGGGGTGCTAGGATGTTATCAATGTTATTATCATAATGATGTTATCAATTCCAAAACCAGCATTTTTTCTCCAGTTGAGAGAACAGATAATTTACTTCACATAACATTTAATGGAAATCAGTTGTTTGAAGGAAGATTTCCCAGTGCTGATTTAGTGTCTAACTTGTATAGAAGTCTTTTGTGGCTTGTCATGGGATAAACGCTTGTCAGATACGTTAAATATGCTTTATGAAAGTGATCATATTTGTTCCAGCTTGTTGCTGTTTCCCATTCTTCTTATTTTTATGGCACTACATACCCAGCATGTATATTTACATTTACACATTTGGCAAAAGCGATGTTGCTGCTACTAGTTATTATAACTTAAAATTTACAGGGTTTTTTGAGATAACTTAAATATCCAAGTTAACTAAACTAATTTTAAATCAAGCAAAAGCACTGACTTTTTTGTTGAAACAACACATTATTACTTAATTCTGAATTTAGGTTGTAATAGTTAATGGCAGCAATCATTTTTTACAGTGTATACTTAGGTGTTTAAGGTATTTGTCTTTAAAGTGATGCCAATCATCATTCAGACTGCTTTAAAAAACCCAGACTAGAAATATCAGGCTTACACTCTTAATCTTTTAGTAGTGGAGTTCAACATGTTACATGTCATGCAATAGGCACTTACCACAAGTATTTGCTGAAAGCAAACACAGATGACAACAAAAGTGACAGAAATGACATTGATATATTGTGTACTCCACACTGACCTAACTGGTTTGCATCAGCACGGTTCCCATCAGGATGAGAAAGCAATTGTCTCTGAAATTTCGAATAGATAAATAAGCCAACGCCACTGATTCACATGTTGTATGTCAAGTACTCGAGTAGCTTGGCAAACGAGGAGGCGTGACATGGGCAGCTGGCAGAAGTGCCCCTCAGCAGAAACAACCCCCTGTGAGTTGAGTGTGACACAAGGGCAAGTCGGTGCCTGCTGTGCCAAAGGACGCCATGTTCAAACATCCATGTGACAGCTCTGCTAATGGGTTAATTTCATTTGCTTCAAACACGAGACGCTAAAGAGAGAGACGCGATGCTGCTTTTCCAGTGTCTTCCAGGTTCACATTTTTGAAGCTACTCCATGTAATTTATGTTCGTCTAGTAGCTGAAGCATAAAATTACACGTTAACTTGCAGAGGAACATTATTCTGAGTTGTGTTTTGGCTCCGCTATTGTGCATGGATAAATCTGATGGCTTGAGATGCACCGTGGTGCACATGGATAAAGATGAGCTTATTAGTACAAATGTCACAAGCCACATCAAAACTTCCCGAATAATGAAAGATATCTGCAAAATTGTCTTATGAACAAGTAGGGAACTTATGTCACTGTTGTTTAGACTTGTTGAAAAAAGATTTTACAATTTCTAGGATAGATTCTCAATACTTACAGGTCACTTTTTCAAAACTCTTGGCACAGCAGTAAGTTTCACATCTAAAATGCACTAATTCTACACTTATTTGTCTCATATCAACTCATTCTTCCATAACACTAGCAAAGGTTGTCACCTAACAAACACACATTATCACTTATAAAACTCATATCAACTCATAAAACACCTGTATAGGTTGTCAGGTTGTAATAGTTTTGATAGTAATTCACTTCGGGTTTTTTAGATTTGGAATATATATTACAATATACTGTTGACTCAAGTTATGCTTATGGTATGTAAAATGGTATACAAACATCTAAGTTGGCCTGTGGGTACATAGAAGTTTGGTGATGGTTGTGTTTGAGTGAGAAAGGAATTTATGTAATTGAATGTATTTTGGGCCAAATCAGTGACAGATGATCCACAGTTTAGCCCACATAGACTGCTGTTATGCTCACTGTGTAAAGAGTTTTGAAAAAGTGACCAAAGTATAGGAAAAATGGGTCCTTGCGATTGTAAAAAACTGTAACTGCAAGGCTATTTTCAATGCTGACATTAGTCAAAACAATTGCTATTTATATGATACTGTATCACATCAAATGAAACGGTGTAGTATTACTTGACTAGCATGCAAATATACTAAAGCATTAACTGGTTTAGAGGTTGTTACCAAAATAAATATTGTTTTATCAACCTAGTCAATGCACAGTGTAAGTGATGCTCTGCAAACTATGTTATTATAGCAACTGTTGCTTTCCCTTTCTGCTTGGAAGATCCTTTCATTTTGAGATTAATTTGTTGTGGTTTCAAGCTACAACACCTTCCACTGCATATAGTGGCATGGCCTTTTTTCATTTATTTATGGATATGACGTAAACACACACAGATGAAGTATACAGTTTCCAAGTAAATCCATCCCAGCATTTCTACAATATGAATATTGGGCCTGTCCCAATACCTACTTGAACACTTGCACACTTGAACACTTGGGCCAAATAAAGGAAATATGTAATGCAAGTGCACAAATAATCAAGTGCAAAGACAGCAAGTGAGGGCATTGGTACAGGCTGAACTATTACAGGCATACCATCGTGATTAAGAGTAGGGCCAAATGTTTTAAAGATGGTTTTCTGATGTACTCATTTCTTAAATTTTGTTAATTTCAAGTTACATATTGTATCTTTAATATTGCATCTAAGGACAAGCAACCTTTTCCATTCCTCAGCGCAGCATTTCATAATTTTAAACGTTTTTTGAATTAGAATTAGAATTAGAATTAGAATTAGAATTAGAATTAGAATTTCTTTAGCTTTTATATAGTATTCTAATGCCAATACAATTCTATAGGCAGATGTCAATAAACTATATTGCCAGGTAATCGCTTCCGATTAAATGCTGTTTCAGAGAAAAAATGACAACATCATTGGAATGAAAGTGATTGCTGTTCAACATGTACAAACAGTCCTGTATCCCATCATACATTTGTTACAGGTGTCTATTGAGGGAACATGACTCATATTAAAAAAATCATACTACACCCCAACTTGTCAAAAATGACGCAGGAGGTACTTTAACTAACAGAGATCTTGCACAATGGGTTACAGATGGATGATTTTGAAGATCTTTTTTATTTTTTTAAAAGCCCAGAATACATTTGATGAGCCTTGATTTTGAAACTATTTTCATTTAAAGAACTTCAATCAAGTATGATCTTGTGTCTTTGAAGGAAAGTGGTTTGGCATGTTCTTCTTATACTGTATGTGGCAGTGAATCTAAACACAAATCAGAATAGAGTTTATTTTTTTATTTTTTTCATCCAAACGCATAGTTGCTTGATTTTCCACTTTGCTTCCTTTGAGTGGTGGGTTCAGGCAGACTATTTCAAGGTCTTAGAGAGACCCTTAGAGGCGGAGTGAGGAAGAGGAGAAAGAGCATCTCTCACAACAATGACCGTTATATACTTAGGACCTTTTGGATAACCTATACAGGAAACATAGGTATTGTAGCGAACTAGAAAAGTCGTGCTTATGTTATGCTTATAGTGTGAAAGGAGGTTCTGCGCCCACAGAGTTGTTCTGGAGAGTTTATGCCAGCAAGTGTATAAAAAGGAGCATCGGCCATACAGGAGCCCATGTTAATGCTTTTTCTGAGCACAGCATGTAAGGTACAATAAATATGAATCTGGAACTTTATCTCTGTTGAATATTTAAACAAGGCCTGTGTTCAAATTAAAACAGGCCTTATCTGTTGCTTGGGTAAATCTGTATAAATATGCTTCAGTATTCTGAAAATCTGACATTTCGGGGTGAGCTAACTATGCAAGTGCAATGTTCTTCAGGCTAGAAAATCTTGTTTTTGGAAGGCTTCACACTGTATAAACAAAAAGATACTCAAGGCACCATTTTGGTTCCTCAGATTGCTCAACCGACAGAGTTCTTGTTGGCATAAAATGGAACTTATTGGTTCTATTTTGTTCTGCTTGTTAGGTTGTAAAAGTTAGTTCCAGTTAGTTTCAAGAAATAGTGGCATCTTCATTCTTATTCCTTCACCATGACTTGAGGGATGCAAGTGCCTGCTCACCTAATATGTGTTATGGACATATATGATTCCTAATTCAATTGCTCATGCACTTTAAGTAATGGCACAACAATTATGTTGGTGTCAATATGCTTTGCTTAAAAGTTTCTATAAAATGTTACACGGCTTGTTTCACAGAAACTTCCAAGATGCCAATCTCTCCCACACACATTAACGTTTCTCAAACACAAAACAGGTTGAGTATTTCAATCTGTGCCATTTTAGCCTTTCCTGTCTGGTTCCTTTTCTTATACAGTTAACTTCCTGGAGACTTGGGTATTATGTAAGCTTATGAAAGAAGACACATTGCCAACTTCTCATTGTGCACCTCACATCATGAAAAGATTGTGTTTCATTTCTTGAAAAAGATGAAACAGCATAGGAGTATCATGTGTTTGTGCACATTTAGGCTTGGAAATTGCAGTCATAGCCATGAAACAGAAAACTCTTCTTTTCCAGAGTATAGAATTCTCTCAAAATTATTAGTAAAGCACTCTAAGAATGAGAAGATGGATTAATAACTCAAGCTGCTTTTGAACTTAAAAAAAAATGGCAACAGCATATCAATAACCAGAAAGCAGACAGCATATTTACATCTGAAAACATAATAGGTACAATTATAAACTGATTTGGGCAAATATAAAACACATGGGTGTGTTATGTGTAAATAAAAAGCTTGTTGCATTTCACAGTGGTGTAAAAGCATTTTAGTAATTACATCATCACATGACAATGTCCTATGTGCTGACATCAGCGTTGGACTTTCCAAGGCGACGCAGAGAGAGTGTTTTTCTTGGCTGACTGAATTTCAATTCAGTCGAGACATTCTTCATTCTGTTACTGTGTTCTGTAAACTTAACACAAAATATTTTTACAGCAAAGTCTTATGAAAAAGCTTGTGACAAGTTTCATTTCACAAATGGTTTCACGTGATGTGCAAATTTCCCATCATCAAAAAAGAAAGGGGAAAAAAAGTAGACTTCTAGCGATTATTGCCACAATTTTCCCAGGCAGAAATCCAGTGTTCATAATTTAGAGTACATGTACACTCAGCTTTAGCATTGTCAAATATTAACTATTGTTGAATCAAAAGGTCAATAACCTTGGTATTTAATGGCTTAAACGAGGGCAAAAGACTGAATGGCTTGTTTTTATGTGATGTTTGTGTCTTAGATGTGTTTTGTTGTTGTTTCCAAATGTCATGCCCTCATTTGAGTTTATCATTCATAAAAATAGCACGTGGATCAAAACCTACCTGTACTTCCTGGTGTGTGGGAATCTAAATGAAAAGGAAAGTTCACCCACAAATGCAAAGCAATAATAAATAAATAAAGTAAAATAAAATAAAATAAATCATTTATATGAGTCATTTATTCAACTTCATATCATTACAGAATTACAAGTCTGAAAATTTCAGTCTGATTGTCACACAAATCTACCATATGATTTTAAAAGACATGGAATACAGCTCCTGTGGTAGTATATGGTGCTTTTTGGTCATGTTTGGGCACCATTCAGAAATGCAAATCCTGCCTAACATCTTGTTTTTTTGTGGTGCAGAAGCAAAAAGATCATACAGGTTTGAAATGGCATGTGGGTGAGTAAGTGATGAAAGAATTTGGGTGAACTATCTCTTTAATCTTACCATCAACACTGTGGGAAAACAAGATCTTTTTGTGAAAGTTATCTTGAGGTTGAACAAGTAACCCAAGCTTTAAATGTTTGGCACACATCTTCAACCACCTAGCAGCTACTTCCTCTACTAGAAGCTTTTCATCTAAAATCTGCACGTTCTTTCAATCAAACACACCTAGCATGACAAAAACAGTCATTACTCTCTATATAGGTCAGGTTTCTTAACGTGACTAATTTGCATAGTCTGAAAACTAGAAAACTTGCACGTCTTGGCAAGAAAATTAAGGAAGAAGCCATTTACAGCAATGATACAGTCCAATAGAGAAAACAGGGTAAATTCTTGACCTCATTATAACCAGGAAGTGCCCATTGATGTTTAACTATGAACTAGAGCAGGTATTTATTTTATCTTTAACATCTCACAAACACTACTGCAGCAGAGTCTCTTACAGGTTGTAAAGCTTCAGTCATGCGAGTTATAAATAATTGTTTTGAATGATCAGTTTACGACAGCAAAAGATATCTAAATGTTTTGATATGTTTATGAATGTCTCTCTAAGGATCATATGGTACTAGAAGAGTGTTTCTTCTAGTCATTGCATTTAGTGCATTCTAACTACTTCATTCAAGACATGGAAATGTGTCAGTTATTGTAGCAAAGTCATATAGAAACTGAAAGCAAACCAGTGGAAAGAATCCAAAAATTTTGAGACAAGGAACAAAAGATCATTCTTTCGTGCTAACTGAGTTTGGAAATCTGGACAGAATAAAAACCTCACCGTTACGCAACAGCCGAGAATACAAAGTTCTAGTTGGAAAATTTGATCTAAATCCTATGTCAGCAAAATAATGTGCTGAATGCCCTGGTTTAGGTTGGAATTCATTCAGAGTGAGCAGCATTATAGTACTAAAACTTAATTCAGTAACAAAGGAGGCCATACAGACAAAGAAAAACTGTATATGTCAAAGGTTTATTGCCTCGACAGGTTTGAAGCACTTTACAGAATTCATTTAAAAGTAAATGAAATTTAGTACAGTAAAAAAAGCAAACGTATCCCATAGGGAGTGGCATATTATTTCTTCCACATAAATGAAATCAGCACAGGCTAAGTAAAACAACCCATTCAAGAGTAAATGTAAAGAAACTTACATGATGTGTGCTTAGTAAATGATTGCTGTACAAATATGAACAATAAAATAAACTGATTTGGAAAGCTTGTTTAGGATTGAGACCACCAATGTGTCTCAAAGAGAGAGGAAAAGGCAAAATATAAACTGCATGTCCCCTACCTATTACATCTGTTCTTCAAAGAATGAATAAAGACAGTTCCTACAAGGAGAATCATGTCAAGTTACAAAACTGTAATGCCTACTGAATGTATATTCACAGTGTATTCACAATTCAGTGGTAATTAAGAAACAGTATTACAACTGAAGACTGCACATTGATCTGTCTCGAAGCGAGACGGATCGGCACGCACTGCTGTGTAATGCCCACATGCGAACGCATTGGTTTCGGGCTAAGGCATCTTAGTGTCCATTGTTGTTGTGAAGGACCTTGCATTACAACATACAGTAGAAGTTAGTCCATCAAACTGTCAAGGAAGAGCACTTCACACGTGCTGTAGCATAGGTTTCTCAGCCGGTAAATCAGCGTCCTATAGCAAAAAAATAAATAAAAAAATCACAGTCAGGCTTTTTGGAAATGTTTCAGGTACTATGATTAAACATGTCAAACACAGGACCGTGAGCTCTAAAGCTGTGCTCTGAAAGTGTGTGACTGCAACTGGTGTAGGTTTAATTTTGCCATGAGCGCTATTCAAGGAATTGGGCCACTACAGGAAAAGGTTTTACTTTACAACTAAAAAATGTTTATTTGAATAGAAATAATAATATAAAAAATGTATATAAAGAGGTCATAAAATTGATTTCTTCAGTGCACCATGGCAAAACTCAAATGTCATTAAGAGTAATATTCTTGGAATTAAAAGAAGATAGACAGAGTGCAGCGGACTGAAACAAAAATGCGTGTCAGGTGTCTTGAAGCACATTTTTAAGTTAATCTGTTTGCAACTTAACATGGCATCTCAAAAATGTGACACTTATGCCTTGAGATGCTGAATAAACAGTGCAACGGTTTATGTTTGCATAGAAAATCAATAAAAAAAAAAAAAAAACAGGCATTTGGTGGAACAACTCCTTAGACTAGTGTATTTTAGTGTTTGTCTAGTGTTTGTAAACTTTTTTTTTTTTTTGCTGTGATGTTTTGTGTCATTTAGTGAATAATAAAATAAAAAACATTGAAACATATTATATTGACAAAAGACAAAAAGTTTACCTTGTTTCTCCGATGGTGTCGTTTGGTCAGTAGGGTTAGAAGCAGGCTGACAGCCAGTATAAGCATTACTACCAAAATGGGAACACTAACAGAGACAGCTGTGACAGAATTGCCTCCAGTGTTTTTTTCATGGTTTTGCATTTCAGACACTGGTAAAAGAGATTATGAGATGTTATAAGTTATTTTATAATGTTATGAGATATCAATGTCATCAATATATTTACACTACCACACATTACAGCTTACAATCCCAATTTGTGATACATAAAAAAAAAAATTAAAAAAAACCGGACAGAGTTTCTAGCCAAATCTCAGCATTTGAAACCCCTGCTCAGAGCCTACATCATTATTTATACTTTAACACGACACAAGTACTGTTTTTTGTTCTTTAGTCTCTGATACCATTCAATAGATAAGCTATTTTATTATCACTGGTTGCACTGCAGATGACGACAATGATGTTGATGATATTGTCGTAGGCTATTCTCTGGTGGCAATAACTTTCAGTTCTGCTGCAGTGGCAACAAATTCAACTTCCTTTGGTTGTCATGAAAGTTCTGCTTTTTAGAAGCTTTTTTCCAACCTGTGAGTCTCTTACACGTCACTATCTAACCAGTCCTAGCAGACTACAGCTAAGCAGACTTGCACTTTGAAAAGGGAAGCACACTGAAAGTGTAAAACAGGAAGAGGCTTGCTGTTTCCTTTCAAGATATTAACTACTGATCTGCTTGGATAAATAAATTCATAATTAAAAAACTCACCTGTTAAATTAACTTCTATAGACTCCTTTGACCAGACGTTGTTCTCAACACTGAATAGGGCATGACAGGTGTACAGTCCTGCATCTGTTTTAGAGATGTTGAGGAGCAGCAGGGAACAGTTTCTCTTCTCCTTGTTTATGAAGAGTTGCGTCCTGTTCACGTAGGAATCATCTATGATGCTCTTGTCTTGTGGATGAACATTCACTACTCTCACACCTTTCTGCCATACCAGCTCTTTAGGATCATTAGAACAGTTGCATGATAAAAGTACATCCATTCCAACATAGCCGGTCACATTATATTTCAACATTTGTCCCACTGCAGAACCACCTACAAGAAAAGTTAGAGATAGTAATTATCATGACAAAATACTCAAATTCATTTACAAACACTGGAAAGTGTACAAACGTTCCAAGACAGGCAATTTGTTTGCGTTGTTTTGTTGTTGTTTTTAAAAAGGCACTATCAGATATACCAAAAAGAAGAAGAAATATATGGCTCTCTAAAAGGAACACCAGAATTTTTTTATATATATGGATAAAAAATGTACAAACTTTTTTAATGTAAATAACATGTATAACAGAATTTGACCAATAAAAGTATATATGAATAAAGTAATTTATAGGTCCAGAAGCATTAAAAAGACTCACTCATGATGAGCAGAAGTGTCAGCTGTGCCAAGGTCTTCATGTTTGTCCTGGAGGAGAGAGAAGCAGGTTTTAAAGTATGCTGGAAATTCCCACGTTCTCAAACAAACCAATAGGCTACAAACTAGGCTAAAGGTTCATGCGAGTAATACATAAATACAAACATCTGCGCTTTGTCCTGTTAAGACACGATATCATTCGTTAAAAGAAGAAAACTATCTCCAAGCCTAGCAGCCCAATGCATCGGTGAAATTAATTAGAAAACAGCCTATTTCCCCACGGTCACATGAAAAAAAAAAGAGCCAAATAGTTTTTTTTCCCCAAAGATTTAGTAATCTGATCATGACTATGGAATGTCCTGTAGCCTAGGCTATAACTGAAAACAAGAGCTCCGCGAGACAGTCGTAATTTCAAACAAAACGGAATCTCTAACCAGTAAACTGCAGATAGCTAAAAACTTCTTATACTGAAAGCATGAAATTATTCAAAATACAGTGATATATTAATATCAACAAACAATGGATTAAAATTGTGTTCGGTAAAGAAATATAATAAAAACTAAAAGCACAATATCCTGCTGACCTTTTAAATTCCGCTGCAGAAGAAGCACACGTATCAGATCGCTTGAGGAAAGTGAAGTGAAAATAATGAATCAGTCGTGAAGTTAGTGTCGTTGTGACGCGCCTATCATCATCCCACTCACTCACCGCAAAACCTACCGGGTGTGACTGAGACTGAGCGCGCAGTTTTATAGGTAGGCTTATAGTTGTCAGTTACCTGAACGTGACCTAAAACTTTATGGGATTTGTGATTGCACCTGGCACTACACATGACTAGTCTAACTTGTTTACTCTTTTGAGCAGCGATACTGGGAGAAAAAATCCTGACTGAACAAGATGAGCAGCACAATGTGCCATATGCCTCATCGTGTTTCTTCCATTAGATGTCGCTACAGTTTCATTTCTAGGCCGTTTTTACTTTCACTTTTCCCGCTGTTATTGTCAAGCAAATAAGACTTTATTGATCACGTTGTCACACTATATGAAGAAGCCTACGTTAACAGAAAGGTGTATCTTGCAGCTGCAGTTTCAGCCATATTTCACAAATGAATATCCGATTGGAGCAGCAGATACTCTAATCTAATAGCCTACGCATTTACATTCATAATCAAAAATGATGCGCCGCCCCAGATATTTGACGCCAGTGTTTCCTTGTGTAGCAGGTGAGGGCTATGTGCCATTTGAAAACTACTTTTATGGTCACCATAAACAATCTTCAAATGTAGTATTTAAAAAGTAGACCTACATATAGCTAGGTTTGGATAGCCTACATGGGTGTCCGTAGTCTAAATAAGGGCTGAACTTTAAGTTTCTAGTAAACTAGCCTATACTGCATATAAATCCCAAAAGTACGCTGCCTACAGTTTGACTTAGGCACTTTTGCTAAACTTTAGGTAAACTTTTGTTTGTGCATTTTTTTTTTACGTCTTGATCTTTGTGTTGATCTGTGCCATAATAACAAAACAAAATGTGAATACAGAACATAAGAAATTAGCATAAATAAAAATGTAAATCTATATATCACTCAGAAATACATTATTTGTGTTTTCACATGCTCAAGTTTCAAGTTTCAAGTTGTATTTGTCACATACACGACTATACAGAGATTGTATAACCAGCAGTGAAATGAGAGTCGGGTCCGCTCCATGGACAGTGCAAATATTGAAAAAACAACACAAGGGAAGTAAACATAAGATAAAATGAATAAAAAATAAGATATAAAGAATAAAATATAAAAGATGTGCATGACAGTATGCTGTAGAATTAAATATTAAGATAAGCATGACTGTACAGAGAGGAATGTGCAACAGGTTGTACATGGTTGACATGAAGCAGCCAATCCCAAAAAAATAAATAAATATAAAAATAAGATAAGATATGTTACAAGACACAGAAAGTGTTGTGTGCAAGTGTGCAAATGTGCAAATGAGCAAATGACACTGACAGTTATGAGGTAGAGAGTAATGAGTGTGTGATTAGTGATTTGAAGTCAGCCTTTTCTTGAATCTATAATAGATTCAAAGCAAAATTACAGCTTAAATGGAAATGACACATAATAGAAATATTCTGCTACAAGTAGTTACCTTCACACATCACCTGTGTCATATTTCATCTCAAGTATTCCCTTCACTGACACTGGCTCCTTTGTAAGTACACCAATGTTGAATGTTTATTTCACTCTTTGTTTAGATTATTTTCTTTTTAATAAGTTATCATTTATATTTTTTATGACGGTATTACATAGCTTAAGATTGAACTATAGAATTAAATTAAATTATAGAAAAGCCATTTGAAAAATAGCAAAAAGGAATTATTCTAATAGATTTCCAAGTGTATTTTAATGTGATTTTCTTATAACAAAAAAAAAATATTAAAAAGCTGATTAAAACAACCCCTGGGATTTTATTAATTGAGCAGAACTGTATATGTTGTATATGTATATGAAATGTTGCGTTTGATTTAGACATTTTATGCTACATAAAAGCTAAATGTATCAATTTATTTGACTGAACATGCGGAGTCTGTGGACCCCCTGGTCCACTTCTGAAAAAAGTGTTCTGGAGACCCCCCAGCTGTCAGACACAGTTTGAGCGGTGGGAACATAAGTAGACACTGTTGGAAGAAAAGAGCAATATCTAAGTCAACAATATCATGACTATGTGTCAGCTATATCAACAATGTAGCCTACACTGCCACACATAGCAGTTTAAAATGTGTGATATATGTAAAAATAAATAATAAACACAGGCAACGTTTTAAGATCTAGAGAATTCTCTCATTCAAATTCAGATAGCTTAGTCAATTGATTAAATTATTTGTTTGTTCATTTATTTGATAGATAATTAAATTCTAATTTAGACAACTCACCTGTTAGATTAACTTCTGACGACCTCCTCCAGACTTTGTTATCACTGACTAGGACATGACAGGTGTACAGTCCTGCATCTGTTTTAGAGATGTTGAGGAGCAGCAGGGAACAGTTGCTCTTCTTCTTGTTTATGAAGAGTTGCATCCTGTTCACGTAGGAATCATCTATGATGCTCTTGTCTTGTGGATGAACATTCACTACTCTGTCACCTTTCTGCCATACCAGTTTAGAGTCATTAGAACAAGAGCAAGGCAAAAGTACATTCTGTCCAATGAATCCAGTCTTCATTTACACCACTGCAGAACCATCTACAACTAAAGTTACAGAAATATATAAAACAATAGGCCTATTCATCATAGCAAATAATATTCAATTTCACTTTGTCTGGAACATCTTTAGCATATCAGAGATTTTTGTATAGATTTTTTACAAAAGAGTTTTATTCAAACAAAATATAACAAAGACAACCTGAGTAAACACATATAGTTTTACATTTTATCTTTTAATTTAAATTAAATGTGCATATGTATAAAACGACTATTATTGTAAAATAATGTTCTTAATTTATTTCTAATCTGTAGAGCTTCATTTATAGTTTGTTATGCAGTTATTTGACACTGTGGTCCATAAACATTCAGTAAAGACTCACTCATAATCAGCAGAAGCATCAGCAATGCCAGGGTCATCATTTCAGTCCAAGAGGATAGACATTTTGAAATAGCTATTATAGCATTGACCTAACGACCTGTAGGCTATATTTCCGTTTGTTTAACGGAACGCAACTTTGTTTCCGTTTTTAACCACAGTCTGACGCACTTGTAGCATTCCGCGCACTTTCACCGGATGTAACGGAGAAGTTTATGGTTCTATAATTTTCAGTTACCTGAAAGAGGCCTAGACCTTTATAAAGAACCTAGAACTTTTACATAAAATGCATGGATTTGCACCTGACTAGCCTGGCGCGTTTACTGCTTTTAAGCAACGTTTGTGAAAACAAAATCTCCAGACTGGACAAATAGGCTAAATCCAAAATCTTCAATGAATTGTTGCGTTAATTCCATAAGATGGCGCTGGAGGACTTTTAGTTCCCTTTCCATGCAATTTGTTTTTTCCTAGTCGTTTAGACTGTAATTGAAATAAGAGTTTTGACCCTGTTGTCACAGCCACAAGACCACACTTTGGAAGCCTGAAATGGCTCCGTCTTTAGATATTTGGGGCAAAGATAGGGCAGACATTTTCGCCATGCAAATACTTTTAATATAATTAGATTTAGAAACGTTAATCGTGTATTAATAACCACTTGAGTGTGTACCATTTCCTATTGTTTCAATAATTCATGCATGTAGCCAATTTCTTCCCTTACGAAAATTAATCATGGTTTTATTGTAGTAAAAGTGTGGTAACCATGTTTTTTTGGCGTATTGATTACCATTTGTATAACCACAGTTTTACTACAAATATCATGGTTAAACTATGGTTAGTGTACCAAACCATGGTTAATTTGTGGTTACCATGGTTTAACTAGCCTACCATGTTTTGTTTTTTGTTTTTGTTTTTTATTTGTAATAAATCCATAGTTAACTTTCGTAAGGGTTGGATTTTGAGTTTTAGCTAGACATGTATTGCATATGAATTTCTAAAGCATTTGGAGTAATGTGGCCCCTGCTGCCCACTTATAGACATCTTTGACCTAATTGGAGAGAGGTTATGAAGCAACAAAAACGTAATAAACTCACCCAATGATCATATGGCTTTGGTTATTTCTGTGTAATTATTATTTCTATAAAAGGTGTTACACTAAAATAATGCTATAGTTTAAATCGAACTTTGCGATTGTCCCGCTTGCTTGCTTTTCATTCATTGCAGTGATTTGATGTATCGGTTAAATTCTGCGGTTTCCTCACTGGACCACCTTCGATCTACACCTCCACTCTTGCACACTCTCCAGACGTGTGGTCAGCTGACTTTCACTGGAGCAGCTGTGTGCAGTCGCGCATTCTCACAAAGCACAACCAGCACAGACAGACGATAGGGGAACACGGAGCTGAAAAACCCTGATCCGCTCAGGACGTTCATCCATCAGGACGTGCTACATTTGGGAACACGGCCATGGGTATGGACCGTACGGTATTCCTGCTGTTAATGCTGACGACTCTGTCGCTCGCCATCGAGGTAAGAATAGTGATTGTGTAATGGAGAAGGAGCTTGATTCTCCTCCATACTTTAAAGGACGGCCTGGGAGCGAAGGGGGAAAAAACGCAAAGCGAGAGCATGACAGACATTTTGAGCGCTGCGGGATTGTCAGTGGCGTATTCCAGCAGGATCATGGTTGTTTCTAATGCAATGGGTTTCTTTGCCATCATTGTTTTAAATCAATAAAAAAGTGTAGGGTGGAGGGCCACAAATATTAGGCACAACGGGCGAACTGTAGCTTGAGAAAGTGATACATAGGCCTATCATTGAGAAAAGACGTGCATCATTTTGACATCTTTATAGGAAAGCATTAACTTGTTTTTATATTTGGGAGTCATCTGCTCGCCTTCATAAGAATACATCAGATTCACATTCGAAGGACGTGCTGATTAAGAATTGCACGGTGGAAAATGCTGATATGGCGGTTTTATCTTGCTGTATCCGTGATGTTTTTTATGTTTGAGCACATAAATATGGATCAGAGGAACATGTTTTCGTGTCATGCAGATGCGGCTGGTGAAATGTACAGTGACTGACAGCGCTTTGTCAACGAGGCATGTATTAAAGAACGCAGTCCCTCATCACTTGCAATATATAGGCTACACAAAATAAAGAAACATAAACCATACGGCTGGTTTGCAAGATTGCAGTGCTCCATTTTGGGCGAATAAATGCTGTGGCAGCAATCCGGCGGCCCTCCTTAACCATTCGAGCATCAGAGAAAAACCATTCCTCTGCGGCGCCTTTGCGCATCTAATATTCACACGAGTGCTTTATGAAGGGATTTGTTTTGCTATGTGGGGATGATTGTTAAAATGCGTAAATGCTGTGGGACTGGTTCATGGTGGAGAGATCTTTTAAGGAATATTACAAAAAGATGTTAGTTGACAGAAGCAAGATGGCGTCAGTGAACTGCGGCGTTTCATTTTTTTTTATCCAAACGGCGTAAAGGTCAAAGATCTGCTCTGGGTGGATTTAACCTGTTTCTCGCGCCCACAAACAGACGCAGTTTATGCGTTGCATGCACAGATTATTTTTATGTTGGTACTTGCATGTTAAATTTAAGTCTTTATTGACACCTGGTACGTTTAAACACATAATAGAGATATTTAATTCTATACTGCATTTCCATAATATAGGCCTACACATACATGTGGTGTTAGTGTTCTCTTAAAATATGGCATATGCCTATGTCATACCAGGGTGCAGATAAGAATCAGGGCGTTTAGGTGTGCCACCCCCCATATTGAATCCCTCTGAGAAAAACATATCAAAGAGTGTGTGTGGAGGAGGGAATATCTAAAGTCTGCAAAATATAGGTCAATATTAGAAACATTTCAACATTATTGTTTCAGTTATCATTACCGTTCCAATGTCAATCTGTGTGTATTTTTTACATTGTATCAAACAGGCCCTCACAAAGAAAATGAGGTTACTATCATGTTTTATGAAGTTACCTGATCTTAGCATATGATTTCCCTCTGGTTATTTTGTGGGCAACCAATTTGTAACATTATAGGAAGGTTCTTCTTAGGTTTAATTTTTAACAACCATAATGTTCCCAGAACATTCTTGGGAAAATTGGGACACTGCTCAAGCTTTGTCTGCTCAGATCGGTATTAGATAATGTATAATTAAAAATTGGTACTGTCATTGTTTTTCACATTATTATTAACATGTCAATAATATCACAACAACTGTATGAAATCATATACTGTATGTGGGTCTTAGTCCATGTGGGTTAGCTTTGAGGTCATCTGCTACTTAACTCCTACACATTGACTAAATTCATGTCAATTATACTGAAGGGATCATCAAAACTGAGTAAAAAATGTGGCTTATTGTGGTAGGCAACATCTGAGTTACCTAAAAATTGACTCCTTGTAAGTCACTAGAATTTTGCACACTGACTGCTGCAAGAAATAAGACCCTCAAGATTCTTTCATTAAAGGTGTCACTTGTATTTAGTGTGCCAAAACAAGCTTTGAGAGTTTGTGTTGTCACCTCTTTACTGGTCACCATAACCATGAACAAGCTGTTTTGCCTGAAAGCTCCCTTACTCAGTTTGCTTATAATTAGTAAATCTGTTTTCAGTCAGCCTCCATCTAAAAAAGGGCTTCCTTTGTTTGACTGGGAAATGTCAGTGGAACATGTAAACATGGTCGGTTTTAAATTATGTCTTTGAGTGCAAGTACAAAAACTAGCTCATTGATTTTAACAACCTTAAAGATGAAGCCAGAGCTGAATGGCTCTTGAAAGCTGCACATTTCATTTTGATAGATGAACTAATGTGGATCATGAGCTGCTATGACAACCTGGCTGAGACATTATTTTGGGAGATTGATATTCACAGATGATTAGCTTTCACGAATGGTTCAGCGGTTGTGTCAATATTAAAGCATTTCATATATCACACATTGACAGCAAAATGGTAATAATCCCATCTAAACAGCACATGTAAACTGATCTATAGCTGATGTACAGCTCATTGCAGAAGTTAAGACCATTTTGTTTCTAACACATGGCTTTCCTAAAGAGCTAACTACTGTACTGCGGCCAGCATAATTACAGTATTCTGTTTTAAATTGCCCTACAGCAGAGGGATGTTTCATTGCACTGTAACCACCAAAGCATTTGGTTAAAAAAAACAACCCTAGACAGAATCTATCTATCTATCTATCTATCTATCAGTCTAATGGGACAGATGCATATTTTAGACAGCTGGCTGTAGCAGCACTTCCACTGTTTGTTATTCAGGACAAAAGGGGGAAAACACAACAGTCCCATAATTCCTCACGCTCAGTTGAACAGACTGGGTGGGTCTGGTTGTAAGGAACCTTTGTGACACACTGGGTCGAGGCCAGGTCAAAGACATACAAAAGAGGACAGCCATTATTCTCCCTGTCTCTCTCTCACTCTCTCTCTTTCTCACTGACTTAGTTTATGAATTGAATGTCTTCTAAATATGTTTTTCTTTAGTCCTACACTAATTTTCAGGACCTCAAAAACTTCTTTCTCATATATTTATCTCTTTCTTTCTTATATTTAAATATCTTCCCATCCACTTCAAGAGATTAGATTGTATTTAAGGCTTTTAATTCTGAAGTGAAGAGAGCTGTAGTGTTTTAAATTGTACGTTTATGTAACTGGCATCGTGGCTCTAAAACAGATTAATATTTGTTTACAAGCATTTGTCAGATACAGAGAGTTTTTACCAGTTGAGATGTTTCCAATTTTATATTGAGCTCTCAGCATGTAGTTTTATATTTTAGTCAGAAAGAATGAAATTAGTTTGATAAATCACTTTTTAGTAAGACCCTCACACTTAACACATAAACTTCAGTTATCAAATTATTGTGCAAGACCATAAATATAGTTCACATTGTGTGATACACTGGGGGTGTGGCTTAGTATGGAGGAAAACAAACCCTCCTTAGTTACCATAGTTATGTATTTCTGAGTGGGAAATGAAGAGAAATGGATAGCCTACCATTCAAAAGTTTGGGGTTAGTTTTTAAAGAAATTAATACTTTTATTCAGCAAAGATGCATTAAATTGATCAAAAGTGACAGTAAAAACTTTTACATTGTTACAAACAATGCCTATTCCAAATAAATGCTACTCTTTTGATCTTTCTAGTTAACAAAGAATCCAGAAAAAAATGTATCACGGTTTCCACAAAAGTATTATGGAGTACAACTGTTTTCAATATTAATAAAAGAAAAGTTTCTTGAGCACCAAATCAGCATATTAGAATGATTTCTGAAGGATCATGTGACATTGAAGGCTGGAGTTAATGGCTGCTAAAAAAAATCAGCGTAGCCATCACAGAAATTACATTTTAAAATATATTAAAATTGAAAACAGCTCTTTTAAATTGTAATAATTTTGCACAATATTACTGTTTTTAGTGTATTTTTGATCAAATAAATTTAACCTCGTTTAGCATATTAGAGGATTCTTTCAAAAATCTGTACATTCAAAAATACAGACGCCAAACTTTTGAACTATAGTTTATATACACTATATACATATTTATTTAATATTCAATATTTTATTTAATACCAGGAGATGGCTTCAAAGATTTACTTAACCCATAACAGTACAATAATAATCCTGTAACAGCCACCACATAATGTATTCACGTCACAGTGCATGCTAAGAACTCACTCATAAACCCAACATTGTTCAATATCTAGTCGACTCTCTGTTTAGCTAGTTTGGACAACATTTGGTGCAATATTGAATCATATTTGTTGAATCCCTGTTCTTCCAAACACAGTTGCTGTTTTGCCTCTTTACATTGTCATCCTTTCTCTGTCTGTAAGTCAGATTGTAATTAGGACAGTCAATCAATAAAAAAATGTGATCTGATTACTTCAATGATCAGCTGATGAACTAATCAAGTTAATGACAGTTGATCGTTTATATCAATATTTGCTGAGAAAAGCCCACCGCATGAAGACAGCTGAAGATCATAGGCTTATGTGATAATGGTTCCTCATGTTACCACTGATTGTGCTGTTGGCAGGTGCCATCGGATGACTCAGTGGGCTTGTTGGCGGAGCCTCAGGTGGCCATGTTTTGTGGGAAACTCAACATGCATATCAACATCCAGAGTGGCAAGTGGGAGCCAGATCCAACTGGCACCAAGAGCTGCATCGGCACCAAAGAGGGCATCCTTCAGTACTGCCAAGAGGTAATGAGAGAGAAAAGAGATAAAAAATGAGAATGAGTTCTGCTGCAGTGTCTGTGTTACTTGTCAATAGTTACACAGATTGTAAAACATTATTGTATCGTGACTACTTTAGTCATTAAAGTCAATTATATAATGACAATCACAGTAATTAATAGCCAAGGGCCTTCTGAGTATTACATAAGCACGTCAAGTTCTATTAAGTGGTTGACTCATATGAGTTTTTCAATGGGTGATGATGTTGTTTAGATAGCAGTGTGGACGATAGCCAATACAATGCCAATATACTCTTACCATTCAGAGGTTTGGGGTCAGTAAGAATATTTTTAAAGAAATTAATACTTCTATTCAGCTATGGTATGATCAAAAGTGACAATAAAGACATTTATAATGTTACAAAAGATTTCAATTTTACTGTTTTTTTGAATGGAGAATCTTGAAAATATTTTAACAGCTTTCATAAAAAATATTAAGTAAGGAACAAAATTTTTCAACAATGATAATAACAAAGAGGAAATGTTTCTTGAGCACCAAATTAGTATGATTTCTGACAGAAATAAATTAAAAAAATGTATTTAAATCAAATTAGAAAACACTTCTGTAATAATATTTTAAAATATTACTATTTTAGCTATATTGAATTCAGTCAAATTACACAGTCCTCCTCTTTACACATTCCTTGTCTTACTGTGCAAAGAGAAATGTACAGCCGCAAAGTCTGAGGTTTTGGTTGTTAGGAAAACAGATTGAAAATGTGAAGAGAAACAGTTATTTTTAGGATTAATTGGAATTCATGGAATTTATAGGGACCAATTTTCACTATTAACTAGTTGCTTATTCACATGCCTATTATTAACATGTTGGCTGTTTATTAGTACTTATAAAGCACATATTGTGCATGACCATATTCTACAACCCTAATCCTACCCAATTCTCAAACTTAACAACTACCTTACTAACTATTAATAAGCAGCAAATTAGGAGTTTATTGAGGCAAAAGTCATAGTTAATGGTTTGTTAATGGGGAGAATTGGACCTTAAAATAAAGTGTGACCAAATTTATTAATGCTGACTGGTGATGGGGAAAAAAGTAGTTTAAAAATTAGTTTTCAGCCACAAATTTTCATTTCAGCACATCACTATTATTTATATTTTCCACCTCCTGATATGTATTCTGACTTCCCAATAAATAAAATCAAGGGATCTTTTTTCTCATCGTATAACCTGTTTTACTTGTAAATAGGTCAGACTATGAAAGTAAAAGTGTTTGCCAATGGCTTTTCTGTTTTCTGTTCAACATCATCTGGTAATTTACCCCGTCTTGACTACCACAGGTTTACCCAGACCTCCAGATCACTAACGTAGTGGAGGCCAACCAGCCCGTCAGCATCCAGTACTGGTGCAAAATGGGTCGTCACCAGTGCCGCAGTCACACGCGCATTGTGGTCCCCTACCGCTGCCTGGGTACGTATGCGTGTTTACATAAAGACTATCCTTCAACGTGACGCTTACATCAGAGTACTCCGCCACTCCTGGGGTATTAACCTGGATTTGTGGGACATTAAACTAATGCTTTTACCGTGGCTGTTGTGTGATTTCCTATCATCCTTCTGCATCAGATAAGATGAGATTCATCAAAACACAACCTTTGCTCAGGACATTTTACCCTCCAAGATACATATCAGAAGAAATCTATCTGAGCACCTGGTGAGCAAATGTTTGCTTTTTTTTTTATTAGTTGGGGAGTTCGTCAGCGATGCCCTCCTCGTCCCAGATAAATGCAAGTTCCTGCACCAGGAGCGAATGGACATGTGCGAGAGTCACCTGCACTGGCACACAGTGGCCAAAGAGGTCAGAGGTCACACCACATGAGTTTTAAAGCCACACGGAGCTGTAATTTGTGCCAGAACAAGCCAGATCCAGCACCTATTTTAGTGGATGCCCATCTTACATGCTTCTGATAAGACATTTATGTTAACTAGAAACATCCAAATATATAAATCTTATTTGCATGTTAAATAATGGCGCTAGCAGATTATGATTGAATAGGATGTATAATTCATCTCTAGCCACAAGAGTGTTCTACTTATAACTGTATGATGACTCAGCACCTTATAACTCTCTCGCTTTCGTTCTCGCTCGCTCGTTCCCTGTGGCTGGCCCTCTGCAGTCCTGCGGTGATCGTTCCATGAATCTCCATGACTACGGCATGCTGCTGCCGTGCGGCATCGACCGTTTCCGTGGTGTAGAGTTTGTGTGCTGCCCTGTGGAGGAGCAGGAGGAGTTAGACAGCGAGGAGCAGGAGGAGGCCAACTCAGATGTGTGGTGGGGCGGCGCAGAGGCCGAGTATACTGACGGCAGGTACACAAACACAAGAGGTTCTTCAAAACTCTCTTACTGACAGTCTTTCACTGACTTTTTGTTACAAATGATATTATCAAGAGATTTATAAATTATAAAAATAAATAAAACATTTAAAATAACAGATTTTTTTGCAATTTACTGTGTCCCCCCTTTGCTTTAATAACTGCAGCATTTGAGCTGCATGAACTCATTTACTCAAGTTTGTGTAAAATCTGATGATTATGTTCTCTAGCCTGATTTGGGAAAGATGAAAGGCATCCTCTACAGCAAAAATATATATTCTAAGGGTCTGAATTTATGCTAAATATAAGTTGGAAACAGTGCTAAATATTTAATTGAAAATAAATTCAGTTTTAACTTTCAAATAACAAAATATTTTGCCAAATGTACTTTGAAGAGGCAAGAGAATACATTTCTAACGATGCATAATGAGTAAATGCAAAATATTTTTTCAGTGAATGTTTTGGACAGTATATTTAAATTGAAAATATATGAAGATGGCCAAAAATGTGTGAGGAAATACAAGTAACTTATTGTAAATGTACTTTAAAATTTATATTAATCTAAATATATTTTTGGCTATTTATGTATAATATAATATAATAATACAAATATATCTAATGAAGTGAAATTGAAATATCTAATTATTTTTCCCATATGTGATATTTGTGCTTTAACTGAAGAATATTTAACCAAAATAATATTATAAATTGAAATATTATTAAGATATTATTTTTGCATATGTGATATTTGTGCTTTAACTGAAGAACATTTAACCAACTGAACAAAGTTCACATGATCAGTGTCACCAACTTGTTTGATTAGTGCCTAAGAAATAAATATTTTCCTAAATATTTCACAATCATATTTAATGTTTTTCATGGTTAACATTTTTCACACTCCTATGAATCTATTCATTTTCTGGTTTAAATGATATTCTGAATCCCATATCTTCAGTGTGTAGTTTTAGAATGTATTTGTCATCGTCTTCATACATTTTTTCATCACAGCATACTGAGAGAACAGGCCCCAACCAAACCTGAGCCTGCTATGACTGAGGATGATGAGGATATCAACAATGAGGAAGAGGAAGTCTGGGATAACGATGAAGATGGTGATGGTGAAGATGATGACGATGAGGAAGATGACGATGAAGACACAACTGATGAACAAGACACCAGTGAGCAGACCTCCAACATTGCCATGACAACCACCACCACTACCACAACAGAGTCTATAGAGGAGGTTGTGCGAGGTGAGATTTCTGTATGCATATAGACCATATGTTGACATTATACATTTCAGTGGTACATTTCCAAACATTAGAACTATGAATACTAATGAGCTCATGTGGCATTTCAGGACATAAAGTTTGAATCATCATTGTGTAGTTCCTTAAATGGGCAAAACCTTACATATGAACACTTAAACAAATCCACTGAGTGTCTCTTCCCCATCAGCGGTATGCTGGGCCCCTCCTCGGTCGGGGCCGTGCCATGCCAAGCTATCCCGCTGGTATTTTGTGGTGCAGACGGGCCGATGCACCCCCTTCATGTTTGGGGGCTGCGGGGGTAACCGCAATAACTTTGAATCTGAGGAGTACTGCATGGCTGTCTGCAGCAGCAGTGTGTGTAAGTCCAGACGTCTCCTGAGAGGAAGTTCATCTGCTAACCAGCACATCGTCTCTTTCTCACTTTCTTCGCCTCATTCGTGCCAAACTCACAAGCTCAGCAGATGGCTGGATGCTTTAGCTCGCATGGATTACAGGTCTCTGTGAGGTGACTGTATAGGTAGAGCGTCATGTTCTTTTAGTTTAACCTCCTGCTGACTTTTCTGAGCGCACTGAGCACTCAAACTTTTCTTTAACTCTCCATCTGTGTCTCCTGAATCTACAGAACCATGGTAAAAAAAATATATATTATCATGATCTGATCTACAAATCAGGATTTAAAATAAGTTACAACACTGGTTATAGGGCGCACACACACACAGCTGGATAGATTCCAAATTACATGACAAAAATTGTAGTTAGTACGTTAGTAATTCATTACATTACACGTTTTAGGTAATATAATCGGACTGCTATTTGATTACCTTTAGATTCATTTTGACCTGTTTAAATGTAATATATATATATAAATATATAAATGTTCAAATGAGATTGAATTATAAAAAACAGACAAAAGAGCTTAGTTATAATAATATGTAAATACACTATGAAACTATTTTTTATAAAAGCTTTGTTTCACTTTTATTTTTAATGTTTTTTTATAAAGTTTGTTAAGAGTGCTCAAAACTAAAAAATTATGTTCACAGCTTATACAAGCTTATCTGTTATTACTCATGCATGAAAATCACATAATACTGCATAATACTGAGCTAAGAACAGTTTAACATAAACAAATACCAAAAGTGAGTCGTCCAAAACTTCAGAAGTGTTCATTGGATGATTATTGTCTTTTATTAATAGTCCCACAATGTTCTGGATGCTCTAGAAAGGACAAGAATATTACAGAATGTTACAGAAACTTCTAGAATGTTCCTATCCTTGCAAAAGCAGAATACCTTTAAAAAAATTGATAGATAGATAGATAGATAGATTCAAAAGTATTTAACTACTAGTATTTTTATTTAGATTTTTTTATCTAGATGAAAATGCTCACAATGCTGTAGTTAGTGTTTTTTGTGTGTGTGTCAGCCTCCAGAGGTTTCGATTAGATGCTTACTAATTTGATAGCGTGAATGTTTGTTTGTGCTTTTGTCTGTTTTGAGAACACCTGCATCTCAGTGAGTGTATTTCTTAACCTGCTGAACACTGCATTTCTGTACGTCCCTCCCCCATTCTCTCTCTCCGTTTGCGTTTATCTCTGTGTGTGGGCCAGTGATGAAGCTGTAGTCGGCCTCTGGTCAGACCAGTCTGTGGCAGCGGTTCAGTGGGTGGTTTCCGCTCGGTTAGGCACAATGCTGGTCTCTGTGGGAAAGTGATAGCGGAGCAGCCCTCATCCTGACAGGGCATATTCCTCGCAGCCGGTCTGGCTGTTCCCGCATGCTCGCTGTCAGAAAGTGTCACAGCAGCTTTACAGGAGCTGCTACAGAACATGAAATACAGCTCTCACATGCTCCACACACACACAGCGGCACAAAAACATGTATTTGGACACTTATGCAACACTTAAAATTGTCACTGCATTATAAAATATCAAACCACCTTGCATTTATTTTGTCATTTTGTCAGGTTTAAAATAGTAAAACAGTAAACATACTGTTTAAAATTAAGACATTTGACTTTTACTGGAACATATCTGCACGTCTTTTTAAAATTAAAACTGAAAACTCCTTACTATTTGAATACTTTTAAATTATTGATGCACATTATAATAAATTAGGTTCCGCATATTTATATATATATGTTTTCTACTAAATGCAGTCATATTCATATATTATTAAGTGTCAAAAACATTTTGTGGTCACTGTATATACACAGATGTACCATACTGGATGATTTTCCAGCATGATAGCTCTTTTAACTCTCTGAGCGCACCTAAAATATGCAATATAGCAACCTTTGGCAAAAGCAATCTCACATAAATGTTTCTGTCTCTGCTAACCAATTTTAACCTGCACTTGAACTAGCTGTTCTTTCCCAGGAGTCTTTGCTCTCTTTGCCGTAAGGAAGATTCTCTGGCTCATATATAGCTGAGTTTTGTTTTTTTGGCTTTCACTGAACAAGACTTCTCACTTTCTCTAGTGCCGACCATGGCCCCGAGCCCTGCTGATGCTGTGGATCGTTACCTGGAAGCTCCAGGAGATGTGAATGAGCACACCCACTTCCAGAAGGCAAAGGAGAGCCTGGAGGCCAAACACAGAGAGAAAATGTCAGAGGTGGGAACCTGAGTAGAGTGATACGTTTGCAGTGGGGCAAAGTTCTTTTACAAAAACAGGGTGGTGGTAGTAGGGCTGGACAATAGCGCTAAAAACATTTCGATATATAACATTCAATATGTATGTTTATGTATATGAGTGTGTTTCAATGGTGATTTGTTTTCAATCATAGGAACCATCATTTCAACCCAAAGTTGTAGATTTAAAAAGGTTATTGCACGAAATAGCAAAGTTCAGTTAAAATAATCAATGCTAGTTTTCCACACCATTTTTCACTAAATTAACAAGAGAAAGAAATATATTTAATCATTTTCATTAATATGCACAACAGTTTTTAGTAATAAATAGCTATCTTTATCTACATATGTATATAAAATATTTATATAATATATTTAAAGCATAAAAATGAAACATGGATTCCCGTGAACAGTTTTATTAATGTTGTTGTCTAAATAAAAAGCTAAATCAGAGTTTGAGTAGCAGTAGTAAATTTTATGCTTTAGAGAATTAGAAATTAATTTTAATAAATATCTATCTATTAATCTGTCTATATTAAAATCTGCATTTAACTACTACTAGTTTTAGTCAAATAAATATATTTTGTAATAAAAAGCAACATTTACTTATTTACTACATATATGTTTTACTAAAACATTTAAAACATAATACAAACAACAAATAAATAGCTAAATCAGAGTTTTGAATCAGTTCAGTGAAACTTTGACAGTTTGAAGCAATTCATTAAAATGTATCAACCATTTATTTGGAACTTGACTGCATTTTTGTAAAATAAAATTGTTTAAAAAAACGAAAATATTGTATTTCAAAATATAGTATTAAAGTAGCATTAACAATAAATGAATATGTAGTTAGGTGCAATTATTTATTAATACATTAGTTTTTAATTATTATATTATATTATATTGTGTATTACCGTTGTACATGTCCAAAAAGTACCATGGTAGTACCATGGTTTTTGTTAATAAGTGTTCAGAATTAATTTGATGACTCTGTCCTTCGTTTTCTCATATCTCTGATCAGGTGATGAGAGAATGGGAGGAGGCAGAGAGACAGGCGAAGAATCTTCCTCGTGCTGATAAGAAGACCATAATTCAGGTAGCCTCTCAGCTCTTAATAATTGTGAATGGGATATGTTGGCTGATGATTTAGAAGCAGTGAACGGTGGAAAGTAAACAACATTTATTGATCATATAATATAGCGATTTGTGAATCTGTTATATAAAGCACTTAGCGGGGTTGCGGTTCAAGTGCATTCAGATTTAGCAGTACAGCATACATTAAAGTGGAGGGTGGATTTTCAAGGGGATTGAAAGGCTTGTGGTTTTTTATACTTCAGAATTAAATGGCTGCTGGCTTTGTGTTCATTCGTGTTTCTATAGCGCTTCCAGGAGAAGGTGGAGGCGTTGGAGAAGGAAGCGGCTGGGGAGAGACAGCAGCTGGTAGAAACCCACATGGCACGAGTGGAAGCTCTGCTGAACGACCGTCGCCGTCAGGCTCTGGAAAGCTACCTTAGCGCCCTGCAATCTGACCAGCCTCGGGTATTCACACACAACCATAGTGCTGAACTACAAACAAATTGGCATATGTTGCACAAATGTGTTTACAGTAGTAATTAGTCTCATTTGTTTGCCACAATGTCTCTCATCTGCTAATCTAATTTCTGTGTCATGGATAAATGGCGACCGCTAACCAAGAAAAACCTGTTTTGTCCTGTGTCCCGTCTCATACAGCCTCGACAGGTCCTCAATCTGTTGAAGAAGTACATACGAGCGGAGCAGAAGGACAGGCAGCACACTCTCAAACACTTTGAGCATGTGCGAGAGGTGGATCCCAAGAAGGCATCTCAGATTCGGCCCTTTGTAAGGATGTCAAGCTGTTCTATCCTACTTCATAAAATGTGTTGACACTTCAAACTTAATTTTGACCGCTTGTGCCGATAGGTGATGACCCACCTGCGTGTGATTGAAGAACGCATGAACCAATCCTTGGGGTACCTCTACAAGATGCCACAAGTGGCTAATGAAATCCAGGACCAAGTGGGTGAGTGTGAGGTGGTTTATTTGATCATGTATGGAATGTGTTTTCAAACTGGGAACCACTAAAAGTTTGGGGGAGAATAAAAAAAAAAAAAAAAAAAATGTGAAAAATGTAAAAAAAAAAAATATGCACATAAAACATATCTCTGTTCATCTCTCTTTCTTGCAATACACATACATTACCGTTCAAACGTTTGGGGTCAGTAGGATTTTTTTTAAGTCTTTTATAATCATGAAGGCTGCATTTATTTTAATATATTTTAAAATGTGATTTATTCCTTTGATAGTAAAGTAAATTTTTCAGCAGCCATTACTCCAGTCTTCAGTGTCACATGATCCTTCAGAAATCATTCTAATATGCTGATTTTGGGGCTCAAGAAACATTTATTATTATTATTATAATTTTTGAAAATATTAGTGATGTTTAATATTTTTATGAGAAACCTGATACTTTTTTCAAGATTCTTTTATGAATATAAAGTTCAAAAGAACAGCATTGTTTTGAAATAGAAATCTTTACAATAGAATGTCTTTACTATCACTTTTGATACATTTAATGCATCCTTGAATTTTGAAAATGTGAATTTCGGGGGGAAAAAAACTTTTTTCTCAGCAGCATTTTCTGTAAATGTAACTGCGTGGAAATTATATTTACTACAAAACATGCTATACTGTTATAAAACATGCTATTAAAATTAGTACTGTCAACCGATTAATCGCATCCAAAATCAAAGCTTTTGTTTACATAATATATGTGTGTGTACGGTGTATATTTATTATGTATATATAAATACACACACATGCATGTATATATTTAAGAAAAGTGTTAAGTTTTTATATTAAATATATTTATATATGATATAATTTATATGAATATAAATATATACATGTAAATATATGCTGTATGTGTATATATGTGTATACACAGTACACACACATATATTATGTAAACAAAAATGCGATTAATCGTTTGACAGCACTAATTAAAATGTTTGAACCTGTTTTAACAAGTGTTGAAAACCCTTGATTAAGGTCTCTCATCCTTTTCTCCAGCTTTGCTGATTCAGCGTGACCAGGCTGAAGTCACACAACAGTTGTCGTCTCTCCAGAGTAAGATGAGGGTGAGCTATGGGAACGACGCCCTGATGCCCGACCTGCCTGACAGCACCACCCCC
The DNA here is from genome assembly GCA_027422415.1 of Schizothorax lantsangensis. Classification (NCBI taxonomy): domain Eukaryota; kingdom Metazoa; phylum Chordata; class Actinopteri; order Cypriniformes; family Cyprinidae; genus Schizothorax; species Schizothorax lantsangensis. The sequence goes on along the minus strand of CM049848.1, from coordinate 26,278,819 downwards.
CTGGACACCCTGCCACCGGAGCAGGACGGCCTGGGCTTCATCCACCCCGAAAGCTTTAACCAGGCCAACACTGACAACCATGGTAAACATTTGCACACTGAATGCTGTAACTGAACTGACGACTTTTAAAAGGCCCATTTTCATGATCACCATAAACCGATTATAGAGTAACCAGTAATATACAACTATATACTGCTGTTCAAAAGTTCAGGGTCATTGAGATTTTTTTTTCATTAAATAATGATCGAATGTGACCGTAAAGACATTTATAATTAGTGCTTTCAAACGATTAATCGCGATTAATCGCATCCAGAATAAAAGTTTTTGTTTACATAATATGTGTGTACTGTGTATATTTATTATGTACATATAAATACACACACTTGCATGTATATATTTAAGAAAAATATTTTATGTTTATATATTAATGAATATATATAAATATATACACGTAAAATACATGTAAATATTTTCAAAATATATGCTGTATGTGTGTCTTTATATCTACATAATAAATATACAGAGTACACACACATATATTATGTAAATGAAAACTTATTTTGGATGCGATTAATCGCGATTAATCATTTGACAGCACTATTTATAATGTTTCAAAAGATTTCTGTTTCAAATAAATGCTGTTCTTTTGAACTTTCTAGTCATCAAAGAATCATGAAAAAAAGGAGCACAAAGGTTTCCAATACTGATAATTATTAGAACTGTATCTAAAGCACGCAATCAGCATATCAGAATGATTTCTGAAGTATCATGTGACTAAAGACTGGAGTAATGACTGCTGAAAATTCTGCTTTACAATCACAGGATAAAGTACATTTTAAAATACATTAAAATAGTAAACAGTTTTATTAAATGCTAATAATATTTAACTTTTTTTTACTGCTTTTACTATATTTCTGATCAAATAAATGCAGCCTTGCTAAGCATAAATCCTTTAAAAATCTTCCCAACCCCAAACATTCGAACAGTAGTGGAAATAATACAGAAACCTTATATTGTTTCTGAAAATCTTTTTTTGTCTTGTTCAGTTGAACCTGTAGATGCCCGTCCAATTCCAGATAGGGGTCTGCCTACGAGACCCGGTAAGTGTGTATATGTTATTTTCACCCATTGCTTTGTTTAATATCATATGTCTAATTGTTATGTTCATATGTGTGGTTGGTTTTAGAGATTCCAAAGGTTCGGCTGGACATTGAGGAAAGGCACAACGCTGGTTATGATGTTCGTGACAAGAGACTGGTACAACAGTTTACACAAATATTATCTAAAAAATATATAGAGATAAAATATGTATCTAATATTTCATATTATAAAAAGTAATAATTGTGTTTGTTGAATCAGATGTTCCTTGCAGAAGACATGGGCTCTAATAAGGGGGCAATCATTGGGCTGATGGTGGGTGGAGTTGTCATCGCTACTGTGATTGTAATCACTCTTGTTATGCTAAGGAAGAAGCAGTACACTTCCATTCACCATGGAGTTATTGAGGTGAGGCACAACATATTATAAACATATGAAGACTTCAGATGCAAAAACCGTCAGACATTTTTGAAAATAAGGCACTCAATAACTGACTAATAACCTTTTCTTTGCCATTAAAGTGAAATTACTTAATAAAAACATAGGTGCCTGATAAAAATGTTCATTTAAAAGAAAATCTCTCAGACAGACTTTTTAGCATATGAAGTCTTCATATCTTTCCATGGCCATGGGAGTAATACAAAATATTACCGGTATATTATAATAAAAATATTAAAAGAAATATCTGCCGCCAGCTCTAAAATATTTCATCAGCTAGAAATTGCTCTTTCTGAGTGCAGCGTTTTTAAAATGATTTAAAAATCATTACCCATATGGAAAAAAATCTACATTCTACAATCTACAAATATATATTTTAAATGTATTTCAAAATATACATTAAAAATATATTCTCTACAAATATATTTTGCCAGTTTTAAATATATAAAAATATTTTTTTAAACAATTAAAAAAAAATTCAGTATATTTCAATCCAAGGAAATACATTCATATATCAAGTTTGAAAAAAAACATTGTTGTCTATAACATGTGAATAAAAATCTAAATACTTTACAATACAATATTACAGTATAAAAAATTTTAAAATAAATCTAGTTTTGATATCTAGTAGGTTATTCCATCCACATATGCATTTAGCTTAAATGTAGGCTACTCTAAGATTATTAGGATTTTGATGCTCAAAGTATATATTTATTTGCCATATGTGTATCTACTAATCATGACGGTCTGAAAAAAGGTAATGGAAATTCATCAATCTAAAGGAATAAACTATTAAAAATAATTTTCACTTAGTTAAATAAAGCTGAAATAAAATATAGTTTTATTTAACCCTAACCCTAATAAAAAGCACATCAAATTACTGAAACTTTTACGTTAAAATAAAAAAAAACAGAACTATAAAAGTAAAGGGTCAAATTAGTAAAAGTTCTAAATAATGAATACTAATAGTATATAAATAAACACTGCTGGGAATCTTAGTCTAGGTCTGAGCAAACACTTTTAATCACAACCTGTTTTTTCTGTGTCAGGTGGATGCAGCGGTGACCCCTGAGGAACGTCATCTCTCTAAGATGCAGCAGAACGGCTATGAGAACCCCACCTACAAGTTCTTCGAGCAGATGCAGAACTAAAGAACCACGTCAGATCCCCACACTCCCCATCACCATCACCACCATCACCCCACTGCATCAGGACAGAGAATGCAGACTGATCCCTCATACACGCTATCGCTCAGCTCTGTCACCATGGAGATGAGAGTGGCTTCCATCACCTGACCATTTCATCCAATCAAACGAGCGCTCACTCAGTTTGCACAGAAGAGTGATGTGTCATTGCCGCCCATCCAGCCATCTGTCAGTACGATGATCCATCTGTGCGCTCCCATCCCTGTCCATCACAGCACTGTGTGGTGAACGAGCCGTTCTCTTTGCCCCTGCTTTCCTTCTTACCCATGATCCTCTAAACCATCTAGAGTTTTTTTCTCTCCGCTCACTCGCGACCATTTTTGTTCCCCCTCCAGAACTTCTTTAAGCACTTACATCTCCTCCTCTTTTGTTTGCACGTTTCCTTCCTCCTTCTCCTTCCTTCCTTTTTCCTGGGCACTCAGATGATGCAGTGCTGTGTTTGGCTACACGAGGCTCCAACCGCAAACAACCAGATGCCGAATAATGTACTCGTTGTTAAACTTTCCCTTCAGGTTTATTTTCTGGAAAAAATAAAATGCAAAAAAATATATATGAAAAAAATCCATACGTTAAAAAAAAGTAAAAACAAACAAAAAACATTTACAGAGATAAGAAATGAATGTTTGTTTTTATTTTGTGTGTAATATGTATTGAATTAAGGCAGAAACTAGCTGTATCTATATAGTGCATGGCAATTTTAACAGAGAGACGGTTTCTGGATACAGGCGCAGACTTTGACCTCTCTCTCATGTAGAGATTTTAGCTGGATTGTACATTTTATTGTCTTCTTGTGATCACATTTTAAATAAGTGAAAAATATCTGCTTGGCTACATCGTCACAGGGACATGCTTTAATCGAAGTGTGCTTTTTCTTTCTTTTGGACCATGCCACGCACACTTAAATGGTTGCATGGGGCTGGAAAAAGATGTATGTATTGTATTATGAAGTGTAATATTAGCCCACATTTTGGTTCGTTAACGTTTTGAACACGCTTTGTTTTTTTGGGAAGGGTCTAGGCCCTTTTTGCCTCATGAAGTTTTATTCCAGGTCAGGATTTGGTATGGGGCCGGGATTAGGGAAGGGAGGTATGGAGTGGTGGTGGGATTTTGCTTCAGAAATAGCCACCATTTTCAGATTGTGTGATTTTTGTCCCACTTTCCCCTCTTTGTATTTCCCCAGTGTCTGTGATATTCACGAACACATTTTGGGACAGAAACACCTCACCTTCTCCCCCTTTTATTGTTTCACTGAAGTATCTCATAGCACCTTACAGGCCAGAGCAGGTAGGGAGGAACGGGTAGATATGACATATAAATGTAACGCAGTCTTTTGAAATGACCTCTCAAGAGTTATTTTAAAAGTGCCACGACGTTGAAGGAAATTGTGAATTATTGTAAAATACATTGTATGAGACACACAGCCATTAAACGAGTCAAACATTGTGCAGTTATGTCACAGTGCACACTGCTCATTACGTTCCTGTATAGAATTACCTTAGCTCTAAAATCTGGTGTTGTGCTGATTAGTGGATACTCTGAGGTGAGTGTCTGTGGTCAGTAGGGAACAAAGAAAGCTCTTTCTGTGACTTTTTCCTTCAGTATCTATTCAAACCATTGGCTTAGAAGGGGAAAAGCTTTCTACAACACTGTAACCCATGAATAAAGTTTTGAATGTACATACAAACTCCTTGTGATGTGTTGCTTGCTGCACAAAACAAGATAGAAACAAAGGGTGTGTTTGATTGTTGCAGCATTATGCAAGACTCGGGCAATTCAAAAACCAACTGTCTCTTTATTGCCCTCTGGTGGACAGTAGAAAGTACCTCACCTTGAGGGAATTGGACACTCAAAAATAAAAAAGAAAAGATCCTTTACAAATGGAAAATATCAAAATACACTGCCCACGTGGCTATCAAAAACATAGAGTATATACAATGGAAATATAGCCGATGCTACCCTGCAGTCAGAGAGCAAGCGTACAAAAACAAAGCTCATACGTGATCTGTCTCACATCCACACATACACTCGCTCTCTAAGCATCTTAGGGACACACAGACATACATACACACTCGTAACAAAGCGCACATCTGCTTACAAACCCGCTGTTTCCCACCCTGCCCAAAGTCAAATGTTTAACCCGGATTCCTCTCATCTTAAACGTGTCTCCTGATTGGCTGGGAGTAACAAGCCACTCCCTCCTCAACTGTTTTTCTCTAAAGCTGCTGCAGCCAGAGTGACTGTGGTGACGGGCTGGCCGAGGCTGTGCAGCTGCACCCGAGCGAGTTTCTTCTGTTCACACTCCGTAACCAGGCTGTTGAGCTCTGCGGCGCTGTATCCGATCAGAGTCCTCAGGTCGCACACAAACTTGTAGACAAAGCGCTTGCCCTGCACTTTACTGATCATGTCTCCGTCATAGTAGTATCTGTTTAGATTAGACAAGATTGATGGAGAGAGTTAGTTTTCTTGTTGAAGTGTTAAGCAAACAGCAAATAACTCCCGAATACTAGCTACATCCCTCCAAAAGCACCTAAACTAGAGAGGGGGAATGATGCACTCGCACCTGAGAGCTCTGCTTAGCTTCTCGTAGTTCATGGTGGGCTTGTTCTTGCGCTGGCCCCATTTCTGAGCTACCAGCTCAGGCTGATTGAGTTTGAACTCGCCCTCCTCTCCCACCCAGGAAATGCAGTCCCGAGAGTCCTTATCTGTCAGCAGCTCCAGGAGAAACTGCCACAGCTGAATCTGACCGTTGTTACCTGAGAGGACATACAGCACAATCATAAACAATTCTACAATCATTTATCACTGTTTTGCATATATGATATGATCATTCTTGTTTGTCTTAGTATGTTTTTTTTTGGCAAAATTAAGAATTTAAGGAATGACTCCCAATTAATTCATGGGAACCACCAAAGTAGGACAAGAAGACGTAAATAATACTGTTCCACCATACACCATAAAATGAAAGACAACATTAGATTTTAATAACATCCAACATTTGACCAATATGTACACTACCATTAAAACGTTGAAGGGTAAGTAAGATTTGTTTCTTTTTCTTAAAGGGGTCATATGATGCGATTTCAAGTTTTCCTTTCTCTTTGGAGTGTTACAAGCTGATTGTGCAAAGATAAGACTAAAGTCTCAAAACCAAAGACATATTCTTTATCAAAGTTAAAACTCTGCCACGCCCCCCTAAAAAGGCTCAATCAAACACGCCCCCACATGTCTACATCACGATGTGGAAATATTTGCTTAATGCCGCCCAAATGTTCACGCAAAGAAAGAAGGCGTGGTTTCAGTAACTGCAGTAGTGTTGAAGCAGCCGTGTCAGGGAGACACTGTGTGTTTCTATGCGAAAGCTAAAGCACTTTATTTGGCCTTCTGAAAGTAGATGCATTTAGGAATCATTAAGATTACTTGCAACAGAACAGCACAACCCAGATGTTATCACAACGCATTTTATGGACGACCGTTTTGTGAACCTAGGAGAGGAGGTAATTCTGACTTTGCTATGACAATCTGGCACTTCTGAATCAGCGACTGTACGTTTTGTTATTAGTTTAAGTGTTTGCTATTGACTGTTCAAATGCAGAGTTTTGCGCATCGTGTGTGCGTGTGTGTGTGTGTGCGTGAGAGAGAGAGAGAGAGAGAGTCACATCACAGCGTCGTGTGTGTGTGTGAGAGAGGGAGACACGGTCACATCACAACCGAGGCTTGTGTGCAAACACATACGAGCTTCATCACTGTGTCTGTCACACGACTCTGTTCCTCTTTCGGGCTTGAATTGATGGTAAAACTAACGACATTACTAACTTGTCTTTACATTTATTTTGAAAGCTAAAGCTCGCGATTATGGAAAGGGGCGTTACATTTCCTACGATTGCTTGTGGTGTTTGGCCAATCACAATGCACTGTGCCAGTTGGCCAATCAGAGCAGACTGCGCTTGTCGGAAGGAGGGACTTTGTAGAAAACGAAGAGTTTGAGAGAGGCGGGGCATAGAGGACCTACAATAATGTACAGTATTTGAAAAATAATGTGTTTTTTGAATATTAAAGCATGTCAACATATTCTGTTACACCAAATACACAAAATAATGATCTTTAAAAAAAGCATCATATGACCCCGCATTAGTCTCATATGATCTTTCAGAAATCATTCTAATATGCTAATTTGGTGCTCAATTATTATTTATTTTTTTATTAATGATGAAAACAGCTGTGCTACTCGTTCTGTGATACATTTCTTGATTCTTTGAGGAAAACAATTTTAATAGAACAACTTTTATTTGAAATACAATTTTGTTTTATATATAATGCAGAAGTCTTTACTGTCACTTTTGGGCGTTTTAATGTGCCCTTTCTGAATAAAAGTATTCACTTCCCATTATACTGGCCCTATACTTTAGAACAGTAAATTACAAATTAAAAAAAGAAATATTGATATCATCATCAATATTACATGATATAATCTAATATATTGCAAATAACTAAATGTAATTTATACTGATTATTAAAAACTACATTTACACCACTTACATGCATTTATTTCAAATAAACATGATACTATTGATAAACCAGAGCTTGTACACATGATATTTGTTTGTATGTACCTGTGCGGTTGCCAGGGGAGCTGCGCTCCTCTCCTGAGATACGGGGGGTTCGGGATGTTTTGTTGTGCTTCATCACCTTAATGGCTGTGGGTGTGGCCTGCTGCACAGGGGCAGGAATGATCTGCACAGCTGGAGAATATCAAGAAACTGTGTTACCCAGAAGACCAACACATGCTCCTTTCATCGAAAAGCTTAAGTGTTGCCTAGAGACACAAACTACCCTTTAAGCAAGTCATGTGCATGTTATACAAAAAGTGTTATTCAAGAAGGTACTCAAAAGGTGCTTTTGTTTATAAAATGGAGCAGAAGCAACTGCAAAAACAGACAAGATTCAGAATCTACTGATACTCACGTTGATCAATGGTGACTGTTGCTTCCTGACCCTGATCCTGACTCGCAAGTACATCTGAACAGAGAATTAAAGAGATTGAAAACAAGCTAAAGATATTGTGACAGAGAAGGTTTTGTGGGAGAACACACACCACACGCACTTTCTTTCATTTGCGAAACTTACACTTGCGTAGAAGCTCCAGGTGGCTCCACAGGATCTCTCCGCTGGGCACTCTCTGGAGGAACTCCTCCTGGCTAAATCCACAGAGCTGCCGGCCGGGAATGTGAATGCCACCCACCTCCATTTCCTCAATGCCGAACTCTTTCATAACCCAAACTGCCCAGTGGATCACCTGATCTGCTGTCCACTGCACCGGGTCTGACAAACAGACACTCATTGCTCATTAAACGATACTGCTACAGACAATGGAAGTACAAATGCACAGATCTGACAATGAAAATCTATTGCAGCATTTACTGAATTTAATATTTTAAATACAATAATAGAAAGTGTATTTCGTTCATTTCTTTACCCCCCCCAAAAAACAAACTATTCCTGACTTCTTGCAGATGTGAACTTGAAATGAGTTGTAACAAAATAAATAAACTGTGATTTCTTTTACAATTCATTGTAGGGCTGGGCGATATATCTCATGCGATATGCATGCGCATCTCGTCAGTAAAGCCGGCTCCTTGATTAGCGGTTAATCTCCATCACCTGTTTTCAAATGGAGCAGCATTTAATACACAGAGCCGTAGATCACTGACAAGCGACGCAATATCGCTTTCATAATCGCAGATGAATCGCCTTCGATATGAACGTGATATTGCGTCGCTTGTCAGTGATCTATGGCTCTGTGTATTAAATGCTGCTCCATTTGAAAACAGGTGATGGAGATTAACCGCTAATCAAGGAGCCGGCTTTACTGACGAGATGCGCATGCATATCGCATGAGATATATCGCCCAGCCCTAATTCATTGTCATTTCAGGTTTCATGATGCATTAAATTATGTAGTAGAAATGCATACACTACTGTGCAAAAGTTGGGGGTCTGTAAGATTTTTTTTTAAGAAATTCAGCAATTCAGACACATTAAATTGATTAAAGGGGTCATCGGATGCCCATTTTCCACAAGTTAATATGATTCTTTAGGGTCTTAATGAAAAGTCTATAACATACTTTGGTTAAAATTTCTTAATGGTACTGTAAAACAACACCCTTTTTACCTTGTCAAAATCAGCTCTGCAGACATCAACCTGTTTTGTTGCATGTTGCCTTAAATGCAAATGAGCTCTGCTGCCCCCGCCCCTCTCTTCTGTGGGGTGACGAGCCGTGCTCTGAGATACTGTTAACTTTAGCCGCGAAACTTACTAACTAGCACATTAATAGGAAAGGTGATTGCAAAGATTCATAAAAAAAACCTTACACTCACTTCTGCTCTAGGTGAAGCTGGATCACGAATGATTCGCGTGAACAGACTCATTTAGGTAGATTGGGAGTAGGGTTGAACGACTTTGGAAAATAATTTAATTGCGATTTTTTTTTACCAATATTGCGATTTAATATGCGATTATTTTTTAAAGCTATTTATATTCTGTATTATTCAACAAAGACAAGCAATAAATAATTGTATAGTATGCAGTGTTGGGCACGTTACTTTAAAAAAGTAATTCGTTATATTACTAGTTACTTCTCACAAATAGTAACTGAGTTACATCATTATAAAAGAAACTAATTACCAGGGAAAGTAACTATTGTTACTTTTTTTTAAAAATGTTCAAATATGTCAAATAACTTGGATGTCCCCAATATTAAATGAATGAAATGGACACTAAATAGAATACAGCCACTACCAGAGAAACCGGCCGTTCTTAAAAGCTGAAGAATTCCAAAGTTATTTTGACAGGAAAATACAACAAAGGATATCGTTTACACGTAGCGCGTCAATTCTGCATGTTATGTAAGACCCATGGACTTGACGAAAACAACCCGCGGCAAACTGCGGACTTGGCAACATAGCGTGCCAACTTGATGCTTCCTCTGAAGACTGCTTAGATGTGTTCGACTTGAAGCAGCGCTGCTGGCCGATCGGTGTGTGTGTCATCAAAGTACTGCTAGAGCTATAAGAGAGTGGACGTCTCCTGTATGCTTTCTCTCGCCGTACTTTACTCCTACTCTCGCGTGTCACGTGACAGTGTAATCGCAGCCTCTGCGGTTGAAAAATCGCAAATATTATCGCAAATGCAATTAATCGTTCAGCCCTAATTGGGAGGCACATTCCCTTCATAAACAAAAGTAATCCACTGCGTCTTCAGCGGCTCAGATGTCGCGAGTAAATGACAACTGCTATGTTCATTATTACATCCAACAACAAAACACCTCAATCACTTAGGAGCCATTCTTGTCTACATCTGCTCCGGCGTCGAAACAATGGCGGTCGGACTGTTACAGCTCACTCAGGACGGGTCTAAGGTAAGACGGCCTTGTCAATCAACGATCGTTGGAGTGACCTTGGTCCGTTTGACTATACACAGACAAGAAGCTGAGAATGGCTTGATTTGAAAAAGGGGATATTATTTATAGAGATTAAATAAAAAACACTGCCAACACACATTTATGTTCAAACAACATGTAAAAGTAAATTTTGCATCCGATGATGCCTTTAAGGTGACAGTAAAAACACTCACAATGTAACAAAAGATTTATACTCCATACAAATGCTGTTCTTTTTAACCTTCCAATCATCAAAAAATCAAAAAAAAAAATTATCATCATGATTTCCACAAAAAATTTCAACTGATAATAATAAGAAATGTTTCTTGAACACCAAATGAGCATATTAGAATGATTTATGAAAGATCATGTGACACTGAAGACTGGAGTAATGATACTGAAAATTCAGCTTTGCCATCACAGGAATAAATTACATTTTAAAATATAATGAAACAGAAAACATATTTCACAGTACTGTTTTTACTGTATCTTTGTTTAAATAAATGCAGCCTTGATGAGCATAAGATACTCTCTTACAGACTGCAAACTTCTGAACAGTAGTGTATTTGTAATAATATAGTACTCATCATATGTACCAACACTCTTCTACAAAATCCATCAAATATTTAGATTTAACTCTGAAACATGTTAATATCAATGGAACACTCACCATAGGGAATGTTCAGTCGAACCTGCTCCTTGCGGTATCCTTCCAATGCGGCTGCCCAGCGGGTCACCTGCTCTGAAGTCTCATCAGGAATGCCGGCTCGCTCCACCTCAATCACGTGTCCATCCTCCACCAAATGGGCTTCCTCGCCAGCAGCCGCGTCTGGATCAATCACCACCTCCACAGTCTCCACTGGCTTCACAATCTCCAGAATATTCAATTTCTCTTCACCTAAAACAGACCACAAATGCACAAGCAAGTCAAGTTTATGTTTTATTATTGCTGTAAATTGGTAGTTGTAGCATAGCTTTTTAATGAGGATTTATCTTATTATTTACTTTATATAAAATATATAAGGGAAACTATCTCTTATGTAGCTGCTAATTTCATTTGAAGTTTTTCACTATTTTTAATCATGTTTTGCCATCCCTAATTAATTTTAAATGGTCCTTCCTTGGTGTGATTATGTTTTGAAAGTGCAAATACTCATGTAGTCTCTCAATTATTATGAGCTCGTAAAAGCTGCATGCATAATTACAAAAGAATTAGCAAAGTGCTGTTTAAAACAGCACGTCACCCCACAGGACACGTCAACTACCCAAATATTTTAATTTGTCTGAAGGGCATGTTGAGATTTGTCCAACAGCAATATGAGATCATTGTAAACTGTTACCCTGTTTTGTGACAATCTGCACACTGAGCTGTACTGTGCCATCTGTCTTCACTCCTTGATCGAACAGGCTGTGATCAGGATGCAACTACATGAGGAAAGGAGCAGAGACAAGGAGTGAAGAGCTTAGCCCATGAATACAATGAGTGCACTCAAATAAGATTACATTAATATAGAAGCACATACTAGGATGTCCTGCAGACAAATGTCATATCCATCCAGCAGGACCTGAAGACGAGGCTCCAGTAACTTCTTCAGGTTACCGATCGGCTCATTGATGTCAATGTCTTGAGTAATCAGTTCAGCTGCTGTGATGGTTTGCTCCTCAATCCTGACATTTGGTCACATGAAAAAGATAATTTCATACGTACAAGATACACATTGCACAATGAGATGATTCCTCTAAACACATCAAACAGAGAAGGAAAAAAAGGAAGAGAAAGAGAAAAGGCACTTACCCTTCCTCTAGACACTCCTGTTTCTCCCTACCATCAATCTCAATTTCAATCATCTCCTCTGTCTCACTTTTTGACATCCCTTCAACTCCTTGTCCAACTATAAAGCAAATACATACAAATATATATATATATTGCAATTACTCACAACTAACACTTTAAGGTCTCATTTGTTAACATTGGTTGAAGCATTAGCTAACATTAAGTAACAATGAGCATTTGTTACATTTGAATTTTTTAAAGCATTTATTAATATTTTTTGTTGGTTTATATAAATACAACCGTTCATTGTTTGTACATGTTAGTTCACAGTGCAACATATTTGATTTTTAAAATGTATTAATAAATGTTGAACAGTAACTAAGATTAATAAATGCTGCAGTAGTATTGTTAATTGTTAGTTCATAGTAACAAATAATACCTTATTGCAAAGTGTTACCTACTTATATACTTCAAAATAAAAAATAGAATATTTAATTTTACATTATTTTTAGCATTTTGATGAACACAAAGTTATACAAAACATATAAATGTGCTTCAAAGTCACCAAATGTTCAGATTAACGCACTCCTGCGGTCTAAGAAGTCTCTGAAGTCCAATAAACACTCACGCAACACCGAGGCTTTGCTTGAGTACAGGCCCACCACGGTATTTTCCCCACATTAGCACTCTTATTAAATACAGGAGACGTATTATTCAATAAATATGCCCTCCATTTGGTCAATCCGTTTATTATTTTCGTGTATGGGTTTGAACGCAATATTTTATTAATATAATTTCCACTGGCGACTGGGTGGGAAGACGACGCGCGAATCGATACAAACGCAGTTGCCATGTTGGAATGCTTTTGGGTTTCGTAATATAAGCGCAAATTTGGGCGACTTTTTAAAACTTCTGAAACTTTCAGGGGTAGCTACACATCAAGACTTTTGATTCTGGAAAGTTAAAACGGAAATGGAAGAAACGGAAACAAAACAAGAGAAGGGCAGATGTAAAAGCAGCCGGAAATCCTGGCCGAAGTCACGGCGGCTGACAGACTTCCGAAAACAGCCGTGCGCCTGAAGAAACATCACGGTGTTTAATTATGCGCTTCGTGCGGAATATAATGTCTACGGCAAGTACAATCACGGATGGAATATGTATATATACCTGGCCTCTTTGTTAGCTGCTTAGCTTATGCAGACGAAAGACACGCCTGGTTGAACTGAATATCTGCTCGCGCTGACAGCTTGCGCTAACTTTTACGAAAAGTCGCGCTTTGTTTTTCACGACGGATTTATAAGCGTCGACAACATATTTCGATGGAAACTGATATATTTTAAATTATCCAGATTAAACGTTTACCTACTGCTTGTCGGACGTGAGAGGGCAGGCTTACAGTCAGTTCTGTTAGCACTCCAGCTAGCTCAGTTTCCCCTTAGGATGCTAACAGTTAGCTGGCGCAGAAAGCGGGAAAACTGACTCGCTTATAACCTCACACATATGCAACATTCTCATTGTTGTCCTCGTTTATCTCAGGTGAATTAGCGTTGCGGCCAAACGTACCTCTTTATCCCGTTCAGTAAGTGCTGTGCTGGAGTTTTTGCGCACTAAAGCTGGGTGTCAGAGGCTATAGTTTAGTGTGTGCTAATAAGTTGAGTGAATGTTCATGCTGGTTTTTGGTCAACATTGCATTGGGGGCGGGGATGAGCAGGAGGCCTGGCTGCCCACTGACAGCAACATATACTCCCCACTCTGTGCAGTTTTAAACTATATATCATAATCTATAAAGGTATTTAGTTATTTTTGCTAAATAATAGCCAGCAGCAGATAACGGAAGGTGTTGTCTTTAACAGTAACGTTACCTTAAGTGTGAAAATCGACGCATTATTTGATACTTAATGTAAATACATATTTATACGTCTTCTTTTATTCACTCATATGTTTATTTGTATTTTTATGTTTATTATCTTGTTACATATGTATGTACCCCAGAGCTCATGGAAACCTCAACAAATTTTGTTTGTGCACTTAATAAAGCGCATTTTATTCTTGAGTGTTTTTTCTTTCTGAAGGACATTACAGTGCTGTGACTTTTTAAGTAATTTTATGTTTCAAGAAATGTCCCACTGTTTTTGGATGTGACCATTAACTGCCTTGAAGCCAATGAATAAATAAACTTGGAAATTTAAACTGATTTGGGCATTATTTAACATTGAAAGTATATGCTACAGTCACTTAATCTGTGTAAAAAGAGGAATCAGTATTGCAGTGGAAGTGTGGATTTTGCATTTACTTTATTTTACATATCAACTAATGTAACAGAAGGCCAAAACATTTATTATTTTAGACACTGTTGGTTGATTTGAGCCACATATGAGCTAAACCAAATAGTTAAATAAGCTCAGACACATGGTTGTAAAAGGAATGGTTTGCTCAAAAATTAAAATTGTCATTAACACACCTTTGGGGGAAGTCGTGGCCTAATGGTTAGAGTTGGACTCGTAATCCAAAGGTTGCGAGTTTGAGTCTCGGGCAGGCAGGAATTGTAGGTGGGGGGAGTGAATGTACAGCGCTCTCTCCACCTCAATACCACGACTGAGGTGCCCTTGAGCAAGACACCGAACCCCCAACTGCTCCGGGTGTGTGTTCACGGTGTGTGTGCACTTTGGATGGGTTAAATGCACAGCACAAATTCCGAGTATGGGTCACCATACTTGGCCGTATGTCACTTTCACTAAATGTTGTTCCATACCTGTATAGCTTTGTTTCTTCTTTGGAAAATAAAGTATATTTTCATAAATGTCATAGAACATCAAATCTTTTTGGGTGAACTATTCCTTTAATAAACAAATTCAATTTAATTTAGAAATACCCATAATTAGACAACAGATGATACTTCTGAATGAAACATGTAGAAACAAGTCAAGGTGCCTGTGATTCATTTCTACTAAACATTGATTGTATGATGACTAAAAGACTTTCTGAGAGACATCCTGAGACAAGACAAGCTTGTTTCTGCTGAAATCAAGTGGACCATCACATCTGTAGTTGGGCCTGTATGCTCAGTGGCTTAATGATTGAAACCATAATAAAAAGAAATAGTGCAACATTTACAATCTCTACTCTAGGTTGTGAGAAGTCAAACAGATATGAGACAATTAGAATGCTACACGGTATCTAAAAATAAATGAATACTCTTGAATTGAAAAATAAAAGCTTTTTACAGTAGTACAAAAGAAACAGCAGAGATTAACCATAATTGTGGGTCTGTTGTAGATGGACCTCAACACCAGGGGGCGTGTTTTCTGCTCTGATAGGCCATCAGAGCAAATCATAGACATATATAAGTGCACTTGATGTAAGATATGGTTCTCGAGACTTCGAGGTCACTTAAATTCACATCTTTTAGCACAGCGCTATCCAGTATGTGCATGCTCTTCATAGTACAAAGGATTGTGTATGTTTGTAGTGTCTCGGCTGAGGAGAGAGATGAACAATGGGATGAAGACTAGTCATTATTATAAAGAAAAATCTCTACAGTGACATTACTATAATGTTTGACTAGTGAGTTAGCAATAGGAAACTTAAAGACTTACGTCTGGAGGGTTATGGCTTGTCTTTGTTCTGCTGAAAAGTGAAAAGAAAGAACCGTTTTGTTCCTAATGGTCAGTTACGTATTATTATTATAGGTTAGAGCACATTAAAAATACTGCATAAGACGTACCTTTGTTTAGTCTCTCTTTTATTCTCTGTTGGTAAATTTGAGATTAATGTTAGTGTTCAAAGTTAAATAGGCTATTTAGATTGTGTTTGAGTAAATGGTACTCACTGCGGCAGCAACGACAGCACCCTCTTCTGCAGCAAAGACAGATGGCAACACAGCATGAGAGGAGGAACAGGAACGCTCCCACTTCTATGGCTATAACTATTGTCATGTTCAGCTCAACTGCAACAGAGCAAGTCAAACAGATATTCATTTACACTCTGTCCAGTTATGTTAGTCAAGGGTGTTGAGGCAAATCTAATTCAGTTTTCCACCATCGCTCTAGCCTTTTGACTTAAACCTCATGTTTTGTTTGGCATCTAAGCAACTATGACTAATGTGTTTTTGCGGTGGTCAAAATGACCCCAAACAGAAACAACATTACTAGAATAGCATTCAAAGGTTTGAGGTGATACATTTTGTTGAAGGAAGAACTGTAATATTGTGAAATATTACAAGTTACAATAACTAGTGTCAAGAAACATTTCTGATTATTATCAATGTTGAAAGCAGCTGTGCTGCTTAATATTTTTATGGAAACAGTGATGCATTTATACAATAATCTCACTTTTTGATCATTTTATCCTCGCTAAATAAAAGTATTAATTTCTTTCCCCAAAAAAATCCAACTGAACCCAGATGCCAGTCACAAATTTTTGAAAAGCACAAGTCTACTTTGTGGTAAAACAGAGGAACATATAAGGAAATATAATTGCCATTAATTTTTAACTCTTGGTCCCCAAACAAAACAGTTTAGTCAACCTCAACCGAACATAAGGGTTTTTCTGCTAGTGTTGAAAAATTCAACTCTGTTACAGTACTTCAAAACATCAAGAAAATTAATTTCCCATGATGTGGACTCTTTAAAATTACCAAACTGAACTTGACTTACATTCAGATATCTTCATATGCCGTCCTGCACAACTTTTGGGTGCCCCCACCCCATTAGAGGCCTCACATCGATACTGACCCTCATCAGATTTTGACACTGCCTTGAACTTCTGCTCAAAAGCAAAGGAAAAGAAAATCATACTTGAATGTCATGAAAGCATCAAAGCCAAACAAACATAAGCAGCATTTCTTAGCTATCAGGGGAAAAGCTAAAAGTTTTAGCTAACTTTAATGAAAATACAAGTTTGTCAGTGTGAAAAAAAAGAGATTATAGCACTACACCAACCAGAGTCCCTGTTTTGGGGTCCAGGGTGTAGTTGATTTCAGGTAGACTGGCAGTGTGAAGTGGTTTGTTGTCTTTGTACCAGCTGTAGATGGCAGCAGGAACGCTCAGTTTGTCTTTGCAGCGGAGCTCCGCAGAAAATCCTCTCATGACTGTTTCTGGGACCTCACATGACGGCGCATGTGGCGGCACTGTCCATGTAAGACAGAGTTGCATTACATTATCATATTGCATATTGCATAAGAGTTAGGCATATTGTTCGTGCAACTGCACATGTAAATAATGAAAATGAAATTACAAGACTGAATAATTAAGAAGATTTTCATTCCCACCAAGCACATTGAGGGTGACAGTGACCTCCCCCAGCTTTATTTTGTCCTGACGGGCTGTGACTTCGCAATGATACACGCCTGAGTCTTTCTGTGTAACACCACGAAGGGTCATTGTTGCCCCATCAATGGATGCACGGCCCTTAAATGAACCTGATAATGATGAGAGTAAGTCAGAACATTTAAAAGAAAAATATATGTAATGAAAGTACAAAACAAATATTAATTGAAAGACGTAAGGTGCAATCAAATTTACTGGGCGAATCAGTTATTTCAAATAGAAATCCATGCAATCTGGAATTTATTGTGGGGGCAAAATATTTCCTGATGCAGCTTGGTTTTAAAGTGACTTCTGTGTGAGCTGTGCCTTATGCATTGTTACACTATTGACAATGGACCTTTTCTGACCTCAAGTTTAGACAAAATTTGACTAATGTGTAATTTGCTCCCAAAAGTCATGTAAATGACACACTTCCTCTTTTAAAATTACAAAATATCTAACGCAATATACAAATGTTAAGATGAGGGACATGTTTAGGGACAGGGTTGCAGTAAATATGGAAATGGGCAAAACAACAACCTACCTGAAAAATCCCCATCAAAATAAACATACGAAACATCTTTGCCTCTCTTCTTCCATTCAACACGTGGGTTCGTTTCTTTCTCTGTCCTGAACTCACAGGACAGGACAGCATCTTTTGCAAAGAAAAGACAGAAGTGTCAAATCAATGTGGTCTGAAAGCTTTTATATAACTAAACACGTCCAGCTGATTATCTGACTAATGAACTTACTTGTGTTTTCATGTACTTCAACTTTGGCTTTGCTTGTCGTCACAGTAACAGGATCTGAGCTGGGAACTGGAGGAGAGGGAAGATACAAATTAACACTTGAAAGTTAATACCAAAATTCCCTCCCACAGCATTTATATAATAGCAAACTATGGGGGAATCGTTGTGTTTGCCCCACAGAGTTTTTGATAAGGATGAACTGAAATTCTCTCACATATGATGTTGATATAAGTTTAACTTAACCCAGAATGTTTGTTTAAATGAGACTGATATGTTAGATTTTTTCTGTATTATGCCTCTTACATTGTATAATATTTAGGTAAATATGAGGAGTACAGTAAAGCAGATTTCAGACTGAACAGATGAGTTTCTCCTCAAATGTGAAACCTCACTAACATTCACTCCCCGCTCTGGTGGTGCCAGGAACAGGGATGTGTAGGAATTTAAGTAATGGATGGATGTTCTCACACAGCCTGTCTGTGTTTAGTGGGGGGTGGCAGTCCAAACCAAGCCTGATAACCTCCTCACTCACTGAAAAACATGCACTTCTGGGGAAAGTGAGGGAAAACACTTTCCTTTATCTGTATGAGTCCTTTTCTATAGTCCGCTGGATGTGTTGACAGTAGAAAACCAATCAGTGATGTTAAAGTCACATTTTATAGCTATATTCATCATTTTTAATATCCATTCTTATATAAAAATGACGTTATATAATTTGCAAAGCATCACTTAGTTTACAGATATTTGGATCTCTAGACTGGGCGGGATCAAGAATTTCTCATGGTATGTTGGGTAAACATAATCTCAATGATAATGACCAATACACAAGGAGCCTGTCAAGGGGCATCAGTGACATGAAAGGGTCCCTGCCACATCAGAGTAAAGTTCAGATCTGGACAACTTCTTCATGGACATTTATCACCCTCAGGATCTCATGTGTTCAAATGCTGTTTGAGAAGTTTGTGTAAACAAAGTGTTTTACAAGACCCCCACCCACCCTATCCAGACCCTCAAAGCATCCATCTCTCTTTGAAAGAGCACATATACACACACACACACACACACACACACACACACACACACACACATACAACAATCACACAGTTATTAGAACCACATCTATTCACAAAGCTGGTGGTGTCCAGAGACAAATAAAATAAAACAAAACATGTAATTAAAACATAAAACATTTAATTATAATATTTTATAATATAAATAATTGATTATATATAATTATAAATAATATAATTATAATAACTTATAAACATTATGCTATTTTGTCTATGTTAGCAGCACTTTAACACTTTAAAAAAAACAATGTAGAGCAGAATTAAAATAAAATAAAATGAAAAGTATGAAAAAGTATAATTCATGAAAGTTTTGAACTGTATTTTCCAACTCATTCCTCAGAATCCTCAAACCATTTCATATTGAGTAAGAAAGTTCAATTATTCTTTTAAAATGTCCAGAACACAGACAACATAAACTAAAGAGCGTCAGATAATGAGACACGCAATCATCATACACTTACAGTAGAGCAGCATGAGAAGAGCGGGGAAGGTTATTGTGTGTGTTGTGCTCATCTTCAGATTGTCCGGCTGCTGCAGGAGCGCGTGGAGAGTCTGATGTGCTTCTTTCTCGTCGGATGTTCTTCAAGATAGTATTGCACGCTCTCGTCGGAACGCTGCGCGAGCACGGCGCAAATGCTCTGAGACATGTGTCGATGATTTGCATATGAGCGACGTTTGTATAAGATAAATGGTTTCTTATTATGGTAGGCTATTGTTTGTAGGTAAGCGTAGTTTTTTTTTTTTTGGTAAAACATAAATAAATATGCATTTCCTTAAAACAATATACCTTTCTTTCTATCTTTCTACAGGCCTATTTACTTTTTATGACAATTGTGGATAACATCACATTACTTTTGTTGTATGCACTGTAAAAATATTTGGTCTATAACTAAAAAAAAATGATTAGTGTGGAAACCAAATGTATTGTTTTTATTCAAATAAAAGGAAAATTAATATGAGGGGCTGTAGAATGCTTGAATCTGATTGGTTGACGAGTGTTCTAGGAGGAAGGGTCTTTGTGGATGGCGCTGAAATATTTCTTTCTGACTGTTTGTTTACCTTCTCCACTTGAGAGTAGAACTCAACGAACTCATGTGCATGTCTACGCTAAACATCAACACTTTTAAGGCAGGTATTGTGGCTTTTTTTTAATCTGATATGGTATTGTCTGTCGTCTCATTTAATGTTAGAGGGTTTTTAATCTGATATGGTGATTGGCTGTTGATTGACTGTCGCTCTAGCGCTGTTATTTAGTTGATTTCCATGCATTTGCTTTTGAGATTGAAGGTCTGAATTTGGTTTACCAATCAAATGCATTTATTCTGTATTTGACGAACGATATGTGCAAGTATCTATCAGGTGATCGCTGCCCAGTATGTCTCCATTCACCTCCACTCTTCACTTCGTTCTGGAGTAATATGGAAATGGTCTCGCAAAGAACAATATTCGATATTTCAGCAATTTAATCTTAAATTGTTTCATTCCCCAGCTATGATTTCTGGAACAGCGAGTGGACCGCGCACAGCTTTTTACATTTAAAGATAAAGAATCGTTTTGCATCAAGATGTAGGCTAAGCTTATCATTTAAACGTGTTTTGGATAGTTTAAACTGTTAATGAACATTAAGCAAGAATTCATTCAGTGCATTAGGACGGTTTCAGCCTGACACCTGCTCGTATTGGCTGACTAAATAAACGTTCAAATACACAGTTATGTGTAAAAAAAATGATCGTCTTTGCGAGTATCCTCGTAAACACAGTTATTTGTGTCTTAATATTTAAAGATAAAGCATGTGTAGTGTCCTGAGATCTGCATGAGATCCTGGATATGATGAGATCTTAGTTCACCCAAAAATGAAGATACTGTCATCATATACTTAAACTCAAATTGTTCTAAACCTCTATGAATTTCTTTGTTCTCCTCAACATAAAAGAAGATACTTTGAAAAATGTTTCTGTTTCTGGTCCCCATTGACTCCAAATATAGTGTATTTTTTTCATACTATGGAAGTCATTGGGGGCAACTGTCTGATTACCAGTATTGTTCCAAATATAGCATTTTGCATTCAACAGCAGAAGGAATCTCATACATAGAACAACAACAGCATTTTCATTTTTGGGTGTTTCTAAAGCAGCCTAATATCTGCTGTTGCCATTTGTGTAAATAATGTAAATTCAGAAAGAAAATCACTTACTGTCCTTGACATCACATACAGTGGACACCATTGTCTATCTGTAATATTATTCAGTGCTTTAAGTATTTTAGGTCGATCTTATGATCTGTTGTTAATGACTGGTCTTCAGTAAGCTTATTTTTACTTAGGCTAGTATTATCTTTTGGATATTGAAATTGACAATTCCAGTGCATCAATAATTTTGATAGATTTAAGGCCCCCATCATTATTGTGATGCAGTAAGTCATAAGTGCAGTCTTAATGCGGCCCTGCGTAGGCTACAGCTAATCTTAAATTGTTTCAATTTTTACAAGAAACGCAAAAGAAGAAAATAATTATGGCAGTAATTGGGAGCTGACTAACTATGAAATTTGTAAATATTTTAGTAAATTCAGTTGTGACTTGGCTAAAAAGAGGAAATCCTATGAGAAAAAAGTAAAAAATTCGGATCTTATTTTCACACTAAATGCTCCTTTTGTCAGAGTGACACTGAAACTCTTCTTCGTTTGTTTTGGTCAGGCAATTATAATTTAAACTCAAGGAATGATGTTAGTTTATTTATATTGAGTATAATATCTTACAAGATTTTTCAATGAATCCCAAATCTGTTATTTTTGGATGCTTTGTCTGTTTTATAATAAACCTAATTATCTTCCTAGATTCTGTATTCACAAATGTAAACATTTAAATTGTGAACCTATAGTATTTTTAAAAGGATAAACCAGTATTGCAGTATTGTCACGGTGCACACAGCAGGGAGGATACAGGAACACGCAGACGAGGACGTAAACTCAAATAACAGTCTTTAATGAGGACAAGGCAAGGCTGACAGACAGACAGGAAACACCGGGAGTAACGAGTAGACCAGACGAAATCAAACTGAACAGACAGGACTATAAATACACAAGTACATCATAGATAACGAGACAAACACAGCTGGACATGAATTAACTAATAATCACATCAGACGAGGACAGGAAATAAACCAAATATGGACACAAGAGGCGGGAACACATGACACACACAACAGAACCCTGACAGTATTTACTTACAATTTAACTTTTGCTTAACAAAGTGAAAGCACTCTTAACGTACAATTTGCACAGATTACAAACTTGCTCATATGCAGGGCATGTCTCAGAGCATATATGTGCCGCGTTCGTGCAGCATTCTGACGAGAGCGTGCACACCATATATATATTCTTATATATGAAGAGTTCAGATGCAAAAGCCTCTAAATGCCATCTGAAATTTTCTTCTAAAATTAGCATTTTTATCAGGCCCCTATATTTATGTTCAGTTATTTCACTTCAATTGCATAGAAAAGGACCTATACATTGCCATTAGAGTAAAATTAATGAACCTAAACATAGCAGCCTGATAAAAATGCTCATTTTAGAAGAAAATTTCAGATGGCATTTAGAGGCTTTTGCATCTGAACTCTTCATATATTCTTGATTCACACATTTTATATGTAAAAGTCAGTTTAGTGATGCTAGTGGCACAAAAATGACACACTTTACCTTTAAAACCTCCTGCACTAAAGTTCATTTTTAACATTATAACATGCAGAGTCCACCGCTGGCTTCACTACAAATGCATGTGTCAGACCAAGTGGCTCTCTCTTTATCCCATAGATGATGCATAGAAACATGGGAATCCTGGCATTCCTGGCCAGATGATGGGATGGAAAACAGCCTGCATGGTAGGCTCATGGTGATGAGAGCTATTAGCGCACCAGCGCCTGCCTAAAGCCTTTGTGAAGCTTTAGTGAAAAGCTCTGCGAGGATTTAACATTGAGTGACCTTTCAGTTAACAGCATAAATACAGCCTTAGATACAGTAATAAAATATAACAAAAGTCACTTTTATTGAATATGATTTTACAGCTTTATTTAAGCATAAAGTAGAAGTGTTCAAAAGGATGGTTTTAGCTAGTAAACAATTAAATTGCTTACAACAACATTTAATGCTATATTATCCAAACTAAATGAAACAGTTGTGGTATATACATTTTTTTTTTTGTAAAAATGCAAGGCAAATTTAATAAAACATCAGTTGATAACTTATAAATTAATCTTTAAAAAAATTGCAATAATAATTATTATTTACACTTATTTCATCAAAGTTACTGTATAGCAGGTTAGGTTAACCTCCTGGCTGTCTAAAGTGGACAGGAACAGATGAACGGTTTGGGTATTGTGCATGGTGCATCATTGAACGCCAGATTATCTGAAAATAGACAAAGCTTTGTTAAACTGGTAAAGACAGATCATGAAAAAGAGGAAAGCATCTCTATAAAAGAAGAACAGAGGTGAAAGAGTTAAATTATTATATGTTATTCCTTTAGATCAGGGGTGCCCAAGCTCGGTCCTGGAGGGCTGGTGTCTTGCAGAGTTTAGCTCCAACCCCGATTAGACACACCAGCTAATCAAGCTCTTACAAGGCATGCTAGAAACTTCCTGGCAGGTGTGTTGAAGCAAGTTGGAGTTAACTCTGCAGGACACCGGCCCTCCAGGACCGAGTTTGGGCACCCCTGCTTTAGATTTTCTGTGATGAATGCAACTTTTTGTAAATTGTTGTTCAGTAGCAACACTTACACCACGTCTCTACACAGTTCTCCTGCCCACCAGCATTATTGGGTTCTCCAGCAGCCCAGCCGTTATAGCTCCACGCCGTTCCATCCAACCATATGAAATTACGTGTCTGTCAAAACAGGAAAGTGACTTAGTAGAGGGACAGATATGGTGGCGAAATGAATAAACCATGCAAAAAAGTGAAACACTGCAAAACAAATGAACATACATTAAAGATTCTCCATCCTCCAAGCCATGCGCGAGTGCGGCCTCCATTCCGATCCATTAGCTTCCCTATTTCACCACGAATGTAGCTGTTTGTCACAGAGGCCAGGTGGCCATTATGGCAGATGGACTGACAGTGGAACTAAGGAGAACCATAGTTGTTATAAAGTGAAAAGAAAATAGAAATAGTGTCATTAATAAGTCAATAAGTCATTAGTTAACCAGTTATTATTATTGTCTAAATAATATAGTAAATATATTAAAACATACTGATATGTTTTATATGATATTAATACCTCAGCTTGATAGGCATTGAGGTGTCTTGTGAAGAACTGGTAACATTTGTCCTGTAGGACAACTCCTCTACAAGTCCACCACCCTGTGGACATATCACCACACTACAATCATCATTCCATATCTTACATTACACGTCACACCTGCTTGATAAAGGCAACTGTTCACAATGACCCTAAACACTGCAGTATTCAGTGCTTTTGGCCAAGTATGCTAGTATCAGACTTGTTTGCTATTTGTACACAGTGGCAAAACTAATATAATCTGAGGTGGTTTACCAATCTGTGTCCTTCGTCTTTCCCTCCCAGGTTCCATTTGTATTTCTGGATCTTCAGCCGTTATATAGTCAGCCTCAAGTGTAGGCTCCTCCTTTACTACATTTTCTTCTTTTTCATCTTCCACTTCTGTATTAGTTTCAGACTCTAACTCTGCTACAGCTTCCTCCACAGATACGATGTTTCTGTCCGTCTGAATGGCAGTTATTTCCGGCTCAGGCTCTACTTCTGTCTCTGACGTCTCTTCAGTCAGGTAATCTGCCTCTAGCACAGGTTTCGCAAACATCACTTGTGTCTCTTCTGGTACTCTTTGTTCCTCTGTTGTTTCTGGCTCCAGCAGCACTGAGTCAGGCTCCACCAGATGTAAATCTACAACAGCTTCATCCTGCACCAGAGGACCTGCTTCTGCTTCTGTGTGCTCTGAATCAGGCTCAGATGTGAATCTGCAACAGTTTCACCAGAGGACCTGCTTCTGCTTCTGTGTGCTCTGAATCAGGCTCCACCAGACGTGAATCTGCAACAGCTTCATCCTGCACCAGAGGACCTGCTTCTGCTTCTGTGTGCTCTGAATCAGGCTCCACCAGACGTGAATCTGCAACAGCTTCATCCTGCACCAGAGGACCTGCTTCTGCTTCTGTGTGCTCTGAATCAGGCTCCACCAGACGTGAATCTGCAACAGCATCCTGCAGAGGACCTGCTTCTTCTGCTTCTGTGTGCTCTGAATCAGGCTCCACCAGATGTGAATCTGCAACAGCTTCATCCTGCAGAGGACCTGCTTCTGCTTCTGTGTGCTCTGAATCAGGCTCCACCAGATGAATCTTTCATCCTGCACCAGAGGACCTGCTTCTGCTTCTGTGTGCTCTGAATCAGGCTCCACCAGACGTGCAGCTTCATCCTGCACCAGAGGACCTGCTTCTGCTTCTGTGTGCTCTGAATCAGGCTCCACCAGACGTGAATCTACAACAGCTTCATCCTGCACCAGAGGACCTGCTTCTGCTTCTGTGTGCTCTGAATCAGGCTCCACCAGACGTGAATCTGCAACAGCTTCATCCTGCACCAGAGGACCTGCTTCTGCTTCTGTGTGCTCTGAATCAGGCTCCACCAGACGTGAATCTACAACAGCTTCATCCTGCACCAGAGGACCTGCTTCTGCTTCTGTGTGCTCTACTGTCGGTTCTTTTTCAACCACTGGCACCTTCACCACTTGATCAGGAAGCTTCTCATCCTGAACTGGTGGACTGGCAAAAGCTACAGAAGCTAATGATCAGAAAGTAATAACGTTAATCAATCTAGAGATTAAATGTAATTATTTACCACTGTTAAGATTTTATTTAACATTTAGCTTGTTAGATATTCTAAGATTACACCAATAATGACTACTTCAATAAAGTAGAAGATATTTTGTTAAAGATGCATGATTAAAAATATGTAGTTCAACGTATACCCTCCAAGTTTAAAAACAATAAGGATGCACTATTGTAGTATTCCACTCTTAAAAGACCAAGATTTTACATAAGTAAGTAAAAAATAAAAACACTTATAACAGTGTTTGCAGAAAGCTGCATTAAATGCACGAACAAGAGTTTGATTAAACTAACACAGTTAATATTAACTGTAGGTTTGAATGACATGTGATCATACCTGTTATGATGAGAACCAGCGAGAGGAATTTTCTCATTTTGTCAAAAATCTCCAAAGAGTTACTTTCTGCAAGGAGATGATTTGATAATAAAATCAACATCAATCAATTATGTTAATGTTCACTTAATGAAGTTTTTATTGACTGTAATTCATAAAAGCCCTCTTCATTTAAAAGGAGACAGGACTACTCTGAAAGAAAATGTTATTTATATTAACTTAAAGTTAGTTAAGTTCAAATATTATTTAACATCATCGAATCAAGCAAAATAGATTAGGTTACACCAACTGCATTTAAGGGTTAAATCATTATGAACTGCAGATTATCACCTTTTATTTTAAACCATCTAACAAAATTACTGCTAGTGTAAGAAAGAAAGACCGATAGACAAAAGGAATGTTATT
Organism: Schizothorax lantsangensis; assembly: GCA_027422415.1. NCBI lineage: Eukaryota > Metazoa > Chordata > Actinopteri > Cypriniformes > Cyprinidae > Schizothorax > Schizothorax lantsangensis. Next base: position 26,252,159 of record CM049848.1, on the reverse strand, counting down.
TTTCAGAAATATGAACAGTAGAAGGTTATTCTCACCAGTGTTGATCTTGTTGGTCTGTATTGACTCTTCACCTGTGTTTCTCTCAGTGCTGAGATCCAGTCAGTGCTTCTTATAAAAGACGGTTTTATGTCCTTTATCTTGTCACGTTTCTGAGAGCACACGCTTCACACTTTTAAGAACCTCATAATAGTTTATTATTTTTTGCTTTTCTTGTAAACATTTGTTTTGAAGCACCAAATCACTTCAGTCTGAGATATACAGAAGTTTGGGAGTTGGATGTATTTTGCTTTTATTTGTTAGGTTGCTTTGTATTTATTTGTCCTTTTAAGAAACAATCTTTGATTAGATTGACTTTCAGGTGACATACTGCCTTCAACCTGATGTTACTTTTAGTTTATGTATATTGTGCTAGAGTGACCACATCCTCTTTTTCCTGGACATGTCCTGGATGGGATTTCTACATTGCCTAAAATGTGTGGGTTTTGTTTTTGTTTTCATATAGACATGCTTGCTACAGTCCTCATATATGTACAGTATGTGTATTTGCATTCTTTGATCATTCTCTGTAGATCCTGTCTTCTTGCACACCATCGGTCGATTGTGTATGAAGCCTGCACACTATTGGTCAAACTACTTTTCAGTCCTTATCTTCAGAAAAGTATAAAAATAATATGCAAAGCCAAACCCCAGAATTTTTAGGCAATTTAGAAATCAAGGCCAAGACATATCAAGGAAAAAGAGGGTGCATGATCACCCTACATGTGTGATCTCTACATTGTAAAAACTAATTCCGTAAAATAACAGAAAAAGTACTGGCAGCTCATACACAGGCACGTGCACGTGCGGAGGGGAGAAAGACATCGGAACATTTCCTGACCCAACCTGATATTTAGATTTTTTTATTTGTTTGACAGGGAAAGCTGTGTGGAAACAGAAACACACATGCACACATATATACATATATTAATTTATTTTAAAAAAAGGGCACTTTCTCTCAAGGAAGAAAAAGGGCAGGTGCTCAAGCTCCCTTTGATGTCTATGTGTGCACGTGCCTGAATAGGATAAACAAAAAAAATAAAGCATATCACCACAGAACTTCCCCAAATATTAGTTAATGATTTACAAGAGTATTTTCCCTTGAAATGTTATGTTTAAATATGCAGATAGCTTGTTTTGGTTAATTTAGAAGAAATCTACAGAAGCAAACAGACAAGGGTAGTAGGCTTAAAACAAACCTTAATGTGTATTTTGGAAATTTCCTTTCCATTTGAGCAAAAAAAATATTACAATAACACCAAAAGAATTAAAACAATTTATTGTCTTGTGCAAAATAAACAAATTATTAGTGAAAATATGCCCCTCTCCTTTGTGCAGTCATTTATTTGAAATATATACTTGAAACTAGTAGCATAGAAAACATGCACACTCTGGCTTAGTTTTGAAGGATCTGAGATCCTTAAATGCAGCCTGTGTGTTTTTTTGCTTCAAGAAAACAACCATACATTTGTGTAGTGTTTTACTTTCTTTCTTATATATTAATTTATAATCATTTAATCATTATTATTCCATTTAATCATTTATAATATTAATTATAGTCATTTATATTATTATTATTGTTTTTTATGATATTTTTCCATTGTTAAGACTTATGACTGTGTGGTTTCAAGGGCTGTTTGTCTTCATGAATAAGATACGACGGAATGTTTATGGAAACTCAAGGTTTATGGTATGTTGTTGTGAATCAGTTTTGGTATAACAGTACATGTTGAATTTGTGCTGGTCAGACAAAGTCTGAGCATTGACATATATGCAACTAGACTATTCAATAAACTCTGCTCCTTTTTTATCTTCACCGTCTGCTGCTTCTGCTCTTCACTTCATGGCATTTTCCTCAGTCAACTTCCTGATAGAAGACTGTTAATATAGTTTTGGGTATTTTATAATTAGCATATAGGCCTGTATGGCTAACATCATGTGTGGACTTGACAACAGCACACTGACACTGTGGACAGGTGTTATATGCAACGGGTATATCAAAATGCCATGTCATACTGAGGAAAGGGATACTGTGGATAAAGAAGCTGTAAAAAGTTTCATACCCACAAGTCTCACAGTGAGTGTGAGGTCTCAAAAGTATTATGCATGAACAATGCATCCCTGTTCATATGAAACATAAAACCTAAAGAGGAAATGCAGTAAAACTAAAAGTAAAACATCTCTCTCGTGTTACATTAACTGCACAAGTAAATATTGTTTTTAGAATTATGATGGAAAAAAACAACATTATTATGCCAAACACTTCCCTGAAATAGTAACTCATGAAACATAAAACAAGTTGCATGACTTCACGTTTACAATTCAATTACCACTGTAAACACTGATAAGTCCTGCGTGGGAAATGTTTTTCATTAGTTTTTATCATACCTGCATCTTAAGAACTTGATCTTGACTCTTAGAGTTTGCTTTAGTTGTTGCAACCAAATAGTTAAGTTGATTCAGTAATGAATAATTGACAATGGGCCGTTAAATTACTTAAAAATAATGCACAGTGGTGATGCGCCAACGACAGTGTGCATTATTTTGTAATAAATCAACAGCCCAGAGTCAGTTATTCCGCTTATAAGCCTGGAATACACTACATGATTTTTGCCCTGATTTTCCACTGATTTAAGGTGTGTTCCATTCGACCGTGGACTGCGAAGTGGACTTCACAGGGTACTCCACCCTCTTGAGTGAGATTCCAATCCGAAGGGAGCGAACATGTTCAGTTCGAAGGGCACTGCGAACGGCATAGGGAGTAAGGGAACATCAATACATCACTTCACAGGAAGTGGAGGGAAAATCTCCCAACTGTCATTGTGCATCACATCACCAATTAGAACTAATGTTGAGCAGAGCTGTTGAAAGAGTTTTTTAAAGGAGGGGTTGCAATAGGCTACGTTCACACTGTTAGTTTTTGGGATTGACAACCGCATTTACTTAGGTGTTAGTCTCGAAATGTCTCGTTCACACAGCAGTTTACAGTAGTATCTCGAATACTGTCTGTATGAACGTGCCATGGGTGTCAAGTATTCCTTACCAGTAACCATAGCGACAGTGACCAAAGTAAAATCAAAGCAGGCAGCCAAAGTTTTAATTTTTCCACCGTGTCTCTAGCAACAAGACGCACTTTTCTGCCTGAGTTTGTTGTGATCGGAACAACTTAAAAGTCTGGTAGTGTGTATTCCTCAGTTGTTTAGTGCAGTGGTTTTCAAACTTGTTCCTGGGGACCCACAGCTCTGCACATTTTGCATGTCTCCCTAATTTACACACCTGATTCAGATCATCAGCTCATTAGGAAAGGGCTCCATGAACTCAAATGAGTGTGTCAGATAAGGGAGACATGCAAAATGTGCAGAGCAGTGGGTCCCGAGGAACAGGATTGAAAACCACTGGTTTAGTGTGTGATGGCCAGTTTTCCTTTGTGACTATTTACGAAGTCGGTAAGCTTGAGCCGTTGGTACCAGACTAATGCAGTTATTAATGCAGTTTTGAGAGAGAGAGAGTGAGCGAGAGAATTACCTCTGTGAGTCTGTGCGTCTCTCAACAGTGTTTAGCAGCAGTGGCTCTACTTACAGCGAAACTGTAAGTTCATCTGCTTCAAGAACAGCACCGTTATTACCTCTCTAGTAAGAGATGACAAGTAGCTTTTTAGTTGCTAAATTATTTTACAGATAAAATTGTCAGAGCAGCGCTAACAGTACATTTCTGTGCGCAAGTATGTTTCCGTGTGTGCAAGTGTGTGTCTACTGTTCATATGTGCTTTATAAGAGAGAGTGAGCAGGACAGGAGAAATAGAATCTGTGCTGTCCATACATAATGAAACGTAATTTGGGAGAGGAAAGGAAAGGACGTGATGAGTGGCCAAGAATGGTGTCCCATATCGGAATTTGTGCTCTGCATTCACCCATCCAAGTGCACACACACACAGCAGTGAGTAGTGAACAAACACACACACACACACACACACACACACACACACACACACACACAGTGAACACACACCTGAAGCAAATTGTGCTTCCTGCAAAATACTAATGTGGTTTGAGGCATTTTTAATGTGTACACCTACCCCAACAATAAACCTAACCTTACAATATTAAAAATACAGAGTTGGTCTAGCATAATCTTATACCAAGACTCAAACCCACAACCTTCGGGTTACAAGTCAGACTCTCTAACCATTAGGCCATGACTGCCCCTGACTTTCCATGTTTTTTGTGGCAAAAACATGGAAATAATTTGGCATTTTTATGTTGTTGTTTATACTGTATTTATTTGCTTGGTCACTGTCGTTGTGGGTTTTGGTTCTTTTGTTGTTGTAAGGACCTTGGAATAAATGAAATAATTTGGTGAAGTGGACATGTAATGCAGACATGTAAAAGTAACACCAGGTCAAAGGCAGTATGTGAAAAGTGTATCTTTCTGGTCTCAGAACGTCAATCCAATCCAAAGATTGTTTCTCAAACTATAGAACTAATAAATACAAAGCAAATAAAATGTAGAAAAAAAAATACATCCAAACTCCCAAACTTTTGCATATCTCAGACTGAAGTGATTTGGTACTCTGAACTTAAAAGCATATGTTTACAAGAGAAGCAAACAATAATAAAATATTATGAGGTCTTAAACGTGATACATGTAATGGCAATAGCTATTCTAATCTCAGAAACGTGACAAGATAAAGGCCATAAAACCGTCTTTTATAAGAAGCACTGACTGGATCTCAGCACTGAGAGAAACACAGGTGAAGAGTCAATACAGACCAACAAGATCAACACTGGTGAGAATAACCTTCTACTGTTCATATTTCTGAAAAATAACATTCCTTTTGTCTATCGGTCTTTCTTTCTTTCTTTCTTACACTAGCAGTAATTTTGTTAGATGGTTTAAAATAAAAGGTGATAATCTGCAGTTCATAATGATTTAACCCTTAAATGCAGTTGGTGTAACCTAATCTATTTTGCTTGATTCAGTGATGTTAAATAATATTTTAACTTAACTAACTTTAAGTTAATATAAATAACATTTTCTTTCAGAGTAGTCCTGTCTCCTTTTAAATGAAGAGGGCTTTTATGAATTACAGTCAATAAAAACTTCATTAAGTGAAAATTACAAAATTGATTGATGTTGATTTTATTATCAAATCATCTCCTTGCAGAAAGTAACTCTTTGGAGATTTTTGACAAAATGAGAAAATTCCTCTTGCTGGTTCTCACCATAACAGGTATGATCACATGTCATTCAAACCTACAGTTAATATTAACTGTGTTAGTTTAATATTTAACAACGTGTCCTATTTTCTATACTCTTGTTTGTGCATTTGATGCTGCTTTCTGTTAACACTGTTATAAGTGTTTTTGTTTTTTACTTGCTTATGTATGTAAAATCTTTGTCTTTTAAGAGTGGAATACTACAATAGTGCATCCTTATTTTTAAAACTTGGAGGGTATACGTTGAATATATTCTACTTTTTTGAAGTAGTCATTATTGGTGTAATCTTAGAATATCTAACAAGTTAAATGTTAAATAAAAATTACATTTAATCTCTAGATTGATTAACGTTATTATTTTCTGATCATTAGCTTCTGTAGCTTTTGCCAGTCCACCAGTTCAGGATGAGAAGCTTCCTGATCAAGTGGTGAAGGTGCCAGTGGTTGAAAAAGAACCGACAGTAGAGCACACAGAAGCAGAAGCAGGTCCTCTGGTGCAGGATGAAGCTGTTGTAGATTCACGTCTGGTGGAGCCTGATTCAGAGCACACAGTAGCAGAAGCAGGTCCTCTGGTGCAGGATGAAGCTGTTGCAGATTCACGTCTGGTGGAGCCTGATTCAGAGCACACAGAAGCAGAAGCAGGTCCTCTGGTGCAGGATGAAGCTGTTGCAGATTCACGTCTGGTGGAGCCTGATTCAGAGCACACAGAAGCAGAAGCAGGTCCTCTGGTGCAGGATGAAGCTGTTGCAGATTTACGTCTGGTGGAGCCTGATTCAGAGCACACAGAAGCAGAAGCAGGTCCTCTGGTGCAGGATGAAGCTGTTGCAGATTCACGTCTGGTGGAGCCTGATTCAGAGCACACAGAAGCAGAAGCAGGTCCTCTGGTGCAGGATGAAGCTGTTGTAGATTTACATCTGGTGGAGCCTGACTCAGTGCTGCTGGAGCCAGAAACAACAGAGGAACAAAGAGTACCAGAAGAGATACAAGTGATGTTTGAGAAACCTGTGCTAGAGGCAGATTACCTGACTGAAGAGACGTCAGAGACAGAACTAGAGCCTGAGCCGGAAATAACCGCCATTCAGACGGACAGAAACATCGTACCTGTGGAGGAAGCTGTAGCAGAGTTAGAGTCTGAAACTAATACAGAAGTCGAAGATGAAAAAGAAGAAAATGTAGTAAAGGAGGAGCCTACACTTGAGGCTGACTATATAACGGCTGAAGATCCAGAAATACAAATGGAACCTGGGAGGGAAAGACGAAGGACACAGATTGGTAAACCACCTCAGATTATATTAGTTTTGCCACTGTGTACAAATAGCAAACAAGTCTGATACTAGCATACTTGGGGTATAATACTGCAGTGTTTAGGGTCATTGTGAACAGTTGCCTTTATCAAGCAGGTGTGACGTGTAATGTAAGATATGGAATGATGATTGTAGTGTGGTGATATGTCCACAGGGTGGTGGACTTGTAGAGGAGTTGTCCTACAGGACAAATGTTACCAGTTCTTCACAAGACACCTCAATGCCTATCAAGCTGAGGTATTAATATCATATAAAACATATCAGTATGTTTTAATATATTTACTATATTATTTACATAATAATAATAACTGGTTAACTAATGACTTATCGACTTATTAATGACACTATATTTCTCGTTTCTTTTCACTTTATAACAACTATGGTTCTCCTTAGTTCCACTGTCAGTCCATCTGCCATAATGGCCACTTGGCCTCTGTGACAAACAGCTACATTCGTGGTGAAATAGGGAAGCTAATGGATCGGAATGGCGGCCGCACTCGCGCATGGCTTGGAGGATGGAGAATCTTTAATGTATGTTCATTTGTTTTGCAGTGTTTCACTTTTTTGCATGGTTTATTCATTTCGCCACCATATCCTGTCCCTCTATTAAGTCACTTTCCTGTTTTGACAGACACGTAATTTCATATGGTTGGATGGAACGGCGTGGAGCTATAACGGCTGGGCTGCTGGAGAACCCAATAATGCTGGTGGGCAGGAGAACTGTGTAGAGACGTGGTGTAAGTGTTGCTACTGAACAACAATTTACAAAAAGTTGCATTCATCACAGAAAATCTAAAGGAATAACATATAATCCTTTAACGCTTTCAACTTTGTTCTTCTTTTATAGAGATGCTTTCCTCTTTTTCATGATCTGTCTTTACCAGTTTAACAAAGCTTTGTCTATTTTCAGATAATCTGGCGTTCAATGATGCACCATGCACAATACCCAAACCGTTCATCTGTTCCTGTCCACTTTAGACAGCCAGGAGGTTAACCTAACCTGCTATACAGTAACTTTGATGAAATAAGTGTAAATAATAATTATTATTGCAATTTTTTTAAAGATTAATTTATAAGCCATCAACTGATGTTTTATTAAATTTGCCTTGCATTTTTACAAAAAAAAAATGTATATACCACAACTGTTTCATTTAGTTTGGATAATATAGCATTAAATGTTGTTGTAAGCAATTTAATTGTTTACTAGCTAAAACCATCCTTTTGAACACTTCTACTTTATGCTTAAATAAAGCTGTAAAATCATATTCAATAAAAGTGACTTTTGTTATATTTTATTACTGTATCTAAGGCTGTATTTTTTATGCCAAGTGTTGACTCATTTAGCTGTTAACTGAAAGGTCACTCAATGTTAAATCTTCGCAGAGCTTTTCACTAAAGCTTCACAAAGGCTTTAGGCAGGCGCTGGTGCGCTAATAGCTCTCATCACCATGAGCCTACCATGCAGGCTGTTTTCCATCCCATCATCTGGCCAGGAATGCCAGGATTCCCATGTTTCTATGCATCATCTATGGGATAAAGAGAGAGCCACTTGGTCTGACACACGCATTTGTTGTGAAGCCAGCAGTGGTCCATGGGACAGTCATAAAAATGAACTTTAGTGCAAGAGGTTTTTAAAGGTAGTGTGTCATTTTTGTGCCACTAGCATCACCAAACTGACTTTTACATTTAAAAAGTAAAAAGAGAATAAAACATTTGCAAATGTATTCTGATTCCTGGACTCAAGACTATAGAGACCAGATCTGTTAAATTCCCACACTACAGAGCCACAGTGTTTACATTTTTCTCAGAAATCCAACAACGAATGCCTTACTTCTAAGATAAATATTAACACTTCTAACAAAAAAAAAAAAAAAATGACACATGACCTTTAAAAATGAACTTTAGTACAGATATACTAGTTCTTTCTAGAGATCATACATTAAACTCCTGACTTTGGAAAAATGAGTCTTTATGGCCCGGTTTCACAGACGGGGTTTAGACTAAACCAGGATTTTTAGTCTAAAATAGTTCAATTCATAGTTCATAGTTCAATTAAGACATTTAAGAATTTTTTATAAACATGCTTAGAAAAAAACATTACTGGTGTGCATCTTGAGACAAAACAAAGGCACTGATATATTTTAAGATCAATCAGTGCAAGTTTCTTTCAGTTGAAACGGCTCAGATTTACATTTTAATCTAGGATTAGGCTTAAACCTTGTCTGTGAAACAGGGGGTATGAGTGTTTGGTTTTAATGGTCATACCGCGGATGCTGAGGATCAGTTGCTCAGAGGATCTGCTAGAATCTTTAAAGCCAAAGATTTTCCAGAAAGGTTCATATAGATACTATTATCAGAATATCTAAAGATTAACGCCCCCTCTCTCACTTTGTCCGACACACACTATGAGATATGGGGCTGAATCTTACTTTGGCATGCACAACACATTGTTCTTCATGGCTGAGTCAGTTTTCTATTTTACCTCAGCAGCTGTGTTTTCACTACTGGGTGTCAGTGAAGGATTTGCAGGAACTAAACCTCAGCCACTCCAGCCATTTCACTCACAAATTAATACTTGTCAACTCCCTGGCCTCTTGTTTAACTTTAGAACCAAATATGTGCATGTGTATGAAACCAAATATTGCACTAATAATGAGAATTCCACCTAAATTCCACCTTAAACTAGCAAAGTTTTTGTATTTGCTTCGGATGTTTCAATCCTTATACAACTATGCTTAGCTAGTTAACCAGCTGATATTATCGTTCAGCCATGTTTCAGCAGTATCAGTGTTCTCAGAAGTATTATAGACCTGAATGTGATACAGCAAGGTCTGTGTTTACAGCTTCAACAGGAGTGTTAATCAGACGTTATGCTCTCATCTCAGGTGTCTGATTAAACATGGCCTAAGACTGAGAGACATGATAATCTCATAGTGTAAAATTTGTTTACCATGCAAGGGGACTAGGGAGTACTCTTTTTTCTCCTTTAGGATGAACGTAATAGTTTGTTTGTAATTTGCAATTGTTGTTTGTCCTTCAGAAGAATGTGCCACTCCACTCAGACACAAGGTGTGCTCCAAATCATGTACTTACTGTATACTATTCTATGCCATTTAAGTAGTGTTTTCAAACTGAAGATTCCAAAAAGAAAAAAAGGCAACGCAAACAATGTATGCTATTCTGTGTCAGCCGCACCACACGGATACGCTGTTTTCGTTCAAATCATAGCATAAATAAATGTAGAAAACGTATCCGTGTGGTGCTGCTGACACAGAACATCATACGCTGTTTGCATTCAGTGGGAACTCCAAAAAATGGCGCTACGGTGATGCGGAGGAGAAGAAAAAGTTATTTTTGTTTTCTTTGTGTACAAAAAGTATTCTCGTCGCTTCATAAAATTCAGATTGAACCACTGATGGCAGATGGACTATTTTGACGATGTCTTTCATAGTTTTCTGGGCCTTGACAGAATTATTTACTTGGCATTCAATGGGACAATCACAAGCCTCTGTCTTGGCTGGTTTTCATCCAAAATATCTTAAATTGTATTCCGAAGACGAACGAAGCTTTTATGGGTTTGGAACGACATGGGGGTAAGTGATTCGAATCGAAAAGAAATTAAGGTTTTTGAGGAAAACATTCCAGGATTTTTCTCCATATAGTGGACTACAATGGAGACCAATGGGTTGAAGGTCCAAATTGCATGTTCAATGCAGCTTCAAAGGGCTCTACACAATCCCAGCTGAGGAAAGAAGGGTCGTATAGGGAAACGATTTTTCATTTTCTAAAAAATTTAACATTTATATAATTTTTAACCAGTCTTTGAATGTTCACTTTGTAAACACTAGGTCAGTATATAGTATATATACCTCACACATGACCTTTCTAACGTGACTAGAGCTAGAGCTAGTGCAAGATGAGCATTTGTAGTTAAAAAAAAAAAGTATAGATTTTTTTTTTTTTTTGAAAACGACCAATTGTTCCTCAGTGTATTCCTATTGTGTAGAGCCCTTTGAAGCTGCATTGAACCTGCAATTGACCTTCAGTCAGTTGGTCCCCACTAAAGTCCACTATATGAAGAAAAATCCTGGAATGTTTTCCTCAAAAACTGAAAGAAAGACATGAACATCTTGGATGACATTGGGGTGAGTAAATTATCAAGAAATTCTAATTCTGGAGTGGACTAATTCTTTAAAAACTATTTATTAAACATTGTGTTCATTGTGAACACTGTGTCATATTGATGTTGATGCCATTTTATAAATAATTTTTAGGCACAAACATCCTATACCAGGGGTACGCAACGTCGGTCCTGGAGTGCCGCTGTCCTGTAGAGTTTAGCTCCAACCCTAATCAAACACACCTGAACAAGCTAATCAAGGCCTTCAGAATTACTAGGGCTACAGGCAGGTGAGTTTTTTTCAGGGTTGGAGCTAAACTCTGCAGGACATCGGAGGACATGCCCTATACCAATGGTAAAATCACTCTCAAAAGCCTCTCTTGGGTTATTGCTTTAGTATGCCAGTTATGCCAGACATCATGTTTTCTATGTCAGTCCAGTCTTAGGTTATTTCTGATGTCTGATTCTATCCCAGCTATTAAAACTGACCGTTAGGTCATCCTACACTTGCAGACAGTAAAATGTTTGTCATCCTTTATTTATTTTGCTTGCACAGGTTGTTGGACCCCAGTTGCAGCTTCCAAGATCCCACAGGCCACAGTATATCTGCCAGAGCCGTGCCCAGGCTGTGGGTAAAGGGATATGCCTTCATGTGCATGGTAAGATATTTAAAAAACTGGCTCCTGATGAAGTCAACATGTGCACAAACATAAATACCTACAGCCATCTTTTCCCCACCCGTTCTTAGTCTATATATCTGTCTGTTTTCCACAAATTCGAAAACACGGGAACCAGTGAGAGGGATCAGTGTTCCCTGAGGAGAGGATTGCACTCAGAGCTGTGGAATTAAGCAGCTTTGATACTGTATGCAACTGTCTCTTTCATAACTAACTGCACATTTAGCTCAGGTCTTCCATGGGAGGAGCAGAGGGATGCTGCTTCTTTATAAAAGTCAATTTGCCCTGAGGATGTGAACTTTAAAGCCACAGGTCTGTTTCTGTGTTTCTATATGTTTGTGAGAGTGTGTGATTTCCTTTTCATTACTGTTTGTTACTGAAACTAGTTTAAATTAAAATTAATTTTGCATGGAATTTTGCTTGCTTTTGTGTGCTACCTAAATTCAATAACTACTGGGGGAAATGCATGTGAGAAGATGTTGTAAGAAAATAGTTTTATTGAGAATTAAAAATGAAATCTTCCAATATGATAGCTGTACTGAGTGTGTGAAGACATTTGGGCTTGTTTCCATAATGGAGATCGAAGGAAGGCCAGGTCTAAATGTGCAGAAAAAAGGAATCGTGAAGCAGCCTGACCCTGTCAGACCACCACCAAACAACACAGAAGAAGGTAAATAAGTAGAAGATTGAGATATGGGAGCTATATGACAGTGGGCTTCAAAAAACAGTAAATAAAAATGCACCTATTATACAACATATTTTATTTTTATTTTTTCCCATAATGGTGTAATAGTGAACTAACTAACTATTGAAACCTCTTTTACTTCTTTAGATAAAAATACAGGCAAAACAGTTGTGTACCTAAACCTTGCCCATATGACAAAATACTTAAGATTTGATTAGACTCTAACTCAAAGACTTGGGACAACCTGATCTCATGAGAAAACACTACAAGTTGGCAGTTTAGTATGAATTTGTATGATGTGATTCGTATGGAAATGTAAGCATGAAGTGCCAACACCTAAACCTAACTGTCAATGGGTGTAAGCAGATTGTACAAAAACATATGAGATCACACAAATTTATAAGATTTAGCCACAAATTCGACAAAACATTAAATAGGCCAGTTACAAATTGCCACAAAAGTGTGTTTGGACTTGTGGACACATTTAAATTTCTGTGCATTTGATTAGTGACCTTGAAATAGTGCTGCTTCTTCATTTTATTCAGTTTTTATGCTTTTTTTTTTTAAATCCCAGAATTTTAATTCAGTATGAAACTTTTGGATCCCACTGTATTTAGGTGTGTGTGCATGCAGGTGTTCAGATCAGCAAATACAGTGACTGAATTGCAATGACACATCTTTCTGGTGCTCTTTTCAGAGGATATGGACTGTAAAGACATGCAGGAAGGAGGCACTGAACAGGCGCAATGCCTGGGAGCCCACTGTCTTCTATTCACTTGGCAACGAGACATTTTTCTTCACCGGGCAGGAGATCAACATCCGAGAGTCACTCGACTCTTTTGGCGCCGTCATCTGGCCAGGCGTGAGAATAGATATTATACGACTCTTCACACTGCACGTCGTTCTAAACTCCGCGTTTAACTCCTGGAGAAACCGTTCACACATGCAATTTAGAAGCCCACCTCCGCTTTTTACCTGGGGTTATTAAAAAACTCCGCTATTAAAAAACCTGTAGCCTTGTTATATGTTACAATTCGGTGTTAAAATGTTACTGCTAGATGCTTAGCAACAGATGCCCAATCGCGCCTCATATTCACGTGCTTTGCCTTTGGACAGTCACAGAAAAATCCGCCTATTCTACATAAACAGTAGTTCCACTTCCAGCGTTTAAGGGGAAAATGGTGACATGAAATAGTCCACCTTACCTTTATAGTATGAAAAGTCCTTTCAGGAAAAACTCGACAATACAGTCGGCAATAACCGGAGGATGCAATTTAAACATCTACACAAACAGGTTGCACGTTGTCTTCGTCCAATCAGTGACACTGACATAGCAAATATGCAAATAAGAATGTCAAGCGGTTTATTTTCTTTTAAATATTTGTAGGCCTATTTTTAGGGGATTTAATGGTAGCCTACTAAATTATATTTATGCATTACTAAAATTACTATACATTAGTAACCCATTTATTACGTTATTATGTGTTAACTTTTTGAGCAGAGATCTGAAAATGAAATTTCCAACTTAAACATTTGTAAATCTTGAATGCTTTGGAGCATAGACTTTAGATTTTTTTTAAGTCTTTTTAAAGAGAAATGCGGGTTTTTGGCTAAAGTGAAGAATTTTTTTTATAAAAGTGGAATTTAAAAAGTTATAGTTTAAGATTGTTTTGAAATATCCACAAAAACACTATTTAAAAAAAATTATATGTAGTACATATTGAGATCTCAAAACATAAGCTTTCAGAAAGATTTTGTTTGGATGCAGTACCAAACATTTCACTAGATGAAATTTGTTTCCAATGCAGTAATTTTTCAGCACAATTTAACCTTTTTCATTTCATGTCAATTATGTTTTGTCTTCACATAGCAAGTGCTAAAACCTGTACCAAGTTTCATTATGATAAAGAACAATTCTAAATATATATATAAAATGTTGTTTTATATAAAGAGCACAAGAGGGTTAAGAATGTACAATGTGAAACGTCAGTTTACAAATACAGTGCATTAATTGTTAACCCCAGCTAAATTATGAGCAGTGTGAGGTGTGAAGCAACATAACCCAGGATTCTATGGGGTTTAGAATGACACAAGGTTAACTGTTTACCTGTGTATGTATGTGTGCACACAGGCTGTGGCTCTCTGTCAGTATTTGGAAAAGAACCGGGAACAGGTTGATCTGCTGGATAAAGCAGTGCTGGAACTTGGAGCGGGAACAGGACTGGTGTCCATAGTGGCAAGTTTACTGGGTACATAAACTAACATCTCTTTTTTCTGTGTGCATGAAAGTGATGTGGAAAAGGTCAAAGGTCAATTTATTTGAATTATTTGTTTGCAGTTTCCATTTATTTTAATTTACATATTTTCCACATCAAGGTGCCTGGGTCACAGCCACAGATCTGCCTGATGTCCTGTCGAATCTGAACTTTAACCTCTCACGCAACACACGGGGCCGCTGCAGATACACACCTCAGGTGGCGGCTCTGGTCTGGGGTCAGGATGTGAAACGTGACTTCCCCAGCTCCGTCTACAATTATGACTATGTGTTTTGTGCAGACGTGGTCTATCATCACAGCTTTCTAGAGGATCTACTGATCACCATGCAGTACTTCTGTAAGCCAGGAACCACCCTACTGTGGGCAAATAAGGTCAGGCTCTATGTTTTTCCATTAAACCATAGCTAACATGTTTGCTTTATGTCTTTAAGCCTTAGGTATCCTCTTTTATAAGACCCGTTGTTTGTCTGTTTCATTTCCAACAGGTGCGATTTCAATCTGACCTGCGTTTCATTGAAAACTTTAAAAATGTTTTTAATGTCACGTTGCTGGAAGAGATCCCACAAGAGGAGGTAAGGATCTACCAGGCCACTGCAAGGACGTCAGCCCAAATGAGGGAGGAAGAGAAGAGGAAAAACCAACAACATGATGTGTAGCAAGAATTGCAAATGCATGGGAGATTATACATTGAGTGCAGCAGCCCCAACATTGAAGGGAAGGTGCTCCACCTGTTGGCCTTCTGCAAAGTTGCAAGGAATGATTGCCAAGTGCTATTATTCCTGATAATAATGGATAATAAATTTGTTTTATTATTAAGTAGTATGGAAGCTCCTTTTTGTTTCAGAAAAAAAAGGTATTTTTTAAGTAATGCAATTTAATACTTTTTTTTGTCACTTTGTCTACTTCTCAATGTGACAATTGTCAATTTCTTAAATATCTCACAGTAATCTGTTTATTTCTTAGTCTGAGTTGGAAATAGAATTTAGTTTTTAAGTGTGTGAATTTCTTTAAAAATTGTGTTTTGTTCCCCAATTTATTATATAGAATCATTTATACTATCATTGTTAATTGTTATAATTAATTGTTAATTGTTAAAATGTTATTGCATTTGCAACATGGTGCAAAGT
The DNA here is from genome assembly GCA_027422415.1 of Schizothorax lantsangensis. Lineage (NCBI taxonomy): Eukaryota > Metazoa > Chordata > Actinopteri > Cypriniformes > Cyprinidae > Schizothorax > Schizothorax lantsangensis. Next base: position 26,236,718 of record CM049848.1, on the reverse strand, counting down.
CCTAATCTTCTCCCTAAATCTACACTACAGTTCAAAAGCTTGTGGTCCGTAACACTTGTTTTAAATAAATTATTATATTTTAATTATAAATTAATTTGGTTTCCACAAAAATATTAAGCAGCATATCCATTTTCCAAATTGATAAGCAATGTTTCTTGAGCACCAAATCAGAATATTAGAATGATTCCTGAATTATCATGTGACACTGAAGACTAGAGTTACAGCTGCTGAATATTCATCTTAGCCATCACACAAGTAAATTAGATTAAATAAAATATTTTCAAATAGAAGTTATTTTAAAATGTAATATTTCACAATATTACTCTTATGAATAAAATAAATGCATCCTCGGTGAACAGATTTTTCATAAAATTTACCAACCTCAATTTTTAAAAGTATAGCGTGTGAGACAAGATAAGATGATAAATAACTCCTATTTTAATAAAGTAGAGTCATCCTCAAGGAAAAGTGTGACAAACAAAAAGACAAACATTAGGCTCGTCTAAACAGTTCCCAAGCTAATTGTCTCTCAAACAACTTTGAAACAGATGAGCTCATGGGAGACGTCACTCAGGGAATAAGATGACTTGTTTACAGCCTTTGTAAACAGAATAATAAAGACAGAAATGATAAGAAGGAGAGTCCTGAAGAGGGGCTTGACTCTGGATCACACAGGGACTGTTCTGTCATACTTGTCACATGACAAAAATCTGAAATTTTGCAAAACCTCTCCACTTACAGTGAGCAATATAATACCAAACATGTCAGAGGAGAGCACAAACAAGAAAAATAATGTACTATAGATATGCCCATGACTTTTCCAGGTCTGGAAATGACAGCTTTAACATTCTCTAATATTTAAGTTCTTATAGTTAATTTCAATGCTTGTGGTGTGGCAAGCGAATTCTAAAAGTACAAATATTCTCAACTAAATAGAGGTCCAAACAGTCTCTCAAATACTATAGGGAAAGAATTAGAAAACATTATGCCATGTCAATTTCCTGAACGCAAATCTAGTCACACTAGGCACATATATAAAATAAAGTTTATTGAAATTAGTAGTATTACATTAGTGTCGCAAATAAACACGAGTTTGAATTCTTAAAACATTCTTTATATTTAAATTTGAAACTTATATTAGATTACAGAAAAGTTACTTTGAGGAGTCAGTACAAGGATTCAGTTTTTGTTTGTTTTTTTAAAAGGAAATTTTCAAAGGGAAGTCGAGCGAGACCTAAAGCCCATATCTTTTTAATACACAACAATAATCTTACACGCTTCAAGGTATTACTGATGCGGAGAGAGGACACTAGAAACAAATCTTGATATCATGTGGTTAAGAAACAAAGCATTTTTATATTCCTATAACTGCTTTAAGGTACTTAAGTTTCTCCAGACATGACCGGTTGGCCTATGAAGCTCGGAAACCAAAAGAGAACAAACGAAACGAAAAAAGACTGACTTCTTAAGAGTCCTCCAAAAAAGCAGCACTCTGCAGAACGCCAAGGAGCCGAACACACACAGGAGGAGAGATTCTACAAAAAAAGCCTGCAAGAAATCATCAGGTCAGCATACGAAAAGAGTCCACACATCCAAAGACCTGCCCTCCATGGGGCAAAAAATAGCAGCCGGCTTTGTAGGTTCTTCGATTCATTAGTCTCCGAATCATCAGAATGCAAATCAAGCCAGCAAGTTCAAAAACAACAACAAAAAAAAGATCATTCAAAAACAGAAGAGAACTACTTCACACAGAGATCACACAACATTTTCCAACAGCTCGCTGTACGGCTGTACGCAAGTGGGGTTTTCTTCGGGAGGGAAGGTTTCAGAGGGTCACGCAGATCAGAGCGGATAACATCCAGTAGGAACGCTGCGACAGGAAATAAAGTGACACCTCTAAACTTCAGCAAAGTCCTTCAGCTGAAAACTATCATTCCCAGCAGGCAAAGCACGCCTGTGATGATGTGGCTTGTCCTGAGCTCAGAAAGACGAGGATGAAAACAACTCATCCTATTAAAGCCCGTGTTCTTCAATGCCCTTCTCAGACAGAGTGAAAGAAACAGTGAGTCGCAGAAGAGGAAACAGAACGATGTGGTTGATCAATCCTCGGACATGGCAGCTGGAAGAACTTGTGCATGATGGACAGGCTGAACGAGGACTGGGCTTAGTCCTCGTCGTCGTTTTCATCAAATTCGTCATCGTCGTCATCGTCCTCGCCCATGTAAGAGACGGGGGTCTCCACCCGAGAGCCGCTGTAGTGGGAGTCGTTTGAACTGGAGGCCATCGTGCCGTCTGCCCCACCGTCACTGTCAGAGAAACAGAGGAAAGTGAAACACGCTCAAATACAAGCCACTGTTGTACCTGCTGTTCCAAAAGAAAGTATGAAAAGTACTCCAAAAATGAAACTGCACAAAATCAGTCCATACAGCATGCATGCTATATTTCAAGTCTTTTGTGGCCAAAATTTAAGACATTATTCACTGAAATTATTTCCCTCCACCTCACACAAAGTAATCAAGTGGCTTCATAAGACTACTTTTATGGTACAGTAACATTTTTGAGATTTAAAAACATTTCCTCTCTCAATTCACTAGTGTTGTATGAAGAAAAAAAAAGCAGAATATTCTGCATTATATATTTTAGGGAACAAAATTCCAGTTTTGAAAAATTACAGAATTTGTAAGTTTGGGTAAAAGTATTTCTTGAAAATAAAATGCCTGGCGCAAAAGGTTATAAAAGCATTATCATTACTATTTTCCACTTCTTGTTAAATCACCACACCAGAGCAAAAAGCAATATCTGAACTATATTCATCATAACTTCTACAAAAGTCAGTCACAATTTAATTCAACTCAGCTTACTTTGAAGGAAAGTTACTTCAAAGCAGCCCAGGTTAAGGGCCAAAGATAAATTGTTGTAGCTGTATTTATTTGATCAGAAATAGAGTAGAACAGCAATATTGTAAAATATTATTACAATTTAAAATGAATGCTTTCTATTTTTTTATTTTTTTTAATGTAATTTATTCCTGGAATGTAGTTCCTGTACCCAAGTGCCCCGCATGCTTTTATTATGCTCTTAAGGACATCCATTTTTCCTTCCAACCCTTTAGTACTACACAACCTTAAAATCTGGAAACAATTTAGAAAACATTTTGGTTTTCAGGCAATGTCAAGCCTGTCTCTTATATATATAAAAATCCTTCCTTTTTACCCTCTATTTCAGATGGATCTTTCGCATTATGGTTTAGAAAGGGCACTGTAAACATTAAATGATCTTTTTCAGGAGAATACATTTGTTACTTTTTCTTATCTGTCAGAAAAATGTAATCTTCCTTTTTTCCGATATCTTCAGACTCGTGAAATACATTTTCTCATTTCCCTCATGCACCTCCTACACAAGAGATTGATCAAGTTTTAGAAACAAACTCTGTAAAGGTACTGTCTCTAATATTTATAAAACACCCTTTTCATTTATTATGCAATTAGGTTTTTCACCCCTCTCTAAAATAAAGCAGAATTGGGAATCAGATCTTAATGTTTTCGCAGATGAGGAATGGTCCAAGGCCCTTAGTCGTGTACATACCTTGTTGCATAGACAGTATTGGACAAAGGCCAAATTGTCTAAAATTAACCCTGGTTTTGATCCAAACTGTGCCAGCGTCGACAATCTCCAGCTACTCTTTATCATACTCTTTACCATCAATGTTTTATTTTAGATATTGAACCATGCCCCCTAGTAGCATTATTTGGACTCAAATGTTTCCTCGTCACCCTCACAGTCAAATGCACTCTCCTTCTGCTTGATAATTGCTAAAAGGCTTATATTACTGAACTGGAAAAATCCTTCCCCACCGAGCTACTTTCATTGAATTCACGACCTGATGCAGCTTATTCAAATAGAAAAGATCAGATTTACAATACTTGGTAATACAGAAATATTTCACACTACTTGGCAACTCTTCTTGTCACATAAAAAAAAAAAAAACATTAAAGGAAGAGGTAAGAAAATAAGAAAAAACCCTTTCTCTATACCTGACCTTTACAGTTTCTTCCCCTTGCCCCTGATTTACTAATAAATGGAGAGCACAGAGATAAAAAAATGTTTTGAACAGTAGTATATTACTGGGAACTGTCAGTGTAACCTGATTCATTAGCTACTCTTGTTTCCAACTCCATTCATTTTATTAATGAACAACTGAAAGGAGCACAACAGAAACTCACCTCCCAACATGATAGCGGCCTCCGTTAGCAGATGAAGCCCCTGTCATATAGACATTACTGATAGGCCCCTGTGCCATTTCTGCACGCAAAAAATACCCATCAAATCAAACACGTGACCTTTACAGTCACAAAACTTCATATTTATACTCTGATGTGGTGACCAGCTGGAACTAACCTGTGACATAGGGCTCCAGTGCTTTGGGCACCAAGCTTCTGGCAGTCTTCAGGTCCTCAGCAGAGCACTTGCCCACCTCCAGACCACAAGCCATGCCCATGCGCTTCAACACCTCAATGTCATCATGAATCTCGAACATGCTATCGAAGTTGAAGAGGTACTCAAACCTGATCACAAATAATGAGAAAAGGGTGTACAGTAAGGATCTCTGATATTCGAGTCACGTCACCAAAAGCCTAAATGGTCTGGCTTTTGATATCATACTTGTCATTGGAGATGCTGCAGTCAATGACTGTTTTCTTGCTGGTGTTTACGATGATAAATGGCAAGTGAATGACCGAGTTGGCAGGTGGGGGCCTTTTCGTCTGTTGTTCTCTCTGGCGGTTCCTCTGTACAAGGTTCTTGAAAGCAATTTGCTGCAATCGAACACATTCACTTTCAAAACAAGTTCATCAAAACAATTCTTATAAGACAAAAGAGCAGCTTCTCACCTGTAAGATGAGTTCTTGAAGTTGCGACTGTTTTTGTTTGATTCTCTCCAAACGTCTTTGCCTCTCCACCTCCAGGTTCTGGCACTCCTGAGCAGAGTTTGTGGGCAGGCCAATCCATTTGATCTCTTTTTTCTCTTTGGAGATGATGTTCATGGCCATCAGCACATTCAGTGCATCGTACACACGCCGCCGAATGTTCTTCTGGTCATACACATGCTGAAAAGGGAAAACACACAGAAAGTGAAGCACTATTCGTTTAATATGTATGTGAATGAGCAACTCTTTAATCAGTTTAAAGAGCTGTGCTTCTTCTGCACTCAAAAGAAAGCTCTGGATCAATGCCTAGCCACAGGAAGAGGCTTACCGCATCATTAGGGGAGATATGATTATCACCAGAGCTGAACTCAGTCACAAGCTCATCAGCAACCTCGTTGTAGGTTGTGACACCCTTCCGCTGGACCTTTTCGCAAACCTTCATTGAGAAATGTCTGAGGCCTTTCCCATTCTTCTCCCCCTTCTTACCCCTCTTTCTGTGGAAAAGCAGAACAAAAAACAAATTATTGCACAATATTCAACATTATGATGACAGAAAAAGGATAGCCGAAAGAAATGTTTTGCTGCTGCTTTGTGGTAATTTTCCTTATAAAGGTTCTATAGTGCCACCGTGGTACTTCTTAGAAAACAAAACTGATATCCATCAATGCAAATTTCATGTAATAATTTTTCTATGATTTTGAAATTAAAATACTAAAGCCATAATAATAATAATTTTCTTTCCTTTTTTAATGCCATGTCACCTTCTATACCTATGTTCAAGACAAGAGCCAGGTTTAGTTATTCAAAATTAAAACTAAAGATGTATAAGATTATGATTAAGATCATTTTTTTTCTAGAAAATTTAATTAGATTTGGATTTACTTGATTAAAAACCTTTTCAAAAGAATCAGAGTAATTCTCACAGGAGTAGAAGTATTACAGTCCAGCAAAATAGGTTTAATGGACAGTGGATTTTTGACAAGATGGACACTTTGGTGAATTTTCTCCTGATAGTAAAAATGTATATCTTGAGTGTCCTATCTGACATTTTAAGTCATTTTGTGTAAATGACTTGATATAATGATAATATTATTACTATTATTTATTCATTAATTCGTATTATTTTTAATAATTCCATGTAAACAAACAAAAAATAAATAAATTATAATTTTATTCCATCCCTAAAATCATTAATTGTTTGTATCTTATTCTTACGGTAGCCAATTAACAATAGTAACAACAACAACATTAATTTATACAATTATAATCAATTAAACCATTTAAAAAAATGATTTATCAAACTTTTTCTTTGATTTTGAATAGAGGATAAAGTTAAAATATGCGAAAAAGTTGCCAAACAATAATAAATGTACTACTGATTTGTCTCATGTAAATATAAACTGCAAAACCTGTTAATATTTTGACATTTAGATATAATATTTTCCTTTGCACAGGCGGTTGGCTGTGCTTGTATTTTGAACCCATTCTAAAGACTAAAATACAAAGCATTCAAGACCAGAAATGCACCTGGTTCCACTGAATGCATTTCTGAAATAGAAATGTCATTACATGTTATGAAGTAGCCTGCTGAAGTAAGACTCACCCCGAGGACCACGGAGATGCTTCCGATGGTTGACTCTGGGTGATAAACTGAGAGCTGGGGGTGTGTGGGCTGTTCATTAGGATTACATTGGAGCCACTGGGCCTCTGAGGTGTGCTAATGACCTGTGATAGAGACCATCAGGTTTAGGAGACAATATGGCAAACATAATAAAAAGAGCAAACGATGCTTGCTACCTGATTATAATATTAATCAGATCTGTACTATGATGAAATCTAAATTAAAAAATTTGATGTTAAGGAAGGTTAACATTTATTCAACTAGGACAAATGCAAGCTAACATGTTTCTTTTTTATGCTGGCTACATATATGACATTTTTCCAATTCTCACTGACATATGGCAAGGAATTAACAACAGCAGCTGTGAATATGCAGGTGGCTAAGCAGCAAGCGTCAGTTAAACGAGCCAACAATTTCTCTTTTCTAAATTAGTTTGTTTCATTTTTTAGTTGTCATGGGAAGCCTGCTTCAATTTCCAACAAACCCTGATTTTCTCCAGCAATTAAAAGCAGCATCCCTTGGATTTATCAAAGCTGGTTCCCATCCCTGAGAAGGATATATTGTACCTCACTCCTTCAATGATTACTGCGCATTGCTCCATGTGGATTAATAAAACTGAACTAAACCATTCTTGGAAATCTGTTTCACCCTGAACTGCTAGATCAGAATTCAAATAATTCTCTTTCTTCATTCAGGAGATGGTGTGTGTTCAACATCATGACTTTAGCTATGTGTAAAACACTACAAGAGCAGAGGCCATTTTATTTCCAGTTTCCTAAGCTCTTCCCATATTGATGCCTGGCTACTCTAGTTGTCATAAACAAACGTCACTTGCAGGGCTTAAAAATAAAAAAAGGCTCAATGGCCCAGGTCCAAAGTAAGAGTTTCGTGCCAGTTGACAAAAATGTGACTTGCCCTATTTTGCTAAAGGTTGAGTTTCCTACATGATGATCAAAAAATGTAAGATCATCATGTAAGAAACAGTTAAAATGGATCGAAAATTACATCAGTAATGTTTGGCTCAATATGCCAATGATGTTTACGGCTGTCATAGAGAAAAACTATATAACTGCTATATAATAGCATATGCTTTTCAGAGCCTTAAAGATATACACTATCATTTGAAATATTGGGGTCATTAAGATTACTTTTTTTTTTTTTAAGAAATTAACACTTTTATTAAGCAAGGATGCATCAAATGTCAATTTCTATTTCAAATTAATGTTCTTTTTAACTTTCCATTCACAATCTTTCCATTCTTCCCATCTCTCAAAAATAGGGATGCACCAAAATGAAAATTCTTGGCTGAAGCCGAAGCCAAACAAAATGAAACATAGGTTCCCCCCCCCAATCTATTTTGCCTTTTTTTTTTTTTACAATTGCATAAATTAAATAGCCAAAATGTGCTTTTTACAGTTTTTTCCTGATTTTCAAATAAAAAAAAAATCAACTACAAAACAACAATTTAAAAAATTTACTTAACACTGAACATTTTGTAACATTCTAGCAGACATTATACTAACAAAGCACAATTTAACTTAAAATTAATAAGTTAGTAAAATATTTTTTTGGCCATTTTTGAGACGCCCTTCTTGAATCAGTCATGTATTTTTTACTGTACAAATAAATGCAGACTTGCTGAGCAGAAGAGACTTCTTTTAAAACATTAGAATACATCACAGATCCCAATTTGAACACTGTGTGAGAATATAATAAATGTATTAATAGAGCTGTTGTAGGGTAATTGTTATTTTCATAATTATCTTACTTTTTTATTTTATTCTACAGAACAACAGTAAAATTACAATACTAACATTTATGAATGTTGATGGAGTTGTTGCTTTTATTTTGGCAGAAACCCGCAGGAAGATTCACTTCTTTTTGTAGACAACAGATTTATAAATTATTCTCATTGTGAATTTGGGAAGATGTTTGTTGCACGCATCACATTGTCACATGCCTTTAAAAAATTAATAAAAATGTTACTGAGCAACTGAAGATTAACAGTGTTTCAGCACAGATTTTTTGGCACCGCGAGCTCGTGCAGTGCGTTTTGAATACATGCAATCCGTGCGTGTATTTGAAAACATAACATTCTGCAGTTTATTTAATCGTTTAAGGCCATTTCGCGATTTCAATCATCACAGTAACCAGCATCAACCGCCCTGTCCTCTTCTCATCGGAGACATGAGATGCAGCGCTAAGCAGTCTCTCGCTGTCGGTGTTTCATGCTTGTAATGATTTTTGACGTGTTTGCTGCATTAGTGTGCGCCTCTATTTGATCACGTCACGTCATTGTTCGGTACAAATTATTCGGTCTTTTCGCTTATTTGGCCAAACACCGAAAGAGCTTTTTTTGCTATTTTCAGCCAAACAATTTCGGTTGCCAAACATTCATTGCATCCCTAGAAAAAAAGGTTTCCTCAAAAAATATTAAGCAGAACAACTCTTTTCAACAATGAAAATAAGAAATTTTTCTCAAGCACCAAATCAGCATATTAAAATGATTTCTGAAGGATCATGTGACACTGAAGACTGAAGTAAGGAATAAATTGCATCTTAAAATATAATACAGGTGCATCTCAATAAATTAGAATGTCGTGGAAAAGTTCATTTATTTCAGTAATTCAACTCAAATTGTGAAACTCGTGTATTAAATAAATTCAATGCACACCGACTGAAGTAGTTTAAGTCTTTGGTTCTTTTAATTGTGATGATTTAGGCTCACATTTAACAAAAACCCACCAATTCACTATCTCAACAAATTAGAATACTTCATAAGACCAATAAAAAAAATTTTTTTAGTGAATTGACCTTCTGGGAAGTATGTTCTTTTACGCTATATGTACTCAATACTTGGTAGGGGCTCCTTTTGCTTTAATTACTGCCTCAATTCGATCCAGCGTGGCATGGAGGTGATCAGTTTGTGGCACTGCTGAGGTGGTATGGAAGCCCAGGTTTCTTTGACAGTGGCCTTCAGGTCATCTGCATTGTTGGGTCTGGTGTCTCTCATCTTCCTCTTGACAATACCCCATAGATTCTCTATGGGGTTCAGGTCAGGCGAGTTTGCTGGCCAATCAAGCACAGTAACACCATGGTCATTGAACCAGCTTTTGGTACCTTTGGCAGTGTGGGCAGGTGCCAAGTCCTGCTGGAAAATGAAATCAGCATCTCCATAAAGCTTGTCAGCAGAAGGAAGCATGAAGTGCTCTAAAATTTCCTGGTAGATGGCTGCGTTGACTGTGGACTTCAGAAAACACAGTGGACCAACACCAGCAGATGACATGGCAGCCCAAATCATCACTGACTGTGGAAACTTCACACTGGACTTCAAGCAACATGGATTCTGTGCCTCTCCACTCTTCCTCCAGACTCTGGGACCTTGATTTCCAAATTAAATGCAAAATTTACTTTCATCTGAAAAGAGGACTTTGGACCACTGAGCAACAGTCCAGTTCTTTTTCTCCACAGCCCAGGTAAGATGCTTCTGACGTTGTCTCTGGTTCAGAAGTGTCTTGGTAGCCCTTTTCCTGAAGACGTCTGAGCGTGGTGACTCTTGATGCACTGACTCCAGCTTCAGTCCACTCCTTGTGAAGCTCTCCCAAGTGTTTGAATCAGCTTTGCTTGACTGTATTCTCAAGCTTGCTGTCTTCCCTGTTGCTTGTGCACCTTTTCCTATCCAAATTCTTCCTTCCAGTCAACTTTGCATTTAACATGCTTTGATACAGCACTCTGTAAACAGCCACACCTTTCAGTAATGACCTTCTGTAACTTACCCTCTTTGTGGAGGGTGTCAATTTGCATCTTCTGGATCATTGCCAAGTCAGCAGTCTTCCCCATTATTGTGGTTTCAAAGAACAAGAGAAACCCAGAATTTATACTGTATGGATGGTCATTTATTGAAACTCAAATGTAAATATTCTAATATTTTGAGATACTGATTTGACTTTCATGAGCTGTAAGCTCTAATCATCAAAATTAAAACAAAAAAAAAACTTTTGAAATGTTTCACTTTACATGTATTGAATCTAAAATATATGAAAGTTTCACTTTTTGAAATAAGTTACAAGAAAAAAAAAATGAACTTTTTCACGACATTCTAATTTATTGAGATGCACCTGTAATTTAGAAAAGCTATATTACTTTTTTTTTTTTTTCATCAAAAAAATTCAGCCTTGGTGATCATAAGAGACTTCTTTCAAAAACATTAATAAAAATCTTACTGAGCCCAAACTTTTGAACAGTAGTTTGTCCTGCTATTTTTGAGCCCTGTAAAAGCAACTGATAAAAACTGGAAACTCTATACAATGTCAGAACAAACACATCTGATTAAAGCATTGGCTATTTAAGAGTGTGGGCAGACAGGACATTAAACCTGAAAAACAAATTGGAATTGAGTGTGGTGTGAATTATGCTAATGTGATCTTTACATTTCAGTGTTTACGCAATCAAACTCCATTCAAAACTTACCATGTGTGGTGCGATGTTCACGTTGGAAGGGCCCAGTGTTTTTGGCAACAGCTGTTTTCCAACCACCACTGACTGTGGATGCACCGTTACTAAAGACAGCACACCTGCAGGGGTAGTATTCACAGAGGACATCTTAATGCAGTGCTATGTGAGGTCAAGCAGGTGTTTGGGCTTTTGTAAACCATTACTGTAAGATCAAACATTCTTGAATATTTTTTAAAAAATTCAGCTGCTGATGCACTGCACTATTATCTTCAGAAACTCCTAATGCTCCTCTTACCTTTGCCAGGGCTCAGGTTCTGATCAATGAAAACCTTCAGCTCCCCATTGGCCTCAATCAGACCAGCCTGTGGAGAACAAGATGACCATCAACTCATTGACTTACACTATTTTCAGTAGATTACATCTAATAGAGCTAGAGAATACTCACATCTTTGGCCATGATCCCTGGGGCTGAGGAATAGATAAAAACTGAACACACAGCTTGGTCTAGCTGAAAAACCTGAGCCAAATTTCCACAACAAAATGCCTCTGCAACAGAAATGAAACTGGTTTGGCACAAAAGCCTAGGACACTTGAAGACTGTAACCAAGGTTACTACACAAATCTTTGTTTCTCACAGAGAAAGTGACTAATGAGGAAAGTTTTCATTTGCAAAAACCGCCAAAAGGATGCAATGATCAATGGGATTTCAAACAAGTATATCTTGCCGTTTCGGGTGGTTTTTGATCTATGAACAGATTCATAGATGAACAGTTCAGACAGACATGGCTAGTCTATATGATAGGCTTCAGGTTTGCCTTCATGCCAAACCCCTCTGTGAACAAGACAGAACCAGCATTCATTCAAAATGCCAAATAAATGATCACAATAAATGTAATAAAAAAATGTGGCTGCATGTCTGAAAACCACCAAGGAAACATTATTAGGCATTATAGATGGGTTCAAACTTCAAAGGTTCAGCACATTTATATTATTATTATGGGTATAATTACTTAAATATTATATAGATTTTCATATCAAAATATTATAAGATTCAACATAAATTTTCTAAGATATAAAAAAAAAAAAATGTTTTCTAGATAATGATGACCTGTATAAAACACTTGATGGTTTGTTTCCTTTTACTCAATACTGATTACCTGTATGATGTTGATTTATGCAACAGTACAGTATACTTGCAATCATCTGATATTCTGGTCATATGCTGATATTCTGCACAACAGCACTCTTGCTAGTGTGAATGTGAAATGGACTGAAACTCTGTCACAGGTAAAGTGGACTAAAATGAGATTTGAGTCCTCTTTCAAGCCCAGGGACAGTGTGAACACAAAGAGAGCTGGGTTCTTTATCTCACACTTCACTAATGGAGTCCCAAGTTTGCTTATTTTAAAATGCTGTCTAGGTAGGTAGCTCACAAGGTTTTGAGACAGCCACAGTTGATGAAAACGAGGCCCGCCGATTTGCTTCCAGCTTATATTACCAGACAAAAGACCTCGACGAATCTTTCCATCTCTTTAACATCAAAATTTCAACTCGTGCACTCAAAAACCGCATGCAGTCTTCTGAAAGTCACCCACATGCAACAGTTCCTGTCGTTTTAAGTAACTTTTTTTTGCAAATGCAATGGGCCCTTAAATATAGGAAATATTCATGGCCAATGTCCCAAGTTATAAAAACCATGTAAACGCATAAAGCAGAACGCAATTCCGTTTTATTCGTTTATATCTTCCGCAGCAAACATAATGCAAAATCGAAGCAGTATGTACTATAATAAAGCGTGTTAGCCCAGTTAGCTAGCTGCCTTTCAAACACGTTTTGCACCGAAACCCTGCTCTAAATGTGATCAAAACGTGCCCCTCCTGCTTAAATGCGACCAGATCGAGTATTGTGCATGTGCTCGTACCGTTTTGCGAACGGATCGGACTTAAATGGCCATCTGGAAATGAAGTGTGTAAACTTTCCTCTGAACTTACAGTCCTGAAGCCCTTTGCCTTCTTAGGTGCTGTTTTTGTTGGCATAGCCAGTTAGCAAGAGGACAGAGGAAGAGGAGGTCTGAAGCCCATCTCTCAAACAGGAAACAAAGATCAATCAAATAATATGAAAAATAAACCCCATGTGCAGTGAATGGCCATGCTTTTGGAACGAGCTTACACTTGGGAGATGTTTGATTGTAAGATCAGAGCACATTCATAAAACCCAAAATGGATGCGGATGTTATAAGCATGCACATAAAAGACGCATGGCAACTGTGAAATCCTCATGCATGGTTTCAGAAAAGAATTAAAATTACTGATATCTTATACAAAGAGTTTCTATAATTTATCTTAGGAACAGTATATAGAAACGACCTATTATTTTCAGCAAGAGTTGACAGTCATATCACTATTCTGCTGGAGGGTAACAATTCATTGGCTTCGCTACAGCATGAGATTAGACGACAGATATTCCTACAAAACTGGAAAACAATCGTTCAAAATTTGACATAATTGTTTACTAACTCATCAGAACTAATATAACAATCAGGATGGATTTGGTTTAATGCCTGGCAGCCATTTTACATGGAAGCTAAAGCAAAGCCATCATGCAGTGATGCTTTAATAGCCTGCTAGCTGAAGTGACAGGTCCTTAAGACGACCTAAACTAGTTATTATCTAGTTAATAAACCCCTCACGGTTATGCAAATTTAACAACAACTAACAGTTACCGTTTCATTTTGCAAAAGTATTTCAAAAACGCTTTAGAGCGAATATGGTAACGTTAAAGCTGTTAAGCTAGCGACCAGGCGAGCTAGTAAGCTAACCTCCACTCAAATCGAGGTCATCTGGGCAGCTTTAATATAATCAATCTAGGAACTACATACTATTGTTTCCTACACGTCTGGTTTGGTAGCTTTTTCGTGCAATGGACAAATACGAGTAAAGACCATTGAGGATTTCCCATTGCACTCCACTGACAGAAGCACTTGACATGGGTTAGCTTGTCAGCTAACACAAGCCATTTGAAGACAGACAGTTTCAATATTTCACATAAGTGATAATTAAACCGGACTGAGGGTTCACAGACTAACGATCATAGATTCCAGTATGTATACGTTAATTCTATTTAGATACACGCTGGGGTTAAGTTACTGACCGGGTTTGCTGGCAAACGCACTTATTTCATGCCAAATTATCTTATCATTTTCAAACGCAGATAAATGACAACTACTTTATGCAATGATGAATTCTAAATACAGAAAATATCGGTCAGGGCTGTCTGCGTGGACTCAAAGCCCCCGCTGGTCTCACTTACGGTCGGTTGCATCCGCCTTCAACTGTCTAGATTTGAATGAATAGGAGCGCACACAGTAGTAACTGCTCTCTCTCTGGGTCTGTAAAACTGAGCTTGGCGGTGTCTACGCCACGGGAAATCCGATTGGACAGTAATGCGCATGACGTCGGGGAAGTGTAATACAGAAGCCACGCCCATACTGAATTTTGATTGGATGGGACTCCACAGCACCTGTGGTAAAATTTTCTCATTGGTTAATTTCACTGGATCCCACCCCACTGCATCTGAGGGCGGAGCGTGCGTAAGAATACATGTAAATAATAAAGAGAAACTCACTAATTAAAAGTTTTATGTCTATAAAATATCTATACAATTTTGAGTGAAAGTCTATAATAATAGCTATTATCAGTATTTACAAATTTAGTTAACCATTTAAACGCACTTTATAACGATATATGTATATTAACACCGCTTCCCCATTGCTCTGTTACTTGAATGTTATCCTATTTATTTCTTTATTATTATGCAGGGGTGTAAAATCTACCGAGAAATTGAACATAAATTAAAGTACAGATACTATGTCAAACATTTTACTCAATTAAAAGTCTAAGCACTAAGCCAAAAATATTTGAGGGAAAGTAAACAAAAGTATCCACAATTAATTGAACTTCAGTATTTAAAATTAAAAAGTAAACACTTTTCTTAGCTTTTTAATAGACTTTTTTAGAACAGACAGAATAGATAAACAAATATATAAATAAAAACAAATACATTTATGTTTAAATAAAAGGAAAGGTAAACCTAGAACATGATTAATTGGCTTGTTAGGATAATTTTTTATAAAGATATAAGTCCTGATTACATGTATTTTGAACTACTTTTTTTATTTTTTATATGTAAACGTGCAAGCATTCAGTTTTAATGGTCTAAGTTACAAATTCTCCAAAATAATACTTAAGTAGTGAAGTATTATTATTCAAAATACTTTACACCTTCATTATTAAAGCTATTCTAAAATGTATTTTTGAAAGCAAACAAAGGTCAAGATTTAGAAAGTATGAATCATCTAACTAATAAATTAAAATGTCTGTAATTAAAATATGTCATTAGGTTGCTGTTTGGTGTCAGGCTCTGGAACTTTTTTATCTGTATTCATGCTGCCCCTACAGAACACACTGTACGGTATGTTTTATACAGATAACTAAAGAGTAGTTCAAAAAAGGGTGTCACCATTTTCGTGTCCCTATCATTTCACATCTCTGGGTGGACATATTTGAAGAACTTATCTGGGTTAAATACTGTACATCTATGAAGATGGATTTTTCACCTTTTGGAAAATAGAATATAACATAAATATAATTAGGTATAGTAATTAAACAAAAACATTATTCAGAAACAAATATATACAGAAAAAAAAATCTAAATGCACCAATAAAAGAGACAAATTAAACAATTCAACATTTATTACTACACCCTTTATTGAAAAAGTTTATGTGCACTGCTTGTGTTTACAAATAACTGCACATGACATAAATCAGAGAAGTTCTTGCTCTTGCAACACATGCTGTGTCTGTGTTTATTTATTACAAGAGAAACACTTTGCAGCAGGTAACGCATGAAAGATGCACAGACCTTTTATAGGCAGGCTATTATAGATATGTGAAACATGTTTTAAAATCAGTCCATTCGGTGGTGTTCACACTAAACATTCAACACTGTTATCCACTCAGAGGTTTAGCCATACTGCACTGGTCAGCTGAACATGCTCAAAAGTAGGTCATAACCAGTGTTAGATTATGCTGGCAGAGTCTGCAGATCGTGCTACTGTACTGAGAGATGACAGTAGTAGTAACATAATAATAAATAAATAAATCAGACACAGAATTCAGATCTGATCTGAATTTCCCCATGATTTTTGTTAGATCTTACTAAATCTAAAAAAAAAAAAAAAATTAACCCCCTGGTTATTATAGAGGCCATTTGAGTATAGTGAACTCATTGTCATGTTAAAGAAACCAGTTTGAGATTATTTGAGCTTTGTAACATGTCACAAACTGGAAGTATATGAGTACACTGTGGTCATGAAGAGATGGACATGGTCAGCAGCAATACTCAGGTAGTCTGTGGCATTTAAACAATGCTCAATTAAGGGGCTTAAGTGTGCCAAGAAAATATCCCCCACCCTATTACATCCACACCAGCAACCTGAACCATTGATATTGTGCAGGATGGATTCATGCTTTCATGTTGTTTACACCAAATTCTGACCCTATACCACCTGAATGTCACAGCAGAAATTGAGACCCATCAGACCAGGCAACCTTTTGCTCAAACCAGTTTGGTCATTATCCTCTGACCTCTGGCATTTTCACCCACAGAACTGCTGCTCACTGGATAGTTTCTCTTTTTCAGACCAAATTGAAAATCACTTAAATCACATTTCTTCCCCATTCTGATGCTCGGTTTGAACTTCAGCAGATCGTCTTGAACATGTCTTCATGCCTAAAAGCATTGAGTGTATTTCTATATATATATATGTATTATAGTTTGCAAATGTCTTTTGTTTGCAAAACAAAAAAGTCCTATATATTATATGGAGTTCACACTTGAGGAAGAAAAAAACTTATTTTATTTTACTTTATTTTATTTTATTTTAGGCAATGTTAATTTATTTTAATTTTAAAATTTTATTCAGAGGGCCAAATAGTAATAATATGGCCAAAAAGGAAGATGAAATTCAGAGCATGTGTAAATCGTCACTATACAATTGATCGACATAATGCAATGCCACTGATAACATAAAATCAACGTAAAACATATAATCAATGCAATACAATGATGATTGAGAGAAGTACAAATAAATGTTCCTCAAAAGCCCGTTGTATCATACTGCATTTGAAAGAGATTTTTCTAAAATGATGCATTCATAATAAACCTAAAATGTTTTAGTCCAGTAAAGTTATTTTTATGTTTACATTATAAAAATCATTTAATATTTCACAGCAAAAACACACGTGTGCACACAACCTGAGGGTATATGCTACATTTTTACAATTTTATTTAAAAAGTAGGCTACTTACTAAAATAAGTATGAACGAGACTAACATTTGAGGGGCAAAAGCAGTGGTAGAAACTAGCTTTCATACGCTACTGAATATTTCTAATAAAAAATACGATAGAATCTCAAATTAATCAATGAATCCTTTGTGAACAGCATAACAGGTCTCCGTCTGACCGAATCGACTTTCTCAAATGAATCAGAATGAGTGAATCATTTGAGCTGAATGAATTGATTCATGCGATAGTTTGTACGAGAGAGAGGAACAACTACAGAAAATGTAGTTAAATGTAGTTTAATACTTTTAATTTGTTACTATTCATCTCTGGTAGAGATATTTTAATTATACACAGTCACACCCTTATATTCTCCGAACTACAGAACGCACGTTTACGAACTACAACTCCCAAGACGTAACTGTTTCCACCGCGCAGACTCCGTGGTGTTCTAGCGCATTCCCTTGATGCCTACACGCATGCGCAGTTGTACATGGGAGCATTGGGTATCAATTTGGTCAAACAGCGGGTGATAAAATGGTAGGTGACATAGAAATTAAAAATATTGCTGACGTTTTCTGCTCCTGTGTTCGACGGAGAAGCTCTGGCAAACGTAGATATTCCGCGTCTTGCACGAGTTGTTGTCTGTGCGCGTCGCACCGAGAATGATCATAATTGTGTGTATGTTTTGTATGGGCAGGAAGGTCAGTTGTTGATATTTAGGGAGTTCAGCATGTACCTTTCCGCCTATATGTCCTGGAATCATGCACTATGTACTGCATAATGCATCTGAGGATTATTATTATTCTGTGCCAAGCATGCATGTGGTTAACCCTGATGTTCTGTTTGGGATTTTAGAGACCCTCCAAGCCCTATTTTAACACACCAAAATCGTACTTAACATCGAACAATCAGCTTAAACGTCATGGCTTTTCCAAAATGCAACAGATCTGATTATAAACAAGCTTTCAACTCGATGTTATGATTAAATAGTTTTACATTAAAAACAAAGCATATTGCTGTTGTGGTGTCATTGAGACCCCAAGTTTAAAACCTGATTGATAAATGCAATGACATCACTGATGTTTTTAAATGTTCCCAATGATTTTACACATGCAATATAGGGGGCTCTGGGACCCCAAAACAACCAGGCAGCCAATGTCAGCAGAACAGGAGGGTTAAGTGACATCCATACCAGCAATGAAATGTCAAACGTAAGTCTTTTAGCCCTGCCCTTTCAACCATGCCCCCAGTAGCAGCCTGGTTATTTTCCAGATTGTAATACCCTCTAAACATGTCTTAAGTGGGCTATCAAACTTTTTGCACATTGTGTTCTGGTTCTATGTATTGTGATGGTCAAGTCAGAATGGTTCTTTTGAACTCGTTTTAAGAACTAGAGTAAAAACAGTATACTGTGCATCGATGGAAATAACTGTAGGGTTACCCGGTTGTTTTGCACTGGCCGCCCTGAGCTTGCCATCTCATATTACATGCCAAGCGCAAGTGGCCTGCCACAGGTCCTCACATGCTTGGTGCTTCAGTCGAACTTGCTATAACCGGTAGAATGTCCTTTTAAATTGGCACATAGGTCTGGACGTTTGGTCAACGCTTTGTTTATGGTTGTTCCAGTTGTCAGCTTTAGTCTTGTGCCTGAATGTGTGCAATTTTCTCTCTCTGTATGTTCGTTTGTGTCTCTTTCTGTTTGTACATACTGCTGAGTGTATTCCTCCGTCTGTCTGAGTTCATGTCTGAGGGCATATCTTTTGTGTCCACACAGCATAAGCTAAAATCCTCCCAAAAGGACAAGGTACGGCAGTTCATGTCCTTTACTCAAGCTGGGGAGAAGACAGCCGTATACTGCCTCACTCAAAATGACTGGAAACTAGAGGTGGCCACCGACAACTACTTTCAGAACCCAGATTTGTACCACAAGGAATCCATGAAAAGCTCAGTGGACCGAAAAAAGCTGGAGCAGCTTTACAATCGATATAAAGGTGAGTTTTAATCTCATTTTGATATGTATTTTGCCCGCTGTCCTGTGCCTGAGAGTATCACTGCATGCTAAAAAGTGCTCTTAGTCATTTGTTTCTCATTAAAAAAAGTCTTACTATTTTTTTTTCTATTACTTTTGAGAAATATGATTCAATTGTAAAGCTTTTTAACTTTTCTACTCAGAGTGGCTTACACTCTCGTGAGGGCCTTCATTTTGAAATCACACGACCAGCTGTGTCATGCAGTTCCACTGAGTTGCTAATAATAAAAACAAGTTTACTTTATATAGTTCTTATCCAGCGGGTGCTTAAAGTTGGCATGAAATGAAAATGCATCCTAATTCATCCATGTATGTTTCACATTTTTAAAAAATGTTTTGCCTTTGTAATGTTTAATAAAAATTTCATAACTCTTCCAGTGAAATTACATATTTTCTCCTTGGTGATTTATGGCAGACTTCTCAAATCATTTCATTCGCATAAACTCTGCCCTTTTCTTATATTAAGCTGTAAGCTTGCATTCGCATCTTCCTCTATCCAATCAACAACTGATCGACTGAACTAAGTCTCTGTCCTCCTTTTTTTTTCTTCCAGATAATCAGTTCCACTTATATGTAAATCACAATGCGGAAAAATGATTTTGTCTCTTCTTTTGTTACAACCCGAATTCTGGAAATGTTGGGACGTTTTTTTAAAATTTGAATAAAATGAAAACTAAAAGACTTCCAAACCACATGTAGGGCTGTCGCGATAACCGCGATATAGCAATACCGCGCTATTGACGAGCATAACCGCAGAGGAATGCAGCAACCGCAGCAACCGCGATATTTCCTTTTATTTATTTTTTTTTGTCGTAAGGTTACTCCCTTCTCGTTTTATACTTAGTGCATATGTACTGAATATTAGTAATGATAACAATGTGTACCATGCTGATTTGTACAGAGGCTCAGTAAATTTGCACTTAACAAGCCTAAACAGACAGTGAATGAGAGAGAGATCGACTGAGCGCGTGCGATTACCTGAGTCTGTCCTTCAGGTGGAGTCATGTATATTTGTGAAAACAGGTTGTCATGTCCAAGGAAAGTGAAATCTGTCTTAACAACGACGCTCTGCTGGTCAGCTTAGCCTTTAAAAGTGGCGCTCAAAGTTAAAATGATTTCAGCAGCTTTACATATCATTATAACATTACATATCTCGAATGAATCAGCGTTTTTGAACGTGTCAGTTGAATGAACAGGTGTCAACAGAAAAGACCCACTCAAAGACAGTCTCTTACGATCGCCAGGTTTATGTTTTGTTATGTGGACCGTTATTTTGTCATTCTCTTGGTTTCAACGTGCAACAATGAACCTCGTTACACTGCACTAATGATTATACTGTATAGACTCGCCCTCCACTAATATTGGCACCCTTGATAAATGACACGCTGTGAAAATAAATTGGCATTGTTTATCCTTTTGAAATATCAACAGAAAAGTATCTTGTCAGTCTTGTGAGATCTCGAGGATCAGAACATTGTAACTGTTTTTCCACAGGATATATATATGAGGAACACAAAGGCCAAATTCCCTTATATATCACAATGAGAAAAACCAAAAAATATATATGCAGCAAAAGATATAGCTTCACAAATTATGAAGTGGTTTTAAGAAAAGAGCTAGAGCATCCACCATCAGGGCAATATGAATTTCCAATCAACAGAAAATGTTACGAAACTGCCTGGAAGAGACTATATCGTCCTAATGCACGGTGAGGAAGAGAGTTTGAGTGGCTAAAGATTCCAAGGTCACAGCTGGAGAATTGCAGAAAATAGTTAGTCTCGGGGTCAGAAAACATTAGAAAAAAATTTGTACATCACCACATTTGGACCTAGCTCATCCAAAAACAAACTCCAGCATATCAGTTTCAGCATGACTGTAATCAAATGGGACTCTTCTATGATCAGATGAAAGTAAAAAATGAGCTTTTTAGCAGCAAACACTCAAGATGGGTTTGGTGCACACAGGGATAAAAAAGTACCCCAATGAAATGTGTACAATGAAATATACTGCTGCATTTTTTATGTTGTGGGCCTATTTTTCTGCTGGAGGTCTGGACATCTTGTTTAGACACATGGCATCATGGATTCTATTAAATACCAACATATAAAAAATCAATAAGTGACTGACCCTGTTAGAAATCTTATAATGGGCCATGTTTGGATCTTCCAACCGGACAATAATCCAAACACAAACCTCAAAAACAACACAAAAATGGGTCACTGAGCACAAAACAGCTTCGCTATGGCCATTCCCGTCCTCTGACCTGAACCCTATAGAAAATGAGTGAGGTGAACTGAAGAGAAGAAGCACCGTCATGGAGCTGTGAATCTGAAGGATCTGGAGAGATTCTGTATGAAGGAATGGTCTCGGATCTCTTATCAGGTGTTCTCCAAACTCTTTAGGCATTATAGGAGAAAACTCAGAGCTGTTACCCAGGGAAAAGGACGTTGCAATAATTGGGTGCCAATAATTGTGGCCAACATGAACTAGAGAAAGTATTTCTTACACAATGAGATTTTCCCCCCACTTTCAATTGTTTTACTTCAATGATAGGTTGGAATTTTGTGAATTTTTGGAATGAAAGATAAAAAGGATAAACAATGCAGATTTATTTTCACAGCCGCCTTTGGTCATATTTACCAAGGGTGCCAATATTAGTGGAGGGCACTGTATATGCTTATGTATACATATATGTATATATATATATATATATATATATATATATATGTACATGTGCGGTAATACCGCATACCGCGCTATTGAGCCACTCAAAATTACCGCAAGGGAAATTCCTTCACCGCGACAGCCCTAACCACATGAGCCAATATTTTATTCACAATAGAACATAGAGAACATAACAAATGTTTAAACTGAGAAATTTTGCACTTTTATCCACTAAATGAGCTCATTTCAAATTTGATGCCTGCTACAGGTCTCAAAAAAGTTGGCACGAGGGCAACAAAGGGCTGAAAAAGCAAGAAATTTTGAAAAGATTCAGCTGGGAGAACATCTAGCAACTAATTAAGTTAATTGACATCAGGTCTGTAACATGATTAGCTATAAAAGGGATGTCTTAGAGAGTCTCTCAGAAGTAAAGATGGGTAGAGGCTCTCCAATCTGTGAAAGAGTACGTAAAAAGATTGTGGAATACTTTAAAAACAATTAAATTGCAAAGGCTTTGCAAATCTCATCATCTACAGTGCATAACATCATCAAAAGATTTCAGAGAAACTGGAGAAATCTCTGTGCGTAAGGGACAAGGCCGAAGAACTTTGTTGGATGCCTGTGGTCTTCGGGCCTTCAGACGACACTGCATCACTCATCATGATTCAGCATGATTCTGTCATTGACATTACTAAATGGGCCCAGGTAGGGCTGGGCGATATGGCCCCAAAAAAAAATCCCCGATTTTTTCATAAAAAATCCGATTTACGATTTAAATCGATTTTTCCCCCCCTACTTAAAATCAATCTGCAGATGACAAAGAAATTGTTCAAAACAAGTTTTTGTTTTGTTTTGATTTTCCCTTTTGGGGTTTGATCTGGATTTCTCCCTTGGGGTTAAAGTGCAATCAGAAACAACAAGCCAAAAAGATATGATGGCAAGCCCTGCCATTGTAAACAGTGAAAATGTAACATAACATTAAACATACAATTATGTGACACCTTTTTGATAAGTTTTCTTTAAACACAAGTTTCACATCTTGCTATTCAGTAGATAAGAGGTAGTTCTGATAAAGTGCAAACAAAACATTCAACAGCATTTAATATCAGTGACTTGTTTTTTGACGGCTGTTTTTGAACTAAGCCTCATTGCTTGAAAAGAGAGACGCGCAGACGCAGGTTCACACACGCAACTTTCATCCCTCTCTCTCTCTCGCTAATTCAAATAAATTATATAATTAATTCAAATAAATGTGATCTTACCGCACTACATCTCTGTGTCTAATTTAAAGCAGGCCGAAAGCTAACGAGCCTTAATGCCCTTTCACACAGGACGCGGCATGCCCTGCGCCGGCCGCTGGGTTCAGCGCAGCCCTTCAGATACAAGGCGATTTGCGCTACGCTGGCCAGAGCGAAGTAGGCGGAGTTCAGACACACAGAGAATCAGCTGTTCATCCATTTTGATTTCGGCGCTTGTTTTGGACGTTTCTATTGGCCGCGCGGGGAAACGTCACAGTGCGCAGCGGCAAAAAAAACCATTGAAATGCATGTGTTTCGCAGCGCTTTCCGCGTCCTGTGTGAAAGGCGCTTTAACGGGGATCACAAAACCCTTCCCAAACTCTAATATGGCAAACGCGCGGGGGGAGGGCTGAGCCCATTCGGAACTACGGGAGCCCAGAGGGGAGCTTCGGCGGATGTTAAAGAGAGAACCGATTTTCATTCAAACAAATCGATGTAAACTACACATTCGAGTTAATCGATAAAATCGATTTATCGCCCAGCCCTAGGCCCAGGAATACTTCCAGAAACCACTTTCGGTAAGCACAATCCGCTGTGCCATCTGCAGATGCCAACTAAAGCTCTATCATGCAAAAAGGAAGCCATATGTGAACATGGTTCAGAAGCGCCGTCATGTCCTGTGGGCTCATTTAAAAAGGACTGTTTCAAAGTGGAAAAGTGTTCTATGGTCAGACGAGTCCATTCTTGTTGGAAATCACGGACGCTGTGTCCTCCGGTCTAAAGAGGAGGGAGACCTTCCAGCGTGTTATCAGCGTTCAGTTCAAAAGCCAGAATCTCTGATGGTATGGGGGTGCATAATTGCATACGGTATGGGCAGCTTGCATGTTTTTGAAGGCACTATGAATGCTGAAAGGTATATAAAGGTTTTAGAGCAACATATGCTCCCCTCCAGACAACATCTATTTCTGGGAAGGCCTTGTGTATTTTAGCAGGACAATGCAAAACCACATACTGCAGCTATTACAACAGCATGGCTTCGTAGTAGAAGAGTCCGGGTGCTGAATAGGCCTGCATGCAGTCCAGATCTTTCACCTATAGAGAACATTTGGCACATCATTAAACGAAAAATACATCAAAGACAACCACGAACTCTTCAGCAGCTGGAAACCTATATCAGGCCAGAATGGGACCAAATTCCAACTCATAACCTCGATGCCCAGATGTCTTCAAACTGTTTTGAAAAGAAGAGGAGATGCTACACCATGGTAAACATTCCCCCGTCCCAACTATTTTGAGACCTGTAGCAGGCATCAAATTTGAAATGAGCTCATTTTGTGCATAAAATTGTAAAATTGTTTAAACATTTGTTATGTTATCTATGTTCTATTGTGAATAAAATATTGGCTCATCTGATTTGAAATTCTTTTAGTTTTCATTTTATTCAAATTTAAAAAACGTCCCAACATTTCCGGAATTCGGGTTGTACATTGCAACTTTAACCAAACATATACGTACATCTAAGCAAAACAATGGAATTAAAATTAGAATAAAGACAAAGTGTGAGTGGAAAAATAAAATGTCTAAACAAGGTGTTCCTGTTAGAGCAATAAAACAAGATCTGCAGCTTGCATGCCACAGAGTGAAGAAAAAATGACCGGACATATACAAACAAACTTGGTGCATTCACATGTCATTATGAAGCCCAAAACCTCTTGGATGAAGAAGAGCCAGCAAAACCTAAACAAAAACTTACTCCTGCACCTTTAAAGGTTTAATTCCTCTTAGAAATGTTTTTTTTTTACTAAACTGAAACTTAGTGTTCTTGGTTTTTTTAAAAGTATTTTCCTTTCCCCCCTCAGATCCCCAGGATGAGAATAAGATTGGGATCGATGGAATTCAACAGTTCTGTGATGACCTCAATCTGGATCCGGCCAGCATCAGTGTTCTGGTTGTGGCTTGGAAATTCCGTGCAGCAACACAGTGTGAATTCAGCAAGAAGGAGTTCATTGATGGCATGACAGAGCTGGGGTGGGCTATGACATAATTTCTTTATTTAGTCATGCGCACTGTTGACCATATTTGGGTTGCGTGGTGGCTGGGAATATCACACAAAATGTCCTACTACCTGACAGAATCATTGAGAAATCACACCTCTTTCTGTGACAGTCCCCAGCTCTGAGAACCACAGAAAAATGAGCCAATCTGAAATGCTTGATGTATCTCAAATTATTTCGCACGTTTTAGATTTGCTGAGAGAAGCTGTATAGTTAAAATTGGCAGAATGGAAGAAGTCAGGCTGTAATCGCATACAGCACCTTTGATATACATCTTTGAGTTTTGTGTGAATGGCGTGAAGAATCAGTGATTAGATTGATGATGAGCCTGAACGTTTCATTTCATCTGCAGGTGTGACAGTCCGGAGAAACTTCGAGCTCTTCTGCCCAGATTAGAACAGGATCTGAAAGACAGCGGAAAGTTCAAAGATTTCTACCAGTTCACATTCAACTTTGCCAAGAATCCTGGACAAAAAGGTTTAGGTAAGGGCACCTTTTCTTTCTGCATTTCTGTGAGTTTTCACTCTGGTTTCTTACAACGAATGAACAGTTGTCTGTATTAATGGTCTTTTCCCATTTCAGATTTAGAGATGGCAGTAGCATATTGGAACCTGGTTCTGGCTGGACGTTTTAAGTTCCTAGACCTCTGGAACAGATTTTTATTGGTAAGTCATTACATCTTTGGACCTTTGACCCCGTTTAGCACTGAATACAAATTAAAATGGGTTTTCTGGCTGCTACGCAACACATTAACCACAGAGTGGAATCATTTCCTTTAGCAATTAATTTAGATGCTCCCTGGTCTCTGTCCTTATTTTGTGCAGGAGCATCATAAGCGGTCAATTCCCAAAGACACATGGAACTTGCTTCTGGATTTTGGCAGCATGATTGCAGATGACATGTCAAACTATGATGAAGAAGGTGACACACTTTATACATTTTTTGTAATTGGCTGCCTTTACTCATATAGTGTATGTTGGATTTTAATAATGTGACGTTTTGTTTTGTTTCAGGAGCATGGCCTGTTCTCATCGATGACTTTGTGGAATACGCTCGGCCAATCGTGACGGGATCAAAACGCAAAACTGTATAGTAATGCTGCCCCTAGGCGAGAACTCACGCCTTGGTCGCCTCATTGACTTTGTAGTTTTTTTAAAGACTTGTAAGCATTATAAGACAGAACTAAGAGAAACACTTGAAACCGACAAGCTTTGCAAAAGGAAAAACAGGACGGAAAAGACGACTCAGACTTCCACACATCACACAGGAAGGACAAGAGTGTGAAACTCAAGATTTCTTATAGAGCCATCAGATGCACATGGCCAGCTATATTTGCACTGGCGACTCAATTCTAGCCCGAAACCCTTGGAGATTTTGGGTGGATAACTTCGAACCTAGTACCTCATCTCCATAGCAATCAGTGTCACTCTATAGGGCCGAGTCCTCATTGCCTACCCACTCCTCACAGTCTGAATTATGGAATAGTCTCTCCAGTTTCGTTTTAGATCATGTACCCATCTGTCTGGGTGTGTATCTCATGCAGGACTTGATGCTGATCATGTCCGCGTTTTAAGCCAGACGTTCATGGGCAGCACAGCATGCGGCTCACAACACCAGCACTATTGTTACAGTTGTAAAATACTGTATCTAATGCAGCAGTATGTACAGAGAGAAATGTATTATCAGTAATGTTTTATTATATAAAATATGAGACATATGAAAGAAAGGCGTGGTCAAAACAAGATGCCTCCATACCATGTTCTTGTGTGATTTTAGGTCAAACGTGTCATCTGCCCTGTTGCGGAACTTGTAACAACATGGTTCAGTGTTACTCTTTTCTTTTTTTTTTTTTGTTTACCAGATTTATGTTAAGAAATAAATTATTGCCCTTTATGTTCTTCTCAATCTCTAACAACCCTGTTATTCTTTAACGGGAAATCTATTCTTGGGCAACAAGAGGTTTTGTAAGCTTTCACTATGAAACATTCTCCCATCAGTATCAGAAATGCAACATGCTTCTGAATCAAAATGATTAGTACAGAATCTTAATATCTCCCTTCATAAATCACTGAAAAGCAACCCTGAAGCATGATGGTAGTGCTGCAGTTATATTTGGTTTGCACCAAACCTTCAGGACACCGAGGATAATTTTAGTGTCCTGAGACCACAATTATTAAAAAAAAAAAAAAAAATTCAGGTTTGTCACAAGGCTTCTAGCAAAATTCAGGCATGATGTAATGCTCATCTTTTTCAGAAGTGGTTTCCTTCTTGTTGAAGAGTGCCAAATCTTCAGTGCTGAGAATATTGATGTCAGCCAAAATGCTCTGCACCGCGGTCAGTACTGTAGCTGGCCTCTTGGTCACCCGCTTCCCTCTTTACTCTGTTGCTCAGTTAGGCCTGGATTGTGCCCAGTGTTTCTTTCAACCATTCTGTTCAACTGAACTTAGTGTATAGGAAGATTTAAAGCTTTGCCAATAATATTATAACTTTTTGTAGCTTTTTTAATTCTTCAGTTCTTCTGAAAGTTCCATTTCACGGGCTGATCTTTTGTTTTAGTGAATAGAAGCCGTCGAAAACTAAAATAACTGATTATATCACTTAGTTTAGTGTATCTAAAACAGATTTAGTATGATTACGTGTGACTTTCTTCTGTGGAACATGAGATTTTAGGCTGCCTGATATTCTCAATTCTCAAAAAAATATCAGGAACAACATGAGGGTGAGTAAACGATGACAGAATTTTTATTTTGGGTGAACTATTCCTTTAATGGCGGAAAGGAACTTGCAATGCAATTTTACTGTGTACCACAAGAGAGCGGCAATGTGTTTGTAATCCAAAGAGGCTTCACATTCACGTTTGAGAGCTTGTGTATTTATCATGTATTGCTGCATTTTTATTATGTGTGTTTATATGTATGTTATAATATTCTAAGTGTGTAAAAAAAAGTATTTTCACTGAAATTTGCATTTTTGTTGCATTTTCGTTGTTATTTCCAGTCCGTATACAAATAATAAAAAAATGACGGAACTTCACAAAATCCGTGTTTCTGTACGGAGTGTTATCAATGTAACACACGTTTTATGCTAACCGCGGGCTTCAATCTACACTCAGAGGAGCAGTCTTACAAAACTCATTTTCAATCTATTGTATTTGACAAGAATGACAGTTTTTTGTATTTGACAAACAGTACAATCACTATGAATCTTGACAGGCTTCGTAAAAGAGTGAGACACTACATTGATCAGGTAAGAAGAGGCAGGATATTTAGCATTAAGACTAGCTTTAATTTGTACCTCAAATAAGATTTTGTTAATTTCTGATTTTATAAAGCTGTTTATATGATACTACATAATCAGAATATTATAGAAAATGAAAAAGGTAGAGTTAGTACATTAATCTCGGAACACCTGGGTGTATTTTTGAAGCTAGCCATCTGACTTTCATGCTAACAGGTTTGAAAGCTTCTTAATTTATATTTAAATAACATAATTATTGATTATTAATAGTATGACACATGTTGTTTTGGACTATTTTATTCTCAGAAATAAATAGGTAATATAACCTCTATGAGGGCGTGTGCACGTTAAACTGCACTAATGTGGCTAAATGATCTTCTACATCTTTTGATTGCTAAATAAAGTCAGGTTTTATCTTCATATGACAATATAAATTAAATGAAGTTTTTTTCTGTAATTATTGCATGATCTGTTTTATAGCAACAGTATCAAAGTGCTCTGTTCTGGGCTGACAAAGTAGCATCCTTATCACATGGTAAGTATCTTCATCCTCCTGAACACTATGGATACTGTCAAACAGCAGTGCAAGTCTTAGATTAAAAAAAACATATTGTGTGTTAATTAAATTACCTTGACTCTTAATTGCATACTGGACTAATCCCAGAATGTTTAATCTCTTACAGAGGATCCTCAAGACATTTATTGGTTAGCACAGTGCCTTTATTTGACAGCACAGTATCACAGAGCCTCTCATGCGCTCAAATCTCGCAAACTTGACAAGGTAAGAGCTGTTGATTAATTAACTGACTGATGAAAGTCATTTCAGTATTTACAGATATCCGTAAATCTCCGAGTTGCAGTCCTTCAAAAACCTAGCCCGATAAAATAATTAACACAAATATATTTCCATGCTGAAATGATGGAAGTGCAGTAGAATGAAGTAAAGAAATCATCGCGTTCAAGGGAGTTAATGAAGTTAAATACAGTGCTTGTTATTTCTAACTTCATTTTTGTTTTTCAGTTGTATGGAGCCTGTCAGTATCTTGCTGCAAGATGTCACGTGAGTATTTACATTAATGACATGGAAGTTTTCTTTTATGCATCACATAAAATAAAATATTGTGATATTGCTTATAAATACATTATATACAATATACATTTTTTGCCTTTTTTGGGGGAAAATTTGTAAAATGGATTCTACTATGTAAATGTAACTA
This sequence comes from Schizothorax lantsangensis, assembly GCA_027422415.1. Lineage (NCBI taxonomy): Eukaryota > Metazoa > Chordata > Actinopteri > Cypriniformes > Cyprinidae > Schizothorax > Schizothorax lantsangensis. The sequence continues at coordinate 26,206,933 of CM049848.1, read as the reverse complement.
AATAAATATGAAAACGTAATCAGATCGAAAATATTTAATAAATGAACATACGATGGGTGGGGCATTTGTGTAGTTTTTTGACTGACAGACCAGTTTTTCTGAAATCATTGATTGTACTATTAAATCTTTTTGTAATCTGCAGTATGCTGCCAAAGAATATCAACAAGCTCTAGACATACTGGACATGGAGGAAGCAGCCAGTAAAAGATTATTGGAGAGGAATGTAAAGGAGAATAATGGCTCAAGAGAAACCGTAAAAGAATGGGAAATGTCTCCTGCCTCAGTGAGCCTAACTCTTTTATTTATTTTTATTTATTCTGGACTTCTCCGGAATCAAAACTGCATTTTTTTTCTGATTTCTGGAACATTTTCTCGTTCATTGATTGTGTTTATTATGTTTTATTTTTTATATTTACACTGTACCTGAATTAATGAGTCGAGTTGGTCTTTAGAAATAAACTTGGTATTTGAAAGGCATAACAGTTTGACTGGATCTTTTTCTCCCTGTGGCCTTTTCACTCAGATCAATAGTTCCATCTGTCTCCTGCGGGGTAAGATCTATGATGCCATGGACAACAGACCCCTAGCCACGTCTAGCTACAAAGAGGCCTTGAAACTGGACGTCTACTGCTTTGAAGCCTTTGACCTTTTGACGTCCCATCACATGCTGACAGCCCAAGAGGGTGAGAGAAGCTCTTCATTTTCATTCAGTTTTTGAAATTCTCTGTTTTTGTGCAGCTTAACTAACCAAAAAAAAAAAAAAAATTGTATATATTTTTTTTGTAGTGTATTATTCTCTGACCTATTGCCATTTGCTTGTGTCATAATAGTCTTCACTTGAAAGTCACTTTGGATAAAATTTGTAAATGCTTTTAAAATGTTATTTTGTTGTAGAGAAAGATTTCTTGGATTCTCTGCCCTTAAGTCAACAATGTACAGAAGAGGAAGTGGAATTGCTGCGTTTCCTTTTTGAAAATAAGTTAAAGAAGGTTAGAAGGCTTTTTTCTCTCTAGTAAAGTTTGTGTACCAAAGATGGTTTGCTATGATTTACATATGAAAAAGCTTTGATCAGATGCTGTTCATTATTTTTCCTGATTTTGTTGTGTTTATTCTTCAGTTTAAAAAAGGAACGTGCACAAATTACTATGAGAATTTGAAGTACCTGTTTATTCAGTCAATGGTTTTGAAGTGCTCACTGAAGAGCTAATCAGCAACTCTCCTTTTCCAGTATAACAAACCTAGCGAGATGGTCGTCCCAGAAATAGTCAACGGTCTCCAGGACAACTTGGATGTTGTCGTCTCCCTCGCAGAGCGACATTATTACAACTGTGACTTTAAAATGTGCTACTCTCTTACGTCAATGTAAGTCTGCAAAACCGACATTGGTTTCTAATGTTTGGTTTGACATTTAGGGAGAGCTAGAAATCCTCTGATGTTGATTTCTTTCTTTTTTTTTTTTTTTTTTTATCTAGGGTTATGGTTAAAGACCCATTTCATGCTAACTGTTTACCAGTGCACATAGGAACCCTTGTTGAGCTGAGCAAAGCAAACGGTATGAGACTAAACATTGATTTAAGCTTTAATTTAAATGTCAACTTTTAATGTGGAATCATAACATTTATCATCCGTTGTCTCTTTAGAGTTGTTTTACCTGTCTCATAAACTGGTGGATTTGTATCCCAGCAATCCAGTGAGTTAGATTCTCTTTCATAACACAAGTTTCAGCTAAGTTTTATATGATTGCTTTCTCATCGTTTCTTTCTCTGTGAACCTTTTCAAGGTTTCGTGGTTTGCTGTTGGTTGTTACTACCTCATGGTTGGGCATAAAAACGAACACGCAAGGCGGTATCTCAGGTACAACTGTATTTAATTATGTAAACTTACAATTCCATTCAAAAGTTTGTGGTCAGAAAGATTTTTTTTAAAAGAAAAGTTTACTTTTAGCAAGGATGCATTAAATTGACCAGAAGTGACAGTAAAGACTTTTAGATTGTTACAAAAAATTTACAATTCAAATAAATGCTGTTTAAACTTTCTAAAATATTAAGCAGCAAAACTGTTTTCTACATTGATAATACAACTGTTGAGCACCAAATCAGCATATAAGAAGGATTCGAAAAAAATATTGCTGTCAAACGATTAATCGCATCCAAAATAAAAAAAATTTTTTTTTCATAATATGTTTGTGTACTGTGTATATTTAGTATGTATATATAAATACACACACATGCATATATTTAAGAAAAAATGTTATGTTTGTATATTAAATATATTTATGTATGATATAATTTATATGAATATAAATATATACACTTAAATACATACAAAATATATGCTGTATGTTTGTGTTTATATATATACATAATAAATTTACACAGTACACACACATAAATTATGTAAACAAAAACTTATTTTGGATGTGATTAATCGTTTGACAGCACTAGAAAAAAGTAATGGCTGCTTAAGTTTAGCTTTGCCTGCTCTGGAATAAATTACATTTTTAAATATATTAAAATAGAAAACAGTTATTTGAATTGTATGAATATTTAATATGATTTAACTAATATATAATATTAATATTTAGTATTACTGTATTTCTGTTCAAATAAATGCAGCCTTGATGAGCATAAGAGACTTATTTCAATAACATTCAATTGTTTTACTGAAATTGTCACATAATGTTGTCTAACATATATTTCTTACTAAAGAAGTCACTCATATCTTGGAAAGAAATGCAAAATAAGTGAAAAAGTATTGTAACCGTTTGCCCTATTTTAAAAAGGCAAATATTCTGGGGGAAAACCACTTTTTAGTGCCGACCCTGCAGAACTCAGTTTCCCATAGAGGTCATTTTCGTGAAACATGTTTCTGTGGTAAATCTGGCAAAAGGTTTCGTAATGATAGCATTAGTTTTCTAGCTGAGGAAACTTGTGGTTAACATCAAAATCCCCTTCTACAGTAAAGCCACGACACTGGAGCGCACATACGGACCGGCATGGATAGCATACGGTCACTCGTTTGCTGTGGAGAGCGAACACGATCAGGCCATGGCTGCGTACTTCACTGCTGCTCAGCTCATGAAAGGGTTTGTAGACCTGCAGTGCTTATGACAGTTAAAGTATTAGGACAAGAATATTTGCTTCTAGCTTAGGCCAAAAAAAACCTTTCTGACTTCCTGTTTGAGCAGATGTCACTTGCCCATGCTGTACATCGGTTTGGAGTATGGACTCACTAACAACCCCAAGCTGGCAGAACGTTTCTTTAGCCAGGCCCTCAGCATTGCGCCTGAGGACCCCTTTGTCATACATGAGGTAGCTGTGGTTGCCTTCCAAAATGGAGAGTAAGTGATTACAAAAGCATTCACATTATATTCATCAGTTGTTAGTGGTTTTGTACAAGCTTGCTGATAAACGCTTTGCTTTGTTGCAGTTATAAAACAGCCGAGAAGTTGTTTTTAGATGCTATGGATAAGATCAAGGCCATTGGAAATGAGGTAACCATCCTGTTGCTTCTATCATCTAGTTGTTTTTCTGCTTGTTTTTGGTCAGAACAGACGTTCATTTGTGTCAATATAAAAAAAATATTTTCTCTGTAGCATAGTAACTTTAACGGCCATATGTGACCATGGACCACAAAACCAATCATAAGGGTAATTTTTTTTTTATTGAGATTTATACATCATCTGAATGCTGAATAAATAAGCTTTTCATTAATGTATGGTTTATTAGGATAGGACAATATTTGGCTGAGATACAACTATTTAAAAATCTGGAATCTGATGGTGCAAAAAAATCTAAATATTGAGAAAATCGCTTTTAAAGTTGTCCAAATGAAGTTCTTAGCAATGCATGTACAAAAATTAAGTTTTGATATATTTATGGTAGAAAATTTACAAAATATCTTCATGGAACATGATCTTTACTTAATATCCTAATGATTTTTGGCATAAAAAAAAAAGATAATTTTGACCCATACAATGTGTTGTTGACTATTGCTACAAATATACCCGTGCTACTTAAGTTATGACTGGTTTTGTGCTCCAGGGTCACATATTTCTCACTTTTGGTACATGGTAGGAATCATACCCTTGTAAAATGTTCTGTTCTTTTAATGAATCATTTCTTTTCAGGTGACAGTAGACAAATGGGAGCCGCTCTTAAACAATTTGGGCCATGTCTGTCGAAAATTGAAGTAAGTTTAAAGAATCCTGATTTTACAGTACATTTTAGTTTTTAGTGCATTTACTTTCGTTTTTCATAACCTACACTACCATTCAAATGTTTGGGGTTGACAGAAATAAATTATTTTAACGAGTTGCATTCAGTTGATCAAGGGTGCAAAAAGTTGAGCAGTAATAGTAAAGACATTTTTGTAATTTTGTTATCTTACAAAAGATTGTTTCAAATAAATGCTGTTCTTTTTTTAACCTTATATTCATAAAAGAATCCTGAAACAATTATCAGTTTCCACAAAAATATTTCAACACTGATACACTGATAGATTGTTAGAGCAAGAGCAGAAACTGAAGGATGTGGAAGAATCACTTACTGACGTAGATGGCCGTGTTACTGTCCTGGACTCGACGTGCTCAGCACTGTCCAAAGACAATGAAAACTGAAGGATCATGTGACAGTGAAGACTGGAGTGATGGCTGCTGAAAATTCAGATTTGCCATCACAGGAATAAGTTATATTTTAAAATGTTTTTTTTTAAAAATTATAAATATGATTTAAAATCAAAATAATAATATTCCACAATATCAACTTTTTATTGTTTTTTTTTTAATCAAATTAATGCAGCCTTGTTAAGTGTAAGAGACTTCAAAAACCTAACAAAACCCAAACTTTTGAGTGATAGTGTACATACACTACACTATACATATTGGCAAATACTGCAGATGAAGTACCTCATTATATCCCGTTTAAAATAGATGGGATCTGGGCCATAGTGACGCACTAACCTGGAATTGTGACTAAAAAGTGTGTGCTTCTAAAATGATCAGGAGTGGTATTTTAATGAAGAGCATGAGCTGAGCATGGTCACATGGCATCCTTTCTCTGTTGTGCGTCTTGTTTTCTCCACTTTAATAGAGTGCTTGTTTTGTTCTGTCTCTCTAGTGTTTCATGAATTATGCATGTCCACCCACTGGATATCAAAGAGCTCGCAATTCACACTTGAAGATCATTCCACTCATGATTCTACAATTATAAATGGCTCTTTAATGATTTATTTTGTGTTTGTTTTTTTGGACTTTATCAATATAAATTTGTCCACATGCGGTCTGTATTCAGAATTTGTTTTGTGGATAATTTTTTAGCCTTAATTGTAAAATTTTTTGAAAATATTTTATAAAAATGAGAATTGTAATATACATATACACATAGTATATAGAAAGAGAGAGGGATAATTATTTTTTTTTAAGTTTGAGAATTTCCATTTCCCAGTTTTATTGATAGAATATTCAGAATTCTAAATCTACTAAATTAGGTTTGGTTTTGTTTTTCTTCCAAGTATTTAATAATTTATAGCCACATCTGAAAAATGACACGCACATTGAGTATTTCACCTACACAAAACTGAAACCTGAGCATACGTAAAAGTGGCAAACTAGACCCACACTAAATACAAAAATCGATAATAATGTGCAGTGTTTATACTCTCAAGTCAACATTTGATTAGGATTTTCCGCTGCCTCTATAGCGAGCTTGTCTAGACGTTAATCTGTTACAATAGACAAAAATCAGGTCAGTGATTGCTTTCATCTTGTTTGTGTAGGAAATATGAACAGGCTCTCGAATACCACAGGCAAGCTTTGGTCCTCATCCCACAGAATGCCTCCACTTACTCAGCCATCGGTTATGTGCACAGCCTCATGGGAGATTTTGAGAGTGCCATCGACTACTTTCACACTGTGAGAATATATAACCATTACAATTTGTTGGTCTGTTTTTTAATCAATTATGATTCACTTCAAACATTTAAACTCCTTCATTAGGCACTTGGTCTTAAACGAGATGACACATTTTCCGTAACCATGCTGGGTCACTGCATTGAGATGTATATCAGCGACTCGGATGCTTACATTGGTAAGACAACCATCCATATGCTTTGTATGCATCATCTAATTCGTAAATGACAGATTCAACGTGTCTTTGCAACTATTAAGTTGTCTTGTTTTCAGGAACTGATATTAAAGACAAAGTGAGAAAGACCCTCAGCACGCCTGCACTGATGAAGATGCTCAACACTTCTGCCGAAGGCAACGAGAGCAGAGCACAACCAGTAGAAGAGGTGAACGTGTGCCTGGAAACGCAGTCTTGCAACGCTGACAAACAAACCGATGCTTTCCAGCGCTTCCTCTTAGAATGTGACATGCACGAGAGCGATATGATGCTGGAGACGTCCATGTCTGACACCAGCACGTGATTGAGACCTATAAATGGGTCAAAGAGGAACTTTGAGCATGAGATGATAATAGAATGTGACGCTAAAGAGGACACAACCAACCCACTACCCCCTCCCTCCATCCGCCACCCCTGCCGTGTCCTCCGTGTTGGACCCCTGTGGATTTTTTACTATGAATAAATGTAAAAAAGTGATTGCAAAAGGGTTCAAATGATTTAATCAATAAACCCTGCATCCATATTTTTACACAGATTTGTGTATTCTCATTGGTGCTCTATTAAAACACCTGTTTTGTGGATGAGGCTGAACAAAATGTGATTTTTACATTGCCAATCAGATGCTAACATTTATCTGCTGACATTTGCATTTAGTTTAGAAAACAATGAAATTAGTCAACAAAAGGAAGTTACTTGCAACGACTTTGATCAGTGATTTTATCAGTCATCTCAAATCTGTCTGAAGTTGAGAATGCAAGGTAATCTGTGCATATCTTGTGCAAGTCATCAAAATCAGCACTCTGATTTGTTTTTTAAATTGTTTTTGTAACGCCTTATAAAAGCTTGAAGTTAGTTTGTCCAACCACATCAGTAGTGAAATACAAGAATATGATAATTAATATGATTTATGTGGTAAGTGTACACTGCCGGTCAGAAGTTTCGAATAATTAAAGATTTCTAAAAATGTTTTTGAAAGAAGTCTCTTATGCTCTCCAAAGCTGTATTTATTTGATAAAATATACAATAAGTAACTTACAATTTGAAATAAGTTTCTATTTTAAAATGTAATTTATTAGGGACACATTAAATTGACCAAAAGTGAGAAATTAATAAAAGTTACAAAAGATTTGTATTTCAAATAAATGCTGTATAAATCTATCATAGTTCCACAAAAAAATATGAAGCTGCATAACTGCTTTTATTCCAAACTTTTGACCAAAAGTGTATGTTGATGTTACCACTGAAAGATATTTTAAAGTGTTCCTGATTTATTTATTTTGCTGTACTCAAAGCCCCTCTCAAGGGGGCATCTGACACCTCCTCCCTAATTGTGCATCAGGAACGTCATGGGGTCTTTCAGATCGGCCCCTGAAGTAGAGCAGAAGTGTCTTTGTTTGGTGCCACTGAAATGTGCAGGCTGTGTCACTCTGGATGCTCCCCAGATGGAAGCTGGCTTGTGAGCAGCAGAATTAATCATGGGCTGCACACCATCCAAATCCAACATCACCTACTCGCATGTGCGCGTGAGTCGAGATCTGGACACCTGTTCCACATTTGTGCCCAGTTTAAAGAGCTCCGTTTCCACGCCAGAGAGGCCTTCACCTCAGCTCTGCATTGAGACGGCCAGCGGGAAGCAAACGTTTCTCAGTGGTAAGACACTCTACAACACCATTAAATATGGACAGTGATACTTTAAATAGAGGAAATAATGTAGATATAAGTAAATGGATGAATAGATGTATTTGTAGAGCAATGGATTTTGGTCAAATTTAATATTAGGTGACTTTATCTACTAAATACTTAATATAAAAATAAAATGCTAGGAACCGTGTACATACTGCATAATTGTATGTTGTATTGCAAATCACTTGCTATATTGACATGGGATGCTGAAGTTAAGGACAGGTGTAATTATAACTGCAGCTGTTTTTTTATGTAATGTTAATGTTAGTTTATCGTTGCTCAGTAAACTTTTGTACATTTTGAATCGTGGATGCGGATTTGCCACTGTTTTGTTTGTGAGCTGTGCTATTGACAATAACCAATGGAAATTATGCCTAAATTTTGATACTTTGACAGTACCGTAATTGCATTGTATCAAATGTCACTTTTAGTGGTTAAATGCACTTAATATAGAGTGGGTCTGATACTTTTGTGGATTAAAAATGATAGTAGATACTTTTCTTAGATTAATTTAAGGTAAATGGATGGTTTTGCAGATGTAAATTGTGCAAGTAAATGGTTGGATAGATACTTTTGCATATAGATTAATGGGAAAATTGACACTTTTTCAGATGTAAATAAATGAGTGGATAGGCTAATGCTTTAGCAGAAAGATAGATGGACAGATAGATAAACAGCTACTATGCCTACTTGTATAGACAGATACCCTTTTTGTTGATAAAGTATATATGTTTGCAGATAGATTTGCACATAAATAAATGAATGGACAAAAATTATTCAGACACCAGATATAATTTTTTATTTTATTTTATCTTTGTACTAGTGGGTGCAGGACACTATATTTCATTTATGTAAGTGAGTATAGCAAAATAAAGAAAACTGAAAAATTACACCCAAAAAGTCTTCATAGTGGACTACCAGTAAAACTGATCAAAAATTGGGACCAAAAATTATTCAGACACTTTGACCTGACCATGTTTTGCTTAAGTGTTTTTTCTTTAATTGCTAATGCAACATTTTTACACCACAGACTGAACAAAATTAAGCATTAATTGGTTGACCTAAATTGGTATTATCTAATTGTGTACTTAAATTTAACAGCTGAATAATCCATTACATACTTTTCAAAGTAATCTGACATTATCAAGATGAATTTGTTCTGACAGTTTAACTCTGAGTTCTTGTCATATTTTATTACCATTTTCTAAACTATAGCGAATAAACTGTAATAATGTGAGAAATGTTGAAGGTGTCTGAATAAATTTGGGTTTGTCTGTATGCATGCGTCTTCATACAGATGGACTGATATATTTGCAGATAAATATATGTCTAGCTGTGGAAAGATACAGATGGACACATTTGTTTAGATTAATAAATGAATCGATTTATGAGTGGAGTAGATTCGCTGATGGATAGATAGCCTATTTTTGTAGACGGACGGATAAATGATTTTGCAGTTAAATAATATACTTTTGTAGATAGACAGAGCAGGCCTACATTTTTTGACAATAAATATAAAGGATAGCTTGCCAGGTTATATCTGTATAAATTATACTTAATGCTTTCGCAGACAAGCAAATGTATAGATACATTTGCAGATAAATAAGGGAATGGAAACAGAATATAGATTGTGGTCTCGTGTTTCTTGCAGTTCCTAGTCGTGACTGTTACGGTCGCTCCGTGAGTCAGCCCAGCAGTCCAGGCGTATGGAGCACAGTCAGCGGCAGCCCGTTCGGACCGGATCCACCATGCGTCCAGCCGAGCTGCGCCGACAGCGACTCCGAGGACGACACCGCGGCTCCCGGCACTACACGATGACAGTCATGTCCCCTCCACCTTGCTGAAATGAAGAGATTTGTTTTACTTGAGTAATATATTAATGTTTATCTCTCTAGTATCTAAATCAAAAGATGAGCCAAATATATCATGCCCAAATAACCATATTCTGTTTAATTTTACAATTTGAAATTACGTAGCATGCTTTATAATTCTTTTTTTGTTGTATAAACAAAATGCAACGAAACATATTCCTCTTGACATGACGAGAATAAACACGAACGTGCAAGCCTCGCGGTATTTGGTTTAATTCCCGCGAGAGTTCCCGGATTTCGGACAGCGAAGAGGGCGAAATGGAGATATGAGGTCTGAAAAGGAGCAGAGGACAGGAAGCAGGGAGAGAGGCAGCGTGGAGATCCAGTTCAGGGAGTGTCCGAGGGAGCAGGACAACGTCGCGGTGAACCCGAAGCACAAGGAGGAGAAAAAGGAGATCTTCACCAAGGTAAGTGGCGCAGTTGTTTGGTAGGCTGGGAGAGTGTGATGATGATGATGATGATGGAGGGAACGGGATTCAGCACCATAGACAGCGAAAACGCAGGACAGCCTGAAACCAAGACCCCAGTGGCATCAATCATTGCATTCCTACGCAATTACCCTTTTGGATGGATTTAATAGTCCAGGCGTTGAATATTTAAATGCATATATATTTTGAAAAGAGCACAGTCAATGGAGCAAGAGAGAGACATTTGAAAATGAACATATTTAATGTTTATATATAGCCAATGTGTATGTGTAGAATTTACTCACAGTTGTGCATGACTTATATTTTTGGAACACATGGGAAATTCAAATAATGCACTGTTCTTTACAATGCATTTGCAATGAATGGGGACTTGATTTTTAATATTTAAAAATGACAAAAAGCACGATAAATCATTCAATTTGATTCATGCACAGGACTTGTGGGCTCCTCAATAAAATTAGACTGTAATTAATTAATATTTCAGTTTTTATTTTGTATACTAGTTAGGTCTCTTTTTTATCTCTTGCAGTGTTTTACACACACACACACACACACACACACACATTATGGCATTTTATTTCTAATATTTGCAACTATTTTGTAATTGTGGGTGCTGATCTTGCTTTGATGTTGATTATTTTTTAGTGCAGTTTTCTTTATACATGCTTCTTTTTTATATAGGTTGTCATACGCCGACTGCCACCCAGTTTATCAAAAGACCAGCTCGAGGAGCATCTAAGTCCTCTTCCATCTTTTGACTATTTCGAGTTCTTCCCTGCTGATCAGAGGTATACAGTGCCCTCCACTAATATTGGCACCCTTGGTAAATATGAGCAAAGACGGCTGTGAAAATAAATCTGCATTGTTTATCCTTTTTATCTTTCATTCACAAAATTCCAACCCATCATTGAAGTAAAACAATTGAAAGTGGGGGGAAAATCTCATTGTGAAATAAATGCTTTCTCTAGTTCATGTTGGCCACAATTATTGGCACACAATTATTGCAACATTGTTTCCCTAGATAACAGCTCTGAGTTTTCTCCTATAGTGCCTGAAGAGTTTGGAGAAAACCTGATAAGAGATCAGAGACCATTCCTTCATACAGAATCTCTCCAGATCCTTCAGATTCACAGCTCCATGTTAGTACTTCTTCTCTTCAGTTCACCTCACTCATGTTCTATAGGGTTCAGGTCAGAGGACAGAGACAGCAATGGTAAAAGATTCATTTTGTGCTCAGTGACTCATTTTTGTGTTTATTTTTATGTTTGTTTTGGATTGTTGTCCTGGTGAAAGATCCAAACACGGCCCATTATAAGATTTCTTATCTGTTTTTTATCTGTTGGTATTTGATAGAATCCATGATGCCATGCATCTGAACAAGATGTTCAGGACCTCTGGCAGAAAAACAGGCCCACAACATTAAAGATCCAGCAGTATATTTAACCGTGGACATGGCGTACTTTTTTATCCCTGTTTGTACTAAACTCATCTGGTGGGTTTGCTGCCAAAAAGCTCTTTTTTTCAGTTTCATCTGACCATAGAAGTCAGTGCCATTTGAAGTTCTAGAATTTGCTGGAGTTTTTTTTTTGGATGAGTGAGGAGAATTTTCCTTGAAACCCTCCCGAACAACATGTGGTGATGTAGGGGATGTTTGATATATATATATTTTAGGTTTCTGACCACAAGACTCAACTAATCTCTGCAATTCTCCAGCTGTGATCCTTGGAGAGTCTTTGGCCACTCAAACTCTCCTCCTCACCGTGCATTAGGACGATATAGACACGTCCTCTTCCAGGCAGATTTGTAACATCTTTAGTTGATTGGAACCTCTTAATTATTTGGTTGCATTGATTTGGAACCTCTTAATTATTACCCTGATGGTGGAAATGGGGATTTTCAATGCTTTAACTCTTTTCTTACAGCCACTTTCTATTTTGTGATGCTCAACAATCTTGTTCTGCACATCAGAACTATATTCTTTGGTTGTAATCCTTGTGATGGATAATTAAGGGAATTTGGCCTTTGTGTTCCTCATATTTATAATCCTGTGGAACAGGAAGTCATGGCTCGACAATTTCATGCTCCTCACCCTGGTGTGCTAAAAAATTTAAATATGAATGGGAATATACTTCAGAGATATTTTACTCATAAGAATTTCTAGGGGTGCCAATAATTGTGGCCAACATTCATTGGAGAAAAACATTTATTTCATCATGAGATTTTCTCCCCACTTTCAAGTTGTTTTACTTCAATGATAGGTTAGAATTTTGTGAATTTTTTGAGTGAAAGATCAAAAGGATAAACAATGCATATTTATTTTCACAGCCGCCTTTGCTCATATTTATCAAGGGTGCCAATATTAGTGGAGGGCACTGTATTTGGTTTGTGTATATGAATATACTGTGATCAGGAGCACTGTCAGCATCTCATACATGTGCATGTCTTTATATATTTATTCTCCCCAGCTTATATCCGCATCTCTTCTCAAGAGCATACATCAACTTCAAAAACCCAGAAGATATCATTATTTTCAGAGATCGCTTTGATGGCTATGTATTCATTGACAATAAAGGTAATTCATTTTTATAGTTTTTTTTTTTTACTGTTTATTCCCCCTCAAACTAGTTATGTAACAGTGGTAATATAAATGGTTTATATTTAGTCTAATATATAACAAGTCCATAAAATATTTGTTTAATATAATATTTGTTTTATATTTTTTCATTTAGGCCAAGAATATCCAGCTGTTGTAGAATTTGCTCCCTTTCAGAAGGTTTCCAAGAAAAAGTTAAAGAAGAAAGATGCTAAAGCAGGAACTATTGAAGAAGGTGTTTATATTTTGAATTTATAAAACATTATTTATAAATTTCAAGTATTTATAAAAAGTGACTTTACTAAGTAAAATATATTCAGCAAAAGCTAATACATTTGTTAAATACTTTATTTAAAATCATTTTTCAGATCCAGAATACAGGCGATTTCTGGAAAATTACTCTTGTGATGAGGAGAAATCAATGGCAAATCCAGAAACACTCCTGGGAGAGATTGAAGCTAAAACCAGAGAACTCATCGGTACTGTTTTGGAAATCGTTTAGCACTGTTAGCATTTTTGTAGATAAATGTATGTCCAGGACATATATTTACAGGACAAGTGTATTACAAAGCTGGTCTTAGTTAATTTTGATGATAACATTTTTGATGTTGAAATGCTCTTCTACTATAGAGCTGTTCAATTATGATATCAATTTGCAGGCCAGTCTGGTATGATAATTTGGGTTTATGGGAATAGAGGTTTGAGTATATGGTGAGAAACAGATGAGTAAAATATGTCTGTGGTGAACATTACTTGAACTAGAACATAACAGATGTTCTCATTTTTTGTTCTACTACATAAATAACACACAATCATTCCTCAAATTGTGAATTTTTAACCCTGTTGTGTGATTTCAAAACACATGTTGCCACAGAAGTTATTTTGCTCATTAACAGAAAACCGCTATTTAGAAATTTCAGTGTGAACAAATTGCTCTCCAAGTCTCTTCCAGTTTTCAGGACCATAAACTAAGCTCTATTTTCCCTCTGTGTGACTTTATTTGCAGCCAAAAGGACGACACCATTACTGGAATACATCAAAAACAAGAAATTAGAGAAACAGGTAAGAACACCATCTGATTGCATGTTATACACTATGATTTTGTACTGTATATACATGATTCTTTTCAATTCTAGAGAATAAGAGAGGAAAAAAGAGAGGAGAGGCGAAGGAGAGAACTGGAAAAGAAGCGACAGAGGGAGGAGGAGAAGCGGAAGCGCAGAGAAGAGGAGAGAAGAAAGCGAAAGGAGGCTGAAAAGCAAAAGAAGCTCTCTGAAAAGGAGATAAAGATCAAGGTATAACTTAAAACCATATCACATCCTGAAGATGACTGTGTCACAGACTTTCAGTTTTTTGGTCTTAGTTTCATGGTGATTCATTCAATCAGCACAGGTGTTTGTCATTATTTCCCTCATTTGCCCTGTATTTACTGTAAGTTGCCCTATTTTCACTTCTCATTTCTTCCAGTATTGTTGCGTTCAGCACACTATTTCACATTGCCTACTCGTATTTGGATTTGTCTACCTTATAAACCTTGTTTCACTTTAATCTTTGAACTTCTTCATCATCTTCGGACATTGAGCACAATGGACTGTTTTTCACCTGTCATTGTCAGTACAGTACTGAAAACCAATCATTACATGAGATTTGCAATATTGACTTCTTTAGCTTTTGAAGAAATGTGATCGAGACAATGACGTGGACTCAGACAAACTGAAAGATAAAGGAGACAGCGGAGAGACAGAGAAGAACAGATGGGAAAAGCCGGCAGGACACACTAAGTCAAAGGATTCCAAGGATAAGTAAGAACTACCTAAAACTTGCCCCTACTTGCCATAAAAGATACAGTGGGGTTTAAAAATTTGGGATTCAACATCTACTATTTAAAGTTTAAAGATGGCACAAAATAGAAATTCTGTTTTTTGAATGCATCTTAATGATTGTGAAAGATTCATCCATGCATATGTTGACCTCGTAATCATAAATCAAATCTTAATCAAAATGTCAATCTTCCGGTTAAAGGACAGACTTCTCTCTTAAACCCTGCCCATTTCATACAGTTGACTGCAAACTTGTATTCAGATCTGCCTCCATCCAAGAAACAAAACTGATGGATTGAACCAAGTCCATGTTAAGGATTTTAAGAACTAAAGAAGTTATGTCTTAAAATGTAGAAGAAATTTAAATACTGCTCTATTTCTAGGTCAATAATGTTCAGTAAATGAAAATAATAAAAAAAAATATTTCAGTTTTTGTCATTGATCATGTGAACTCTTTGCACAGATGTTCTTTCCTCCATTGAGGTACATGTTCTTTAGATCATTCTCAAATCACGCTGGATATTACCTTTGGACCCCACTGTATATACATTTATTTATAAAGTCATATTCAAGTGGTTGATTTTATTAAGTGGGTTCTCCATAGTAGGAGTCAAATCGAGAGTGACAAGGAGCAGCGGGAAGCTCACGGCCGTCGCCAGAGGGACAAAGAGCATCGCGGCAGAGACGAGGAGCGCAAACGACAGAGGCATCATTACGAGTTTGACAAATTCATGCGACGCAAGGAGGAGACCAAATGGGGTAAAGGCTACTGCCAGGACAGAGCCAAGAAAGACCAACATCATGGCTATTCTTACTGCCCAGAGACCGGAGACAAACTGGGCAAGGAGGATCGAGAGGACATGGGCAGCAGGAAAGAACGGATTCGCAATAAGGTAAATAAATGCTAACAGAGTAGCGATATCTCACAGTCACAGTCCATTTACAGCTCTGGTTCTGGTATTATGTACAGTTATTGTCATCAGTCAGTTTGTCCGGTCTGTATAGCAGATGAATCCACTAATGCATTCAATATTTACACATCTGTAGTTGATTTATACATCATTATGTCTGTGGGAAATACAATACGAATCTGCCTCCCTCCAGGGGCTTTCAATGCAGCCTACACTGATGTGTTGAGGTAGTTAGCTGTAATTTGGCTGTTGGCAATATTATTGACGGAAGACAACGTGTCTCTCAGTCTGTGTTAGTGCATCAGGAGAAAAGGACTTCCCAGTCTGAGGGGCCAGACCAGATAGGAGGGGCTCTGCCAGCAAAGGTACAGCTAGTTTTTTAGCCTTTCTACCCACGGGAGGGGATGCTACACATGCTGTTTACTGAGAGGTCGTGCACCTTACAGTGCCAGGCGTGCTTGTTGACAGCAGAATGTTGCTAATGCTGTAATGGCACAGATGAGGAGTGGTTTCCAATAGAAGAAGCGTATACAACTGAAAACTTCGGCTTTGTTCCAAAACGTAGTGAGTTGCCTACATGGGCAGCATTTTAAGGCATCGTATGCTTCTTGCTCCTAAAATGTAGAAGTGGTGTGGGGTATACATTTAAGACGGCAGATGAGGAATGTCCATTAGAAATATAATTAAAACTGTATAAATGAGATGCAACAACTCATTTAAACCTATAGAAATAAAAAAATAAGGATTTTTAAACGTCATATAAAAATATAACATTATAAAAATTATATAAAATCTTAAAAAATATTTGCAGTTCTGCTATATTTCAGGAGGGGGGGGGATCCATTCAAGATGGCAGATGAGGCAGGAAAAATGTAAATTATAAATTTCGTTTTAAAATTTATAAATTAGATTCAACATCTCATTTAAACCAGGAAAAAAAATTAAAATGTGGATTTTAAGGATTTTGAAACATTTAAAACATAGAAACGTTATTTCATAAAGTGAAGAATAAATATTTCATTTTCTGCTTTTTCAGAGAAAATAAATCTATCCTAGATGGTGGATGAGGCAGGAGAAATGTCAAGTAAATTATAGTTAGTTAAATCGAATATTTCTTTTAAACCTGAAAATAAAAGTTGAATGTCTTTAAAACGTTTAAAACAAACAAAAAATTTAAAATCTAGGTCTATTTTAGTAAAAAAAAAAAAAAAACATCCAAGACCGTGAGAAAAATTTCAGTTAAACCATTTTAATCCATTACATTTTTAGACACTATATGTACACTCATAGTGAAAGGTGTGGATAAAAATTATTTAATCATATATAAAAATGAATTTTTCTCATTTTTTAAAAATGTTTTTCATAAGGAGCACTATTTGTGTGATTGCTGCCTATGTAAAGCATATGTAGAGTGTTTTCTTAAAAGGCTGCTTCCTATGTAGACAGTAAATATCATTTCACTTGGTTTTGGAACAGATCCTACGTGTACATAGAAGAAAACATACAGGTGCATCTCAATAAATTAGAATGTTGTGAAAAAGTTCATTGTTTCTTGTAACTTATTTCAAAAAGTGAAACTTTCATATATTTTAGATTCATTACATGTAAAGTAAAACATTTCAAAAGTTTTTTTTGTTTTAATTTTGATGATTAGAGCTTACAGCTCATGAAAGTCAAAAATCAGTATCTCAAAATATTAGAATATTTACATTTGAGTTTCAATAAATGACCATCCATACAGTATAAATTCTGGGTATCTCTTGTTCTTTGAAACCACAATAATGGGGAAGACTGCTGACTTGGCAATGATCCAGAAGACGAACATTGACACCCTCCACAAAGAGGGTAAGTCACAGAAGGTATTTACTGAAAGGTGTGGCTGTTTACAGAGTGCTGTATCAAAGCATATTGAATGCAAAGTTGACTGGAAGGAAGAATTTGGGTAGGAAAAGGTGCACAAGCAACAGGGATGACCGCAAGCTTGAGAATACAGTCAAGCAAAGTTGATTCAAACACTTGGGAGAGCTTCACAAGGAGTGGACTGAAGCTGGAGTCAGTGCATCAAGAGTCACCACGCTTAGACGTCTTCAGGAAAAGGGCTACCAAGCCACTTCTGAACCAGAGACAACGTCAGAAGCATCTTACCTGGGCTGTGGAGAAAAAGAACTGGACTGTTGCTCAGTGGTCCAAAGTCCTCTTTTCAGATAAAAGTAAATTTTCATTTTCAAGCAGGACTTGGCACCTGCCCACACTGCCAAAGGTACCAAAAGCTGGTTCAATGACCATGGTGTTACTGTGCTTGATTGGCCAGCAAACTCGCCTGACCTGAACCCCATAGAGAATCAAGAGGAAGATGAGAGACACCAGACCCAACAATGCAGATGACCTGAAGGCCACTGTCAAAGAAACCTGGGCTTCCATACCACCTCAGCAGTGCCACAAACTGATCACCTTCATGCCACGCCGAATTGAGGCAGTAATTAAAGCAAAAGGAGCCCCTACCAAGTATTGAGTACATATACAGTAAATTAACATACTTTCCAGAAGGCCAACAATTCACTAAAAATTGTTTTTTTATTAGTCTTATGAAGTATTCTAATTTGTTGAGATAGTGAATTGGTGTGTTTTTGTTAAATGTGAGCCTAAATCATCACAATTAAAAGAACCAAAGACTTAAACTACTTCAGTCTGTGTGCATTGAATTTATTTAATACACGAGTTTCACAATTTGAGTTGAATTACTGAAATAAATGAACTTTTCCACGACATTCTAATTTATTGAGATGCACCTGTATGATCTTACACATTGAACTGCTTACATGCTGGATTCTGTTTATACATTTAGTAAATAGTCATTTAGCAGATGATTTTATCCAAAGTGACTTACACATATTTTCTGAAGCGATGATAGCAACAGTAGTCCGTTCACTAGCCCTGAGCTTTAGCCATTATGAGTCACCCCCATCACCACCACCATAAATACAATCTATGTTAAATGCAAAAAAGAGCATAACAGATACAATGCAGTAGAATGTTTTTGTTATGAACTAAATGGATTTTGAGGGGCTGTCAGTAGCTGGTTGTCTGCCTAACTGAAATGTGATTCAGAAGGGAAAGGAAATTGATTATATGCATGAATAGCACTTCCTTAAGTAACCTGTCATGAGAAAAATCTGTGTTTGTGGTATGAAATATGAGTGTATTGCTTTTGTCTTTTGTGTCTTACTCATTTCACGGCACAGGACCGACCGGCAATGCAGCTGTACCAACCTGGTGCTAGAAACCGCAAGCGAATGGGCTCCGGGAACAAGACCTTTGACTTTCCACCAATCTCTCCTGAACACGGAGGAGAACATTGCTACAAGACGGTCATTGGTACAGGCTCAGAGAAGAGTGCCGACGAGTGAAAAAAAGAGACCAAGACAGGAAGAAGTCTACTTTTAGAAGCAAGGGTCATGCCAGTATAGAAAGAACAGTCGAGATCAACCTTGTTTTCTGTCTTTTGAGTCAGTGTGTGAGTATAGTGCATTGAAATCCCCACTTGATATTTTATACACAAAGTCAACAGTGTCATAAATCTAAAATGATCGGCTTCTGTACGCTTATCAAGGATTCACACCACTTCATTGACAATAATTGACAATACCTCAGATCAGATTTGTATGCCTTTTGTAGTGCAAGAAATGGATTCAGTTAAATGAAAGAATATAGATATATAGAGATTTTACTGTAAAGAAAGCAGTATGTGTTGTGAAATCTGTATTTAAATATATGTAATGTGGGATGGGGAACAGAGACATATTTTTTTTCTTTAGGAATATAAAAATGCTACATTGTATTAATGAAACATTTAAGCATGCAACTCTTAATGTTACACTTTCACACTGCAATGCCTTTGAATGATGCCTCTGATGTATAGACATTGTGGTTTTTCTGTATTAACAAATACGTCTCACAACAGGATATAGCAAATATCAGAGCATTGTTTTACCTGCGGGCCAAAAAGAACAAAATTGTTTGTTAAAATCGTCTTCTGTTAGGTCAAATAACATTTTGTGATATTTCTGAACAGTGTGCATGTTTTTGAGAAATTGCAGTCATTCAGTGGTGGGAGGCTACATGGGGTCACATGCCTTACCTTTGATTTGCACTTAAAGATCCCGTCTGTTATTAAAATAGCCTACAGGTTTTTAGAATTATTGTTGAGTCCAACAAAAAAAAAGCGAACTCTGTAGAATACTTTAAAAATGTGCTACTGTATTTGATGGATTGACCATTTGTGTACAATAAAGATATATGATTATATAAAGTATTATTTGAATTTCATTATTATTTCTTATGATTTTTTTACTTTAAATATTAAAATTTGTAACTTATATTTTGACTTTTACACTTTTATTAAATTGTATAGCTTTTGGTTAAAATAAATTAGTTAAATTAACAAAAATAAATTAAATTATATAAAATTACAAAATTCTATTATTCAGTATTTGCACCGTAATTACAGTTTCTCTTGTGCAGCTAAATAGCAATTGAAATAATCTTAAAAAAAAAAAAAACTTTTTCTCAATGCTGGATTTCTTAAGATTTATAGCTTCTGCTTGCAAAACAGCTCAGCAGTTGAAGCAAGCAAAGCTCTTTGTGAGTCAACTCTAAACCAGAATCAGTTTGCTCTGAAAAGATAGAAATTAATGTAATTTGCAGTTTCTCATTCTACTCCTTTAGTTCCCACACTTTCAAACTGAGAAAACAAGTCATAATGTCTTCCTGTGTCTTTCGCAGCATGACTTTTTACCTCTAATTTTACTTCTTAGTCTGGTTTTTGCTTACCTATCACCACTGCTTTTCTTGTTCTCAGTGAAGGAGTATTGATGGAAGATGTGATAAGCACATCCTATACTGTCACTAATAGCAGTTATCTATAGTCAATCAGTAGTAAAAGCAAATAGCAGTTCCCTTTACTCCAAAATAAAACACTTATTTTAGGTTAGTGTGTTGTCTAGTAAAATGCATGAATAACCAACATAAAAGTTAAGCTCACAAAGCAAACAGGAAACAAGATCACAGGTATGACGCTGCTAAAACCCCCTGAATTATAGTTTCTGCATTACAGTTTCCCTTTTTGTTTTTCTTTTGTAAAAATCTATGAATAAAAACTTTCTTTCTATTTCTATATATCCACATGGGATTTCACAGGCCTGACCAAAGAAACACTGACGTTTGTATTAATGCATCTGTAAGTTCCCCACTAAACATTTGGCGTATCTCAAAAGTGAATTGTTCATTTTACAGTTTGATTGGGTGGGACCCCTCAGAGTTCTTGTGCTCGGCGTTAAGAAAGGTGTGTGCCTTTATTTTACTGGTTTATGTGGCGTATTGCCTTCACCACATCCTACCACATCAATTTCACCTTAGCAGGTGTTTAAAAATCCAATCCAACAAAACATTAAAAGACACACATCATTAATGAGAAAGAGAAACTGTGTAAAACCAGCATGACATTAGAGGAACTTCTTCTGTGGATGCTGTAAATTCAGTTTTGTTTGCGAATGTCACTGAACCGATGAATTAGCCTAATAGATGTTATAACTTTGATGATGAAACTGTATGTAATCTTCTTAGAACTGTTATAAATGTATGACATTTTGGAAACATGGTATGTGTTGTTACATTTCACATATGTGTACCTCTAAGTTTACTGTATTTTGTCAGGCGGTGTACTTCCTCTCATCAAGAAGTTTCCTGCGTCTAACAGTTACGCCAGATTAACTGCCATCGACACACGAGGGAAGTCACACATGCTTCTTGAGGTATGTACACAACCCTGATATTGATTTGTATTTGTGCAGATATACTTTACGAGTCGCTGCGATAGTCCCAGGTACGTCATGTGGTTTTCTCTAAAAGATTATTGGAAATTCAGATTTTAGTGAAAAGTTATGTTTTGTACATGTGCTCTGCTGTTAGTTAGAACAGACGAATTGTTACCTGAACGCTTTGCTGCTCTTGTCGAGGTAGAACTGTGTGATAGTTCACTGAACGGATGAACTGAGAATACAATCTCAGTCCAAAATTACTCCAGATTTAACAAGCATTTTAAATGTTCCAACTGAATCTCCTTTTGATAAGGACAACATTGTACAATTTTAAATATAGTAACACTGTTAAAAAAATGTCTATGTTAGACTCAATTAAAAATTCACTGATCTGATACTATCAATGTCATTTCACAACAGAGAGCTCTTTTTGTTTTGACTTCTAGCAGATGAGTCATGATGGTGTAACACCTCATGAGTGATGAGAAAGTACTGTGGGATTGCAAACAGATTTTACTCTGAGCCTGTATTATGTTTTTATTACTCTAAACAGGAAACTATGGGCTTAGTTGTGAGTTACTATGAGGATTTATATTAAAATCTAATTTACAATATGTGTTTATCTGGCAGTGGTTTTATATGATGTTTCAAACTCCTAAAACTTTTAAATTAATATAATGTAGTTGAGTTCTGTTCTTCAAACTAAAATGTTTTTGTATGTTTCCTTTTACATTCTTTCTGCTTCTTGAATTTGTGTTTGATAGCTGTTTTACTATTTAAATTTCGCTGACAAGTTTAGAAAAGGCATGTTGTGGCAGGTTCCATTGTGACAACTTACTCCATATAGTTTGATAACAGGCCTCTTTATTGGGGAATTATGTGTTAATGAACTTTGGCAATAACTGTGGGAATATTCAAGCTTTTTGTAGCCGAGGTGGTTTGTGGTTATATGGAAACTGACTATATGAGGGGGAAAAAAACATATTCTGAGAATTATTAAATCGAGCAAGTGTGAAAACGAGCTGTGGCTAGGTTGTGACCGTCACATAGGCATGGTTTCACTGCAAAAAAACATGCAAAGTTAAGTGTGATAATAGGCTAGAAGGTTATAGATTTTGCGATTTTGAAGATACCAAATTCAAAATGACATGCAGTACAGTCAGGTACAGTTTACATCAGTTTGTACTGATGTGAGTAGCGCTGTTAATGTGTTCTCCACCAGTTTTATTACAGGAGCACTTGTGCTTAAAACACCCATATAAAAATACTTGTGATGGATGGAATTGATGGACTTCAAGTATAGCGTGTAGTAGCTAATATTTAGCAGAAAAATCAAATAGCCATTGAAAAATGGAAATGGCAAAAAAAAACATTCTGTAGGTATTGAACAATGGTTTAGACCCCCGTCACAAAAAAAAATGACTCTTATTATGTTGTTCTAAAGCTGTATGAATTTCTCTCTTCTATTGATACACTGAAAGTCAACAATATCCAATATTGTTTGGACCCCAGCAGTCTTCAAAATATCTTTCTTAGTCTTCTGCAGAAGAATGAAAGACATACTGTACAGGTTTTAAACAACATGCGATGAATAAATGATTAATGAATTGAACTGAATTGAATTGCGGGGGTAAACTGTCTATCAACTAATAGATATCATCATATTTTCCCCAGTTGATTTACTACATTAAGAATTGCAAACATTTTTATTTGTATTACAAGTTTTCTGAATTGTTATATTTAAATATGCAACTGAGGCATTATTTAATCAAATATGCTCTAATTTGCCTGTGCCACCTAATCTAAAAGATGCACTTACATTTAAATTAATCAGTTGATCCAATGCACTTATTGTGTATATGCATGAACATTGTACTTATATTTAAAAAAATACCTACATGTAATTACTCCTGTAATCAATTTCTGTAATTATATTTATAATTACACTGTTGACATATCCCTTACACCTTAACCAACACTTAAACCTACCCATACCACCAAAACCTGCCCTGACTTTACCCGTATCCTACCTCGATAGCAGCAAAAGTGTTTTACAATACAATATGAACACAATAAGTACATTGTGCTTAATTGTTATGTAAGTACATAGTAGTTAAGTAAATACTGTCAACAGCCAGAAAAAAAAAATCACCTTATTTTTAGGAAAACAAATTATAAAATCGGGTGAATTATTTGACCCTGGACCACAAAACCAGTCATCATTTTTTTATTTTGTTTTCCATTGATGGAAAAAGTTGTCCAAATTAAGTTCTTAGCAATGCATATTACTAATCAAAAATTAAGTTTTGATATATTTATTGTAGGAAATTTATATCTTCAAAATATATAAAAATATATGTACAAAATATCGTCATGGAACATGATCTTTACTAAATAGCCTAATGATTTTTTTATGTAAAAGAAAACTTGATACATTTTGACCCATACAATGTATTGTTGGCTACTGCTACAAATATACCCGTTCTACTTATGACTAGTTTTGTGGTCCAGGGTCACATTTATGAACAAAATAAAAACCTTCATAAAATGGATATGTACAAACCTGTAAAACTGTAAAAACCTTAATAATAAGGATATATAAAACTAAGTTTTGTGTAAGTGATACAGAAGAGGAGATTTTTGACTGACTGAAAAACTCATTTTGAGAAAACTGCCTTTATTTTAATTGAAATCTACAGACTCAAATTGATAAAAGCAACACTTAAAAGTGTATTTTGGATGTTTCTTACCACTAGTTTGAAATAACATTTTATAAAAGCCGAATAGCCCAAAATCTTAAAATAGTGTTTGTGCCTGTAAAAAAAATTATTAATTACACTTACTTAATTTAACTGAAGAAAGTTTTTAATTTAATTTAGTTGGCTTAGACATCAACTTAACTTTATCACATTTGTCTATATATATATATATATATATATATATATAATTTAGCCGTGCTGTGTATTTTATAATTTACTGACATTTAATTATTTTCTCATGTTTAAACAAGCAGTTGTGTTAATCAGAATACACAATGTGTATAACAAACAACTAAGACTGGTGTCAGCATTGAGCCCACAAGCACTTTTCTGCATAATGAGAACCACAAAATTCACAAACATTACGTCCAACATAACTGAACATTAGCTAAAAAGATAAAATAACACTTAATCCCTAAATTTACTTTTCTAATGCAGTCCCTTGCGAAGCATGCTGGCAATTACAGATCAACTGCCCCTTAAGTTATGTCAATAAAAATGATTCATGTAGTTTTAACGCAAATGATTTAAGTGCATTTCAAATTGAAATATATTTAGTAGAGTAAACAATAAAATTATGTTCAAATTATGTTAAAAAATCTCATTACTTTAGCTCATTTTATTTATTAAACTGAACAAGGTGTAGGATGTAGCGTTTCGGCGCAAATCTGCTTTAGGTCGCACAAAATTCAAAGAATTATAAAGCAGAAAATAAATGACTCAAGAGCGTAGGGTTGACTTTTAGACAGAGCTGGGGACACATTTTAGCCGCTAACTTTAGGTATTCAGTTTGAGTATACAGAAAGGTGGTGTAGCTGGCATCATGACCTCAAAAAAAGGAGTATCATGTCTACGAATGTCTTTTAAAGAAACAAGGACACTGTTTCAGAAAACATTATTTCACATAAAGCATTTGAAAGTACAGCCCAGCCCTACACTTGCAATCTGTGCAAGACAGCCGCATGAGATCTGTATGACTATCAGACCTGATGCTGGCACACGCTGTGGCATTAAAATAATTTTTCACTTCCTTTGAAAAAACACATAAAAAGTCCCTTGCTCGAGACTCTTTCCGTGTGAATCATTTCAGCAACATTTATGAAACAGCTCTGAGACTTACTACTTATGGCAGTGATTTGTTGGTTATATGTGCCATCTGCACTGTGTGTACCTGCTGAAGTAGCATGTTTGGAGAGCCTATAACCTGGCCTCACACTTCCTGTTCACAGAAGTGCACCCCAATCTATGTGATGGTGTGAAGTAGCATCACTTTTACAGGGTTATATCTCGTCTTTCCTGTGCGACTGCAGGTAGAAGTCTTTTCAGCAAAACCTTACAGTGTCACAGGCATTTTAAAAGTAGATACTAAAAATATTTTATTTGCATTTTTAAAATATGATACATTTTCTTTTTTAAAAGAATCTTAAATGAAGCACTTAAAGTTCAACTACAGTGTAAAATATGATTGTCAAAGTTGTAAATAAAATAGATTTTTGAAGTACTATATCAGTCTTTCTACTTCAAATGTTCACTTTGATTCAGTGTTTTACTTGCCGTTTCTTTGTAATTATTTGTGAAATTTACTAGCAATTGTTTCTACACCCAAATTTTTCTACAACAAATAAAACTAACCAACAATGCAGATGTTTATCACAATTTGAGGTTCAAGTGGTAAAATCACAGGTGTAATCACTCTGTCTCTTCAAACAGGTGGGAAAACAACCATGAATGACTCACAAAAGGACAACATCAAAATGGACAATGCCACCTTGGCCATGTTTGACAACAAACTGGCCAGTGAAATTGTGTCAGCCATCTATGTCATTGTGACCCTTGCCAACCTGAGCGGTAACGGCATCTCTCTGTTTCTGTTACTGATGCGCACCTCTCCGAAAACCCCCTCCATCATCTTCATGATCAACCTCACCATCACTGACCTGATAGTGGGCACTGTGCTCCCCTTTCAGATCGCGTACCAAATGCAGGGCTACAACTGGACTTTGGGTGCGGGCATGTGTAATGTACTGACGGTGGTTTTCTTCGTTAACATGTACTGCTCCATTTTATTCATGACTGCTATTAGCGCCGACCGCTACCTGGGGATTGTGAAACCAATGCGCTTCAGAGAAATGAGGAAGAGGAAAACATATGCAATTGTTGCCTGTATATTCATATGGCTGCTAGTCCTTGTGATTCTGATCCCGCTGGAACGCACAGACCTGACATATAAAGTAAAGGAGCGCAATATCATCACATGTTTTGACGTGTTGAGGAAGGACATGCTCCCTAGCACTGCTCACTGGGCGGGCTTCCTTTTTGGCATGTTCATCATCCTCTTCCTCTGTCCGTTCATCGTAACAGTGTATTGCTACATTAACATCATCTACGTCCTGGTCAAAAAGACCAATAGTCAACAAAAAGGCCGTGCTGTGCAGTTGGCATGCATCGTTCTGTTCGTGTTCATTTTTTGTTTTGCTCCCAATAACATATTACTCTTGGCCCACTCAATCGCAAGGCTGTTCTACGACAAGTCTCTCTATATCTACTATAAACTGACCCTGTCTCTTAGCTGCATTAATAGTTGCATAGATCCATTTATTTACTATTTTGCGTCGAAAGAGTTTCGTCGGAAGCTGAGGCAAATGCTGAGGTTGCAGACTCTCAGTACTGGAGAGACGCAAATGATTGAGGGTCGTAGAGAAAGCTTGTTCTCTGGACGTACAACGTGCGATGCAAATGAAGACTGTGACAATTCTTAACATTTCTTTTGTTTTTAACATGACTTTCAGTTTCTGCTATTTTTATTTTAGAGGAGGGGGAAATGTCATGATTCAGATTTACAGCGACCACATGAGCACGGTTAAATGAGTCAGAGCACAAGTACAATGACACAATTCCTAGTGTTCATAATAATGTATTTGTAAATCCAAACTCATAGACAGGACCACTTCCTATATTTTGTTGTTATTGTTTTGTAGCATTTAGCTTTTGTTCTGTTTTGATTTCCTGGCTGAGCAGCTGAGGAAAAGCACGCTGCTCACATGCATTCAGGCCACGTGATGTTGTGTAGCCTACTTCTTTTTTCTTTTTTTTGGTATCAGACAACCAAGTTCCTACTCACTGAAACTTTGACATATTTGTTTTGTACATTGATGTGTGGTTAGACTTAGCAGCGACTTCAGTAACTTCTGATTTGACTGAAAAAGTACAAAGACTTAATGTGGCAGCTATTTTAGATGTATTGCTAACCTGTAAATTATTTTTATACTGTAAAATATGGAGTTATTGTTTAGTTAGAACTCATTTTCTTTTCTTTGAACCAAACTGTTTTAATATTTATTTTACTTAAGCTGTTTATAACGTGCCTGTATTATTACATTCTAATTCATTGTTACATGTTTGTTATTTGTTTTTATTGCTGGGTATTATTCTTCTGTGGTAACAAAGTATACAAAGTCATATAGGGGCATTTATTTTGTCATGTTAAATTTAATAAATACATCTGAACAAATTGATTTTGTAATTATTGTCATTCTAAGATTAAATATTACATATGGCCTATTCAACAAAAAAAAATGTTAAAACCAGCTAATTTTTTTTAGGCTAATTGTTCTGAGAACCTAAACCACAGACGTCACAGTGAGGTCAAGATTTGTTTTAATTTCCTTTGAAACTGAGAACTATGGCACGCCAAGCAATACTGTGCAAAGTACATGTACTGAACAAATGGATTTTTTAAAAAGTAAAAAATAATCAGTACATGACCTCAGTGGAAATAAGATAACTTCCAGGAAATGGATGTAAGTGGTCTCAAACCAATGTGAAGTATACAACTGAATGCTGAAGAAATGGCCAGTGCAATGCACAAAAAGGAAATAAAGCAGTTTGCAAATGCAACTTCAAAGTGCACTATGACAGGCGATGTTATGGTTCAAGTGAGTAAGAGAGAAAAAAAAGAGAGCCCTTTCTATAACATGCATTTATTAATTTGTAATGGAGTGATTTGCAGAGTGGGGTATACACATAGTATATACAGTGCCCTCCAATAATATTGGCACCCTTGGTAAATATGAGCAAAGGCGGCTGTGAACATTTATTTATTTTATTTATTTAGTCATTTAGCAGATGCTTTTATCCAAATCGACTTACAAATGAGGACAATAGAAGCAATCAAAACCAACAAAAGAGCAACAACATGCAAGTACTATGACAAGTCTTGGTTAGCCTAACGCAGTACACGTAAAACGTTTTTTTTTTTTAAGAAAACGTCTAGATAGAATATAGAAAAAAGAAACAGTGGGTTTTTCAAGAAAAGCTAGCAGTTAGAGAATAAATATGCAATTGATAGAGGGTCAAATGTGTTTTTTTTTGTTTTTTTTTATAAAAAGAAGACAGATAGATAAAAAAAGAATTAGAATAGAGAGTGCTAGAGTCAGAGGGTCAAATAAAGATGGAAGAGATGTGTTTTTAGCCGTTTCTTGAAGATGGGTAAGGACTCAGCTGCTCACATTGAGTTGGGCTGGTCATTTCACCAGATGGGAACATTTAATTTAAAAGTCTGTGAAAGTGATTTTGTGCCTCTTTGGGATGGCACAATAAAGCGACATTCACTTGCAGAACGTACGCTTCTAGAGGCACATAAGTCTGAAGTAATATGGGTGCAGAGCCAGTGGTGGTTTTGTAGGCAACAGTGTTGTGCAAGTTACTTCCAAACCGTAATACATTATAGATTACTTGTTACTGTCGTTTAAAAGTAATTCCTTATACCTTACAATATTACTGTCTCAGAATTGTAATGCGTTACATGATTCCTGTATTACTTTTGAGTTACTTTCACCAAAATAACTACAGAAGTAGTTAACATTCTGAAATGACAAAATGTACTGCAGAGCATTTTACATCCAGTAGAGGGCGATACGGTGTAGCATTTTCCACTGGCCAGTGCGAGAACGGAGGTCGGAGCCAGCTCCAAATGGGCTGGGCCTTGTTAATATGCCCTACACCAAACCCAACCCTAAACCTACCCTCCCTCTTGGAGCTGCCCAACCTTTTTGCGGCAACCTACTTAAGTCCCTCCCACTTGGAGGTCTCCGGGCTGCAGCGATATACAGGTGCATCTCAATAAATTAGAATGTCGTGAAAAAGTTAATTTTTTTCTTGTAATTTATTTCAAAAAGTGAAACTTTCATATATTTTAGATTCATTACATGTAAAGTAAAACATTTCAAAAGTTTTTTTTGTTTTAATTTTGATGATTAGAGCTTACAGCTCATGAAAGTCAAAAATCAGTATCTCAAAATATTAGAATATTTACATTTGAGTTTCAATAAATGACCATCCATACAGTATAAATTCTGGGTATCTCTTGTTCTTTGAAACCACAATAATGGGGAAGACTGCTGACTTGGCAATGATCCAGAAGACAAACATTGACACCCTCCACAAAGAGTGTAAGTCACAGAGGGTCATTACTGAATGGTGTGGCTGTTTACAGAGTGCTGTATCAAAGCATATTAAATGCAAAGTTGACTGGAAGGAAGAATTTGGGTAGGAAAAGGTGCACAAGCAACAGGGATGACCGCAAGCTTGAAAATCCAGTCAAGCAAAGCTGATTCAAACACCTGTGAGAGCTTCACAAGGAATGAACTGAAGCTGGAGTCAGTGCATCAAGAGTCACCACGCTCAGACGTCTTCAGGAAAAGGGCTACCAAGCCACTTCTGAACCAGAGACAACGTCAGAAACATCTTACCTGGGTTGTGGAGAAAAAGAACTGTTGCTCAGTGGTCCAAAGTCCTCTTTTCAGATGAAAGTAAATTTTGCATTTCAAGGTCCCAGAGTCTGGAGGAAGTGTGGAGAGGCACAGAATCCATGTTGCTTGAAGTCCAGTGTGAAGTTTCCACAGTCAGTGATGATTTGGGCTGCCATGTCATCTGCTGGTGTTGGTCCACTGTGTTTTCTGAAGTCCACAGTCAACGCAGCCATCTACCAGGAAATTTTAGAGCACTTCATGCTTCCTTCTGCTGACAAGCTTTATGGAGATGCTGATTTCATTTTCCAGCAGGACTTGGCACCTGCCCACACTGCCAAAGGTACCAAAAGCTGGTTCAATGACCATGGTGTTACTGTGCTTGATTGGCCAGCAAACTCGCCTGACCTGAACCCCATAGAGAATCAAGAGGAAGATGAGAGACACCAGACCCAACAATGCAGATGACCTGAAGGCCACTGTCAAAGAAACCTGGGCTTCCATACCACCTCAGCAGTGCCACAAACTGATCACCTCCATGCCACGCCGAATTGAGGCAGTAATTAAAGCAAAAGGAGCCCCTACCAAGTATTGAGTACATATACAGTAAATGAACATACTTTCCAGAAGGCCAACAATTCACAAAATATTTTTTTTTTATTGGTCTTATGAAGTATTCTAATTTGTTGAGATAGTGAATTGGTGGGTTTTTGTTAAATGTGAGCCTAAATCATCACAATTAAAAGAACCAAAGACTTAAACTACTTCAGTCTGTGTGCATTGAATTTATTTAATACACGAGTTTCACAATTTGAGTTGAATTACTGAAATAAATGAACTTTTCCAGGACATTCTAATTTATTGAGATGCACCTGTATACTATATCGATATAAGTAATTCAAGTAATACATTTATTGAAACTCAAATGTAAATATTCTAATATTTTGAGATACTGATTTTTGACTTTCATGAGCTGTAAGCTCTAATCATCAAAATTAAAACAAAAAAACTTTTGAAATGTTTTACTTTACATGTAATGAATCTAAAATATATGAAAGTTTCACTTTTTGAAATAAGTTACAAGAAAAAATGAACTTTTTCACAACATTCTAATTTATTGAGATGCACCTGTATAGTGCGAGCCGGGGCCAGTGTTGGACTAGTTACTCAAAGAATGCAATATATTACTCATTACTAGTTACTCCTTTCAAAAGTAATATTGTTACTTTACTTATTACATTCTGGCAACAGTAATTAGTTACACTACTAGTTACATTACTTTTTCTTCACGCCCCACAGAAGTTGTAACTGTGTATCTTCCACATAAAATTCTTCTAGAATATTACTAACAACATATTTCTGCCTCATCATTTGACCAAAATCCACATTGGATCGCAGTCACAAGTTATTACAAACACTCAATAGTAATTGATAGTGACATTCAAGTAGAAGTGTTGTATTAACCTCATTAATTGTCATGTGTAGCTTGAAGCTAATTGTAATTTCTCCATTACCCATATACGATTATATTTCATTATGTATTTTATCAAATCACATAAGTTTGTAAGAAACGGTTTAATTTTCCAAAAAGATTTATAGTTATAGTAATATAATGTACCACATGCTGATCAGAGGGATGTGGGATGTAACGCCAGAGTAAAGTAAAGCCCCAACTTACACAACAGTGTTCAGATCTTCTTTTTTCCTGACAAAATCAATATAATGCAATATTTCTATCTGCCGATTGTAAGCTTTCCCATATTCCAAGCTTGCCTGCTGCACTGGGGACATCACATGCATGTGAGAGTCGTGAAAATTATGAAAATATATCTAGGAATTATTTGATTGTTGGATTTTAAATCAGTGGGGTTGAGGCATCAAAAGTAACTAAGCTGTTTTATGGATGTAACTGTAATATTATTACTGAAATGTTATTAGTAATTAGTTACACTAGTTACTGCAAAAAGTAATATTATTACAGTAACTAAGTTACTTGTAACTAGTTACTGCCAAACACTGGCTGGGGCTTACAGCGAGCCGAAATCATGCCGCGTTTCCACTGTCGGACCAGTAGCCTCGCAGCACTCCTGTAAAACCCACCCTAAACACGCCTTCACTGGACTACGTCACACAATACAAAGTTCCACCAGCGAGAGGGAGATAAATGAAATAAATTGCTAAACAAATATATCAGAAGCTGTCGTTGTTTAGTGTTTATTTACAAACTTAGACACCACACGCGGCTATTGACTGACCATGAACAGGAAATAGAATTTTTGATTCGTTAATGTCTCGCGGTCTTGTTTTTTTCTTTGAACAATTAAATTTTGAGCTAAATGTGTGTTGTAACGCAAGCGTTACTGAACATGTACCGAGTAAAATATTACTGAAAATTGATTAGTAATGCCTTACACTACTGCGTTACAGCAAAAAGTAATCTGTTACTGTAATGCATTACTTTTGTAACGCGTTACTCCCAACACTGGTAAGCAAACATTAATGCCTTGAATTTAATGCGAGCAGCTATTGGTAGCCAGTGCAAATTGATGAACAGAGATGTCACGTGGGTTTTTTCGGCTCATTAAAGATTAATCTTAGAATTGGCTGGAAGACCTGCCAAGAGAGCATTGCAATAGTCAAGTCTGGACAGAACAAAAGCTTGAACAAGGAGTTGTCTTCTTAACATCGTATAAAGCAAATCTGCAGCAGGACCAGACAGTTTTAGCAATGTGGTCTCAGAAATTCAGCTTATCATCAATCACAACTCCAAGGTTTCTGGCTGTTTTTGAAGGAGTTATGGTTGATGAGCCTAACTGGAAGGTGAAATTGTGATGAAGTGATGGGTTTGCTGAAACTACAAGCAGTTCTGTCTTAGCTAGGTTGAAGTTGAAGGTGATGGTCCTTCATCCAGCAAGAAATGTCTGTTAGACATGCTGAGATGCAAGCAGTATAAATCTATAAATCAAAATAAATCAGCATTGTTTATCCTTTTTATCTTTCATTCAAAAAACTTTTTTAACTAAAATCTGGTGGGTTTTGCCCAGAGAACCTATCATTGAAGTAAAACAATCTTGAAAGTGATCCTTGGGGGGAAATCTCATTGTGAAATAAATGATTTTTAACATCTTTCTCTAGTAAATATTCTGATGTTGGCCACAATTTATTGATACCCAGAAATTATTCTTTGCAATTTGGCCTTTGTGTCCATATTTATAATCCTGTGGAACAGGAAGTCATGGCTGGACAATTTCATGCTCCTAGTCACCCTGGTGTGCTAAAAATGTAAATATGAATGGGAATATAATTCAGAGATATTTTACTAGGAGTTAAGAATTTCTAGGGGTGCCAATAATTGTGGCCAACATTCATTGGAGAAAAACATTTATTTCATCATGTGATTTTCTCCCCACTTTCAATTGTTTTACTTCAATAATAGGTTAGAATTTTGTGATTTTTTTGAATGAAAGATAAAAAGGATAAACAATGCATATTTATTTTCACAGCCGCCTTTGCTCATATTTATCAAGGGTGCCAATATTAGTGGAGGGCACTGTAAATACAAGTGCTGTATGTTGGTAAATGTATAAAACCATATAAATGATCTGGATTATGATTACTCAAAATGTATAAATAAAGCGTTTTTCTCAAATTGATAGCTGTGGGCTAAAATTAAATGAGTTGCTGACCTATAGTGATATAGTAAGCCTCCAAATGAAAGACAAACTTAAAAACAAAAGATATAAAACATTTCTTAGGATAGTTTTTTAAGGTTTCTTATAAACCTTCTCATTACTGGTTTATGGATATTTTTATAGAAATTTTTATACAGTGGGTATTCCCCAATGACTCAACATATTCATTGATATGATACAGCTTACCACTAAATTTGAACCAACTCTTTTAATATTTCTAAGTAGGGTGGCCATACATCCTCTTTTCCCTTGATTTTCTAAATCACCTATTTAGGTTTTGGCTTTGTTTTCTTGTTGTTTTTATACTTGATGGAGATAATGACTGAAAAGTACCTAGTTTGACCAATAGTATGCATTGCACATCATAGTGTACAAGAAGGTGGAATCTACAGTGAACAGTCAAGGCAATGTAAATACATGTACATATAATGTATGAGGACTGTAGAGAGGCTGTCAGTAGGAAAACAAAGCCAAACCCCCAA
Organism: Schizothorax lantsangensis; assembly: GCA_027422415.1. Taxonomy (NCBI): domain Eukaryota; kingdom Metazoa; phylum Chordata; class Actinopteri; order Cypriniformes; family Cyprinidae; genus Schizothorax; species Schizothorax lantsangensis. Next base: position 26,173,009 of record CM049848.1, on the reverse strand, counting down.
TTTTGAAATCTCGGTCAGGACATGTCTGGGAAACAGTGGACATGGTCACCCTATTACTGTCATATTTGTATGGCCCTATGCATTCTTCTAATTTCAGTTTGTAGAAGGCATCCATATAACATTACATCAGTACATTTTAGTACAATTTGAGTGGTAATCATATCAATGAATAGGCTGTGTTGAGTCATTGGGGAATACCCATTTGTATTTTAAATAAAAACATAAAGTTTTTATTTTTAAGATATCCATAAACCAGTAATGAGAAGGTTTATAAGAAACTGACTATTCTTAATGTTTTATTTCTTTTGTTTTTAAATTTGTCTTGCATTTGGAGGCGTACTATCACTCTTTGGTGAGCAACTCATCTCATCTTAGCACACAACTATCTATTTAAAAAAACTAAAACACTTTAGGCTATTTATTTTTGAGTAATATTACATGGTTTTATACAATCACCAAAATACTTGTATTTTATATTGTGAAACATAGCCTACCTGAAATGTGCTTTTGCTTTAAAATGTATTTTATCTGCCATGTAGAAAATTTACTTAATATAAAATAAGCAATTTTTTAGATTAAACGGTGACAACCATTGACTCATTGTCACTCTCCTCTACATATTATAGACAGAAATTTTGCAATGCTACCATGCCAATACAGTTTCTTGAACTTAGTTCCGAGTGTAAATTCAAACTGAATTAGCCACATCCCTAATGTAACTACCGATGTAACATTTTATATAATATTGGTGCCTTTTGTCATGACGATAACAGTCATTTCCTACACTCCATTTACTTTTTTCTCTCTTTTTTTATTAATGCAAGGAAAGAATACAGAGTTGACATTTAAAAGATGTTTGTAAATAATACACAAAGTGCATTATGCCAACTGAAAACAAAGATTACAAGAGAAAAGTAGGAAAAAATAAAAGACAAAAACATAAGTACTTGAGGGTAAGACATTTAACCATTTATTATATTATACAAAGTCATTGCAAAAAGAAATTGTTCTACTTTCTTTAATTTTCTGACAATGAAATGGTGTTTAGATGATTTTTTAATTCTTAAAAAAAAAAAAAATTGGTTTGTTGTTGGTAAATTTATATTTGGGGATATAAAATTTACGAAGAAAATAAATTACATTTATAACAAAACAAGCATTGCTTTTAGTAGAGTCAGATTCATAATGTCCTAAAATAATTCCTTTGAAAAAGTAATATACACATCTTGCTGGATATTATTGATAAATGAACAAATATTTTTCCAAAGTTGTTCAGTATAATGACAAGTCCAGAATAGCCTAAATGAAACTACACTCCATTTACACGTGGTAACGCAGTAGTATCGTGACGTTGTTATATCAGGACAGGTAACTGCGCATGTGCGCGGTAGACTCCGCCTCTTCGGGAATCATGATATCTGCCTGTCAGTGCAGTGCACTACGTTTCAGGAAGCTAAAGAGTTGAGTGGAGCGAGCCTTTCCAGGTAAATGTTTAAAAGAATAAAGATAAATTAATATTTACCTACTTTATATATGTGTAATTTGCTACTTCCTGAGTGTGTTAATGTCAAAACATGAATAAATGAATATCGCTTTTCGTCACGCCAAGTTCTTTTATGAATACACTGCTGTATAAACTAGACTAAATACACTTCTGATGCAACCACACTGTGCATGCATTCTTATTCTTAGAAATGAGTAGACTGATCTTTTTTCTTTCAAAAAACAACGATAAGAAAATTATGATCTGGACAAATTGTGGTCAAGCTCACCTTCAACCATTATCGAGGTTTCTGTCCCTGAGAACATGCAGTTATGAAGTTTCCTTATGAGCCATGTGCTTCAATTCCATGTCCAGGTATTATACTTGTTGATTTTCACATGCATATAATGTTTCTCTTGATTCTCAGGACAGACCTCTGGAAGTGACAGAAAGGAGAGGTGTAATATGCCGTTAAATCCAGTAATATCCAAGCTGAGTGGAAAGCTTGTTGTCCTGGCAAGCGCCTCTCCACGACGTCTGGAGATTTTATCTAATGCTGTAAGATTTTTGGTTATTTTTATTAGGTTTTTCCATGAACAATGAACTTTGAATGATTAGTGCTTTCTCTTTCCTTCTTCTGCATTGATGAGGCAGGGTTTACGGTTCGAGGTGGTTCCTTCTTGGTTTAAAGAAACATTGGACAAATCCTTGTTTAAGAACCCATATGACTATGCAGTGGAGACCGCCAAACAGAAGGCTTTGGAAGTGGCTCACCGAATGCCATTTGTAAGTTGTATATTTCTGTATGTGAGAAAGAAAATTTTAGCTTTTGACCATTTACAATGTCCCCTTTATTCTGTATAACTGTATATGTGCTGGATTCAGAAACACTTGAAAAGTCCAGATATTGTAATTGGAGCAGACACTGTTGTGGTAAGTAGCTGTATAATATAATAGATTCTACATATGATATTCTGTCCTGAAAACTGCCTTGTTAAATTTGTCTTCTCATTTCGTCCTCAGACAGTTGATGGTTTGATCTTGGAGAAGCCTACAGATAAACAAGATGCTTACCGTATGCTGTCTAGGTGCATTTCATTTTTTTGTTGTTGTCTTAAGTGAGGTGTTTATTGCACGGATGCAGAAACTGAAATATACTGAAATGATTGTATTTCAGGTTGAGTGGTAAGGAACATAGCGTCTTCACGGGTGTAGCTATTGTGTTCTGCCATGACAAGAGTGGTATGTGAAAGTTTAATGTATTTATTTTTACAATTAAAGGCTTGTATTTGTAAAACAGACTGATCATTTTAAAGATTAGTCATTGTTCTTTGCAGGTTCAGATACAGACTACAAATTGGTTGATTTTTATGAAGAGACAAAAGTTAAATTTGCAGAATTATCTGAGGAGATGCTCTGGGAATACATCAACAGTGGAGAGCCCATGTGAGTTTGTATATTGATTTTCATATGCTAAATGCATTGAATGTTGCGATCACGTTTGCTGAGCATGTTCAGTAAATTTGAACTTGTTGAACCTGTGGAATTTGGACCTTTATAGAGTTAGTTAGTCATTTTTGTGTTTGCTTTGACGTGTTGAAAATGACAAGGGAAATTCAACAGAGTACATTTTTGAGTAAGGGAGTCCACTTTGAGTAAATAAATCCATTTTCTGTACTCTGGCATTTCGCCTGCCGTGCAAATTCTTATCAAAGATGAGACTGACAGATTTATCTGTGCTTGACAGGGACAAGGCTGGTGGTTATGGGATCCAGGCTTTGGGTGGCATGTTGGTGGAGTATGTGAAAGGAGATTTTCTTAATGTGGTAGGCTTCCCTCTTAACCACTTCTGCAAGCAGCTGGGATTGATTTTTAATAGCCCACCTGAAAGTCCAGCCCACAAGGTCAAACGGGAATCAGCTGAGGCTTGGACTCTGGTTAACAGCCTGTCTGAAGGTGCCGCAAATGGGGAGGTTGAGCTATTGAAAAATGGCAAAGATGGCAGTCGGTCGTCAATGCAAGAACAGAATGTGATTGGGCCGGAGTGCAGCAGACAGGACGTCCCCCACAGTATCATCAGCTTACTAGATGGGTTCAAAGCTTCAAAGGTAATCATGTTTCTTTCAATTTTAAAGAATAGTTTACATATTCTACTTATGCCAGAGTGCAATTTTGGTAAAAATTATCCCTGTGTTCATCAAAATTAAAAGCATAGGTTTAGACCAACACATGAGCGAGTCAATAATGACGGAACTTTCACTTTTGTGTGAACTACACCTTTAATATTTTAACTTAATTTAGCTATTATGCTCTCAGTGCATTCATTTACACATGAACCATTAAAATACAAATGGTTTGCATGATTTAGCAATGGGGAAATGTGTGGTAACTGTTTTGCAATGCATTTGTTTATCAGACTCTATTCACAGCATCCAAACTGAAGGTGTTTGATGTATTGAACAGCTCTAACAGTTTAACATTGGAAGAGGTAGCTGGCCAAATCAACGCCTCTGTTTTAGGCACTGAGAGGCTTTTGGAAGCTGCTGTCTCTTTAGGGCTTCTAGAAAGGGTCAAACATCAAAATACCAGTGGTAAGATTTACGTACTGCCGTTATACTCACATAAATGGTGTTACTGTCGTAGAAATCGCATGTGGTTTCCCGAAATGCGAGTTCTGAAACCCCTAAGCTCATTGTTTATTTATAACTTACAAGCACTTTCTTTGTTCATTAAAGCAAGGCACTCGCATACATGCATTTCCTCCTACTGATTGTTTATTACATGTTCTCTTCATTGTCATGTCCGGAGGTGGACTGTGAATGTAACATTGTTTATTGTCTGTTGCAGTGTATAGAAATACAGAACAGGCCAGTCGCTTCCTGGTATCAGACAGCCCAGAGTCATTTCATGGGTACATTCTCCACTGCAATGATATGGTGTGGCCTCTCTTCAGTCATTTAGAGAACGCTGTCAGGGAGGGCACCAGCCAACATGAGAGAGCTTTTGGGAAGAAGAATGAGGATGTGTTTCAGGTAAACGCAAGTTAAACGCATCTGCTTATATCACCTATGGATCATGCATTTTCAAAAGCTATTGACATTTTAGTGTTAAGTAGAACTGCTTTGTTGTTTTCTAGGATGCCTACTACAGTAAAGATGAAGTTAAGATACGGTTCATGGATGCAATGCACAGCATCGCAAGGGTGACTGGAAAAGATGTGGCAACAGCGTTTGATCTTTCTCCCTATAAAACAGCTTGTGACATTGGAGGTATATGATTTTTACCTCAAAAATAGAGACATATGGTAAAATAAAGGCTATCAATTGGTTAATTTTTCGGTAATTAAATTCATAATCTACTGATTAATCAAATGCAGTCTATAATGTTTTTTTTTTTAATAGACAGCCCTAATATATCAGGTCAATTCAAAGTCAAATAAATTTTAAAATCACTAAAATAAAATATTAAAAAGTAATAAAAATAAATGTTTAATTCAAATATAAAAAAATCTGTGAAATAACATATTCTCTCAGCTTTTTTTCTAACGTTCAGGGTTATTCAACATTCCCCACTCCGTGACATAAAAAAAAAAACAGATCAAAACATTGCGTGTCTGACTTCCCAATGAGACGTGAGCAAGTGACCGCGAGAACGCACAGATAAGATGTGCAGAAACCACCTGTCTTGCTGTCTTGCATAATTTGAGATTTCACTAGAGCATAGTGCATGCATATTTTATTCTGAAGCAGTTGCAAGCTTGTTATGCAATTTATAAATGCTTCCAATTACCACTTCTCTCAAGGGCTTTTTATGCCAAGGACATCTGTATTCATTTATTGTATCCTGTTTATTCTCTTTACCTGCTTTGACCTAAATTTAGAACTAAATTCATTTTTACACACCGACAAAAATAGATAACAACTTTAAAGGTACTTAAGGGTGAAGGGTTTCATTTCTGTGACACTAGAGTAACTAAACTGAATTGTAAAGATAATAGTGTTTCCAAAAACTCCAGCCTTCTTTCATTGTTTGGACAGATAGTCTTGCAAGGTCAATTAAAAATGATTCTGACATGAAATAAATATACACTACCATTAAAAATGTTGGGGTCAGTAAGATTATTTAAAAAAAGAAAAATAAATTAATATATTTGAATTCAGAAAGGATGCATTAAAATGATCCAAAGACAATATGGTTATTTTTAATTATAATAATATTTTATAACAGTATTACTGTTTTTACTGTATTTTTGAGAAAATACTGTAAATGCAGCTTTGGTGAGCATAAAAGACTTCTTTCGAAAAACATCAAAAAATCTTACCAACCCCAAACTTTTAAAGTGTAGTCTAGAGATACAAAAAATATATATATATATATTGCTATGGTATGAGCATGTTGGAAAAGCATTCTGTTCTCACACAGGTTGCACTGGTGCCATGGCATATGAGTTTACAAAAGCCCATCCTGGACTGTCAGTTATTGTATTTGACTTGCCACAAGTCATTGAGATGAGACGCCACTTTCAGCCTAAAGAAACTGATGACAGAGTGTCATTTGTTGCAGGTCAGTGAAGACTTTATATGAGCATTTTATAATAAAGAATTTTACAGTGTACTTCCTGAGTATTGTGCAAAAGGCCTTAAATCTAAATTCTTGGATTGATTTTTTTTTTTCTCACTTAATGATAGGAGATTTCTTTAAAGATGACCTGCCTAAAGCAGACCTTTATATTCTTGCACGAATCCTCCATGATTGGTCTGATGAGAAACTGCTTGTATTATTGAGTAAACTGTCCAAAATGTGCACACCAGGTAAGTGCTTCAAAAAGTGACATTATTAAATTCTTAATGTGTAAGCCTGATTCTGAAGTATCAAACATTTTGATGCCAAGGACCCTCTAATATGATGATCCCTTTGCAAATGGCCCCTTAGCGCCCTCTGGGGGTATCTTCATCCCAGTTTGTGAACTCCTAGCCTAATTGATTGCTAAAGAATCAACTCTATCTTAACATCACCAGTTCCTTTAAAGTATTTTGAACTGTGAACATCTGAAGGTCTTAAAAATTACTGTTTTTTTTTATTTATTTTTTTAAATCAAGGTCAAGGGTTGAAATGTTTGGTTTATGAATGTATTGCTACCACACAGGTTGTGGGCTTCTGGTGTCTGAGATCTTCCTGGACGAGGAAAGGAAAAGGCCAAGCCGAGCCCTGTTGCAAGCCCTCAGTATGACAGAAGGAAAGCAGAGGAGCACCACTGAATACAGTGACTTACTGGAGAAACATGGCTTCATTCCCAAACATATCAAGCACACGGACAACCTGCTGGATGCCATGCTATTTGTGAAAGAAGACCCAAATGACAAAAGAACATTACTAGGCTGTTCTTCAGCATCCATTGAGACCGCAGAACTTGAGTGATAACGACTACAACATTTCAGAAACACTACAGTTGACTTATTCTAGTTCAATGTTTTAGCTGTGTTCAAATATTATGAATGTTTCTGACCTAAAAGCTCAAAATAAGTATTTGTACATGATTATTATTAATTACAGAAACAGTTTTTAACTGTGAATGTTGTATATTGAATTAAATATGGTTTTGAATCAAAAGACAGCGTTCTTGTCTTTAGCTAGTTTTTTTTTTATAGGGAGGAATGGGGTTTGTAGTCATATAGGGAATAGATTGAAGAGCTATATATCATAACTATGAGGTTTTAAGTCAAAAGTCCAATTATACAGACATATAATTGGCACTATTACTTCAGCACTGGTTTTGTATTTTGGTTTATAGTTCAAATCTCTTTTAGATTGAAAAAATATAATACATGTTTAAATTAGAATATTAACGGACATTATACAATGGACAATTAATTATAACGTTATTAATTAGTTAACAGATACAGCATGTCGTGAAAATGTAAGTTCTGTAGCTATGTTGTACACAGAGTCTCTTCACTCGAACCTGGAGCAAATATCGCGAGAAACCCCGAGAGTTAGCGCAGTGTGTCCTTCGCAGCATCCCCATCACATTCTGCTCTACCTCCTGCTTCTGCCAGCACGTTCAGTATATCGTGTTTATAGTACACTAAGCTTAAGTATTATCATCATGGGTGATGCCGCACTTTCTTTTGCTAAAGACTTCTTGGCCGGTGGGGTCGCAGCGGCTATTTCCAAAACTGCAGTCGCGCCGATAGAGAGAGTCAAACTGCTGCTGCAGGTGAGAATCATCATCTCGACGTCTCTTAACGCACTCTGCCATGATGCATGATCATTTATAAACCCTTTTCTTTCGTATTTAAGAATAACATGAATTATTTTGTGGCTATAAATATGCGAACTGGCTTTGTCCTTCAGAGGCCATGTTTGTGTTGTCTGTCTGCAACATCCGCATCCTTGGAGGATCTCAACACACATCATATATTTATTTTAATAGCCTACCTAGTTTCTATTCTGGCATTCTTTCATGTGGATCTTAATTTATAGATTTTAGTAACCCAAATGTACCGTGTTTTAAGGTCAAACCGCAGCTGGTTGGGTGGCATATCTTGCCCCCTGCAGTCTGGTCTCATGTTGCAGGCCTAGACTTTATGCATTATGGCTGATTTTGCCAAGAAGGGCATCTAAAATCAGAAGTAAATTATGTCAGAACTAAACGCTACCAGGCAAATGTTTGGAATCTTCAAGATTTTTTTGTATGTTTTTGAAAGAAGTCTCGTAACTCACCTGTGCTGCATTTATTTGATTTAAAATGCAGTAAAAACAGCAATATTGTGAAATATTATTATAATTCAAAGTAACTGTTTTCTATTTTAACATATTTAATTTATTCCTGTGATAGCAAGGCTGAATTTACTGCAGTCATTACCAGTCTTCAGTGTCACATGATCCTTCAGAAATCATACTAATATGCTGATTTGCTGCTGAAGAAACGTTTCATATTACTAGGCTACTGTTCAAATAGTTTGGGGTCAGTAGATTTAACTGATTGAAGACATTTATAATGTTAACAAAACACTTCTGTTTCAAATAAATGCTTTTCTTTCGAACTTCCTATTCATCAAAGAATATTAGGAAAATGTATTATGGTTTCCATAAAAATATTAAGCAGCGCAGCTGTTTTCAGCATTGATAATAATAATAAATTCAATTCAATTCAAGTTTATTTGTATAGCGCTTTTTACGACACAATCGTTGCAAAGTGCTTTACAGGAAATTAAGTTTTTACAATATATTTATACATTGTAGAAACTTAATATATTAACTTATGGCAAAATTTGTTAATTTGTATGTATGTTTCTTGAGCAGCAAATCAGCATATTAGAATGATATCTGAAGGATCATGTGACACTGAAAACAGAAGTAATGGCTGCTGAAAATTCAGCTTTAGCATCATCAAAGAAATAAATTGCATTTTAAAATAGAAAGTGAGAATAGAAAGTGTTTTAACTAGAGGTCGACCGATATTGGATTTTACCGATACCGATAGCTAGGTTGGACCACACTGGCCGATACCGATTAATCAACCGATAGATTTTAAAATGGATACTGAACGAAAACTAAAATAGAGCTTTGCTATTTTAAAAAAAGCAGTAACAGTACTGAACCATACTTTGTAAATGAATACAAATTTAGTATTAATATTAATTATTATATTGATCATTAAAGTTATTTCATAGTTTACTAATGTTAAAAGAAGAAACTTTAAAATTTAAAAATGAAGCCTATTAGTAATAGTAAATGTTGAAATGAAATGAACACACTCTAACAAGGAACAATACTTCTACAGCTTTCATTAATGTTACAAATGGACTCTTATTGTTAAGTATTACCATTTCATTTCAACAGTCATGCTTAAAGATGGCCATCTTGAAATACCTACACAAGGCCATATTAAAATTACATGCACAGGTTATTGATATTGTATGTGTACTCTCACATTTTATTTGCTGCTATTTTAGAACACTGCATTATTATCTGATCAAAATATAAAATAAATGCAAGTGACACACTGTGCAAAAGCGAAGCGTCTTGGAGAAGTCACAGGTATCACACACACCGGACGCGTCACGTTCAATTCAAGCAACGGTCCAAAACGGTTTATTTAATCACCAAACGGACATAAGTTTGCTTCAAGAATGAACTATGTGGCAACAGAGCAAACGGAAAGAGAAAGCGCGATCTGTATTACAGCTCTCTATATGAAGCATACAGACTGTATTAGAGCCACAGAAAGACCGCACAATGCACAATATATAATTTATCGCCTAGGGTGAAGTCATTATATTTGTCCCAAATCATTGTTAATGTACATAATGTAATTTAATAGAAAACTATGTGAATGGCGCTCTGTTCCGCGGCAGGATTTTCTGTCGGCTGTATTTAAATGCGAGTCTGGAGTTTCCCGCTCTGTGCAGCGCGCAGTGTCACATGCCAAAACAAACAACACGTGCTGTCAGTGATTTCCGCCTCCAGAGGCTGCTCTCGTACTGTATAATGACAGCAGACCATTCTCAACCACTCCAGCAACAGATGCAACACGAAAAACTATCGGCATGGATTTTTGCCGATAACCGATAGCAAAACCGATTAATCGGTCTACCTCTAGTTTTAACTACTAAAAAAAAAAGGTTATTTTAAATGGTAATAGTATTTCACAGTTTTCAGTATTTAAAATATTGCTCAAGGACAATCGAACCACAAAAAATCAATCCAGCTATCATGTATCTCACAGTATTTTGTGTTTCGCTTTATAGGTACAACATGCCAGCAAGCAGATCAGTGCAGACAAACAGTACAAAGGTATTATCGACTGTGTTGTGAGGATTCCTAAGGAGCAAGGCTTTGCTTCCTTTTGGCGTGGCAACCTAGCCAACGTCATTCGCTATTTCCCCACACAAGCCCTCAACTTTGCCTTCAAGGACAAGTACAAACAGATATTCTTGGGTGGCGTTGATAAGCACACGCAGTTCTGGCGATACTTCGCCGGCAACCTGGCCTCCGGGGGAGCTGCAGGAGCCACTTCCCTCTGCTTCGTCTACCCCCTGGATTTCGCTCGTACCCGCTTGGCTGCAGATGTCGGGAAAGCTGGCAGCGGCAGAGAGTTCAATGGGCTGGCTGACTGCCTGGCCAAAATCTTTAGGTCAGACGGGTTGCGGGGTCTGTACCAGGGCTTCAACGTCTCTGTCCAGGGCATCATTATTTACAGGGCCGCCTACTTCGGAGTCTATGACACTGCTAAAGGTAACAGGTTTGTGTTTCAGATGATGTGATTTTCAGGGTTGATTTGAGACTGCCTTTCAAATTCCAGTGTGTTTCCAGAATTTGAAATAATTTGAATAGCGGTGGAAAGCAGAATGCAGAATTGAATTTGATGTTTTGAAGTAGAATTTAAAAATCTGAATAAAATATTAGTAGTTTTTAGTAGAAAAACAAATACATACTTTGAATCTTAGCCTGACAAAGCCTTGCTTGAAACAGTGTTGTTTTAGTGTTATAGTATTTATTCATATTTTGAATTTGTATTTGTTTTATAATAAATTGAAAAAAATAATTGTAATAAAAATAACATTGATTTTACTAGAAAAGTAAATACAAACATTAAATCTTGGCTCAACAGTATTTGAAAATGTTAAACAGGTATTATATTATAATTTATTGATATTTTAAATGAGCTTTTTATGAATTTAAATCGTAAACAATTCGCAATAAAAATAACATTGATTTTAGAAAAGCAAATACAAACTTTGAATCTTTGGCTTGACAAAGCCTTGTTTGAAACTGTTATTTTACTATTGTTTATATACTATTATAGTGTTTATTAATATTTTAAATTAGACATTATTTTTATATTTTGAGTTTCCATTTTCATTTTACTTTAAGTTTTAATAATTTTATTGTGTGCTTTTCTCGTTTTCATTAGCTCTGTCTTTATATTTCTATTTAGCATTAATTTCTTTTTATTTGCATTTTAGTAATTTTAGAACTTTAACTTCATCCAAACTATTTGTAATAGTTTAAGTTAACAATAAGAACACTAGTATTAAATTTGGGGGGAAAAAAAGTTTAAAAAAAGTTTTAAAATGCATAGGTCTTATGGATGCTTGAAATATCACCTTTAACATTTTTTATTTAGCTTATGTCATATTTTTGGGGACCAGGGTGAAAGATCATTTCATTTCCCAGAATGCATTACCTGTGTTTTCTTTGAATTACAACTTAATATTCAGAATTTTTCTGTCATTCTAATTGAACTTGTGATATGGCCAATTCAAGTTAAATTCACACAGCCAGTTCTTCAATTCTTCAAATATATAAGAAACATGCATGCATTATTGTGTGTGGTGCTGTGCAGGCATGCTTCCCGACCCTAAGAACACCCACATTATGGTCAGCTGGATGATTGCACAAACTGTGACAGCAGTGGCTGGCGTGATGTCCTATCCATTTGACACTGTGCGGCGTCGCATGATGATGCAGTCCGGGCGCAAAGGAGGTAAACAACAGACATACTCAAACATATGCACTGTTCTCCATCAAGTGTGCATTTATTTCAACTCAGGCCTTTGTCTTTTGTTTTCCCAGCGGATATTATGTACACTGGAACCATTGACTGCTGGAGAAAGATCGCTCGTGATGAGGGTGGAAAAGCTTTCTTCAAAGGGGCTCTGTCTAATGTACTCAGAGGAATGGGGGGCGCGTTTGTGCTCGTGCTTTATGATGAATTCAAGAAGTATGTTTAAAAAATACGCCCTAAAAGATAGTAAAATAGCTTTTACCGCACAGCTTTGTCAAGCTTTCACCAAACCCTCTCCACTCCGCACAGATGTGTTCTTGGTTAAATTGTGTTAGATGCCAAAAGCAATTAATAATTGTCTTTAATTTTGTTTGTTGCTATATTTTTATGTTTAGAAAATGCTCTGTCCTTTAATGATAAATAACCCATATTTTATTAAAAGAAAGCAGTCAGAGAAATATTACAGATAAAATTCTAAAATTGGTAATATAAGGGAAAGTTGTTGTATATTTATGCTCAAAATTATTTAAAGAATATATATGAGTTTATCGATTTCATCTATAATGCTTCATAAATCTGAGCCATAGCCATCAATACCATGCAATACCACAATACCTCCTCAAGATGGCGTGACACAACTTCATTTTGTCCTGCATTCGTTCAGTACCATGTTCTTGTAGTCGCTCAGCTCAGTTTTTCAGCTCTTCTAGCCAAGGTCTGTGGTAACAAGGGTATACAATATCACTCTCAAGAAAAAAATGTGAAGTTCAAACACACAGAATAATGTTCCACACTTTAAACGTTTTCTCAAGTTGGGCTTGTAAAACCAACTGAGAGCCGGTGTCCGATGGAATCAAAGACGTATTAAATATGACGCTTTAATTCACAACAGATTTGCCCTCTATGTGTCTCAGCAGTGAAAGAGAGTCTAGAAAAGTGTTCCAGCAGAGAATGTGTGGAGCCAGAGACATGGCTTTCACAGTCAGACCTTATGTGACACGAAAAGTGTATTTCCATGATTTCTCTTTTTGGAAGTCCGCTTAAGTATTTTCCATCTTGGATAATGAGGGGAGTCATATTTTCATGGTCATTTTCTTGTCAGTCTTAGTGTTTGGTTGCGTCAGGCTGATCTTGATGAAGTAGATCCCGCTTTTAGAAGTATAAATGTGAGGGCAAGTAAATTGTGGGCATTGTGAGTTCAGTAATGACACTGAAACATTATACCATTTTTAGCATGTAGAGCTATTGTAATCTTATCCCACACTATATGGAGAGAAAGGCTGTAAGACTACTTGCAGTGATGTTTGAACACCAAGAATGCTTATAAATTCAATAAATGTGGATAGCCTACCCTATATGCTTTCATGTTTTTCATTTTTAATTAGGGTTTGTGGCAATTCAATGTTTATGAAACTTTTTTTTTTATTATTAATCATTATACTGTACTCTCAAATACTTGATTCTTATTGGTTGATTGTGGCTTTTAGTCATCAATCAATCACGGAAAACCTGCTCATTATTGGCCTCCTTAATTGGTGTCTCTTTCATTTTTGATAATTTTGGCTGTTAATGCAAACAGCATTTAGCCTAAATGTATTTTTATTGCAATTATATTTCACCCTCATTTTTATTCATAAATGAATTTTACACTAGATAGGGTGAATTCAGGTAAAGTGGGCCATTTAAGTTTGATTGTACTGTGTTCAATGGGTTTGCACTTTCAGAGTATAACAATGGTTCTTAATTAAGGGACACTATTTCTCTAAATGATAAAATAGTTTTGTTTGATGCAACATGACAGGTGGGTGTGGCCATACCTCAAAGGAGGACTGTGTCATGGTGAAAGGTAGAAAACCCTTCAACATAAGACATTTCTAAATTATAAGGTTGCTCACTAAATGAAAACAAATATTATTGGGACAGTTCCTGCAGTTTTTGTTCCCACACAGTTAACAGAATAAAATGCAAAGCACAAAAGGTGTAAAAATTTGTTAGTTTTCTTATAAGGTGTTTAAAATATGATATGATATGAGTATACTGATTAAAAAAACGTATAGCCTGAATGCACTGTAAGTTCGCTTTGGATAACAAGCGTCTGCTAAATGCATAAATGTAAATGTTAAATGTACAGTTACTAATTAAATGTAAATGTAAATATTGCTGGCCCACTTTAGCTGAATGTGTTAGATAAAGTGGGCCGGTGGGATTCAGGTAAAGTGGGCTGACCTTTAGCCTTCAGTAATTATACTCAAATGCATTAAATAAATTGACATTCACTGGTTATTTTATAGTTGATGTATAATTTGTACTGCAGTCAGGAAATTCAAGTCGGTGATGGAAGGAGGGAAAAGAAAGAGAGAATAGAAAGGAAGTCAAGGCATGAAGTTCAATCTGTGGAGTGAAGAAAGGATGAGGAGCAAAATGTAGATGCAGAATATAAAGCTTTAAAATAAGGACACAATTAAAGTTCATTTAAATTGTTTAGAGAAAATAGACAGAATTTTTTTTTACATATGTTACCATTTTAAATGTTCCTCTTATTCATTTTTTTTTACAATTTGTTGTTTATGGAGGACCGGGAATGCCACTTAAAAATAAAAGGAAGAATCAATTTATTGATTTAATAATTCAAGCATAAAAATGTATATAAATTAGGGCTGTCAGTCTATTTTTTTTTATCTAATTAATTACATGATGTGTCTATTAATTAATCTAATTAATCGCAAATTACATTTGGCTGTGAAAATATTTTAATTTTAATATATTTAATACAGAATTAAAAAAAATTTTTTTAAGGCAATTTATGACCCATTTTAAGAGCTGCACAAGTAAAATGAACACAGTATGAGCGGGGTTGGACAATGTCTATGGTAACATACAGTATTGAGCCATAAAATTACATGATTTACAGTTAAGATACAGGTTTTCACAAAAACAAAAATCTTATACAACAGCATTTCAGCCTATAGACCATTTTTATGAAAAGGGATAAATCAAGCATATAAATTATGTTAATTTAAAACGTATAAATATTACTGTCTTAACTGTTTAGATTTTTAGAAGGCACATTAACTTGTTTCTCATTTACAGCTCTGTGTTTGCTGCATAAAAACATGAGTTGATATTTGCATTGATCTGACCATAAACCGTAAGAAAGGCTTATTGGAAATGCAAATTCACTCTCTGCCACGAGGTGGCGCTTTAAGAGCGCTGCAATATTGCAAAGCACCTCCGCGCTCATAAACGCTGTTTTATCAGGCATTATAGGTAAGATGAAATTAAAATGCCAATGACACATTTCTGAGGACAGTTGTTTCCCTTCAGATACATTCACATGAAGACAGCCCTGGGCTTTGTAACCAACAGTCTTCAAAATACCTTCTTTTATGTTCCACAAAAGAAAGTAAGTCATTCAGGTTTGAGTACATGATGACATAATTAACTTCTTTTTTTTTGGTGAACTATCCCTTTAAAGCCCCCCCCCCCCCCCTAATATAAATAAGAAACTAAAAACTGCCAGCAGGTGGCGGTAAATGTCTTTATGAGTCTTTCATTCGATTCGTTCAAACAGCAGATTCTTTCAGGAATTCAGTAAACGGCTCACTGTATGAATGGGGCTTTGAATCGTAGCTGTGTCTCATTTAGAAGGCTGCGTCCTCCGGAGGTCGAATCCTCTGCAGGTTGCATCCTCTGTAGTATGCGTAACATACGAAGTGTCCTCAACCTAGAATTAAACGAGACGGCCTTTGTAGGACCGGAGGTAAAGGAAACAGGAAGTATCACGTTGATTTGCCAACACATTTAGAGCATCGTTGCGCTCTCACACTACTTAAATGAAGGAAAATTATTTCTAAATTTGGAGAGTAATTTTTAAAAAAAAATGCTTTTACTTGTTTTATTTTGCTCAATGTTTGAGGAGCTGCAGCGTACGTACAACATACATCTGTTAGAGAAAAAAAGGAGGAGGATATTAAGAATCAGTTTTTACTGGAGGCAATTTAAGTTAAGTTGAAAACACCACATCTGCGCTTGTGTGTACATCTGCCAGCGCCAGCATTTTTCAAAATAACGACGGTTGTTTATGGCGACGCAAAGAATTGTGAGTTATCTATAGCAGTGAAGGATACACCTGATGCATCCTCCGAATTCCTGTGAAAGAAGGTCGCATTCGAAGGTCGCATTCAGAGTGTCCTACTTGCTTTTCTGAAATGAGACAGCCTCGATGACGTATGCACCCTTCGAATGAGACCTCCGGAGGACGCAGCCTTCAAAATGAGACACAACTATTTGGTTCACACGATTCGTTCAAAACGATTCATTCAGAAACTAAACACTGCTGTGTTGCTTGGAGACGCGCAACAATTCTGCTGTAGGTAATATTTTTGTTGGCAAAACTGAGCAAAAACAGACAATATTGTGTTTAAAGTGCCCCTATTATGGGTTATGAAAGGTTCATATTTTGGTTTTGGGAGTCCCCAACAACAGGTTGACATGCATGCAAGGTCAAAAAACACTTTCATTGCCTTTTAATATGCATTTATTTTTACCTTATTTGCTCAATGACTCCCAAACGATTAATTTAACGATTAATTTTTCCAAACCCCTCCTGTCCCTGACGCTAATCTGCAGTGATTAATAAGTTTGTGAGGGCAGTGCTGCTTTGTTTACAGCAGTTACCGGGGAAACAGATATTTTCAGCTCCAAAAGCAGCACCTAGTGGCAAAGAATGAATTTGCATTCTCATTCAGACCAACAGGAAAAGACCAACAAGTGGGCGGGCAATATGCTAATGTTTCATGTTGACATCAACATGGCTTGGGATTCGTTTTAAAAACGAAAAACGTGCACTTTTAGATTTAAAACTTTGCAGGATGTTTTCATTCACTTAGAGCTGTGTTACACACTGCATGAAAGGTCATTTTCAAAAGTCCATAATAGGGGCACTTTAAAATATAACACAATATTAACTTCTTAATTACTGAACTGTTGTGTAAAATCACATTTGCAATCGTGATATCTGGACAGACAGCACTCTATATTGCTCTCGCTGCTCGTGTGATATCGCTTATGGGAATAATAAAAATGAGACAAAAACCCATACAGGATTGTTGCCCCAATATCTTGAATTTTAGGGCATAACTGCATTTATGGAGTTGTTGCCCTGCATCATATTTGTCAACAGTCAACTGTATGTATGAAATGTAAGATGACATACAGGTCTGGGGGCGGGGCCAGTGCCTTAACTTCCTTAAAATATTTAAATCGCCTTATTTTTTCATAACTAATTAATTACGTTAATGCGTTAAACTGACAGCCCTAATATAAAATTAATTACTTTTAAATGGACAAATTAACAGACATATTTAAAGATGTTTATTTAATTCGTGTTTTTACAAGGGGGGGGGGGGTACAATGCTGTTTTGTGCATTCAGAGTTATTTACACTGTTAAAGAGTTGGATTCTCATGCTAAGCATGGCCAAAGTTTCAAAAAACGATTTGGAAGTATGACAGAGTATTTCTGTGCCAAAAATCTTACTTCCGGGTTCGTACAAATTTTGGAAAGTTTTTTTCAATCATTGCTCTTGCTGACGTAAATGAGGGTGGAACTCCTTATATGGGCATTTCTCCCGGAAGAACGCGCCTGTGCACTCATTGACCAGAGCAAGAGAAAGAGCTCTCCCATCAATGCTTCGCTGCACTGTACTGACTCGCTCAGGAAGAATGTCTCTAAAGAAGTGTGTTTTTGGTTGTGAGGGAAAGATAACCTTGTTCAGCTTCCCGAAGAACCCAGCGTTACGTGAACAGTGGATGCAGTTTGTTTTTCGGGGCAGCAATGGAGTTTCACAAGTGTGTTTGTTGACGAACGTTTTATTAACAAGGCCCAGTTCGACGCTGGATTTGCCCATCGTTTGATACTGAAAGATGGAGCGGTCCCAGTTATAAAAGATCCCGGTCATGATTCAGAACTGCAGATGGGAAGTGAAACGGCATCAAATGTCTGTGTTTTGTTGGTGATCGGCGCTCAAGTGCTCATCACTCTTTAGCTCCAGGCCCACGGCGCGCCTCCAGAAGCTCGGCTTTTTTCAGAGAGAGTAGTAAAGCTGTATCTTTCTTTTATAAATATGATAAAACTAAAGACTTTTTGGAGATATGAAGGATGCAGTACTACTCTATAGGTACTCAAGATTGAACATGAGATTGGGTGAAACTGTGTGTGTTATGCCCCCTTTAAATGTAGTTTAATAAAACATTAAAACAATAAATTAAAAAAACTTTTTTTTTAATGTATAAATAAATAGACAAATTTAAAACTGTTTATTTAATTGATGTTTTAAAATAATAAATCTTTTTAAATGCACATTTTAAATCGCTTTTTAAAAATTATTTTTTAAAATTTCTATTTATCCATTTGTCAATCTAGTTTTAAAAAATGCCATTGGACAGTACACACGTGGGCGCAACCAATCAAATTTCGCCTCGATTTGAAGAGCCAACCCCTCTCTCACTTGTAAATGTAACACGCGCTGTCATTGGACAGTGAGAAAAGCTATACGTCATTACAGCGGGAGTATATAGAAGGAATCAAGCGACGCAAAGGGCCTGTTTACACCTCTACACCTGGCCACATAACTTGTGGAATAGCTCCCAATAACTGAACGTGTTTGGAGAGGGATTGTGGATGATTTGTTAGCTTCTCCTCTCGATTATCAGCGGCTGGCGCAAAATGCGGCATCTCGCAGCGGCACTTCCGGCTGCATCTCCAGCAGCACGGACTTTCTTGTTATACTTTTTATTTAAAAAACTACATTTCAACAAAATAACATTATATACCACACAGGACTGTCATTTGTAAGCATTTATCATAACGTTTGTTAATAAAGTTAGTTTATGTCTTGATGTTCGCTGCATATTCGCCTAGGCTGCTTTAGGTACCGTCTGCAAATTTACCTCACAGTACAAAACGAAGTCTGATAATTCATTCAAATTAATGTTTGCAGGGCTATAGTAAAAACAGTAGTAATACAAGCTTTACATTATATATACTGCAACTACTTGTATTACTACAATACAGTAGTAATACAAGTGTTATATTTAAATGTTCTATTTAAAAAAAACATTTTATTTAAAACAAAAAAAATATATATTTATTATCAGAATCAGATTTATTCGCCAAGTGTGTGCAAACACACGAGGAATTTATTGTGGTTTGAAACTGTAACGTTACATTTAATTGTGAAAGAAATTGTACATTTAATCATAAATCATAAGATCAGTTGGTCACAAAATAATGTCTAACACTTCTTTTCTTACAGGCCTAACTTTTGAGTACGTGTTAGGGAACACAGATGTTCTAGCCTTATTTAGTGACTAATGACTAATAACAATACATTACTTAAGGAATAGGCTGAGGTAATCAGTAACTAAGGAGAAGGGGTTATTGATTTGTCACATAAGGGAACAATGATGGTAGAGGAAAATGATGTTATGTGACATGACCTTACTTTTGCTATATACCTTAGGCTATATAAACTGTTGTATCCTTGTTGCTGGGGGATTCTCTGTGATTGGTGTGAGGACCTCCCTTCCGTGAAGCATATTCAAAGGCATTGTCTGGAGTCTGTCTGGTTACTGCTGTACAGCAGGTTAGTCGAACACAAAAGATCTTAGTCCCAGGTGATAGTGTTCATTAGGCATCGGGTAGCTGTAATTCTTAACTGAATTGTCTTAGGCCTGGTTAGGCTACATCCAGAGGGTGATGTGGTAGGCCTACCATAGCATAACATTATAAAATCATATTTAGATAAGCTACCGGTAAGTCTACATTAATGTTACCTTTGTAGTTTAAACACAAACCACGTTATTACATTCAGAAATAATACCGGTAGGCTATTAAACGAAATGTTTTTATTTATTTTTTATTTTATTTTTTTAAAATAGCCCACTTTACCTAAATTCACCCTATGAAAAGTTACACATTTAAGGACAAAAATGTCACCATTGAAACCCAATAAAACTTTGTGCCAATTAAAATGATGCATTATTTGTTAATAGGCTTTCATTATGTTGGCAAGGCTTCATATTTTTAATGTGTATTATTTTTGTTCCCTAAGGACCTCAGTGTAACTTTTTTCAAACTGACGTACAAGGCTCAAATTCGCGCCATTTTAGTATGGTAGTGAACGTTTATCTTGTTGCTAGGCCGGCTGTTTTCGTACGTTGTAGCAGACTGTTTTCTTTAGCAGAAGCTTAGGCCTACATGACACAGGTGTGTGACCTTGTAATAAACGAGATAGGCTACAGTCAGCATGACATTAGGCTATAGCGTACATTATTCTTGTACATTAGACTTTATTACCTAAAAATATCGCTATGCTACATTTCTGGGAATACTATATACTAACAGAACAACCTTCACTGAAACTTCCTATTTTGTTTGTAATAAAACATACATGGCAATAACGGGTGAGCAAAAACAGCAAAACGATTATCTTCCTCAGCTAAAGCATTTCAAAGCTCTGTAATCAAGCTGATCTACAATCTTAAGCACAGCTGGACACAGTCTCTCTATTATGTCTCTGATTTTGTTTACTAGTATCAACAGACAGACTTTGCAAGTCTTTATAATGAAAACCATGCAAGTCAATCAACTGGCAGAGATCAAAGGCCAATGTAATTTACCAAAATGGCCATAATACAAAGCAATCTTCTGTAATGTGAACTGCCTCGTCTGACTCCAAGCATACTGTACATGTCAGATAAATATTAAGTAATTTTCTTCAAATGCAACCTTGACAGGGGTTTGGAATTGCCAGCCTGCAAGTAATTATAATACTAGTGTTAAGTGCTTTGATATTAAAATGACTGGTTTAAAACCATTAACTTTCTTCAGATAGCAGGAAATGTACAATTGTTTCCACATGTTGATACTTTGGAAAACTATGTGTTCACTGATAACATGTGACATGAAATTAAAACATTATCTGTGTTATCCTTGTATGAATCATAGAATTCTTATACATTTTCACTGGAATTTGGTGAAAATCCAAATACTTGCACTTTATTTTTATTACTACACAATAAAAAAATTAAGCTTGGGCTTTTATATTTCTGTCCTGAATTTACAACTACTAAGTAGACAAGAAGTCCACTTGATGGCACTGTTGAAATGAAAATGAAACTGTAATGGTTATGAGAAGTAAGATGAACTGCTAGAAGAAACAGGTCGAGAATCATAACAGACATGAACTTTCAATATATTCTTACCATTAAAAAGCATGCGATTCTTTCTGTTTATATTTGTTTTTTGTTTGTATTTTTAAAAATCCATTCCGAATGCACATCCGAGAAATTCTAAAGCCATTTTGACTTAACTTGGGAAAAAAGCAAAGCTTGTGAGTTACCCACTATGCCTTTGCCGAATATCACAGCTAAAGCACAGTTACACGTAATGCAGTGATTGTGTTCTGTGATATTAAATGTGACTGCACTGAGGTATCTGCTAGATCCAAGGGTTGTTGTGGTCAAAATCCCATGTGCTCTGGCAGCAGCCTCAGTCAGTCAATCCATGAGCACATACTCATTGAGGTGTGGACGGTGAGAAGTGAAATATTTCATGACAGGGCTTTCATCCAGACCTCTGATGACTCTTTGTTGTTATTTCTGAGTTGTCCCAGTGGACCACTCTTACCTTGCAGTCTGCTGGCTGCATCTCATAAACACACACATACATACACTCACTGCTCGCTTCAGATGTCTTGCATGCCATGTTCTCTGTCATGTCACACACCTTTATACTCTTTCATTCTGTTTGAAAAAACCCCCACAAACAACAGCATGTTTCTAAGGATGTTGTGTCCTTAATTTTATATTTGTTTAAAAGATACACTTTTCTTGTTAGTAGATAGAATTTTCTTGTTAGTAAATTAAGGAATATTTTGACCTCTAGTCTAGACAGTCATTTATTAAATATTATGTTTATTATTTTTAAAATTATAAAAAAAAAAAAATCCACATTTTAATATAATTCCTCTATTTTATCTTGTATTTATTCTTCTTTAATAGTGTGATCCGTGAAATAATAATGAAAAAAACAGCAACATGTATTTGTAAGGGTGTTGTGTCTTTAATTTTGTTATTTTTAAATTATGGATTTTTTTAAATTCAGAATCAGTTATTTATTAAATTAAATGATATTATATTAATAACAAATGTAAAAAACATTTTTTTTGCACATTTTTGAATAATAGAGAGGTCCTTTATTTTATCTTGGATTTATTGTTCTGTATAAATTTTATCTTGGATTTATTGTAACCCACAAACTGTGAAATAATAAAATAAGTCTAAATAAAAAAGAACTAAACACTGAAAGCAAATAATAAAGTATTCCCATAAAAAAGATGAGAGAAAAAAAAGAAACATGCACTTATTATTATTATTATTTACAAGAACTATGCAGAAAGGTGCTTGAGCTTGGCTGATAATGCTCTGAGAAATGGAGAAACGTCTGACACGCACAGTACCTTGTGCCTCAAAGGAACTAGTGGTTAGTGTGGTTAGCTCACAATAAACATGTTTTTGCTCAGCTGCTTTTGTCGAGTACACTGCAAAATGTCAGTGATGACCACACCTGATAACTGACTAAAAGTAGGTTTGGAAACTGACCAGTACTGTTACATTGATGATATTAATGAACATTTAGGGCCCTATTATACACCCAGCACAATGCGGCGCCAGGCGCAACGCAAGTGTTTTTTGCTAGTTTCAGCCCGACGCAGTTATCATTTTCACATCCTGCGTCACGTTGATTAAATTTGTGCGCCCATGGGCGTGCTGGTCTGAAAATGAGGTGTGTTCAGGTGCATTGTTGGCACTATTTTGAGGCAACTGAAATAGACTGCCCCAATGACCAACTAAAACCTGGTCTAAAGTCAATGGCACAATATTTTTTTGTTATTTAAAGAGCGCATAATATGCGCCTATAGGCGGGTCCACAACTCACGTACACTCTGCTTATTACACACACAGGGACTCAGCAACACACAAACATGCCAAAGATTATAATTGAAAGGATTACAACGTAAAAGATTATTATTGTGTATTATTGTCAGGGGGCTTTGGTGGAATCCGGCTTGTCCCGTAGATGGTCTGCTTGCGTGCTTTAACCTCGCTCACGAGCAGATCCGTTTCCTCTCTGGAGAAGCGTTCAGTCTTTGCTCTTGCAAATTCAGCCATGTAAATTGTGAATCCGCCATGGTGCAAGTGCAACTGGCTCTTAAAGGGAATGGGAGATGTGCCATGCACTTCAGACCACGCGCTTAGAACGTTAAAATAGAGCCCTTAATCTGAATATCCACAGAATTCTGCAGGTTTGCTAATGCAGATGCACTTAGAATGTATTGTAAATATCAAGTCGTGATTAGTTCAAAGCAACAGTAGATCAGAGAGCATGACATCTCTTGTAGCACAGCTATTCTGCACTGTTGACATTGACCCTTTAGTTGACCTTTACCATGCCCTTGACTCAAACAAACTGCCATTGATCATCACTCGCAGTCATGTTGACTTTCAAAAGCTGTTTGTTTGATTGTATGTAAGTCAAGTCAAGTCAAAGCAAACAAAACAACTGTCACTTTTCTTTTCCACCGTTTGTTGCAGTGGCTTATTGGCCCTGACGTGTTCCAGTGCCTCTGTTCAAGACCAGTGTTTGACGACGGTCACACATCACAGAGCTCCACTTTTGAAGCGCAAATAGGTGACCCTCCACCTCAGTCCCACGTCTCCCTTTTCTTCTCTCTGGCAACAATAACAATCAATTCTTCAACATCAGAAGATTCTGAAGAACAACTTATAAATCATATGCATCCCCTGCTGGTCTCTTGGCGGCCAAGTTGACTTTACTGAAGCGTTTCTTTGATCCTGCACTGCTTTGATTCACTTTTCTCTCACCCTTTTAGCTAAACATATCATTGGAATTTCGCTCTTTGTTCCTGACAGGTCTCGTCTTAGCTCGGTTTCTCTGCAGACACGCAGCCCTTCCCAGAGGGGGAGAACTGCTCCGCAGCCCAGACGGAATCGAGTGCTGCTCAAAGATTTATCCTCATCTTTTGAATCGACGCTCTCTTTTCCCCTTCACTCTGTACCTTGACATCTCCGTCCTCTCTGTGGCACAATTGAAATGACAAGGTTGGTGTGGTCAGTGTCATTCAACGTTTTGTAAATGCTGAGCACTAGTCTCATTAATCTCTATTACAAGTAGAGATCTTGAAGGAACAGTGGGATGCAGTGCTTCTCTGAAACTATGGTTCTGTATACATTCATGGTCTGTTAAGACAGTATTTGTGATCTCAGAGACGTCAAGAATGTATACTTGTACAAATTATGAAAATTGCAAATTAACTCCTTAGCTTGCCCTTAATTTTTTTTTTTATATGTTCTCTTGACTTGATCAAAACCCATTAGATAGGGTTGCACATATGTGACCCTGGAGCACAACACCAGTCATAAATAGCACGGGTATATTTATAGCAATACCCAACAATACATTGTATGGGTCAAAATTATCCATTTTTCTTTTATGCCAAAAGTCATTAGGATATTAAGTAAAGATCATGTTCCATGAAGCTATTTTGTAAATTTCTTACCGTAAATATGTCAAAACTTAATTTTTGATTAGTAATATGCATTGCTAAAAACTTTATTTGGACAACTTTAAATTTTCTCAATATTTTGATTTTTTTGCAACCTCAGATTCCAGATTTTCAAATAGTTGTATCTCTGCCAAATATTGCCCTATCATAACAAACCATACATCTATGGAACGCTTATTTATTCAGTTTTCAGATGCTGTATGAATCTCAGTTTCAAAAAATTGACCCATATGACTGGTTTTGTGGTCCAGGGTCACATATTGGGATGCACTTCTCAGAAATGTGGATTTTATATAAATTTTTCAACATATAGAAATATTAAAAATATTTATTTTCTCAAATTTACCCAGTAAAACAAATAATAGAAAAATCAATAAAAGATTTAAATAAATGAATTAACCAATAAAAAAGAGTGAACTCTTTGAACTTTATATATTTGGAGACCCCAAGTGTTTTGTATATAGTATTAACCTGGGGTGCATTTCCCAAAAGCAAGTTACGACGTTAAATAGAATTCAACGGAACTTGCGATCATAGTTAGCTAACGATGCTTTTGGGAAACTCCCTGATTCTTAAATGTTAAATATGCTTTTTGAGATTTTAATAGAATGTTTAAACAGAACATGTGGACTACTTTTAATAAATTGGTTACACTTTACAATAAGGTTCATTAGTTAACATTAGTTAACAACATTAGTTAACATGAACTAAGAATGAACAATACTTCTACAGCATTTATTAATCTTAGTTAATGTTAATTTCAGCATTTACTAATGCATTATTAAAATCAAAAGTTATGTTTGTTAACATTAGTTAACGCACTGTGAACTAACACGAATAAACAACTGTATTTGAATTAACAAAGATTAATAAATAGTTTAATAAATGCACTGCTCATTGTTTGTTCATGTTAGTTAATACACTAACTAATGTTAATAAACGACACCTTATTGTAAAGTGTTACCAATACATTTTATTAAAAAGATAGCAAATGATTAGACGAATAAACAAAATAATTAAATAGGTGTACTGGAAGGATTTTTTTTTCCGGACAAGATAAGAGGGTAAAGAACTCACCAACTCACTTCCTCTTTTGCCTTTGAAAGATATACTCAGTGTGCAAAAACATGATCATTATCTATTACAAAACAACAGCTCCAGGCTTATAAATGTGACTGTTCACACGTAACACTTCCCATGCATCTGCTTTTGTGTGATAATTAATATCCAACGTCTGATTTGTACAATTCACGATAAATAAATTCTTTACTGCATGCATCTTATTAAGTCTTCTGTGGCTGGAACATAAAGATGATTGTCAAGCTGCTTGTAAGGTTTTGTTAATGAGACAAGTGATGTGACTCATATAACAAAATGACTAAAATTTAGAACAGCTGTGTGCAGGTGAAAAATGCTGATGTTTTAGAGAATTATTTTTATTATAAACATGGATAATTAAATATGTAACTATATTGTGGCACATTCACAACACCATCTGGTGGTCAGATTTTGTGATTGCTAGTTACAGAAGACTAGTAAGCATTATGGTGTTGAAGGTTTTAAAGGTCTTGCAAAAAGAATTCAGTAAAAGAAAAATAGTAAGTGAAGTGTATTAGCCTGGTTATGTCTTTGACACTTGTTCTCTTCCTTCCCTCTATCTGTGGTTGGTTCTACAGCTGCTCTTGAACTCTACATGATCAAGAGTTTGTGGTTAGACTTTCTGATAATCTGTTCTGGACTTAGTAAAAAAAAAAAAAAAGCATTAGTAAATTTTATACTGTGGGAAAATACCAAATAATCATAAATAATCAAATCAATTTTGAGAGATAAAACTGTAGGGGGAAAGATCCAGCATATAAAAGATAGAGTTGATTAAAGATGTTGACCACAACATTGACACATATCAATCAATGTATAACATTTAAAACACCCTGATAAAGTAAAAGAAGAAATAAATTGACACTAATAATTATATACCATTTTTTTTTGTTGCATTTGATTTCAGCAAATAACCATCTTCTTATCAATAGCCATTGCTTGACTTTGTTCTGTTGATTGAATGGTTTTATACAGCATCTGAAAGCTGAATAAATAAGCTTTCCATTGATGTATGGTTTGTTATGATAGGACAATATTTGGAATCTGGAATCTGAGGGTGCAAAAAATCAAAATATTGAGAAATCGCCTTTAAAGTTGTCCAAATGAAGTTCTTAGCCATGCAAATTGCATATAAAAAATTAAGTTTTGATATATTTACAGTAGGAAATTTATAAAATATCTTCATGGAACACGATCTTTACAATGTATTTTTGGCTATTGCTACAAATATACCTGTGCTACTTATGACTGGTTTTGTGATCCAGGGTCACATATTTGTGATGCTACATTATAAATTATTTAGGTTAGTATATTGGTTTTAACTATCATCCATTACTACAAGTGAAGCCCTGTGATCTTTTTAACATCAGCAAATTTTTCTTTTTAGAAAGAGCAAGAAAACATTAAAGTCCTCTTCTATATCATCAAAGAACATAAAGTTTCCCATAACTGGGTAAAATCACCAACAATAACTTTTACCAAGAATCTACTGGAGTCCCAAGAAATGAATGTGAAGTGAATAAGAAAGAATTTAAAGCAAAACCACTGAGTTAATATCAAAGCCCTCCCTCATACTAACTGAACCACTCTAAGACTGAGTGAGGTTGAGAGGATGGAAAGGAAACGAGCGGAGGAACAGCAGGGTTTGGTGATTCAGGTACTATAAATTGTGTCACCTTTTCCACTGTGCTCTAGAGACTGAGACCTCTTCATTGACAAGTAACTGAGAGAGGAGCTCATCATGAACAGCTGGAGTGTGTATCACCTGGTATTCCTTGCCTTGCTCTTTGCTTCTGAGTCTTGTGCGGAGTATAATAATAGTGGTGAGTATTTTTTTTTATCTTTAGTTCTTTAGCTCTTAATTGACAGAACAAATATTCGATACTTATTGTTTAAAGCAATTTTCAAATAAGCTGATTACTCATTATTTTCATGTGACATCTATCTATCTATCTATCTATCTATCTATCTATCTATCTATCTATCTATCTATCTATCTATCTATCTATCTATCTATCTATCTATCTAAGAACTGCTAGAAAATTTTGTAGCTGAAGAGCATGAGAAAAGACTTTGCAAGGTATTATGACAGTAACATAGAAAGTCCCCTAGAAGCAATATAATTAGACTCGCCACAAACACGTGTTTTCCCAATATAAAGGTCATAGGTTTAATTTTTAGGAATGGAGCATATGACAAGCACATTCTTGTCAGTATACATTTAGACAAACATCTGATGACGATGATAAGCTTGCTGATAAGTAGCGGTGCATCATGGTGCATGAGCTGTCTGGAGAGCCACATCAAAAGGTCTGAGGAGGGGGGGCGGTGTTCATATGAGCTGGTATATCCTGTATACCCGACAAAGATTCACATCAGAACACATTCATTAAGTAAAACCCCACATTTTCACAATAATTTTATTCATTCAGTCAATTTCATACTGTAAACACTCGCATATACTCATACTGTAATCTCAAACAACATCTGTGAACTTTTTCAGCATTTTCTGCTATGATTTTTTAAAACATCTTTTAACATTTTTTAAAACATTTTCTGCTGTGAACGTTTTTAAAACTATAATAATTAGGCCTATAGCAATGACAACACGATTGTATATATTTTTTTGTTAATTACGCTAATTTAGCAAATAAATAAATACATGGACATGAAGTATTGATTTGAGATGAAATTATGCAATTTTTTTCTGCTAGGAAAATATGATCCCTTACAATGCACAACCTAATCGCATGAGAAAAGTAACTTACTTATGAGGTGGCAATTTGGCATGAATTCGTGCAATGCGATTCTTCATGTAGGTCCACCTTTAAACTGTCAGTGATGCTAAAGCAGATTGTAAGAAAACAAGTTCATATGAATTAGGCACCAAATTGTTAAACAGTTAAGAACTGCCATGAAAGTGAGGTGCAATTTACAGTAGAAGAGTAAAAATAAATATACTGAATTGAATTTAAAATATTTTTATTTCATAAGTATACTAAAAATAGATAGAATGTCTATGTACTAACTGAAAATACACTGTAAATGTAGTTATTTCATGCTTTCATCAAGCACAAATTTAGTGCACTATAAATTAATTTGTAAAATATATACCTTTTACAATTGCAATTGGGGAAGAATTATATATATTCATCTCTAAGAGAGTACACTGGCTAGGTTCTTAATTCAATCTACAACATGTCTGAAACTTCTTAAAAGTGATTTTCATAATGGTGTTCTCTGAGCACAAAGCAACCTACAAACGCACACACACACAGACCCATAAATAATATAAACTAACAGGACGCAACCTTTGAAAGAGGATGGCCACTTCATAACCCCAATGACATGTCCATGCTCACTCAACCCAACAACTAGTCTCGATATAGGATGAATGAAGCAACTCATCTTATGATCCTGTAGATGTATGTAGGCCATATTAAGGTTTGTCTGTGATGATTGTTTGTACTGTATGTTGTGATATCATTAAAGTAAACAAGGATGCTGTATGAGTTCTCACCTAATACTATGGCACAAGAAACCATATCACATTCTGTGTTTTGATATTTATTTGTTCCTTTGCCCCAAATGTGATTTTAACATAGGTCTAAATATAGGCTACAGTATGTTCAGAGAAGGGGGCTTGATAAGCCAGTCTCTCCTCGCCTTACTTTCACGGGCCGTGAAATCCACCAACAATCAGTTTTGCGGTTTTGCTAAACATCTGAACCCGCTGAAGTGCACACTATTAGGAATGTGTTGCAATTGGAATGTGTTGCAAGATTTGGCACATTTTTCAAAAGAAACCTTTAGAGTCTAGAAACTCATTGCAGCAAATGAAGTCTCACCATGTATTTCCAACCTGAGAATGATGAAATTATTTTAAGATGATGCTGTGTAATTTATTCATTTTTTTATTTATTTTAGGTAAGGCTGTCTTTTTGGGCAAACCAAGAAAAAAGAAAGGTATGAATTGAAACATAGTATGTTTCTGCTAACAGATGTTGCAAGGGCAGAATTTTCAAATGCAACTTTTGCCGAAAGCGCAATTGTAACAATAAGCAATCTGCAAATAAAATTATTTAATTGGTTAAATATTGAAGTAATACTTAAGTAATTTATTTTTGTTGTATTCTCTGTTGACCTGTTATGATTAAATGTACAATACAATGAACTGTATTTGAGTTATACTTGAGTAAAAAATAGTATAGATAAAAGGAAATGTTTTTGAGTTGCAAAAGAATATTATATATATATATGTGTGTGTGTGTGTATAGCAACTCAAAACATGTCCTTTTATCTATACTATTTTAATACTCATTTATATTAAAATCATAATCATGAGGTAAGTTTTATAATTATGACTTTGAAAGTAAGGTGAATTATGACATTTCCATTTTCAATAATTTAACCACACTTCAAATTTATTTCTACAGTGCTTTTCACAATTTTGCATGGTTGCAAAGCAGCTTTACACTTTGAAATGTGGACTGCAGTCCTTTGGGCTGTCAAAATATTATGACTTATTAAACGATTTATTAAAATGATCCTGACCAGCCCTAAAAATTACACAAAAAGTTAAAAGGTCAAATAAATCCAGAGATGTTAACTGCATGAAAAATAACACAGTAAAATGTATTAAAATAATTTAAATTCATGCATCAAAATCTGCAGCGTAATGCAAGGCCATCAAACTGCTAAATCATGTCATTGCAGTTTACATTAGGGACAGTTGTGCAGTGCATTGAGAGTTGAAGCACACAGAGACAATGGGCAGAGACATGTTACGGATGGTTTTATTCCAATCACATGCACTGAAACAGTTCTGCACGTTTACATTCTCTGGATAAATTATTTAACTGGTATGCTGGGGTGTTAGAACTCTTAAGCTGTGCTATTATTTATAAAGATTCATTTATTGCATTAGAAGCACACAATAATGATGCCATTAACACACTACAAGTTTACTTGGAATGCAATTGCAAAGTGTATTAAAGTCACTAAAAGTAAAGGATAGTATGACCTCAGTTTGTTATCAGTATAATTTAATGTATGTTCAACACTCTTACATTGTAATTGAATTGCAATTGTAATCTATAGGAAATACATAGGAAGTTTATGCTGAGTGAATTCTGCATTTCAAAACTTAAATACAATAGTGAATATTTAAAGTTATTAAAGTTAATTTAAAGCTACGAGAATACTTTTTGTGCACAAAGAAAACAAAAATAACGACTTTATTCAACAGCTCTTTTCCCCCGAGTTACTGTCTTCCGCCATTTTGGAGAGTATCACAACACATACGCACACTTTACCTTAAGTGTAAACAAGTTAAACAACTTAATGACAGAATTTTCATTTTGGGGCGAACTAACCCTTTAAGTATACTTGGAATAGTTCCACTTTAGCACAAACAATAAATTTAAAACAACTTTAGTTGAACTTCAGCACTGCTTTTGCACAACTAAAATACATTTACAAAATTGAGCTGTTCCAATTTAAAAGACTTTAAGTATACCAATTTATAGTGTGCCACAAATACATTTAGTTATACTAAAGTACATATGAATAAATTGTGCTTAAGTATACTATTTTCTCACTAGGGACAAAAGATGTGAAAATAGCTTCGTTTTCAATTGCGGGTGAGCAGTTTGCTGTTCAGCTTTGTCATGGACAATGGTGGATATTAGGAAAATCATACCACTGGATGGCATGATTGACCAATCAAAATCATTTCTTCAACAGAGATAATGTACATCCAGCTTGCAAAATAAACCCTGACACTGTGTTCAGGTCATTGATGCAAAGTACTTAAGACCTCAGATTTAATTTTCAATGACAACAACAAGGCCTGTTATTTGTTATTTAGCACTGCTAATTAATTATTGGGAAAATCAAACCGCTGAATGCCAAGATTGACCAGATTTTTCACTTTCTGCTGAATTTTGAATAGACCTACAGCACTCATAATTATTCTACTCTTTTCAAGGTGAGATATTAGATATTGATCCGGACCAGATTGTTTTTAATATTAGTAATACACTGCATGGTATTACTGTAACATGGAGGACCCCAGATAATCCTACAGACCCTGATTGTTATGATGCTGAAGTGCAGTACAAGAGCCAGTGTGTCAAAGACTGGAAGGTACTTAACACTCCCAGACACTTACACATTTGAGCTGCAGTAAGGCTCACTTTTAGCACAAACCTGAGAAAACCAGACTTGTATTTGCTGAAAAAATGCTCATGATGTAAAATGACACATGCTATTCAAAGCAATGCAAAGTTGGAAAATCTTACAGCCCTGCATATATTTGCTTACATGCAGGGAGGTAAGAGTATTCAAGTGAGACAACAACATGAGGTGTACAATTTGGACTTGTCCACTCTCAGCATGAAGACGAATTACGATTTCAGAATAAGAATGAAGCTGTGGTGTCTAGACAAGGAGTGGAGCAAGTGGACAAAAGTGCAAAGTTGGGGAAACAATGAAGGTACTGTCTCTTTGTCCTTGAAATACCATGTGCTCAGGTTCAGGACCAGAGCCTGGTTTTATAAATAAGCATTAATTGGTCATCAGCCATAGCAATATGTATGGTTCAAGATATTTACGATTTTTTTACTAGCTTGTACTGAACTCTGAGCAATTCTGGAGTTTTTGTGGTTCTTCTCATGTTAATTTGTCTCTAGTATGAATCACTTTTGTTGTTGTATTCTTCCAGTTTGGTTTGGATTAGTCAAATGAAATATAAACAGAAGTAAATTCTTACATGTATTCTTCTAGGTGTGTGTAAAAAGCTTCACAAATAAACTAAACATTTTGTTCACAGGTGCTTGTTTGGTAGAAGCATCCGCCTACATATGGGTTTATATTTTGATAATTGTGCTGCCACTAACCACCTTTCTTCTTGTCTGTCTGTTGACTCAACAGGGGTGAGTATTAACCAGCTCTTGAGTAATTATAATATCCTTGACACCGTTTTTATCAAACATCTGAACGCTTTGACATTCTTTGGTCTTGAAAGAGTTAGAAAACTGATCTTTCCTGAAGTACCAGATCCCAAACACTTCAAAAATAAAATCATGGACACTGAACAGTCTCAGGTAAGGCCAACACCACCCATAATATCAAATGCACTAATTTGACAGAATAAACCTAAAGATGTTTGTAGTTCTTACAGCTGGAAGAGAATTTGCACTTTCAAGCCATATAATTCTTGTTTTTTTAAAACAGAGGTTTTATTTTACAGTGGAAATCACACTCAATTGCAGATCAAATGTGAATTCTGTCACCGTCCTGTGCTTTAAAATTGTGAAGTTGCAGTTGCTAACAAGTTGCTACATTTGGTATTTAAACATATATCCTTGTGGTAGTTGCTGTGCTTCTGTAGTAGCATTTTGCACACAACGGGCCCTATTTTAAAGATCTAAGCGCATGGTCTGAAGGTGCACATAGGGCGTGTCCGAATCCACTTTTGGTAGTTTAATGATGGGAAATACGGTCGGCGTGCCCAGCGCATGATCTAAAAGGGTTGTCCCTATTCTCTTAATGAGTAATGGGTGTGTTTTGGGCATAACGTGCAATAAACCAATCTGTCCCTGTCCATCAGTTGTACCCTTCGAAATCCTTCATTCCGAAGGGCCCTTTGAAGTGGCTAATTTTGAGCACTTCAGTTTGGAACGACCCTTCAATATGGCGGCCATGATTGTTTTCACTCCAAAGTGCCCTTCGGAGGGCAATATATCCTGTTTGGAACGCACCGAGAGTTTCATCTTCCATTCTCTTTAAGAGCAAGTTGCGCTCGCACTATGGCGGATTCGCTATTTACAAGGCAGAATTTGCAAGCGCAAAGACTGAACGCGTCTCCAGAGAGGAAACGGAGTAGAGGAATAGATAGCTTAATTCTGATACATGCAATGACTATCCATTTTGACATGTAGGCATATTTATATTTATGTAGCCTACACAATAATAATCTTTTACATTGCAATCCTTTAAATTTTAATATTTTGCATGTTTGTGCGCTGCTGCGCGTCCCTGTGTGTGTAAGCAGAGTGTACGCACGTTGTGGACCCGCCTATAGGCGCATATTACTAACTAAATAACAAAAAATACTCTGCCATTGACTTTAGACCAGGTTTTAATTGGTCAATGGCGCAGTCTATTTCAGTTGCCTCAAAATAGCGCCAACAATGCGCCTGAACACACCTCATTTTCAGACCAGCACGCCCATGGGCGCACAAATGGGTGCAAATGCATTTGCTATTTAAACAACGTGGTACAGGACGTGAAAATGATAACTGCGTCGGACTGAAACTAGCAAAAAAACATTTGCGTCATACCTGGCGCCGTATTGTGCTGGGTGTATAATAGGGCCCAACATTTCAAAATTAATTTATGTTGTAGAACAAAACATTAAAGTTTCTCAGAGAGTGTTTTTTAACACTAATAGCTATATAAAAACCTGAGAGGTTAAAATCTTTTTCCCAGTATTTCAAAATTTAAATAGATATGTACAGATTGAATATTACCAGAACACTAGTAAAGCTGTTTAGCCTATTTGTAATGTCAACTGGGCTTAAAACATCTTAAACAATAAAAGAACACAGTTTAAGGCATTTACATAACACATTGTTTATTAAAGGGATAGTTCGCCCACAAATGAAAATTATGTTATTAATTACACACCCTCATGTCCAAACCCGTAAGATCTTCGTTCATCTTTGGAACACAAATTAAGATATTTTTGATGAAATCCGAGAGCTTTCAGACCCTGCATAGGCAGCAACAGTACCACCACGTTTACGGCCCAGAAAGGTAGTAAGGACATTGTTAAAATAGTCCATGTGTCATCAGTGGTTCAACCTTAATGTTATGAAGCTATGAGAATACTTTTTGTGTGCAAAGAAAATTAAAATGACTTTGTATGGATTGTAGTCATGACTGATTAGCTCTAATGAAATAATTTTGTCTGTCTTTTCCTTTCTTAGTGGTGGGGGAACCTTACACAGTGGAATGAGGAGTGCTTAACAACAGATATTGAGATTATTGACAAGAACGAAAGGGAAGAGCAACATCAAACTTTGGTAATACAGCCCATGTACACCAGCCCAGAGCAACATGACAGCACGTACCACATCTACTCCTCTGAAACACCTGGTGAAATCACAGAACTACAGTACTCTCGAAGTGTGTTGGGATATATTGTCCTTTAAGACCACAGAGAGGGGCTGAAATCATATCCATGAGCCAATTTAATTCTTTTAAGATTGATTATTTGATTGGGATAACACATGGGGTAAAATCTTTTATGCTTGCTAGTATCTCAGATTTGCGATCATCACAGTTTAGATGCTTAGCATGGCTCTGTTAGCCCCTGCCGGTAGATCCTGTAACTACACCATCTGGATACAAAAAGCATCTTTCTCCATTAACAGCCATTCAAAATCAGCCACCTATTCTGATGCAACTACAGTCTTTTAAGCAACATATTTCCAGGGCTCCGGCATAAGCCAAAACAAGTGCCTTTGAGATGAATGGGAATGCTAATTGATGTATTTCTCTAGGTATTATCGATCTCATTGGTTACTCCTAAAGTCTGTGATCAGGATTGTGGTTAAAGCAAGCTAGTGCAAAAAAAAAATAATTTGAGCACATCAGCTTGTGACAAACAATGCGAGTGCAGTACAATAATTGGACAATGGAGGGCACTCTGACTATCCTGGAGTGTTATAGAAGAGTTGAACCATATCAAAGCCAACAAGGAACACACTCTTCACAGCATCACAGCCCTCTCTTAAGGGAGGATGTACGTTAATTTGAAGACTGATTTAAAAGATTAATGTGAAACTGCATAATAGATGTGGAGTTTCAGTGTGACTGCGTAACAAAGCCAGGGCAGCAGCCACACACTCCGATCTGTTGTGATTGATGAACTGGAATGGAGGTGAAGAAGAATATGAGCAAATAATCATTAATGGATAGAAGCAAAAATGAACGACACACAGGTGGATACATAAATGTAAAAATGTACAGTTTCGGTCATACCTGCTTTTTTTTCACACAAATTGCTATGTTGATCATATTATTGGTAACTGGTAAATATGTAATTAGAAAAAGGTTACAACATAAAAGCATATTTACACACGGTTTCAGATTTTTGGACCCATACTGTACATGCATTTGATCAAATACCAAAAAAAAAAAGCATTCTGTCTTTTTATTGGATCAATTTTCCATCTATTACATTTCAGTTATTTTAATATTATGTCAATTTCTTTGCTCAAAAATTAAAGTACTTGTGCTTTTTACTTTTGGAATTAAAAAGAGCTTCATCTTTTTGTACACCAGTGGTGTACTGCTAACTGTCTTTGATACGCAAACCCATTTCTATGGGGAGGATGTGATTGAAGTCAGGATGCACAAGATTTCCCCAGTAACACCTGTGTGCTAACTGACAGTTCAATAGAAATTATCTTATAGATAGAGCGGCGGGGAATTACCTTTATAGATTAAAAAAACCTGATCAGCGAAAAATAAAAAGTTTACTCAGAATAATAAATGATATGAGATAAGATAAACTGCTTTCACTATATGTAATTTCCATCTACGCCTCTTACAGAGAAACTCTTTTCCAAGAAGGGGCACTGGAGGTGGTATAGGTTTGTATTTCATACATGATAATTGCTGTCCGTTTAAATAGGCTAACAATCAGATGTATCTAGTCACCACTTGACTGTTATATGAGAGTTCACACCAGCTAAAGTCTTCATACCACCTCCAGCTTACATAAGAGAAGCAACAAACAGCTTGCTCGATTAATAAATTAAGTATGCTAAATATGGCTTACAGTCATGTTTCTGCAGAGCTATTTAACGATAATCAACACTCCAACAATTACATCTTTACACTTTACACTTTTAATTATACATTGTGCTTTTCTGTCTGGCAAACGGGAATGAATCGTGTTCCCTGGTGAATTGTTCTCCAAAGCATTAAGCGAAAATGTGTGGGTCTATCTGTGATGATTTTTACTCTTGAATACCAGGAAACACACACACACACACACACACAGAGATCAGCCTTGCTGGACTAAAATGTTTTATTTATTGTAATGCTTTAGTGGGGGGAAGACCCAGTTCATGCATTCATTATCATAAAGGCCCCGAGACATTCCGCACAAAGAGCGAGACGAGTTACGCGCCTTCTACGGCACCTCAAGAACGTGCAGGTGGAGGAACGACTAGCTGTGGCGACATGACAGAAGATGACAATGTCAAAGAACCACCATCTCTAGCACATAAACTGTCCCTGAAGCAGACACTTAAGGGAGATGTAAAGTGCTACACATCTCTGCGTTGTTTTCACTCTCATCAACTTGTTTTTAATATGCTACGATGAATGTGTCAGGGCCCCCAGGCGGTAAATGGTGGATGACAAATGTTACTGCAAGCAAACCCACTGGAGGCTGACCATATTGTACCTGTGCCGGGCTTCTTGATGCTCCTTTTTATCGAAAAGCTGGAAGAAACGCCTGTTTTGTCACCTTCTGGGTTGTATGCGAGCGTGTGCTCGGTGGATGCACAGTAAAACAGATGTTGAAGATTCTCACAAAGACTCGATAAAAAAGACTGTGGAGGCCCTCTTTTCTATTCAATTATTTAGAGTTGAAGAAAGCAATAGTATCAACATGTTTCCTCTGAAGCCCAAACGTTCTGGAGGAATGAATAACATATTTATATAGTAACCCATGCCAAATAGCCGGAAATGGAAACGAATACCTTCTAATGTATTCTGGATCGCTGTGAAATTGCACAAAATTGCAAAATTGCTGACAAAAGCACTTTTTTGTCCAGTCAAATATATATTTTTCCTTTCTAGCATTCTAGACAACTAAGTAAAAACAACTCCATCCTGTTGCTATTTAATTATATTAAAGCTTAAAAAAGTGAAAACTTCCACACCTCCAACAAGCGTATCTTAACTCTTTGCACTTGCACGCTTGATAACATAAAAAGGTGTCACTGCCAAGCGTTGGGGTAATGCTTCTAATTATGTTGAACTCAAATAAATAAATTATTTGCTTTTCACCGGGTGAGCGTGACAGGTTTGCCAACAGCCTGACAAATGGAAGAATCGTTTGCAAATGCAACGCGCGTATATAACGTACAGCGGTGGAGAGCCTCAGACAAGGCGAGAGCTTGACAGCCGTTTTTTCCCCCTCCTGTGTTAACAGTCTCAGTGCTCCTCTCAAAATAAAGCTCTGTTTGAGGAGTATAAGATCTGTGTTGCAGTAAGCCTGATTGTGCCAAGCCTGATCTGGTATTCATTAGTGCTTATTACTTGTGACCTCACCTGCAAGTCGAGCCTGTCACGATTAAGCCTGTTCTTTTGGCACTTGCAAAGACTCTCCTCTGTAGTTATGGAAGACGACACCAGACAGACAAATTACACAAACCGAAGGTTTCGGAGTATGAAGCGAGTTGTCATTGGGCTGGTGCATCGATTAAGTCTACAGTACGAAAAACAGAGACAAAGTGATAGGTAGTTTGGCAGGGGCTTTCCAAAGAAACCATTGTGTCTGTGGGAGGAAAGATTTGATTATTATTTTTGCCACTAGCACAGATGAGAGGAGGAAGTCTCAGCGGAAAATAAAGAGGATGTGTGGTAGTGGGCGTGGAGCCGGCAGTGAGCTGATGTTGTATTCAGCGCTCTCCAAAGGTCATCCTAAAACTGTACTGTTGTTCCTTAAGGATGAATGGCGTACATTCATTATATAGGCGCTCTGTTTAAAAACCCAGCAAGCTGCCTACGTAGGCCGCATTGTAAGGCATCATAGGCCAGCTCCCAACACTGAGGCTGTGCCAAAAGGTTGGCACCATGATTATGCCACTTTCTTATATACCTTCTTTTTGGTAGCTTAAGCAAAGAAGGCAATCCCAGAATTCATTGTGAGCTCTGTGCTGGATGAAGCAAGAGGAATTACTGTACTTTATTCAATGCCATTTAAATCCAATTAAATGCCAAGTTCTGTCATGAATCTCTAGATGGCGCAGGCTGATGGGTCATTTAGATCGCAAATTGATGATATTCACAGCGTTAAACTACTTGGCACAAGCTGATTGGTTCACGTTGCATATGCAGCCAATAAGCTTACTGCTTTACATTTAAATGGCTGGTTAGCATTCACTAGAGCAGTTCACAGCACGCTTTCGGGTTCCTCTGAAATCCTCCACCTTCCCCAGCTCCACCTGTATGGATCTGCTACCTGTTATTTAATATGCTGTGCAGTAGCAGTATGTCTTACTCACAGCACTGTATCGGCGTATGTATTGGCAGTAGCAAATTCCTGTACTTGCTTTGCAGCAGCAGCAGCAATTAACTACAACAACAGCAATAACCAACAGCAGCAGCAATTTAGAAATATAGCAGATCTATTCTGCCAAGAACAAATACATTAGTATTGTCATATCCATTACCATGCTAAAAAGTGTTGTTATGATAGAAATACAGATAACTTACACAACATTTGTGTTCTATGGGGTTTTGCTCAAGAGAGTATCATGTTGTTATCTAAGTAGCATACTAATGGCAAACTCTATGGAAATAATTGTGAGTCTCTCCTGTGCTTCATGAGAGAAATTATACATTTTAAAGCAGAAAAGCCAACCCCAGAATGCATTGTGAGCTCTGTGGGGGGAAAAACAATCCATGATGGTGGACAAATCAGGAAGAATGACAGATTTTACCAAAAGTATTGATTACATTTTTTTTTTCCAATATTTGTGTTCAATGGGGTTTTATGGCCATTAGAGTATATTGTCACTAGGGCTGTGCAAATAATCGAATGCGTTGATCATGTGCATCTTGTCACGCGATATTGCGTAGCTTGTCAGTGAACTATGGCTCTGTGTATTAAATGCCGCTCCATCTGAAAGCAGGTAATGGAGATTTACTACTAATCACAGAACCGGCTTTACTGATTCGATTATTTGCACAGCCCTAATTGTCACTAGCTTAGCAACATGCTAATAACAAACTCAATTCTGTGGAAAAAAAGATGGTAGAATTACTGAAACAATTCATTCACAACCAAAAGTAATGTACCCAATATGTGTGTGGTATGTAGTAAAATGATCATTACGGTATTATGCTGTTAGCTTAGCAACATGTTAACCTGTGTTGTAGTAGGCCTACTCAAGACTGGACTCAAACTAAAGTCTTGAGTCCAAGACCATATTTTCTATGACTAGTTCAAGACAAGCTCATTCGAGTTCAAGTCCAGGTCGAATGTGAATGCTTCTGTAAATATGGTCTTGGACTCAAATTGGAACAGAGTTCAACAAAGTTGAGAGTACCACAACACTGATGATAACACTAAGCTATCTTAAAATAGTTTTTGCTTGTTTGCTGGTCCTAGATAGTCTCCCAGTCTGGTTTGTTTAAAAGGGTTTTGAGCACTTTTCAGCAGGTCAGGCTGGAAGACACTAGTTGGCCTCACAGCTGAACCCAGCTCAGCAAGACTGGAAGTCCAGCTAGACCTTCTGATACCACCTTAATCTAGCAAACCATTTTAAGATGGTTTAAAGAGGTTTTTCAACAGGGGAGTGCTATTTTGGCAACAAATAGCATTGCTACCTTTGTGCAGCGTTCCAAATCCATCACTTACAAGGTTTCATTTTAGTTGGGAAGGCAGCTGCCTATGAAGGCACTAGACAGCAAGGCAGCTTGCTAGTTTTTTAAGCTAATGTTACATCCAAATCCAGAGAAAATGTTGTCTCAGCACTGCATTTAAGAATCTTCCAGAAATAGATTCATAAATAGGGTTCCAAAGTACAACAAGCTGAGTAATTAGGTGCAACATGACTAATTGTATGTACACTAGTAATAAGATTCTTATCGCTTCAGTAGGGGAAGCCATTTGTGCAAACTGATTTGCCAATATCAAATGCTGCCAACGTCAACACATGTACGCTCACTATAGGGGAGAACCCCCCTCCATAAAACACACACACACACACACAAGATATGGACACAGACAAACACACACACCGGCCTTCTACCGAGAATATCTGTCTGCTCCAGAAGTGTCATATTATGCCAGTACAGCAACTGTGTGAGATGTATTTTTTTCATTATTATTAAGTATTCACATTTACAAACTAGCCCTGTTCACAGATGAAGTCTTACCTTATAAATTATAGATGCTGAAACAATCTCTAAAACATGTTCATTAAAGACAACGCTTTCTTTTTTCTTTTTTTTAAAAAAGGGCACCAGCTCATAAATATTTCTTAAAAGCAAATTTCGTCACACACACACACACACAGTGAAAATAAAAGACTCCTTCCTCGACATCTCAAACATGTGAGAGGCATCGCATCAGCCTTCACTCGCAGACACGCAGAGGACACACACACCCTCACACACGGGGAGACAGAAGTGCGACTGCGTCGTCTGTGGCGGTGACGCCTCTCTCTTGGATAAGCTGAGCTCACGTACGCTCGCCTGCTCTGGAAGTGATGTTTGTGTGGATGACACGTATGATCCTTTAATCTCAGGCTCAGCTTGTTGAGCATCAAATTGAAATATCCTGAACAGATGTAAAAACACATGTGAGCCTCAACGCGCAAGCTGTGCCGAGCTTTGTTTCATCTGCTGATGATGGGAGCCTTAAGGAGATCTTTTTAAAATTTCATCACTATTCAAAAGGATAATTAATACGTACCCCCAGGCTTTGATTATGCTCTTCTTACTGTGTACGGCTGGTGTGGAGATAATGAGACACTCATCAGTCGCTGCCAGAGCTCCCCAA
Organism: Schizothorax lantsangensis; assembly: GCA_027422415.1. Taxonomy (NCBI): domain Eukaryota; kingdom Metazoa; phylum Chordata; class Actinopteri; order Cypriniformes; family Cyprinidae; genus Schizothorax; species Schizothorax lantsangensis. The sequence goes on along the minus strand of CM049848.1, from coordinate 26,131,450 downwards.
CAAACGCACACAGTTTGCATAAGATACTTGAGATTCTGCAAAGGTAGCGGTGAGAGGTGCACCCAGCCCGATGCTAATTTTGATCGCGGTGAAACCGAAACCATCAGCCGACTTGATACACGTGTTGCGGGTGTTGTGTTTACAAGGGTGCCTGTGTTGAGCGGTGACACTGCATCGTCCTTGGGTCCTGTGTGGTTGAGCAGGGGAGGCAAGGGATTTGGGAAATCTGGACAGAGAAGAGTGACGGGCGTTTGGAGAGATTATAATGAGAGTTGTCAATTGGAATGCAGTTTGGTGGCCATTTGCTCTGCTCATGAAAAAAAATCTGACCTTTGACCAGCACATTCCCCTAACACCTGAGTTACAGGCAATTACTTAGCCGCTCTGTTCTCAACGCTGGGCCCTGACCCCCGGTTAGGCGCTATGAAGTGGGCTGCACAGGCAGTATGGCGTATAATATAATTTAACATAATATAAAATAAGGTGTTTTGACCAGCTTCGGCTGCATTTCATTTATATTATTTCATAACGTCTTACTTTCTATTTGGGTAAATGCAATAGGGTAAATGCCACTTGAAGCTTGAAATCTGTGCAGAAGTCTATATTATCTATAAAAAATGGACACACAACAGCATATTAACAGCTCTGGTTAGAACCATATCAGCCTAAAGAACCCTTTTATGCTGAAATGGTTCTTTGAGTTAGAATGTTCTTTATTCCCACCTTTTTGTTTTTCAAATCTGGAATTGTCAAAGCACCTCATTATTGATTTTCAGTTCAGCTCAGCTAACTTTCCAATTATAACTGGTTTCCTTACAAGTCATGTCTTTTCCTCTTTTTAGTTTAACAGTCATGTAAACCCATAAACCCATGACTTTATATCACTTTTTCCCTCTAACATTGTGAAGGACTCACATACTGTCCATTTTTGCTGATTTTGGCCTGCATAAACATAATTGTTTTTACATGAATGGAAGAGACGAACTGTAACTTTAAATTCAATTGTGAATTTCTTATGTTGTCACATTCCATAAGCGCATTATCTGCTCAGAGAAACTGCCACTCAGTTACACCAAATACACACAATGATGAACTTGAAGATATTTCACTGGAACTTGGTCTTCATTACATATATTTTCTGCTACTATTTTGTGTTTTACTTCTTTATGCATTTATTCATGTTCAGTGTCAACTGTCTTTTTGATACAATTTCACGTCAGTTAAAAAACAACTTTTATTTATTTAAAACCCTTAATAAACAAGATATACAAATAAGATATTACAAATCCAGGCAGATAGAGGGGTAATAAACAATATTAATAAAATATATATAAACTAATATTAATAATATCAATATAATAAATATTAACGAAAATAAAATATAATTAAAATGTTCTTTATAAGGTCCTATACAACACTTTCAAAGCACAGTTCTTTATGGAACTTAAACAATAGTTCTATTTAGCACCAACAATGGTTCTGCTATTATTACAAGCTGAAGAACCCTAATTTTGTAATACTGTTTAGAACCATTTTTATTTATAGTGTTGAAAATTTGGAAGATTTATTGTAATAATTATTATAATAAATATTATAATTATTGATGAGATAGTCATCAAAAGGTGTGTGATGTCATACAAAAATGCTGGCAAGATTTACATGGTTAATATTAAAGTTCAAATGAAGTAGCAACAGATTGTTCCATCCATATTGAGACATGCATCTACTGTAAGAGAAGCAAATTATCTAAAAACAAACAAACATCTGATTGTGAACTTTCAGTTGATTGTAAGAAGGTGAGTTTAATCAGACTAAATGATTGGAGAAGTCCAGCATACGTCATCAAAGAGAAGTCTGTTATTTCACTGGAAGGTTGAGTTATGACACTTTGAGAAAAAAAATAGATAGGGTGGATTTCCATTTCATGCCAACTTTATCATCACATTTAAGCAAATAAAATACATCTTTGTTGACAAATACAAATGCCAGCACTGCAGTTTTGTCAGCTGTCTAAATGCTGATTCAGACAAGCGTAGAATGAGCATCAGCTGACCTGAGTTCAGTCAAGAACGCTATGCATTCATTTCTTGATATAAGACATTTGACCTCATCAGCATGTATAAAGTCATTTGCCAGATTCACATGATTATATATCATATATTTCCAAGGCGAAATCTCAGCATGGCTACTAATGTAAAAAAAAAAAAATTAACATAATGAATAAATAATACAAAATCAAAAATCACTCCTCTCAGCATGCTGTCCCAACATACAATAGACACCTCTGTTCTGAAAAAGACAGGCTAATTAATTCCTATGGGTTAAAACACACACACACACACACACACACACACACACATGATCGCCAATCAACATAGTCATTACAACAGATGCCTAGCACACACACACGTGCACAGATGCACAACACGCACGCAAACCCTGCTGTGAGCTCCGTCTCCTGCTGCTGTACGAGGGCTGGCTGTGTGCTACGGTAGTCATGCAGCACTCATCCGCTCACAGGGAAGAGGCTGGCATAGACAAAGCCCTGCCTGTAGGTAAGCTGTACACCACATCAAGGAGCTCCAGAGGTTTCCTGCTGTGACAACTATTTTGGAGCAGCACACTGATGAGCCTGAGGAGTCATTTGCAGGTCCACCTCTGGGCCTGACACAACACCAGTGACAGGGTGACAGTCGGTGCGAGCGTTCGTGTGTGTGTATGTGTGTGTACATGACTCTGGGTGGGATTTGGGGACACCTGCTGTAACCCATAGTAAACAGCATGGAGCTGCGTGCATATTCATGCTTTAAAATCGAGATGAAACAGTGTTCGCAACCAATTTTACTTCATAATCTGATGTATGACAGGATATTTCAACAAGAAAAAAGAATATAGGACAGGTCTTGGTTTTATCAATAGGGAATTTAATTGATTGTGAAAAGTGGGCGTTACTTACGAGAATAAATTCAGGTGGTTGTATTTTGACGTCAGCGAAAAAGTTATTACATTTAAGATAAATTATTTATTTCAAATAACATCATTGATGAGTCATTCACAATAAAACCAGTACTGAAATTGTTTCAAATAAAAACTACTTTTACAACTTTAATTCATAAATTTAATCATTTATTAATTACATTTTTATTTTTTTATATATACATTTAGATTTTCGTTTGTATGTTTGTCTATTCAGAACTTTCGATTGCACAAACATAATAAAACTGTGACATAATAAGTACTGAATGTCATTGATGAATCATTTACAATGAAACCATTAAGTACTGAATTTGTGTCATATAAAAAAACTACATTTACTAATTTAATCTCATTTATTTTTTCATTTCTAATTTAAATCGTATTTTCTAATTTAACTTTTAATTTCTTTACATTTATATTTTCATTAATATATTTCCACAATCAGAAATTACCATATATGCAAATATAATTAAAAAAAATAAAATAGTAAGACTGAAAGTGAGTGCTCTGTCATTGATGAATCATTCACAGTAGAAACCAGTAGAAACAATATTTACTTATTTTTTTTACATTTTCATTTTTATAAATAATTCATTAATTTAATCTAATTTCAGATTTCTTCACATTTAGATTTTTATTTGTATGTTTGCCTAATTAGAAATTGTGATTGCACAAACATAAAAAACACTAAAAAACATAGAAACTGTAAAAAAACAACTAAAATTAGTGCTGTATGTCTTTGATGAATAGAAACTGTGACTAATATTTTTTTTTAAATGTATATTAAAGAGTGCTGTATGTCTTTGATGAATCATTCTAATATTTTTTTTTAAATGTATATTATAATTTATATATGTTTGCCTAATCTAAAATTTTGATTACGCAAACATAATTGGGGGGGGGGAATGAACATAGGAATAATAACATAACATACTGACATAATGAGTATTTTGCAAGCCACTTATCCATGAAATCCAAGCACAAGTGGTCACAGGAGATGCCCCTTAACTTTTGATCTGATCAACAAAGAGATTTCAATACCAGGTAAACAGGGCCTTAGTGAACGGGGTGCATGAAGCACATGCTACTAAACAACGCTATGCCATTCATTTTTCCCTTACAATAATGCTAATGAAGTCAGCGACAGAGGAGCGGAAGGAGCATCCCAGTGAGACTTGCTTGTTAGTCTGTAATGATGCATACTCATTGACATATTTATGTCAGAAATAGATACATATATAAGCACTAGATTGTGTCATATATTTAGAGCCGGTGAAGGTTGAATTAGTTTTAGAGTCTGTACTTGTGCATTAGTGTTGACGTTCAGAACAAATACAATAGATTCGCTGGCGTTCAAGCCCACATCGGTTAGGGGCCTCATGGTACCTTAATGCATTCTTTTGTAAATTTGTTGGGATGAGCCAGAAGAAAACCGCAGCCTCATCCGTATGGCTGCTGGATTCTCCCAAGGTGCTCCTCTATTATGCCTTTTGCAAGAGGCATCTGCAGCCGCCACACAAGATGCTCTATTATGCCTCCTGTGAGAGGCATCTGCAGCAGTCACGTTTTGAAACTTCACACGGCCTTTTACACAAAAAATAATTTGATCCAAGCCATCTGCCACTCTGTGATGGATACATGTGTAGAGACACGGGTTTCTGACAACACCGCGTCGTCTCTTCTCCAGACAGATAATAGCATGTCAGAGTCACTGGCCAAAGGGCCACATGTTAGCAGTCGGCTGAAGTGACATTTGAGATGGTCTTGGGACCCGCTGGCACTGGCAGCAGCCATCCAAGTGTCCTACAATTCAATTCGGTGCTTGACAGCGTACAAAATTATCTGTAGACAGATGATAGATCGTTAGTGGCCTGAACATTTCCTATGCAGGACATTCAGGGACTTCTATATCATACAGAATCAAGGCACAAGGTTTAAATAACGCCACATTTTTGTAATTGCACGATGGAGAAACCGTGCACTTGACTGTGTGCTAACAGCTTTGTGTGGACTGACAGTTCCAGTGCGGGCCGAGGCTTCTCCGGGGTTGGGAGTTTCTTATTCTTCTCCCCTCAACCTGAGTGACAAACAGTGCGCCGTGCCTCCGAGCTGCGAGCTAGATCGGCCCTAACCTGCTCATGCCGGTCAATGAGTGTCAATCAGGCCTCGCCCTCCGCTCGCATTCGCAACAAGTTCCATATCCTTAGAAAACAATTATGATTGGGCTGTTGTGAAAATTGATCCCCGGGTTGACGAGCTCCACGCACACATTCTTCTCTGGCTGGTGGGGTCCTGCCATGGGAAGCAATTACTGCTGGTTGCCAGCTGACAGCCTCATTCCAGAGTGAGTCAGGGCTGGCTTGATCCTCGGGCACTCTCTAGGCAAATTGTATCCTCGCACTCATCTCAAACCTCTTACCAACTGCTGGCTTCTATCAGGAAAATAGATTGTTCCCTTTGTTCCCAATGCATGTTGGGGAATGGGATGGACATGACGTTTCAACAGTAAGGAGCTGCTTTAATTTTAATGGGCCGCACTGTACGCCGGGGCGGAGGGGGGCCTGCTCGGAGTACAGGCTTCTGCCTGCAGACCTGGAGGAGGCCGGAGGATGGGACCTCCATCAACTTGACAGGTATCATATCACCCTAACAGTGAAGTGCAGAAACCACGTCCCAGGTTTTCGTATTGTTTGAGAGTCGGATTGTTCGACTAGACCACTTTGGCAGTGATGGTTCGCTCAAGGTGATATTTGTCAATTACAAACTTTCCAAAACGAAAAATAAAGTTTTAGTCTGAAAAGAAAAACCAACACTTTGCCTCACATGAATTTGTACAATCAAATAATTGTTACATTTTATGTAGCAGCTTATATTTTTCAATTTTGGTGATGGTAAATCAATTTAAATCCAAGAAAGTGTGTATATTCTATTATTAATATAGATATGGAACAGCCAGCGGTGGTCACCTAAAGTCAAAGCTATTTTTCTAATACATACTGATGTCTTAAAGGATTTATAATACTCTGCAGACAATATTGAGTTATTTAATATTTAATAACTTGGGCTAACCATGAACTGCTCATCAGATTAAATCATCATGATTTTTTACAAACATAGGAACATTGGGGATAACAATCTCACATATTTCCAGGGATGAAATTCTTATGGAACCAATTATGTTTCATTTAATCCTTTAATGTAAGTCACAATAGTATGTTCAAGCTTCATTACTTCACAAAGGCTTTATGTTTCTTCCTCACTCAGTAATACTTACTCCCTCAAGGAATGAAAGAGGTTGATCCTTTTGGAACTACTGCAGGTTTTAAATGCCCCAGGACTCTATAAACAAGGGAAAAATTCAGTGAGTTTCAAAGTCTCATCTGTCAATTTACTTATTAATTTAATAAACACATCAAGAGACTGCACAGTGAACACTTTAATCATTGTAATTAATGCATGTAGCGGCATTCCTCTCTCTGTGTGTACTAGCAAGCACTAGAGAATAAATAAATTAAAATATATACAGCCTTCAACTAATTATCATGCAAATACAGCAGCAACAAAGCATAGAGGGGCCGTTAATCTTTGCCAGCGCGTCGCTGCAATTCCCAGATGTGCTTAAAGCTGTCCATAGCACAATTAGAGACGAAGTGAGATGGCAAGTGAGAGAGAGAAACGTCTGTCACTTACTCATTGTCAAATTAATTCGGTTTTTGCTCGCCCTTGTCTCAGCCTCCCCTCACGCGACGCCACTGGCGATGTCTGATTCGTGAATGAAAGTCAGTCAATCGTGTTTTCCTCAGTCTGATCATCTCGCACTGAATTCGGATTCGTTCGCTGTAAATCGGTTTGAGTGCTCCTCGAGGCACTCCTGTTTGACTCGTTTAACCGTTTAGTTTACACATGTTCGATTCACAAACTGACTAAAGGGCGAAAACTAACTTTACTTGTAAATGCTAATTATATCTTCATTCTAAATGACTGTGTTTTTATGAGCTAAACCATTACTGCAACAACTTGTAGTCAAGAACAAAAGAAATGAAAAAAAATACGTAAAACTAATCAAAATGTGCACACACTTTTATTGAAGTTATTTACGAGCATGTGCGTCTGAATGTAATTATGCCTTTAATTATGACATAAAAGAATAATTGTTGTTGAAGCGAACTGTTCGAAAGATTCGCGTGAAACTGTTCGATTCGCGTTAAAAAGCTGGATTTCTAGCAGCTCGCGCTCACAGCCATTTAATCACCTGACCTGTTGAGCAATGTCACGCGACCTCAGTGCGCGGGGTTCCGCTATGGATGCGTTTGAAGTTGATAGGGGCACGCGCTGGCGGTGTCAACATTACAGGATTTTAATTGACTTTCGGAGATGAGCTGCAGTATACAAAGGAACCACCAAATGCTATCAAGAACTCATCAGCCCAGACATTTTGTCCATGCGTGGTAAGAGTGAATAGGGCAGGGGCATGCCATTATGCTGCATGTCAATCCAATTTGTTCTCCCATGTATACTGAATACATGGGAGATGAATACTGGGGGTGCAGGTTGCATCACATGGTTTTGTTTGCAATATAGTGGCAAGCTGATTGCTTGAGCTAAAATTGAGAAGATGGTCAGAATCAGATCAGGCAGGGCGATGGAGGCTATTTAAAGGAATACATTTTTTTTTTGCACTGATATCAAAACAGCAGGTGTCATTGGGAGGTCATACTAGCTCATATTTAGAAACCTGATTTATTTATTTAAAGGTGCATTCATCTTTTACCTTATTAAAAAGTTTTACACATAAAGATACAGAATAGTACATTTGGATTTTTTTTAATTAAATTTTTATACTTATGAGTCAAACTGAGACATCTGTTTAATTTATATATATATATATTAGTGCTGTCAAAACGATTAATTGCATCCAAAATAAAAGTTTTTGTTTACATAATTATGTGTGTGTGCTGTGTATATTTATTATGTATATACACTGTATAAAACACATTTATTATGTGAACACAAACTTTTAATTTGTATGCGATTAATCGCTTGACAGCCCTAGTATTTATACACTGTAAAATAAAATTGTTCCAAAAAGTTGTTTCAACTTAAAATAATTTGTTACCCCGCTGACTTAAAATTTTTAGTTTATTCAACTAAAATATTCCAGTTGTCCCTTAAATTAACATTGAGTAACTTAAAATTTCAAGTTGACTAAACTAAAAATTTTAAGTCAGCGGGGTAACAAATTATTTTAAGTTGAAACAACTTTTTGGAACAATTTTATTTTACAGTGTATAAATACTAGGGCTGTCAAGCGATTAATCGCATACAAATTAAAAGTTTGTGTTCACATAATAAATGTGTGTGTACTGTGTATAATAATTATGTATATATAAAGACACACCTATGCATGCATATATTTATGAAAAATGTTATTTTTATAAATAAAATATTTATATTTATAGATAATAATATAAATTATATATAATTATAAATATATATTCACGTCCATATTTCTTAAATATATAGATATACCTGTTTTTATTTATATATACATACTATTTATACACAGTATACACACATTTATTATGTGAACATAAACTTTTATCTTGTATGTGATTAATCGCGATTAATCGTTTGACAGCCCTAATAAATACACACACGTGCATGTATATATTTAAGAAAAATTTTACGTTTATATATTAAATATATTTGTATATGATATAAATTATATGAATATAAATATATACAGGTAAATATGTGTATTTATATATACATAATAAATATACACAATACACACATTATGAAAAACAAAAACCTTTATTTTGGATGCGATTAATCGTTTGACAGCACTAATATATATATATATATATATATATATATATAAAATAATTTTTTTTACGAAAAAAAAAAAAACCCTCACGCTTTAAAACTTGTCTGTTTCCTGTAAATTTTAGTTTTTGTCCTATCCATACGTGTCCAAATGGACATTTTATTGTTTGTTTTGGTTCTATAGAGTGCAACTGTTGGCTTCTGAAATAAAAAAAAATCCCATTTAAAGAACACTTGAGCGCCCAGCCGCCCACCTACTTCCATGAAGCACTGCGAATGATAGAGTCAGTTTCCATCCTACACTCTCCTACTTGTATGCACAATATGCATATTTTGCAATAAATGTGAAGTATATTGTTTCCATATATGTATACAACATCTTTAAATAAATAGTTTCATATTTCTTCATAATTTTTTATACAATTATGTCATTTGCAATGCTTCATGGGATTACTTTTTTGCTTCAAATTGAAGTTTATAATGTTGTGATTTACCTCAGTTGATTGGTTTGTTTTGGTTTGGTTTGGTTTGGTTTGGTTTGGTTCATGACTTGTAACTCTTGAACAAATACTTTTTTTTAAAAATCCCTAAGGGAAAGAGTCTGCTGAAAAGTGGATGACACTGTATGTTTATCACTTGGTTTTCATTCTATATAGTGTTACCTTATATAGGACTGCTTAACTTAACTCTACAGAATGTGATAAGCAATAAGCAAAATACTTTCACAGTGTAATCTGATTGATCTAAAATTACACTCATAAATGTGTAACATTAAATATCTTTTGAATGGCTATTATTATGTAACATTACTTCTTGTTGGAAACTTGTTGCAACGCTATGTGTGTTTGAGCCATAATAGTGATGCTTTCATTAATTTATCATATTATTTTTGTACGTTTTGATGCATTGAAAGTTTACTTTCATGTTGTTGCATGTTGTCATCCTTTCTTGAGATTTAGAGATGGTAGTTTGAGGAACAATGAGGATATTTAATTTTCATGTGAGTAACTAACAGCTTAAACCATAATGTTGGCCTATTAGTGAATTGTTGGGAACCCTGGACTGTCATGGGTAAACTGGAAAGTTTGGTCACCTTATTTTTTTCCTTCCCCAAAGATGTTGACAAAACCTACTGTATGATGTCTTTCCATGCTGTGTATTGTCTAAAGCAGACAATAAAAGGCCTTGTAATTACAAATATTTCACTCTGGTAAAATGTTAGGCGTTCTCTGTTATGCATGATACATTTAAGTTACATGTAAGCCAGTAAACAAGTTCAGTTGAAAGTAGCTCAGAATTAACTGATAATATCATATTAGAAACAATTTTGAGAAATGTTACTGCTCTGGCACTTAACACAATTAGAGGCCTTATTGCAGCATTGTACAATAAAATACAATAAGTCACCCAAACCTTTAACGCTCCGCGAATGCTTCCAAATCCATTGGTAACCCACTTAAGAGGAATCAAATTCTCTCAGGTAATTACAGCTTCAGAGCGCCGTGCCCTTATACGCAAACGTATATGCTCCAACGAGGACTTTACTCTGAAATTTTAATCACATTTTCCATTCATCCCTGATGAATTCAAAGTGTATGGCCCTGTTTTTCTGCTATGAAATCCAATTCGGCGAAAGACTAAAATCTAATTGGCCTCCTTTTGTTCATCACGACAGTTACAGCCCGAGCAAAACAAATAAGCAAACTGCGACTTATTATCAGCACTCTTATTATCATAATGACCTTATTTGCCTAAATATTGCCCCTATTAGTCCAAGAGAAAGTATGGAGTCCAGTGCGTAATGAACCGCCGGGGTATTGGATCACACTAGGGATTTTGACATGCCTTTTATTACTTTTACACTAAATGGAGGAAACGATGTGGCTCTTGTTGGTGATTACTTATAGTGTCTCCTTGATGTCAAAGTGAAAAGTGTATCCTCTTTTAATATTTGATTGTTTTTTTCTGACGCAATTTTATCCAATTCATCATTTTGTGTGCTAATTTACTGAGCTTGTGACACTTTCAGTGATCTGAGTTACTGCGTAAGTGGACCTTCTAAGATGATGTTGTCGTTTGATGTCAAATTTCCTTTTGGCAAATTGACTACATTGAGGGAAAAGAGTTTGTGCAAAACATCTTTCCCTCATTTCTCAGAGTTTCAAACCCAAAGAACTCTATTAACAACAGCGAGCACAACACTTGCGGTCTTTTCATGTCTGAAGTATTCATATAGGCTAGTTTCCACACACATAGATATGTGTGTTTATTTCTTAATGAGGCCGCCTATTAATGTACTTATTTTGGTCCATTTTAAAAACAGTTTAATCTATGCATGTTTGCTCTTGCTGATCAATTAATCCACGTTTGGCCTGAAACAAAACTTTAGCGTGAGGCTGGTTACTTATTTCCTACTTATCCTTATCAGAGTTGCGTTAGGAGGTTATGTGCAGGCTCAAAAGCGCAACATTAACAGCATAGTTGTCATAACTTTTCTTGCGCGCACAGTGAACTGGGCATGCATTCTTGTGACACATCAAGCTCGTTAAAATAGCTGGGAAACTATTGGTGGTGAACGCAAAAGAATACAAAATAGCGGGAAACGGTGTCTGTCTATAACCAAGACAAAAGCCAAAAAAAGAAAAGAACAAGAAAGCGAGGCACTGAGAGAAAGATATTGAAGTCTGATTGCTCTCCGTCTTTGTCTGGATTTGTTTCCCTGCTTGTTATTATTACGTTTAGAAAAACGACAATTACGCAGAAAAAATCAGAGGGGAATATTCATTACGATTCATTATCTGCTCCACCAAATTGCATCAAGCTTATAAAATATTTCTTTCACTTGTTCAAAGGCTTGTTAGCGCTTAAATTCAATTACTGCCGACTGTAACAGACTGTCAGGACTTTTTAGCAAATCATTAGTCAAGGTTTACTCCTGGGCAGAGAACAGCCGCTTGACAGCCTTAATTGTTGTGAACCATTTAAAGGTCCGCTAATGAAGCAGGGCTATATTCGGCCAGTAGTAGTTGGCTCGAGATTGAAATTTCCAAAACTTTGGCAAGATCAAAGTGATACGGTGGAGACCATTTGCTAAATTATCAGCTCGAAATTAAGCCCGTCTGTGACCTTGCTTTTTCCATCCGAGCTTTTCTAAGATGGAGGGGAGGAAAAGGTTACCCTCAATCTCAGTGCCTTTCATCTAGAAATGAAATAACATGGAGAAATATGAATTAAATATTGTCTTGGAGGAAGAGGCGAAGAGACGTTCATCTTGACATGGTGACAGCAGCAGAATGTTGTGTGGTAGCAGGCAGGGGTTTGATTACCGAGGACAGCCAAAGAGCAGGCAACTTGACCAATCGTAGCAGAGTCAGTTGCTTCATAAATAAAGCATTGTTGTTGTCCTCTATAAACTCTATAAACTGCAGAGCATTTTAAAATCCTCTAACCTATCTCAATGTTGTTCTTCCTTCTATGCTTGAGAAATAAAATTGTTTATTGTGTTGATATAGGAAAGACATTCTTGAAGGATGTAGCCCTATTTCCTAGATGATTTAAATGCAGCCTTCTAGACGCTGTATTTTCCCATGTTTCACACTAAAGTCCACACCCAATCCGTTCAAATAATGCATTTTAAAGCTCTTAGCAGCTGCTTTGCTACTTGATGTAATAAGAACATACTAAGCTCCTTTGTAGCACTGTTTTGGTTTCCTCCTGTCCATTCCTTTGTATCAGTGGCGATTTGTTCGCTCTCTCTCTCTCTTGTTTTTGGTCATTGCTGCATTCTTCAGAGCTGTGTAAAGTGGTTTCGTATTCAATTGGTCCCTTGATGTCACATTGGACAGATACTTGGATGAAAAATGGGGGTAAGAGTGTTTTATGTACTTATTAGCTTAAGTGCTAAATCACAGCTGTTCCACAGAGCACGTTTAATAGTGTTTTAGAAACTTAGCACATGAAAATCCACCTGAAACTTCACAGTGACATTTCCAAAGTGATCCTCGGCGAGTAGCTAATGACATGCGAAGGGTAATTCAGACAAAACCCGTGTGACCTGTACGTGGCTGAATAAGTAGTCGCGATTCTCTCATTAGAGGCTTTTCCCACACATTTGATCCATAAATTGCCTCGAGATTTTCTGGGAGGTGTTTTGGTAAACCCCCGCGCCTGTGCAGATATGCTTGTTGGTGCTTTCACATCAGTGGAATGTGATACACTCTTTAGTGTGACTGACAGGAGGCAGCACAATGACTCACTTATGGCAGCTCCACACCAGTGACCCACACCAGAACACTTTTGCTCTGAACCCCACCAGCTGGTGGCCTGCAAAACAGAGAAGATTAAATGTACCGGACCACGGCTTGCTGTCGACATACTGATGGAAACTTTTAAAGGCGAAATTGTTGCCGAGTGAAAGCGTAGTGCACTTGGCTGATGTCATTTCACAGCTGTTTGCTCAATTAAGCTGTGCAATGGCACGGCCCCCACTTTACTCATTTGCTCTACACATCGGGACCTCCTCTACAGTTAATGCCGAGGCCTTTTTTCAGGCCTTGTGACCTCTCATGAGCACGGGTTCAAAAGATTTGACTTCACTCATCACATTGTTAGGCTGTTGAGAGGATTGCTCCCCTTGTTGCTAGTTGTCCATCAGTTCTTCTCAGACTAGCTGTGGTTTTTGATCCCATATCTGGCTTCTCTTCAATTAACAGACAGCTATTGCAGCTGCTTAGATGCTTTGTCTTTTGAGATTTTAAGAGCTGCCCCTTGTTTAAGATTTATCTTTCATCGAGCAAAAGCAAGCATTTTGGTGCCTAAGCTTGTGGTCGCAGCCTTCGCTCCATCAACCTGTGTGTCCTCACACTTTGCTTAAGCACTCGGGTGATTAATGAATTCTGTGGCGCACAGCTACCAGCAGCTATTAGCATTGATTTATCTTGTATAATATTCCAGTCTTGTCAGTTACATCTGATCACTGTCAGCTTGCTGTGCTTCATTTTGTGGAATTGTAATGTGTAATTTTATGAAGATTTGGAAGTGGAAATTATGTTTTTAGAGACTGAGTTTGAATATCTAATGACGATCAGTGATATGTAAGAGTGTCCAGAAAAAGAAAAGAAAATATGATCTTTAAATTTAATGACTCTAAAAATGACATGTGCTTTAACCATCAAGGAAGAGGCAATAATATAATTTAAACCATGAACTAACTGTAATTTTTTTAATTTAACAACAAGAGTGTGAAAAAAAACTTTTTATTGTTTTTTTTTTTTTTTTTTTGCAAAAATTCATAATCATGCATTATGAATTCTTAATTATTTTTTTTCAAATGATCTGATTTCAAGAGACCAAAATTAATAAGCAGTGAAGTTGTTTTAAATTAAATAAAGTTAACTATGTTAAAAAATTAAGGGACCGATATTAATAAGCTGTGGCAGTTTTTTTTTTTTTTTTTTTCTAAAATAAGTAAATAAATAAAGGCTTTTCATAATGTCATTCTTTCCTCCTCATTTTCATATTAGGACAGTTGTGTCACCCAGAGTTTTTTTTACTTTATACCCCCTAAAAATGATCACACTGATGTTTAATTAAGAAATTAAAAACGCACTCATCATATAAGAGATTTATTCATTCTATGTATGAAATGCATTTTTACATGCATGTTTTTAAAATAATGTAGTAGATCTGGACAAAAAATTGGCATGGGTGACATATACTGTATACCCGTTTTATCAATGACAGTGATCAGATTTTAGTCTGCTGTGCTAAATTTCATAGAAGAATATTCTATATAATTTTAGGTGGAAGAGGAAATCATATTTGCAAACTACCATCTGAAGTACCACCGTCATCAGATGGAAAAAGTTGACGAAAAGGCTAGTAGACTCAGCACAAAGATTGAGCAGATCTTTTTCCTCCCCTCCAGAACCCCTCTGAAAATACCTCCCAAGAAAGACGTACACCACATGGCCAGAGCTTAGTTTAAGTCACTCAGAGTTATTGGGTTTTGACAGTGTGTGCCATCGAGGTTTTACCCTCAACAGGTGTTTTACATTCCCCCTCTAGAGGGTGGCCTGCAGACTGTAGCCTACAGAGGCTGTAGGCTCTGGCTTAAATTGTTCCCTCCTCTGCCATTTGACCAATGGGGTTACAACAAGACACACACATTTCTTTCATTGCTACTTCAGACAACACATGTAGGCAACAGAGAGCCGAGCTGTAAACGTTAGACTTTGAACCATGAACCTGCCAAATCCTGCGATATGGTGCCATCCTCAGTGAGCCTGGAAAGACTTTGCATTGTAGCTTTTCTTTTTCAGTCGTTCTATATCCAGCCCTTGAGTTTGGCGCTCGAGGAGTTCTGTATACCCCCCCAACCCACCTCCCACCGTCATCAAGTATTCCACACTAAAGTGCAATCAAATGTCAAGACGATGATAAGAAGCAAGCTGCGAGCTGTCAATGCCGCCCTGATTAGGGAGCGAGGCTGAGGTGGGATCCGTAGCTCGAGCGAGCAAATCTCGAAAGTCCTCGCAAAATATCTCCACTAGCAAATCAAATGCAGCTGTACGGCGGTATCTGTTGCACCTGAGCTCCAAACAAGATGAGACTTTATTATTATTTTAATTAGATTCTTTGTGTTTAATTTCCCTAGGCTTACCCTGAGTCAGTGCCGGTGTGAATGAGGAAGCGTGCACTTTGTGTGCCGATACCCCCAAGTGATTATAGCGCAGGTACAATAGCTGGCATGTATAAAATTTCTCTTATTAAAGTCAATACATATACATATGTCTGATGCATAATTTATACCAGCAGCATGTAGCGCCAACATGGGAGAATAGCTTCACAGACTTCAGACTTTTTTATTGCCTTCAAAGTGTTTTAGAAAGAGCATCAGGCTTTAGAGAGAATTCTGCAGAGCTTTCAGCAAACACTGATTTGGGTGAACGTCCCAAATGTAGTTTCCTCCACATTTATTTGACCAGGATACCAAATATTTAGAGACAAAAGTTTCTTATTCTTTCATAGATTTTGTCAAATCTGCACTGCACTATTATGAACACTTTTGTATTGTTTTAATAGCATATTATAGTACTTACAATGAATGTACAACCATAAAAATACATTAAGCTTTTATAAAGCATTCCACACTGGAGTCTTGCAGGACCAATTGCTGTTTCTTAAGGGAAATGCTGTTCTTTGGTTATTAGTCGGGTTTCCAGCCATTTACATGTTTGACAGATGCTTTTATCCAAACTGCTTACATTGTATTGAAGATATACATTTTATCAGTTCATGCATTCCCTGGGAATTGAACCCATGATCTACTAGAATTTTAATGCCACATATTTTCCCTTCTTTGGGATATCAGACAAAAAAATACTAAATTAAAAACCTAAGAATTTAGATAAAATTGGCAAAGAAAAAAGACTAATTTTTCTATACTTCTAAACTGCAAATATAAATTCCAAGATGTGCATAACATGCACATTGAATAATTTGTTCAGAGAAGAACATTATTATTGCATAACATTTCAAATGTTACTGTCATCATTTTGAAGTAATTTATTACATTTATTTAAAAAAGAAAATGCCTTCACGAGTGCCAATGTCTTCCATTTTTATTGTGGCAATTTTTCTGTCTTGAACAAAAATAATTTAAACTCTCTTTTATTTGGAAATTGCTTTTGCATAAATTAAATTCTCAACTTTGATGGAAACATAGCTATTTTTGTCAACTGAACAAATGCAAATGAAAGTCTAAAGCTAGATTAAAACCAAAGACAAAGCAATCTTTGTTCTCGTCCATAGTTTGATGTATGTGCCTGATGAAAGGTTAATGGGGCAAAACAACTCAATTAAAAAAAGCAACAGTTTTGGTTCCCATCATCAAAATTGTGGCCACTCTGTTAAAAACATAGTACATTCCTCTGTTTAAGCACACCATCTGGCCCCTGAACAGACAAAAGTTTGCTTTCACGTTAGATGTTTATTGTTCTGAAAGATTGATGCGGCTAATATCAGCTTTCACGATGACAGATTATCATCAGCAGTTAATCAGTGCTATTAGGAGATAAATATCAGTAATTTAATCAGTACAGTAATTTCTTTAGCAATAATACAATTTACAAATGTAAGTGATTAAGTAATTAGCATACATCGCTCCAGATAACAGTCCCTCAGAGTTCTGAGCGTCTGGTTTCTGTAGATCTCTCTGGTTGATTTTAGTCTCCCCTGCAATGTTTTTTTTTTTATTATTCTTGTCTTTTTTTGTGAATGAGAATTGTTAGTTCTTGGCCGAAACCCAGAGCACTTTATAAATGACCCTTGTCTTTTTTTGAAGGCCTTCTTTAAGTCCGCCGTTAAGTCCAGCCGTTTTCAAGTTAGCGTGGACATGTTGCACAAGTGCTGCACACTTGGGAAATGAATGCCTTACATTAAATTCAATTGAAAAATTATGTGCACTTGATAAAATAAAGCCTGGCTCTGGGCTGGCATATCTAAACAGCTATCAAGGATCCCTTTGTTGCTCTTCAAGCAGCACCCGCCTGGGGCAAGTCCTGGTTTCAACATTCTAAAGTTATACTCCTTTATTTACAAAGTAATTTGTCGGTTAGTGTTAATTTCCTAAATGCGACATAAAAGGAGTGCGGCGGAGAGAAATCTTTGGGAGAAAATCATAAAAACAGCCGAGAATCAGGCAAATTGCTAACATGTGTGCCCTGCTGCTGAGGGCTGCCTCTTCGTGGCTGTTCTCGGCCCTCTGAGCATTGGCCAGTTCCGTTTGAAGGGTGCAGTTCTTTAACGAAGGGCTAATTTTTATTGCCACTCCATTGACTTCAAAGCAGTTCAGGTTGCCAAACATAATTTCACTGGAGGTATTTTCAGGTGCACTGCA
Source organism: Schizothorax lantsangensis (assembly GCA_027422415.1). Classification (NCBI taxonomy): domain Eukaryota; kingdom Metazoa; phylum Chordata; class Actinopteri; order Cypriniformes; family Cyprinidae; genus Schizothorax; species Schizothorax lantsangensis. The sequence continues at coordinate 26,113,749 of CM049848.1, read as the reverse complement.
AATAGTTCATAAATAATTTCCCCATTAGGCCCGTTCTTCTCGCAAGCGCCACTTTTTGGGGTTAAATGTTTCATGTGTTTGTCTGCATGCCTCTCTCGGGTCCTCCTCCAAGAGCCCACAGAGTCAAATGCCACTTAGTCGATCTGCGAGTTCTCCGCTAGCCTTCAGACACGACTGCGGCATCGGACGTGTCATTTACTCGCAGGGAGAAGCCTGATTAGAGGATTAGTGAATTAAAATAAATCCGACCCAACAGGGCTAATGGGGGATGCCTTATTGCACGTGACCAGGCTGCCACTTTCAATGCGCTCTCAATACTGTTGTGGAATGAAACGCAACACCCCTGCACCCTGCTTTACCACTATGTTGAATTATTGCATTGTTCGAAAAATTCACCCAACACATATATAATCAGCCGCGGAGTCTTTGTTACTCATGCAGCGAGTCTCAAGCAATTAAAGTTGATGAAAGAATTGTGTTATGAATATTTGTTATGAGTGTGATTAGATTAGACGGATGATGATGTGTGTGTACGTGCATATTTGGCTCATTCAGGGAAAATCTCTTGTAGAATACTTATGAACTCATTCATTCACAATTAGGGGCTGTTTTTAGTGTATTCCAAAAAGACTTTTCCTTAAAGGAATATTCAGAGTTCAGTACAAGTTAACTATGTTGATCACTACAAAAATAATTTTGACATGTTCCTCCTTTTCTTATACAAAAAAAAGCTATAATAATGCACATCCAATCATTTTTATAAAAACATTTATTTTTCTGTTGAAACTAGATTTATATGGAGCAATAAGTTGTTTTTATGGCCTTTTTAGAATTTTTACGTATATGTTGTCATGACACTAATATTGGAAAAGTGAATATAATTTTCTAAAGTCTAAATTAATTTTTGTGAGTGCTGCCAATTAAATTTAACTTGTATTGAACCTGAAAAATTCCTTTAATACAACCTAGGTGCTTTGTTGCATCACTGAAAAGATATTCCTATAGTCATGCTCTTATTTGCATCTGAAATGCAGTTTTCCTTCTTTATGGCATTCAGTTTTCTCATATAATGCACATTTTATCCTCCTTGTCGATTTGAGATTTTAATAGATTTTGAGAGACTTCCAGATCCAGGCAATCAAAGTCTTTATTGAACACAAACTAGCAATAAAAAGAATAACGGCATCAAAGCACTTTTCACATTCCACCACATTCTGAAAGGATTATATGAGACTTATGGGGCCATGCCTTGACTTAGCAAGCTATTAAACATGTTTCGCCAATGTCAAATGCTTTGTAAAGAACTTCATAAAAACTCTTTTGATAGGTAATAACATGGAGGGTTTTTTTTTTCTCCAGAGCACTCGGTCACAAACATAAAAATGCAGCTAAAGACATACGAGCATGAGAGCCTAATGTGGTTTTTCCCATTATTGTGTGTAAAGTATTATTATTGTTTTTTTAATTACATTTCTGTCCCTGCAGCAGACTGCAACCTTTGAGGGGAAAAATGGAACACTCCTTTTATTGTTACCAGGCAGGTATTTGGCAATAAGGCGCATTGGTGTCATTGTACACGTAACATGTTTAATGTGAAAACAGACCATAAATCATGAATCATTGCCGTGATATTTGATTATGCTCCATAATTGCTGTTACCCACGCCAGAATTTTCAGCTCGTGCTGGCATTAAGTACAGTCTGCTCTGTAAACGGTTGTAAGTTGGAAACGTCGCTAACATTTGTGAGTTTATAGCTTATCCTGTGTTCATATTGAGATATATTTGTGCTTTTTGTTTATATGTAATATAGAACATCACGACAAAATGATTTTGTCGGATATATTGAGGCTCTTTTATTGTTTGGTTTTGTTTACTTTGATTCAAAGCCATTTTTAATATTCCTAGACTTTATAATCCTCTCAAAATGAAGAGAACATTAACCTGTCTGGTCAGATACTGTGTAATGAAGCTGTGTCATTGTTTACAGGCTTATGTACTTTAGCCTATATTATATGTATTTGGCTCTATAAATGGAGATATGTCAGCGTATATACACCATCTTCAGCTGAAGAAGGCAAAATTTGGTTCATGAGGAATTTAGAGATTCCATATAGGTCCCAAAAATATAGACGCCCCTAATCAGCCCTAATAGAAGGTAAGGTATGTTCTCAATTTCAAGCCAGACAGATAATAATATGGCACATTTGTGTGGAAACACCATAGTGATGAAGTCCACAGGGTTTTGAAAGCATGCGAGGTGTGTATTTTTAAAATTGGGTGAAGTATGCTTGTTGGAAAATGCTGTTCTCTTGTGGGTTCTTTTTTTAAAGATCAAACCACCAATACAAGACTGATTGTTCTTGTGATTCATGACTGCAGTCTGCCTAATTCCTCTAGATACACAAACACTTAATTAATGAGTCATTATGAGAGGAAGGAGAGCCCAGGGTATCTGTTAAACACATTCACAGATTGGGGCTAATGAGTTCTGTCTGTGCACAGTATGCCCATTAAGGGATTGGCGCTGACTGGTGTTCCACCTCTGGGTGGTGTCGGTGCTGGGATACTCGCTGGGCAGTCCTGGAGGGCCGGTCGGATTCCCAAGGGAGTGCTGAGGCCCTCACCCTATGCCTTATCCCAGCTACAGGAAATGAGAGCCTGACCTCTACTGCGGGAGGAATAAGGGCCATCTGAAAGCTGGCAGGGAAAAAAGTGCATTTATCTTTCCCACAAAAAGCTTCAGCTAATTGTAGCACTGAAGTACATAGTTTCCATCATAATCCATCTCTAAAGGAGTGAAGAACTGGAATAATTTTAGAGTACGTAAGTGGTGAATCTTCTTGTAATAAATACCCAGGAAGAGAGCCAGAATTGTTGCCACATTGGGTTTTTGTCCTGTAATGCATAACTTAGCAAAGGGGCCTTTATTCCCAGACCCGGTTCATTATCCTAACCCGTGTTTCAGAATGCAATTTTGATTCAAAGCCATTTTTAATGTTCCAAGACCATCCTCATAATAGGGCCCTCCCAAATGAAGAGACGCTTATTATGCATGGTCATAATTAATCCAAAAAGATCACTCACTTAATCGTTCACATCAGACCCTAGAAAATCTTCTCTAGATTTTCTGCTGCTTTCTGATCATAAATAATCACACAAAGAGACGCTCAATTAGATTTCCCTCCAAAGTCCTGGCATTATGTTGGGGGAAAAAATCCTCTAACTAGTCAGGCTACATGCGTAATTGCTCTCCAGTGACTTTGATATCAGTCTTAAGCTGGAGGTTTAACTTCTCCTAATGACGGCTTCTTTGAGGTAAAAGTTCTCCATAATTGCAATTATAATTATCTGTAAAGTTATTTTTTTCTCCAAGAACCTTTCTTCTGAGTTGCAATTGGTAGCATTCAATGTACATTAAGTTTTGCTTTGTAGTGTTGCTTAACTATTTTTTTATTTATTTTTTTGCAGTGGAAAGTCTTTAAATCTTTTTTTTAAGTTTTGCAGTGGCATGTCATTAAACTTTTTTATTATTATTATTATTATTTTGCAGTTAAGTGTTGTGTAATGACTTTTTATTTTTTTGCAGTTTTGCATTAGTGCCGTTTTGAATTGAAAATAGGCCCTAACTGATTCATGTAATTCCTAACCGAATGTGACGAGACATGAAATGTTTTGCATTTTCGACATATTGGGCATACAAATAATAGTGCATATTTTAAAATGTTATTTGCAAATAGTTATTTACCAACTAGAATTAGACCTAGAATTTACTTTCACCATTCTAATTTGTTCAACATTTTTAACAATTACTTTTAACTTGCTTTTAACTTTTTTGTTTTGCATAATTGAGATTATTTTATCTATTGTTATTTTTACTAGCACTGTCAGAAAAAATGTAAAGAAAAGTGAAGAAACAGTTTTTATATTTTGCTACATGCTGCTTTTCTTTCCACTTGGAGACTTCAGGGATGAAATTGTAGTCCTCTCCAGATTTTTATGCAGATCCTGTGCTAATCTTGGCTGTGTATCAACATTTGAGCAGAATTTCACTCTCAATCTTCATTCTCTGAAACATCATGTCATCCTAGCCAATCAGTGATAAGGGCAGTAACTAGATCTGGTTAGACTCCTCATGCTGGTAAGCCCATTACTGCAAGATATGCCTACCCAAACCCATGTCTTTGTTTCGTCTTCCGCCAACTAAGATTACTGCGTAAGGATTTTTCCCTCAAGTGCAAGAAATTGCATTGACCTCTTCTATCTATTGCTTCCATATGCAAGCAGTTATCTTTCTTGCAAATGGAAATGAGACCCAAAATTGCAACAAATGGGGCCATGCCACTGAATGCAGATGTTTCCCCTTTTTGCGGAGAGTACACATGCCCGATCGAATTAACTTTAACCCCTCTGTTGACGAAACAGACATCTCTTTTAAAGGCTCCTCTTTCCCCAAATTTGTTTAGAGTTGGACCCAGCAGAACAACTGTATCTCACACAGGAGTAAATAACCTGTGATTGTATTAAACACGTGTTGAGAAGTGCTCTCCCAGGGCCTTAGCAGGGGTTCCTCGTGTCCAACAGTTCAACCAGCTTCACCCCTTCGCTGAGTAAAAGAGTGAGATTTGAAGAAAGCCACCTGCTTGTGAGGCGGTGGAAGGATGAAAGTGGTCAGCCGGGTGGAAAGAGGCCGCGGGGATCCTAACAGGTGCTTCCTCCGCTCGGTGCTGGGAATGCAGTGCTATAATGTATGGAAATGGGCACAGGAACTCGCACACTTTGACTCCCTCTGCCCTAGCATATAATGAGGACAACTTATAAAACAGCCCTGAAGATAATTTGCCAAATTGGTTAAATGTTGCTCAGAGCCGTGCGTGTTAATGGCCTCCATTCGAAACTGGGATCGGTCACCTGAATGCAGCGCAAACGCTGTTGTTACATCGTACATCTTTTTACCCTGCAGTTTCGCCAATATAGAGCCCTGTAACTTTATTATCTAATCTATTTTTAGCACAATTAGATTAGGCCACTATTTAAACTTAAGTGTAGTGAGTATTTAGCAAACAGTAGACCTTAGCCGTTATTTTATTATTTTGAATGTATTGCCTATTCTTTCAGGGTTACAAATAACCTGTTTCGTTCTTGGCCCATAATTCATCCTTGTGGCCGGGCTACACAGGAAGTATCTGTTCTATTTCCAGCTCAGGTCTCCCCTCCTTCACTCAGTTGAGTCCCAGGGCACAGCCTCCAAGTATCCAGGCACAAACAGCCTCTAACCCCATCATTTATAAGACTGTCAGCTCAATACACTCAAAAGTTATATATACACGCAGAAAACATGCCGAATTGGAACATACAGGTGCTAACTTATTTCACTTTAGCTTTTCCTGTCCTGCAGTAATGAAGAGCAGGTGAGGGCTGGTGCTTTAATCAGCTTGAGAGTAGGACGCATGGAGATTTGCTGCTTGTTGAAAGGCACGCTGTCCACATGGGGTTGATTATAGGGGGTAGAAGGGAAAATCAGTCATGAGCAATTGTTTTCCCAGTCGCCATGCTCAAAACAGAATAACTTGCACATCTAGTGAAAGGTGGCTGATTCTGACCCCATCAAAGTCCCACCAACAAGATTCTCAGCGGCCAAAGCAGACGTGAGGGCTCTCTTAGTGTCAACTTACATTGCTCGACCGTGACTCTCACGCTAAGTTTAGCCCTTCATCTGTTCGGCTGGTGTGAACTCTCTATGTAAACCAGTCTGAGTGACTCATAACTTGAATAATGACATCATTATTCAAGTGTTTCTGTCTCTTCTGAGGAGTGGAGTCCAAAAAGTTTATGATGACTGCTTTTTGTTAAGTACATTGTTAAAGAACTGGGGTGAAAATTGATCAATTAAATTCTGTAAGGAGAAATAAATTGTTTTGTCATACGCTGATGAAAATGATTAATTTATTTTATTAAGTCACAAGCTGTTCCCTCTCACATAAATATTCTGACTGGGATGCACCATATATTGGTACCATATTTGTTATTTGCTGATATTGGAGTTGTTTTATGTAGAGATTTTTGTCCATTTTTGCTTTTATTGTATTTTTTTGCTCTTATCTGTCGATATTGGATATTGAAGTCTTCATGCTCATTTCCCCTATTTTTTGCATATAGATTGTCTCCTAATTCTCACATAGTTACATAAATAATTTATTACTAATATTAAATGTAATCTGTAGCAAATCCCAGAATTAATATCCATATTTAATACTGTGCATTATAATGTTGTGATGCCTAATTTCACTTCAAACCAAAATTATATTTATAGTTTATTTATTTAGACAAAACGGTGCACATTTTTGATATCAGTAATTTATCAGATAGCAATAAGAGAAAAGTAAGTTGCCTCACAGGTATTGACCAGAATTTAAATTTTGGTGCATCCCTATAGTTATAATATTACTGTGATTCAGAAATCATACAGCATTTATTCTATTTTTAAGGTGTGTCATGTTGAGGAGTTTTGACTTATTAAACCAAGCCGAAATTTGCAGTTTACCAACTTCAAACAAGTTTATATTTGATGGATAGTTGAATCATTTTCAATAGGGGAAGTAATACATCATGGCTATCCCGCCGAATCGGGAGGTAATTGTAATGTTTGGTAAACAGAAAGGATCCGGCTTCATTTGGCAGAGTATCCGTCTGACCACACAGGGTTAATTTTATTTGACGACTTCACATTTTCCCTGTTTTAACTTGGTTCTGGTAAACGTATGTGTGTGCTAGAGAAGTGTCAACAGACGTGCAATTACATTTGTTTACCCATTTGTGAAAGTGCTCGCCTGTTGCTAAAAAATAAACCGGGAACGTTTGCATGAGTGGAATCCAGTTAAACAGAACAAGGAGATGTAGGAATATTCTTCTCACACTAAGGATGTGTTCTGATGCTACATGATTATATTTTAGAATTTTTTAATTGGCAAAAAAGGAACCACCAAACAAAACAAATGCCTTTAATTCTTCACACTCCAGTGCAAACTTACACAGTCAGGTTCCTAGCTTTTCCAAGGCCAGCGCTGCCACTCTTTCCGATTCTCACAGGCGCATACCAATAAGACCCCCAACTTGGGTTGTTTACTTCCGAACGCGCACACGAAGCAACCACTTCTGTCTTTGTCTTTGCATGTTTTTTGCATTCGCTTAAAACGCCACGGTTTGCACCGCATTTGTTAATGGGCGCTTACAGTTCCATAAAAGTTTCAGCTCATCACGAGGCCTGAACTTTTTGAGGTGATAAAGAGGTGAGAAAAGCGAATAATTCCAAGGTGATAAAAAGCCCACATAGAGATATTAAATTTAATCTAGTCGGCCATGGCAGGCAGGGAACTTCGGAAGGTCATCGACAAGTAAATGGAAGGCATCGTTTCACATAAAACTCCCCACCTGATCTGTGACAACACCACTTACCGTGTCATTCGGCTGACAAGTGGGCATCAGCTCCCATTACCGCTGCCCACGTCAAAGGTGTCAGGCAGCTTTTCAAACTTCTACTCTTCTCCGCCATATGAAAGTCGGTGATAGACAGAGTTACCGTCTCTGGACAGAGTGCTGCACTATGTGACCCTCTCCCATTAGGACTAAGAAAATAGTACGAGGAGGAGAGCTATGGGAGAAAAGGATACAATAACAAAGTGCCATTTGGGTAGTCTCTCAGAAGTGCCAGGGGACAATTAAGCTCCTATTTTCTCTGCCCCCATCGGCCCGGGCTCAGACAGTTAAGTCATTTCAGAGAAATCCTGCACCTGTAAAATTGCTGTGCTCCTCTGAATTATGGAGGGGGTGGTGTGGGAGTGTGAAAATAACCTGTCTTTAACCTCTGATCTCAGAACAGTGTAGGACCGCCGGCAATGGAAGATGCAGCCGCGGTCGAGGTGAAGATGAAATGAGCTGGAGTTCTTAACAAAAACACCCGTCGTACTGACATCTCCACTGCTTTGGTCAGAGATGAAAGCTTGATGTGTTTAAGTGAAAGGTGGACTGTAAATAAACACGCAGCCCTTTTTTATGAACTTGATGTAGATCAGTCCGAAATAGTTCACCAATTGGTTGTGTTAGTCGGATAGTCAGGCCGTGGTCCGCTGCTTTCATCTGTGGTTCACAGGGGGCTTTGCCTGCGCTTTACCAGTAGGTGCAGCTGTGGTTCAACTGGAGCAGGGGTGAGAGAGCGGCCCTGAATACTACACATAATATTAGCAAACACAGCCGAGTCAGTAGCTTCTCTGATTATGTTAAGGCTGGGATCAAAACTATTGGCATGCGGCTCAGATCATGCAGACCGCACTTGATTAGCAAACTGTAGATCCTGAAGTCATTGCGTTTTAGATTCTGTGAGGGGCACAGCAACGCTGCGTCTGGATGTGAGATCCGGCTTTATGTTTGGGGTTTGTTTTGCAGCTGTATCCAAGGTAATTTTCAGATTGTGTCAGAGTAACACTAACAGCAATAATAATAATAATAGCTGGTGGAGTTGTAGAAAATTATTTTAGGTCTGCATGAGTGCAGTTCCTTTAAGCAGTTTAATTTAACATTGCGCTTTTATTTCAGAATAATAATGTAGGAGGCAAAGAGGAAAATGACAAATGATGCATTATCCATTTTTTTACATCTTAGATTATCAATTCGGGCCTTAGTCAGCATACTGTAGATGTCATATAATTTGATGTCAATCAAAATAAGAAGTGCAGTTTTTTTAATGGGTTGTATTGTTTTCGTGAGTCACCATATATTGGTACTGTCTCGGTTATTGTTTTAATAGATTTTTTAGTTTGTGCCAGTCGATATTGGATATTTATTTGTGCATGCTCATTTACACCATTTTACATTTAGATTGCCATCAATCTAAGATCATTTTTAAAAAACACTAACAATTTTATAACAATAAATGTAAACTTTAGCAAAATAAATATCCTTGTACATGTTACCCATACCCATTATATTTTTTTGACATTTTAATTTACTTTTTAAAATGATTGATTTTAGTTTTATTTGTAATTAATATATCTTCATTTATAGTCAAAATAGAGTAGAATTTTAAAATCAGCCATTCATTGGTTATCAGCCATAAAATGAAAATTTTGAAACATTATATTCAGGGCAGGACTAGGTTCTGGCACTTGGGAAATTGATTTTACTTTTTAGTGTTTGAGTTGTAATTAATTTAAAATAGAGTAGAATTTTTAAATCGTCATTAATTGTTTAGCAGCCATACAAATGAAAATATTGAAATAGGATATTCAAATGTAGGGAAGAACTAGATTCTATCCTTGAAATGATTGATTTTAGCTTTTAGTGTTTTATTTGTAAGTAATTTAGACAAAATAGAGTAGGATTTTAAAATAGGCCATTAATTGGTTATATGCCATGAAATGTTGAAATCTTGAAACAGGATATTCAAGAGTTGGGCAGGATACAGTCTTTTTTCCTTTTTTTGAGCTTCAAACATTTATGTAAGAAGAACTGCAATATTCATTGTTAATTCTGTTCATGTATATTCATTCTCATCAAATATGCCATCTACTTTGGCTAAGGTCCTTTCAGGTAGCAAAGTTTGTCCCTTTTTGGATGTTAAATACTACCTATATAAGTGACAGTTCGAGTGTACCTGATTTTATTCTTCTAATGATAGAGTAGTAGGTGGTTGGCTCCGCTCAACTTGTTGTGTGTCAGGTGAAATATTTCTGAGCACTTTGATGCTCAGTGGAGCTGAGAAAGGAAGTCCTGCTGAGGCCTGCTTAGTTCCCTGCACTTCCTGTGTTGCCCACTGCTGCTCTGGACGGGGCTGGAGTGCAGCAGCCAGACCCGGCCCCAGGGGGAGCAGAAGTGGGCCTGACTTCATACATGATTAATACCCCCATCACTTTCTAAACGGCTGCCACAACTTTGCCAGACCAAGTCCGGAGTTTGGCTTCCAGATACATTGCTCCATTTATGAGAGGAAAGTTTTCTCCTGAGCGAGAAAGAAGCTTTCTTTAATTTGATAATTAGTGAGCATGTTTTTGGGGGTGAAAGGAAAGGATCGGTCTCATTAGACTTAATTTTCAAATAGCCTTTCATCTAAATAGCATGTAATTTCGGCCGTCCCCGATTGTATACACTACCGGTCAAAAGTTTGGAATAATTACGTTTTTTTTTTAAAATGTTTTTGAAAGAAGTCTCTTATGCTCACTAAGGCTGCATTTATTTTATTAAAAACATAGTAAAAAGTTATATTGTGTTATATGTTTTTCTGTTTTGATATATTTTTAAATGTTTTTTCTTCCTTTGATGGCAACGTTTTTTTAACAGCCATTACTCCAGTCTTCAGTGCCACATGATCTTTCAGAATTATTCTAATATGCTGATGGTGCTCAAGTAACATTTGTGCTGCATGAAGTTTTTGTGGAAACTGTGATACATTATAATATAAAAGTGTTTGGGGTAAGTAAAAAATATAAAAAAAAAATATATTCAGCAAAGATGCATTAAATTGATCAAAAGTGACAGAAATCTTTGTAGCATTATATATGCTTTTACTATTTCAAATAAATTGTTCTTTTGAGGTTTTTATTAATTGATGAATCATTAAAAAAAATAGTTTCTACAAAAATATTAAGCAGCAAAAACTTTTCGACATCAATAAGAACCAGTAATTGCGAATAATTGAATAAATTACGTTTTTTTTAAATATACTCAAATAGAAAATAGTTTGTATTAATATTAAATTAATAACAATATTGTAATATTTAGCAATATTACTGTTTTTACTTTATTTTTTACCAAATGCAGCTTTGGTGAGCATAAGAGACTTCTTTCAAAAACATTAAAAAATTGCATTTATTCCAAACTTTTGGTAGTGTAAATATCTTAAATTTGAGTATTGATTTTTTTTTCTCATTTTCTGCAAACATGATTGTATTTTTGACTGTGTATATGTGAGTGAGACGGAATGGACGAGGGATGGGAATGCTAAGGGTCGAACAACACCACAGACATCTGCCTGCTGTGACCCCGATGTTGTGAAAGGTGTTTGCTTTAGCCCAGAGAGGAGCCATTGTAATCCATCCTGCCGCTGAAAGGAGGTGCTATTAGCACCCCCCCATGCCCTGCTCTCCGTAGCCAGCCAGCTAGGCCCGAGCCCCTAAGGACAGCCTCAGCTTGCCGCAAAAAGCCTCCTTAACAGGCCTATCTGCATGGAGCCACCTGCTGATGGAGTTCTGGCCTTTGTGTGGCTGTCTACACAGGCTGATTCTTTATCCCCAGGGAGGAACACATGAAGGCCGGACAAGCTGGCTCCTGTCAGGGCCTACCGTGGACTAGCAGAAGGCCATCAGATATATACGTAAAGCTTGTTTGTCGGGCAAAAAGTGCAGAGTATCTTATGATGTTGCATCTGGATGATGCACTACAGTGCTCTACAGTAGCTGCACTTTTTGCTGGTTATGGTCTCATATTGTCTCATTATGGTTTCATTAATCTGTAATTCACCCTCATGGTTTTTGAATGAGGGATTAAAGTAGTATGTTCAATAGTATTGATCTAACTAATGTGAAGCGTTAAACACTGAGGGGTTAACTCATGCATACAGTACACTGAGAATCATTAAAGTCTAATGGCGTACTCTCAAGAAAACAGACGTATAAACCGTGCATACTATTATTATTCTGCAAATTACAGCTGAGTGTTGTGAAATGAAATACTCTCCCGGCAGGCCGTTTTTTTTTTTTTTCATAGAATATTGTAATTGAGATGCATTCTTTGTAAAGATTTTCAGCTGTCTGGTCGAATTATTGAAGAATGCATCTGTCTGACTTTGTGATCGCAGACGTAATATGGCTGATTGTTCTTTCACCACAAAGTTTATGCTCATGAGAGAGTTAATTGCGTTAGAATGATGGAAAAACGCATGAAAAGCCACACAATTATTATATAATATGCAACATATGGCGTTAAACAAAGAAAGAATAATGCAGAGGGTTGCGTTTCGGTGAAAGCAGTTGAAAAATGTTTAGGTAGGCAATGTACATTAAGTGTAGTGCCCTGCTTTGTATGCTAAGTGGATGTGTTGCCCTGAACTGACACATAAATATTTAAGGCAGAAATAAGAATTACATTTATGCAGAAACATTAAAATTACAATGTTTACATTTATTTTATTTTTTTAACCATCTGAGTGAGAAATTAAATTTAAAAAAAATTTAGAATAAAATAATTTCTTGGTACAGTATGCACTGAATTTTTGCATTTTTGCTTTAATGACAGCAGCACTGAAGCTGCATGAACTCAATTTTGTGTAAAAGCTGATGATATGTTCTAATTCAAAATTCCAAAGATTGAAGCCTTTTGATTTGCCAGAAGTTAATGATCCTTTGGAAAGACCCCTTTCCCCCTACTTTCCTCCACTGGATTAAAGAGATCATGCAGTATCTTAAACTGGAAAAAGTGAAATACTCTCTTCAAGGGTCTTCCCAGAAATTCTATGCAATCTGGCAACCTTTCATGTCATTTGTTGAAAAATACAAGTAGGGAATACAATCCCAAAATATGTCTAATTGTTTTTTGTTTTGTTTTTTCTCCTGTCTTCTTTGTACAATGTAATTGATACTGTATGTCTGATGGTAAAGGGTTGGGTTGGGGTATGTTGGTGTAATTTTGCTATTTCTTGCATATTATAAAATCTCAAATAGCTTGTTCAAAGAGCATCTTTGCATTTCCTACAATTCTAATTTGATTGGTGACATAGAAATAGTGTAGAATCTTAAATATTTCTTAATTTGCATAATGCTTTGTTTTAAATTTAAATAGGCAATTTTTAAACCCTAAAACCTTTTTTCTTTTGTGGTTTAAGTTAGATTTTGAATCTCAGATTTTCAATGTGGTCTACTTTGGGCTGTTACAGGAAAATCAGATGTTTTTTTTCTTCTTCTGTTTTTCCAACACAGTGGTCTTTGATGCAAGTTAAAACTACTGAACAACATTGTAGTCTTTTTGTTTCACCTTATTTATGATTTTTTTCCTTTTGACTTTCTTTGTCATTGTGATTTATATTCCCCGTCGTCCTCATATACTGAGTAAAAGCACAGGTTTTAGTTCATTAAACATTAATAAGAGGAGAAATGTCACCTGTCCATCAAAGAGTCGATTTGAGCACATCAGCTGACAAAGACTCACGTAACCTATGTTGACAGATAACTGAGAGTAAACTCTGACCTTCATCTGGCTATTGCACCATCAAATAAAGAGAATTTTAGGGATTGCCCTCTGACTAATGTCAGTGGTCTTGATCTGTGGATGAATTGACACCTGTCTTACTACATTCACTCTTGTCAGAGTTGTCAGTTTCTCCTCATGTAGCCTCAGTTTATGGAGCTGTGTGAAGTTATGAAGTGTAGATCACCCAGCCCTCAGTCAAACATATGACTGATTTTAGAGAGTGTCAGCTATCAAAACTACATGTTAAATCTATTAAATATTTATTACAAATTTTTAATAATTAATATATCGGAACATTTGTCTCTGTTTTCAGTTGAAGCTTTCTCAAAATGTCATTTGATATTATTTCAAAGACTTGAATACTAAAATAATACATTAAAAGCTTGATTCAGTTGTTTCACAAAAGTTTGATTTGCAACCAAGACAGGTTGTGATAGATTATTTTCACTTGATGATAATTCTTCAATTTTATGTCATAATTTTTGTTTGAATTTTTTTAGTATCTTGACATTTTACTTTTAAATACATTTAAAATAAAACAAGAAAATATTAAGCATCTGCACTCTTTTTAGGTTGTTAATCTAACCAAAAGCTTATGTTATTTTTATTTGACAGAAAATGTTAAATTTGAAAAATGTTAAATGTTGGCATTTTAACTAGTTCTCTCTATTATACTACTACTCCACGTATATTATACTACTTTGTTATTACAGTTTAATATTTTAATATTATTTCCATATTTAAATTCTCAAAATATTTTTATTATATTAGCATTTGAAGAATGTTTAGGTGGGTAATGTTCATTAAGTATACTTCTTAGTGTGCTACTTATGCTAAGTGGATGTGTTGTCCTGAACTGACAGAAATATGTAAGGCAGAAATAAGATGCATTACAGCTTATTTTAAAATCACATTCATGACCATTTGTATGAGCACAGAGAGATCACTAGTAGTTTTGCAATTTTGTAATTTAAGATTTTTTTACATAAAAAATTGTTATATAATAACAGTTGTTATATAATTATATATATATTATAATTATGTGTTTGTGTAATTGTAAAATATATTAGCTTTTAGATATTTTGCCCATGCAAAAAAGTAATAAAGATTAATTGAAACCTTTTTACCTCTTTATGTATCTCTTTATCTTATAGAATAATGAATAGCATGAATTGTTGTTCATATTGAGTTTACTAATTACTCATTAATTAGTGGCATACACTGTAGGCCTGTGCAGTTCTGATCCCGATGCATGTGTGTAAATAAGGAATCTCTCTTCCTGTTTTGCTCTTGTTATTTTTACAGCACACAGCGAGAGCAGCCCTGGTCTGAGGCATTGTTTTGTCGGTCCTGCTCTTTTCTCACGTTCTTATTTATTCGTCTTAATTTGAGGCATTGCTTTCAGCTCCAGCGCCTGCCGTTCTACAAGCGCTGGGAGCGATCTCGCTGACCAGCCAGGTCACTGGCAGAACGTGGGGCCAAAATGAGAATTTCTGCAAACAAACACAATCAGGCCACGATTAGATTCCGCTTTCATGATCTTGAAAGGAAATGCAAAGGAGATTAGATAACAGGCGGGCCATAAGGCTCATTTATCCCACTTGGCGCTAAGTGTCTAGAGATGGCTAAATGCTTTAATTCCCCACTTGTGAAGAGCACCTCGGGCCAACTCCAGCTATTGCAGAACTTAACTAACGGTATTAATGTGTAACAAGGAAAAAATAGCAAAGCTTATCGCATGAAAGTTTGCTTCGGTGTGTTCCGCCACACTGATGCTTTTTTCTCCAAGTTCCCAACCGTTTTAAGTGCCACTCTGCAGTTAAGTGACCGTGGTGTTTTTTGGACCCTCCAAGAAAGAGTTGTCCCAGCGCCAGTGTTTTTGATTTAGAGGCCAGCCCTGGCACGCCGTGCCCGATCGTTGTTATCGGAGTGAGGCTAATGGACGTGCTGGAATTAGAACAGGCAGAAAACGTCCTAAATGGGAACCTTTGCAAGGCAGCTGTTTGCTAGTTCACAAGAATACCAATAAATGGCAGCTACATAGCTTTCCTTAATCAGATTCGAGCAATCAGTTCGAAAAAAAAATTCCCATATGGCGCGGGAAAGCAGCGAGAAGGAAAGAGGGCCAAGGGTTACTGCAAGGACACAGGCCACTTCAAGGTTACCATGTCTGGCTACAATTAGCCATTCGCAGAAGAAACGGGAACGACGCTTCGGGGAGCTATTGCAGCTCAGTCGTTTGTAATTAGTCAGTTAGGAATTACTGACAGCGAAAAGCAAGGTGGCTCCGTTTGATCAGTTACAAACACGTTTTGCTGGGACGGTTCTCGCTAATTCGCATACAGTGAACTTGTAAGTACACACTGGCTGTGAGGTGCAGAGTTTGAGACGGAGTACTTGGATCAAGGACGATGACTTGGACCGTTATTGCATCATCTAGATCAAACACAAAACACTCAAAAAAAAATCATGTTTTCAGACTAATATTGGACTTTTTAAAGAAATAAATCTCGGAATCTATCTTTTATTTTTTGTGTAATAGACTTTTTCTGCTTCCTTTTCTACCCCTGCTTGTAATTCCGTATCAAACCCGTAATTCAGTTTGCGAACCAAACGAAGTTTGAAGGACTCCGTGGTCTGACAACCATACGAAGTCATCAGTATTCACCGCAAATATTTGTCTCATAAGATTCATGTCAGAGCAGGACAGGGTAAAGATGTTCAGATCTGTCTACATTTATGCGACTTTGCTTCATCTTCTCTTCATAGCAGATTGTCTTAAACCATACGAGATCCTGTCAATCTCCCATCAGCCTTTTTTAACAAGACCCTGTGAAATCAGCTTTCAGTTTATTTCATAATGTTCTTTTGGCTGTAAAATGTAATAAACCCTGCAGTACTTAATTTAGAAAGAGTGTCTGTTTCCGTCTTTCATAAGGAAAGTTATTCTGTCACCCAGATGTTGTTCATCAAAACTTTGATTGCTACGCAAGTGTTTCATAAGAAATGCAACATATGAAATATGTTTTTTCTCTCACACTTTTTGCTGATAAAGTGTGACCACATATCAATTTCTGTGATCTGACTATATCCAAAATACAAAAAAAGTCCATGTTATGTTTGAACAGTGGCTAAATATTTTCCTTCTAAACTAAAAATGAATTCTAAAAGCATCTAAAATTAGCTCAAAATGGCTCTTAGCTAGTCTTTCAGTCCCAGACTGGTCTTGTTTGCTTGTTTTAGTGGCATTTTCAGCACATTTAAGCTGCTAAACAGGCTTGTTTGAACAGAAATAGTTATTGTAATGTATGCTGTGTTATAAGTTGAGTAAAGAATACTAAATAAAGCTAATAAAAAATAAACCCCAAAACATTTGCTTTGAAATTGTCTTTGTTTTGTTGTGAAGTCATGGAAAATTGGCAAACATGCAACACAATGAACTGTAAGATGAAAAAGTGAATGCTACCGTCGTGACAGCTAGCAAATGTTAGCATATTGTGAGCGCCTTGTTCCGCTAAGAACTGTCATGCTAATTAGCTAATTAAACCTAATCCTTACAAAAGTGCAGTCACACAACAGGGGCCTCAAATGCCAGAGATCTCTTTATCTCTGTGCATACTTATTCATTTTTAAAGCCGTGTTGACTGAGCGTCTGCAGACATAAAAAGGAATGAAAGACTTGCCAACAATAGAGGATAAACAAGGTTGGTTGAAATCAGCCCAGGAGAAACGCTCGCCTCTAGGGGTCACTTTCTCCTATTGACTTTGGCAGTCTTGTGTTTTAAACCGCATGTATCTTGATTGTATGTGCAAGCAATGAGGTGCACTTTGTAGTCAAGCAACGTACAACTCCTGTTTAGTCAGTTTGTTTAAATTGTTTATTTTTAGTGTCTAAGGATGTAATGATGGATGGAATTCACCAGTCCATTTATTTGCAGACAGTGCTTTTCTACATGACACTGGTGAACATCAAATAGAGATGCAAGTTATGTCGATAACATATCGTTTTTTATTTATTGTTATCAATTAATATTAAGTATATCATTTCATATTTGTAATTTTATCGTTATTGATCGATATTGAATATATTAGCATTTCATTTTTTTATAATGTTTTTATCATGCATATTTTTTGTTTTATTGGAATCTGCCTATTGTATATTTCAGCATTTGATTTTGTTTTATCAGTATATTTGTATTTTTGGTCATCACAATTACAATTTTTTTATTGTTCTTAATTTGATCATTTTTTAAAATCATGATTTTTTATTTTATTATTTATTGACATTAATCAATCTTTGATATTGTATTGTGCATTTCCATTTTGTACTTCCTTTATGCAGTTTCCATTTTTACTTAGAGATTACCTTGGCTGTCATTTAACGATCACTTAATCTATATACGCATTAATTTAATATCACTGTTTGATGTAACCTTTAGCAAATCTCAGAAATAATTTTTCATACTGTACTTTACAATGCTTTGAAGATTAAATTGTAGCATTTAAAATAGTGCTGTCAAATCAATTGATCATGATTAATCAAATTCAAAATAAGTTTGTTTACATAATATATGTGTGTACTGTGTATATGTATTCATATGTAATATAAAAATAAATTTATAAATAATATAAATCATATATAAATATGTATATATATACATGTAAATATTTCTTAAATATATACATGTGTGTTTGTGTATTTATATATACATATAAATACACAGTACACACAAATATTATATAAACAAACTTTTATTTTGTATGCGATTAATCGTGATTAATCGATTTGACATCACTAACTTAAAACTATAATTAAAAAAAAATTACATTGTTTAAATATTTTAAAAAAATAGTATAGAATTTTAATATTGACAATTTATCGGTTAATATCCATAGCATGAAAATAGTTATCTACTTCCCATTATTGGCGAGGAGTTGCAAGCATCCCTACAATTAAAGGCATACATACACATATATTGAACCCCATGCACACACATTCAGGATCACACATAAGGGATCGCATATTTTGAATCCATTACAGGCAGATGCTTTATACATATTGTGCACACATATGTAGGGCAGATCTTACCCTTTTTGTCAAACACAACAAAGCCTGTGGAAAGCGAAGATGATACTAATTGAATAATAATATTAGTCATTTTGATGATTACTATAATGGACCTCTGGACTGCAAACCCTTGTGTTGGCAAACAATATGTTTCACTTTCGTTCAGCGTTTCGTTCCTCAAGCATCATGTGAAAAATCCAGATGTGACCGTTGCTGTCACCCCTGGATGGCCTCATGACCTCAAATTTATATCCAGCTCGTACTCGCAGCTGCAGCACTTCAGAACTTTCCCTCCTCCAGCTGGAGCTCGCAAGCTTTGCATTGATGAACTCCACCGTGGGACAGAAACACGAATGAAAGCTCCACAGCTACCACAGACAAGAGCGTTTGAATCTATTTTAATAACGCCCATTACGAGCACGCCGTAGGATCATAACTCCCCCCTCTCCATCATTAATACATGAGAGGATTTTCTCGGGATCTTTCATGAAAGTCAAAGCAGCCGAGGTTTGCCGTAGCTCAGCGCAGACCACAAAGGGGAAATTTCCCCTTGTGGATGTCAGACGGAAAAGGGGCATTTAAATAGCAATACACATAATAGTTCTGAATCAATACAAGTCATCAATATAAGTCGGATTTGTTTTAATCTATGTGAACCGCTTACGGATGAACCTCGGGGAGTCCCGTTGGCTCCAGCACCAGCCCTAAACCCGATTGTTATTTCGGTCTGACCTCTCATCGTACACTCCTACAAATAAAAATAAGAAATCAATGTACGCTGCAATTTTTACAGCGCTGATTTAAGTGGCGGTGGCAGGCCAAATCCAATAGTGCCACTAAAGCTGACAAGCTTGACATGTGCCTTGCCATGCTGCCCCTCAATTATGCAGGACCCAATGTTTCCTTGCCTTTTAATTGAATCACACCGTCTCAAACTTGTTATTTTTAATTTGTTGCATTTGATTTCTGACACCAGTGCCAGGGTGGCATGAATTATGCAGAGGGGGACCTTAATTGTGGATCTTATTAGAACGAAACTAATTGCGAATGATTAAAAAGTGAATCGGAGGAGGTTTTAGCCTTATGTAAGTTTCTGCGTCTGCCAGAAATTACTGGGCTCGTTTGTTGTCAGTGTTTTGCATGTTTTGGTGGCATATGTCAAAGCGCTTAATGGTCGTGTAGAGACTGGTCTGATCTTTGTGCGGAGAGCAAGTTGTGTTATGATTTTAGATGGGGCCCACTGCTGTAAAAAAGCACAATAACAGACATCTGACTCTCTTTTTCATCTAGAGAAGACCTCATATGAAAAGAATTGAGTGTAATTCACTTTTTTTTTTTTTTTGGCTAGTGCACCATGATAGTTAACTTTTATTGATCTTTTCTTGTGAGTTTTGAACAGGCCTTCTTTGGGATTGTTTGACCGGTTTGTTACATGGAAAGTAACTTTCAATATTGAGTTGAGGTTGATAGTGAGCAGACGTTACTCTGCATTTTAAGAGCTTTTGAATCCCAGACAGTCATATTTACCTTTAATGGAATACATAAAATACACCCCATTGAAATGCACATCTGATGTGTTAGTCAGCCACGGAAATTGTGTTAAAGTTGCATCATTGGGCAAACGCATGTGTATGATCAAACTAAAATAAAATGCATGAATAATAGGATTCATGTGTTGTTTTTGTGTTTTGAATATTACTGTAGATGTATTATGAAAGTGGTGTTTATATGATCACTTCTCTTTGCTGTCGATTCAAGAAGGAATGGATAAATTTAGCCTTTGGACACAACGGAGGTACCTGGTTATAAAGTACAAGTATTTTAAACTTGCATCAGGTACAGTATCTGGAAATCATTTCTCCTTCTGCACTTGCTTTAGTTTCATGAATGCTCAATCAATTCAACAGGACAGCTTAACTTTCTTTCTTTTTTTCCTCCCGTAACCACAACCGTTTAAAGTCCCACAGGCACTTACCGATTGAATTCAAACTCTATTCTGACAAAGCCTTGAGATTTCACCTTTGGGGGGCAGTTGAGAAAGAAAATCCCTAAAGTAAGTGAAATTCCTCTTTTTGATGATCTAAATGGTTGAAGGGGCCACAGCACTGGCAGTTCATGTCCATATGTCCATATGGGTTATACTTCATTTGCTCAACTATTCTCTGTGCCAAGCTGCCTGCTTTAAATCCATCCGTAGAAATATAAAGATCACCTATATTTAAAGGGCAGGCATAGAGTATAGTATACCATCTGTATATTTTAATGTATATTGTTATTTTATATACACCACTATAATACATATCTATATAGTATTCAGAGTAAAGGAACCTCAAATATATTCTATTATTCTCACATTATATTTTATAATAATAATACTAATAATAATAATACTAAATTATTATATGTTTGAAGATGTCTTTTATAATAAAAGACATCTTTTATTATAACTATTATCACCTTTTTAGTGTAATATACATTTGTAAAATAAAGTTTGTTTATTATTAGTGATTAGTTTATTTTTATATAAAAAAATTATTAGTTTGTTTATTTGTACATATTTTAAAATTTACAAGAAATACATGTTATAGTTTATATAATAGTTAGTAAAACATTATTGCTTTGCTCTAAAATTATTGTAATACGCTTTTTTTTGTAAAAAAAAAATAGAAATGCAAAAATGTTGATTGATTGATTGAAACATATTTTACAATATTTTCGTGTAATAAATATTTTTTTTTATATTTCATTGCTCTAAAATTACATTTGCCCTACAATTAGTGTAATATGCATTTGTAAAATAAATTTATTTATTTGTTAGTTTGTTTGTACATATTTTAAAATGTTTTTGTGTAAGATTATAGTATATTATATTATTTAGTGAAACATTACTACTTTGTGGCTTTGCTCTAAAATTTGTGTAATGTGCACAAATTTAAAATAAAATAAATGTATTTATTTATTAGCTTGTTTGTTTATACATATTTTAAAATGTTTTTTTTAACAAGACATACATTTTATTATATTTTATATAACATTTAGTGAAACATTATTACTTTGTGGCTTTGCTCTAAAATTAGTGCGGTACACATTTGTTGACTGATTTTGATTGATTGATTGATTGATTAAATTATACCTATTTTAAAATATTTTGTGTACAAAATACATTTTTTATATTGTATTGCTTTAAAATTATATTTGCTCTTAAATTTGTGTATTTTACACTTAAAAAAAAAAAAAAAACCTTTTCTGTAAGCAAAGGTGAATTCACTCGCTAAAATGACACTCGCTGCATAACACATTAATGTTATTGAGACTTTCGAGAACATTCTTTCTTTGTAGCGTGATCATCTGTGTATACTGAGGAGACCAGGCAGAGAAGATAGATCTCACAGCGTTTCTAAAATCCACCTGTCAGGTAATGTTGTTTGGCCTTAGACTAGAAAGCTTTCCTAATTCGGTATGCATGATAAGTACAGCGTGACAAGCCCTGCCAATTTAAGAAGTCCATCTTAGCATAAAAGTCCCTTCCAATAAGGTCTCCTTGCCTGGCACCATCCATATGATGAAGTAGCTTACTAAATTTCAAGAGCATCTCTGGAATGGTAGCAGATTCTTGTCCACTGAAATGACAATTAGAGTCACTTTCTACACAAGTTAGGTTTGATGTCTGCTGTCAGCTGCAGGGAGAGGGATATGTTCTGAGACGGAGACTAATCTGGCTCAGGCTCTGATTGCATTGCCCCCTCATGATCCACTCATTGACCACTCCAAACGTGGGGACAGGAGATGGACGTTTCGGGGATGGGTGGACGGAGTTGGGAGGGGGGACCGAATAGTCCTCTGGCTGACTTCATGTTTCTTTATGTTGTCTAAAATGGAGCTGTCATTGAGCAGGCGTCTTTTGCTCTTTTTCACATTTTTTGCACAAGCTGGCTTTCTCTCATCAATAAAATTGCCTGTCAGTTGTTTAATATATTTAGTCACGATTAATCTCATTTTTTTGTAGTTAACTCATTCAGTCCAAATAATACAAAAATAAAGTGCTGGTTTGGCGGTTTGCATGAATGTCACTCCTAGTGTGTATATATCATTCTCCCTGAACAGAGATAGATTACTGCAGCAGCTCTCTTTATTTGTCTCAACTGAACACAAATAGTTCATATTATTTAGTGCTGGGCAATGATTAATTGTGATTAATCGCAACTAAAAGTAAAAGTTTTTTGTACATAATATATGTGTGTACTGTGTATATTAATTATGTATAGGCCTATATGAATACACACACATGCATGTATATAGTTAAGAATTTGTTTTTATGTTTATATATTAAATATATTTGTATATAATAGAAATTATATGAATATAAATATATACATGTAAATACATTGTAAATATTTTCAAAATATATACTGTATGTGTGTGTCTTTATATATACATAATAAATCTACACAGTATACACATGCATATTATATAAACAAAAACCTTTAGTTTGGATGCGATTAATCGCGATTAATCACTGCCCATTATTATTATAAAACTGCTTCTAACTCAGTGCAAAACACTATAAAACTTTGGAAATTTCGAACTTTCGTCTCACTTTATGGACTTTATGGATTATTATTCATTTTTACTTTATTTCTTTGGTGATAATTAAATTTGACCATACAAAGTGTGCAAAGTGCTTTATTTTTAATTTTTTTAAATAATTATGTATTTTAATTAATTAATGAATTGATTTTATTTTATTATTTTTTCTATATTTATTTATTACAATGGAACAACATCTTTGCACAACGATTTGGGAATCCGTTACATACATATAGATAAGGACATTTTATATGTTAGTTAGTTAATTTATTTAATTATTTATTCATTGATTTATTCATTGTGAAACTGTTTTAACACAAAATGATTTAACATATTTCATTAATAGCTTCAGTAAAATTGTTTGACTTGGCATATGAACTATGAGACCTTCCTCTACAATGGCGCTATACTTCCTTCCATCATGTAAAACCTTTGGCTTCAGTAAAATGTGTGACAGGAAATGTTCCATTTCTGAAATACCGCTTCATTGTGACAACTGAAAATAAATCGCTTCATTTTCTCTCACTTGTATGATTTTCCTCTGACAGTATAGTCCCCGCACGTCAGTCCGCAGTCAGGCAGCTGCATTTGTAAACGCCTCACTGATATCTAATGTGGTTTTGTGGCAAGATGATCGGTAAACACCTATCTGAAACGCTTGTGATTTGACTGATGTGGTTCTGAAGGAGAGGTGAAATGTAAACAGTTGCTGTTTGGAGTGTCTTGGCCTGGTTTATTCCTGTTCTTAGTTATCAGAGCGGTTCAGTAATTGCTGTCAGTTAGAGGCATAAAGGCAGTGGTTTGCAGGAGTATCTGTGCGTATCCTCTCGGATGTGGCTTTCCTCCTTGCCTCCTGAGACTCCCCTCATCCTCGCCATCGTTGTTTACCTCGTATTGTCAACAGCAAACACGTTGAGGAAAAAAATTAAAGGAGGTCTACCAGACGCAGCACAACAGGCTCTATAATTGAGCAGATTACCCTCTGTACGCCAGCAGTGATTTGGGTGTGAACAAGGAGCCAAGAACACAGCTTGTTTTGTTTTTTTCCAGGAAAATAGAAGAAAGGGTTTGACATTCTTATTTTTTTTACTGTGCCACCTCCTTTCATGGAACAGAGCAGCTGAAAATTATTGTCATTTAATTCAGAGCTGTGTGGCACAAGAGCACAATTTATGCATTTATGATTATGTCTGTTCAAAATAACTTATAAGAACACAATCCATCTTGTTTATAATGATTTCATTTAGCACTATAGGCCAACAGTGGTGATCTTTCTTGGGCAAATTCACTAAACATTTGTAGCCCTTCAACTTGTTTTTTTGCCATAAATCTATAATAATCAGGCATTAAATGTGGTGAAAAGTCCTTGTCATTCTTTTCAGTTCATACATGTCTTAATTATGAGCAATTTATTATAGTTTATTTTTTAAATTTACTTTTTTTTTTCTCGTAAAATGAAAATTACGAGAAAATTAAAATAATAAAATTACAGCAGTAATTTTTCAAATTATGATCAATTTGTGAAGAGAAGCATTAAGCATAATCGAGTGCACATTCAGCTTTTTAAAGCGTTAGTTACCCTGAAACTGAAAATTCTGAAATCATACTCAAACTCATGTAGTTCCAAACCTGTATGGCTTGCTTTCTTCTTCAGAATACAAACGCAGATCATTTGAGATTTTTTTTTTTATGTCTAGGCCTATATGGTGACCAACACTGTTCTGTTACCAACATTCTTCAAAATATCTGAATTTTGTATCTTTGGGTGAAGTATTCCTTTAATTCAGGTGTCTTTCACGTGCTTTTTTTACCAAATGTAGTGCCTACTATACACTAAATTCGCATAAGAACTAAATATTATGTACAAAAGAAACAACACTAACAGCAGGCACGATTCATTGTAAGTGAGTTCCCCCTTCTGTGTTTTGTGTGTGCTCAACATGTGTATATGCATGTGCATGGGATTGTGTAGGGTGTCAGGGTGGGATTGTAAGGTTAAGAGTCCCAAATGTGTAAAGGCACTTCTCAAACACACGGCTTACCTGCTGGCTGAGATCAGTTTAATTTGTCTTTTATTGGCAAATGTAAAATTCATTCAGAACTGGCGCTGACTAGAGCCAAATCCAGCCTCTTGGCTCAAAGCTCCAGGAAATTGCTTGCATTAGGGATATATTGGTGTGAAAAGATCCCCTGACACTACTTTGAACCGGTTAACATCTTCAAGTTCTGACACATTTTCTTGATTCTTGGGTTGTTCTTGTTGTTGATTTGCGGCAGCAAGGCAATGGAAGCACAAACTTACGAATTAAATATGGAAGTTGTTTTATTATTATTGCAATAAGAGTGGGATTTAAATCCTTCTGCACAACAGCCAAAATGCAGTATACAGCAACTCTGTTAAGGTGCACTAGAGGTCTGGGCTGCCGTCACTGATGAAAATATGATGTGTGATATCCATGAGTGATGATAGACCTGTTTTTGTAATTCTTCTGAATGTTGGATCCGTTTGAGCTGGACTCGTTTTTATTATTTTGCCTGCCTTACCTCCATGTTAAGCATATATCTTCACATGGCCTTAATTTCACTCAATTTCCTCATGTAAATAATACTAGCCATTGATTGAAAAGTCTTCATTGGAACTGTTTTTCCCCTCTTCCTGTTAAAGCTATTTCCTTCGTTCACATTTAATAGAGTAAATAACCCCAAAGCCATGATGAATCTTTAACGATTGGAGGTGAAATTATCTAAATGAGTTTAATGATATTTGGCTTTTTACGCGTAAGCCTGGCCTTCTTGCAAATCTCAGGGAGTGAATGAATAAGCATGTGTTTTGCATGTGTTTGTACAGCAAAACAAAACACATTTTCTTCTGGTCTGGCAAGTGTGAAACGATTTAAAAAAAGATTTGATGTTTACTCACTTTTATATGAAAACGAAACCCCAAACACATTCAAAGAGCAACCAAAGTTGCATTAAAGCATTTTATAGAGTAGATATAAAAACGAAACATTATTAGATTTAAATTAAGTGTTTTTTTATGCAAGTTCGACGTGGGAGCAGATTTTTGTCTTTGTTCTCTCTGTTACAAAAGCAGGCCAAAGGGAAGATGTGCCACTTGATAAAATTGGATTTCATGCATTTGTAAATATTTAAATTGTTAAGTGCTGATCTCTACTTACATTAATGAGGGTCTAGAGAAATTTTGACCTTGCGGTGTGCGTGAATCAATATGAAGTTGATAAGCCAAGTTCATTGCTGCCTAACATAAAACAAACCTGATTTGTTTACTTACCTAAGCCTGGGTATGTCAGGCCCATTATGAAATGATTTATAGACCACCATCCAATGAAATTGTTTAAAGTAGATTAGGTTCAGGGAACGATCAGCACTAATATGACAAGCTGATGCCACATGACAGGTAACCAAGCAAACAAGTTCCTGAAATTCAGATTGAATTAGAATCCTAATAATCCTGCAGGGAGTCCCAGATTCAATCAGAGAGTCTGGGGAAGGGGTGTGAACTCCACGCCCCTAAATAAGCACACACACACACACACACACGCGTACACACACATCAGCCAATTGTGAAATAGGTGACAGGAGCTTGTGTACGTGTGTGTGCGTTCGAGCTCGCATGAACATAAATCATAGACTTACATCCTAATATTCTATAAAATGTTTGTGCTAGTTTCCTAATGTTTTTGTTTACTTTCTTTAATTTTTTATTACCTTCAATAAAAAATATATTTAAAACTTTAAGCAAAACGCTTGCCCTTTATTTTGTCTGATATTGATGCAATTCCAAAAATAGGAAACGTAATGCACAACAGAATGAGTGCTGCTCTCAGAAATTCTGTACCAAAGGCATTTATTGACCCATACCTAATAAAAGCACAGGCTCACATCACAATGATAAAGGGCTCCTGCAATAAAGTAAATATTATCTTTCAACAAAGTGAATTTATGCACCATGAAGAACACATTTAGACTAGTTAAAAAAGTTAAATCTTCAATTCAGTAATGTCCTTATGAGTGTTTACATATTTTCGTAGATGATTTTTTTCCCTGAAATTTCCTCTTTATTTGAAAATAATGAATATAAATGAGTATTGTTCCCTCTGTTCCTAGGCACATTAAAGAGATTGTCTGCATATTAGAATATTAATGTGTAAAGTGAGGAAGGTGCATTGTCTGGACATTTGAATATGCATGATGAATATTACATTATAGCAGCATCAAATTCCAATTGTGAGGACTGAGAACAAATCTATTATGTATTATTACTATTATTTTTTATATATACATTTGCTTTGCGAAAGTTTCTCTTGACATTTTTGGCAACATTTGAAAAGCACGTTACTTTCATATAATGCAGAGGTGCATTTTTTCTCTCGACTTTAAATACATTATTTGCACTTGTTATCATTACCCATGATTTTTGAAGAAACCCATCATCTAACAATGCTATGAAGACATTCTTTAGTTTATTTGTGATTATTTATTATCTATCCACTGTGGTAACACAAAATGGACCTGAGGAGTCATTTCCTAATTTAAGAAAGCAATGCAACTCATAACTAGATGTTACTGTATGTCTTCGCTTTTTAATAGCTCCCTTATCCTTACTCCTTTCGCTGTCCGCATTTCTTCTAGACTGGCTCTTTTTCAGTGAAGAATGTTGCTTTGCATGAGAAGGAGGATGAGTATGTTTCAGATCAGGCCCTAATTAGGGCCCCCAGCGTCAGTCCGGCGCATCTAATGAGAGGTGTGTGACAGAGCAGGGGCCTGGTGAGCGCAGCCAGGTTCTGATGCGAAGAATTATAGGACCGGTGATCCCCAACGCAGCACGATCCACACCTGCAAATCCCTCACAAATGCCCTCCTCTGCTTTTGATGTGCTATTCTTTTCATGTCTTTAACTCCGACAACATCAAGAACCGATATCCCGTTGCAACCGAGGTGGAGGGGTGCGAGGGTAATCATCCTTTATACGTTTTAATCATGCTAATTAATTGATAATAGACCCTGTAATTAACAACGGGGTGCGTCGTGTTTGTACGATGAGTTGTAGATTACAGGAATTCGTTTGGGAAGGCAAAGTTGAACAATACGGCAGCAATCACGCCACTTAATTTTGCCGCACATGCTTTAACGACCCCGGCACATCAATGTGTTTCAGATATCCACATGCATACGGGCCACGCATTTATCTTGGGAAGAACAAAAACTTTCCTAGACCTGCTCGTCATGCGAATAAGGCGCATTCGGATGCAGTGGGAGTCCGTGGCTCTTGATGTGACTGGGAAGTCGATTATGGCTACTGGGAGCTAGAGTGAGTTACAGTTCCCCTCTGCAGGAAATTAGCCCGTTATCAATTATCAATTAGACTGCCATGTGATTTACAGCCGTTAAGCAGGTGGTAGGTTTTTTTCCCTTCTTACTTTTTTCACCTGTTATCTATTTTTAAGAACACTCACGTGCTTTCATCCACTGAGCACTCAATCTGCCAGAACATGTGGAGAACATTGACTCTTTTTCTAGTTTAACTATGCTTTGTTCCAGCACTGAAGCCCTTTTCTCCTTTTGTCTTCCCTGTAGCTTTAAGATACTTGGTGTTCTTGCATTGGAAGGATAGGTCAGTGAGTCAGAGCAGCGAAGCTGTAAATCACACAAAGGAAAAAGGGACCTTGCTAAAATTAACAAATGCTGGGCCATCCTGCTTGCTTATACTATAAATGAAAGAGTATAGAGTTTTGTTAAACAAAAAGGAACAATGTATGGTATGAAGGAAAATATAACTGCATTATGTCATCAGAAACATCTGATGTATTACTTACATTTATAATATTGAATTTGAATATTATTTGGTACTTTCCTATTAATATGGTATGAAACCTAAAAATGTATTTTTCTTATTTCAGTAAAGTAGATGCTTAACCTTAACCAAAATATATTGATAGCCTATTCCACAAGGTCAAACTGAATATTGATTATTTTATACTTTATAATAATGATTAATAATCTCATTACCTTAAATATGAAATATTATCATTAATGTTTTTCCAACCCCTGTTACCAATTTTTCACAACATGTTTAAATGTAGTTTAAAACCCCTTTTTCAATAAAATAAATAAATATATACACATAAAAATCAAACTAGCCAAAAAAATAAATAAAGTAAAAAAAAAACACACACTTTGCCAGAATAGGTAATAGGGTTGCAGATTTAACCAATATTAAGCTGAATATATAAATTGTAGATTTGTGTTTGTAGCTAAAGATTATTTTGTAGTTTTTCTGAAACTTGTATTTGCCACAAATTAATGAATTTTTCATGCAATAACTTTAGTAACCTGGTTCAGTGTTTGAACTTGTTGAATTCAATTATTGCTACAATTTGTATTAAAACAATAATACAATAAATATATTAATATTTCTGCTACAGTATGCTGCATCATGCACTAAAAATAAACAGGGTTGTTTTAGGTCATTAAAATTCATAATAATTACAAATAGTGCATTATATGGGAAATAGCTAAAAAATTGTTTTGGGTCATTAAAATTTGAAAATAATAATTAAAAATAGTTTGTAATACAGTTTTCACCATAGATCAGTTGTTGAATTACAATAGTTGGATAGTCCTGTATGTATCCAGCTATTATTGTATTATCCTTATAGTCATATTCATGATTTGCCAAATATTTTCACTTATTTTCAGGCTGATGTTGTGATTTGAGCATACTATTAATTATTAAGCAGTTTCAAAGGCAGTTGAACAGAATGTGTCAGTGTATTGTTGACATGTTAACAAGATTTGACTTGCATTGTCTATTTGATGGCCTGTAGCTTTATTTCATCTTTTAGAAATACACATTCAACCACTAGTGGGCCACCATCCTTTTTGAGAGAGGAAAGGTGATGTTTCTAATACATCTGTTAATTTATTTGTGGAAATTGAATGCAAATGACTCAAGATCAGTGCAAAGTAAAGGGTGGGATTTGAGAATTTAAGAAGGAATTAAAATAACTGTGGATGTATATAACCTTTTTAATATGCAATCTATGTCTGATTGTACTGTGTTCAAGGGTACAGTATGAGTGGATTTCAGCAGTGGATTTCAGGGTTTTCTACAGCCAGAGTGATTGTGGTCGTTTAAATAATAACATTGTGGATAACTTGCATAAATCATATAAAGTTTTGCACCGTCTAATAACCTGGGTTTTGTTATTGTATGTTTTGGCACATTTGATTTGTTCAGTTAATAAATTGCACCTGAAAATGAAAAAACAATGATTTTTTTTTTCAGAGCAACATGGTCTGTTGCACCATGATGCCTTTTGGCTGAGAGCAGAGGGTAGCACTTGGGCACTCATTAACAGGCTGCCCACAGGCACAGATACGTACCTGTCCCGCCAGCGCACTTGACACTCCCCTCAAACCTGTCTGTCTCCCGTCCATGTGCCCCCCCATCCTGTCTCATTACTTATTGATTTGTAAATCAATAACACCTTTCAGGCTGCCTGAGATGGAAGAGGAGAGAGAACTGCCCTTGCAACCAGCTCGGAGAGAAAGACACTGGAGGGTAAAAGCAAGCTAGACCCTTTTACTTAAGTGAGTGGTGGCAGCAAATGGGATACATTTCAAATTTAGATATATGACAGCAGCAACCATGTAAAATATGATCCATTCCGCGATTGCACTCCTCGTCGTGTCAGCGTTCCTATTTCTAAAGGATGTTTCACCTAAAAATAGAAATTCTGTCATTATGTACTCCCTTACGCTATTTCAAACCTGAAAAAAAATTCAAGGAATTTTTTTTTTACTAGTTGCTCTTTTCTATACGATTAATGTGAATGTGGGTTTAAAGTATTCAAACTACAATGGGACAACGGTCACATTGATAGTTACAAGTTCCATGAATCATGGAATTCTGTACTTTCAGTTTTTGTCGTAAAACAGCTGTCAATTATCAAATGTTTCATTTAGCTACTTGCATTTTATCTTAAACTTTGACTGTCACCTCCAGCGTTTTTTTTTGTTTTTTTGACCAGTAAAGCCCACCTATTTTGATTTGATTGGTCATCTCAAACATTTTGACATTGACAAGCGCTATTAGGCCAGTGATTCAGCTTGCAGTTGTGCAATATCCTTGCAGAAATAAAGTAGGTTTAATATTATGCAACTATTTCACAACTTTTATTATATACATCCAGAAAAAATACAGAGGCACCTCAGGGTGAGTACGACAATGCATTCACCTCGCTGACTATATTCCATGAGTTGTCTGAAGCTGTTATTCACTGAAACCCTAGACATGTTCATTAGATCAGTAGATTCCTGAATGAATCATTCTTTTGAGTCTGGTATTTTCAATGAATCAGTTCATCAGTATGTCTTTGATCTGGTTCTTAAAGGGATAGGTCATCCAAAAATGAAAATTCTGTCATTAATTACTCACCCTTATGTCATTCCAAACCCGTAAGACCTTTGTTCATCTTCGGAACACAAATCAACAATTTCCTCTCTTCAGTTTCAGTCTTCAATGTGCATTCACGACAGTACCATGACGCGTGTGTGCATTCCTCTGCTTGCAAACAAGGCACAGTGCATCCGGGTTCAAAGTCAGAACGCCGGCTCTGCGTCAGCAGCACCACACACATGCGTAATGGTACTCTCATGAACGCACGTCAAAGACTGACACAGAAGAAAATAATTTGTTGAATGAAGTTATCTTAGTTTTCTTTGGGCACAAAAAGTATTCTCATAGCTTCATAAAATACGGTTGAACCACTGATGTCACATGGACTATTTTAATGATGTCCGTACTACATTTCTGGGCCTTGAATGTGGTAGTTCCATGGCTGTCTATGCAGGGTCAGAAAGCTCTCGGATTTCATCAAAAATATTTTTTATTATTGTATTTTATTTTTTATTATATTTATTATATATTTGTATATTTTTATATATTATTTGTGTTCCGAAGATGAACAAAGGTCTTATGGGTTTGGAACGACACGAGGGTGAGTATTTAATGACAGAATTTTCATTTCTGGGTGAACTAACCCTATAAGCTCAGCTCCCTGAAAGGGAAACTACCATATTGCTTCAGATGTCTTAAAATACATTTTACAAGTTGAATGGATTTTCCTTTTATGTTCCACTGAAGTAATATTTTTGGAACAAGTAAATAACGACAACGTTTTATTTTTTATTTTGGGTGAACTGTTCCTTTAAGATGTATTCAAATCAATTTTGTGTGACTATGTTGTTAGTAGTGGCCAGTTTCAGAGATAAACCCAGAGGGGCCTGTCCGGATTCTCATTAGGTCAGGGCTTATTGTCACTGCTAACAGAAAAAAGGATTTGCTTGAAACAGCCAGGCACAGAACAAAAAGCTTCAGCCCAGGTCCCAATCAGCAGCTCATAAAGGAGCCAGCACAGGTCTTAATCAGTCAGTCCTTAATGGAGCCGCTCTTTAAAAGTATTATTAACCTCATCTGTCTAGATTAAGAACTAATAGCCCCCTTTCTGTGTATTGTCTTTGTAGCAGCTGGTAATGTACATATATATTAATCCACTCGCGCAGGCGAGATTGTGTGGCGCGGGGGAACAACGGTGCCCTTCACAAGCGAGGCAGACACAGGTTAGGAAGCCACTAATTAAATGTCAGACTTGACAGATTAAAATTATGAAATTTAAAATCAGCAAGTAGCTCTTTGTCATTGTCAAATTAAGCAGCCGGCGTGATGAGGAGACGGGAATGGAAGACTTTAATGGATTGAAGGGGAATGTACTTTAGCAGCCCTGGATATGGTGAATAAAGATTTCCCTGCGCTCAAGGTAATGGGCTGCACGTTCAATTCAATGTGCCGATAGGCTGTGGCACCAGAGCCATCTGTGCTGCCACGCTTTTCCTAGCCATGCAATTTAGCTGTTTTTCTTTGTAAACAAGCAGTTAAAAACAAGCTCTGTTTTAAAATCTAGCGAGTGGCCTGTAGTCTTATGCAGCACCATGGGAATTGCATTCTCAATTGATTTTTAATAAGGTCTGATGTTAGAATGTTGCTAATGGTCTAAAAAACTTCAATAAGCGAAAAAATGCACACAATTGTTGGGTTTATTATGAATTTTTACTTATAAATATGATTTTGTGAAAAACAAAATGTAGAGGGAAGGCTTGGTTCTAACCATTGGTTATTGATTGGATAGTGGCAGATCTGAATGCACGTACGGTTGATTGTAAGAAAAGGGCAGGGTTTAACTGAAATAAATGATTGGATAGGTCTGGCATATGTCACCAAAGAGAAAACTATCATTTTACCAAAAACATTAAACATATACATAGTTGAAACATTTTCAATGATATTAATAACATGCATTTAGGAAATAGATTTTCATTATATGCAGACTTTTTCGTTGCCGCAAGTCAGATTCAAACTAACAAAGCTCATCCACCTGGTGTTTATTTATTTTTTAACATGCCAGCCTGATTTTTCACATTTCATAATGCTGTTGAGTGGCAATTTTGAGCATTCTGCAAGCAAAGATTTTTGCTGGTTCAGTTTTTGGCTAAATGTTATATCTCATTAGTAAAATAGTCAAATTTGTTTTGTGTCTTTAATATCAAAGTCCCGTATTCACTCTCAACATCCATATTTGTAATGTTTCTGGTTCATAATTAACCTACGATCAGATCAATACGTACATGAATCACAGAGACCGGTCCGAGAATGAAGGCCTAATGAATACTAACAGAACTTTTTCTGCAGTCAGAGGGAAAAAAAGCTCTTGCGCAGCATTTCTAAATAAATAAACCAGCACTAAATTAGCCTGATTCCTTGTGCTTGCGTTCAAGGTTCAAAGGCTTTGAGCTCAAATCAGGTCTAGATGTGTTTAGTTTCAGATGGGTTGAGAGCACAGCTTGCAATAAAGCAATGAACAAACCAGAGGCAGCATTAGAGCAGCAACACTCAACAAGGATCCAAAAACGATACTGATTAAAAGTGACAAGATCCAATTAAATTTAATTACACAAGCTGTATATTCATTTTAACTGACAATTTTTATTAGGGAGCCACACACACTTAAAGCAAGGAACTGAGGCTAAATTATATCAATGTAATACAGTTAGGTTATGCAGAATCCAGTGTGTCTAATTTGCTGTAATTGAGTTAGGGGCAAGAGGCCTGCAAAAGGAGTTCAATAGTTTGAGGAAAAGATCACGAGACGAACATCTCTTGGTTTGTCAGGCCAAATGCACTGAGGGAGATGATAAACACTCTTCCTCGAGTGAAATTGAGATGTGAGCCATGTTCAGGATTGTTCAAACTTTTTAAAGGGCCTTTTTTATAATGCTAGTTTCTTGAACCAAAAAAAAAAATTGTAATTTAGCTTCTCTATGCATGCTTTCTGTGATCCTTAGAATAAAACAGTAATGTACAGATAAGACTTCTATATATTTAAATCAGCATTGCTTTGATTGGCTAACCATTTTGCATATGAAATGAGTACCAATCCTTGCTTTTGGATTGCAGGGTTTCTGAGTTGGTTTCTGTCTGTGCGTTATGACTGTTTCAGCGTCTATTACACGCACACAACATGGACAAGATTGAATAGCAAAATGTAAATTGTTTGGCTGAAATTTCAATAGGCTTAAAAACTTTAATATGACTGGTTTAGTTTATCACCAGTTACCCTATTTAATTACCAAAACTGTATTTTCACTTTTATTATCACTTTATTTTCTTGTTTTTTTGGCTAAATTAAAACTCCAATTAAAAGTCCATCACTGAAATTATCAGGTCTTTTGGTGAAAATGAACCTCGGAAATGGACATAAAGAAAAAGTGGCATCTGGTTTTCCATGATATAGCCTTGTGAATAAAATGAGGAAGGGATTGTTCATAATCATTTGTTTGATTCAAACCCCCATTGCATCTAAACAAAGCGGACATGTTTACAGTACGTTTTGGGGTAAAATGCAACCTGTTCCATGCCCTTTAAAAGCAACTTGACAAAGTCTGTACTGTATACTCCATATCTAAATGTGACATGACACATGAGAGCTTCTGGTGTGCTTGAGTCCTTTGTAGAGGTGAGTGAGTGGCATAGTAACTGGTTAGCCTCAGGTGCTGTGCTTCATATATGTACCCAGCCTGTCTTGTGCACGGGGATGCTCAGTGACTTGCCCTGTGGTGCTATGCTGAGTTTTCAAAGCACACAGATCATTTGTTTTCCCTTTCCATGACATGTAGTTTAGCTCAGCTTTCTTCTGGATGTGTCACCGAGGCAGACTCCGGGCGTTTCCCCGGTCCGGTCTTTTTACCAAAGCAAAATGGGACATTTCTGATGAAAGAATGAAATGGATATTTTTGATACTTACATTTGTTCAAAAAATATTTTGCGGTGTTTTAAAGCTTAGTTTTTAATTTTTTTCTACTGATTTAGCCAGGCAAGTAATTTAAAAACAACATTCTTATTTAGAATGATGTTCTGGCAAAATAAAAATGTTTTAAAGTTAAAATCTTAGGGAAAAATGAGAAATGTCCTACTGTGGCATGACATATTGTTATAAGTCAAGTCAAGTCACCTTTATTTATATAGTGCTTTTAACAATACAGATTGTGTCAAAGCAGCTTTACAGTATTAAATAGGAAAGATATTGTGTAATAATACAAAAGGACAACAGTAAACACTCAATATCAGTTAAAGTCAGTTCATCATTGATTCAGTGATGTCATCCAGCTCAGTTCAGTTCAAATAGCATCCGTGCAAGCAAGTTGACGATATTGCTGGAAATTATGTACACAATAGTACATCAAAAAAAATTTTTTTAACGTTTTTAAAATAAATCTCTTTTGCTCACCAAGGCTGCATTTATTTGATCAAAAATACAGTAATCTTGTGAAATAGGCCTAATATTACAATTTAAAATAACTGTTTTCTGTTTTATATTTAAAAATCTAATTTATTCATGTGATGGCAAAGGTGAATTTTATCATCACACTCAAAAACAGTTCCTCTGCTTAATATTTTTGTGGAAGCTGTGATCATTTTTTTTCCGGATTCTTTAAAGAATCGGAAGTTCAAAAGAACAGCATTTATTTATGCATTTTTTTTGTTGTTGTTGTTATATTGTTATGAATGCCATAAATTAGACTTTTATAAATTTACAGCATCCTTGCTGAAAGTATTCATTTCTTTCAAAAATAATTTTTACTGGCATAACTTTTGAACAGTAGTGTAAGTGATTCATATAGAACAGTTTTCAGCCGTTAGGTCACAGGTCAGTTTTGATTGGTCAGTGCTAATTAATGCAATTAACAGAATGCAACTAAATGTAAAATTATGCAGTTTTAATATCAAAATAAATACATTCATAATCTTTTAAAGAAATACTTTTCATATCCTTTTTTGATTGCGGACTCATCAAATATGTGCATCCGTTTCCTATTTTTTAGTATATGTGTTTCATGGTAATATTAAAAGCTTATATTGTAAGTATTGATTAATGTAAATAATATTAATGTTTAATTTTTGAAGTAATTTTTTGGATAAACAGTTTTTATAGTGTCATTTGATGTCCAGTGTAAAATCTGGGTCCTGAATCTAAACCAGTTGAGAACCACTGATGTGGAACATTAAGGTATCTAAGTATGTGTGTGTGTATTAGGAAGATTGAGAAAGAGAGAGTGTGTGAGGTGGTAATGATGTCCTCAAGTTGTTAAATGCAATGGTCTGTGTCCTGTTCACCCGGCGTGCTGTTGCTCTCCCATCTGTGCAGGGAGCCACATCTGCTCCTGAGGTCATAGAGGTCAGCAGTGACACCAGATTTAACTGTTATTTACTCTGAGTCCCCGACAAGACACATACAGCCCGCGCCCACTCAACTGATGTATGTTAAATGTGCTCCAAATTACCAGTGTGTTGGATCTATTGATGGGCCATTCGAGCCTGTCAGCCTGTCTCTATCAGCCTCTCAGTTATCCCCCTCCTCTCCTTCCCCCGTTCGTTCCATCCTTCATCTCTCTCTCGCTCCCTCTCTCTCTCTCTCCAGGCCCCACCGCGGCCCAGGCTGAGCACCTTGCTCTGAATGGGAAATGAGGGCTTCGACAGATACATGCACCTCTGGAACCTGTTGGGTGTTCAGACACATGTCTTGCCCATCTCATTTTGAACAGGTTAAAAGACCATGTCAAGCGCAATTATACTGTGCCAGAATCTTCAACAAGACCTTGTAGGAGACATTGTTTATTATGTTCTGATTTACTCTGGTGTGATTACAACATGAGTGCGGATGGAAATCGTGAGGAAATTAATGTTTCTGGATCTGATTTTGCTTATACAGTGTATATATACACACTAAAATATTTCCACAAAAATATAAGCAACACAGCTCTTTTTAACACTGATCATAATTAGAAATGTTTCTTGAGCACCAAATCAGCATATTAGAATGATTTCTGAATGATCATGTGACACTGAAGATTGAAGTAATGACTGCTGAAAATTCAGCTTTGACGTCACAGAAATAAATTAAATTTTTAATATACTAGAAAAATTGTATTATTTCACAATATTACTGTTTTTACTGTATTTTCGATCAAATAAACACAGCCTCTGTGAGCATAAACTTCTTTTATAATATATGCAAAAGCTGTTGCTATATTTTAGATGGCCATTATGGCTGAAAATAATAAATCAGATGGTAATCGTGTAACGATTGATTCAGTGAGTGAGTGAGAAACCTTTAGATGAACCATTTTGACTGAGTCATTAAAAGAACCGGCTCTTGAGAGTCGTTTG
This sequence comes from Schizothorax lantsangensis, assembly GCA_027422415.1. Lineage (NCBI taxonomy): Eukaryota > Metazoa > Chordata > Actinopteri > Cypriniformes > Cyprinidae > Schizothorax > Schizothorax lantsangensis. The sequence continues at coordinate 26,076,054 of CM049848.1, read as the reverse complement.
TTCGCAAATTTGACACTGGTTGTACTGTATTTTTGTCAACATATGTTAAACCTATGTTAAAATTCTATGTAATTTTTTGTTCATTGTATTTATTTTGCAGCAAATAATTTCCATGCCATTCATTTCCAGTATATTTTTGATTCCCAACTGTTTTTCCTACAGTGATCACCATTTAAACACCATTGAGCCATTTACTTAATTAATCAAATTTATTTATTTATTCATTTTCATTTTCATCGGTTTTCTCAAGGCAAAGTGCCGCCGCTGGGACAAAAGGAAGGCACGATGCCCTTTTACTCTGCTATATTTGTCTATGTGACACACTAAGGACTTGTTGAGGGCTCAATGACACTGTGTATCTGATAATGTCAGAGCCTTGTCTGGCTGTAAGGGAGCCTCATGTTTACACAGAGGCAGCGGTGAGGAGAGGAGATTAGCGCAGAGGTTCTTGTAGAACAGCGCTGTGATGAGCAGAACAAGGCTCCGCTTCGGTTCATAAATAGCGCAGCACATGCACTGCTGCTAATTGACTCACACAGGCATTAGTGGGATTAAGTTAGAGCCCAAAGTTCATTAAGCAGATAAATGCATCTCTTAGCCTGCTAAAGAGCTCCAGCGCTAACACAGCCCACTGAAAATAGCGCTTATGCACAATGGTGCTCAACCGAGATGAAATCATGTTCCTTTTAGTGCTGTTGCATGTGAGGAAAGTATCAGAAGTTCAAACGTAATGTACATAATTTCACTGTACGTACAGTATGTTTGGTGCAGCTAGCATGACTTTTATGTAAAGAACACATTGCTAATCACGAAAACAAAGCTGTTGTTTGCATTTTTAGCATCTGTAACGGTCATAACTATACACATCAGGGACATTTGCAATTTTTTTTTAAACACAAAGCTAATTGTCAAAATGTTTAGAATATATTAGAATGCAACATTTAGAATGTACAATTTGGGGTCGAGAAATAGCTAAATGTTACAAAAGATTTCTATTTCAAGCAAATGTTGTTCTATTCTTCAAAGAATCCTGAAAAATGTATCCAGGTTTTCATAAGACACTTATATGAAATATAAATGCAACGTTCATCACTGTACATGTTGGCACATTTGGCATTTATTTGAACAGACAAGAGCTAATCATCCCAAAAAAAGCTGTTGTTTGCATATCACGCATGTATAATGTTCATCTCAGGAAGAAGTAAATGAACGCAGGGCTGTTTTGTAGAAAGTGTAGAGTCAACAGAGTTTTGAATCGACTCTCCAGCTATGAATGACATCACAGCGGGCGCTCAGAAAGCGGTGGAGAGTGCTTTCATTTTGCCACTTAGACGACAAATTACCCAGACAATAGACCTCTAAAGTTGGCAGGTAATTCAATCGTGACTGTTGACTCCAGGCATTTGCTTTGTTTGCCCTCAGAAGGAAATAGCCAAAAATTCATCTTGGCGGAGTCAAACGAAATGAAAGATAATATTCTTTATCTGCTCGGGATAGCTGCGGATGAACTCCTCCAATATGAGTGTAAATAAGATTTAGCGATTCCATACTTCAGTTGGCTTCAACTCAAAGTGATTTGGATCAATAGCGTTTGCCCATACGTATGTGCGCGCGGCAGGGCTTCAGCCCGTCACGAAGGGGAGGCATGAGGGCTGTATTCAGATTTCACCGGTGTCAAATTAATTCCAGGCTTATCGGGAAATTCAATTAGCAGGGAACCCCCCTTTGTGAGTAAGAGAGTGTCCGACATCCCAACGTGACAAATTACAGCGCTCAGAGAGCATATCAAGGCGAAGTGTTGAGGCTTGCTAATCTTCCCTCTAATTCTCAATTACTGTAAAATGAAGCCATAAATCACAGGGACAGGCAGATCGATGGAAACGTTGTTTTTGGAGTGATTGGCAGCCACCCCAAAGGTTACTTTTTAAGTTGGTTTAAGGTTACCACTCGGAGAGGGCTTGAGGCGGGGTGGTGGCGGGGGGGGGGGCGACGTGTGGCAGCTTGGGTTGGGGGCGGAGGAGGTGTGGTGGCGGCGGGGGGGTCGAACTCAATCTATATGATGCAAGGTTTCAATCCTTTAGGGGATACAGCAGAGGGACAGGACCAATTTTTAGCCCATCAGCCATCCAATTTTTCTCCTTTTCATACCTGCTGTAGTAAATGAGAAACAAATTAAATTTCTCCCTACTATCTCCACAGAAACCATTTAAATCCTTTATGGAAACTAAATTGTCCCCAGACAAATCGCCCCTGGTTCTATGACAATATACTATGGCGGTGCAACCGAAATAAATTTGTGTCACTCCAGATATGCCTTTGTCTGTAATGCCATTCATTGGAGACTTGAAGAAAAGATAGAGAGAGGAAATAAAAAGAAAGAGGCACTTTTGGTAAAGAACAAAAGAAGCTAGATAGGAGGACCCCCTTCATTTTCTCCCTCTCTCTCGATCGCGCTCTCTGTCACTCTCCTGGTGGTGCCCACCTCCAACTTGTGGCGTTATTAATTTTGGGCCGGAGTCTTTGCATTCATGAGGCTGAGATTGAAATGTAAATGAGTCTGAGGGAGCGAGCAGTCAACACCGGCCCCGGCTGCACGGCCCGTGTCACACGCGCTCTGTCTCCGCACCCCGGCTCTTATCATTCACACAGATTAAGAGAGTAGAACATCAATCACTACATCTGGGAAACAATGAATAAAACGGTCCAACGAGGCAGATGAAAAATCACTGAGGAAGCAGAGTTAAGAGGACACAGGGCAGTGGAGGTGCAGCAGGGGCTGATTGCTGTGCTGGCGGCTCGCTGCGACGAGTGCTGAAGCCGAGAGGTTTGTTTGGATTTGCTTTGTCCAGCTGGGCTACGTGTGTTTCTGAGCACTCTCACCCAGCGCTCTGTTTTTGTTGCTGCTTTGAGCTGCGTAACGGATCATAGCTCTTATTAGACCTATCAGTGTGAATGAAATCACATAGAAGCGCTATGATACAGCCCTTTCCAGTGTATTAGTATTCATTGATTATTGTCAACAGCCTGTTGAAACGCTGATTGCTGTGCTGGCGGCTCGCTGCGACGAGTGCTGAAGCCGAGAGGTTTGTTTGGATTTGCTTTGTCCAGCTGGGCTACGTGTGTTTCTGAGCACTCTCACCCAGCGCTCTGTTTTTGTTGCTGCTTTGAGCTGCGTAACGGATCATAGCTCTTATAGTCTATCTGTGTGAATGTCTATGATAAGCCTCCTGTATTAGTATTATTGTATTGTTATCAACACCTGTGGATTTGTATCTATCTATCTGTCTGTCTGTCTGTCTGTCTATCTATCTAAAATGTGTACACACACACACACACACATATATATATATATATATATATATACATATACATATATATGTATGTATACATGCATACAGCATACATACGCAGAGCTTTATGTTATTCTGAGGGGAATTAATATGATATATTTATGTATTAACATCTTCTATAATTGATGATAATAATAAATAATTTGCTATGTTTTTCTGTTTACATTCAAATAAGATTTTATGTATTTATGTTTACATTATATATGATGTGTAAAATATATAAAATAAAACGTATGGTGTTTTGGTGGAGTTGTTACAATGTAGCCTGCAATTAGACATTCAATTATAGGCTTTTCAGACCAATTTCAACCATAAAATGGTTGTAAAACACAATGGAAATCATGATGCAGCAAAAATATAAAAACAACATACAAAAATATATTGCACAAAAAACATTTATAATTAATAAATTGTAGATATGAATACAGTCTCCTCCTATTTCTGTAAACATCCAAAGCCAGAAAGTCAGTTATTAAATTTATATAAATTTGCTCTACTTGAAATTTATGTAGAATTGAAAGGTTTTAATAAGAGCACAGACTCCATCTATCGAAGGGCCAGATTGGATAAAACAGCATCAATAAATTTCACTGGGAAGTCCGAGAGAGCTTCCCGTAATGGCAGCTTTATGGACTATGATTGGTGAATATTACAAAGCTTATTGGCCATGAGAGAAGACTGTATCAAAGCTTGCAGTTATTACTGACAAAACTTGGACATCTTTATGAACCCATTGTGATATCATACTAATTCCCCTCAGAATGACTTTATCTGCCCTGTCGCGGGTCCCCATTCGGCGTGTCACATCAGGTTCGCGTCTAATTCGTGCCAATTACAGCTGGCATTGCCACTTATAGCTTGTTTGGGGCCGGTGGAATTCCATTTTCTCAAGTGCCGCCACAGTCCGCTATTATTATTATCAGTTTTTTTTTGCCTTCTATCTTTCTTTTCTTCTCCCAGCTCTAGCTTTTACTTTGTGTTTTTCAGAACAAAAGCTAATGTGCTGAAAGACCGGTCTCGTCTCGTGCTCATTGAAATCATGCGAGTGCCATTTATGCTTAATACGTCTGCGTGCAGGAGGAAGCAAAGCAACCTGGCAGCTCCTGAAGCGAGATGAGAAGACCTCTGGGGATTTGTGCGCGTCGTCTTCCGAGAGCACTCAGACACTGACAGCCCGACCAAAATATTTCACATAATTTGATTAGGTTACAATGACAATCTTTATTTATAGTGCTCCTCAGATGCAGGGGGTGGAAGCTTTTGTAGTGACGAATCCAAATTAACTTCTGTTTGTCTTACCATGGCAATCCAAATACAAACAAACACTGTTCATGTAACTAAGGGTAATTACAGCCTACAGAATGTCCATCCATTTCTTATGGTGGAAAGCGCTGTCGCTTCATTAGGTTTGTGCCACAACTCCTCCCATTTTGCAAGAGGTCAGGCTCCCACACAAAGACAAGCACGCTTACGCTAAAGAACAGGAGAATTATATCAGCAATTAATTTGGAAAACAGTGGTAATTTTAATGCTACAACACACTGGTGCTTGCAATATTTAAAGGGTTAGTTCACCAGAAAATAAAATTTGTGTCTTTATTTACTCACTGCTTTGATTTTCCAAATTGACTGACTGACTGACTGACTGTCTGACTTCACAAAAGAAGATTTTTAGAATTAGAAAAATGTCTCAGTTTCCATACTCTGAAAGTTGTTTGAACCCTACTGTTCTTCATAATATCATCTTGAATGTTCTAAAGAAAGTAAGTAAGTCATGCAGGTTTGGAACGACACAAGGGTGAATAAATGACAGAATTTCATTTTTTGGTGAACAGTCCCTTTAAGGGGTACTAAATGTGTGGAAAAGCACGGTATACTTTTATTATCCACGCTCTAAATCAAGTCGTTCACCTGCAAAGCCTTCATCAAACAGTACAGCTCAAACCAGAGGTTAATGAAAATGTCCCACGCATTGATTTACCTGCGCATCTGGGGGCAAAGCCATTGAAACAAACAATTCATTTGTCTGCCACATGTTTCTTCGGCGAGACCCTCATAAAAGCTTTTCAATAAATTTCACCGTCTGTTTTACAGACCTTTCCTCTTCCTTGCGTCATTTTTTTAAATTGAAAGTTGGTTTTAAAGTCAGCTATAAACATCATTCCGCTCAATCAGTGCTGGTTCAGATCAAACGGCAGTGGGCTGCTACAGATACCTCCAACCCTGACTTGTCTCCCCGCTTTCATAGTGTTTAACACCGTGGCACACTTTTTTAGCTGGAGACGGCTGTCACTGTATTTTGTCAGCAAAGCATAATATTTCTTCAGGAGTTCTAAACCCAGTACTCAGCGGGGAAGAAATGAAAATACGGCACTACATAAACCGAGCGAGTCAGTTGTAAATCACCTAACACGATGTAGAGGCACCAGGCGGAGAGCTGCGTGCTGTCAAGTCCTCCCCTGGAAAACAGAACGGACAACAGTCATGATGCTTTAATCAGCCCCCAAATAATAGATGCCTCCCTGCTCCCCTCCAAGCTCGGTGCCATCGGATGAAACGGAAAACAACCTGAAACTTACTTTGCTTTCAGACTTTGCCGAGTTGCGCTATTGAAATGTTTTCGCCTTTGTTTGTTTGTTGGCGTGTCAGGGGTTATTTCTTTGGTGGGAATCTAAAAGGGATCTTTGAAGCTTTAATATGATCCTTTCATAAAAAACACTTCAAAGGTCGTCTCTAGTTTCTGCGATAAGGTGCCGTTTTTTAGACGCTTTGCATGTCAGATGTTAATGTTATTGTTGGCGGAACAGAGTTTTTCTTGCTCTGTTTATTTATGCGCTTTTTTTCTCTCTCTCTCTCTGTGTGTTCAGAAGCACTGGATGTCTTGCGTTGCTGTGGTTGGTAGTTACGTGCAGTCAGAGTGTTAACATCATCCAGATGGATGCAGTGCATTGTTTGAAGGCAGGATCTTGAAAAGGTCTGGGAAATGGGAAATTAATTATTCAAACTTTATTGAATGGCACATATTTTTTTAAATCTGGTTATTTAAAGTTTTCTTCAGAAAGAGAAAAAAAATGGCTAATCTATCCCCATGGCTTTTAGGGAGAGTCTGGGTTTGGACACGAAATGAAATAACTCTTCTTCTCGCATTAGATGTCATCTGTCATAATCAATCAGTCCACACCAGTTCATCCAGAACCTCGACACTCTTCCCAGTTCGCCGGGCAGGACAGATGTTCCCGTCGCCCCGAAAGAAAAAAAAAATCAAGTTAAGGCTCTCTGCGAGAGGAATTGCACTGTTTTGCTGCAGTTGATTAGTGTTAACCAAATAAGAGTGACTTCACTGACAGAGATGTACACTGGGCTGTGGAGCTCTTGAGAGCCGGCCAGATGGTCCTGTAGCCCCAGCTGCTGTAATGTAGTAAAGCTTGTTGAGAAGCTGGTGGTATTGATTTCATTTCTGCCCGTAGATGCAGCTACTACATCTACATGTGTCTGTGCTGATATGGACCGCTAGAAATCCAATATCTAGTCTGGGATGGAGGGCCCGGTGTGCCGATCCCTAATAAGGCTGTCAATCCCATCTGTCCTCTCCACTCTGAGAGAACGTCTGCCCCAGGAGAGAAGATATCAGAGACGTTTCGTTATCCTCACCCCTACGTGTAGGAACACCTCTCCCCGTTATGCTCGTTAATTAGGAGATCAATGAACACGAACGTCCAGACGCACTGATAATGAGAAGGTTTGGCTCATTGTGGAACAGGATGTTCTTGATCATGGTACCGCGTTGGCGCCTTTTATCAGACAGGTATGCGATAGACGTCGTCGGCTAATAATGCCTGCTAATTTTTTAGGTGGCATAACAAACCCGTTAGCAGAATGCATAATCTTTAGATTATGCTGATGACTGCTTTGACGGAACACTTCAATAGTTTTCCCGTGGAAGGATGGATGGCGGGGTCACGCAGCAGAGGTGCCGTTATATATCAAAAGAAGCCCTTATGCGGTCTGACACATTTATCTTTTGTTTGCTAATATTGGAAGCAGTGTATCTTGTGTTGTGCGTTATTTGTGTATGTTTGATAAATGCTCCTTCCATGACTGTTTTGGTCCCTGGGTCATCTCTTGCTCACTGATGTGCTTATTAATAATAAATTGCCTGTGCAGAATGTGCGAATTCTTCCTCCCTTTACAGTTATTGTGTAAACAAAAGACTGCTAGTGGAATCCATCTTAATAGAGGACGTTTTATTCAATAAAGATAACTTGCCTGAGAAAAATGAGATCTCTTAACTCTCGCAGCCTCAGTCTTTCACTGTAAATCTTGTGACATTTCCCGCTACCCGCTGCGAGAGCCCATGGTGGGGTGTCACAGAGGAGCTCGGCCAATCGTAGGCAATTATACATGCTAATGAACGTGCCCTCGTATTCGATTCTGACATGGAGTGCTGTAGAGTCCGTAGGGATTGAGCCACCCACAGCGGGAGCACATAATTTCTCTTGAAAGTCATTAGCCGTTACAGTTATAGCAAGTGGCGGAAAAATGCATAGGAAGCCCTATATCATATAGACCACAACCTTGACCGAGCTTGTAATAATACATTACTGAGGCATGTGCGGCATATTAATCAGTTGGAAAGCGTAATTTATGCATTTTGCAATCTTTTATGATATGTTCCCCCCCTCCTCAATCCGTTTTTAATCAAAGAAAGGTCAGTTCATGTTGAGGGCATTAATCTCCCTCACCTGGTGCTTTGTAAAAATACGGAGATTAAGTTTGTGTAATGTGGTCAGGGGAGAGCAGTAAATTACCCTGGTAACAAAGTTAACATTGATTCAGATATAACCACTTGTCCGCATGTAACAACGATAACCTTTTAGTACATTTGGAAAACAAATTTGACAACCATTAAAATAATGAATGAGTTTCTGCTCACTCAGAGAAGTGAAAGAAACTCTATTTGGACCGCGAAAGGCCCTTAATGCCTCATGCTGTTCTTTCATAGCAGCCCGGCAGGGGCCCTGAAGTAACACATACTAATACAAAGCTGACATAACAAATTACTGCGCTGAATGAAGTTGCACAATAGGTTATAGTCGTCTGCATTCAAATAGTTGAAAACACCCTGTTTATGGGCTGCCGGCAATGACACTGTAGTCGGCGCTAATAGGGGCGTAATTCGATAAAAGCCACAACTTTCAGCACTAACTCTGTGCTTTTCTATGCATGAATCTTCAGTTAATTAGAAGAAGAATCCCAGCACTGCTTCATTTGTAAAACTGCTGGAGACAAAATACTGAAATTCCACTCAACTCTGTATCTGTTTGTGTGTGTATATAAAAACTACCATTCAAAAGTTTGGGGTTAGCAGATTGATTGTTTTTGAGAGACGTCTCCTATGCTGAATATTTTGTGGTTGATTAGGGCTTGCATAAATAAAAAGGTTGGAAACCACTGATTTAGGGCATACAGATCATATACAATGGTTCTCTATTACGAGGTAAATCATTTTCTTAATTAGCAAAGCCTTTAAGCACTGTCCCAATCAACCAAAATTATGCTGTCCCATCCGATGGGACAAAATAAAAACAACCTAATTCTGAAAATAGAAACATGATATTAACACTTTTTTTACTGATTTTGTAGAAGTAGTGCATCATATTTATGTTTCCATCAAAAGTTTATATAATATAGTAGCTATGACAATTGTAGGACCTTATTATGAAAACTAGCAAACGCTTATGCCATTTTCCTCAGTTCATGCATTTCATGGTCAACTTCCTGTTTGATGCATGCCCCGCCCACCTACATGATGTCACACCAATGAGGGCATCCCATTTTAATTATGTGGTCTTATGCCTAGGACTCTGCAAAAAAAGTTTTTATTTTCACTCATTAGGTGAGAAAATAAATTCTGTATATTTATACTGTCCCATTTTACCTCATGTCCCAATCACCCTTAATTCACTCCTTAATTTAATTTAATTTCCTAATTCCTTAATTTAATATATATATATATATTAGTGCTGTCAAACGATTAATCGCGATTAATCACATCCAAAATAAAAGTTTTTGTTTACATTATGTATGTGTACTGTTTATTTATTATGAATATAAATACACAAACATACAGTATATATTTTTAAAATATTTACATGTATATATATTTATATTTTTATATTTTATATTATACTGTATATAAATATTTAATATGTAAACATAACATATTTTTCTTAAATATATTCATGCATGTGTTTGTATTTATATATACGTAATAAATATACACAGTACACACTCATATATTATGTAAACAAAAACTTTTAATCGTTTGACAGCAAACTCTATATATATATATATATAGAGCATAGTGTATTTATCATTTTGCATGGTTGCAAAATATACACCGATGTACATGTATATTTGTTTAATTCATTTTTTTTCTAATCGAAGCTGGGAACTGGCTCCTAACATGAGCCTCTTGTATTGCACAGAGTTAAAATATTTTTACAACTTGAAGCGTTAAAGTGACAAGGCCGTCAATGAAAGTAGTTTGTCCTCTGCAGTTCAGTGAAAATATTATGAGAGCTTGAAGAACGAGAGGAACGAAGAGTGATGGACAGCTCTGACACTCCAGAGCACTTAGGCAATTATTAACAGTTTCTGCCAGTCACCACATCTGACCCAACACAAACACGCCGTGTCTAATTTTACACTACTCCGGCAGGCATGGGTCACTTTTAAAGAACACAGGGAAACTCATTTTATCGTAGATTTGACGACCAATCATCCAAATTGGCCCCATTGCTACCGAGCCCCCCTACTCCCGCCATAACAGACAATGCCTGGGAGAAAAACAGCCGCTTAGATCTTTGAATTGCAGCTGTCCGTTGGAGCTTGCCAAGGCTGAGATCAGTGTGGTGAAATGGCACACAGGTGTGGGGCTCGACCACAGACGTCTCTCTGCGTAGATAGACATCAGCCTGTCAACGGGAGTTCATGGGATGCTTTAGGCCAAAATGGGCAACATGTGAAGAGGTCAGGCCCTGTAAAATCTTTACCACATCGTGCATGTCAACCAAAGGAGACATCAGCCATGTTTTGATAGCCATCCAACAATTTTAACGTCTACTGACAGCGTCTCTCAGCCATCAAAGCTCAGATGTAATTGATAAAAATTGCAAGTACATTGTAAGTTTAAAATCGGATTGGTACGCCTTATTATATCTCCGCATGTGAGTGCAGGCGTAATTGCTTTCCAGATAGCCAACAGGACCTGAGAGAAAGCTTCAGATATTCACTCTCTTGTATAGGTTAATCTGATCTGAGCGGGATTTCCTGACAGGCAGGTTCGGCACGTGAGATTCTGCCATTTCCAATGCTGCTCCTATACATTCTGATGAATGCTGCTGGTAATTTCTTTTAGACAGATTACCCACAGATCTTTGCGGAGACATCTACACAACTACACGCACATGCTCAATAAGTATCAGAGAAGAAGTCCAAACACATAACTGTCAATGATACTTTTGAAGTATCTCCTGATGGGACAAGGTTGACCAAACCTGATTTTCAGACATGCAGACATTCATAATAAGCTCTGAAGGTATTATACCCAACATCTCAAGAGGCTTTTGTGCATCATGTTGGTTTAGTGTCTGTCGTAGATTATTTTTTATATATTTTTTTTTGTTGTTGAATAAATGAATAGGTCTAATCGGTAGGGTAATTACAAGACAAAGACTCTTTGTAATTAGAGACTAATGACAAGCTTGCAGCCTGTTCTTGCCAAACAGCTGCTGGGAAAGGTAAAACTGAAGCCGTCCCCTGCACATGTTCCAACAGATGAAAGTAATTTAGTTGCACTTAACTGTCTATAAACAATTACCGTAAAATGCAGCAGTGTCTTTATGTATGGCTTCTGAAACATTTTCTCCTGCCTGCTGAACAATTATTAACGATCTTCATCTGCTAGGTACACTTCATGAATTTTACATTACCTCTTGTCATTATCATAACTAGACTATCAAAGATATTAGAAGCCTCCGACATTCTCTTCTTGGGGATCTTTCTTAGATCTCTTGTCAAGTATCTGAGAATTGTCTGCAATTGAATATTCCCTGGATTTTTTTCTTTTTTCCTCAAGAGCATTTGCAAATGCATAAGCATGAGGATTATTGGGGCTGTCTCCATGTTTGTATGCCTGTCTGTCTTTCCGTCTGTGGAGGCATGTTCTTTTCCTCCATTTTAATGCCATTGTCCTTGTGTAGTCACTGTCTGATTCATTGCATGCCACTTTTTCTTCCAAACAAAATGCCAGATTGGTTGCACCAAAGTAAATGTGTTTATGTCGTCCATACGTTCCGATAACAAGGCAGGAGCCTTTTTACGTTACATCTGATTTGCGCTCATCTCACTGGTTGTTTTTTTTTATTATTATTAGGTGCGGGGGGTTTTGATGGACATCTCGGATGTGGCAGAATAATTAGCGTTTCCCCACATGCTTTTCTCCATGCTCTGTTCCTCAGCACACTGATGTCTTGTGATGCCCAGAAAACGAGCGTGAATGCCGTGTTATCATTTAGAAACCGGCAGCCAGCTCTAACAGACTGTAATTATGTACTTCCAGGGACAAGATCAGTGTGCAGAACAAAGTGTGCTGGAAAACATTGCGAGGACTATTGGGTTGTTTTGTACAAAATGTCCATCACACACTTGGCATGCTTCGCCCCCCTTTCCCGCTCCCCTGGTGTCTTGTTATATTTCTTTCCGGGAAATTGATTTGCTTATTAATGGAGCAAATAATATTTGCTGATACCCTGTCAAGATGTTTACTGGGCTGCTGGCTTGCGGAATGTGTTATAAATGCTATCGCATTCAAGTGTGAGGGGGGGAAAAAAGTCTGAATATTTTGCATTTGGAAACTATGTGGCCATTATCCTACAGGCCATGGCTTTGTTGACAGATCCAGCGTTAGTGGACGGCAAATCCGTGACAGAACCATGTTAGATCTGTTGGCTTTCAGCTGAACGCTTTGGGGAGAATAAATGTGTAGAACATGAGTGAAATCACATGCAGCAAAATGTATCGTTAGGCTCATTATTCCACCTATAGCGTATGAACCTGCACTTTCATAACCTGCTGTTGTACTAATTCAAAAATAACACACACAATTCGTCATCACTGCCGCTGTGGTAATGGTTCTGCTAGACTAGCATGTTATATGCATGAAAGGTCATCGGCGAATAAAAGAAGAGCTTTGTGTTTAAGAGTGCCAATCGTAAAGATTTGAACTATTCTGGTTTCGATTTCTTTCAGAATTTCTGGTTCCTTAATGGTTTTTCACTATTCTTTCTGTGCTTTTAAGGAATAAATATTTTGGGGGAAAGTGCCGTTCCATTTAAAACCATTGTGTTTTTACATGTTACACAGACTTTACAATAGCAGTCTTTTTAGAGGCGAGATAAATCCAATTTAACCTTTACTTAAAGAAATGTAGTAACATTTCTTTCATTCATATTTATAAAATAATTTCTAAATCAATACCTACTTACTGATGTACATTCAATGGTTAGTTGTAAGCTGTATGCGTTTTTTAATCTCTAAAAAGAATCATTTGAATCTCTTCAAGAGTCATTTGTTCTGGAATCGGACTACAGTGGTTGCACTGTTTGTCATTCAGTTAAAAAAAATGAGAATCAGAATTGAACAGCACTGGTTATGTTGTCTGTTTTGTCCTGTATTTTAGTTTGGCATTTTGTACGTATGTATCAGAAAAATGCATGTGAGACAACCATCAGAACTGAACATAGTTTGGTTAAGAATCAATTTTTGGTTCCCAAAAGTGTTTGTGCTTGCAATATTCATGTTATTATTTTGTTATTATTATTGAGTGAAACTGAATTATGAAATTGCGTCAGAATCAAATGTTTTAAGACTAAGGTTAGTTTTATCGACAGATCCTTTGTATCAGATTTAAATTAGCACTCGTGTTTCAGTAGGCCTGTTTAGTTATCCCTGGGGCTTTTAATGGGAAAGACTGATGGGGCATTTTAGTCAGTAAGCACTAGTAAAAACTCAATTTGAGAACAAAGCCACTCAGATTGCAGCACTGCCCCGAGCTACTGAATTTTTGAGTGGGATAAAGCCTATTATTTTACCATATGATTCTAATTATTTACCTACCTGTAAATATGAGCGTCCATGTGAAAAGCATTGTGTTTTATTAGCTCTTATGTCAGTAAATTATGTAAGGGATGACAGCGGAGCGTGAAAAGTCTTGATTTTGAATAAACCTAATTTAATACGTTTAGGACCCTGCCACAGGTAGTCAGCGGTCCGGATGTAAAAATCTGCATCCAAGAATGAATTACCGCAATCAGATTAATGTTAGAGATTGTCATTATAATCGTTCGGTTGCATTATAGCAGGCTTCGCGTAGTAAGCGGTGAATATCATTATCTGGGCACAACAATGGAAATGCTGATGCTCGTGGCTGTTTGCTGTTGAAAATGTTGAAACAAACTGAATTTCCCCTGTTATATTTCTTCATTTTTCTGCATCTCCTACGAATTATCCAGCTTGATTCCATTTCAGTGGAAATGCATATTATAGAAAGACACAGTAATTGCAGAAGACATCAGGCACTCACTGAGAAAGTTACTATGCTGATTGCACAGGAAATGTTATTATTCCCTAAGCTTAACTGGAAGCAAGTCACTGCATCTATTAAGAATCCACCCAGCCAAAGAAACATATTAAATCCATACAAGATCCAGAGGGCCACAATTTGAATATAATTACCTAGATTGATTGATTTTTCCTCCTCCGTGATTGTGGTAAATGATATCATTCATTTGCTCAAGTGAGTGGAATAACTACAGTCTCTGACTTCACATAAGACACACTGTATATCATCAGTGTATTTTTATAGTTCAAAGGAGTAAATGCATTTTCATAATCAATAAACTTCTGCTGTTTTTGCTTTGAGCTAGGCTTTTCTGCAGAAACTCTGCCCTTCTCTCGCCTTCAGTCACCTACAGCAATAATTCCATCTGCAATTCTTCACTAATTATTGTAAGTACATGTTGCACAATCTGAGTACAGTTCAAGCATCAAAGGCTAAAACTATTATTGCCAATATTTTTCTTTTGTGCGTTTATGTGTCGTGTCACTTGTTAATGCACGACCAGATCTCTCTTTTTGTTTTATGGTCATGCACTTTCAGCATTACAAAAAATAAATATTATAAAAATATTACAAGTAGCCTATTAAATATTAAAAATATTTTATTTTGTTGAAAATAATAATAAGAATAAAAATTCTATCATTATGAACTATTCAGTAATTCTTCATGTAATTTAAGTTTTTGTACTTTTTATTAGTCAACTGTACTGAAGCAAAATCATGCATGAAAATTACAAATTTGGTTATCTGACCTATGAGAATTTGCCTTTATGGATATCATATTTAAACAGAGAGAGAGCCTCTTTAAGTAACCAACTCTCATAGACAGGAATGTTATTGATATTTTTTTTAATCAGACCATCAAAACTCTTTAGCTTATAATTTTCAGTGTTCCACCCTTACGAAAATTAACCATGGTTTTATTGTATTAACAGTGTTGTAACCATGGTTTTTGGTGAGCTATTACCAATTGTATAACCACAGTTTTACTACAAATACCATGGTTAAACTATGGTTGGTGTAGCAAAACCATGGTTATTTTGTGGTTACCATGGCTTAACTATGTTTTTTTGTTTTATTTGTAGTAAAAGCATGTTGTTTGTAAGGGCAGTGGCTAGCAGCTAGTCAATAGGCTTTTAAAATGTAGCTTTTTATAGTTAGCAGTACCAGTAATGGCTAAATGAAGTCTTGCATATAAAAAAACTAGGACATTTAGGAATAAAAAAGAAAAAGCCCAAACAAAATGGCTAGTTTGTCGTAGCTAATCTTTGACAATGAAGCTGCTTTCAGTTGTGTTTCACCACTTGTCTCGATCGGCTCACTGTTATTAGTGTGTTTGATTTATGATAAGTCCTTAAGCAATAATATCTGCTCCAGTCTCTTCCTCAGGACTTGTTGTTCTATTGATCGACAACAATCACCAGCCAAGGCAGCGCTTCGTTCCCTTGATGCTTGCTAATTAAGATTCTGGAGCATCTCCTTTGTTCTGCCTGATCTGTCCTCTCTGTGTTCTCTTGCGTCGGTTGGGTCATATGGTGTTGCAGTCGCCCATGTGGCTTTATGCACTTAAATCTCTATCTGTGTCACGAAGTAACCTTTAAGTAAAAAACAGTTTGTATGTTCCCACAGACAGCCAATAATTATCATAACCTCACAATGCGTACAGAAAGGGAGAGGGACCCTTAAGCTGTTTAACTTAAAAGCTAATGCTTCAGAAAGTACATAAAACAAATAATATGACTAAAACCACAACCCTACGAGACCTCATAATTGTCTGCTTTCATGACACCATCTATCCAGAAAATTACTCCTTAGTTCTCAAGCCTTTTGGGCAATATCACAGAGGCTATCGCAAACAAGAGTAGCTTCAGAGGCCTCCATCGGGATTGCTAAAATCATACGATTAGCCGGCCATGGGGATCTATTCCCATATAAACAATTTCAAAAGAGCAGTGCCTCATAGCAACCAGTGCTGCTCCGCGGCTGCCGCCTTTCCTGCTCCCTCAAACTCTTTGTCCTCCATTCAGACTTTTCAAGGCGATCTCTTATTTTCAACGAGATCTATAAAAGATGAAAAAACCTTTGCGTTGATCTTCCTCAGATCTGAAGAGGAATACCTGGAGCTACAGTAGTGTTCTGTGTCTATATATTGAAATGAACTGTGAGGGGTCTGGTGCATTAGACATTATTTTCTCCCACACACTTTTCCTGTAGATATGAGTAGGCTTTTTGACCCTCAACTTTGGCATGGAGAATAGAACGGCTCTATAATTAGATGCTACCGGTGTTGGAGAGTAACTAACTAGAAAAAGAACCGATACTGTTAAATTAACTAGGCTATTGTTTTCTCTGTAGCCTGACAGCAGTTCAGCTGTTTTCAAAATGTGTGTAGTTTCTCCATTAATGAGTAAGATTTTTCAACAAATAGTGGAGTAGCTTGACAAAAGGGTCTTTTTATTGTACACACAGCTTCAAATCCAAGAAAATGATTTCTATAACCAAAATGCCGTCCTAAACTGATTTTCTCTTTCATATGTAGCAAATTGGCTCATTTACAAGGATGAAATCTAGTGCCTGTATATGTATATATATATATATGTATATATATATATATATATACAGTCTATATAGATGTGTTTAAAACAAAAGTGGGAAAAGGGCAGGGGAAAAAATATGGTTGTTGTGTATATACAGTGTGTGTGTGTTGTGTGTATGTAATTATTGAAAACATTTTTTTTCTGTGTTTATTTATTTATTTTTATCACTGTTTTTACAACAATATTAAACAGCACAACTGTTTTCTTGATAATAATAAGAAATATTAGCATATTACCAGCATACCAAATTAGTATATTAGAATGATTTCTGAAGGATCATGTGACACTGAAGACTGGAATAATGGCTGTTGAAAATTCAGCTTTTCCACCACAGGAATAAATTACATTTTAAAAAATATTAAAATACAAAACAGGTATTTTAAATTGTAATAATATTTCACAATATTATTATTTTTACTGAACAAATTGATGCAGCTTTGGAGCATAAGAGAATTCCTTTAAAAAAAAAACATGCTAATCCTAAATTTATAATATAATAATATAATTACACTTTATATGCACACAATAATATTTAAATGTAAATATTTAAATTTTGTATTACAATTTAGTTTTTTTGAATATTCAGGGATATTTGAAAGTGGCTAGAGCCAGTGTGAACAGAATATCAATGGAATTAATATTCATTGTTTAATGATGCAATATGCTGTGAGCAAGTCTGAAGCCAATGACTGACTTTTTATGTGTTATTCGAACTGAATGAAGGTTCAAAAACCCACAGGAAGTCTCTTTTAGCGTGCACTCATAAAACAGAAAAAGTCCAGTCTACACTGAGGTCAGATTCACTTCTAACACATTACATTCCAAATCAGCCATGTCATTCGCCCGCTGCGTGTCGGCCCAGTGTCCTAGAGAGCCGTAACTGCGATCAGACCCCCCCCCCGCTCATATTACACAAGGCAGACCTCCATTAATCAGCCATCTTGGATACGGCCCAGCCGCGGTGTACCCTTAACACTTTTAACGTGCAGTTTGTCAGCCATATTGGTGTATCTGTTGTATGTATGCAGTAATTTCCTTGAGACATTTTGACAGCATTGTCTTTTCAATGTCTAATATGGGACTTAATATGGATACGCATGCTGAAAACAGCTGTCAGAAAACTCACTCAGGCCAGAGCACTTTGTTACAGACTGCTCATGTTCCATGGTAAGCAACTGTGCGTTCATTAGGACATCATTTTAAATGTTAACTGATATTCTGCTGTAGTCCACAACCTTCAGTAGTGAGCAATAGGCTTGAGTGTCCAAGCTTAAAGCTACTGCCTACATAGAAAACTGTCTTGTAAGGCAGCATCATAAGTTTCATGGAACATTATATGTGACCAATTTGGAACCACATGCCACTCAATACAGTTTCAGTTCAGTTTGAGGTTAGCATGTTGCTAAGCTAATGGTATGATATTCGATACACAATACTACTTACATTTATGCATTTGGCAGATGCTTTTATCCAACTTACATAGCGCACACGTATTACATATATATTATATATAGCATGGTGTGTATATCATACCATATATGGATAGATAGATAGATGCACACACTATGCTTTCCAAGCTGTTGAATAATCCATTTTTATTTAGTAATTAATTTATTTAAGTTTTTTTTATCCATTATTTTTATTTATTTAATAGCAGTTACCATCTTAGATGTATTTTTCTGTAAACTCATAGCAATACATTCATGGATTGCCTTCTCCAGCATCAATGTTTATTTAAAATACTATTTTTATATTAATTATAATTAATTAATTATTATTGATTTTATATTGTTTTCATTGATGAATTAATCCCTTTCCCCCTATTTTTCAGTTTTGAATGAAATAGAAGTTACCATATTGGATTTTTTTCATTAAGTCACTTCAGTACATTCTGTGATTAGACACAATGCTCTAGAATAATCTTTTTTTTAATAGATGTATATATTTCTGTTTATTTATTTTTAAGAATCTATTTATTAGTCTTTTTAAAATAACTTTATTCATGCATTTTTATTGATACTTTCCAGTATTGAATGAAATCGAAGTTTATGTTTTTCCCTAAGCTTGTTGCAATGCACTCTGGGATGCCTTCTCCTCAAAGCATCCAACACTTTTCTTCGAATTTGGCGGTAACGAGGTATCTTAGGAGGCAGCATAATTAAGCTGCCTACCTTTTGGAACAGCCTTATTTTCTGTGGCCCTTCAGCAGTGCGCTAGAAAGGCGGCGTGGTGCTTATGAGCTATCTGACAAACTTATTGAAAATGTGCTCTGGTGGCACGATGATAAATGAGAGGATGAAATTAAGAGGGTTTAAAGAGGTTAGCCATGCAAACAGGATTTGCCTCTAAAGTGGTTTATCAATGAGTCTTTGTATTAACACTAGATATGATAGCAAATGCTATTTTGGGTGATGAGCACTCGACTTAACAAGCGCAACTCAATTTCCGAGCAGACGATTCCCTGCCACCCGTTTTGAGTAATCTGGTCCCGGCTGCGTTATTCAAATTACAATTGAATTCATCTTTCACAGCTTCATCTAATGCAGGCGTTTCTCTAGTCAAATCATGCTTTCTTAATGTGTTCATCAATATAGTATATCTGGGCCCCGGGGGACAGAGTGTAAAAGAACTTAACAGGAGAGATCTGTTTCCATAAACGTGTAGGGGATTATGTACCTATGACATTTATTAGCTTTACTACGAGGCCGCTAAAGCGGAGAGTCTGTTATCAAGCGCGCAATAACTCATTTTATGTATCGGCATATGTAGTCGCGGAGACTGTGGTGAGAGCTAATGTTTATTATGCCCTGTGAAGATTCGCCTCTTCGTGTCGTCCCCGTGGGTTTAAAGGCATCAATATTTTCCTACTTTCCCACTTCGCTCTGCACACAATAGGCTTCAGTGTCCAAGCTTCAAAGGCCCGGACTGTCTTGCTTTGATTACAGGTTACTATTACACAAGACACTCTTTATTGGATTTAATTGGATCTTGGAAAGGTCTGATTCATTATTTACAGGTAACTGAAGGCGAAGTGATTTTGTTGTGTGCAATTGTTTGGTTTTTATTTGTTTTGTCCTCAAAAACACGGCATTTGAAAGGGAATTTCAGACATGTGCTCGCTTTTAACCCAGTCTTCATTTATCATTTAGCAAGATAATTTGACTAATGGGCATAGGTTTATGCGAGGTTACCGCTGCACAGAAAAAGCACGCACTGATTCATTGTGAAATATTATACGGTTGCGTTCAGTAGTCGCGAACTGGTCACGGTTAGACCTTGAACTTTCCACAGCTCTTAGAAATCCACCACCTCAGTGAACTGCAGCAGCTCGAGCTGGAGATTTTTTTTGCTGCTATTGATTAATGGTCAGGAACTGTAAAACATTTGGGAAATGGAGAGATGGGCTATAATCAGACTATGTTTCATTCCCTCCGGCTATTTACAGACCCAAGTGCCCTTAGCCTTAAGAAAGTTAACATTTTTACCTCTGAAGCATTTCTGAGCTCTACAGTAAGCGTGAGCTGGTGGGCACCATCAGGATGCTGGAAATCGCTGTTCCTATCTCTCATTGACTGGCCAAAGATCATCTCTTCAGTTGATTTACAGTGCATTTTTTTCATCTGACAGCACCGAATATTGTTATAGCTCCCTTTTGTCATAGAATCGTTATGTGTTTTTGTGAAATATATTGCTCTATAATACAACATAATGTTAAGGATATTTTCCAAAATTGTGTTAAGCAGCCAAAGACTGATGTGCTAGTCAATTGGTTTAGTCCAAATTGATGTGGTTGACTTGTGGCTGAGAACCCGACCTGGCGGATAATGTTGGCAGAATCGGGAATCTTGTTTTGTCTTTCATCAGCCATTTTCTCACCATACTCATAAACGTCTGAGCTGGTCAAAATGGCCAACTTACAGCAAAATGAACAGCTTGAGAAGTCAATCTCATTAGAGACCGCTTGAGACTGTCCCTTGAAATGAAATCATTTTTCTTGGAAGTGCCCCCAGCTAACTATGATTAATTGTGAGTGCTTTGGTTTGGTTTATTGCATTGTTTTATTACGAACCTTATCAATATTGCTGGGACATTAGTGGTCCAAAAAATTTTTTTAATCTTTATTTTTTCTGTTTATATTTCCACTTTTGGTTTTGTAGGATTTTACTTTACTTGACTGGCTCAATAATATTTAGCAGAATTCCATCTTCACCCATTCATTATGTGGTAACTCTTTTGTGTACTACTATGCTAATATTCTACCATGGTTTATGTATATTCAGCAAAGACTTTCCTTTCTCTTAAATATATCTTGTTGGACTGGTTTGCTTTTAATGCAAGCAGACAACAATTTAATTTAGTAAGCTTTAAAATAAGATCTAACCAGAATTTTTAAAAGGACTTTTAAGTTAAAACAACTTATTTTATTTTACTTTACAACTCTTATGTAAATGGTAGATTTAACTCAATTTGTACAATACGGCAAGGAGAATAGCCTCAGCTGTTGACAATCTCAAATACCAACCTGTTATGTTAGTCAAGAAAACAAGGTTGATTCAGATTACTCAAAAACTACACGTATCAGAAAAATAATTTCTCAAAGCCCTCTATAATAACTGGGGAGGGGTGGCCAGTGACCTCAGTAATACAATATGTGTCGAAACAGACTTTATTAGGATTATTAGGATCTATGTCTCGCAAAAATGAGTGTGGTCTGTTTCATTGACAATATTGATTTCATATTATGTGACCACACTCTCAAAGCACTATTTTGATGAAGAATTTCAGTCATAACTGTACACAAAGGACACAAACAATACTTTTCAAGTGTGTTTTTCTGAATGCCTGATTTTAAAGTTCCCCTCAGGATAGCACCGAAATGTATTCAGCCCACTTTGACCTCTTGCACTTAGAATGTAGGGTGTGAGACCGTAGCTTAGCTCAGTAGCCCTGTGGTAATCCCGTAAGAAATCCTTTGAGGCCTTGACAATCCTGCAAATACCCACAATCTAAATGTGAAATTTCACATTTGCTTCATGTCATGCGAGCGCATGCCTTGTTTGTTAAACCGTCAGTACTTAGGCCCGCTATTAATCAGATCTTCTTAGGCAAAAGATATTGTTTCAGGCACTGCCCCTCTCATTAACATTTTGTTGTAAAAAAGAAGTACAAGATGATGTTTGCATTTACATTATAATACATTTGACCCTTAGTCAGGAATTGGCATGTAATTATTTTCCCCTCGAGTGCTCTTTATTTGTCGGAGCGGAGGGATCGCTTTAGCATGGCTCACAGCGATACTACACCGTGTAAACTGCTTAGGTGGGCTGTTTGCTTTTCATTAACATTCACCCAGGATATGCTGAGGCTCCATCTGCTGAAATCTCAGTCACATTACTGAAGAGGGAAGAGAAAGAATCATGACCTTCTACAGAAACAGAACATGCACTTTATTGTTTGATGCAGGATGATGGTATTTTGTTACCGCACACAAATTTGGGTAGTAATCTCAACTAAAATGCCCCATTTTTAGGTCGCTATGCATTTTATTTCAAACTGCATGTGACATTGTACATGGATACAGCTCATGCTTTCCTATTTTTAGTTTAGTATATTAATCATTTTCATTTGATTGTCGTGTGTGCTTTACATTTTATGAGTTTCTGCTTAGCCTCTAGCTCGCATTTTTGTTACCTCGTCTAAATTGAGCCTGGTCTGTTTTTGAGAATCTAATGCTGTTTCATCTCTGGTTCACCCTTTAGCAAAGGCTCAAATGACAAGCATCTCAAATGCTGAAATGTTTAGATTTCTGTTTCGCCTGCATTGTTTTCTCATCATATTTATGGTGGTTTGATATTTTCAGACAACTGCGATTTATTTTGACAGTGTGCTTTATTGTTAACGGTTTGTCATAATAAGCATAAAATGGCTTCTCTGCAATTCTTGTGCATTTTTTTTTGTTTTGGAAAAGTCCTTTTGAAAAAGTTTTCTCTTGATGTTCTGTAAACCTGCTCTCTTCATGTTGCTGACCGTAAGGGTTAAGGAAGTCATTTTTGGCACAATACGGGTCTCCACATTGGACTTTGAATCAAATTGACAGTGACAACAGAGAAGCTGAAGGACTGGGCCATGGTTTACACAAAGCTTAGTGTGCGGTTTAGATTATACACAGCAAAAAGTCACGGTAGATTATCAAAAAAAACTGCCAGACAAACAGTTTGTCCCGTATGGACAAACACTTGGAATTAGTGGGTTTTTGAAACATAACAAGCATGCATGTTGAATTTGTCTCAACAAATAATTTTGCATACTGGTGTGGTAAATTAAATATTATGATAAAGGTTATCTTTCTTCTTATGCATTTGTAGATCTATTATTATCATAGCTTCTGCTATTGCAAGAAGTTTATGTCTGTAGTAGAACAAAGTGCTTTCAGTTTGGTTATGATCTCAGTGTCGCTCAGTATATTTCTAGTTTCTCTGGTATAGCTGTTTCAAGTATTTACTTTATTAATATTCACATTTCCATTGTTTTTGTTACAAAAAAAGTGTTAAGTATTGTTTAGTTACTTGTAGAGAATAAACAACTTTTAAAGTAACAGCAGCATCTGTTCACATCTTAAATGGCATTTACTTAATGAGTAGAGACTGTGACGCATGGTGTGAAATAAATGCAGTAAACAGTGAAATGGATTTCAAAATTTTCATCATTCAATATTGCATCGCTGCATTGCATTCACATGAGAGCGCTTAACTGGTTTTATCTCCCAATAGAGGGAGATAGACTAAGGGCATTGAAAACTCAGTTGCCTCTGATGCATCTGACTTTGATTCCCACTAGTAAGAAAAGATTTTCACTGTGTCGCCAGCCATTCAATCGTGAAGCTTATCTGAAAGCAATGGGAATGCCAGAGAGAGTTGACTCGATTGTTTGTTTATCACTCTTTGTAACCAGAAATGAAACCGGCATTGATCGCTATAGCAAAAACAGCATAACAGTGCTGGTTATCATTAATTCCAGTCAAAATATTCCTGTAATTTTCTTAAGCTTCAGAGTTATTTTCCAGAAATTTGCTCTGTTAATATCAGCAAGTATAATATTTTACAATACTCAACATGGGAAAAATTATAACTCAAAGCATTTTAACAAGAGATAAATGTTTGGTTTTATCTGATTTTCTGTCTGGAAGGGCATGATCTCAGAATCAATATATTTTAGTTATGTCTAACTGAAGGCATAATTTAATTTAAACAACAAGAGCTTTCACAAAATATATACAGCATCCCATTTAAGCCTTTTGTTGTGAAAATAGAATAAACAGGAAACACTTTCCTCTGAACAGTAAACAGAAACTGTTTTCATTGTTATGCAATGTTAGATTAGATGTAGATTTGACTTTTAATGATTTTATAAGCATTTTCTTTATCCGCCAAAACAAACAAACATTATTAAACATTAATAAACATCATTGAATATAGTGGTCTGTTATATATTTATGTATAGTTCATATGTATTTCATTTGCAGAGTGTGTATATATGTGTACATACACAAGTATTTTTTTGTTTTTACAAAGGAATTCACAGTAATTTGTTTGTAATATCTCACCTTTTCAGAAATCTTGGCCTTTCTGACCGCTTCTGAGAAGATCAGGTTTTTGAACCTTTCGAATGGTTTCTCACTTCTTACAGGTAAACCACCAAGGTACTGGAACTTGTCTCTCAAAGTGGAGACTAACAGATTTTGAATTGTAACTTTTATGCTGCAAGAGAAATGGCACCTAAAGTAGATTCTTGCTACTTGACTATTCTGTTAGATCCAGGTCCTGTAGGGTTTTAGTTTGATGCTTCAAAATACAACCGATTTAGACTGAATAAGAAAGCAATACCAGACCAAGAAAATGGCTAGCTTATTGGTTGAGATTTAATGGCTCGAAAAAACAAAAATGGCCCCAGATGGACAAATTGATGTCAGCCTGTTTCACAATCTTTAATTCTCCTTTAAGTCTTCATGGTCAAATCAATATTATGACTTAATTCACTGGTGACTTTTGAATTAAAATCGCTTTGAACAGATTTCTTTGTTTAAAGCTTGTTTCAATATTTTCAAGTTTGCATCTGTATGTGTTTTTTGATTACTTTAACTGCTTGATAGCATGATTTTCATTGATTCAGTAGAAATACCTCTGCTTTATAGTCACGTCACACAGTGACATTTTGCAGTGTACAGTCTCAAGATGTTAGCTATTGTCAATCCATTGAGTTATATAGTTCATATACCCAAACAAGCTTGTGTTTTTGTCATTACAGTGCAATGTGTATCTGCTTGAATTCAGCACAACACCTTTTCAAACGAGGAACTGTAAACATTCAAATATTTAGTTAAGTTAAGTTCTTAAGTTTCCAGGTTACTTACTTTATTAATTTTGCAGTGGAGGAGAACATTTGCAGCGGAAGAACAGATTAATGTTTTTCAGTCACTGAAGCCCAGCTCCTTGTTCATTTTGCCAATTGCTAATGAAAGAGGATGTCAAAGACTGAAGTTTGCGTATCTTAAACTTAAAAATGCAGTCGAGCTCCTGAAGACCTGATGTGGACGCTTAGAACTTTTCCAACTAGAATTCCCAACACCTCTTCTTTCTTCTTTAAAGTCTTGTTGAAAAGATTAAAAAGGTAAACATTTCCTTGCACTTACAGGGAGAGACAGTATTTGCGTAAGTTATGCATGGACATACAGTATAGTTTGGCTGATGTTGATAAGGCTTGCATGAAACTAAATGGTAGCATCTGTTAAGTTCTTGTCGTTTCAGAAGGAATGGCACACAATGGGGAATATGCTTGAATAAGCCATGATTATGCCTTTTCTAAATGATTTCATTGCCCTATGTAGAATATGATTCAGCATTTCATAAAAGGTATAATACTCTCATGAGCTGTTAGATGTTACAATAAGTGCCTCTGCCTAAAATGTACAAAATTGGGAAGTATTTTTTGAAGTTTGTTTCATTATATGCCAGTGCTACGATAAACAATGTTTTATTATAGAAACTAAAAGGTACATCAGCTTTAGTATTGTCAGCATACGACTGCAATAAACTTCTTCACTTTTAATGTGAGCAATAACCTTGATTCAATAAAAAAGTTTAGTTTGGTTTACTTTTAATTAAAAGGTTTCATAGGCTGCTTGCTTGTCTTTATTTGTGACTTGCGGCCAATATAAATACCTTTGTGTGTTTGTGCATGTTGAAAAAGAAACCATGACTTGGTGTGGGTTGATTGATGGCGGTTCTACGTTGCCAATTATTAGAGCACATAAAAGGATGCTGTTATGTTCTGCTTCATCCAGCAGACCCCAGCCAGAGGTCAGTGCCTAAATGTGCGGGTATCAGCCTCTGCCTATATCACTCCATCTTGATGTATGAGTGCTAAGCTACAAATTAAACCTGCTCCGACCTTTTAGGGGGTACTTGCTCAACAGGACGCCATTTGGACTAATTTCTCCATGTGATTTAGACAAAAAGCCACTATGTTGCCTGCAATTACTTTGTGTACACACATCTGGATTTGGGTTTCCAGATGCAACAAGCCATCCAAAAAAAGGTTTGCTAAAGACAGATGTGACTGTGATGTTAGTTTAGATGTACGGCGGGTACAGATCCATATTGCACCTCGTACATGACAAAGAGACATGATTTTGTCTGAATAGACTCACGGATCAACATCTAGTACATTTGGATGGTAAAAACGCTTGAGTTTTAGTTGATGCTCTATCATGCTAGAAAAACATTTTCATTTCATTTGAAACAAACTTTAGCTTTTCAGGTATAATATATTGTGGCTCCTCTATAAAGAGTCTTGTAGTAATCATTTTAATGAGTAGAAATGTGTTCATATAATATATGAACGTGTCTGAACCAGCCCGATCTCACGGCAATTCGTACATATTTTATGAGGTGGCTAATTCGTACGAATTTGTACGACCTCACTCGTACAAATTCATACGATTTTTGCTAAATCGTACGTATTTTATGAGTTGCCAATTCGTATGAATTTGTACGAATGACCTACACTTAACCCCGCCCCGTCACTGGGGATTAGACAAATCGTACGAGTGAGGTCGTACGAATTTGTACGAATTAGCCACCTCGTAAAATACGTACGAATTGCCGTGAGATAGCATTGGTCTGAACCAGAGCAACCTTTTTTCATAAAATTGTAGAGGGCCACAAAGTTTTACAAACTCTATTACAAATATTTATAACTTTTATTGATAGATTACTTGTACAAGATGTACATTCTTTTTTTTTTTTTTTTTTAACAACAGAAACAAAAAAACTCAATGGTGAATCATGTTTGGGCATGCTTGCATATGCAATATGATGGGATACAACAAATTCCTTGGAGCATCAAGAAAATCTCAACACAAAGTCTTATGGTTTCATCCACCATCCCTGAAATGTTTGTAAACTCAAACACGCTACATTTTAGTCAAACAAATGTACTGCAGTCACACGTTTGCGTAAAACTGTTGCAAATGTTAACATTTAAAAAATTTATAAAAATAAATGCAAAGCCATGTAAATATGTACACTTGAAATTTGACTATTTAACATTTATAAACTTTAAGATAAAATAATAAATAAAAGCACCTATGACGTCAATTAAAGAAACAGAAACATTCCTAAACAAGCGTAATGGTGAACAACGAAAACAGCCCACAATGTAGCGTTTATTGTTAGAGGTAGACCTGACCAAGATCTACTACCGTAGTTCAAAGGCAATTGATGTCTGAACTGGCAAACTGTTTCATGGTATGGTCATGGAAATAATACTGTTTTTTTTTTGTTACCTTGGTAACAAATTCTTAAGCTTATTGTATTCAATTCAGGAAACTGTAGACAGTTCTTGTTTATATGGGGAAAAAGGACTGTGGATGCAGTTGCTGAAAAATGGTTTTGGAGCTTTAAATTAAATAATTCTACCTCTATTAATGCGATCAAATTGTTGTCTTTGGCTGATTTATTGTTATGTTAAGAACCAAACATGTTTATGACCCAGGAACCTAGAGCATTTTTGTACAGTGTCAAATGAATCTTCCTTGTCTGCTTTCAGTGATATCAATATATCTTTAAATACACGTGTACAAAACTATATTTGAATACCATTGAACTTCAGGGAGTTATGGCACGTTGGAAACGAGTAAGCAAATGATCTTTTACACAGCTTTTAAGGATGTGTTTGTGGCGAAGAACTTTCAACACATCGACATCAGTGCCCAAAACCCAACAACTTAAAAATCATTGTTTAATTAGCAAACATCAACCGCTATATTACGTTTTCCATATTTACAGTATTGCACTTAACTGCACATAATTGCATTTCAGTTAAACTGATGTTTCTTAAAATGTTAAATTACAAAGTTGCAGTTACTGTTTATCCTTTTTGAAACAAACAAAAACAAGTCATTTCAATGTATTTCAGCAAAACGAAAGCCAAATTAGTTTCCCCTTTACATAAAAGTAGTATATCTTGCATTAAGGATCGTAAACCCCTTAATACAAGACCTGAAGTGCAAAAGCTAGGTTCACTTCTATTCCAGGACACATCACATAAAAAAGAAGAGAGCACAAAATATGAGAATGAAAGCTAAAGTCCATACACATGCCCAGAAGGAAATAACAGCAACGCAACATTTCCTCCCAAAACAGAAAGAATCATAAGAATCAATTCCACTAAAAACCAGGCGATTGTACCATTGATGTTATTGCTGTTTCCAGTCTTTGTCCACAGCAGAATGAACAATGAAAAACAAAAAATCAAAAATGCAAATAACAGCTTTAGATATGAATTGTAATGGAGGGTTATCATGGCAGTGATCAACATAGATGTATGTCAGTTACAATGGAGGCCAGCCCCAATAAGTCTATCCTTCAATTGAGCACGTGCACTAGGCAGCGGCACAGTGGTAGGAGGCAAATATGGCCGTCTCTTTCTTTTCACTTTGAGGTTGAGATTCCAAAGTTTCAGTGTCTCTCCGTAAAAACACAACCTCTAGCCTCACTCTGTGTCTGCCTTTTTCTTTTTTAAAAAGTCTTCTCTCCTAAACGCTGGTTTTCAGACAGACATCCAGACATTTTTGTATGGTCCTGGGGCTGTGATCTGTGCCTGGAAAGGGCTGAGCCAGTGGCCTCCAAGAAGTCCTGCCTGTTGGGCGAAAAGTAAAAGGTGATTCATTGGTATTTAATTACCTTTCTCTACAAGTGGTTTGTTTTGGCAGCTGGTTTTTTGTGACTTTTTTCTCTCTCTCTCGCTCTCATTCTCTCCCCTTATACCCCTTTTTTCTCTTTTGTTTTTATTTTGTTTTGTTTTAACTGTGAGTGTCACGGCCTTTTCACAGGCTTAGTCTTGTGTTAGAAGCAATTATCAGTTCAGAGCAGCAGAGAAGCCCATGGGGGTCAGAGTCCCAGCGCCTCGGCGTGTTTTCTTGCCTTGAGTCGCAGGTCAGCGATGCTGGAGTTCTTGCTATTGCTCTTGGCAGCCGCTACCACGGCGGCCGCAGCAGAGGCCGATTCTGCCAGCGACGCGATTGGTAATCCAAAGGGCGGGGGCGGGAACATCAGATAGGGAGCGTGGGCCGCGAGGTGTGGGTGCAGGTGATGATGGGAGTGTGTTCCGACCCCCTCCAACTGTAACTGAGCTTGGACCTGCGGGGCGAGCAAAAACAAACACGGAGTTAGTCAGCGGCCGCGGGGTCAGCTCGAGGAGCGGCGGGGATCCGGTTTCAGGCTCGGACACCCCTCCAAAGGCTTGCGCTAACTGTGTGCTTTCAGTGAAAACAGTCACTCGCTCAGTGCATCTTTTTCATCTGATCTTGAGCTGCATTATGCAATGTGCTCAGACAGCTTAATAGTCAAAGAACTTCCATCAGTTGCAAATCTCACTTCTCAGCATATTAGTTTGATCCACAGTGAATCTTTCCATACAACCGCTAAAAGCTGCAACATCATGTAATCTTAATTATATATTCAATGGCATAAATAAACAATTTCGCACCCAAAATATTCATTCTCATATATATAAATATTTATTCGCATGGTTCCTAGGGGGGGAAAGATGTAAGCAGGCAGCATAAAATATCAGGTTGCAGATTCTTAGCAATTATTTCAGTAAGATGAGGTGAAAATTAGACATCCGCTGACTTAAAAAGTGACTTATTTTTTATTTTCGTTTTTAGTATTCTTCTCATGTATCTTTCTCTGCACAGGGATCATAAATATTTCAAAGCTTTACATTTTGCAGTCCAACTAAAATACAACATCTGACAAGCTGCACAAGTTTTTGACACTGGGAAAGAATGTTTTACCAATGTTTCTTTTTTCTGTTTTCCACGTGAATACGAAACATAGGGAGATCGCTTTGAAAGGAGGATAAATAATGTCAGAACTGGTAGTCTGTTATTTTTGGAAAATAATCAGGTATGAATACAGCCTGTCTCATCTGAGCTTCTTTGCTGCTCACAATTTCTAACCACAGGCCTTCTGACTTTATGCCTGGCACTTGCATTTATTTTAATTAACTCTGTGTGAAAATACTCATAAAAATTAAAGCAGCCCCTTGCTCCAGTGTCTCCACAAATCAGTCAAATTGGACTGTGCAACCCCTCTACAGGGGCAGTCAGAACAACAGGTGGTGGACATTTGTGGTGTTCAGTATGCAGTCCTCACGCCTCGGCCCTGCCAATGCTGCTCAGTGCCAATAACCATCAGTGCGTTATTCCTCTCTTTCATAATCTCTTTTATCTGCCTTTCCCTCGCTGTGCTATTAGCTTAATTATGGCTGCTCTCTCGTCTGGCTGATGCAGACAGTTCTTCAGCACCAGATGAAATGTCTCTCGGTCCCTCTTATCTCATTCGTCTCTCATCGGGCCCCGGAGGTGAAAGGTTCGAGCCCTTCGCGCGACGCACGGAGACTAGCGTCACATCAGATTGTTTGTCAAAGCCTAAACATTTCTCGGCCGCTACTTTTAGGTGGTTAATATGGCGGAGCGAGACGTTTATTTAGTCGACTGAACTGCACATTTGCACATCACAAGAAACACAATAAAGAGGAATAAAAATCAGCTTCGTTATTCCTAGCTTACCTGTTGAAATGGCATTCTGAGTGCGCCCATATTCACGTAAGGAGCGACCCTGCACGCGTCCAGGTGACTCGCGGTGCCCAAAATAACACCTAGAATAGAAAAAAATAATAAATTAGCAAAGTTAGTCATAATTATTTTTTTATGTAGGCCTAGATGATTTGACCATTTACATCAAAATTAAAATGTAGCTGCTGGCTCACGAGCACCCAATTCTACTTTGCTTTGGGTCATGTCCCGTTATACATTAATCTAGAAATGCATAAAATAAGAAAATATAATAACACAAAAAGTTTGG
Source organism: Schizothorax lantsangensis (assembly GCA_027422415.1). Lineage (NCBI taxonomy): Eukaryota > Metazoa > Chordata > Actinopteri > Cypriniformes > Cyprinidae > Schizothorax > Schizothorax lantsangensis. Next base: position 26,044,999 of record CM049848.1, on the reverse strand, counting down.
AAAATTAGGTTATTTATTGAATTCATATTTTTTACCTTTGTGCATTTGATTTTCTTGTTTTCGGCATTTCGCTCTTCTGTTCTGAAACCATACCTAAAAACAGAGAGGAAAAAAAAGGTTATTCTTTATTGTGTTCACCACCATTTACTACTTTTTTATATTACAAATTAAATTACAGAAATGTGCAAATTAGTTATATTTCATTTGTCCATGCAACCGACATTACAGAAAAACAGCGCCGATTTCTGTTGTCTCTGTTAATCGGTCTAGATTATTATTTAATTTCAATTGGAAAAGCAAATTCTGTTATTCATTGTTCGACAAATCTTCTTCATAATTAATATTACAATTTTCATCTACACCAATGAATTCTGTGTGTATTCTTTGGCTGTGTCTACATTTAATAGGCTACAGTTTAGTTTTCTTATTTTCTTTCTTTATATGAAATAACGTAGGCCTACAAGCTCTTGTCAAAGCACCATATGTAAACTAACTGACAATTTTACATCTCTGAAATTGAGGCCTATTATTTTTTTAATAGTAGCCTATCTTTTTTCAATAAAATCAATTTGCTGCATCACATAGGTGTTTGAAAATGTGGGAAATATTAATTATGAACAGTGTAAATTTACACCATGCCTACAGTTTCCCATCATTACTCGCTTTGGTCAGTTCAGTTAAATCAGGCTATTAGCGCTGCTTTTTCAACTCGCAGACTCACTCATTAAAATTTAAAAGGAAACGTCTGTCAACCTGTTTTTTGTAAGGCAGTCGGATTTTGCATTATAGATTATTATTATTATTATTATTAGGCCTATTCAATGTGTGACTTTTCAATGAATGCATCATATTTCAATCTTTGATCGATTGTAATTATCCAGCACATGCTATGGAAAGTGAGCTACACTGGTTTCGACAGTTATTTCTTCATTAAGGACCACTCAATGATGCGGTTCACAAATACCCTAATCTGATTTCCTTTTGATTTTTATTAGAGACAGTGAATAATGACATTTAATTTAGCCTTGCACCAAAAACCGAAAGATATTAGTCGTAATTGAATTACTGCCTTCTCCTCACTGAGGTCTCATAACTTTCAATTAGATTCTTGACAGCTGGTCGGCGTGGGGCTTCTATAGAACAGTATAGTAGCAGGTCCATATCAACTAGGCTAGCTCACGTCCATTGCGTTTAACTCTGAATTTTCTGCGAAATTTGAAATGTGATACGAGTCATAAAATGCCGTTGTGATGTATCATACAGAGGCGTTTTAACGCGGTATGAATTTTTGGTTGCATCAAATCCCAGCTCTGACCTATTCTTTGCTCTCCTCTTTTAATCTGATTTCGCCTCCGCCTCTGAAACATTAAAAAATGTCGTGCTTGCAAGCTGTCACACTGGCAAACAATGTTACTTATTTTCCCATTACATTTTGTAACACGGCCTGTGTCACTGTAGGAGTTAAGACAGAATTGAATTATTCCTAATACATTTTTATAGGAACAGTATATCAAGCCAATGGCAGATATTACAAAGATAAGGTTGGAGAAAATGAGGTGAGTGACATAAGAAGGTATCCCCTGCAGCAGCGGTTCAATCTCTTCATTAATTTTAATGATGTGGTTAGATCTTTCTGCAGCACATAAGCAAGTTTTCCTTTGAATATAGCTGCTGCTGCAGGAACTAAAAGGCGATTTCATATCCACACCCACCACTGAAACTGAACCCGCATAAATCGAAAGATAACAGAAATGCTTTGTGTATGAGTGTACAGAACAACCGTCTCCAAATGTTAAACATCTCAGGCGCATGGTATGATATACAAATTTAATCTAGCCTACTTAAGCAAATGTGTAGAAGGAATGAAGGCCTAGCGATCACACTTACACTCTGTTATTTATTTGATTATTTTCCCCTTGCCAGTTCACTTCTCTATAACAAACGCATATTCATAGAGTACTTCGTAAATAGATTGCCTATTATTTCTAACTTTACAAACTGCTAACTAAAACCCTTTGGTTTTACATGTAGGCTACATTAAGTTATCAGCGTGATAAATTCCTCATATGAGCATAAACACCACAGCAGCGCCTGAGACTTAGTATTTTGCTAATATTAAATGTAAAAGCAATAAACATTATGAATAATCTCCGTGGACATTATTTTTCTCAATTAGCCTATATGCTACGCTGATAGAGCAAGGTTTGTTACTGTTGTATTCTCATACACACACACACACACACACGGGCCTGCTTTAAACTATTTCGAGAACATGTAGTCTACATAAAGCAATGAAAAAATAAGTGACACAGAACCCTCGATTGTCATCCAGCTTATTTGCATTTCCACTAATGCATTCGAGATGCATTCGTTTAAAAATGAATCTGTTTTTAAATTAATAATATTTGAATATAGTCATATTTAATATTTGCCTGTTTTATCTGTTCTAAAATTGTTTTTAGAATGTGCACGTTTTTTTCTTCGTAATATAATTTAAAAAAAGAATCCATGGAGTGTATGGAGGAATGGGCTCTTACCTGCACGCGGGCCTCTGACAGCCCCAGCCTCTGACTCAACTCCTCCCGCATGAAGGCGTCTGGGTAATGCGTCTCATCAAATAAGCGCTCCAGTTCATTCAGCTGCTCTAAGGTAAAATTTGTCCTGCTCCGTCTCTGCTTCAGTTTACTCTGTGCGTCCTCGTCCTCTGATTTCACATCCTCCCTCTTGTCTTTGCAGTCATAAATTCCTGTGAAAATACAACAAAAACACATCAACAAAGTAGCCTACTTCTTTTAAAGCGATCATTTATTACACAAGTGTTTAAAAGACTGGAGATGGCGGCCCAGAAGTAAAACGAATCGGGAACTAAATCAATCTAATTATAGGCTACGACATGTCAACAGAGAACACTTTTTAAAAATTTAGATGAAAAATGAAATCAATTTTGTTAGGTGAAATCCAAGATGAATAGCAAGAAATTGCAGCTGCTTTGAAACATGCATTGTCGCTTTACAAATAAAAGTGACTTTAAACACAACACGTAAATATTCTCGATTTTTTTATATGTATAATTAGGCATATTCGTATAATTAAGGGACTTGGATAAAGAGGTTATTATGTAGTTCTAAAATTACATTATAAGATAGCCTATTAGGAAACAGAAGTTTGCAATGAGCTAATGCAGGTCTGCACTTTTAAAAAATATATTTATATTTATATAGAACTGAGTCTTCATTCCACAGCAGTAAACTGTGTTATTTGCAAGTTTTGGAAATCAAATGTAAACTTACAAACTTTGTCTTACTGCAATCTTTTTCTTTATAAATTCTGTGAAGTGGTCTTTGTTTTGGTTTTAATGCAGGCCCATATTATCAATGTAATTTGTAATGCAATGCAATGTAAATTAATTATTATTAATAATATTATTATGATTGCTATTATTATTTATTGAGGTGTTGTATTCCAAAACAATCTGTCATGGGCCTGCCATGAATGTCGTTAAACGTCTTTGTTCACAGTTTCAAAAGCGAGCCCGTTTTATATTAAATCTCACTTTTAAAATGTTATCACCATATGGTTCTGTTTCAAATGACAGCTTTTTTACTCTTTATTTACACAAGTGTTGTACGTAAAGAGAAATTAAGCGTCTTTACTCGTTTCCTGGCAATTTAATGAGCGCTCAGGAATAAATTGATAGATCGTCCTTTCAAATGTGACAAGGGCCTATTGTTTTGACTGTAATTCCTCAAATGTTAGTACATACTTCTTTTTTTTATACATTTATTGTGATTATTTTACTTAAAATTGCCGTATTTCTGTTCTTTTACAAAATAAAACAGTTCTCTACACGGCATACACTACGAACAAGTGCCCATTGCATCAGCTGAATACAGCTTGAATTTCTCTACTCGCATGCTAGTTAGCCTCTCAAGACGATCGAAATCTCTCTTATGAAAATGACCTCAATGTACAGTTACTCAGATTTTATAGATATTTCATCTAATCGCAAACGCGTCTGCAGCGAGAAACATTATCACACTTTGCGTAAGTGTAACTCACCGTCAGTAGCCCGTGTCACGTTAAACTCCTTCAATTTCTCCTTATCCAGCTCTACGTGCTCCTTGTAAAGGTGTACCGGACAATGGTTGTTGTTGGTTTCTGTAATCTCCTGAAGGTTGGTCTCCGAGTTTCCCAGCTCTCTGGCTCGGGCTAAACCACTCTCCAAAACTTCCTTGTACGTGATGCTCTCTTTGCTGGTCTCCTTGCTTTTCTGATCGAAGGATTTCGACACGAACGCCGTGAGTTCTTCCATGGCTGATTACAGAAATCCACTTTAAAATGTATCTAACGCGAATGTTTTTGTCTGCTCAACAGTGAATTCGGCGATGTGTTTGCGTGTAGGAGGTTTAGATCACTCCTGCTGTTATGTCTGTGTTTTTCAGATCACACTATTTATACACGGCCACCTCAGCCCGGCCCCCATCGCCATCATGTCTGGAGTCATCACAGGCGCTTCTGAATTCAACTTTCAGCGGCTTTTCCTCAAATCAATGCTGCGCTGGATGGAGTCCCCTTCATTTAATTATAATTAATTAGGATTCCTACGGTGCTGTGTGGTCAATTGGAAATGGGAACCGTGTTTTAATTAATTCTGTGATAATTTCGCTGACGCAATTAGAGGATATGAATATTGCAGCATGGCATTATCAGTTCATTCTGTATATTGACGTTAACATGGACGGAGGCTATCGAGAATCTGATGATCTAGGTTAGAGAAACCAGTCGAGCGAAAACAGACGGTGGTAACTTGAACGGGATCGTCCAATTTGTGGACAACTTTTCGATGTTTTCATCGCCAGACATTATTTTGAGTGTTTTATTTAGCTAGTTTGTCGGTCATTAATCGTGAATATAAGTAGCCTAAATAAAGTATTTTCTTCCAAGTAATTTATTGCACGTTTTTATATTTTAATATTAATTTATTATATTCTTATATACAATTTTACATGGCATGAGTACATTATATTATGATAATATTATTTTTAATATTTTAATACAATATTAAAAATAATATTAATCATAATATTTGAAGATATTACTGATATTGATATGACATCGTGAAGCACCTTTATTTTTAAGAGTGTAGCTTAATTGGGCGCTTTCTTACAGTTAAATTCAGTTGGCTATAATTGTGTTCCACATGTGCTTTTATTTTATTAGAAAAAGTGCTTTTATTCAGCAATTTAAAAACATTCAGTAAACATTCAAATAGATATAAAACATTCAAAACGTGTATATATATATATACACACCCATGAATAAAGATAAGAAAACATTTGGTGTGATTGTAGTACAAATTGACCAGGCGCCTTTGCAATAATTGTTTCAGTTTAATTGTATTGCTTATGTCGCAATTGCACGACGCAAGTCATTTTACTGTACCTCTGATCATCATAATATAGGTATTGTATGTAAAAATATGCAAGGCGTGTATTTATCTTAAATTAATATTTAGTCTATTTAAAACGGGGTACTAAAATGCTCTAAACATTTTAAGAATTGTTATTTTTTACATACAAAGTGTAAGATAAAATCGATAAATCCATCAGTGACATAATCATGAGCATTTATTTCTAGTGTGGTTATATTAAAAATGCATAAGACTGTGGTGCTATGATATTATCGCATGCACGGATCAGTGCAGGGCGAGAATAAAAAGGGCAGAATCAAAAGGATGTTATGATCCCCTGTGAATATTGAGCACCGTGGTGTGAAATCGCTCATGTAAACCTCACAGATGACGTGTTTGATAGCGCTTTATTTATTAAATCCATCCTCATCTAAGACTGCAGCCCCATATTTGAATATTTTTCTAACATATGACCTCGTGGTTAATTTTTTTCTCATTTCTGTTTACATTTAAAGAAATCACTATTCTTTCAAACGAGCATTAGAATGTTTGTTGTTGCTTTTTAATTACATTTTTTTTTTCTGGAAAAAAATAATTTCTATTCTCATCATTCAAACTGTGGTCACTCTTCTAAGGTCTTGTTTTTGCGCAGTAGTGTTGGCTATATTTAAGCAGTGATGCTGGATGGAAACTCGTTTGTAGGGTCGCGTCAAGAGAAGGATAAAGTGTGTCAGGTGCACCTTTGATTCCGAGAGATTCCAAGAGTAAGCTGAAACACCGCTGCTTATGAAGTTGGATTACTTCTTTCTCAGTTGTTTTTATTATAGCTTAGAGCAGACGGGTAGGCCTTAACAGTTTCACCGTTTCTGCTGTGATACCTTCTAGCAGGCCTTTAAAAAATGTAGCTCACTTTAACGGATTTTAGGACTTCAAAGTGGCTGGTGCAGATGTTTTAAAATTAGTTAGGTATTACACCACCTATCCAAGTGTGGTTCACAATCAACAGCAGCCTCCAGGGGATCGATACATATACGTGAGTAAATCGACAAGTCAGGATGTACTCTGCCTCACTAGTGTCGCTGAAGTTTAGTAGCAATTCTTAAAGGCGCAGGAATTTTATTTAATCTCTCTCTCTCTCTCTCTCTCTCTCTCTCTCTCTCTCTCTCTCTCTCTCTCTCTCTCTCTCTCTCTCTCTCTCTCTCTCTCTCTCTCTCTCTCTCTCTCTCTCAGAATTGAACTATTCGATCGGGGAACGTAGGCTGCTTCGTGGATTTGGTGCTGCTTGTGTTTGGGTGAAGTTTATTGGCCAAGCAAGAATGAACTTACAAGCTTTTTGTTTTGTTAACAACATTAAACACAACACAATGCAATATAAATACCCCATAACAACAGCAGAATAGACAGCGTAAACAAATAAATAGCCTAGTTACTAAAAATCACAGGGTATAGCGAATAAATTCAGTCAGTCATTATTTGATCATGTAGCTATTAGCTACTCGCTCCGTATATCTCTTCTTAAAGTTTAAATTATATATTTTTAAAATCATCTCTCTTAAGTTTTAGTAAACAATAAGTTTCTGCATAGGCATGTTTTTATAATTTCTTATCTTGTTCACATATTTTCTGGTATGACTTTAAGAGGTGAGCGGACACAATTAAATCACAATTAAGCTCTAAAGGGTTTCACTGGAAGTGACCGAATTAAGGTCGGACAGGTTGATGGATTACAGTCCATATCTGGGTTGTAAAGAAATAAATAAATCGTCAAGTGAAATGTCGATAACAATTTTACATCTGAAGCCACGGGCGATGCGCATGAAAATGTATGACATCACTGTCTTAGTCGAAGACAAGTAACACAAATAGCCTTTTTTGGAAATAAACACAACATATATATCTCAACACATATAAATAATTATTTTTATGTCAGTTTGCGCTCTACAACAGCTCCTGTATTTTTATTTAGTCAGATTAATTTAATGTCAGAAGCAGGCAGGTGGCTGCATACTGTCACTTTAAGAAATAATTGCTCTGAATTATTTGCATCCCCTTAATCAGACTGCAGAGACAGCAGGCAGGATTCTGCTTCCAGTTATGCAAAACGTAAATGTAATTATGCCTTACTGCTTGTAATTGTGTGATGGTAAAGTTCATCCTCCTCTCCTACCTTTGATTAGCTTTTGGCACATTATTAGCAAATAAACAGCTTTATTAAGTTTGATGCCATTCGAGAGAGAGGCCCGGACCATGTGGCCCCTTAAAAGTAAAGCAAAGAGCTGTGATGTAAAATTTGTGTCTGAATTGGCAGCAGGCCATTTAATCATTCAGCCAGTGAATCAGTCCCTGCTTTCAGCTGAGCTATATGTGTGCCGTGATTCTTCAAGCAGCACTCATTCTTACGAGGGTTAGGCAGCTTGTTAATAAAGTGGAGGGGAAAGGAGACCCAAGACCTTTCTGCGGGAAGTCCAGGCTTACTCTGACAAATGCCATAACAGCATTTGAACTTGCTCATTCACTCAGATTAATCCCTTATGTTCACGAGACCAATGCGTTCTAAATTCATATTTAAAATGGTGGCTATTTGGTGTTGTTTTGAGCCGTGCTGATTACTTCAGGGTTTAAACCCCCAATTAAGTGCAATGGCCGACCCCCAGTGGCAGACAGTTTTGAGTGTTATGCACAGGCATGCATGTAGGGAAGATAATGAGGCGTAGTTAACCCTAACCGGCTTCCTCCTGTCTCTTGTTACACTTGCTGTAGTTTGCATTTAACCAAAGATAAGCAAGGTTAAAAAATGTGCATTTATATGTGTTCGTTCTCTTTCATCATTCTCTTGCACATAATCATTTATCTCTTTGTACTCAGATTCTGTGTATTTAAAATGACTGTTCATATACAAATGAGCACTAATAATACCTCAAATCTGTGACATGTAGGTCCTGAATTTAATTTCTCCGCAGTTATTTCAGTCTAGTACATTTTTTGTGTGTTTAAAACCACTGAACCGAGACATGTACAAAAATTGATTATCAACAAAATTATGGCTAAAAGCCAAAGGTCCCGAGTGTTGAAACCCTGAAGCATGAGACCACATTTTTCTCTTCCTTTTCCCTCTGCTGCTTTCTTCCCATAGGCTGATGGTATTAAATTGACTTTATCCTTGAAACATAATAATCCACAGAGTACTCTGACAAACCTACCGCCCCGAGCCCTCCACCTCTCCAATCCCACCCCGAACAAGCTCTTCCTGGCTTTTTATTCTGGATACAGCTGATTGTAGCAGCCAGGTTGAGGAGTGTGTTTTTATCGTGGTGTGCTGATAACAGAGCCAAACAATTGGCTGCATTGTTGGTCAGAGACGATGTTTTAGATTTGATTCTAACATCACCCCTGAAGCTTGTGGGGAGACGGAGCAGAGCTGAAACATGTGAGAGTTTCAATCCAGATCAGGCAACAGTATTTTGGATGAGCCGTTTAGCTCTTGCAAGGAGACCAGAAAGGAGTGAGTTAGAGTCTATTCGAGACATACTGAAGACAATATGGACAGCTGGAAGAAAACAAGTTTAGGCTGTTGACAATATTTTGATGTTATACTGACCAAACACTATAGTCTTGCAAGTAATGTGAGTATGAACTGATATCTCTGATGACATTCTGATCGATACCTTTAAAAAGTACCAGCCTCACACTTATATTCACTTTATCATATGCAGTATTTAACAGTGAGGACAGTGATTGACAATGCATAAATTGAGTAGCTTGCAGCAAAAGGTCTATGCAATTTAAATAGAAGAAAATATATTAACACTGTATGTTAACATTGAATGTAAAAATGCACTGTAAAAAAAAATAAAACAGATTATTTGAATTTTGCAAGAAAATACTTTAGTTTTTCTTCGTAATTTTTTTATCTTTAATTCAATGTTCTTTGCCATTCCCTTGTATTTGTGAAATTTGTTTCTACACCAATTTTTTTACTCTGCAGTCAGTATATCTGACTCTCCGATCTTCAAGCGACTGTAATGAGACGTGTTTGTTAAACCACGATCTACATGGCTACAACCGTGTTGTATCTGTCGGAGGTCAAGCGTGCATGTAGCTTGCCAGCCGAGATGTGACGAGGGAATTTGAGTAAGAGGATCTTTCCTGATCATATCAGAGTTAATAGCTTGGGACCCATGGGAAATAAAATGCCTCAGCACAATAAGCTCAAATCAATACTATGAAAAAGAATTTATGAAAGATGCACAATGTGGCATTTCATCCTCCCATTCACAGATAAGCACCATGCTGACTGTCATCTGAGAAAGCTCAGATGTTTGTGGAAGTCTGGAGATGTTGGGAAGATCATTCTGATGGGGAACGAAAGCTGTCTCTGCTGCTGGTGTGCTGGTGGTCCCATCAGGCTTCTTAACTAGCTTAATCAGCAAGACTGCCTTGGTAAAGAATCTTCACCTTTCAAGTTCTGCTGCTAAACAAAATCTTTGCCATTCAAGTTCTCCTGCTAAACAGCATGGTTATAATGGTTAGAGTAGCACCCAACCAGAACTAATTGTTCAAAATCAGCTGGCCCAAACTCTGTAATGCAAAACAATTTCCAAGCCTAAGATGCTAAAACCAGGGTTGTGGACTTGAGGTCTGCAGTTTGTCTAAGAAACAACCTCTTATTTTATCTTTTGTTGGTTCTTTTGATCCTCTTGAGGTAAAATTATTAATTTAATGTATATTTCTTTCTCTTGTCTGACAGTACAGTGGCATGATAAATTCAGGACATGGCAAAGAATATAAAGGTAGGGCAGTTTCTTAAATCTTAAAATGTGATCTGTGCATATGTTTAAGTAAAAAAGAGCTTGTAATTGAAATGAAAATGTCATAACTTGATCTGATTTCAATTATTTAGTCTGCTTAAAATCCACTCCGTTTTACAATCCACTGCAAGCTCTCATTCAGGTCAGCCTCCACCCAACCAACAACTGATGGACTGAACCAGATCTCCATACATTTTATATTTTCCATTATCCATTCACTCGAATGTACATCATAATGTTGTTATACTTCTGTTACATCACAGCATTTTTTATTAATGTAAGTAGTGTTACTGAAAAAAAGTATTTTTATTTTGGGAGTCCCAAGTTCAATTGGTTAAGAGTCTAGTTGTGGGTCCCTAGTTCAAGAAATGTTGTCAACCTCAGTGCTAAAAGGCTAGACAGTCTACATTAGCTGATTCTCTAAAAGTGCTCATAGACATTCTGTACTCAACTTATTTGTACTATTTTAAATTAAACATTTTTAAAAAACAAGACATACTCCCAAGATGCATATTCCCTCTGCAAATGTTCTTAATTAGGCCGTTCTGTGTGGAGTCTATCAACTCTTCTCACAGCTACTTCTGGCAGACAAAGCAAATCACACATTTGTTCTTGTTTATGAGGTCATTCCGCCTGCAGTCTAGTTTAGAAGCTCGGCTCATTGTATGTGTTGAGAAAATAATCTATGAGGGGATCGAGGGGTGGTTGTATCTTGTGGTCAAAGCCGAAGACCTAGCATGCTCGCAGTTGCTGATAGCACACATTAATTTGCTTAATGCGGACATGTATCATTTTCATCTCGCTCAACCATCCCCCTGAAAGTAGACCGGCAGGATTTCGCTTACAGTAAATGAGCGGTTAAATGTATGCCATCCGCATTATTTTTTTCAGTCTCCGGGTCTCTAGTGTCATTCGGACATGGCCGACTCATTTAGCATGAATACAGACAAGCTTTTATGCAGCATCCTGCAGTTGATCAATCATGCAATTAAAAGCCGTTTCAAAACAGCAGCATTTTTTAATTTCATCCGGCTTTAGCTAAAGACGTGGACTGCGTCCATTTGTTGAGGGTGATTTATGCACTCATCTTAAGAAGGAGAAGTCACTGATCTGCCGGCTCATTAAGATTAATTAGTGACGGGCCTCAGAGTGGCGTGGCTGATGAAGAGGCGCTGGAAATGGCCAGCACTGCCAAGGTGAGGTGAGCGGCTCTTCAGGCTTCTCTCTCTCTCTCTCTTCGCTCTCTCTTTTCGCTTGCAGCCTGAGGGTTGTGATGGAAGGGGGGAGGGATTGAGTAAGGAAAGGGAGAAGGGAGGCGCACCATCTGTAGACAAGTCCCTTAGCAGAGTTACCAGTCACCCCCATCTGTCACACTGTGTGTCCCCCTCATCCCCCTGGGCCAAGCTATTCAACCACTAACAGAACCGGCACTGGACAAAGATCAGGAGCTCTCCAGCACACAAACACTGACCCTTTAGTAAAACAGACCTAAATGAAACATTGGCATACAGACAGGTAGAATAGACATAAAACATATTCAGGGAATAGTTCACCCAGAAATGAAAATCCTGTCATTATTTACTCATCCTCGTTTCGGTCCAAACCCGTATGTTGTTATTTTTAAAGTGGAATGGAAAAGGAGAAATTCTGAACGATTTTTCATAGTGATGTTGGTCAAGCACTCAAAAAACAAAAAACATAAACAGTCCATATAAGTTGTGCACTGTATTGCAAGTCCTGTGAATTTGTAAGCTTTATTTCAATTATATAATAATTATTATATAACAACTATAATAATACAGAAACATAATTCTTGACAACAGTTTAAGTATTAATAATAATAATATAAATAATATACTATAATAATAATAATATAAATATAATAATATACATAAAAAAAAAAAAATATATATATATACTTGTATAATAATAATAAAAATCTATTTATTTTCTTATATATCTGTGTGTGTGTGTGTGTGTGTGTGTGTGTGTGTGTGTGTGTGTGTGTGTGTGTGTGTGTAAATTTGTATAATGACATGGGTATGACATAGGTATTACAACGTGAAGGATACTTCCGGTGTCTCCGTGAGTCAAAAGTCTTTAAAAAACATACTAAATGTTTGTTTGTTTGTTTTTATCTAAAATGTACAAATTTTGCTGTAAGGGGTAGGTTTAGGTGATAGAAAATACAGTTTGTACAGTATAAAAACCATTACATCTATGGAATGTCCCCATAAAACATGGAGAGCCAACGTGTGTGTGTGTGTGTGTGTGTGTGTGTGTGACTGAGCACAAAACCAAGCTTCTGAGCCAGACCTGAACCCTATAGAAAATGAGTGAGAGAGAGAGAGCAAGAGCTGTGAATTCTGGAGAGATTCTGTTGAGGGAATGGTCTCTGATTAGGTTCTCCAAACTCTTCACATTATAGGAGAAAATCAGAGCTTTTCCTGGTCAATAATTGGGTCAATAATTGTGCCAACATGCAAAAAGTATTTCTTACACAATGTCCCAGTTTACCTAAAAATTACCCTATGTAATATATGTATTTTAATTACTTTGTCAAATGACAACGGGCCGGGCTATACCTGTTTCTGAAGTTCAGGAAAAAAAGTTACCACCTTCTTCTCTCTCTCTCTCTCTCTCTAGTATATATATATATATATGTATATATATGTGTGTTAGTATTAGAAATTGTGTGGAGCTCATTGTAACAGTAGCAACAATCAGGAAGTACCTTAGGGCAGTGTCTGTTGGAGAGGACCCGGGTTTTGATGGGCAAAATGACTGCCTCTCATCTTCAACATGTCTCCTTTTGTTCCAGCAGCCTAGCCACCCCCTGTTAGAGACCAATGAATTCAGAGTCTTCACTTTACTTCTCCACACCACAGAGATGTGGACTGGACAACCTTGTTAGGTGACAGAGGATACTACTGCCCTTCAATCAGGCCACCTGTCAGTGTGCATGCTGCTGTTTTCCTGAGGCTGTGTACATTCAAGCTGTCATATAAGGTGATTCGTTTTACATGTGCTCATAACAAAAGCTGACATCTGTGGTAAGTGGGGGAAAAAAACTAAGGTCTGTGGTCATAATCTCAGAGTGACAGCTAATAATATGCCTTAAACTTAAGCTTCACGATTGCTTGAGGAAGCGACAGGGCCAAAATAGCATTTCAAGGACTTTACAAATGTTTTTGCATGTTAGTTGGGTTAGATTATTTTATTTTATTAAAAATATGAATGCCCTCTAGTGGGTCCCAGCCCCGGTTGAGAACCACTTGCTTGAAAGTTGTCTGTTTGAATAGAAACACTCAACCAGTGAACCATTCAAAGCCATTACTGAGGGCACACTGATTCCCTTACTGAACCGCAAGGCAGTGTTCAGTTAAGTCCCATTTGAAATTGACCTGGAACTGTTAATGTATATATTTGATTTGTGAGACGAAGAGAGATGAAAGAGAGAGATGAAAAATATATATATATATATATATATATTGCTCCTAAATATTTCATTTCAGGAGCCAGTGGTTCCCAAGTAAGTTTTGTCATTTTAATAAATTGCCTCGCAATATATAAGAGCTCTCATTATAGAACATCCACTCTGTGGACTGAGCCACTGGATACAGTGTGGACACATGATCACGAATGCTATCATTTAATATTAGAAACATTAATGATCGCATGCATGGCATAAGATAGCAAGCAATACTGAGAAGAAAAAAAACGAAGCAAATGGCCCATTGCCTTTCAGCCATGCTCCTTTCAAAAGTTGTTTTCCTGAAAATTAGGCAATTGACTAATGGTGTAAAATGCTGTTAATTAGCTGTACAGAAGCCCAAACAGGCTTTTTTGCCTGTAACTAATAAGAAATCAATTAGCTAATGAATTGGTCATTAAGTGAAAAGCTAATCTTAGCCAGGGTATTTTTTAATGATTTTGCCTATGATCCTGTCTAATTGCCGTTGTCATACAGAGCTCTCAGCTTTCAGCATGGCTAATGAAGCTTCATTAGATCATAACTGGCACTCTTGGAAGATTTAGAGGCAAACCTGCTTCCCAATTATTTTTAATTGCCAGACATTCGCACAAACAAGCGCTGCACCTTGCAGAACAGGAGAGGAGATCTGGCAACGCCGGTGTCTCCTTCATTACTTCATTTGAAGCGATTAGAGCCATGTGCAGGGTCGCCGTTACACTGTTGTTTTTTTCCCCTAATCTAAAGAGCCTCATCATTTCAAACCTGTGGGTTATTGTGCTCTCCGTCACTTTGATTTGCACCCAGCAAAAAGCTGTTTCTTCCTGCTCCACAGCTGGGGCTGTGTCACTCACACAAACGTACAGACACACACACACACACACACACACACACACTGTCTAGATTTATTTCACTTGCAACAACAACAAGAGACGGTGCAGCCATGCGTCATTTAGAGAGGACAACAGCCTGTTTTTATTTATCAATAGCCTGACCAAGTTGTCAGATGCTTCTGCTCGCAATGTCTTTTTCATGATTAATAGTGAACCTTCTCTTGACATGTTTTCAGTTTGACCATGACCATAACCCTGAATAATATGAAATATATATGAAGATGACAGTATACAGATTTTAGTTGTTGTTGTTGTTGTTGTTTTTTGGGGGGGGGAAAGCCTCTTATGCACACCACAGCTGGATTTATTTGATCAAAAATACAGCAAAAACAGTAATATTGTTTAACAATTACATTTTAAAAGAACCATTTATATTTAAAATAAATGTAATTTATTCTTGTGTTGGCAAAATTAAATTTTAAGCAGCCATTACTCCAGTCTTCAGTATCACATGATCCTTCAGAAATCATTCTAATATGCAGATTTGGGGCATTTCTTATTATATTCAATGTTGAAAACATTTGTGCTGCTTTCAGAATTCTTTGACTAGAAAGTTCAAAAGAACACCATTTATTTGGAACAGAAACATTTTGTAACATTGGATCATTATAACGATATTTTGTAACATTATATATTGGCATCCATGCAGAATAAATGTATTAATTAGTTTTTTTTAACTGTGTGTGTGTGTGTGTTGTAGTGTGTGTGAGAGAGAGTGTGTGTGAGAGAGAAAGAGTGCATGTATATAATATGACACACACACACACACACACACACACATATATATATACAGTATATATATGCACACACAGAGGCTTTTTCTTCTTGCTACAAGCTGCTGAAGAATATCACAATCTAACATAAAAATTTGAATTTCTAAAAATTATTAAAGCATTTTTTTTGGATTTAAATCTTTATTTTATAACAGTTGGACTCTTATTCCTAGTGACTCTTTTTCAACAGATATCAAATATCAGCATTATGGTGTGTGCCAGCGTTTCCTTTACACAACAAACACGGTGTGAGCCTTGAAGTCTGATTCGTGATTCACTCTTATGAACCGGTTCTTTTTAATGAGTCAGTCAGAAAGATTCATGGAAAACCCTCAAGCACTGAAATTTAATGATGTATTATATAAAATGTATAAAAATTTGAAATGTTAAAAAGGATTAAAGCAGTGCTTGGATTTCAATCTCCTTTCTTTTATAACAGTTGGACTGTTGTGCCTCGCGCCTCTTTTTCAACACTCTTTCCTTTAAAAGCAAGGTGCTGAGTGCTTGCTATTTCAAACCGTAGACCAAACAAGGTCACAATTGTTCCACTCCAGGAGAACTGCACTACCCAGCACTCTCTGCCCACTTCTGAATTAACAAATATATATCGGGTGAGCACTAATTCGTCCCCTCCCAGCAGTCCGGCTAATATGTGTCTAGTGACATGCCAAAAAAGCATGCCTTCAAGGCACTTATTCTTGGAAAATGAGGGCAGGGGTATGTTTTAGCCAGTGTGTTGATTTATAGTGAAGCCAGCTGACTTGCCCTCACATAGAAGAAGGGCGAGAGAGAGAAAGATGGAGCGTTTTCACCGAGTGGCTCGTTTTTGATTGGGGATGAATGGAACACCAGATGTCCATCAATATTTAGTAGTAAACATCACAAACGTGCATCACAATGTGGCAGATGAATGAGTGGTGTGGCAAAGCACTGTGGGTAAAAATCTGCCAACATCTCTATGATATGCTCCAACTCTGCAGGTCTACTCAGAATGATTGACAATGTGTTTTGTAGTTAAATCATCAGGGTATGTATTGTTACGTGTTTAAAACATTTCATTTACAGCATGATTATGGATTAGGTGAGCTGTAAGCATTAATTTTATCACACAGAATAATCAAATAACGCAGAGGAAGCGCTGGTAATGAAACGATCTTACTGTGATTAGGACTTCTGGAAGGCCTCACTGGCTTAATCCAAAATGCTCTGACTTGAACAGATGATGCATCCTAATTGACCGGTGCAAACACATTTTGAAGGAAAGGTCATAAATTAAAAGTCTGTTTCATATTGCATTTTGCTCTATTTCAAACTCGATAAACTGGATTAAATCAAATTACGCCATGCATAATTTAACTTACGATTCAGGGGTGAGCATATGTTCATTCATCCGATTGAATCATTTGAAATGTACACAGTAGGGCTTTGGAGCAGCCAATATGGCAGCTGAGAGATGTGTGTGTGTGTTTGCAAGAGTGCATATGTTTGCACAAATATTAATGTCCGATAGACTGAATATGTGGCAGGAAGTATATGGGACATTTATATTAAAATTTTGCATTGATATATACACATACAAACCTATAAAAATGCTTTACCTTCCCTTACTTTATAAAAGTGTCACCACTGGCATATCTTTTCACCATTGGCAGTGGACCAACAATTTTGTATCTGCTGAATGTAAACCCAAAACTACAATTCTAGGTGTGCAGGCTGTACCAACATAAAATAAACACTTTTAACAATTTAAAATAAAATTTGATGGGATGGGTTATATATTATTGCTTCCTAATACAATGGAATTCTATCTATCTATCTATCTATCTATCTATCTATCTATCTATCTATCTATCTATCTATCTATCTATCTATCTATCTATCTATCTATCTATCTATCTATCTATCTATCTATCTATCTATCTATCGTCTGTCTGTCTGTCTGTCTCTGTCCTGTGTCTGTCTTGTGTTTCTTGTTTCCTTATATGGTTAGTTTCCTGTCCTCGTTTCATGTCATTATGAGTTAATTCGGTTCCTGTTGTCTGTCTGTTGAGTCCATGTCGGCTGGTCTACTCGTTAATCTTTCTATCGTTCTATATATTGTTCTATCTTTCTATCGTTCTATATATTGTTCTATCTTTCTATTGTTCTATCATTCTATCATTCTATCTATCTGTCAACTTACAACATTTTTATAGAATTTATCATTAATAATTAAGAATTAGTAATTATTATTAATAATGTTTATATGTATTTTTTTTTAAATTTGTCTATTTATTTATTTAATATTTACTAATTAAATTTTTATATAATTTGCTAATAAATTAAGATTATTTATTAATTTTAACAATAGTTTATTCACAGATAGATAGATAGATAGATAGATAGATAGATAGATAGATAGAATTCTATTTTATTAGGATGCAATAATATATAATCCATATAATACAGTTTTTCTCAGTCGCTTTGGTGCATTTCTCGAATCGTCCTTAAAATTTGCAAAGAAGTATGTGCATTTCTCAAAACAATTTGTACAAACAGCACCACACAATGGATTTCCTCCAAAAGCCTGTTTCTTACTCAAAATCTTTAGTTCATCTCTCAAAAGTAAGTATTTATGTCAATGAACATATCAGTGCCATCAGAATGAAAAGCCCTTGTGTCATTGTTCACAAACAAGATAGTCAAAATGCTTTGTCATGTTGTCAATATAACACTGCACTCTAGTATTACCTGATGTAAACTAATGGCAACAGTTTGGATGACAGTTACTGTACTGAAATGCAGAAGGCTGCACTTCTTATGTATGCCATAGATCCATTTCAAAAGTACAAATTTACACATTACTGTATGTGTTTGGTATATATTGATTGAAAGAGTAAATATTACTGTTTTTCCCATCATGCACTGGGGCATGAATAATTAAAATGGTTAAATTTGTCATGTTTGAGAATTATTGTTAGCTTAGATATGGTCGATCTCCCAATATTTAGCTGCACCCTTCAGCCATTGTAAGGCCATGATTGACAACATGGTCCACAATAGTGGCCCTTATTTCATCTGATATGCAGTACCTCTGTCCTTGGCCTCTTCTTCCTCTTAAAATTCTAGTGCAAATTGTTCGAAGTTTTACGAAGTAAATCTTACAAGTTTTATTTTTCAGTGTACCCTTCCACCATGTACACTCCTCTTCTTCCTCTCAGCTGTTGACCCTGATCGTTTTCTGGATGTTCATCCATTGTCAGAATTTGTAACTCTTGTGTTGTCCTCTGTCTATATATGCTTTCCAATTGAAGGTTCAGGAGATGCACCTTTGAGCTATAGAGCCTTTTTCTGTTAGTAAACATTGTGACGTTTTTCTGTGGGCGGAGCTTAGGTGGAGGTAGAAAGATTCCCCTGACTGCTTCACTAATGCTAGCTATGAAGTCTGTTAGCTTGTTTTTTTTAACAATAACTGGAGAAATTCCGATTTAACCTGCATATGTAAGGTCACTCACTGTCCGGGACCGTAATTGTTATTTGAAAATGTTAACTTTAACGGACGAAACCAGATTGGCCGACCCGCACACACTTTAACTCAAAGGACGGACGATCTGACAGAATTACCTCTGGTTGAGTCACATCTAACTTGTATAGTAAAGACAAACTCACCATGTCTATCTAGTCATGAAGTATATATGTATATATATTTCAATTTCAGCAGGCAACTATTTGTACAGCTACGTTATTATTCCAGCCACAATTAATCACAACAATGTATAAACAATTACATACGATTAAGCATATAAATCGTCAGTTTGTTGTTTTACACACATGCACACAGACATTTCATACATGACATACATGACACCAAAGCGACTGAGAAAAACTGTAATAACCCATCAAATCTTATTTTAAATTGTTAAATGTTTCTTTTATGTTAATAAAGCCTGCACACCTAGAATTGTAGTTTTGGGTTTACATTCAGTAATAATTTATAATAAATTAAAAATAAAACATTCATTACGTTTATTTCTTAATTAAAATTGCTCAAATATATATTTATTTTCTATACACTGTCAAGGCCCAGAAAAGTATGAAAGACATCGTCAAAATACTCCATCTGCCATCAGTGGATCAAATGTACGCTGTTTGCATTCAGTGGATATTCTCCAAAATGGCGCTACGGTGACGAAGAGGAGACAAATTGTTGAATAAAGTCATTATTTTTGTTTTCTTTGTGTACAAAATGTATTCTCGTAGCTTTGTAAAATTACAGTTGATCCACTGATGGCAGATGGACTATTTTGACGATGTCTTTCATAGTTTTCTGGGCCTTGACAGTGTTATTTACTTGTCAGTCAATGGGACAGTCACAAGCCTCCTGGTTTTCATCCAAAATATCTTAAATTGTGTTCCGAAGACGAACAAAGCTTTTACGTGTTTGGAACGACATGGGGGTAAGTGATTAATTTATTAATTACTTTATAATTAATTATAATTATTGATTAATTTTCATTTTGGGGTGGTGTAACCCTTTAAATTCATAAATTCTATACATTCTAACTCTATACATTAATTATAATTTACATAAGTGTTGTAAATTACATTAACTATTTAACAAAACACAACTTTTTAACAATTTATTATGAACAAGCATTAATAACTACTAATAGTATATCTGTACATTTTTGTCAACATAAGTTGTAACAAATTGTTAATTCATGACACCTAATTAATTAATTAATTTGAAAGAATGGAACCTTATTGCAAAGTGTTACCAAAGTTGTCTCTCTCTCTCTCTCTCTCTCTCTCTCTCTCTCTCTCTCTCTCTCTCTCTCTCTCTCTCTCTCTCAGTTAAGTACATCATCTTAGTCTGTTTGTCCGGCCTACTGGGGTCTGGACATCTGGGCCCAGCAAGATATACTCACACGTTCACATGCACACACTCTCACACACAAACACTGGCGGATGGAACACTTTGCCTGGAAGAGGCCAGTCCTCCCTTGCAAGTATTATGTAAATTGAATTTGTTAATTCAGTGCCCCTGTCTCAGGAAAATCTGCCACCAACACCTGCCACCGTTTCAAACGCAAGGACGCAGATTCACAATGACACGGTCTTCATTAAATAAACAAACCAGGTTCCCTATAACAGCATTTGGTGGAAGGCACCATCAATTCTTATACATTTAGATCACAGCAATTGGAAATGACACTGGGGAGCTCTATCAGCCTGTCTCCAGACACATGGGGTGAAGAAGACAGGCTGTGTGACTGTCTGCGCATGCTTTGTGCTTCTCGCCTCACATAGCTTAAGACGATGACTGACGTATTTTTCAGCCACAGTTCCACTATCAAAGAAACTCTTGTGGCCTTCTGATACATCATCTAAATTTCATAAAGACTCGGGCGATAGAGCCCCTCTACAGCACGGCACTACCGGCAGTGCACTGTCTGTTTGCCTTTAACTTCGACACCCGCTCTTTGTGCTTGTCTATCTCCTTTCTCCTCCACTTATATTGCCCTAACAGGATCAAGGCGGATCACTGACGTTCGGCATTCTGCGCAAGGAAGTCGAAAAGGTCCAGCACGCCAAGGGGGATAACAATCCTTACCAGTACAATATGAAGTTTCTTGCGGCAACTGTGATTAACGCTACATGATAAAATGCACAGACACGTCACTCTTTAAACACTGCTTTTAATTTTTGATCTGGTTATATTGTTCTTTGGATATTAAAAAGTTCTTGATGTTACATTTATAGGTTCTTCAGATCAGAGGGAAAGTGAAATCTTTTCTGAGACCAGGGAGTGTTGTAACACCGGGTGGGTGAGTTGTAGCAATATCAGTTTCGTCAATTAGACTTGAGCAACAGGGGTGGAATCTCTATATGCATACATAGAAGTTGTAAGACAATACATATAAAAGATTTTTGGGGCAGAAAACAGTTTTGAGGTCAAAAAAATCAGTTTTAATTCACAGGATCAGTGATCCTGCTCATG
Source organism: Schizothorax lantsangensis (assembly GCA_027422415.1). Lineage (NCBI taxonomy): Eukaryota > Metazoa > Chordata > Actinopteri > Cypriniformes > Cyprinidae > Schizothorax > Schizothorax lantsangensis. The sequence goes on along the minus strand of CM049848.1, from coordinate 26,023,663 downwards.
AATGCTAAATGACACATTAGTCATCCGAATCAGCAGGTTGTCGGATTTAATTTGATATAAAATATCCACACAAGCTTTTTTCAGCAAGGAGTCATTAAATTGTAATGTTACAAAAGATTTATTTTTCAAATAAATGCTGTTATTTTGAACGTTCTATTCATCAAAATCCTGAAAAAGCAGCACAAGTGTTTTCTAGATTGATCAATAAGAAAATGTTTCTTCAGCACCAGATCAGCATATTACAATGATTTCTGAACGTTAAAGTAATGGTTGCTGAAAATTCAGCTTTGCTATCCCTGGAATAAATTACATTTTAATATATACTAATCGTTAAAAATATATTTTAAATTGTATTTTTTCCAGAATATTAGTTTTTACTGTATTTTGTTATTAAATTAAAGCAGCTTTGGTTAGTATAAGAGACTTCTTTAAAAAAAAAAAAAAAAATCTTACGAACTTCAAACTTTTGAACAATACTGTATATAATGTCATAACACTCAAATGAACACACTGGACCCACAACCATACTTTATATAGACAATTGACATAATAACAAGAGTGACTTTATTTGCTGTAATAAATGGAGGTTGTATAATTATTGTTTTGAAAAGAAGTAGGTGTAACAAAATGTTATTTAGTTGTGGTTTGTTGTAGCCACAGCACCCTTTGTACTTTCCACTAATTTGTTAAATTGCGTAGCAGATAATACATAGCAGATAAGTATGGGAATATTACAGGGTATATGTCAAATCTGAGACAAATAAAAAACATTTACAGATGTTGAAAGAAAACTACTCTCCTTGGTGTCCCTTATCTTAGATGGTTTTCTGAAGAACCACAGAGCATAATAATAACCCCCCTATGGGATCAGGCTGTTAAACACACTGTTATGTACTGTTTAGACTGATAAAGAAAATGAGAAAGACTGTAAAGCTGTAGCAGATTCACACGTTTGTGAGTTGGCTTAACACCTTCAGCCAAAGCTGTGAAACTATGAGCTGAGGTTTGCTGTATGGTTTATTTATTAGCTTTGGCTGTGTCTTTAAACATGACTCTCTGGAGCAAGAGACAGCCAAGACATCCTTAATGTTTTTACCAAATGGAGCGAACAAACCTTTGAAATGGCAGGGATATTAACACTAGCTTAACAAGAACTAATGACAGACTACGGTGCTCAGAATCAGACAATTGCAGCTTATGCCGTTTTGAGGATGCGGTAACACGGCATCACAAACTCTTACTTTCAAAAGCCTCCAGTGATGTCTAGAATAATTCACAAACTCAAAAATGTTTTCTGATTTGTTTAAGCATAAGAGTTGGGAGTTGTGTAGATCATTTAAATTTTTAATTGCTCTAAAAGTTTCTTTTAAGAGTGCGGAAATCAGTAGCCCAACATGCTGTATTTATTTTATTATGAGTAATTTTTGCAAACATGCGTGCCTCTGACACCTCATTCTTCTAAACCCTGGTTTTTAGTCTTCAGTACTTATGAAATCTAAACACCTTCCTGCAGACGTAGCAAAGTCTTCCATTGACACATTCTTAAATGGGCAATTATGGAATTAAACTAGATGCCGTAGCTTTTAGGGTCATCAGCTCATGATACATCTGAAGGAGTCAAATTGATCTAAACTGCAACATTCTCAATCCGTCTCATAAACAGCTCAGTCCCAATAATCCACGCTGGCAAGCTCAGTTACACTAATGGAGCGGTACAGTGTGTACAGATGGTTAAATCAATCATGTGTAACTCTCATCTCATAAACATTAGACATAAACATAATGAGAGAGCTGCAGGAGAAATTGTTCTCGCTATAAAATATCTGTCCATATATCGCTGTAGTGTGCTGTTTCCAAACAGCATATTTTGATCCTTGTTTGTTTGGGCCTGGTTTGGTAGGATTCGGCAACGGGGCCTCATTTGAGCATTTTTGCTGCATTTGTTTCTGCATAAACGTACAGGAATGTCAAGACATTTGACAGGTTCAGCAACATTCATTGCAATTAAAGGTCAAATGACATGCAATCGGAACGAGCTGAACCATCAGCCGCTGTTATAATTTTGAATGGGATTTAACAGTTGCAGCACAAGTGGATGCCTCAGCATTTGAGCATTTCCATAAGCGCTCGCGGCTGTCTCGCCATTACTATTTTTAAATGCACTTGGGCTAAATGCCCTGTCACATCATTTGCGTTTTTGCCAAATGCTGCAGCCATTTCCTAAAGGCCATATACTAAAACAAATGCCCATTACCATGAAGTCTGCCTCAATGAGCGAAACTTTGAGTCCTAGACTGAGATCATTGACAGCTTGATGTGAAGAAGGTCAATTGGAATAACAGGTTTGTGCTTTATTACGAATGTAGCGCCTGTGTTTTGCTTTGAAAGCGGGAGTAGGGAACATTGTGTCTGAGAAGTCAGGTAGCAACCATCCGTGCTCGGTAATGAGAAGGATATGCCGAGCCACACATGGCCCAAACCTGTGATTAAGATTAATCTTTTCTGAATATTTTTAACCGGCCGCACAAGCGCGCTGGGCTGACCTGGAGGCAGAAGGGCCAGGATATGTTTTGTATTAAGTTGCAATTAGAGGGTCATTTTGTTGTATCAATATGTCTGGGTATGCAGACATATGGCTGTAACTGAATTAAGGTATTGTTATAATCAGGCAGAGGACTGGGAATTTTAGCTCATATAGGAATTTTGTGTTGTACTGTACACGCCTCAAGGCATGTTACACCTACCAAAGCAAAGGATTTGTATATTTATTGTTTACATAAGACATCTTCGTTGTTTCGTTGACATTTATCACTCTCCGGGGTATACAAACTTAAGTTTATTTGCAGCAATACTCTCAGCTAGTGAGAGCGATTGTCTGATTATACAGTTATTCAGTATTGTGGATTAATTATCTGATTTTTGGCCTTTTTTTAAATTATATCTAGCTCATAAACAAAAAAAACTTCAGATTGTTACAGTGAATTTAAGTACATGTTGTGTAAAATAAATGTAATGGTTTAGACAGTAGGGTCCAAAAGTCTAAGACCAACTTAAATGCTTTTATTTTGAATATAATATAATATAATATAGTATAATATAAAATATTATTAGCTATTTTATTAATGAGTGTAGAGTTTTAATGTGTAGAATTTCCTTCTCATTTTAACTTCTGAGATTTTTTTAGAACACTTTACAGTGAATTTATTGTGTAAAATACATTTCCAAAAGTCTGAGACCACAAGTGAAAATGCTTGTACTTTGCATTTTTCTAACTGAATGCAACCATTATATATTATATTATATTATTATATTATGCTATTTTTATTTGAATGTACAATCTTCAATGTTTATTTCCATTTGGACTTCATTTGAATCATTTCCAGGTTGAAGTTAGAATTTGAACTCTAATTTTTCAATGTGGTCTCAGACTTTCGGTATATATTGGTATATAAGCATATATTACGTTTAATATGCAATGCAAGTACACTTTGCTCTCTAGATATCGTGTTAAATGCGTAGGTGTTACTTCTCACAGACTTTGGATGCTCTGAAATTTCACTTTACATGATATAAGTTTCCAGCCGCTCAGCCAGTTCAGCCGTTGCCCTTTCTTAAATCACCTCATCTGTTCTCGTCTGTGGGCTGAAGAACTAATTACAGCCGAGTTTAATGTGTTGCAGTGTACGCCCCCTGCAGCCCTGCCGCCTTCATGTGAATTGGCCATGATGCATGGAGATACACACGGAGAGCAGCTGTCATCTTCTGATCCCTCTCAACACAAACACATAAACACACCCGGTTAAATATTCTTTAGCGTAATCTGGCGTGTCAGTCAGTCTCTACCTTTACAAAGGTAACATGCATTAATGTCAGTCAGAGGGAGTCCCAGAAGCAGGCCTCCCCGTAGCCACCTCACTTTTAAAGTTCCAGCCGTGCCACACGTCACAGCCAGTATGAAGATACAAACAAGATGGCAAAGCGCATCAATCCGCCACTGACTCCCTCCACTTTGATCTAATTCCACGCTTTGCTTTCTGCTGCATGAAGCTGTCAGATTAAGGGCTGTTGTGGAGCCCGCCGTGGCTGTTGAGCCTGACAGCCTGTGTGATGGATTACAGACAAAACAAAAGGGTTATCACCTTCACCGCCAACATTTCTATCCTCTTTGAGAGATCGAGGGAGGAGAATGCCTCTCTGTGTCTCTTTGTCAGATAGCATGGAGGGGAAAGGCGTGCCGCTCTGAAACTCTTCCTCCCCTCCTACGGTTTTGGGTCTACGGTGCATTAGGTCCTCTTGAGATGGACCTGCTCCTCTCAACATCCACAGCTGCTCATGATGCATGTGCTGAGAGCTGAGAGTGGTATTAACACCTGGATTTCTGCTGTGTGTGTGAGAGAGAGAGAGCTGTACCAGGTCTTTAATGAGGAAAGAGTCATAACCTGAGACTCAAGAGTGGTCAGTAGTTCAGCTCATTTCCTGTATTGGTGATGAAGTGGTCTGGGAGAGAGAGTTTTGCACCGTGTGATACTTTCCACAGTGGATAGTGAGGTGGAGAAATAATATCACTCAGAAGCGTCATCTTCATCTTCAAGTGGATTTTTCAATGCAGGATGTTTGATCATTAAATTGCATGATTATTGCCGTTTGTTTGAAAAAATGTTTGACTGTAGCTGTGGCATAAATGACCTGTTCACATGTGTAGATCTGCTCATTATAACGCAGCTGCATATTTGCTTAAAACTGAAAATTTATAAATATATATTGTCATCAATCATTACAAAAGAAGGTACATTAATAGTATGAAAATGTATTGTGGTTGCTTAAGTTGATGCAATTTTAAAAAAATAATAATAATAATAATGTGAATAGAATTTTCAAATATAAAGGTAAATGGTTAAATTTTTAAATTATATACCTTCCAAACTTAAAGTTTAGGGTCAATATTTTTTTTTACTCTTTTATTCAGCAAAGGTGCATTAAATTGACTGAAAGTGAAGAATCAAAGAATCGTTAAAAAATATCATGTTTCCACAAAAATATTAGGCAGCACAACACAACAAGAAATGTTTCTTGAGCACCAAATCAGCATTGCTTTCTGAAGGATCATGTGACACTGAAGACTGGAGTAATTTAGCTTTGCCATCACACTTTAGGAATAAATTATGTTTAAAAAATATATTATTATTAAAACAGTTATATTAAATTGCAATAATATTTCAGTTTTAACTGTATTTTTAATCAAATAAATGCATCCTTGTTACGCATAAAAGACTACTTTCAGAAATTAAAAATGTTTTTAAAACCCTAGTGTACCATTTTATTTAGTGTGTGTATGTATGTATATTACAAAATATAGGTTTGGGATAGGAATATAATTTGGAAAGTGTACCAAAGTACATCTATATTTAAATGTTTTATTTGCCACTGGTGCCCTCTCAAAATAAGGTGTCTCTGCCTACAGTAAAACCTTGTGACTCTAACATGACTACACTCCTCCAAAGCTGAAACAACTGTCTCAGATATAATCTGCTGACAGGATGTTGCATAATGCCATGTGTGAAAGGGCTAGGATCGAGCTGAGAATGATTTAGGTAAGGCAATTCTGGTGGTCTGTCTCACTTTCATGAAAGCGTTCATTAGTCTTGAGAGAGGCTTTCTTCTCCTGTCCTCCTTCAGGTGAGACATCTGTTATTTAAAAAGAGCAGCGTTTGAAGAGCAACGAGAGGGGAGGAATTGTTATTCCATATTGTTGAGCCACTGACAGAGAGAGCACAGTGTTTTAAAGTACCAGCGCTGAATGATAATGACAGAGGGAGATAATGAAGGCATTTGATGTGACACGTTCACCAGAGAGATTCAACAAAGGCAGTCAACTGCATTGACGAACCGTATTACAGGTCAGTTTACACACACACACACACACACACACACACACTCACGTTCACTAAAATCAGACAGCTACATTTGTGCAGAAAGCTGCACTTTCTAGTTATGAGAACCTTAAAATAGCATGCTGGTTTCACAGCTAGTCTCCAGTGAGCAGAAGAACAGAAAAATATAGTATTTTTATGGAATACTAGTTTACTTATGAGTATAAACTGGAGAGTATAATGACTACTATTTTTTTAAATAGAGACTTTGCATATGCAACAAAAAAACTATAGTATGCCACATTGTTGTCACATGACCTCACTATAATTCAACAAATCACTTAGCAAATAGTGTCTAGTTATTGTCTTAGTTTAAATATGATTAATTTGCATCCTATTTTTGTTTAATAATTTTTGACAGTCTGATCAAATAATCAAATTTCCAGTCAAAATCTTTGTATTTTTTCATGCAAAGCATTCTAATTGTATACTGTAGAGTTTGGCATGTTTTTCATCTGGACATTCAATTTTTGCCTACTGTGCAGTATATACAGAATATAATTAATATGATGAAGATGAATTTTGCGTGCAAGAGAAAATACATGAACAGACTTTCTCTGGAAACAACAGTGAAAAGCAACCCCCACTGGTGAAGTCGCCTGAGCAATTGAATGACAGATGTGAGGTAAATCTGGGCTGTGCTCATTCTAAGTGATGGGGAGATCACAGTGAAACAAGCCAGGTGTTGTCATTGCATATAAAAACACATTATCCAGCACTAATGCCGCAATCCTGTCTGACAGCTGCATTGCTTATAATCTGTGCATTTAAAAAACACTCCCACTTACACGCTGCATATGCATTTTTGCTTGGGATGGAAGATTTAAGGAGGTCTGGAATATGTGTAGGTGGGTCTTGTCCAGTAAATGCTGATACTGAGTAACTGAAGTAATTAAATTTGGTCATAATCAGAATTAGTCTGAAGTATTTTAATACTTGTAACACTCTCAGGAAAAAAGTACCTTACTTACTCCTAAAGGTTGCGTACTATTACCTAAAGTGTATATATTAGTACCTTTTAAGGGTACTACCTGACTACCTATCTTTTTTTTTCTCCTGAGAGTGTAGGCAGCACAGTATTGGTATAGTCTAAAAATTCTGGTTCAGGGATTTTTCTAAACACTTAAATCCTAAATTTACATAAAATTTTAAGACAATTGTTTTTCTGCTTTGCAAGCACTGATATATCACACAATGCAAATCTATTTTTTCCCTATATTATATTATATTATATTATTGCATTTGTGTATATAATTAAGCACTATTACACAAGCAACAGCACTATTGTTATGAATATTCATGATTGCAAGCTCTTCAGCAGTTCAATAGACCAGTCAGAGGAGGCAATTGCAACCACCTGAGCCTCCTCAAACATATTTTTAAAATGAACATAACAAAGCTGATATTAACTTAACTCTGATAATATCATATTAACTTTGTTTTAATTGATTTACCCATTAATGTGCATAATTTGGATGTCATATGGTGCAAAATATGTATGTCTATTTCACACACTCAATGAAAGTGTGTGAGTTGTGATCACTGTGCGAATGTTAGTGGAGGCAGATTGTATAAATTATTTTATTACTAAAATGCAACGTCTTTTGCTTCCATCCAAAACATGGCAGGAAAAGGGACAAGAGAGGTCAGAAATGTTCTTATTATGGGGACATACCGACGTTTTGCAGATAAAGCATAACATCAACTTCTTGTGTGCCTAATCAACCACATTATACAGTATATCACTGAATTGCTGGAGTTGAACAGTCAATCACTGTTTAATGGTAACGCAGAAATGACTGAGAAGCATTGTAAACTGAATCCTACCTGTCACAAAATTGTTTGTGACTTCTCTTGTACATTTGGTGTAAAATTTGTGGTATTTGTTGTAAAAATAGACCAATCCAAAATGAATGTTTAATGGCAAACATGTTGTAGATTAGCTGATAGGCTGCTTCTTCATAAATGCAGTTTATTCAGGACTTAAGTCTCCTATAATAGTCGAATAACATTTTGTGGAGCTTTATTTTGGAAATAGTAACATACTGTATAGTGTCTCTCAATTTGATATAAAGGTAGAAAAGTGAAGTCATGTCATGTTATTTGCTGCAAACTGAACAATTCTGAAAAGTATATAGCTTCTTTCAGCAGCAGGTCTTGAAAGCTGTCCATGTTACAGTATGTCCCGCTGTGATCATGAAACAGGAATAATTTCTCAACTTCCCTAAGCAGGGGTCTGTGTTCACCGAGGCCTCATTGATCCACCTCTCCTCCGCCACTCTTCTCTCTCTTCTTCTTCTTCTCGCCCCTTCCCCTCTTGGCTGGCTGTGAACTCCAGCTGATTAGCACTGACGGGTCCTGGCATCTCTCCTGGGAACCAGAGCAGTCTCATGACTGCCTTTAGATAGAATGATCTAATGGGGTCACACTTTAAGTCAAGAGTCTATTAATAAGAATCAATAAATATGCCATAAGAGATGCAGAAGATGACAGCAGACACCGGAGCATTGTAATGAAGGCAGGAATGGCACGAAGCTGCAGGGTCTTGGCAAGCTAACAAAGTGCCGTGAAATGTATTCCGCATCACAAGGGTGTGCGTGCGTCCCTGTGCACATGTTCCTTTGGCCACACGTCCTATAGCACATCCTGAGTTCCTGCACCGCTCACATCTGAGCGTGTGGCGTTCCTGTGTGTCGACCCAAACTTGTCTATGAAAACTTCAAGGTCTCTACCGCATGTAGCCTATGCAGATGAGATACTTGTTAACTTGGTGTCCCTGATGGCTATTTAGGTCAGGTTTTCTAACATGTCATTAGCAGATTTATACTCACTGTTAATGTAATACATCCAATAAACTTGGAAGTTGGAAAGCTGCACTTAGAAACCCATTAAGCAGCTTGAGATCCAGAGTTTTCTTCCTGTTTTAATGTATTTCCTTTTGAAAAAGGGATACATTGATGTATTGAAGGGCTTGCCAATTATTTTAATAGCCTGTAGCCATATATATATATATATATATATATATATATATAGTCAAAAATCATGATTTCTTGCAACTGCTATAAATAGGCAGGTTGTATAGAAAGAGGAGCATTCTCATTCTAAAGAGCATTTGACTGGACAACATTTTATTTATTTTTTTACCAATTGATAAGGCGATAATACTTGTTATGGCTAATAATAAATGGCCAATAATAAAATTCAATACTACTGTAGTCAACATTTGAAGTGGATCAAAAAAGTTCATCAAAGTTGTCCTAAGACAAGAACGCACTTTGGTTTTAGGTTTTAGGACAACTTTGATGAATGGTTTTGATCCACTTCAAATGGTTGACTACTGTATTTGGTTTGAATAAATTAGGCACTAAAAACTAAAATCAGTCATTTTAAATGCTACAATTGAATTTAGGCATCACGTTATGATGTGCAGTATGAAAAATAGATATTTTAAGATTAGCTAAATATTACATGTAGCAAAGTTATTAAATTATTACTGTTCTTAAAGATTAACTGAGTATTAGATGACTAAAAAGGTAATATATCTGTAAATAGAGGGAAAATGAGCATGTACAATTAAATATCCAATGTCGACTGATACTGATCTATGATATTGTATGATGACCGATATATATTTTATATCCCTATCAACGATATGCATGTAAGAGCAGGAGTCATCAGCGGTTGTGGTCTGTTTTCCATCTAGCTAAAACACTATAGCATGGCACTCGCAATGACAAGGTCATGGGTTTGATTGCCAGGAACATGAACTGATAAAATGTATATCTTAAATGCAATGTAAGTCGCTTTGGATAAAAGCATCTGCCAAATGCGTAAATGTAGATGACCTCAAAGGTAACCGACGTGGATTAAAAGCCACAAAATGGGGTCTTTAAATAGACTTATGCTACATGATCTGTGGTTTAAGTGGATGTCAATGCTCCCTGGTGGAAACAAAAAAGAGTGAGTCTTGAAGATCATTGAATAAATGGGATGTATCATGTAGGAAATATTTCAAGCCTGGACTGTAAGTGCTAGTCAAGAGATGATGCTAATATAATGAAGACATCCTCTCAGACATACTGTTGTGTTATACTTCACTGGTTACAGAGGGTGTCTCTTAATTTGGGGTTTCAGTGGGACAGTGAAATAAATCATGCCCAGCTGATGTGTGTTTTCCCCACGCCCCAGGGAGTCTGGGTAATTGAGCATGTTCACTGCAGCAATATAAAGGCCTTTTAACAGGGTGATAAAACTATCGGTGCTGCTGTATTCTGAGCTCGGTAGGAAGTGTAGGCCTAGTCAAATGGAGCTCTTAAAATATGCGTCCAAAAATTGTATTAGAGGTTCTGTTACTGATCAAAAAATAGAGTCATACAATCAAAACAATTCAAGACATTCCTGTAAATGGGGGGAAACAGTGTGTTGCATGCTGTAAGTGCTGCTGGGAGAGACTGTGGGAGCGTGGGGTGTCCATATGTGTGTGTGAAAGACAAAGAGAGTGAGTGTGTGGACCACAGGCATGCATGCCGTGTTGAGTCAGTTGAGTTGCCATACATTGGGAATTCGGCTAGCCGGAGCATGCTCTGATGTGAAGCATATGATATTACTTAGGTAGGCATGAAAGCAATCTTTTTAATATCAGACACTTTGCTGAATGGAATGTCAGGGTCAGTGGAGGTGAGGGCCAGCCTAGCGGTAGAACAAAAAAACGATAAAATATTAATAGTCCCTGCCCATTTCTTATAATGGCCACGTTAAAGCTTGTAGTCAGTTATTACAAATGCCATATAAAAAGGTTGTGAAACTTAAATGTGTGTATAATTACTGTAGCTCCGTAGAAAAGCAGTTACAGTATACTAACCCTGTAAATGCTGATCCGTGTAAAGAGTTGGTTTTGCAATGATTGAGGTGATTTGCACACAGTGTTGTGCTGCATTCACAATTGAGAATACATTCTACATTTTAACTGATTAAACTAAATTTAATGAAAGTTACAATGACTCATTCATGTATTGAACTTTGAATGTTGGCTTGGCAAAACCTTGTTTGAAAGTTTTGAGAAAAAAAAATTAAAAGGCCAGAAATTTAAAAGTGGATGGATGTTTGAAATTTGTATTTTGCTTATATATTACTTCATACTTAATAGATTATCTTTCATGGACCAGGGTGTAAAAACATTTAATTTCCCAAAATGCATCAGCTGTGTTGAATATCTTTTGTGTGGGAAAAAATGTGGCAACAAACATTGCAGGGATACAATGAAACAGCTACATTCATATAACAGCCAATCAAATTTATGAACTTTGAATGTTGGCTTGGCAAAACCTTGTTTGAAGATTTTCAAAAAAATAAATAATTTAAAAAGCTAGAAGTGTGAAGGTTGATGGATGGATAGATAGATGGCACCTATAGAAATTTGTATGTAGCTTATGCGTTCCATCATATTTAATAAAATAACTTACGTGGATCAGGGTGGATCAGCCATGTTGAATTTTTTTCAATTGCAGAATTCATAAAATTCCTTATCCTATGATTCCAATCAAAATTCCAATTCAACTTCCTGGAGAATATGGCCAATTCAATCCATGAAAGGGAGCTAATTCTTTCATTCAGAATTCTGTGTAACACTGTTATCACAGGCAGCTTAATGTAGAACTTCTGACTCATTTGAAGTGCAAAGCATCTTAAAGGTTGACAGATGGGAAATTCGGCTTTGTGTATAATGGCCCACCTGTCTGTCATAACAATAGTGGGAAAAACAAGACAACAAACAGTGCAGGGAAACCGTAAAACAGCTACATTCACATAACAGCCATGTTAATTAACAGGCCTATCACAGGTGCTGGATAAACAGAAACAGGTTTGTATCGGGCAATGGGTAGCTATAATGTGTACATGTAATTGCGGAGCTCCAGTGCAATGTGTGCAAAAGATATGCCCTCTCCGTAGCTCTGTTGCTCTGTTCTGCTGCGCGCACTTGTACCCGTGTTCTGATGTGATGAAAATTCATGATGCGTGCATGTTAACTACATTACAGAGTCTCCCGAGTTCCTTGACATGAATAAAAAAAGGCCTCATCTTGATGCCTAATTATTTTTGGACTTGACAGCCTTGTAGCGGCCAACGCGTTGTAGGTCACAATGGTTTCATTGGTTTCCTGAAAAGATGCGCAGCGGTAAGCAAACCCATAATTGCCACCCATAATGAGGACATTCCTGGTACACGATGGCCTATAGAACCTCTAGTGTACTCATGCCTCTATGTTTTTCTAAATTCCAAAAATTTCTGTGTTGCTTTGAGACGATCAAGCCCCAGCTGTTGTTTGTTGGACGTATCCAAGGGCCATAAAGCCAGAGTTTATATATAGGGCGTTACCAAAAAAAAAAAAAAAAAAAATCCTATCAGTTTTTATTATGTCTCTCCATGCGACTGCTCTCTTAGGTTTATGATAATGACGTATAAAAATATTCTTTACCACAGAATCTTCTGAATATAAGCACACGCTATTAACCCACTTGGCAGAGCACAGATTCATGATGAAAAAGCTTCTACTGGATTACTGGTTTTAATTCTGAATGTTTTTTTTTTTACAGAGGCAGAATGCAGAGTGAAGTCTATGACGGACGCCTGTGGGCATTCAATCACAGAGGATGAGGTTTCCCAGCACAGCCAGCTCAGCAAGGCCCATGTCAGTCACATGGCTAATGACCGTTTCAGTGACGGCTTCCTATCAACGTAATAAGAAGCACCTGTTAGCGGCGGAGCCCAAACTTGGAGAAGGGTGTAATCAACCCCGGGGGACTGATTGAATCCTTCCTTCTGATGGTGGAGACGCGCTTCAGCGCAATGCCGCCTCCACCCAGGGCCACTGGAAAAGGATCTTCCCGGATTACTCGAGGATGGGCACGCCGGATGAGCCTTATTGGTTTGTGATTGTTCCACATTAACCCTCTGATTGTTCAAGAAGACATTATTAAAGGCTTCCTGAGAGAAAAATTGCAATCTTAATCATCTCTCTTTCAGCATGACGACTGTAAACGTGACGCAAGGGAAGCCTGCAGAAGTCTCCGCGGATGGCTCCTGGTCGATTAAGGCCATTGTGTGATTTCATGTCTTCCTTAGCACAATGAGCAATGAGATTAAGTTCAATTTGGACCTGCACTTGGATTTCTCCACCTCCGTCAAGGCCCGAGCCCCCGCCATGTCAGCCTGGGCCCACTGGGAAATCAGTGATCTCCAGACAGGTCACCGCTGGCCCATGTATATATTCATGGGCTTAATCTCGCATCATTTCTATGGCACGGGGAAAAGAAATGCATTCAATTTACACTCTCTCCATTCGCCTCATACAGTACACACAGGGGAGGCATCCATATGTGAGTCTAACATGCTAAGGATTCATTCGGTTAGCGCAAAACGTTTTGGGAGGCAGAATCCAGTTCGTGAAATTCAGCCTGTATGCTTTAACTCAGAGCGGAGCCTCAGTGGGAGACTGCTGGTTGGAGTGGAAGGCTTCAAGTTGTCTCCGGCAGATGCTGAGTGTGTATTAAACAGATTAATTATTAAAACATGCTTGACAGATGAAAAGTGGGACCTCGGGCTAAAGAGAGAATGTTTATTCTTCTGCCATATACTGTAGTCATTTGGCTCCCGCTCACAAGTTATTGGGCACCTTGTTGAGGATTTGAGGGCTCGGTGTCATATGTGCGACGCACAAACCGTTTGGGGCTGTCCAGACCGGCACGGCTCTGATGGAAAATATGAGGCCCTTTATGGACCTGATTTACTGATTCAAAGGGTCTGTCTGTGGGTATTGCGTCTTGACGTGTTGACAGGATACTATAGTCCTCTCAGGAGCGACGTATAGATTGTTTAAATTGTTTGCACTATAAATCTCTGTTAATGATTTACATTTATGCATTTAGTAGATACTTTTATGTGACTTACTTTGCATTTTGCATTTTTTTCATCTAGCCAAAATAGCTACAAGAAGATATTTTTAAGAAGGATGAAGAGCAGTTTATGTCCATGGATGGATAGATAGAAATATCATCTTTTGTTTAGAGCTGAAAAAGTCATACAGATTTCGAAAGACATTAAGGTGAGTAAAAGATGAGAAAATGTTCTCTTTTTTTTTGATGAACTATCCCTTTAAGATGGTAGAGTGTAGTTTTTGAATGAAATATTTTTTTGTTGCTGCTGATCTCACACACTACTGCAGGAAAATAAGCGGGAACCGGAGGGAAAACAACCTCTTTTGTTGGTCTTCATGATAAATTTTGCATGCATATTAACCAGCAGGGATGGCTGCCAACGTCCTAAACAGTGGTGATTGCAATTTCTGTTTTATAGAAAAAAAAGGGGAGATGTGTTGCAAGTGGCTCTCTCTGTTGTGTTTCAAGGCCAAACCGAGCTGCATCTGGCAGCGGGTCTGAATGCCACCTGCTCCAACAAGTCCCTAAGCCTTTCCTCCAAATCATGTGACCATGCAAATTGGGAACAAATTATTCTGTCCGAGAACGGAGCGTTTGCTGCAGCAAAAACGATCAAGAAAGGGCCCTTCTCCCATTAGACAGCGAAGACATGCGGTGGGAGCCACCGGTTACCTGGCCTCCCTGTTGACAGGGCTGTTGCTGATGGCCCCCAGCCCCCCTGGACCCTGGGGAATGGGCCTCAGATGCAGATGATCACTATTAGGAGCCGGACAGCCCTCCCCTCAGAGCGATTAGCATTCCCCTGGCGTGACCTACAGGTGTAGCCCAGATTAAGTGAATAAATTCATCGCCCTGAGGATCACTGGGCCTGACCCCTGCTGCTGGCGCCTGAATTAGAATGTGTTTGGAGCTCGCGGGCACAGCGATGATTGCAAGCTAAACATGGACGGCGGCAAAAGAGGGGGAAGGAATGATGTCGATGGCTAAGGTTTATTTGCAAAACAAACTAACTGTTTCATTAGATTTCTCACCCATCCAAGTAAGAATTGACTACATCTTTTATTTCGCCGCTGTGTTTACGTCTTTGCAGGGAAGGGGGGGATTCGAGTAATTCAGGCTCATGTTTTGTTTCCTGTAATTTAATCTGAAACTAGCTTGTTTTTCTTTCCCCATCGGACTTGCCTGTTCTGTTGACATTTTTCCTGTTATTTGTATACTGCAAAGTGGTCCATTTTTCCCCCTTCAAAACCGCTTTTCTCAGTATGTGTCAGGATGTCTTTTGAATTTACCTTCAGCTCCTGACAGACTTTAGAACGGGGCGCGTGTACACAGACGAGGGGAAGATTCCTTTGTGCCCTGAGCATTTTCGTGAAGGCAGAGCCTGGCTCAAAGGCTGTCAACACAAACACTGCTGGTTTGCTCTCAGTTGCACTCCCTGTAAAGGTTGAGCAGTTGAAACACACACGGGTTAACACCATGCTCATTATGTACTTTTTCATCTCAGTGTTGATCTTATTGAAAGAAAAATAGCCACGGAAAAGAAACCATCACAGTGTTCCCAAAGCAGTGGTATAGGTTTGATGTAGGGGAATCACAATACAACATTTCATGATTATATAACTAATATGCTAGCAAAAAAGGCTTGTGTGTGTGTGTGTGTGTGTGTGTGTGTGTGTGTGTGTGTGTGTGTGTGTGTGTGTGTGTGTGTGTGTGTGTGTGTGTGTGTGTGTGTGTGTGTGTGTGGATTTTTTTTATTTAATACTTTTATTCCACGAGGATTTTAATATTTTAAATATTAAAATATTAATATTTCTGTTCTTTTGAACTTTTTATTAATCAAACAATCCTAAAGAAAAATGTCACTGTTTCCACAAATATATTAATAAATATTCAACATTGATAATAATATCATCTAATCAGCATATTAGAATGATTTCTGAAGGATCATTTGACACTGAAGACTGGATTAATTGCTCCAATAATCTGTAATAATATTTCATAATATGATTATTACTGTATTATTGATTGACTAAATGCCACCTTGATAAACATAAGATACTTCTTATAAAACATTAAACAATCTTACTGACCCCAAACTTTTGAACCACATTTCTCACAATATACACTAATTTTCTCTTGCTCTCAAATATTAGACAATCCACATTTTGGCTCTCAACATGCAATGTTGCCTTAATAGAGACCAGAATGGACCTTAGCTATTTACCAAAAGACTTGGCCTGAATTTTCATAGCAATTTGCCAGGGCATACTTTTATTTCTGTGGTCTGTTGAATGCTGTCACTATCAATTACAGTATCCCTGTATTCATTACACCAATAATGAACCCCTTTATATAATCTTTTTCCTGCAGTGATTCATCCTCTTACATGGACAAAGTGATTGTTAGTGGAAAAATTGTGTTAGGAAACCATTTATCCCAAGTCCAGAATTGCCGTAGGGGTCGGTTGATGGAACCGAACATGGAGAAGAGATATTTAACACAGCAAATATCACTGTGAGTATGGCATACAGACGAAAGAAGAGATGAATGATACTTTTTTTTTTACCAGTTTGCACTTATTTATAATGGCAGAACTGACTCTTACTACTCTTTGCATAGATGACAGTGATTTGCCTTTGCATCTCAAAGACATCAAACCACTAACCATCTCTGGCACCCCATAGACAGTCTGTGTTTGCGGTTGTTGTTTTTAACTTGTGAGTTGATATCTGTGTGCTCTATGCAGAGCAGATGCAATGGAGGGAGAGATCTTTCAAACCGCAGCTATGCTCTCGTTGCGTTGCATCATGTAACTGCATATTTTGGTGGAGGCCCTCGGTGAGAGCAGCAATAAATGAGGGTTAACTGCTGAGTTTACCCCATCTCCTCTGCACTTTCTCTGGACACCACATGGTGACCACAATTTCAAACTGTGTTGTGTAGTCTATGAAAGGAAGTGGGTTTAATGTTTAGGTTATATTTTGTTCTGTTTTCTTCCTGAAGTGTCATATTCTATAATTCAAAAGCCAGAGAGATATCCTTAGCCAGAAGGGTTCCAATTTGTGAGTTTTTTTAATTGAATTGAATTGGCTCTGCCCCACAGGAAGTTGAAAAAGTTGATAGGAAGAGAAATTTGAGTTGTAATTCAAAGACATTCACCACAGGCAATGCATACTGGGAAATGAAGTGTTCTTCCATCCTGGTCCACAACAGTTAATTTATGAAATATGATGAAATCTATCTATCTATCTTAATTCATTTGAAATATTTTTAAAATCATTTTAAACTTTTAATTCCTTGCTTTTATTGTTGTGATTATATTTATGATTATTTTACTTCCTTTTATGTAAAGCACTTTGACGTACCATTGTGTATGAAATGTGCTATATAAATAAACCTGCCTATCTATCTGTCTATCTGTCTGTCTGTCTGTCTGTCTGTCTGTCTGTCTGTAAGGCCTATAATTCTTCATACATGGCTTTTTACATTTGTGACCATGGAGCACAAAACCAGTCATAAGGGTCAGTTTTTTGAAATTGAGATTTATACATCATCTGAAAGCCGATAAATAAGCTTTCCATTGATGTATGGTTTGTTAGGATAGGACAATATTTGGCTGAGATACAACTATTTGAATATCTGGAATCTGAGGGTGCAAAACAAATCAAAATATTGAGAAAATCACCTATAAAGTTGTCCAAATGAAGTTCTTAGCAATGCATATTACTAATCAAAAATTAAGCCTTGATATATTTACAGTAGAAAATTTACAAAATATCTTCATGGAACATGATATTTACTTAATATCCTAATGATTTTTGGCATAAAAGAAAAATCAATCATTTTGACCCATACAATGTATTGTTGGCTATTGCTACAAATATACCTGTGCAACTTGACTGGTTTCGTGGACCAGGGTCACATTTCATCTTAAAATTTGTTTGTTTTGACAAACATTGTTTTTCTAGTTATATTAATTTCTTTGAATGTTTAATTCATCTTAATTCTTCTGTACATTCATTCCATACACACATTTTAAATTCCAATTCTGCATCCCATTTGCTAACTTTAGTTTAAATTCAATTTAGATTCAGGAACTGGCATTCTCAATTCAATTTTAAATGGTGCACAACCCCAGTGGCCTGAAATAAGCATAATCTTTTAAAAAAGTTTTCTAATCATAAATTACTGAGCTTCCCATTCAAAGCCAGAATCTCCTGTTTTGCTAGAGTCAGCCAATTCTTTTTACATACTCTTATTATTAATTGCATTGAGCTTGAGAAATGAGACATTTATAGTCTCATTTAACCCATATCATTCTACATTAGCCTGTATTAAGCACCCTCTTATTCCCTGTTGGTTTTTAGGGCTCCGAACAGTAAACTTTGGGTCTTAGACTCGTCTGGTCCGCCTCTTCATATGCAGTATTAATTAAGTAATGATATAGTGGTGTGCTGGAGATTATGTCACCAGAGGTGCATTAATTTCAATAGAACGGGGTGGATTAGAGCAGGTCTTGCCTGCACGCGGAGAAACCGTTTGAGAGCTCAACTGGCCAAAGATGAACATAAGGTCCATTTGCATAAAGGTCAGACCATTTGTGTGTAGGTTTCCCATCCACATCTCACCAACCATCTCCACCAAGTTTCACATACAACTCAAATTACGCTACAAGAACAAACTGGTGGAAGATCAGATATTAAAAAGATAGAGCCTGATCGTGAGACATATTATGGACCCTTTATCTGTCTACTTCTTCAGCTCTTGTTGTTATCAAATGATACAGTTGCTCAAGCACAGCGTTTGAATCCTAAGGACCTTAGGGAGCGGATTTGTCTCTCGCAAACCCCCTTCTAACGGGGATTAAGGGGATTAGACACCAGAAAATGACCAAGCGCAAACTCCCCGAGCAGCCTGGGCCTTCCCAGCGCCCCCCGTCCAGGGATGGACCTGAGGCTGGTTTACAAAGTTGCTCTCAAAGGCCCTTCTTACCATGACAAAGGGCCCAACAATTCACCGATCCGCCAGAATGGCAGACAATGAACTTGCTGCAGTCCACCCAGCTCATTTTCATCTGAACAAATGGCATTACACTTGGCAATGACATTGTTCTAAATACGAACATGGCGCTCCTCTTTCTTCGCGGAGCTCAAGGTGTCATATTAATTATTTAAATCTGCAGAAAATTTCCAGCTCTATTCCTCCAAGGCCTTACCCAGTGCCAGAAGGTCTGGAATCTGCATTAGTTTTGTTAATTAGAGCTGAAACAAGGCTTTGATCTCAATGAAAATCAGAAAAAAGGAAAACTTCCAGAATGAATTATTTTCTTTCTAACCTATTTTTCTGCAACGATTCTTTTTCCCAAGTCTCACGCATGTTTATTCCTGCTGTGTCAAAGTTTGATTTAACTGCAGATAATGGCAGACGTAAGGTCAAGGGTTTGCGCAGTTAACCAGCTTTATAAGGTCAACGATGCATGCGATCACAATACTACTTGCACTGATTCCGCACATGGACAACAATAATTATAAAATATAAAAAATATTTTTACAGAAAAAATCATTACTTTTACTTCATTTTTAAATAATAGCAATTTTTTTTATGTACACTTGAATCTTTATGTAAATTTAAACCAATTAGTTGAGTCCATTTTTTCTCTATTGCCATCATACATGTTTTCTGAAGCGTCTACGGCCTTGTCAAGCTCTGTTTTCTCAACACCCCTTGCTCCGTTTTCTCAACACAACATACTTTGTTGACTCTCCCTCAGCGAGGGTCAGTTTAATCAACGTGCTTGCCGAAATAAGTGTTTGTCCACTCAGACAGCGTGGCCAATTTGGTCCCGCTTTATCTGCAGCTTAGATGGAGATCAAACTCCTTCATCTCCCGGTTTCCCCCTTCTGTCTTTCAAATCTCTCTGTTTATGTATACCCCCTCCCTCAGCGGTCCACGTAAAGATTTAACGATGGAAAGTGAAATAATTACGCTGGAGCGCAGCTAGCCCATGGCACCAGGGCTTGATGTTGACCCTACGAGCCCCAGAGTCAGCCCTCTCCCAAAGCTCACGCGAACAGGCGTCAATGAATACAAAGGATTGAGGGGATTAGCCCATAAGACATTTGGTAGGCATTGTTCTCTAGCCGTAAATGAGTTTCGCCAGTCGCATGCGGCACGGGCCAAAGTCGGGACATCTCGGTGAGGAATTCGTATAATTAACCCTCACTCTCTTTCTCTCAGAGAGAAAAAAAATGACAGCTTTGGCCTCTGGATCCTGAATCTTGGACATTAGCAATTGAATAGAGAGCTTTCATACTGTATATCATTTTAATCTTTCATGTTTAGATCCACCAGATGGCTTATTATTAGCAGAGCTGAGGAGAAAGAGAGACAAATGGTCTTGTCTTTTTTAGGTAGAGATCAGCAGGAAAATGGCATTCATATAGGCTGAGCATTGGATAATTGTATATGTGGCTGTTCAGAGCTGCATCCAGCCTCTGCCTATAAATCATAAAACTATTAATAACAGACAGATGCAGGTCCAAAGAAATGATGTGCCGTTTGATGGGGAACAAGACATATGGGTTAGAAATGGAAGATATATTATCGCCACATAATGTCATATATCTCATCCCAGTTTTGTGAAATATCATGTAAAAATGGCTTTACTTTTTCCCAGCGTAATCCACGTATATGAATGTGGAACACAACCATTCGTGCTAATTTGACATTAAGATTGAAAATATATATTTTAAAAAATGAACATGCATAATGAATGTATTTATGCATTTATATTTTAGTATTTAAAATGTTTTTCTTGTAAGTCATTTTTATTTATATAGATTAGGCCATCCATAATTTACCATTTTAGTATATTCAGAAGCATTTTATTAAATCAGTTTATTGCAAGATACACTGGTGGATTCTATGAGCTTTGGATCACTTGGCCAGGTTTGATAATTGAATTTTTCTAAGATCTGGTAATGACATACTTTGGCAGACGTGTAATGGTGTGATGGTATTCAGGGTGGTGTGTCTAGGGGGGTGGGGGTCTCTCCTCTGTTTTATTTCATCTCTGTGCACTTTGCATTTGGCTGTCCCACTCTCCACCTCTCTGTCGGCCCTCCAAAAGGAAACAATAAGGTTTAATCTCCTCCGCTGACAATGATGCATGGCGGGATGAAAAACACTTTTCAGGTGTTGTCATTAAAAAGCCATTTCTCCATAGCCCTGGTGAAAGAAACCCAAAGAAAGGCCCCAAAGTGTAATGCTTTAATACCCCTCAAGCTTTTCATTGGCATCTGCAGAGAACAAGCTGTCGGGATTGTCTTCTCTTTTTCAATTACCTGATCTTTTCAACTTTCTTCTAAATGAAAAACGCACCCACGGTGGAGCTGTGGTGCAGAATCCCCGTCCCTGCTCCAACTGTTCTCATTCTGTGTCTGTGTCTGTGTGTGTGTGGTGTGTGTGAGTTTCATTTAATCAAATTCTTATTGTTTATGAGCTGTTTAGCTAGTGGTTTTGAGCTGCTATAACAGTTTTGTGTTAATTCCGTACTGCTGAAGTAGATTCGTTTTGACAATAAACTTGTTTACAGGGTCCAAAATTCACACTCGTCAAGCACCAAATGCAAGTAAAAGTGGGTTTGCAAGAGGCCAGTAACTTTATTAGGAACCACAATGTTATAGGGGAGACCGTGGATGGTTGTAACATGGGGTACAGTAAGTTGGTAACACGATTTGACCAGTCAGAAACAAGATAATCCCAATCAGCACATGACTGACATCCTCCTGAAGACTCTACACTAAAAAAAAAAAATGGTTCAAAAGACCCTTTCAAAATATACACAAAAATTATATTGAAATTAATTTACACAGGTCAGGGATAAGTTGTAGATTTCAAAACAACTTTGTAATTTGTAGAAAATAAATGTGAAAAATAATATCAAAGTATGAGATACTGTAAATAGCTTAGAAAATGTTACTCCCATCCCTATTTTCCCTTGAAAGTCAAACTGTGAGAAAATAGTGTGATCCTTGCTGATGTAAGAGCTATGCATGATTTAAATCAAAAGGATACAAACCATATCCTGAAGAAAACATCTGCCGTGTACCTTGCTTGCACATGTATGCTTAATGATTAGTGATTCAGTTTATCAGAGCTGACTTTGGTCACTTTAATGTCTATTGGTATAGCTGCAGTTTTTCAAACTTACTTACATACTTATGTCACACTGAATTGTTGGAAATGCACTCCAGAGTATTGTATGAATACAAACTATGATGATGAAATATTGTGCAAAAACAAGTGGTTCTGAATGCAGCCCATAAATGGACTACAAACTCAAGAATTCGATGTAACCTGTCAAACCTTGCGAAACGTAAATTAGCTCCTGTGGGCTTCTCACTATTACTTTGTAGTCCAATTTAAATCTGCCATTGATTTCATCCTCATGCATCGCTGAAAATTAGATGATCGAATCAAGGTGAAGCCTTTTACCTCACGCTGAAAAAGAATAGATATGTATGGTTTGAATTCAAGCTGTTGAAAACGACCCACTGGAGCCCTGTGCAGTCTTGCGTGTCACTTAAGGTGAAACATAAGCCTGAATATCTCATTTAAGACGTTTGACACCTGTATCATGGTGAGTGTTTTGATCTGAGAGGGGCAGGTGGTTAAGTGCGCAAAACGTAATCCGTGCGAATGGGGCACGCGCTTTGGCAATGAGACGTCGTTTACAAGATCACAGCTCTGCAAATATTTATGTTACACGAGATGAGATTAAAGCAAGCTTCTGTGAGAGTGCATGAACTGCAGCACAGATCAGATGAAGAAATGCCTTCTTCTCTTTGAGCGCATCCATACAAGTTCTTTTATTCTACAAAAGATGCACAGCATTTTGCAAAACAAGTGTGGGTTTACACCCCTGCAGTCTTGCGCCAAAGCAGTTGCATGATGCTTTGGGGCAAACAGTGATACAGAAACCTTTTGATTTCAAAATGAAAAACAAAATGTTTATTAGTGTGTCTGTCTGTTTTTTTCCCCTCCCCTTTGTGTGTTTGTTTTGTGTGTGTGTGTGTGTATGTGTGTGTGTATGGGTGGGTTGACTGCTGCTGAAACTATACTCTCTCCGTTCCTTTCAAAGACAAGAATTTCTTTATTTTTCAAAGCCAGATGCAACCACAAGGGTGCCATGTTTTAACAACTGGTTGAAGTTCAGACTTTCAGACTGATGCACATATCGAAACGCTGATGTGGGGGCGTACAGATGCACGAGACAGATGAGAGACGTGAGGAAGAAAGTACGAGAGCATCTCTCTTCATCTCCCATCTTCCCGGAGTCTTAAACCTTATATACGACCGTTTGAGCTTATTATAGGCGTAATACTAACTAATGAACATGTGTTTTCATTTAAGCAAGCTTTGTGAGGAACACCTCGGCAAAGTAACGCCTCTGAGTGCGACATCAAACGGCAACACAAATCGCAACTGCACTACTTTCTTTGTAAAGATGCTGTTTGTGTTGGTTTAACGCCCCCGCGTTGTTGCGACTCCCCTTAATTTCCCGCCAAACAAGTCACTTTATTTATAACAGCAAAAGTCTCCAGTGGCTAATTACAGCGTGGCTCCTACAGTTAGAGGAGCTGCACCCAAAAAATGAAGTGACGTTTTGCCAGTGCCGTATTTGTATCTCGAAAAGGGCCTGTGTCAGAGTTCTGCTCGTTGCAAGTGTTTGGCCAACAAATCACTTTACACAGCTGCATGAAAGTGAGATCACACAGTGGCAAGGTTGCTTCCTACTGTGCCGTATTAAGAGGATCTGAAGAGTCTGTGAGAGCAGGGCTGGATCGTTGGCTCTGTACTGAGCTCCAGCACTTAGTAGATCATTAGTTGGAGTTTTATTGGAAAGTACACACACACACGCACACACAATGCTGCACATGCTGAAATGCTCGTTCCTGCTGAGTTTTAGGGTAGTCATGATGTCGCCCGCCAGATAGTATAGGTGCAGTTGGGCAGTAACAAACATGTAGGCTATAGGGTATATAATGAAGAAAAGGTATATGTTAGCATGGCCATTCATCGCAAAAGGAAGTATATGATTTGAAATCTGCCATTTTTGCTCATGCTGTTTTGAGACAGTCAACTGAACTCATATGGCATGTGACTAATCACTCTACAACTACAGAAGAAATAACATCATGACAATCCTGACTGGCTCGTGTCACCACAACATCATGCACAGCTCCATACTTGTCACGCTGTGACATCAGAGGAAGTCCATGTCCAAAAACTGTTACTGCACTGATACAATATCTACTATCGTATAATGAAAAATTTGTGAATTATTATTGCTTGCTAAAAAAGTTTAATTTTAATAAATAATTTTTTGAATGGCTGTCATTGGCGGTGCTCCTTGCAGCCAGTTGGCGTAATGAAAATATCTACCAGCAGGGGGTACAGAGTGTAGTAGTGTGATAGTTCACATCCCTAACAATATTTTAGCAAATATGTTTACATATTAATATGAAAACCGGTGAAGATAAATTTGCAAATCAGTTTCGAGGCAGTTCCTATTCAATAAATTGGCCAAACGGGTTGAACAAAAAGGGTGCTGGATTAAATGTTTATGTTTATAAAAATGTATGTATGTATATATATCATACTTGTATATATATCATCAAAGAATCCTGAAAAAAAAATATTAGCAGTATCAACATTGATAATAATAATAAATGTTTCTTGAGCACCAAATATTAGAACAATTTCTGAAGTATCATGTGACACTGGAGTAAGGGCTGCTGACTTCACTGGAATAAATTACATAATCAAATATTGTGAAATACATTCAAATAGAAAAGTTATTTGGAAAGGAAATGACATGACGTGTGGCAAAGTATGGTGACCCATACTCTGAATTTGTGCTCTGCATTTAACCCATCCAAGTACACACACACAGTAGTGAGTAGTGAACAAACACACACACCATGGACACACACCCGGAGCAGTGGGCAGCCATTTATACTGCCCGGGGAGCAGTTGGGGGTTCGGTGCCTTGCTCAAGGGTCTCATCTCAGTCGTGGTATTGAGGGTGGAGAGAGCGCTAGACATTCACTCCCCCCACCTACAATCCCTGCCGGACCTGAGACTCAAACCCGTGACCTTTGGGTTACAAGTCCGACTCTCTATCCATTAGGTCACGACTGCCCATGGCCTAATGGATAGAGAGTCAACTACAATTACAATTTAAAATTGTAATAAAAATAGTTTTTAATCTTTTTTTAAAGATTTAGTTTTCTGTTGGAACACTGACCATGAGGCTATAGGCTCTTTTACTGCATTTTTGATCAAACCAATGCAGCCTGGAGAGCATAAGACATTTTAAAAACAATCTTACTGACCCCAAACTTATGGTGCAACCATGGTACGGTATGGTATCAAATGGTGATACTGTTTTACTTTGACATGTCATTAAATGCATTAAATGCAAGTTTGTGATATGTCATAAGATGCACACAGCATCTGGTAGTGTAGTTTTTAATCTTTTAAAAATATATTTTGTGTTCTCATAAGCACGTATTGGCTCGGCAGTGTAACTAGCTAATTTAGATGAGCTTATTTTTCTCTAGAGTAGCTGCTAGCTTAGCTAGCTGGCCCTGTACACGAGTATGTACATGAGTGAGGCGTTTCGGAAAAAGTTAGCTCAGAGCCGGGCTATGTGCAGTATGTGTCATTAATGTGCTCCCAGGATGGCAGCCACTCCTAGTCTCCTGCTTAATGTGTGACATCACTAGCTGGCAGATTCCCACCCTGCTCAGAGTAGCCACCTGGCTGCAGAGAGGCCCAGTCATGTTCCTTCAGCCACAGCTAAACACACTTACACACACACAATCATTCCTCTGCCGCAAGAGGAGGGCAGGAAGAATTGGCAGGCCTGTCCGCCTAACGAGGAGGGGCTCTGGGATCAAACGTCTGCCCACTCTGTGTCCCGCCCCGGCTGGGCGTATGTGTCCGCGGCACCCAGACACCCTGCCAGCACAAGGCAATCCATCAGCTCCTCTTAAATTCCTTGCGTCCCGGCCCACAATCATACACCTGCCAAATTGCTCCTTGATATACCTATTTTGAGAATAGAAATATGACGGCTGAGATGTGTTTTCGCTGTCGCCGTGGTAACTGTGTCAGGGATGGTATTTAATTGGCCCGGGTTGTCCATTTCTTCTGCCTGAAAAAGACCAAACGGAATAGCTTGCGGAACCCAAAAGCTCTCCCTGCGGTGATTAAGACGCAGAGTTCGACATATGCGTGAGTTGGGTGTTTCGGGCGTCCGAGGCCCTTAGCCTAGCTCCCGCACGAGTCAAGCAGGTGCAGAAATCAGCGGCGTTAGATCAACTGACAACTGTTGCTTTCCTCCGACCCTTTTAGTCTCTGATGAAGACATTGTGTTTTCATCAGCGCCGCCATAAATATGACACACCTGCACGTGCACAGCCATCAGACGCAAATCTGCCAATCCGTCTCTGCGTTGGCCCTAAAACACCCTTTCAAAAACATCCCTGCTGTTGCGCTGAATAACAAGCAGGGTGCCGGGGCACATGGGGTTAGACCCTGCGTTTAGGTTATGTTTCTTGTGCAACAGAGCTCCTCCATAATTCAGCACTCTGCTCTCTGCCTAGCTTTCTGTTGACAGTGGCGTGATCAAGGCCCATAATCACATCTGACTTAACCGTGCAGAAAGTCCCGTTTGATAGTGCCCTGGATAGGGAGCTCACGCACAGGAAGTAGGTCAGAGTTCAGCTCCAGTGGCAGGTGTGTGATTTCCCCCTTGAGCGGGACCAGGGGATGGCAGCATGGCCCCGTGGGATCGGCGAGCGCTGAGAGCCGCGCGGGGTCAGGGGGTAGGTGGCTCAGTGATTGATTGGACGTATCAGCGGCAGGGTTATTTTCAGTGCTAATCCCTCCACTCACTACCTGCTGTGGCACCGCATGCCCGCGACTGACTTAAAACAAGTGTAGTGAGCCAGTTATGAGAGATGACATTGAGCTTAAATTAACTGCAGCTGAAGGCCTCCCTCCCAAGGCTGAAACACTATCTCTTTCCTAAAGAATGAAAAAAGGTTTAATGCATTCAAAAGCAAATGTATCCGAATGTGCCATTAGAAACATGCTGCTGTTTTTAACGTGTATGGAACTGATGCAATATTCATATAACTGTGGCACTATGGCTTTCCATTTAGTTCGCTAAATTTACACAAATGCTGCCAGAGACATCCCACAGAGTCATCATACTGATATGAAAAGGGTTGGATTTAGGTCCCACATATACTGTAAAAAGTGTACATCCAGTTATTATTTTAAAAAGCTATTAATAATCTATCAATCGATATATATCTTTATTATTATTATTTGAAGATCAATTTAAAATAATAATAATGATGATGATGAATAATTCAAATATAGTTCAATTGATAGATTATGTAATATTACACAAACATAATTGTGAAAATAATATATTTAATATAAATATTTTTATAAATAACTTTATTTAAATGTATTATTATTCATTCATAATGAATGTTATTAATTATATTATTATTTAATTACTATTATTAATAGGAATTAAATATGATTGTAATATTATCATTTATTAATCAATAACAATAAATATATATATATATATATATATATATATATATATATATATATATATATATACATTTACATATACATACACATAGTTTTATAATTAGTATTAACAATAATAAATAATTAAATAATAAACATAATGCCTTTGATTTGAAGAATACCAATACATTTCCATGTTACCTTATTTTGATGACTTTTTTTTTTTTTACAGCAGACATATTTATTTAAATCATGGAGAATATCCTTTGAATCATCAGTTTGGGTTATACTTTTTACTTGCTTGCTTTTATTGAAAAAATAATTGAATAACTGTTTGAATTTCATTCAGAGCTGTTGCTTTTCAGACTCTTGGTTCAGACACAGGTTCTGTGTAGACACTTGTACTGCAAGTTGTGTGTATGTAAGGATGTCATGGCCTGTTGTCTCACTATATCACATGGTTTCATGTCTCGGGGAGAGGAAGGGTTTGACATCACACTTTATAGTGACAGTGCACTTTGTGTCAGTGGGGTTTACAAGGCCACCTCTGCTGACCCAATATGACAAATAAGAGATGATATCTCTGGCAGAGTAGCCATAAAGAGACAACCACACCACTTACTAAAACTGTAAACCCTGTTTCACCTCCAGCCAGGGTTAGCCAAACCAGAATGTCATGTGGCGTTCATATTACGTCTCTAACCCCAGGATCAAAACTCTGATTCTCTCTCCCTTCTCACCCTCACACTTTTTGATTTTCTCTCCTACTCTCTCCCATTACCTTGTCAGTTGGGTGTAAAGTCACCACTGCCTGTAGTGCATGTGTGTGTCTCAGCCATCGATGACATATTTCAGCCAGCTGCAGTCACCTGTATCATCAGCCTGTGCCTGTGCCAAAGA
This sequence comes from Schizothorax lantsangensis, assembly GCA_027422415.1. NCBI lineage: Eukaryota > Metazoa > Chordata > Actinopteri > Cypriniformes > Cyprinidae > Schizothorax > Schizothorax lantsangensis. The sequence goes on along the minus strand of CM049848.1, from coordinate 25,995,276 downwards.
TATGCACATACTTAAACATGATATATTCCCTGACACAACATCTAAGATATTCAAAGTATTATCTTCTGACCAATTACAAAATTGCTGTTATGCCAGACATGATGATTTGATGCAGAAATAGATCATCCAATTAGGTCTCTGTTACACGAGTTAAGAGAAGATTGCTTGTACGATAGACAGGATTGTAGATTGCATTTATTGACTTGATTTAATGAATGCATTTACTGAATTTAAAAACAGATTGATTAAAATTAATCTCATATCTTGACAAAACTCATTTTCATAGCAGAGTTCAATTTATTATTTATTAATCAATAAACAAGAAATTATTTTAAGTAACTTTAAGTAACTCATTTTAGACACAATATTGCCAGTTAATTTGCCTGTTTTTGTTCCACCAATGACAAATAATACCAAACAAGGTGTTTTAGAGAAAATCATGTGAGTTAATGACTCACTCATGAAAACACTGGGCCTGTCCCAATCCTCAAACTTCAAGTCGTGACCACTTGAGAGAGCATACTATAAGTGAGACTGTCCCAGATGGGAAAAATTCCGGAACAAGTTCACACACTCAATCCACAATATAGTCTATATAATGCTGCTCTGGAGTGGTATTTGAGACTAAGCTTATCCTATCATTTATCATATTTAGGAATTCATGTGCCCCGAAATCGCAAGATTTCTACGAACACGCCATGTCGTAATTACAGTAATTGCGAGACTCCAACGTCGCAGATTCATTTAGGTGTTGATAGTGTTGCCACAGAAACGCATATTACCGAGTCAGAGAATGTGAACAGCTCCGAGTAGAACGTCACTTATTGTCATCTTGAAATTAAGCAACTGACCATTCGCAAAGACCCACTCCCCTTCCTTACTGTTGCTATGTCTGACAAGCTGTGGTGCTCTCGCGCCACACATCATGTTATCATGCAGTGAAAAATACATCGTGGAGCAAAGAGGACACTGAAAACACGTCGACAGACAAGACAGAGCAGGTTACTTTTGGTATGAAACAAAGTCTCTGCTTTCAAATTGTGTCATTTTTTAAAAGAAATTCAAAAAATAAATACCGTTTTGTGGCTCTTTAATTTATCGTGACAGATTGCTGTAGCGCCTCAGTTCAAGCAGCATGTGAACCGATCATCTCTTTCTCTTTACTAGTTATAGCACAAAATAAACATGAATGAACATCAGAAGGTATCTTGTTTCAACCGCGGAAAGACGTCAATACACACCATTTTTCAAGTTGAAGTCCACCAACGTTAATCTACTCTCCAGTCTAGTTTGTTTGTTGGACAAAAATGGCAGATTTGGCAGATGATTGGTCAGATCGCCTGTCAGGCAAACTCAACATGCCGTGAATGCAGCAAATGTTACAGAAACTTCTGAAATGAAAATAGGGGATATACAAAATAATTATAATGATGTTTGGGGGTCAAACTTGCCCTAACTGGTTAAAATGAAATTAATCAAAAATCATTCTACGACCAGTGTTGGGGAGTAACTAGTTACATGTAACGGAATTACGTAATTTAATTACAAAATAAAAGTAATTGTAATTAGTTACAGTTACTAAGAAAAAATGTGTAATTAAATTACAGTTACTTATGAAAATGTTAAGGATTACAAAGGGGGTTACATCTGATTTTTTCACACACACACTCCCACATACAGATTTAATTGATTTATTTCATAAATTGTAGTGACTGCTCTAAAATATGAAACACCAATGTTTCAGAAGTTTATAACATGCTTATCCGATAACTCTTATATTTCCTATATGGGTTTATGTATATGCTTTATTTTTTTAAGATTAACTGTTTTTTCTAAGGCATTGTTAGATTCCAGTGTTTCCTGCCATAGCTATGCAAATATTTGATTTAAAAAAAAAAAACAGTATCATAGCTATTAAACTATTTCTTGTAATGATTTTAAATCTGTATTTAACCTCAGAATGATCTAAAAGCAAGTCTGATTTTGTGGTGGCTGTGCTTCAAAGGGGACATCGGATGCCCATTTTCCACAAGTTGGTATGATTCTTTAGGATCTTCTCGAAATGGTCTCAGTGGTCGTGAAAAACAACACCCTTTTTACCTTGTCAAAAACTGCTCTGTTCACAGCAACTCGTTTCGGTGCATATCTCTTTACATGCTAATGAGCTCTACTCACCCCGCCCCTCTCTTCTGTGGAAGAGCAAAGGCGATTCGCAAACAATCATAAAAAATATAAAGTGTGAGACTTACTTCTTCTGGAAGTGCAGCTGGATCATGAACAATGGGTAGTGATCCATCCTTGAGTTTTAACTTTTTAACAAAACCTGCCTTGAATTGTCCCTCATTCAGAAAGCAGTCTGGAGTAAAATGATTTGCGCAGCCAGACATAAACGAATTTAGTGAAAGTGAAGTGAAGTGACGTGTGGCCAAGTATGGTGACCCATACTCGGAATTTGTACTCTGCGTTTAATCTATCCAAGTGCACACACACACAGCAGTGAACACACACACACACAGTAGTGAACACACACCCGGAGCAGTGGGCAGCTATATTGCTGCGGCGCCCAAGGAGCAGTTGGGGATTTGGTGCTTTGCTCAAGGGTCTCACCTCAGTCATGGTATTGAAGGTGTAAGAGAGCGCTGGTTATTCACTCCAAAATCAAAATGGCTTGATAATTGAGACTGTTTAGGTTTTTGGGTGGAAAAAAATGAGTGAATTTTTATCATTGTAGGATGGTTGTGTCCACATACTGCTAAGACACATTTATATGCAAATGAAGATATTTTGCATCCAACATCTCCTTTAAAATTAAAATATTATAATCTTAATTCAAGTGATGAAGGACTTTGAAAGTCTGACAGTAATCAGTGTTGAGCACTACTGTAAGGTTAACCCTGCCTGGTTTACATGTTTGAAAATGATTAACAGTTGAAAACATTAGAAATTTAGAAAAGTAATCAAAAAGTAATCAAATGTAATCAGTTACATTACTTTAATAAAGTAATTGAAAAGTTACACTTATTACATTTTAAGTAGGGTAACTTGTAATCTGTAACCTATTACATTTCCAAAGTAACCTTCCCAACACTGTCTACGACATATAGTAAAAAGTACACAGAATTATTTTCACCCTGTTCAGGCCCTCGAAACCGATGATAAGAGGCTGTGTTCAAAAGCACTCTCTATACTCTCATTCATTATTCCCTACATTATCCACTAATATAATTGAATGAGTGAATGAAAATTAGTGCGTGAATTGGAAAGGCTGTTGCTTTTGCACAGTTTGTGCTTTAATAATCATTTAGCAAACAGGTAGCTAGTAGTAATGAAAAGTTTTATCTTAATGTATAAACATAAAATCAAAGCATGTACAAACCTTAATTAAAACTCTTTAATAATCAGCTTATAATCAATCAAAAATCAATTTAAATAAATGTATACCTCTATTATGCTCTTCCCATTGGACAAGTGGTATGGAAAATGGATGGATGGATGATTCAGTTCCTGGTGCCATTTTCTGTTGAGACGCGGGAATTCATTCGACACAACCCTCACAATATTATGGGTATTCTCTAGCCATCGAGTGTAGGCTACAGTACATCAGTTGTACCATAGATATGTATAGATGTACACTCGTTATTGCGGTGGATTATATGTTTGAATGAGTGCACTCGTCTATTCTCGTTTCGAACACCACTACAAATGGCTGTGCCCTCAAATAGTGCGTTACTTAAGGGTATAGTTGGCTATATCGGACAATTGTGATCATTTTGATAATTGATGATAATAGCGCTTTTCTCTCGTCTAGGTTCAGTTCTTTATGGCTAAAGTGGTGCGCGTGCGCAACCAATCAATCCGTGTAGTTTGCATCTCCCTCTGTTGGTGAAAATAGTCACTTTATTGTGTGGAGCATGTTGTTGACCGTGGTGTAAAGTTCATAACTGGAATACATGAGTCTGGTCTATGTGAGAAAGAATTGTGGGGAGAAAGATGCATGTGATATATGATTTTAAGGTATGATGAAGTAAGAAAGGAATTTATATCATATTTAAACAAAAGGTCAGGTAAATAAGGATTTGGCATATTTGTTAGGATATGATTTTAATAGAGATAGAGTAGGATACAGGATATTAGTCAAATACATATATACTACTGATTAAGCGAAAGGATTTAAATATAGAGTAAGGACTTGTCCTGCAAGCACCCCTGCCCTGCACATGTTGTATGTCTCCCTTGTCAGACACACCCAATTCAGGTCTTGCAGTCTCTACTAACGAGCTGATGAGTTGAATCAGGTGCGTCTGATAAGGGAGACATACAAAATGTGCAGGGCAGGGGTGCTTGCAGGACAGGTTTGAAAACCACTGCTCGAGAGTCTAGACCAGGCATCCTCAAATCTGGCCAACTCCTGCAGAGTTTAGCTCTAACCCTAATCAAACACACCTGAGCATGCTAATCAGAGTCTTCAAGATCATTAGAAAATCACAGGTAGGTGAGTTTGATCAGGGTTGGAGCTAAACTCTGCAGCAGATCTAATCTGGAGGAGCTGAACAGCAGTGCCAGGTGGGATTTAGTTGGAAGGGGATCAAATAATTATATAAGTACCCAGCAGGCACCAGACGTCTATGTAACGTCAGGTTGACGTTGGACATGACGTCAGACAGACGTTGCATTTTGATTGAAAATGAAAATCGGGTTGACGTCAATATTTGACGTTGACTTAACATTGGATTTTGGTTACACAACCTAAAAACAACAAAATCTCAACGTCAGCTGACGTCGGTATTGGACATCAATTTAACATTGACATTAGACGTTGGATTTACATTGAATTTTGGTCACCCGACGTCGCAACCAAAATTTAACCAAATATCAACGTCTTATGACGTTGTGTGCCTGTTTTGTGCCTGCTGGGTAAGTACGAATATATTTATATTAGTGGTGTCAAAATTAGCGCGTTAACGCATGCGATTAATTCTTTCAGTTTAACGCATTAAAAATATTTAACGCAATTAACGCAGGGGCAGGGCTAGGGTTGGCCACCGCACTCACAACTGCTGTTTCTGTCACTATTTCTCTTGACAAGAAGTGCATTTATTCAGTCGCAGAACGTCCTTATGACCACATCAAACGGGAGACGTTTCAGACGCACGCTCCAGCTTCTCTTCAGCGGCAGGCACGAGTCAAATGAGCGTGGAAACGGTAGGCTACTGTGCTCGGTCTTCTATTGCACGCACAAAGACACCGGTGCGCACTGTAGCCTATCTCATTTCATATCAAAGCGCAAAATAAACTTATGTGCATGCAATGTCGTGGTCAGTTAAGTCATTACCAAAAAGGCGATTAAAGCTGCCTTAAAACTGTGCATGCATGTAATATATTTTAAATGAGTCACATTTAAGAACATGTCTCTGAAATGGTTTTCAAATGTGTCCTGGAGCAGCGCAGCACTGTCTCTCTCATCTAACACACCCGATTCAACTCATCAGTCAGTTCATTAGTAGAGACGAAGTGGGTCAGAAAAGGTAAAAAGAGTTGAGAGAAAATATGATGCCTGTCAGATCTGCGTCACGTTCAGCCAGTAGCACCTCACTGCAGAACAAAGATCCAGGGGGCGGGGTTGGATCCACATAGGGGGTGGAGATTGGTAGGTTTAGGGGTGGAGATGGGTGGGTTTAGGGGTGGAGATGGTTGGGTTTAGGGATCAGGGGGTGGAGACGGGTAGGTTTAGGTATATGTAAGGTGGGAGGAGTTGGATCTAGATCCAACCTCGCCCCCTGGATCTTGTGTTCTGCAGTGAGGACCATCTCCGTTCAGCAGCAGCAGCTCTTAAAGAAATAACAGCCAAAATAACCTAATAACCAGCTGCTGTGATGTCTGTAATGTAATGGCAATTAACCGGTCTTAATTGTTAATCAAAGAAAAAAGAGGAAAAAAGAACTTAGCTTTAAGGATTCATCTATATTTAATTTAGAATTTAGTGTTTGCTGAAGGGCACAGGTAAATATGACATTTATTATAATGGGTTTATGTGAAGATTGATTTAAGTTCACTTAAATGAGAAGTTATTTAGTCTAATAAATGTTCAAATTGATAGCTCTCAATTTTACTGTATTGTTGAATTGCAATGGTTAAATAGTAGGGGGGCGGCAATTTTATAGAGACATCAGTGATTGGTATCAGTTATACTGGCCTTCAGTCATAAAAAAAGATGCCATTACACAAATATTTAAAAAAGATATACTGTCTTTGTTGTTTGTACATTAATTTGAAGATTGAATGTGAAATTATTGCAATATAAAAGTATATTTAAAAACTTTAATGTTAGGTGCGATTAATCACGATTAATTTCAGAAAAATGTGCGATTAATTAGTTGTTGTTTTTTAATCGATTGACAGTACTAATTTATATATGATGTGTAAAAGAGCAAAGAGCAGAAACAAGGAAGAAATTGATTAGAAATAAATCATGACTGCATAACAGGAACGGTAGGTGGCGATATGCACATAGAATGCAACACGCCAAAAAAACGGAAGAAAAAGAACGTGGTGTAAAACGACTTTTCCCGGGACAACAAATGGGGGATGTGTTGCAAAGACCGCAAATGTGAGTATTGGGAAGAACCTATTTGTAGCTGCGTTTCCATCCACCTATTTTAATGCGCATTTTGGATTATCGCATAAAAAAACGCTGGATGGAAACGCTAAGATGCGCATAAATTCTAAAAATGCGCATAAAAAACTTATGCGCACATTTGAGTAGGATCAATTTTTTATCCGGTAAGAAAAAATGTGCATAAACTACGATGGAAACACATTTACCGAATAAATTCCTCCATGCACATCGAAAGAGTCATGTGACTTTGCGCTATGAGACGGGATAACTTGACTAACCAGCGGACCGATCTTGTTCACAGCATCCATATGTTGTTATGGTCATTCTGAAAAGCCTGAGCAAAGTTTGTCGTCAAAGTATTTCTGTATAATTGTCTTACATGACTGCGTTCTCAAACAGCTGGCATCCACCTCCGAAAGTAATAATCGCATTTATTGTGTCTCGTCTGCTCGCTCTGAGGTGCAAGTAATTAAAGTCATATATGAAAATTATTATATACAGTTGCTTCTCCTGTATTCTTAGTGATATTTAGTGCCACAGTTTACCAGGAAGTGACGATTTTGTTCTCTTTGACTCGTTGGATGGAAACGGTGCTTTATTCGCAAATGTTTTATGCGATATTCCAGTTTTGCACAAAAATTTAATTTGAATCTTTGGATGGAAACATAGCTTGTGTCTTTCTTTTCTGAAAGAATCCGTCAGCTTTTTGAACAAATTGTTTCAATGAATGGTTCAATGATTCAGTCGCATTGATCCTCAATCTACAGTTTCATGGAGGGTGATTGAAGCTAACAAGGTTAAACCAAATACACTTCAAGATATTTTATTTACTGGCACAGGAAAAAAAAGGGGATAATTATAAATTTGGTCCAGTTGTGGCTAACTCTATTAAAATCTGGAAAACGGTTGAACGTCGGATAGGTGGACCCTTCAAATTTTGTAACAGTACTCCTTTATGGCACAATTTTAATTTTGTATGTGGAAATCGTCCATTTGTCCAACCCTCTTGGTCTTCTTTGGGTGTAAACACGTGCGGTGATATATATGATAACCAGGGCCTCTGTTCATTTCAGACATTAAGAACCAAATTTTGTCTACCAGCATCCGCATATTTTGTCTTTCTTCAATTACGTTCTGCTCTCAAAGCGTATGGCGTTCCGTGGGCATCTTCTATTTCCTCTCATCCTATGCGGGACTGGATTGCACCATCTGCTGGTCGGCCATCTGTTTCCTTAATAAAATTATTGATTGCATTACAAAACCTCTTTCTATTAAAACTATTTGGAATAGGGAATTATCTGACCTTAATTTATCTGTCGACTGGGAGAGAGTATGGTCTAATCTCAGTTTAACATCTAAAAATCTGGCTCATCGTCTTATTCACTTCAAAGTCATTCATAGAGCATACATAACTCCTTACAAAAGATTTAAAATGAAACTACAGTCAAATTTGAACTGCCATATATGTAACACTACATCATCAGGCACTTTTCTGCATATGTTTTGGGAATGTCCTGTCGTCATCAGTCTATGGACACATGTAAACCTGGTTTTGTCATCATTACTTCGAATTGATTGGTCTGTTAACCCAAGTTTGTGTCTTCTTAACGGCGCGAGTCGGTGGGGCCAGGCCTTCGACCATTGATGCTTGGCAGTGTTTTTTGATGGATATACGTGATTGTATAAAGGAGTGACTTTTGTGTTTTTATTGTCCTTCCCTCTCTCCCTCCCTTTGATTGAACCTTGAGATGTTGAGTATGTGTCTGTTGTTTTGTTTTGTTATATTTTGGATGCTATGTTGTGTTATGTGTGAAAAAAATAAAATAAAAAAAATTGTTGATAACAAAAAAAAAATGATTCAGTCGCAAAGGCGGTAACTTGGTATAAAACTGTAACATAATGAAAAAAAATCACTGAAAGTAGGCTATTGTATATTTAATATACTGTAATTATAACAGCTAACTGAAAATCAGCACACAACTGCATATATTTACATATCAACAATGCCTACTTGGCCCATTCGATTGTGTTGTAGCTGGAGACACCAGAACAAGGAGATACTTTAATTGGTATTTAAAGTCAATTGTACCAGGTTTGACAGCAAACCCACAATCTATAAGCATTTACTCATTTCATATACTGGTGAAAATGGCTAGTATATGAAGCTAAATTATGGCTGTTATTGGTGCAAGAAACCTGAAATAAAACCATAAAATTTGATATAAAGGGTATATGATATCCAATCCAAGCTATTTTTGATATCTATAAATGTTTCTTTCCTTGTTTATCTGTTCATCTGTTTCCATTCCTTAGGGTAGCTGAATGCTAAAATCGATCCTCTCCTGCAGTACTTTGCCATCAATAATATGAGACTGATAATGAAAAGGTCTGGAACCGTGTTCAGATTGCGTGGTATTAGCTGGCCTCTCTCTCATCCTCTCATGGACTCAGCAGCAGTGTCCAGAGAAAGTGAGATAGTGACCTGGCCGAGTGATAATCGATAGCTGCCCGCTCTGCCTGTATTGTGTTTCTGTTCTAGGGTTCTGTTTTAATGTTGCTTTTTTCCCCTCTTTGGCCTCATTAAAAGATCTGGTTACTCTCAAACAGCTTTTTAATTTAGCCTAATGATTTTTTGCATAATATAAGAGACATGTAGTAAGCCCGGGGAGCGGACCCCTATCTTCAAGGTGCCTTTAATGTAAGTGAGCTTTGTTTTCATGAGGCTTTTTTATTATTTTTATTCAGAACTAACGTGATATGTCATGAAAACAATATGCCATGACATTAAAAGTGACATGAAAACAACACAACATATTACTGTATATAATATTATGTCGCATTAGTAATTGCAGTTGGCTGCAAGACGTATTTAAACATTGATTATAATGCAATATCATTCACATTGCTTTCCCAATAACAATCAAAGGACAATGTTTCCAACTTAATTTGCAGTTTGGCCACAATAACAAACAATGGAAATTCAATAATGGCCTCATAAATTTGGAGTATGGATGATGGGAAAGAACATGCGTTATTTATTTATTTATTTATTAAGCAAGATATGGCCAAAGGAGGGAAAACACTTACCTAATAGTGTCTCTTTTTTTTCTTTTCTTTTTTGGCAAATGAATGTGAAATCTAGTGACCACTATGCACTTTGGTTTTATTAAAAAAAGCAGCTTGACATTTTTATGCTGCTCTAGTGTTTCATGGAAAAAAGCCATATGAGTTTTGAGTGACATGAGGGTAGACAACAAATTTTCAGTTGGAAGCAAATGATCTGCGGAAGACAGATTGATTTTTCCTCAGACTTTTAGACAAACGCTTCTTACAATCATAAAAAAGTAATTATCAAAGATATCATTATTGCTTTCTTTTTATAAAGTTGGATTCAAAATCCACATTCCCCCTCGATATTGAATGACCATGCCGTATCTGTGTGTGATAGTGTCTATTTGGAGCATTTGAGTTGTAATGCTGAAACTTGGGGAAAGGATGGGCCTCGCGTGGTTGTGAGCATTAGTCAAACAGACGGGCCCAGTCCCTGATCATCACTCATCCCCACTTCCTTTGCTCTACATGATCCCTCCCTGTCATTAGTGTGTTTGGCGTAAATAATTTAGCTGTGCACATGTTTGGCGAAGTCTAAACACAACCGACACTCAATGAGGCAAAGTGCTTTCAAGCCCCAGTTGAGAGCTGACACACTCCCAGAAATGGACTCCAAACAACAAACAAACACACGCGCCACTTCAATCAGGCCCAAATTAAAGCGGGCTCTCGATATTCGCATGCAGACTCATTGATGCATTTCGTGCTTATTTTGGCATGCCGTTATCTACATGCCTCGCAAACTCTGTATTCCCAGTCATGCCGTCCTGCCACTCAACATGAGTCCTGCTTCTCTCTGTCTGTGAGCGGCACTCTTAGAGGAAATGATGGCTCTCAGCGGACAAAAAAAAATCCATCAGCCCTTTTTCCGAGCTGCCAGAGCTGAAGATTTGTGTAATCACCAGCGTGTGCATGTCGAACGAGGCTATTCCCCGCTGAAGAGCATTGTACGGCGGCGGCATTGGTGCTACAAAAGATGACATCACACGCAAAGTGGGTAAACACTTCTTGACATGTTTTCAATATGATTACATTAGAACAAGCAGCGTTTGATTGAAAAGCTAATATTCAAGCCATGCAAATCATCAATCACAAGGAGCGCCATATTAATTATTCAATAAAACAGTCTAATTCAAGAATCAATGTTGGGACCGGGAGAGAGACGAGGGGGCTCCCAGCAGAGAGACAGAGGGGGGATAATAAAAAAGGAATAGGGAATTACCCCTCTCTCAGAGCTGTGGCCCCACTCATCCCCAGCTGTCAAAAACAACTGCCGCACTTCGGTTTCATCTCGCCAAGTTTAAAGATGACTTTGGAAACACTTGATTTTCCCCACCAAACTCGTTAGGTCTTTGTACCTCATTAGTTGCGCTTTTTCTTTTTTCTCCCCGTTCTCCTTTCTCCTTGCCTACCTGTCTCTTTACATTTCCCAATTCCTTTTCTTTTCGTCAAAATCATCATTATTCACTCTAACGCCTCACGCTTGCAGTTTGAAGTTCGGAATTGGGGGCTGTGATCTCCAGCAATTACTGACCAGGCCACAATTAATCCCAGGGAATTCATTATTTACATTCCCTTAAACAAACTGATCAATCGGCCCTTCTGTATGGGACCACTATAACGAAGGGGGCCAGAGCTGGCAGGTCTAATCTCATCTAATACAAAGCCTCTGATATATTCCACTGATGTACGACCTCAAAGCTCATATGGGTGATTTTTTGGGAGGGTTGTAAGGGTCTCATCTAGTAGTTCTGAGACATGCAATATTGATGTCATAATTGAACCCAGAAGTCCATTCAAAGTTGAAGACCATTAAGGAGCTTAGTTTAGCTGCAGTCCCCTAACGACTATCTCCTGCCTTCATCTGTGATTGACTTGAGTTGAACACGTCCCAAAGCTTTCCTTGATCACACTTTCTAACTTTCCTACATTCTGATGCTGTAACCCAAATCCAACGCTTATTTGTGAAGTTAAACCTATCTTTAATGACTGTACATTATATACTGGAAATATAATTAAAATAAATTTGAAATTTAAAAGAAATTCATACAAAATTCATAAATGCTAACTTTGTCACAACAAAGTTTGAATATTGGCATAAAGTTTTTTAAAAGTATTATAAGAGTATCTATCTATCTATCTATCTATCTATCTATCTATCATTTTGTTAAGCCTTAAAACCTACACGTTTTTGGAAACTGATACTTTTTTCAGGAATTGTTTATGAGTAAAAAGTTAAAAAGAACAGCATTTATTTAAAATATAAATTTTTGTAACAATGTATCATACCTTTCAAAAGTTTGGAGTCAGTACATTTTTTCTTTCTTTTTTTATTACTTTTATTCAGCAAGAATGTGTTGCAACAGATGTGTTAGATTGATAAAAAGTGGTAGTAAAGACTTATATTGTTAAAAAGATTTCTGTTTTGAATAAATGCTGTTCTTTTAGACTTTTTATCCATTAAAGAATCCTAAAAAAGAATCACGTTCCAAAAAAAATATTAAGCAGCACAACTGTTACCAACATTGATTATAAATCAGCACATTAGAATGATTTCTGAAGGATCATGTGACACTAAAGACTAATGGCTGATTCAGCTTTGCATCACAAAAATAAATTATATTTTAAAGTATATTAAAATAGAAAAAACATTATTTTAAATTGTAATAATGTTTCACAATATTAATGGTTTTTCTGTATTTTTGATCAAATAAATGCAGCCTTGATGAGCATAAGAGACTTCTTTAAAAAAAAAACATTTAAAGTCTTAGTGATCACAAACTTTTGAACGGCATGTGTGTATATATACTCTGTGTGTGTGTGTGTGTGTGTGTGTATATATATATATATATATATATATATGTATACACACATAAGTAAACTGTAAACTAAATGTCTTTCAGATCTGGGCAAACAGAGGTCTGAGATTCCCAGACTTTGTATATCCTTGTTCATTATCCTACAAGGTCAGAATCAGTTGCTATTTTGAAATGCAACTCAGGTCCTCAGGGTCCTTATATAGACAAGGTCATTGTCTACGGGAGTGTGGAAAAACCAGGACCAGGGGCATTAGTGCAATTCTTTGACCAGCCTGGAGCCTTACACACAGAGTTGCATCTGAAAGGCTACACCACAGCCCCTCACCGTGCATGTTAAACTATACTCTGACTGTCAACAATCACACGGTTATTAACAGCTACAGCCTCCACTGTATTTATTTCTATAATTATATCCCTAGAGGGAATCTCCGTGGCATGTCAGACCTAGCCGTCTGTGGTATTCATGTGAAACTGTTTGTGTATATGAGCATACACTGTTAAACTGAGCAGTCTGACAATATAAAATGGAATTGTACAGCTGGACCTACACTGAATTAAAATCAGATTCACAGATACTGTATTATGTCATATTTCACTGTCAGACCACGATCCACTGAGGCTTGGAGAGGGCTGAGTTATTGGCTTACTTCAGACTGATGGATACATAGAACGTTCCAGTCCTTCACAAAGGGAAGTATTGATTGGTGTTGGCTTTGTATTCGCTCTCCATTTGTTGATCAGGCTTTGGGCCTGCACAGCATGACACATAACAGTCAATGCTGGGTTTCGGACATTGGTCAGTAAGTTGTACAGAGCGTGTGGAGGAGAGTGAACAGAGAAAATGGTGCTGATTGAATACTGGTAACTCGTATGGAGCAATGGAAATAATGCTGCTGACTTTGCAGCTTTGCAGCTCTTACAGAATACTCATATTAGTGTCTGAATGTGTGATTTATTTAATACCACTCCAAAGTGAGACTTATTTGTGTTTTACAAAACTTCTCTTAAATATTTACTTATTCATTTATTTATTAAATGTTAACTTTTTAATTGTAGCTCTTACATAATAATACCCATAGATTTTTTTTTTTTTTATTTTTTTACAAAAACTTATTTTTTATTTATTAATTCAGACCAATGTTATTTTAATATAACTGAGACAGGATTATAGTTTTTATTAATATTTCAAATGTTTTTTTTCTGTTTTCATTTTAATTTAATTATTTTTAATGAGTCATTGAATTATTTAATATAATAATTAATAAAATATAATTAAATTAAATAAATTATATTTAAAAATTATATTATATTTTTATTAATTATTTTAATTATAGTTTTTATTAATTTTATTTCAGTTTTAGTTTTAAATATTTTAGCACATTAAACTGAATTAAAATGATAAATGTTGCCTTGGCAACTAGCTGAAAAAACAATTTTTGTATTATAATCTGTTAACTTTTTTAATGGTTTTAATTTTTTCTTAATTTAGTTTCATTTTAATTTTAGTTATCTATAATAACCCTGATTGATTCAGGCTACTTGGATTGAAGGGTTGAACTGAAAATAGTTTCACTCCACTGGTCTATCACATTATTGCAATTTGAAACTTTGCTTATGGAGTCCCCACTCACTGTTCTTTTCTTTTTCTTTTTCTTTTTTTTTTCCTTTTTCTTTTTTTATACAGAGTTTGTCTAATGTAAATAATAATAATAGTAATTATTCCCTGTTTAAGAAAATGGCAAATCATTAGCCCAATCTCTAACCTGAAAAAAAAAACAAAAAAAACATCAGAATTGTCAACACTGTATCTGTGTTCCACAATTTATAAACAAAAAGAAAAAAATGTGGATTCTCCTTTTCATGTCTGTTCTTGGAAATAATTATAACGAGATGAAAGTGTTTAAATTCTTCGCCATGTTCTCTGCAGTTCAGAAATGTCCCCATTGTCAAAAATGGAGATTGTGTTTTATGTGGCTGTCATCTCCTGTGCTCTCCCTGTCTCCTGTCTCCTCCTCATTCCCACGCCAGAGAAAGGGAGCAGGGATAACAGCGGTAGCTAGAGACGGCGAATTCCCTGACAGCGTGGCATGACGGGAGAGGAACTGTATTGGCATGTTGATACCATGCCGAGTTCAATCTAAGTGCCAGGCTCTCCCTCCTATGCAACTGCATAGAAAACAGGTAGACGTTTGCATAGGCTGGCACAGTGGAGTACTATTATTTGAAAAAGAAAGTAAATATACACAGTAGGAAGTGTCAAAAGATCTGAACAATATCCTAACTGATCAAACAAAAGGGTCAAAATGGCCAAGAGTTTTGCACCCTCACACCCACGTGAACCCACTCGGCTAAGTCTCACTAACTACTTACTTTTAAATAAATTATTTGATACAATTATACTTATTGTGAGCTTATTGTGTACATACATGATTTTACATTGTACTTCCATTAAAAACAATAGCTGAATGTAATATAATTGCACAAAACATGTCCTCAATCGTAACCGTATCCCACCTCAATATCAACAAAAGTGTTCTGCAATATTTATTTATTTATTTATTTACCTGTATTATTATTATCTACATAATGACGCCATTAGGTGGCGACAGGTGACTGCTAAATTATTGATTCAATCATTTCCGATTCGAATCGGTTGAATAAATGAATCGATGACTCACTCGTTCAAAATCGCTGATTCATTCAGAAATGAAACATTTGAGTGAGTCATTGAATCATTTAGCATGTTGATTCAAAACACTGATCCAATCAGGAACACTTTGTACTCTGTGAGACTCTGCCACTTTGTTTGGAACTATTTTCGTTGGTGGAGCAAAAATAGAAAGAATGCTTTAAAATGTAAGTTACTCAATATAAACTTGTTGCTGATCATTGAACCTGTTGTATAACAGCAATACCACATACTATTGTGCAATTGCGAATATCACCAGGATTGTGATTACCTGTGTTCTAGTGCCTGATTGTGCTTAAAAAGATTTTTTTGATTGTATCTATTTATTATATTTTTATTTTCCCTGTATTCCTTAAAGAGGTCATCGGATGCCCATTTTCCACAAGCTGATATGATTCTTTAGGGTCTTAGGCCCCGTTTACACTAGTGCGTTTTTGTTTTAAAACGCATAACTTTTGTTTAAAAGATTTTGTTTAATCGTTTATTCTACTCCGGCATTTTCAAGGTCGACAATGGAGACTTTTGAAAAGGCTGCACCCCCCCGTTTTAGTTTGAAAACTCCGGGTTGCGTTTCAGTATAAACTGACCAAAATGGAGACTTTTGAAAACGATGGCGTGGCTGCCCACATTTGCTCTGCGTATCCTTGACGGCCGTGTAAACAATAACAACATGCTCATTGTTGTACCCATAGGTATGTATGGGTAGATTCCCCATTCGACCGCTCCAAGCACGTAGACATGTCAGCAAGCCATTTTAGTGCATGTCCCTTTAAATGCTAATGAGCTCTGCTCACCTGCCCCTCTCTTTCATGGGGTGATGAGCAGACTGTAAACTTTAGCCGCGGAACTTGCTAACTAGCACATTATTTGGAAAGGCGATTTGCAAAGATTCATAAAAGAACCTTATACTCACTTCTTCTATAGGTGAGGCTGGATCACGAATGATTCGCGCGAACATAAACACATTTAGGTAGATCGGGGGCACATTCCCTTCAAAAACAAAAGTAATCCACTGAGTCTTCAGCGGCTCAGATGTCGGGAGTAAATGATGACTGCTATGTTCATTATTACATCCAACATCAAAACGCCTCAATCGCTTAGGAGACATTTTTGTCTACCCCTGCTCCGGCGTCAAAAAAATGGCAGACTGATGATGACAGCTCACTCAGGGCGGGTCTTAGGTAAAACGCTAGTGTCAATCAACTATCGTGGGAGGGGCCTGGGTCTGTGTGACATGATCACACAGCCAAGAAGCTGAGAACGGCTTAATTTGAGAAAGGGGATATTATTTATAGGGATTTAAAAAAAAAACTGGGTGGATTTTTATCATTTTAGGGTGGATGTGTACACACACTGCCAACACACATTTATGTGCAAACAACATGTAAAAGTGAATTTTGCATCCGATGACCCCTTTTTTTCTTTTTTTTTATGCAAACATACTATTTACAGGTGACAAATCAAATACAAAATAACCAAGGTCAACAAAACATAAATGACAGCCAACATGATTTGATTTGAGTGAGTGAGTGAGTGAGTGAGTGAGTGAGTGAGTGAGTGAGTGAGTGAGTGTATGTGTGTGTAGGTGTGATTGGGTGTGGGGGGTGGAAGTATATAAACAAAGGATGACCCCTTTAAATACCCTGTACCCATCATTAATGTGTGTGTGGTACAAAGTGCCTATTTCGGAGTGCCTGTGTTCGAAAGTTAAGAATAACCAAAAAAGATACTGGAGCCTGTCAGGATTGGCTGTTTAAAGCTGTAAAAGTCATTTTCCTCTGTGCAGGGTCTATGCGAGGCCCTTGTGTTAGCTTTAAGTGAATCCCCTGTTGCTGCTGGCTCTGAAGTGGAAAATGTACTGGTTCTTATTTAATAGGAAAATCAAGCAAACTGCTTATAAAATGGCCATTTATCATTCTCTGGCCCTAATTGGTTTCCTGTGTCCATGCGGTGCAGTAAATTGAATGTGTCCTTTCTTTTGCAGCCCAAGCATTGCGAATGTGGTAATCAGCTGCGTTCAGCTCCAGTTCATATGGGCAGAAAAAATATCAAGCTAAACATGCACACCACATTCCACTGGCAATTAATGTTCATTACGACTTCAAGAAAAACAGTCAGGTTGCTTTGTGCAGAATTTTTAGTTTTATTGGAGAAGTGATGCCAGGCTGTGTCGAGGTATTTTGCATTATTAAATGTCCATGGATGGGCTCATACACCAAGAACTGACCGTATGAGTAGTGACCTTGCAAAACTTCAACGGCATATGTGATTACGCTGGAATTTTTATTCTTGTCGAATTGTCAAATATTGACTCAGCCCTAATTACTTTTACAACACTCTGTGGGATGTATATTCCAGAATATTCCACAGGTTGTACAAGTTCCTCTGTGCACCATATTTTTTCAGCAATACATATTTAACAGGTGGCACAAATCTTCCCGTGCAAAGCTGTAGTGTTTATGTAGCTAAGTTATAATGAGGTCTGTAAGGGGACCTAGTGAGGTGGGCAAGATCACGGGGTGTCCCATTGGATTTTTTTTGGCTATGTATTGCACGTGCACAACACAAAACTTGTGCCACTATAAGAGAAGTAATTGGTGGACTTGGTGCTTATAAAATAATACGGTTAAAACAGGCCCACATCCTCCAAATTCCCAGGAATGCTGTGGAGTTAGTGAAACCACATGAAAACATAACAAAGCACACGTTCCACAAACTCATTAAGCAGCACCAGCAGAAGTAATTCATCATAGGCCCGTATGAGAAGGCTTCACACCCTTGGCGAAGACTCCGGAGGGAACCAGACGGGGCTCGTAGGTTAATGAAGGAAAGAGGGAGCTCCGGCAAGCCACAGGCTCGGCTCGCTGATGGCCATTCCAGATCAACCTGGCCCACTCGCAGCTCTGGAGAAGAGTATGTGTCAAGACGTACAGTACCTCAACATTAGCTTCTACCACATGTTCGAGTCAGTCTTCTGTCCGGTGCAAGAACAAGTTGTCATTTTACAGGAATGTCCATATGGACTGTGTCTTGAATAGATTACAGGTGTGTATGGAGTCACTGAATACTTTTGCACTGCAGGCAATTATAATGTTTGGAGCTGTCAAATACATGTCTATGTTGGATGTGTCTCTTTCCTGAGGATACACAGGATATTTTGAATTAGTGGAGACTGGGGCTAGTGGTCTCCAGGGCTATGTTTCATTAAGTATAAAGTTTTAGAAGTCAGATTATGCAATTCTATGTTTTCTTTAACAGTGGTTTTGTATGTTGGTATTAAACACTTCACTTAAGAAAGGAAATTTAAGGACTTTAAGCTAAAATTATAATATTGTCATGGCTTTGCTGTAGCCATAACAAATAAACATAATAAGCAAGCATTCAGGAAAGGGTTATACTTGTAAACAATGAACATAAATTATAACTGAAAGGTCGAACTGGGTATTTTTCTTCTTTTTTTCAATAATTAAAAGATTAATATTGTTTTATGGCAGGTTCCATTGTGACAACATGCCGCTATATTGATTAACATGGGCTCTTAGGCTTTAATAGTGGGTATGTTCAACAGCTGTTTGTAATCAAGACTTTAAAGTATGTGCTAGAAATTAACTTTCGTAAATGAATGAGCAATTTCACTGGAGTAAAAAGTGTGACAACTAGCCCTGTCTCCCCTAACTCTCATTTCTATTCATAATATGTATTTAGATCACAGTTTTAGAATATTTCCAGCTTTTTAATTTTTGTCATGTGACATACAATATCTGTTGACTGAAACAGCGGATTGATATTTTTGTTTGTTACACTGTACATTTTTGATGTTGTCATAAATTGTTTTGGTGGTTAATGAACTCTTCTTATTTTTCATTAGGCTTTAACAGTGGATATATTCGACGGCTTATTGTAATCAAGACTTTAAGGTATGTGTTTAAAATTAACTTAAAAATAAATGAGAAAATTTCACTAGAGTAACAAACTCCAGTCTCTCCTACTGTAACTCTCTTTTTCTCATAGCAATATCTGTCTTTTTTTATTTTCCTCACTCTTTTAGAGAATCTACCATTGGATATCATGGAACAAATTAAGTCTAGTCACAAAAGGCTTATGCGAATTCAGTTGTTGTTGCAATGTAACTAAGCAGGCTGTAAACACCGCATAAATATTGTTTGGAAATTGGAAAGAACAAACATGGTAAGAGGCATGATGATGAACAGCTCATGGTTTGCTTTTTGCCCTACTACGGTCACATAATTGTGTTTCTTTTTACCCTTTTTTACCAGCCTTAATGCTAGTTTACAGCCAAAGGGTAATAACTTCAGAATAGGGCGTTCTTTCCATGCAAGTATGAATCTCAACTAGCCAGGGCCCAAGTCCATAGCAGCGTATACTGAATCCTAATGGTCGGCTAAGAAAGCCTGACAGCAATACTTGACATGGGCATTAAATCATTGCCCCAAGGAATCCTCCATCCTGCACCTCCTGACAGGAACACTGTCATCTCTGCCAGGGCATTTCCTATGCCTCTTGACAACACTGGATCTGAATTAGTCATTGCATTAGATGTAAATTGGTGCTGTTCAAGGATAATAATGAGCACCAAGATACATGTCGGTGTCACTGACATGACGCCATTTTGATACTGTCTCCCACCGGTTTATTATGTCTAATGGTATTCAGGCCGCGGCTGGCCGGAAAGTTTATTTTCAGTTTATGCACTTGTATTTTTGTGTTTGTTTGGACACTTCTCTGCACAAAGTGTCCATAGCGGAGCTCTTCTCAGAGGGTCAGTCTGGCAGTGTTTATCCAGCTGTCTGCATGATGGCTGACGGCTTCCCACTTGACATGGTTTGGCATTAAGGCTGACTAGCCAACAAGTCCGACTGCATGGGCAGCTCCATGCCACAAACTGGCATCACTTCCACTGCGAGGTGAGACCAGACTATAGCTGTTGGCACTGCATTATTCACAGCACGCATATGATCGCAGCCATATCATTGCGGGCTTATGTTTAAATCTAACCTATCAATCATGCACAAACATATGTATTTGTAAAAAAATGGCAGCTGTGACATTCTCCCATTGCCTTTTTTTCTGCACCGAGCTGGTTTACGAGCTCCAGCGGTTTAATGTAGATGGCTGTGGGTTATTATTAATTAGGCTCAAATTATAACTAAGTGCAGTGTAATTAAAATCTGATAAATATTTGATGCTATTTTATTACGATAATCGCAGCCTCGTTAATATGTAAGCAATGTGCTCCGAAAATCATTATTTCAAATTTGTTTTTGTTTTTTTCGTTGAGGGTTTTCTCCCCCCGTCGAACGGCTGACAGACACACTTTTTCATTGAAAAGAATGAAGGGCATAAACCGATGGTTTGAGCGAGATGGACAACATGTGCTTTATATGGAGAGAGGGAGGTCTTCCTGCCAGACTCCTAATTGAGGCCATTTAGCAAACATACATTCAGGAGGCTGAATGCAGAAGTATGAGCCAGAGGCTCTGTTGAACCATTAGCATGTATTCCCAGTTGCTCAAGTTAGCGAAGAAAAAATAGAGGTCTACCACTGAAATAATGTCTGCCAATTACTGCAGTACATAGTAGATAAGGATGTGTTTTACTGCTGAAAACTGACAAAATCTGCTGGTGTGAGAAACTGCCTCAGCGCTGGGAGTGGAGACTGTGATCAATATTGGTCAGCTTTGTCCTCTATCAGGCTTATTCAGTATTCAGCTAACCGTTGTGCACTGTTTTTGTGCACTGTAGCTCATAAACAGAGTCTTTATGAGTGCTTTTCCTAATAAAATATGTAGTGCAAGAAGCCGTTCTGCTCGTAAGGTGAAAAATCCGGGTGGCCTCGTAGACCTGCGCCGTGCTCGGGTAGAACTGAGGTAGAGCGCTGATGAGTTCCTGGGAGCAGTCAGAGGGCAGAACATGACTTTTGTCAGATTCCCAAATGGAAGGGAAAAATGTGTCCAACGGTGAACAAAGGCGATTCGTCTCTACGGAGTTTGCCCCCACATGATTTCAGGTCTAAGTTGTCCTATCACATGTCTGAGTTAATTTCGTGCAACAGTGCAAGACTATGGCAGTTCTGTCAGATTTATGTGGAAGTTGTAGGTTTCAATTCTGGAGATTCATTTCTGCAGGCTAGCTGTGAGATCTCCCCTTTCAAACATTATCATCCTCCTGTTGTATAGATTTTCCTCCCTGACGGCCAGCATTTGAAGAATTTATTTTTCTTGCTAATTACATGACAATATGATGGATTTTTCCCCCCAATGCGAACGCAGAATTGAGTAGATGGTACGGAAAAAGGTACACTCGCTCTGCCCTTTATGTGTGCTTTCCTGGTGAATGTGATGATTGTGTTGCCTTGTTTTTTTTTTCGAGATGTTGCTGAGCTTTGAAATCCCATCCTCTTGTGTCTCCTGCTGTTTCCCTGTGTTTTAAGTATCAGTCATACAGGTTAGGTAATGCACAATAGTGACTTGATGGCATTGCGTTTACGATGGAAAAACTTGTTCTCTTCCAACTCTAGCACTCTGTGTAAGTGAAATTGACATGTCTTTCAATACATGCTGAAAGTGTGTTATTGAATGAGACGTCTTTTATTCTCTAGCCCTTGAATCACATTCACTTGGCCACATACTCTGATCATTGTTCTCCGTAGGGGAGGCAGGGCAAATTCAGCAGACTCAGTCTAATAAATAAATAAATAAACGAACAAATTGATTGATAAAGTATGTGTTCTAAAGTTTACTTTTTTGGCAGAAAAGTTCACTGCTTTTTTCTGAGGCGTTATCAATATTCAGCCTCTGTTTTAACATGTGAAATGGGGTCATCGCATAAGATAGACAATCATGCATACAGTATAAAATAAGAAGCCTGTACACCGCCTAGATTCACCTGCTCTTATTAATATTTAAGCATTTGTGAGAGCCAAAAGTTGACTTTGGTCTTTGAAGGTGCCCTTTTGGGGTTTTTTATTAAACCTTTTTGTTTCATCGTTTGTGCTGTGCACATTCCAAACAACTCTTTAGAGTTCAAATAATCTTCAGATGTGTATAACTCACTATAAAATATGTATAATGTACATACGTACATATATAAGCTTGGGGTCATAAAATGTTTTAATGTTTTTGAAAGTCTGTATTAATTTGATTCAAAATACAGTAGAACAATAATATTGTGAAATATTACTACAATTTAAAATAACAGTTTTCTATCGTAAATATATTTTAAAGTGTAATTTATTCCTGTAATGGCAAAACTGATTTTTTTTTATAATAGAGTTTTTATAGTTTTAAGTGCTTTTTATACCGTAATAAAATACATAGTGCAATGAGCTGTTGCTCAAGAAACATTTCCCATTATTATCAGTGTTGAAAACAGTTGTACTGCTTAATTAATTTTTTTTGTAGAAACCATGATCATTTTTTTCATGTTTCTTTGATGAATAGAAAGTTCAAAAGAACAGCATTTATTTGAAAGAGAACCCTTTTAACATTATTGATGTCTTTACTGTATTTTTTTCCTTCACTTTAGTATGCTCTTGCTGCACAAACATATAAATTAAAAAAAATCTTACTGACCCCAATTCTTTGTGTTTATAAGACTGGAAGAATATTGTGATAAGAGCATGCTATGTGTTGTTTTCTCTGGGGATGTGCCTATATTTTTATGGTAAGTATTTTGCTGGTATTTGCACTGTTTCTGTGGGTGAAAGTTGTTGCTTATTGACATTAACCTTTAATTTTTCTGTTTCTCTTGTGTTATCTTATTTTTGTCTGTAGCTAACAGTTGGATAACCTTTATATGTCTGACTTTAGACTGACCAGTTAAAACTGCATTTTTCATGTTTTAAAAAATATATAGTTTAGTTTACGTTTTGAGCTTGGGTTAGCATTAACCCCCGTTAACGCTGACAGCGATGAAATCGCTAGAGGTCACCAATGCATTACGATGTCAGCCGTAGACAGCAGATCTGCACTTGGTAGTTGATGTATAACGTTTGCTGCTGCTCATCTGCATAAAGTTAAACGTTGCTCATGTCACCAGAAATGGCCAACTCTTACTGAAAAAAAATGAATGGCTTGTTGCTGCAAATTGCTGTAATTGTGAACATTCCTTCTGATGAGATTCAAAAAAGATTGATATGTATTTATTCTTGATGTGCTGTGGTTTGAACTACTTTTTTTCCATACATATACGTAGTGAGAAGTTTCCGTACCATCTGGATGGTCCTTCTGAAGGCCTGGCTGTGCAGGTGCGGCAGGCAGCGCATGAGAGTGATGGATCTGGAACTGGAAGCAGTGAGGTGAGGGTGGGGCCTTGTCTCTCTCCCCGAGATGTGCCTGAGATGCTGATACAGGAAGATTCTGACACGTGTCTTCCTCACGCATTTTAATGAGTGTACTGCTTCTGTGAAGCTATTAAACGAAATGAACCATTTGAAAGTGAATTTTAGATTTCCGGTCAAAGCGCTCTCTTCTAAGAATGGGTGAGAGGATTGGCGATTGTCGAGTGCCCCTCTCCTACCCCCCAGTATCCACACTAGAACCTCTCGCATACAGCATGGATGATCAAAAGAGGCCAACGGCGGACGACCATTATGCCAATGACACTTTGAGTAAGAGTCTGGAGAACAAAATGACATGACAGCCATTAGGGTTTGAAAGTGGGACTTTAAAGGGAGGCTGAAGGATGAATGTCAGGAGGGAATCAAAGGGAGAAAGTGAAATCTTCATAACGTTCGACGCTCTCCACAAAAAAATAAGTTCTTTGCAAACTAGCTCCCATTCAAGTCCAAAAACACGAAGACGAGTGTGTCCATGTAGAATAAAGCAGACGAGGAAGTTGAGTCTGGAGGTTCAGACATGAAAGCTAATAGGGCAACGGAACTCCATTGTGCAGGTGGTTGATCATTAGCGGACAGGTTTTTTAGTCAGTGAGGAGATGCACAACGATACGCTGTGCACATGTATCAGGAGCTCAAATGATGTGCTGGCTTCTAGACATGAAGTTATGGAGCAAAGAAAACATTGCCAAACAAAATTGCCAAGTTGAACATCAATTGGATAGAACAATGAATTCTGAGATGCTTCCCCAGGCCTTTTTCTACTTCTAAGCCTCCTTTTTAACTTAATTGCCAACAAAATCATAGGCCTTTGCGTTCCGTAATGCCGTTTGTGCAGTTTCTAATTCCCCTCCTCAGTCGAACGCCACATTATGCCAATGAATGTGGCTGATCAGCTGGATTTTCTGGCGCTGTCCATGCAGCTCATCTCTCCCTGCCAGTGCAAAGAAAAATGCATCTAATGTGCCTCCATGTCACATAATCAAGGATTTTAGAGTGTAAATCTTTGATCTGGGAGAACATTTTCTGATAGGATCAACCCCCCACCCCCTCTTGGCTGAAGTCTTCTGATCTCCCTCCAATTACTGGTGTCAAATGAGTCTGTTTACAGGCTGATTGGATGAGTGCTGTACTGACAGTGCACCTCCCTCTCCCTGGAAAGCCTCATTCCATCCTCGACCACCGTCGCACCGATGGCGAGGGCCCCGGCACACAGCTGGAGCTGTTTGGAGCCGCTTCAGAGCCAGTTGTAAGGCGGCCAAGTCGGGGTCTCGAGGGCCTTCCATCTGGTGTGACAGGGCAGGCTCTGGGGCTTGGCTGACAGAGTGCGAGAGCGAGAGAGCCCACGAACCTTACAGAGCCTCACAAATCTTTTATTTATCGGCCTGCTCGGCTCACATTTGCAGTAGTTAGTTAATATGCAGACTGGGCTCCAGGACTTCAAATGGCGCTGTGGAGTGAAGCTGGCTGGATATTAGGGGAGGGGAGGTGGGGGCTCCTCAGCCAGGCGTCCTGCTGAGAACTAAAGGGGGGAGGAGGTCACTGTCCAGCTGCAGGGGAGATCTGGGGCTCTCGTATTCAGCCGTCTTCATATTCATAGCTCCCATCATCATCATCATCATCATAATGAGAATCCCAGCTTGCTTGCGATGCAAAGGAGATCTTAAGAACCATATGACTTGCATCATCACTGATTTTTATGCTGTTTGCCGTGCCCTTAAGGGCAACTCCTGAGGTATTTGTTTTTACACGCAACAAACGAAGCCTGCAATTAAGGTTTCTTAATTATTCCACACCAACATAAAGGTAATGCATGCTTTAAAGGGAAAAAATTAAATTGTGTCATTTACTTTAAACCTGTATGGCTTTCTTTTTTCTGCAGAACACAAAATATTTTGAAAGATGATCAAAATATTTTTTATATAGATACAATTGAAGTCAACAGAGTCCAAAACAACACTGAACCCCATTGACTTTTATTGAATAAAAGTTATTTATAAAATAAATAAATACAAAACATTTTATTTTTTGTTACACAGAAAAAGAAGGTGAGTAAATAATGACAGAATTTGCATTATTGGATTCATTATCCATTGGAAATATGTGACTCTAACTACATTTCTGCAAAACCTGAAATACGTTGCTCCCAAAGGTACATTGCACTGCACTTTTCAAGGGACATGACCACAATAGGCAATATAAGCAAAATAATGTTTCTCCATTGCAGATGTGGGCTGGTGCTAAATATCTTGTTCAATTTTCTCAGAAAGTTAAATGTGATTGTGGCAACAGTTTATGTATCACAAACATTTTATTGCAACCATGCTACTTTAGCTTCCTTCCAGGAAGCTTTTTCTTTTGGAGTGTCGCAACTCGTGTTTCACTTGTACCTAAGGACTCTGCAGTGCTGTACCAGGTGCACTACTGAGCAATTTTACTACATCAGAAAAGTCTTACATATGAAACTGGTTGTGAGATCCAAATGTCAAAATGTATTAGTTTACAAATCATGCACTTTGATAAAAGTGTTTTGAGGTCATAACATAGTTTTGTGCAAGGAACTATGTGAAAAAATTGCTTTATATTAATCAATCTGTAGTCCTAATCAACCCCTGTAATCATAATTTGTTGATGTTTTGCTGTCAAAGCATATGCAGTTTGCAGTGCTTTGCAGAAATGTAGCCAGATTCACAAATTTCCATTGAGAATGGGTTGGAACTATTCCTTTAAAAGTAGTAGGAAAGCATGTGCAGTCCTCATTTGCATAGTCAGTGTCAAGCATTAGCATGAATTCTGGGATATTCCGTGCTGCCATCTAATGTTTTGATATGTGAGTGCATTTGGGCTGACGCTAAATATAAGTAATCAGTGCTGGGAAATATGTGTAAGATGTCTGGATTAGAAGAAAAAAAAAGTAATGCTAATAATAGTTTTTTCACTCAGTAAGAAAAAAGCCTTGACTTGAGTAAAAATATTAACATTTTATTCTTTCCCTTACTAGAAAGTCCTGTAAAGAAAAACACTGTTCCAGGGAGACAGTTTCATGCTAAAGGAAGGTCAAAACAGAGCTCCGCGTGACATTTTCTTCAAATTTATGGAGTAACAGCATGTCACACTGAATTGTCATGCGATGACACCAATTTGACGTGATGGCTCTTTATGGCTGTCCCTTTCCTGTCATATAGTGCATGCACAGCAGATACAAGAGTTCAACAAGCGCTCCAAAGGGGCTGTCTCATCGCTCACAACGCCACATACACAGACATTGACGCAAGCGAAAGCCTTCACCAGCCCACCAAACGTTGAGAAAACAGACTTGACAACAAATTTATAAGATGTAAAACCTCCAGCGCCCACATGAATGCACATTTTATTCAGTAGATATATGGTACAAACGCTACGCCATTAAGACCGACCACTCGTCGGGCCACTGGGAATTTAGAAAGAGGTGAAATGGTGCAGCCTTTCTGTGGCGTTCATGGGAACACAGATGCCAGTAGCACGTCTGTGCTCAGAGCAGCCAATCTCAGCAATTATTAACTAGGTGGCATCGGGAGCGCTGCTTAGGCTGTTCAACAGCTCCCTGAGCTCTTTAAGGAGCTCAAGACATATTTTCCAGCAGGCCCTCTGGAGCATCGCTCTTCACACATACGCGCTCTCCCTCTCTCGCCTTGTCACTCGTCCCTCTCCTCCTTATTTCTCTGGTTGTGTCCTCTTGGATCCAATTTGCAACTTAGCATCACCCCTGTTTGCTGGTTTTCTTCTGGTCTTATCTTATCTTGTTACACACTCTTCAGGCTTTGTGGTTAAATTATGTATTAAGGTCAATGTCAAAACATGGAAGATATGTAATCTACAGGGAGTTTCCTTTTATTCATTATTACAGTGAAGGCTGAGCACAACTGTCAGAGAGCCGAGGATGTGCGCAGCATGGAAGCTTGCTGCACAGCGGGGCTCTTCATAGGCCCCTCTCCCGCCTCTCTCCCAGGACAGACCCCTTGATAGATTTACCCAGCTAACCCATCTCACTTAAAAAGTTCTCTCTTCTCTGCTCCAATCTGAAAGCTGTCAAGTGCACCTATATAGTGGTGTCATTTATCTAAAGGAAGACGCACGCACTTGAGACGCGGGAAGTCATCCGTTCAGTTGCATTTTGGGATCTTCTAACGGGGGACTTGCAGTTGGCTTGCGGGTGGGAGGCGCCTTCTTTTTGGGAGGATCTCGAGGAACGTGACACCTTTGTACGTATATATGTCTCAAATTAAACTTAAGTGACGTTGGGAATGGGACGCCTCCGCTGCGTTTTGTCTGAAGGTGTACCGCTCGTGCAAACGTGACCCCCTGGCGGGCTCGTGTCCGCTGTAGGATCCGGGACCCGGACTGATGGGTAAATCACATCTCTGCGGCATGCTTAGCAAAAAAGCAAAAAAAAAAAAAAAGCTTGATAAATTTGAGCCAACTCTCTCTGGGGCAAGCATAATTATTTTCTGATTAGATTAATTCAGTTATACTTTGGTCCTTTCCAGAGCCACCGGCGTGCCTGGAAGAAGCGCACTCAGTCATGCTAACAATTACACAATTAGCTGTGCAGTGCAAACCATGCAGGGAAATTCAGCTCCAGCTAACAATCCACCCTCCTACATGCATCAACCATAACAATTATCATTTGTGGGGCTTTATGGTTCTCTGATGCTGATGGGGGTTGGAATAATGTGAGTTCACCCTGATGTTTAACCCACCCACTCCTCTCTCATTATTTCTGCTCCATTGTGAATACCATAAACGTCTCGATAACCGCAATGATAAACAGTTGAGACCGAGAAACAATTGTTCCCATTATGGGGAGAGTAATTGAGAATATCCCTTTCTCAGTGCTTTGTAGATGCTCTTCAGGGACACATTGTCCAAACGGTCAACAGCAGCGATATTTTTTCATTTAGATTCACTTGTGAATGTGATTACTTACGGAAGGATCCTTACTGGCTCTCATTATGCCTGTAATATAAAATCAAGATCTTTATTTTATATTGTACAGACACTTTCAAACACAATTACGTCAATGTATAATCTAATATTAGCTGTCAATTACTGATTTTCATTATATCTTCCTTTGTTTTCCTCACGAACAACTCCTGCAGGTTTGGAACGATGT
The DNA here is from genome assembly GCA_027422415.1 of Schizothorax lantsangensis. Lineage (NCBI taxonomy): Eukaryota > Metazoa > Chordata > Actinopteri > Cypriniformes > Cyprinidae > Schizothorax > Schizothorax lantsangensis. Next base: position 25,966,533 of record CM049848.1, on the reverse strand, counting down.
GAGAGTGGGCAAATGATGACAGAATTTTCATTTTTGGGTGAACTATCTCTTTAAAGTGCAACAAAGTAGTGTAGTGTCTGACCGCCACCCTGCGAGACTCATTTGGCGACACCATAAAAACGTTTTAGATGTTTATGTATTTGTTGACTTGAATACAGCCATGATGCAATTATAATGATGCAATATTTACAGTCGCTAAAATGCGCTCAATCCACCACCCAGACTCAGTGAGCCGAGCTCGTTCTTGCTCAACACGGCGACGCAATACAGCAGCTCTCAAATGACACAAATTTGTTTCTAAATACCAGGTTTCTGACACGGAGGCCAGGGAGAAGTCTGATTTGTTTTTTGCAGACGGTGGACCTCCTATACATACTTGATCTCATGTCTCTCTGGAGCATTAGCATCTCTTTGTTTTGCTGAGTAGTTTGATGATAAACCCTCTGTAGCCGAGCCAGAATTCTCAGCAAGCTCACGACCCATCCTGAGGTTTTTTCACAGACCGGACGTCCGCAATGAGCATGCATTTTAAATTAAAGTTAGATGAAAAAGTAAAAACCTTCTCATCTGGCCAAACGCATAATGAACGTAGCCTGCTGAACTAATCACGCTCGTCCAATGCAACAAGACAGGAGATAGAAGCCACGTTTTCTTTTTATCCTTGCTTTCTCTCCTCTCGTCCTTGTGGAGTGATAGCACCGTTGCGTTCTTAACCTCGCGTGTACAGCGTGGAAAATAACTTGTGACTTGTAAGCCTAATTAAGGAATCCTCCCTGACCTGCACACCCAGGCCTCGTCAGAAATCTAACACCAGAGCTGATTCAACATGAGCTACACACCGGGCAGGACCCAGCACTAATGAATACTAATGAATAATAATTACAGGCTCTTTGGCACCCAGACGCACTGCAGGGACAAATGCTAATACGCTTTAAATGTACACAGCTAGGAATGACTAGCGGGTTCAACATGCAGCAGATTAGCCGAAGGGCCGATGCAAACTCAAGGTGAAGGATGAAACATTTCTCGCGGACGAAATTATGAGCATATTGGTTTGTTTTTCGGTGATGCGGGCGAAGCCATTGATCTAGAGAATTTAGGCCACATGAGAGCAGACGAATCTCGGGATGTGGCGCTCCTAGCGTGTCTGTTTGTGACACCTTTTAATTGGCAGCATTAGAGCTCATCAGCGAGCAGACTGTTGTTTGTGAGAGCGCTCTCTCCTAGCGCTTTTGTACTCGTTCTCGCATGGCAGGGAAATTAAACTTTGTGGTGTTATTTTTTTCCCCCACTGTTTATTCTTTTGATCTGTGTGTACATTATTCGCAGCTCTTTGAATTTAAATTTCACTGTCATGTTTCTCTTTTCATCACACTGATGGTTGCAGCTCTAATAATATTCAGCTTTTAAGTCACTGAAGAATGTTAATTAGATTCTCTCTTTTTTTAATTAATACATCCCTACAGGTTTCCTTATCAAATCATTTTTACCACCGTAAAATCACGCACTTTGTGTCAATAAATTACTGTAAGATCTTAAAAATAAAATGAGATTGAAAACAATAAGGTGTATGAGAGCTATGTTTACATACGCAGCATATTGCTTAATGCACTGCATATGTGATTCAGAAATGTTCACTTCCAAATCTAACCTGAGAAGTCATAATGCTTAGCATGCTCTTGCGAGGTTAGTGCAATGCGGGTACCTTACGCTTGTATTGCTGGGGTATTAGTGCTAATGTGTGTTGCTCTGCCTCCCTAAATGCTAGTGTTGTCCAGCAGCTTCTACTGTCCCATCTATCATCTTCAGCGGTGAGCCAAGGATTCTGGGATAGAGGAGCCACGTACTGGGCTGTGATAATGAAAGGTCACAAAGGGGGTGGAGTGTTGAAATTGCTTTACTTTACAATGAAACATGCTCAGCCCTAGCAGTGCCATACCCGAGGAACGCGGTCTGAAGCAGAGGTAGAATTTCAAATGGTCTCATGGCTGCTGAGGCGATAGATTTGTTTTCAGCACTGCGCTGAATGGAAGACGCCGAAGCTCATTAGGCATTCACGTGGGTTTTGGGTTGTCACATTTTGTATATTTTTCGTAAGTGAAAATTATTTGTTCTTGTAGTTTCATTCATTGGCTTAATTTTTCTAAAATCCTGTGAAAAGTTCATAGTTTTGATTAAATCAAATTGAATTTTCAGTGCTTATGGCAAATATAATCTCTTTGCTGTTTATTTGTATATTTTTTAACTTGATTATAACTATTTGAATTCGGAATTAACATTTGATGTTTTTGACATTTAGCACCATTTTCTGTTTTTATCCTAATGCAGTAAACACTGCATGTCAGCAAAATGCACTTTGTGTTTCAGTTTAAGGTAATGGGCTTCCACATATTTATTATCAAAATTTGCTTATGCATTTATATAAATAAACCTGCCTTCAGTGCGAAGTATCAAAAAATAAATTGGAGAAGTTTCTCCCAAAAATATGTGGGGGGAAAAAAGAGCGGAAACATTTCACTGTGCTCACTGAAGAAAACTGATATTCACAGACCAGAAAAAATATATATATTTGGCGTTTATTATACTTTATAATGAACTGATTCACATCTTGCTGAGAGGTAATTAATATGGGGAAATCTTGAATTAAAGATGTAAATCTTGACACTTTGGCAGGGGGGCCGGTAAGGGACAGTAGTCTCCAAGGCCTGAATTATTCTTAGCATAGACCAATTAACACCATGTATCTTCTTTTATGTTCAGTTCAATTAAGAGCCTTTACGGTTTTTAAGTTCTTTTCTTCTTTATAGTTGGAGAGTGTCAGAAACACAGATCAAAGCCAAACGCAGCAGTCCGTGCACCATAGGTAAATCTGCTTTGCATAAGAATCTGCATGTTGCTACGAAGGTTTTCATTCCAATTTTGCATGAATTAAAAAACAGGAAGGGAGCAGAAATGAGGGAGAGAACCCCACAAAGCAGTCTATTAATCTGCTCTCAAATCTCCCTATATCTACTACTCTGACAGCTGAGTACCTCGATAGCTCAAACCCCAGTAGACCGACACCGGCTGTAGAGAACAATTTTACTTTTTGTCATTCCACAACCGTTCCTTGTGTTTTATTTTGATTTGCAATGAGCCGGCCAGAGTTGAAAGTAAATGAATGGGCCTAAATAACTGGATTGTGTCTTTCTTTTAAACACTTGAGTTAAAGATAATGATTTATAGTTTATTTGTTAATAGTGAGACGGAATCAAGCTGTTATTTGTGTTATTTTTGGAGGCAACCAATAAAAGAGTGTTTGTCTCTGTCCTCTTCATTCTTTTGTGTTTTATTTTGCTTTTTTATTGGACTGACAGTCATGTTTTTCTCACCACGGGAGCTTCACACTTGATGTTGAAATTCAATCTCAAAACCTGTTTAGAAAATTACTGCACACACTAATTTTCCTGCTGGGAAGAGTGTCATGACTGCTTTATGCTTATATTTATTTTACATTGGCCACTGTAGATTTCATTCGTAATTATGCTTCTCGGGCAGATGGATGGTTTCTTGAAAAGATCTCTGCTGCATGCTGTGTTAAAATCATCCAGTGATATGGTATGGTCAACATATATCATAATCATATTGAGAGATGACGTCCAGGGAGGGGCTCAGCCTCAGGGTGGATAGATGCTTTCAGGGCAACATAATAACACAAACAACCTGTTTTTCAGCACCCCTAATTACTGCGCTTTAATTGTATTAAGCAGTGAAATATCAATAAATCAATGGGCAAATGAACTGGGCAAGTATGAGCAATGACTGTTTAGTGTTGCTCTGTATTATTCTATTGATGTTCCACTAACGGCCGTCCTTGAGATATTGAATGCTATTCAACCCAGGCGCTGACATCATAATAGAAGGCAGCGTTGAGCAGTCTGGCCGTGTGGACAGTCGCTCTCTGCGGCATGTTTTTCTCACATGTAGACGTGCTTTTGGAACCCTAGAGTGACGCTAGTTTTATGAAGTGTACATTTGGACTTTTATGTGAATAATAAAATATTTTCATCTTTTCATATAATGTACTGTCCTTATTTATAGCTAACATTCACTGTGCAGCTGATCTGTCTCAGATTGTCTCTTAGCTGCGAGATCTGGTTATATGGAACTGTTTAATGACAAAAGAAAAGAAACTGTAAATATATAAATTTAAGTGTGTTTTAGACCATTGCATAAGCTGAATTATTCAAGAATCAAATGTTTCAGCTTTCTGGGCTTATATATAGAGGAGATCAGGACATACAAATGTTGTCGCAACTACATAATTTTTAGACATAATTACACAAATAATTGTTTGAATACCCTCTTAGAAAAATGTAGTTTTAATTCTGTCCTCCAAACTACAATTACAATTTGTAAGCTGTTTTGTAACATCATAAATCTACATTTAAAATAAAACTACACTAATCTATATCAATACAAGGCTCAGCTACAGTATGTAATGAAGCTAGATTGTATCAGTTTATAAGCTGACCTGTGTTCTAACACAAGGACATTTTTCAAAAAATGCTGGGAAAAGTGTTTGATTATTTTTGCTTAATATCATTCATAGTTTTTCTTTAATTTTTGTGTTCTTCATAATTGTTTATCATTTCAATTTTGCTGAAAAGTCATTAAATATAATGGAATATTTAATGCTAGGTTCACATTGTGACAACCTGCCCCACTACAGTGTCAACATGTGTTCAATTAAATAAAGGTAATCTTTTTTTGGCCAGTAACACTGGAAATGTTCAAGACCCATTTGTAGTTAAGACTTTAATATTTGTTCACAGAAATACCCTAAGAAATATCAAATAGTGTATATAAAATATAAAACAAACATGGACAACTAGACCCAATGTGCCCTAAATATAGCCTATATTTTAATTTCAGGACAAAGAAGCAGTCAGTGACCCTGTCTCACTGGTAATACGTTTGACAGAAAGGCTTTTAATGTTTGATATCTAGAGATATGTAAAAAGTCATGTGAATTATTATTTTTTGTCAGTTTGTTCTTGACCCACTATTTTTTAAGAATTTGTATGATGTGTGTTGTAATAAAAGCTTTGATGTTCTTTGGCAAGTTTATTTTAAGCCTATTTTAGTGCTCTTTCACCTTCATGTGAGCGTTTCTGACTGTTGACAATTGCCATTTTAATCTAATGTTCAAAGATTTTTTTATAAGATAGCAGGCTAATTCAAATATCAAAATATTTTGGCAGGTGTGATTTCTTTGTTGGTTTGTTTTCCTAACCTCGACGTCTCGAAGTATTATTAAGTAAAAATCTTTGCTCTGTTGTCTGTTTGAAGATATAAATAGCGTGTACTGCCATCTAGTGGAGTAATTATGCTACAGCGTTTTTCAATTGAACTTCAGACACTGTACGTGCTAGTCATTCAACTTCTGACAATCTGTTCCAGTGACAATACACACATTTTTTGCTATAATATTCAATCAGGAAACAAACAGGCTTAGCCTGTGAAAAGTTGGCAAATATTTCTGGCACTTGTGTAATCAAATTATGTATAATGGTGCTGTGGCTGAAAACAATTTTAAGAAAGCCGACGTTGATCTGTATCAACATGCGTGTCCTTTAATTGTCTCGCAATTTGAGTAAACAAGAACAAAGACCAGCAAAAACGAGCAAAACATGTTGTAAATCAAGCATGCAAATCAGAGGATTTATTCACATATCCTGCGTGCACTTGCACAGTGGGAATCAGTCAGGCTTGTTCTCGATGGCCCTCTTTTTCCCTGCTGTGAACAACGTGCTCTGTCAGTGATTAGCAATAACACAGACAATGAATGTAATTTCTGTAGGAGGGCACACTTGCAATATCAAACCTTGAATGAGCACACGTATGTGCACACATTTCTATTGTCTGTGCCTCCCATACACAGGTACAGACATGTTTTTGATATTTCACATCTGAGTGATTTTATATGCCTACATCCTCCTGCAGATGCAGATTTCCGTAGATGCTTGAGAAGAGCAAAGCAGGCCGTCACTGCAGTCTCCACTGTCTACATGCTGCACAGGTACACATGCTGCCTGCTCCCGGGGTTGCTAATGTAATTGCTTTACATTGATTCTGTCTGACTAGATGGCTTGTTTTCATCCTTTTTCAAGGAGCAGTGCCAAGGCTTTAGCCTCTTGTGATGTGAAAAGTATGTGTCCTTTTCAGCACGTATCAAACAGATACTTCCTCACGCGATACGATGGCTGAGAAGGGTATTCTGTCCTCGAAAAGATTTTTTTTAATGTCTCATTTTACCATACAGTCAGCCATATCTGTTTCCATGGTGCCGTACATTTGTAACTGAAGCACTTTGAGTGGATTGACTCACGGCCTAATTATAAGAACTAGATCTTTACATCCCAGACGTCATGACAAACGTCTCTGAGAAGGTGAGGTGGAACAATGTTTTAGGAATAAGACAGAACACGTTTCCATGAGATCATGTGATCTGACAGACACAAGGCCCCTGAGCTGCAGATATATATATATATACATATATTTCCATAAAGCATTGAAATTTTGAAAGAAAGAAAAAACGCTAGTAAATTTGAGAATGAATTACAAAGAACATTATATATTTATATGTATATATGTTTTTAATTTTAGTTAATAATATATATACATATACACACACACACTCACACTATATACACAGAGACCCATACTGTATAATATGTATGTAAAGTAAAATTCACATATGTGTATATATATATATATATATATATATATATATACATATATCTCTGCACATGAACCAGATGGAAACACTTGTTAGGGTGAATTTTTGAGAACTTTTGGAATTTTTATCACACGTAGCGAAGATGCTCACAAATTAGATCCTGCTGTGGTCAAAGGAGACATTCTTTGGCAGATATAAAGAGAATATTGCCTCTATTGAAAGATCACAGTTTGCTGCCTTTGATAAGACATCACTGAATTTTCATGCTCATTAAAAAAAATTATGTTTCAATGTGTGATTAATTTGATGACAAATTGTGGCCCGTTTAAAATAATAATAGCATAATCTCTCACATTAAATGGTTATTATTAATACTTAGGCAGAAAAAGTAATTCAACATGGTATTACTGGTGACAATTTGCCTCATGTTCAATTCAAGCTCTAATTTTGTGGGCCATTAATGGTTGTTAATTGCAGTCTCTTTCATTTTATTGCTAGCTACTTATTTTCCTGTGCATATCGGTGAATAGAAGTTGCTTTTACCTACACAAAAAGCTAGATCAACTGTAAAATGTATAACTTAAACCTGGTCTTCCTAATTGGATCAACAGTGTTTGAAAAATAATTATTTAAAGACTAATTGCAGATCCCTCCTCTTTATTTCTGTTGTAAATGTCAGTTTGTCCATTGCATTCATCTCAAATTCTGCAGATCATTCATATTCTAAAAATCTGAACGCGAGCTGTGCTGAGCTCAGACTGTATCCCTGAATGACAGCGTTTATGACATTTAAACAGTATTTATACTTCCATTGATTTTCGTGATGCAGAGGTGAGTTAAATTCTCAATCTACACCTTGTCACTCACATCAATGAGATATTACACCACTGTAAATACATCTGAACCACAACTACCACAGTCCTGAGCACGGATCCACTGATAACTATGATGGGAGTTGTTGGACTGATTCTTCACGCAGTCAAATCCAATGCCTTCTAATCTTCTCCTGCTTTTTCTGAATTATTCAAAGAGATCTTGAAGCAACAGAGGCATCTCGACAGCAAGCAAAGCTCCCTATGAGAGCGCTTCAGATAATGTGAAATGAATGATGAAATTCTGGGAGCTGAAATGAAAGAGTGATGTGATGCGTGTTCAAAGGTGGGGCCCGGGTCCCCAGGCCCCTGGGGGCTCAACCAGCCTCTTTTACCTTTCTTAACCAGGGATGAATATGCTGTAATGTCTTTGGCTAAATTAACCTAAACCTATTTCCACATTCACGTCGCACGTCAAGGAAAGAAACGGCTCTTTGTCCAGCATTATGAGGGGAATCGCATGACTTTTCTTCTCATGTTTGAGAAAAATAATCTAGATTGAAATCTCAAGTCAATTAATAGATGAAACACATTTTTCTAAAATAGGTTACTCATTTTTGTAGGAAGCATTTAGGGGGCAATTTAGTTAATGCATGAAATAATTCACGCCATGATGTAATGTCCATTCCTTTTTATCTTGAAAGGAAACTGGCTTATCTGCCTTTAAATACAGTTAATAGCACATCAACAAACAAATAGCTTTAAATAGCGCGATATTCTTCGATTAATATTGATGACATTCTACTTGACCTTGGTACTTGAGTGTGATTAAATAAAACAATAAAAGGAATATGCGCATAATTATGTTTACAGTTCAGTACCTTGCTGTAAAACAAATATAAAACTTCTCTGTGAACTCAAAATGGAAATGTAGTTCTCATGCATCATGCTTGTAAATCATAATCCAGCACTCAACAAGACCTGAAAGATTTTCCGAAGTTAAAAGCAAAAATAGATGTTGTGGTCTTGCCTGGTGACTGTAGCCACAGAAAGATGTGTTTCAGAAATCTACCCACTCATCTGATATATCTATATAGGTAATGTGTTTTAGGCTAAATGTAACTGATATATAATTCTTCTTTAAATGTTGTAATAATGAACATACATGTGTGTGGGTGTGTGTGTTCTGGTGAAGTACGATCTCTGCAGGTCATACAAACTGTAAAAAGTGGTAACCTGCAGCAATTTTTTTTTTTATGTACTCATTCCCTATATTCATTGTTTATACAGACACAATGTATTTTCTGAAAAGTAAAAATAAAAAGACAGGTGCAATTAGAACATAACTAAAAGATGGTGTTTGTCTACTATCAGAAACATTTTCTGTTTTGAGCAATACAAGTTCCCTCCGTATACTGTACCGTTAACATCAATACAGCATGAGAAAATCTCCATGGATTTTCAAAGGCATAAGCGTTGTTCCCTTTTCCCATTGTGATCTCAAATAAAGAATCAAACATCTGAGAGCAATTGAAGTGTCTTGTGAAATCCATTCTTCCCACCAAGCATTGATTTATTATGTGAATTACAAATCTAAATGTTTTTTTGGAATAAAGAGGGCGTCCTTTTGTGCTTTTATTAAAAATCATGAGGTACAGGGTGGAATAACTTTTTAAGGATTTCAGACTGTGCTGTAGATCATATGGTTTTTTGTGTTTCCTTAAGCATGATGTTATTACAGTTGTAGTCTAGCTTAAACAATTTATACACAGCGATGGTTGCAAGAAAATCATTACATGAACAAAAAGTTTCTTTCTTTTAGGGACAATGCCTAATGTGGTATTATTGTAAATTTCAGGGACATGCAGGGGGCTCCATATTAATATTTTTCATCAGTCTAATATTGTGATCATTAGAATTAGTACTTTTTTCAGGACACTGCACTAATGTAGTTGTCTAAAGCAATTTCCACTGCACGTCGAGATCTTTTTGTTCAACATCCAATTGAAATAATATTCTATTCTTAAACAGAACATGTCTACATTTTAAATTAAATAAGTAAAGCAAGTGAGAGTATTCAAATAGAAACTTAGTTTACTTAATAATATAAATACTTCTGGGGAAGCACAATAGATGAATAATAATAATAATAATTTTCTAGTTGTGGTGATTTTGTCAGCAAAATCTAAATGCTGTCCAAGAACATAGATTGAGTAGCCTAATTGTGTTTGTACAAGAATATTTTTCACTTGCTGATGATGGTAAAACATTGCATGGGACTGCTGAGTAATATTCCTCCAGTAACCTTTTCACCTTAAGACAGAAATCTTTCCTTTTAAACAATGATTCATTTAGAGTCGAGCAAGATCAGAAAACGTTCGCTTCATCCAGTGACTCTCATTATTCAACTCTCTAGTCTAATCCAATCAAACGGTAACAGTTCGAACACGTTCTTCTTGCGAATCGGCTCGATTGATTCCTTTAAACGAACCGCTTCAAACGAACGAGTCGTTCGCGCATGATCTCTGCTCTCGCGATATAAACTTTCCCGGTTACCTGAGGAAACGAGAGTTTGATTCAAAGTGTACACATTTGAATGAACGAAAACAGACTAAACTCATCCTAATAACAGAAGGTAGAGTAATGCCAACCAGTTACCTTTATTTCTGTGGACTTTAGCCATTAAAATACGTTTCTTTGTCTATGTTATGGAATACTGGCGGTGTTTATTATTTACCCGTTGTCCGTTAGCTGTGGAAGTGTATGCTGCGTGTTGTCAGCTAGCAACAACAACAAACCATCTTATTTCTGTCACAGTTTAGCTATGGTTTTGTTTAAACGCTTTCCTTTGGTTTATGTGTGGAATTGTGAGAAAAATAAAGTGAATTTAAATAAGAAGATAGCCTATTTTAGCTGTGTTCTCTAGTTTCGTCCTCCTCCGCGGTGGGATGTTTAGAACCCAGTTTACGTCGCAATACCATAGTTACTGCAGTTATTAATATTGTAAAATGCGAAATCCGTAAAACCTTTCTGCCATCGTGTTAATTATGTTATTTATGACAAAAGAAGCTAATACCAAGTTACCACAGTTTTTCAGTACTAACACTGAAAGTAACTAATGTTTTTGTAGGACATATTTTATATTTTTCATTAACATGTGTATCTTATATTTTCATATGCGTAACCGTTATTTTTTTTAGTATATTACAAAGTAATATTTATATGCAGACATAAAGCTGCATGTGTATAAATAGAAATAACGATCAGTAATTTGTGAATAGCTTAGTGCCTGCTTCAAACATCTAAATTTGAGGATTTTGACTGTCCTTTCTGATTTATTTCTTTAGGTTATTTTTATCTTTTTTTGGGAGGATCTTGGCTGCATGAAGCAAACCAGAAATGGCATCACCACAAACGCTTCAGCCTGTCCTGAAGATGAAGGTCGACGAGCTCTTCCTCTTTTGGTTGAGTGAGCCGAGTACTCAGGCAATGCTAAAAGACTACCTCAACAAAATCAAGAATGGAGAAGAAATAGAGCTAAGCCATGGTGATTTCAAGGGCACAAGCACTTTGGTATTAACAGAAAACAACAACATTGCCTCAAAGATTAATGCGACAGAGAGAATGACTACGGCCCTTGGTGCCCCGTGCAGCCCTCCTTCAGCCACCCTGCCATCTGCGAGTGGCAGCAATAACAGAGCGGGAGTGAATGCAAGGGCCCTGCGACGCTCTGTCAGCACTAAGAAGGTAAAGCATCCGTGCTCAGCACTCTCTTTGCAATGCAGTATGACTCCAGTTCTGTCACCTTGCAGACTTTTATATCCAGGCCTGATTATCAGAGTTTGATGCTTACTTTTCACCTGTGATTCTAAGTTAAAAAATGTGGGAGCACAATCAAAATTGATATTTTTTTTTCCTTAATAAAGGTATACAAGAGAACTTTTACAAGCAAAATTAAGTACAAAGAGTACAATTTTTAAATACTTCTGCCTCAAACTGTATTTAATAATTATGTAAAAATGGATTAAATAATTACATTATTATGTTTGTCCTATTATGTAGAACATGTAATGGATGGAACCACATTTTGACTTTGAACGTGCAGCACTCACATTTATTTAATGAAATCAAAGCCTTTTAAGGTTTATTAATCACATTAGGCTGTACTGCGATTCCTGTTTTTCCATCCCCTCATTTAAGACCTCTTAAAATGAGAAGACGTTTATTATGTCATTTAAAACACTTTAAAACACAATCTTAAATTTAATAAGTGATCATTCTCCAATTTTTAACGACCTGCGGGTTTTTTTTTAAATTCATACACATGCTCCTAAATACATTTTACATTTTGCACACAATCTATTTTGAGTTGCAAATGCATGTGGAAAGCTGTTGAGCCCTGATTAGTCTAAAGAAATGTGTGTTATGTTAACTTTCATATAAGGCAATCTCAAATCCATTAATCGCTCATATCACACTAAAACATAAACCAATTATTATTTTTTTTCACTAGCTAATATTTCATGTGGTAAAAAGCATTTGCTAATTTTAAAGTGGTTTTCTTGCACAGTTTGATAGGAAATTTCAATGAATGTTCTCATCAGTGATGGTCCTTTTAACAGCCATTTTGCCACTAAGAGAGGGTTAAACTATTTTTTCCCAGTTTAGCCACAAGAGGATGCTGAATGGCTTTTGCAGCTCCTGGTCAGTGCATGTAGGGCTCTTGCTCTGGTCAGATGAGCTCTGTGAACCCTGCTTGTCTTTTGTGTAAAGAAATCCTGTTCATGTGTGGCCAGAGGTGGGCGAATCTCTATGCTGTCAATCCCTGGAATGGTAATGACTCTGTCATCATGAGCTGTCCAGCGATGCTGGTGGACTTTGCTGCTGAGGTTTCAGAGCCTATAAATTGGATTATGCAGGGCTATCTGTAATTAAAGCAGTGCCTCCATGATACTTCCTGCTGTCAGTATCAGATCAATGTGTCATTAAATTCACACATATCTTATTGGCCCAATAGGAGGAAGCTGATATCAAGAAGGCTTATTCATAAGTAACATTGATGCACCCGTGGAAATTAAAAAGATTATGAGATAAAATTAGCTTTTGATGTGAAACGCAAGAAGTCCCTGTAATTTGGACACAACACAACAGAGGACATCTTCTATGTCTTTGAAAAGTCAATTTGTTCAAAGCTTGAGAAACGATAATATAGCAAAATATGAGAAGCAGAAACTGCAAACTTAGATTTTCTTTAAGGATGACAAATAAAGTTGCATTTTGAGGACATCTGTTTGCAGTGAATGTAAATCATGAGTAGGGACATTATCTGACCGGTGTGATACTTTATTGTGAAATGCTAAGCAGATGTGTCTAGGCTTTGATTTCTATGTCCAGTTATTCGCAAATGCTTTGGTGATCCTACGTGCTGATGGAACAACTGTTGGGTATTTTATGTTTTTTGGCATGGTACAATCAACATGAGCCCACAACTTGTCACAATGCATTACAGAGATTTTGATCCCATATGTTCTATTTTAAGAGGCTAAAGGAATTCCAGAATACAAATACATTCTCCAAAGTATTAGTTAAAAATTCAATTAACGTCATGCTGATGCTCGTCGGAACAACTGTTCCAACTCTGACACAGGACACCGGTAAAGATAGCCTTGGTTCCACTGTGCAGGAATTAACTACTGGAAATTTGGCTTACACTTCATAGGCAGTTTACATATTTGTCCATGGTGTAATACAGTATGCATAAATTCAGTCAGATGCTGTTAATGGTCAGAATAATTGGGTGTCCGTCATCCCTGACTCCCGGTTGCAAGGTGAGAGGTCATTAAGGCATGTTGCTTGGAAAAATATAAGCTAATTGAAGAAATAACTTGGGTATGTTATACATTAATGTCTAAGGTGGAGAACTTGCCTACATGGTGTGACATTTTTTTCATGAATTAAATTTTTCCTGCTTTTCTTTCATTTCTAAGTCTTAATATTCAACATTTAATATACATAAAAAATGTGAACACTTTAAAAAAAAAATACGTGACATACGGCAAGTATGGTCACCCCAACCCGGTCTCATGAAAGTGCGTATAAATAGTACGCCAAATAAAAACGAAAACTCGTGGTATTGATACGCAAAAATGGACTTTGGCGTGTCTATGCTACGCGATGGGTAGGGTTAGGGTTGTGGTGTAGATGCGTATCATATGTACGCGAAAATAAAATCAATGCACGCCAACAAATTTCGTATCATATGCACGCGAAAACTGCGTATTATATGCACGGCAAAAATGCGCGTAGCATATAAACGCCAAAGTCCATTTTTGCGTATCAATACCACGAGTTTTCGGGGTTTTTTTGGCGTAATATAATACGTATTTTCATGAGACCGGGCTCGTCACCCATACTCTGAATTCGTGCTCTGCATTTATCCCATCCAAAGTGCACACACACAGCAGTGAACACACCAGGGCTGGACCAGAATATTCGATTATTCGAATATTCGTTCGGTGGGTTGGCATTCGATTTTCAATTTTTTTTTTTTTATTTTTTTTTACACCTGGCATCCCCCGCGAAACGGTTCTCAACTTGTCCGCCTGGCTGAACATCTGCAACAGCAACAGATCGTTCGCCAATGAAAGATGTTCGTGCTGACCTATAGCATGCATATATTTCATGAAAAATCTTCTATTAGCTATAAGCGCGCTTGCCGCACATCTACATTTGAAATAATGAACTTAAGCGCGCAAAAGACGCAACATGTGAACGAACCCTCTGCTATCACAAAACCGAATGCGATGCATGCGTTTTCTTTTTGTCAACTGTCCCGAGATGCGAGTGAAAGTCTTGTATCAGCGTGCAGTAGCTCTTGTAGTGCAGACGAGATGCGCTGATGTGAAGCCGCTTTGAGAGAGTGAAAGAGAATACGCGGTCCAGCTGAATCACTCACACTGTTTTCAAATTACTGATTTAATCTGATAGTTTGTGTGGATTTATTTACTCATCTAACCTACATGCTATATTCAATAAATGTTTGCAGGAATTTCACTCATTATAAACTCGAAAGCTGCGGGAATGAGTAAAACTATGCGATATACACATAAATTCAGGACCTGATTAAATATAACTCTATTATACAGAAATAAATATAACTCTATTATACAGAAATTTGTGAAATAAAATTCCATGACTTTAACAAAACTTTTCCAGGCCTGGAAATTGCTGTTTTAAATTTTCAAAGCTTTTCCAGGTTTTTCATGACCGTACGAACCCTGTTTAAAGCAACTGATGCACGCTTTCAATCACTAAAGATTAGTCCTCTGCCTCCTCTAATCACATGCCAGTGATCCATTACCCCGCTTTATTCCGGGACCTCTCAATTTACAAATTAAGCACTGGGCTACTTTATTAAAAGTATTGCTTTTAACAGACCTGTGTGTTTTGTATCACTAGTGCAGTGTCCGTTCTCGGAGCATATAAGCCCTCTCTGCGTGAAGTGCGCCGCTTCCGGCTCACGCTGTTCTGTAGTTTATTAAAAGTTTATTAATTCTGAACGTGTCACGTGTCTATATTGCACCAAAATGTGACACTGCACTCCCTTGTGTCCGCAGCAACACACCCGCCACGCGTGAAGTCGATTGGATGAACGGTTCTCGACATAATACAAATGCAAGCAGACAGACAGATGCGCAGAGATTCCTGCCTTTATTAGAGAGAAAAATATGTTCAGGCCCCTCCCTCCGAAGCTTCTAATATTCGATGTTGATTTATACCGAAGCTTCGAAGCTCAAAAAATGGTATTCAGACCAGCCCTAGAACACACACACACCGTGAACACACACCCGGAGCAGTGGGCAGCCATTTATGCTGCAGCGCCCGGGGAACAGTTGGGGTTTTGGTGCCTTGCTCGAGGGCACCTCAGTCGTGTTATTGAGGGTGGAGAGAGCGCTGTACATTCACTCCCCCCACCTACAATTCCTGCCGGCCCGAGACTCGAACTCTCAACCTTTGGGTTACGAGTCCAACTCTCTAACCATAAGGCCACGACTTCCCGTTAAAGAGTCAGTTTAGTAAAAGTAAAAAAACAAAATGCTTTCTGCGTGTACCATCCCTACAGTTTAGTATCTTCCCTTTTAAAGTATGGGTAATTAAAAGGATCCATTTTGTCAGAAGTGTTAGTTCTAATCAAGTTGTATATTAGAAATCAAGAGCATTTTGTGCTCTCTGAAGCACATTTCTGCCTCGTTTGAAAGTTTGGTTTGACTTTTGATAGGAGTTTATAACTCTTACAGCTTCCTATCGGAACAGTTATCACATAGTGTTTATATTTTTCTCCCCTCCAGCACTTGAATTGTAGCATGTTTGTTAGTGCTCCTCACTTTTGCCTTGCTGGTCATCCTCTCTTCAACCACTTGGCCTTACTGACTGGACACAGAGCTTTGTTTGGAAATTGGCACTGTCTACGCGGACAGCTGCCACCTCTTGTTCAGGCAGATCTTTTTCTCGTTCTGTTAGTACCAGCTTACTCTGACAGTGGAGAGTTGTTTTTCATATAACACAAACACTGAGCCAAATAGAGGGGAAAGTGCTGGTAGGAGAAAACTTTCCAATAGACCCAGATGACAAACAAAAATATTGACATGTTCACCAGCAAGTTAACTTTGGCCCTTTTGTTGTTTTTCCCTGTTTATTAATGGACTGATGAGCAAGGACTTCAAAAGCAGTTAGTGAGAAAATTGGGCTTATCAAATGTGTGCAGTATCCTGCCATTGGGCAACAACAGGAACTGTTTCTACAGGAATGAGTGGAAGAATGTGGACTTGATGATCTGACATCTAAAAATACTTATTTAAGCCAGGCAGGGCTTTATTTTTGCACCACTTTGTTTGTTAGATGCTCTGGCTCCAAGCCTTTGGTGCATATCCACTCACTTTTATGGCAGATCAGTTGTCACTAAAGTCTGCTTTTATTAATCCAATTAGTTTTCAAAGCAGTAATGGGCATGAGAAAGGGATTTTCAGATGCACAACACCCAGCCTCAGAGGTTGAGTTTCTTTGGATCAACACCGTTATAGAGAATTGATGTAATTGCAGTCAGTCTGGGAGCGGATGTTTGTTAAAGGTCTGAAGATACATTTGTTTCTTGGGGTTGCCTAAACAGAGCATGTTGGGTCTTTTAATAGTCCTCAACTGCTTCAGCCATCATTCTTTGAATTCAATACTTCTACGCTGTGCTACTAACTAAGACTTGTCATCTATAATAAGCCATGGAATGGCTGGAAGCTGTAGCCTTGGAAAACAAAATAAACTAAACATAGGCAGTTTTTTTTTTTTTTTTTTTTTTTTAACCTTTTCAAGGAGGGCCAATTCAGGCTTTGTGCAGTTTTGCTATAAAGAAATTAAGTTGACCATGGGCATATAGATGGTTAAAAGATTCATTAAATTATTCAACCATTTTTTTTTAAATATTGTTTTGCATTAAACAGCAATTTAGAGCTTATGTACGACAAGTTATGACATGAGGATGCTATAACATGTAAACTGGTGTCTTCCCCTTAGTGTTAATTGAGTTCTGTGTGGGACTGGTGCAAATTCCTTAATAGAAATTAAACTACATTACATTAAAGCTCAGTAATAGTGTTTTTCCTAGAAACAACTATCTTTGTCGGTAACATACATGTTAGGGATGTGCATCTCCATAACTGAGCCCGATGCAATACGCATCTCGATGCATAGCCAACAATACGATACATTAAAAATACATGTGAAGCAGCTATTGATGTGATACGATTCACCCCTATTACGATGCAGTGCAATCCGATTTCGATTCGATTCAACACAATGCGGTTCAATGCAATTGGAAAAAATATGATGCTATGCAATTCAATATGGTACAAAATAAATAGATCGCTTTTAATTCTTTGGTTCAGACAGACAGCCATGTTAATCTACATTCTATGTGACTCAGGACACGCCTTGGTCTCCGTATAGTGTTGTGATATGTCTTATGTGATGAGAGAACGCGCTTGAGAAACTGTTTAGAGAGGAGTCTACTAGTGTTGTCACGGTACCAAAATTTCAGTATTCGGTACCAATACCAGTGAAAATCCACGGTTCTCGGTACCAATTTCGGTACCAAAGCAAAACACAGAAATATGCTAATTATGCAAATTTTTATTAATAAAGTTAAACAAAAATAAACTGCACAAAAACCAATGCCATTCTTTATGCTTATTTAAAATTATTTCAAGTTTTTCCACAAGTAATAAAAGTATGGAAAAAAGTAAACAAGTTCCACCCAAAAGTTTTTGTCATATTTCTGCTTCTGCTGAAAAACATCTGTAAACTGTCTGTTTTAGGGTTTGCTGGTGCTTCATGATCTTCCTGCAGCTGTAAAAGGAAAATATAATATTAGTAAAGCAGTGGGCTGAGTCTGACCAAATGCAACATTAGATCATTGACTCCAGCTAAAATATAACATTTCAGTAAATAACAAACCTCAGCTTTTATAATAAATTTAGATAAGATTACATATATTTTAAGTGTATATCAAATAGAAGGAAACTGTAGTATTAAAAACACTTTACAATAAGATTCCATTTGTTAGATAACATGACCTATCAAATAAACAATAGTTATATATTGCAAATATTCTTCTTAGGGTTAATTTCAAAATTTACAAATACATAAAATCAATCAATCAATCAAAGTTCAATCTGTTAAAATTATTTAATGCACAATGAACAAACATGAATGATCAAGTGTTTGTATTAAATAACATTCACAAACATTAATTAATGTTGTAAAAATATATTGTGCACTCACTGTAAGTTGATGTTAGATAATAACATGAAGTCATTGTAAAGTCTATACAGGAGATAACATTTGACTGTACTTTCATTTAATACAAACTGTGTACATATTTAATTTTAAAGGGCTTTTAAACCTGCTAGTTATCCAGCCAAAAAATAACAACTAGCAAAAAAAAAGCTATAAAAAAAATAAAATAAAGTCTGTCAGTTTTTTTCTGACGGACTGATATGACAAACACTGTTAACTGTTTGTACATTCTCCAACACGCATATTTTAGATTCACAATTCATTTAAAATCCTCTGGTGTGTAACAATAGTAAATACCATCATGTCCTCCTGTTGTTTTTACCCTAATAAAAGATATAGGCGCATTAAGTAGTTAATAAAGAAACTTCATGCTAATGCTCATTATATTAGCGTTAGCCGCGCTTATGCTAAGGATTAACTCCGCTATAACGGCAATGTTTATTTTAATCCGACTTTGAAATTAAAATATGGAATAATATTCATAACAGAATATCTAAATATTTAATTGAAACTTACCTGCTTGAACTCTTTCATTTGATCCGGGTGTCGGTCTTTAAAGTGTTTTATTAGTTTGATGCATTTCCTCCTTTTGATGTCGGCACGTCTGTGCTGTTATGAAGAGAGCGCATCTGCGCAGCTTTCAGATCGCGCAGCAAGAACCAGGTTGACAGAAACCTGGTACCGTGATGTTTTCATTTTTTTAGTACCGACTTGGTACCGAAGTACCGGGTCTTTTGACAACACTAGAGTCTACATATAA
Source organism: Schizothorax lantsangensis (assembly GCA_027422415.1). Taxonomy (NCBI): domain Eukaryota; kingdom Metazoa; phylum Chordata; class Actinopteri; order Cypriniformes; family Cyprinidae; genus Schizothorax; species Schizothorax lantsangensis. Next base: position 25,947,395 of record CM049848.1, on the reverse strand, counting down.
AATATTGGTCACAAATTATTGCCAACTTTCTAAATAATAAAAGTATAGTGCATCTACTAATAATTATAAATAAATCGTTTTTTACAGATGCAAATATGTTAGAAACTATGCATTGCTATTCAAATGCCAACTTGTATCCGATGCACACTTTTTTGAAATTGATGCATTGCATCGTTAAATTTTATGCCGATGCAAATCGGTGAATCTTACCATCCCTAATACATGGTGATCCAAATGCCTTAGGTGGGCTAATTACTGATGTTGGTTTATTAATAATGATAAAATTGCTTCCATTATTATCTAAATATATGGTGCTTTTTGAATTCGGCTCAATAGGTAGACTAGACACTGCATTACACATGTTATACAGTGAATATTGTATTGAGATGTTTTAATTCCCCTATATAGTGAGGTGACTCCGATTCAGAAAAGGCCCATGTTTAGTGGTCTGAGCTCTTCACTATTCCTCTAATTTCCTGCACATCTCAGTCACCCCATGTAGATGATTGGTTGACATTGCATGTTTCAGATGCAAAGTGCCTTCCGCTCTAATCATATCAAATAAAATAAAATAAAAACAACTTGAGGGAAACTAAATGATGATTCAGTTTAAATTTTGGAGGGATCTGTTTTTTAGTAGCTGATTAATCTTTAGTTTGCTTTTGTAGATATGAAGTATGCTAATCTATCAGAATGTTGCATCCTGTTGCAGTTAATCTGTGTTGTTCTTAGTAGCTGCTGTATCTCCTGGATACAGAATCACAGGGTTCCAAGTGAGCAGGTTTGTGTCTTTACATAACCTCTATGAGAGCAGTGGAATGCACACTGAAAAGGGCAGATCCACACCCCCTCTGGCTGTCACCCCCCTCCACCGGTCTCACACAAACACCCTCGTCCTATCTCCCCAGTGACTTTTCAGGACAGGACTGTATGACCTCTGCCAGTCACTACTGGATGTATGGAGCAACAGGCAGGGCTGTGAATCAGGCTACTGCACGGCTGAAGCGAGCAGCTGCTGTTCACCATTAAGAGAGCTGGCGCTCTGATAAAGACAGGCAGAGGAGTGTCCTGTGGTGGGACAGTCACTGAGCGAGATTATCCTGATCCCGGAGTGCGTACTGTCTGCCACACTGGCTCCATTAGCCGACAACAGTATGAGAATGAAGGAGATCTCTTTACGGCAGGACCCTGACCTGAGGAAGGAGCTGGCACTGCTGGCACGCGGCTGCGACTTTGTGCTACCCTCTCGCTTTAAGAAGAGGCTCAAAGCCTTCCAGCAAGGACAGGCAGGTTGTCTTATATGTTCTGTGTGAAGCCATCAGACTGATCTTGTTTGCTTAATGCTATTGCTATCAGTCTCAGTGGGGAAGTGATGTGATGTTAGCATCCATTAGATGTGTTGTTATAGCTGTACCATTGTAGTTTTTTAAATAACTGAGCAGCTAGAGGATCATCGGCAGTTTTAAGAGCATCCAAATGTTTAGGATTGAGCAGGAGGCTCGGTCTGCCCTGTGCTGGAGTTGATGATGGTCATTCCCTTTTATAGACATGGCTGACACTGACTGGGGAAGGCAAGATTAAACGCATTAATCTCTCACAGTGGGTTAGACTGAGCAGAATCCCCTGCATGCCACATCAGAGAAAGACTTTCCAAATGCGTTAGGCTTTCAAAATTCCATGCAGGCTCCTAAAAGTTAGTGAATTTGAAAGCAAAAGCTTAGCTGCTTTTTGTGCTGTTATTGATGAGTAGCAGTGGACTACTACTAGACATATGTTATGGATGTATCTAGAATGAGATGAGGTAGTAAAACAGCTAATCTATCACAAGAGACCGAAGCAATAAGTAAATTGTCAAAATTACCACATGACACCTAAGCTCATAAAGTTCCTGAAGCTGTTGTTTACTGAGAGGGGATACGGCTGCATGTGATGTCTTATTGCTGCATAAAATACAGCTGCACAGTTAATGACAATTGATTTTTCAGTATGGCCTTGTGATTTATTAAACTACAAAAAGCCGTATTCTTTTCGTAAACTTAATGATTCTGTTATCTATATTGTACCGTTTTTTTTGTTTTTGTTTTTTTTCAATTGCGTCATTGTGTAGTTGAAAATTTTATTACATGGTCTTTTTGTAATGTTTGTTTTTTGTTCTAATTTGACCCAATTGCGATTTGCTTTTTTTGCTATATTTAAAATGTTATGAAAAATCTTGGAGCTGGTTTGTTTTGTTCATGGCTTAGAAATATTTACTGAAGTTTTTAAAATCCCAGTTGGAGAAAATAATTGTGAAATATGTTGGGTACCAAGGCTGCTAAATAATTGGGCGTTCTCTGTTGCTTTCTATAATATGAAATGTGTTTGTGTATACATTTCATGTCATGTTTTTCCATGCTGAGTTAATTAAATAAATGAAATGTAATGTGAAGTCTACATTAGAGTTTTAAGAGGTTAATAATGGATTTGGAATAAACAGCATATTAAAACTGGGATCACAAATGGGATCATTCTTTTTTTATGCCAGAATGAAGTATGACAGTGAAGGTTATGAATATCTGCTTCCATATCACAGTAACCAAATATTTGCCACCTAAAATATTTACTTCTCTCAGGATAAAATGGCAGCACGGAAGGTCAGGTTGGCTGGAGCCTACATGTCCATGTGTTTGTCTAATACAGGAAAGCCAAATGGGTCTTGTTCAGTGTAATGTTGCTTATTCTAGAGAGTGGGCTTTGATGGAGTTTTTTTTCCCCTGTGTGGAAGATCTAGGGGGTCAAGATCTTCACAGCTGCAGCCTGACACTCAAATAGTTGAGGTTTTAAGTTACTGTGGGAAGCTGAGCCTTTGGAAAATCAGTAATAAGAGTGTTCACAAAGCATTTGGGCATGAAGGACGTTTTGTCATTTGATAAAGCAATCATACTGTTGTTGTGCACACTTGGGTCACGTTTTCTCAAAATCCCCACCAATTTTTTTAAATGTCACTCTTCATGGAGTTTTCATCCACGCAACTCTGGGTCTTAAAGCCCGTTCCGCAAATTTCACAACATGATAGCAAATAGATTTGACACAAGGACAACAGATTAGCACTGGTTATTATCACACTGTAGAGAGATTCCTGTTTAACTTCAACCAGACTCCAAAAGTATAGCCAAAAGTCATAGTTGTTAATGTACATTATGTACTAGACCTTTTTTCTGTCAACAGGTGGAAGAGTTTTTGTTTGTTTTATAATTTTTTTGTATGTTTTAAGGAAATGTAACAAACCTTAAGGAAAACAAATTTAAAATGCTAAACGAAAAGGGCTTACCCTCATTTTGTATTTAGTTGTCATGAATGAGTCACCTCATGTTTCAAACCCTTATCCACGTTAAATTTTCTTATCCTTCATGTCATCACATGGAACAAAAATATTGCAAGCCTTCTCTGAAAGTCATCCACAAGGGTGTGCATCTGTCAAAATTGTTTTAAACTGTGTGTTTTATGCACTGAGGTGACTTAATTAAGCCATCACTGTGAAATGCTGATTGAGGTGCAATTTTCAGAGCAACCATACATCTCTCCCACGATGAGTCTTGTGGCTAATGGTTATTATTTCTCTTTTTCAGCAGGCGCAGGCTAAGAAAGAGGAGCCCGTTACACCAGCTTTAAGTGAAAGCATTCCAAAGTTCTACTTCCCTCGAGGACAGCCCCAGGCCAATATCAACATAGACAATCTTATTTCCAAGATAGAAAAAATATTTTCTCAATTTCCTGATGAAAGAGTCACTTTAAAAGACATGGGGCTGGTCGCCAAGGTAAGTGTGGTTTGTAACGTGCCACCTTTATCTGCTTGGCAAATTGTTCATTTTGTGTAACTAACGTATAACTGTTTACAAGTTTGAAGGTTTTACTTTTCCTGTAGCCAGTGGAAAAATATCACCACTGTTTATGTTGAATTGCTTATCCTGAATAGAACCCGTCTAGGTAAACGACGGGATTCAGGAATTTAAACAAAATGATTTATAAACATAATCATTGCTAATTAGCCCCATTTATAGTTTCTACAGCACATGTGAAAGATGTTGTCATAATGTCCAAACACTTAACAGAAACCTCTGATTGAGCTCAATTGCCCGTTTAAGAGAGAATGGTTATAGTGTTGCATTTTATTTCTGAACTCTACTGTAACATTCAGATCTCAAAACTTTGCGGTCTGTTTGGCACTTATTTGTTTAGATACAAATATAACAGTCATTTTGAAATTCATTACGTCTTGATCTATTTTGTCATCCTGACGTTGCAGTAACAATCTATTTCTGTGTGACACTTTATTTTTTTCTCCTTGCAGGCCTGCGAGTGCCCACTCTATTGGAAAGCTCCATTGTTCCATGCTGCCGGAGGAGACAGGAGGGGACATGTGTCCGTTTACAAGTTTGTGGCAATGTGGCGAAAGTAAGACAATAGTTCTCTTCACAGTGCCCTCTCACATTAATATCGGCAGGGGTCAAGGGCTGACATGATGCTTTTTAACAAGTGTGTGAATGTCCTCTTATCAAGAGGACAAAAGTGCAGTGAGCTCTATGTGAACAATTTTGGTGATATTATTATTTTGTACAACGATACTGCTGTTTATTTTAGGTGTCCCTGCATTGCTGTGTGATTTATTTATTTTTAATTTTTGTGTGTGGCTGTCTTGTATGTACTCATTCAAGTTTTTAACTGAGGGGGGTGTAGTTTAATAAAAAAAAAAAAACACATACCTATATAGAAGGTATATCATATCATTAATGTACCACGTCTAGAAATACATTGACATAAAGATTTTTAATGAGATTAGTGTTTGGCTGAGCATCTGGGTGGGAGGTCTATGAATCTGTAAAGGTTGAAAACTCTTGTTTTAAATCATTATTCGTCCATCATTGCCTGTCAGAACTGGCTGAGCGTGAATTCTGGTGCCTCATTTGTAGATTCCAATAATCCAAAGGCATATATTTGAAGTGAAGGGTTTTGGAGACCATATTGCTCTTTGAAAGGGTGAGAGGGAGCCTGAAACCATCTGTTTCCTCCCCACAGAGTGCTTCAGACCTGTCATGATGACGCATCCAAATTTCTTCACCTTCTGGCCAAGCCTGGCTGCAATTATTTGGAACAAGAGGACTTTATTCCATTCCTGCAGGTACAGAGTTCTGGAATAGAGACCTACCACTGAGAACACAGACACTCACAGGTCAAAATGCACCGAACATTGATGATTTCAGCATTATTCCTTTTTTTATGTACTTGCAAAATTCCAAATGTGACGCATAATGTTATAAAATAATTGTGTGCAGAAGTGCATTCTTTGAGTTCAGTGATGGACATGTCATTTATATTCACTGGCAGGATTGGCCGTGCACACTGGAGGAGATGTATTCTGGCATCCGCACTTTAATTTGTATTGTGTAGCTTTAGCAATTGCTTTGACCGTTTTGATGAATGAAAAAAGTATTGTTATGGAGTAGATTGGCCTGTTCCCGTCTGCTCCTTTACAGCAGTGATTTATGTGTTTTTCTATTGTTTAATTTCACATGGGGAAGGGTCAAAGAGTCCCGCACCTCCCCCAAAATAAGTTGTCGTAATTTATCGCCTTTTACGCATATATACCAGTATTTGACTATGAAACATGCATGAGTAAAATCTTTGTTTCTCTGCTGAAGAATGCACTAGATGGAAAAGCCAGCAGGCCATATGTATGCAGAGAGTGAGACTGGCTGAAACTGATGCACAAGCTAAAAACTGGACTTGGCCTTAAAATCACCCCTTTGTTCTTCGAAGTTTAATACCTTTAACATTTCCACACATCTTGTAGCAAAGCATTAGCCTCTGCAAGTGGACAGACTAAAATGATTCGCCTCTTCTCTGTAATCTAATCCAGAGCCTCTTTGCACACAAATGGATTTAACATTGCTGTTTTTTTCCTCTCCTGTAAGCCGTGTCAGTTATTATATGCTGACTTTGATGTTTTATTGGTGTGTGAATCATTTTTATACCTTCTTTTTTTTTTTTTTTTTTAAAGGATGTGGTGGATTCACATACAGGTCTGGCATTTCTAAAGGAGGCTTCAGACTTTCACTCACGCTACATTACCACTGTAAGGAATACGTCCAGTTGTGTATTTTTCTAGTAATTCAAATGCTTTTTGTATATTAAGCATGGATTTGCACCATTTAAATAAAACCTCAAATAACCTGAACAGACTGTATATATACACTGTTATTATTTTGGTGCACCATAAGTCTGGACAGTTTACAGATCAGCACTGTCTTGTTGAATTACTTCAAGCAAGCTGATGTTCAACAAGGTGCTTTTTCTGCCAACAGGTAGTTCAAAGGATATTTTATAATGTAAACCGCTCATGGACTGGAAAAATAACATGTTCAGAACTCAGGAAAAGTAGTTTTCTACAGGTAAAGATGTTATGAGTCTACATCTAGGACTGCAGTGGACATTTGTCAATTCATTTTCATGCTTAAATGTAATTGTAACCAAAGTAACAGAAAATATGTATGCTAAATATACAGTATTTTAACCCAGCCCACATTAATATTATTTTATATTAATTGCTGATTTAGTAGTATTATTTTTATTATTATTATTGTAGGTTTTAAGTAATATGATTTTGTTGAAAATAAAGTTGTTTTGGAATTTCTACTACTGATTTTTCTAAAATCAGGCTGGCCAATCTACAATTTAGGTGACTAAGCTTTTCCGTTGTGTAATGGTGAAAATGTTTCCCAACAGAATGTGGCACTTCTGGAAGAAGAGGAAGAGATTAACCAGTTGACCGAGTTCTTCTCTTATGAACATTTCTATGTCATCTACTGTAAGTTCTGGGAGCTGGACACAGATCACGACTTGTACATAGACCAGAGAGACCTGATGCGACATAATGATCAAGGTACCGTCCACCCGCTGCACCCTTAAGACTATCACACTCTTCTGACATGCTGTTTAACGATTGGCTGCTTATTGCTGGAGGTGACGTTAAATATCCCCTCCAGCAGCACTTGACTGCATATGTTTCTGTTTGCTGCAGAATGAGTTTAGTAAATTGAACGAAGTGCAGTGAAACTTTAACATCAATTTCCTCTAGCATGACGGCATGTCTGGCACTCTAATAATTTTATCTCCTTTCAGGCAGGGTCAATAATCGTTGTCTTTAAAATGATAAAATAAGGATAATAAATCACTGTCTTGCGGTTGCAATTTACAATATTTACAACCTTTGACAGCGAATTATTACCAAGTTTAAGCATTTTCTATGAATAAAGAAGACTGTGATGTGATTTTTCTGCTCTCTTTGACAGCCTTATCCCACCGAATGATTGAGAGATTATTCTCAGGAGCTGTAACCAGGTACCATCTCATTTTTCAGACATTCTTTTGTTTCTCTCCAATTTTTGAAAGCGTGCGTGTCATGTGTCGCATTATTATAGATTTTATGAGTGCTGTGGTTAATTGTGGTTACTCTGATGCTCAGGAACAGAAAGGTTCACAAAGAGGGCAGACTGAGCTACGCTGACTTTGTATGGTTCCTCATATCTGAGGAGGACAAAAAGACTGAGACCAGGTAACTGAAACTACCTTCATTCATTTTTTATTTTAATTTTTTTTTTATTGGTTATAGATGTTCTAAAATGGTTTGTTTTTTTTTTTTTGTTTTCAAAATGATAGGACTGCAGCTATCAACTTTCTTGATAATTAATTTATAAAGTCTTTCTTTGATTAATCTGATAAAACAATCTCCCAGAAAATGAAACATTAACATGTAAAAACTGAAGGCTATAAAACTAAATTAAACCAACTTTGAATGAATATAATTTTAGTTACATTTATTTTTACAGTATTATTTACACAATCTGCTTTTTATTCTTCTGCTTGTTGATTGTGTAGCATAGAGTACTGGTTTCGCTGTATGGATCTGGATGGGGATGGAGTTCTGTCCATGTATGAGCTGCAGTACTTCTACCAGGAGCAGTCTCAGAAGCTTGAGGTCATGGCCATTGAACCACTGCCTTTCGAGGACTGCCTGTGCCAAATGTTAGATATGGTTAAGCCAGAAATTCCAGGTATTGTTTGAAATGATGAATAACTTAATGTGTTGAATTGAATTTCTTAGACTTTGCATGCTCATCTGTCATCATTCTGAAGTAGTCACTCATCCTAGCTAAAGTGAGCAAAACCGTAAAATTACTTGCGACGTGTTTGCTTTATTTTTTTGTCAGGAAAAATCACTCTCAAGGACCTGAAGAGATGTCAACTTTCCCATATTTTCTTTGACACCTTCTTCAACATTGAGAAATACCTAGACCACGAACAGAGGGATCCCTTACTGGCTGCAAGGGTAAAGAATAACAGATTTTTTTTTTTATATATCATTTTATGGTTGTTTTGGTCACTTTGATTTAATACTATTGGTGTTCTGCATATGTAATTTTATAGGATGCTGAGACAATGGGACAGGAGATTTCTGACTGGGAGAGATATGCTGCAGAGGAGTATGATAACTTGGTAGCGGAGGAAACTGCAAACGAGCAGTCCAACAATTGGTAAGGCTGTGTTTCTCACAGTTGAACTGCCCACAGACCACAATATTATCACTGTGCAGCATCATAGATGAGCTAACAACACTGAACTTCAGCTGCGAGCAGCCTCTCTAAACTGTACAGGACTTCACCTCATGCAGCAGTTTTAATAACATCAATCCACTTTCGTCATTTGCTGCATTGTCACTGCACTAAATCAGTGATCAGAGAGCTGATGAGGTATTATGTGACGCTTTTAGGATCAGCACAGACTTCTAATGGCAGGATGAGTAGAGTTGAAACAGGTAAGACACTGTAGGTGCAGGGTTGAGGTTCCTTCTGTGTTCTCCCCCACTTCTGTTCCTCGTGGCGTCACCTGGTTACTGTTTAGATCATCACATACCAGATTAAAGTATGTTTTACAGTTTCAGTAAACTCCAGTTTTGTCAGGTGTCTTTTCAATGGCATGTGTTCACATGTCAGTTGCTTAACTCTTTTGCCCTCCATTTGGATCTAGAAGTTTTTTTCCCCATGTGTAGTTTCTCCATATGAATATCCCCTCTCCAATTTTCATTAAATTTTAAACGTCCAATCAAAGTACAGGACTGTGTATGTTATAAATTCCATTATAAAGGTATGAACTGCTCTTCCCAAGGATTGTGAATGATATAATTAAGTCTGTTGCAAAACATTCAAACTGAAAGGGCTGGGCGAAATACATTTGTCATTTTAATTCAGTGTACAATTTTTTGCTTTCTTTTCAGCTATGACAATGTTCTAGACCCCATTGATCACATTACATGTGCTTTTGGCCTGCGGAATGAGAAGAGACATCTCTTTGAGATCCCCAACCCTCACTGTAACCTGGACCTGGATGAATTTGAATACGAGGATGATTTTGAATGACAGCCACTCCCACTCCCACACAACACAAGTAAGGCTACCATCTGCTAGTGTGTAGAACAGGAAGTGGACCAATCCTGCTCTCCAGTACTGATGTCGCCTGGTTCAGCTAACCAAGGTTTGAGAGTGTACAGATAAGCTCCACCAGCCGCTGGATACCAGACAGTAAACCAGAAGTCTGACGAGGATCTGTTTAGCAAGACAGATTGTGCTGGCCCAGTCTGTCAGTCTGACATCAATGCACAACCAGCTTTCTGAAACAAATGTAGCTGCACTGTAGGTATCAAGCAACTACACTGAAACCAAACCGGTACACTTGAAATATTGAATGTACACTGGTTATAAATATTTCAATATTTTTATGCACAGAATTGGCCAATAAGACATTCCAGAGATTCACCAAAGTGATTTCAGCTTGATTTCATGGATGGTTTATTTCTCATGGAGCTCTGTCGACTTGCCTTATGTGTTTGAGGGTCACATTAATATGAAATAATGCAGTAATTAGACTCTGACATTTTACTGTCTGTGTGAGAAAGTGTTTCTAAATTATAATGTATTTATATGTATTTGTAAATATTTGTTTGCCTCGTTTGTTCTAAACCTTTAAGCTTTAGTCCAGCTAAATGTTTTCAACAAATCATGTTTGTATTATTTCTATAGAAGTGCTTCCTAACAATGTGCTTTTATTATTGTAAAAATGAACTTTTTCATCTGTCTTAAGAGTTCAATAAAGGATTAAAACAAAAGTCACACATTCGCTGCAGGATGTTATTGCTGTTTAATTAAGGTTAATGTTTACATTTCTGCAAGTCAAATTAATTTGAAATATTTATGGAGCAACCTGTTTTAGTTTTACAAGTAGAAGGCATAAACATAATAGCTGTGACCAAAAATATAATCTAAAAAAAAATCCAACTGCTTCTCAATTTACAACACAAGTGAAGCTTATTTGAATACCTGAATAAACACCACATTATGATTCAGCAATGCACAACAAAATATGTGTGTGTGGTCAAAGTACACCGGGCAACAAATATTTTAAAAAAAGATTGGACCAAATTGCAATATTTTTCTTTTTGTGCTACAGTTCGCAATAAATGAGAATTACACATCAAGATTTGAAAGTGCATCATTGTCTTTTTAAGCCCACATCGGCTGTGCAAAAATGTCATCAATAGCAATGCACCATGAATTTACATTCTTTACAAATATTTCAGCACCGCCTTTTTAGATCTCAATATGATCATGATTATTATCATTTTAAACGGCACAATTTTCATATACAGAACATTATGTAGTGCAAATGTTGTCCTTTAACAACATTAACAAAACAGCAAATACAAAAAACAGATCCATGATGACAGATTAGCCATGATTACAACATTAGCCATCAATATCTACAGTATCCACATCCACTTCATCACTGCTCCTTGGAACTTTATCAGACATGAGACTGCTGGTCAGCTGCTCTCTGCTCAGCGGGGCTTGTTGGACTTTTGAGTCTTCGGAACTTAACATGGAAGAAAAATTCAATAGTATGTTACTCAATCGACAGACTTTTCACACGGTCAATAAAAGTGTTTATTGACCTCACCTTTTCAGAAGCTTGTTTCCCTTTGGTTCTGAAGAGGGGGAAAGAAACCTTTGGTCCCCTGTTAAAAATAGAACTCGGTCAATTATAATATTTAAACTTCACATTATGAAATTCATAATTCTTAGTAACTACTGGATGTACCCTAAATTGTTTGTGGATATATTTTCTGATATATTTTCAAGTGACTTCAGCAAATACTGCTGCATTGTTATTTTGATCAGCTGACTTGCAAATTAAAGCATGCTATGTTTCACCAATTGTTTTAATTATTTATTTTTATAATTACATATGTTTAATTTAATTTTGTAATCTTTTTTTATTAATTTATACTATTATGAATAAATGTGATCTATATATATATATATATATATGCACACAAAATGATTTATGCACGTATAGTATAAATTAATAAAATATTTTAATTATAAAATGAACCTAAAATATCAATATTAACCTTGTTGAAAAAGTTGAAAAAGTTCTTGCCCATGTTATTTGTCAACAACCCTTTTATATATTGCATTATTAAAAGCTGGACCTCGGGAGAGACCCACTGAGAGTTCATACCGTCAGAGTTGACTTGTTTGACGGAGGGTGATCTGGAGCGGTTGGTGAGGGAGGGCTGTTTGTTGGTGTCAGAGCTGATGAAGGAGATGGCATCTTCTCCCTCAGCCGTGCCCATCAGAGACGCTCTGTAGTAAATCAGCGGCATCCAGCTCTCCTCTCTGTTGTTAATGACCTGCTCACCAGCAAACTTCTGCAAATAACTGTAGCTGAGGAAGAGATGAGCAGTTTAAAGACGTTAAGATCCAAATTGCAAGATGTCAAGGTTACAGAATTCATTTTAACTTTAACTTACACAGTCTTCTTGTCCAGTTTGAGCAGTTTGCTGGAGAATTCGCTGAGGATGGTGAGGTATGAGATGTACGGTGGAGAGTGTTTCTCAGACTGCTGAATGAACCCTTTGAAAACAAACTCAATGCCATCCCTGCACAGAGAAACCAGTAAGAGAGCATTTCCTTTTAAGACCTCAGTATTCCATCTATCTATCTAAATTTGAATCCTAATATAAGACCAAAACTACAGCAGGCAAAATGAATTTCTCAGGCCTGAAATAACCAAAGACAGGACTCTTCTGTACTGGCTAAATGAAGCCATGCGGCATAAAACTATTTTTATTTGCGGACGAGCATAGCAATCAGTCTGTTTTAGCTGTGTCACTGTGCCAGACATGTGATGTGAACTCGCTGACACTGAGTCAGCAGCAGAGTGGACTTGTGCTACCTGTGGATCATGGCCAGGGACTCGCGGGATTTGATCTGGTCCCATCCGAAGGTGAGTGAGAAGCGTCTGGCCAGCTCCTTGATGCTGCTGTAGGTCTGAACCCTGGAGCTGCATGTGTTTCCTCTGTCCTGCTCCTGTTTCAGTCTCAGATACAGCTGAACACAGAAAATGTATGTAAATCCATGCACATGACAGATTATAGAAAATCTGTCCTTATTTCTATTGCATTATTAATGATTATCTGTGATCACAAATATATTGCAGCTTAATTTTTCTCTGTCTAAAAGAGGGGAACTTAAGAAAACTGTTTTGTACATATTAGCATATATACAAAATACATTGATTATATTTTTGTGGGGAGTATGCTGGATATTTGCACTCAAACATAAGATATCTGATATATAATGAAATAAACATGTTTTAATTGATAGTGCATATGCATAATTACATTAGAGTACGATAAACATATGACATAAAAGACATGATAAAATAATGAAGTAATATTTAATAATAAAAGTTTAAAGTCCTGAATGGTCTTTTTTACATTATTGTAATATTTAATAATCTTTAATCATGGAGCAGCTTACACTTGCTATAATTCAATATTATAATTAAATGAACATGTATATGTTTAATATGGATACTATGGTACTATAATTTACAGTATACTGGATATCAAAGTTCTATTCTTGTCTAAAAAAAAATTTTTTTTTTACACATTTCATAACTGTAATAATCTTAGAATGACAATATACAATATACAATGTACAAATTTTAGATTCAATAATATATGTACACTACCATTCAAAAGTTTGGGGTCAGTAAGATTTTTTTAATGAATAAAATAAATGAATACTTAAATTAATCAAAAGTGAACGTGAATTATAAAAAAAAATGATATACAAAATAAATACTGTTCTTTTGAACGTTCTATTCATTAGAGAATCTAGGTTTCAACATATATATAAAGCAGCACAACTGTTATCAACATTGATAATATTTAAAACTGATAACAGAACTTTATCTTGATACCAGCATATTAGAATGATTTCTGGAGGATCATGTGACACTGAAGACTCGAGTAATGATGACGAGTGAAATAAATTACATTTTATAATATATATATATATATATATTTATATATTAAAATTGATAATATATTAAACAAAAAAAAAGTTATTTTAAATTCTAAAAATATTTATAATATTTAACAATATTACTGTTTTTATAGTATTTTTTATTAACTAAATGCATCCTTGATGAGCGTAAGAGATTACTTTCAAAAACAGAACAGTAGTGTACAACATATAATTTAAATCTATATATTAAATGGAAGCATTGCTCTCACACACACACACACACACACCGCTCTTTAGACTTTGCTTTGTTCTAAAATATATACAGGGTATATATATATATATATACATATCAAAATATATATTTATATATAGATTATTTTTAAAACAAAGCAAAGTCTAAAGAGCGGTGTGTGTGTGTGTGTGTGAGCAAAGCTTCCATGTGGTTCCTCAGCACAGGATCTACCATCAAGCGATTCAAGGAGTGAAAGAGCTGCTAGAATGTTCCCCACTGAGCATGATGGGATGGCGGGAGGGTGGATTCATTGTGTCTCTGAGGTGTCGACAGCTGCAGGGGCCCATCAGAGAGCAGAGAGCACAGGGGCCTGGGACAACCGGCTGAGCAGATGTGCCACGCGGAGGCACGTCACATGAGAGAGAGCGCCGGTGAAGGACTGCAGCCTCCATACCTGCTGAAGGCACTGCACCAGCGTGCGAGCGCTTTCCATCTTGTCCATCTGCCGTGTCCTGTTCAGGGTCTCTTTGATGATGTCGCTGAAGTCATTGTAGTACTGCAGGGGAGATATGACAGCAGTGAGCGATACAGGCTCCATGTCTGCCATATGGCTTCACGCCTAGGAATGCAAGCCTGTGGCATACTGAAAGCACATTACCCATAAGTCTGTCTGGCCCTCAGGATAAGACTCTGGAAGTGTTGCCTATTAGTCATGAGAGGTTTAAGGTATTTTTTTTTACTTCTAATATGGTGACAATTATGCTCAAACATACATATGTCATACTCATACAATGTATCATACTCCACTTCATGACTTCATGAGGTCAAAAACTATTTTGTGATGTTAATTATCACAGATAAGTGACTAATGCAATTCTGGACATCTTTGGGGAAAGCAGCATCACGCTTGTATTTTTGTTAAAGAAATTACATGAATTCTTAGCTAATATAAAGCTTTATAAAGAGTTAAGATATTTAGTTGTCCAGATGATCCTGCTGAGGATCATCTCCTCTCTGATTTTAAGGTTTTAGATTAATATACACTTACCATTCATAACTTTGGATTGGGTAAGATTTTTAAATGTTTGTAAAAGAAATCTCTTAATACTCGCTCACCAAGGCTGCATTTATTTTTTATCAAAAATACAGTAAAAACACTAATATTGTACAATATTATTACAATTTAAAATAACTCTTTTCTATATTTATATATTTTACAATGTAATTTCTTCCTGTGATACAAAAGCAGATTTTTTTAAAGCTGAAATTTCACATATTTTTCAGGATTCTTTGATGAAAGTTCTACAGAACAGTATATTTTTGTAACATTATAAACGTCTATACTGTCACTTCTAATTAATGTGTTCTTTTTTCCCCAAAAAATAAAATAAATCTTTAAATCACCCCAAATTTTTGAACAGTAGTGTATGACATGACAATTTTTATACAGTTTCTGTGTTTTGGCTTTTGGAACATATTTACCTTGCATTATTAATGAAATATTTAAACATATTAAAATCAAATCATATTAAAATATCACTAAATGTATGTTTTAAATGTTTTTATACTGTCAATTGCTATTTAATTTTTTGTGTGAAGAATGATTAATGATTATATTTAATGATAAAGCTTGAGCTGCATATTTTACACAGAATATTTCTTTAAGTGAAGTGTTCTCAGAAAGTAAGATTTCAGACACATCTCTGTTGCTGAAAACTCAGCTGGTTCACACAAATCCACTCTTACACTGAGTGGCTTTGAAACTTCTGCCAGTTAATGCCGTATGCTGTTTATTAAACCCAAACACTGTAGGTGAGGGTCTGCATTAACCACCCTCAGCCACTGACCCACCTATTGCCAAACAACAACCTTCATTTATTACCATCTATTTGCTTTAATGCATATTCTAATACATATTCACTCTAAGCGGTCAAGAAATGTGCCACTGTCGAACAGTTCAGAGAAGTGACCACTTGTTACCGGGAGGAAGCTGTTCAAATGAGGGGTTTGCCAACTTTACATCATTTGCCTCAACTTTGAAAGTTGTCGTTCAAAATGATGGCATTCAGAGTGAGCGTGTGTGTGTGTGTGTGTGTGTGTGTCTCTTCGAAGGCCTCATCAGAAAGAATGTTGGCGGCTCTGTGCTGGCCGGGCCAAGTGGGCATTCCAAACATGTCAGCATGTCAAACACACACAAATACACAAACACACACAGCACTGTAAATCCCACCTATCGTAAATTCCAAGCCTAAGAGCTCCAGTTATGAAAAGAGGAGCCAAATGAACAGACCACCTCCATCTAATACTAAAACTAATACTAAACATTAATGCTAAATAGATTTTTTTTATTCATTTTTTAACACTACTTATAAATGTAATACTATTTCATATATGTTTTAACTAGAATATTAGTAATATTTGCTATGAACACTGCTATTTCCTGTTGAATGCATGTTGTGGTTCTATTCCACCAAACTGTGGTGCTTATCTGTAGAACTTCTATTGAGAAACAAACTACAGATTAAGTATAAAATGATCTCTGAACAGATCAGAGTGAGAGAGACAGGAAACCTGCGTGATGAGTGAAGTGTCATACCTTCACATACTGCTTGAAAACCTCGGCAGCCATGCTCATCTCTAGCACACTGTGCACTATCAGCTTGCAGTACGCCGCCAGAAGATTTCTCCGCCGGTGCAAGTCTTCCAGCCGTCCGTCTCCACACTCACTCTCACTGACTGTGAAGACAGACACAGAGAGAGAGACAGAGGGGTTGAGATTCAATAAGAGAGCGGTATAATTATGATACTCAAATCTTATAAATGAAATGCTTTCCTGAGGTGAGCTAAAGTTAACAACATTTTCTGCTCTGGAAACAGAATGTGTCTGTCGTCGTCCTGCCTGGTCCTGAAGCCATCACTTAATAGAGAGGTTTCATAACAGCATTAGTGACGTGAAGAAAATCCAATAACTAAATTGCTTTTTATTACATGTTACCAGCAAAAGCTTATATTGCATTTTTCAAGAGGTAAGGAATTTGTGCCAGCACGAATCGACGACTCTCTGAAATATTTATAGAATTGATACGATTTGCTTCAGTCACACTTGATTTCTAATCAAATACCCCAAAATCTGATGTTATCTCATATGCTGCTTGTGTTTGTCTTAAAGCAACACAAGGCCAAAAACAATACACAAACACTAG
This sequence comes from Schizothorax lantsangensis, assembly GCA_027422415.1. Taxonomy (NCBI): domain Eukaryota; kingdom Metazoa; phylum Chordata; class Actinopteri; order Cypriniformes; family Cyprinidae; genus Schizothorax; species Schizothorax lantsangensis. The sequence goes on along the minus strand of CM049848.1, from coordinate 25,930,554 downwards.
TTTAGGAGAGCTAATATTGATTTTTCAGCATATGTAGTCATTTTGGATATGCCTACCAAAGCTTCTTGGCTTTCGTGTGGGCTTCTAAATATAATTCCACAGGGCTCTGTGTTGATCTAATTACCTGTTCATTTACAAGTGCAACTTCTGTAAGATCTCACCTAATAACATCATATGGGATTATTATCATAATGCATTATCTGTTAGACTTACACTCCTTGATTCGATGGCATGTTTGATAGGTCAGTGAGAAGGTGGGGGTGCAATTGGATTAACTAACCACAAACAAATACTGTGTTCTGCTACAATGATTTTCACTAATAGAAGGAGAATGAGGCTGATTGTGTTTCTTTATGTGATTATTTTGTGCCCAACATAGGCAGGTGTAGAGGCAGACTGCCATCTGCTGGTGAAATTGAGACTATTCTTATCTATCAGTACACACACACACACACCCATATATATATATACAGTATATACCTGTATATATATATATATATATATATATATATATATATGTATGTTTGGGGTTGGAATTATATTTTTTATGAAAAAAGTGTCAAAAATACAGTTTAAAAAGTACTGCATAAGTAAATTAAATATTATATTATTATTTGTAAAATAACTATTTTATGTTTGAATATATTTAAAAATGTCATGCATTCCGGTCATGGAAAAGCTGAATTTTCATCAGCCATTACTCCAGTCTCCAGTGTTGCATGATCCTTGAGAAATCATTTTAATATGCTGATTTGGTCCTCAAAAATAATTTCTCATAATGTTATAAACATATGTCTATATATACACACAGTATACATACCCACTCATATATAGATGGATTTAGCTTTTAAAAAAAATCTATTTAAACGTACTATTTACCTCTATGAGATAGGAATTATGTAGCTGTTTTTTCCTTGCATATTTCTGACAAACAGCACATGTCACTGTGTCACTCACAGCATCACATATAGAATGAGACAACCTCTGTCTCTCAGGGAAACTGCGTCTGTCACGAAAGCATCAAGAGGCATTGTGATTTTGTTCCTCATGTTTTCGTCTCTGTGGTTTAATTGGGCCCAGGGGAGGGGGAGCCCACACCCACACATAAAAAGTTTGTCCCAGGCCCTGTGAATTTCAGTGTCAGAATTTTATGATACCCGTAGGTATTCCAGATAATCTTGTAATGGTAAATTTTCCACGAAAAATAAATTGCATCAGATGTTTTCTTTAGTAGACGGTTTGATTTGAACAGCAATCTGCTCATCAAGTTATCGGCCAACTGGGAAGCACTTCATCAATTTCATAATTTCATCAATTCGCCACAGCTACATTTTATCCTCATTTTGGGCCCTCCCTTAAAAGCATCCTGTGTGCACATCCAATGTTAAGTGCATCACTGAGTTCCAACAACATGAAAGTTCAGTTAAATCTCAAGAACATACAAAAAAAAATTATCTAAAGGGCAACAACTCTCTAAACACTTAACTAACACTGGATCTGTTGAGGCCGCCCACATGGCAGCCCACAGCAGAGCACAGGCCAAACAAGAACCCTTAAGATTTTCTGAAATGAAAAGAGAAAAAACCTTTACTACTGTGGGTGTCCTGCTCAGGGCTGGTGAAGACATGCTCCTCGACGAAGGAAAGAAGAGCTTTCTGGAGTTTGGGATCAGGGGTGTACAGCAATGGAGTGCCTGCAGACGAATCCCACATCTGAAGCTGGTAATTATGAGCTATGAGAACATCACTCAGACACATGAAGGCCTTTGTGAAAAACAACATAAAACAGACAGTGCCTGGTCAACAGATGTGATATAAAGTAGACAATATAACATTATCTAAAATCTACTATAATCCTAATCAATCTAATTATATCTTTCTCCAAAAGAGTGTATCAATGTACTAAATTATTTTTGTGTTTCCATTACATTATAAATATAAAATGTTAAGTGTAATTAATTATATAAATAAAACTGAAATAAACAATTAAGCAAAAACTCATGGCTGGAGATGCTAAAAAACAAAAAGATGCAATGCAACAGCTGAAGCTTTCAGTTTTTTTTTTCATTAAAACTCAGTGCTTTACTCGTCTGCTACAATTAATTTGGTATGATTAATTGAAATAATTAACTGATGTAATTAACTTTATTAAAATTACAGTCCTAAAAATCTATCAAATCAATTCACTGAGAACATGGACAATTCAAAGCGGTCTTGAAATAAACAAAGATTGTCCGGAACCATTTGTTTTAGTTTCAATTAGTGTGTTTTTCTGCTGTCAGCTGGCCTTGGCATGGAGTGAGGATTCATTAAAACACAACGCAGATGCCAAGGGCACTCCGCAAGAAATTAAAGTCAAAACAAACAGGATTCAAACAATGCCAGCGCATCGGCCCACTGGCACACATGCTACAGCTTAACGCACAGACAATACGCTCTGATGTGCTTGGAATAATCCACTTTGAAGAAAGGGCTGAATCGAGTGCTATGCTGTGAACAGAGAGAGAAACGTGATGCTCACTTGCTCTCGTACAAGCCGCTCAGCGTGCGAGAAACAGCGGTGACATTTCTCACAGAAGGCACGTAGCTGGCTTCTCTGCTGGAGGGCGGACTCCTAAAACCACACAACAAACACACACATCCATAACGATGACAATTATTTTCCTATGCAGCTTTTGATTTATACTACAATTGTAGTTGTAATGAGCATTTTGCTCAATTTATTTAATTATTACGCATGCATATGACCATACTGATTGAGAAAGTACACAAAGCTTTGACATTTTGGGGAAAAGTCATATGAGGTATAGAGAGAGTATAACAGCAAAATAACAGACTGCAGCAGGGCTCTAACTGATGTAGACTGATGAAAGCGTCGTTGTGAGCAGTGCTGCCAGTCTCTTGTGTAAAATATTCTTTCATAATTATGTGCACGTGGAACTCCGGGGTGGACGTGCCGGATCAGTTCCTCCATCCCACGTAGTCGCAATATCAATTCAGCTAAATGACTCTTTTGAATCGGACATACATCCCAATTTTATGCTGAACACGTCTTTGTTTCCCCCTCACCTCAGGTCGCCATTGACATTAGAATTGCAGATTGAGCCGAGCTGCCGCCTGGGCCAAAAATTGCCGCCTGCGCTGTCAGTTATTAATGACGAGGCCAGAGGAGAAAGCGGCCATTTCTGAGCCAGCACTGAGCAAATCTTACCTACAGCAGTCTTAATGGCCACCAATATTTCACCGCATAAAGGTTAGAGGTGGGGAGATATGATTACCCCGTGCACTGCATGGAAACACAGGCCTAATAAGAAGCCCAGCTATTAGCAGTGAGACGTCCACACGACAGCGCAACCATTACGCCCCCTACAATCCATCACCAGCACCGACTTTTCCTAAAGACTCACGATCAATCGCTTTCTATCGCTTATTAAAATCCGCTGGACATAACCCTAGAGCCTCTGTGTTGATATTTGAAATGCAATGTGGCAGGTTTAAAGGACACGGCTCTTTGTGATGGATCATACGGCAACTCTGTAGACAGAGAGTCTTGCATGCCTAAAAACGCTTGTTTAATTAATCACCCAAGGGAAAACTCTGGCCTTACGTCTGTGCTTGTAGATATTACCATTCTAAGCATGATCTCAGCCGTTTATGACAGCAGTCACAATTCAATCGGAGTGGAAGAGAAAGGTAGATGGCTCACCCTGGAGGTCAAACCTTCTCCAAAGGTGTTGAGCTTCCAAAGGATGCAGCTACACATGCAGCGCAGAGCCTCGATTGTCACCTACAAGAAATACAGATTAGAGATTAGATTGGAGACAAACCCTGTTGAAGGAATAAAGGAGTAGAGGGTTCAGTAAAAGGCTATTAATGTTACCTCCATGGGAAGACCACCATGTTTTATCTCCACATCCAAGAGTCTGGTCCCCAGCTCATACAGGCTCCATTTAGACAGATCCTGAGCACTAGAAAGATTTGATAAAAACACAAATAAAATAAGAATAATACATTTGAATGCCATCAGACAAAATTAAGACACAGATTTTTATATTTAACTCTTTCTTTGTACAGATCCGAACTGAACAAGTAGTTGTTAATGATGTAATTAAAAGCATCTGTGCATCTCAGTATCTTGGTAACATTTCCAGAATGTCCATATAACCAAAGTAAAATGTTCTTAAAGTATAAAAATAATTACTTTTTGAATTTTTGCAGAACTTTCAGAAGTAGAGTTTTCACAATGTAATGAGAATGTTAGGAAAACATTCTTAAAACATAGCTTTGTCAGCAGGGATGTAAAACACAGTTTGATAATTAAATTGGTCAAAGAAATGTGCTTATCGCAAATATTGCACAGTGTATGTAGATAGAATAAACTAGAAACTGCTTACATATTGAACACATTAAGTTTCTTCAGTGTGGACAGAATTTCCAAAGTGCTGTCCTCGTTTGCAGTGAAACAACCGTCCTGTACATGAAAGGAAGAATGATTAATTAGAGTCCATTCTGCTGTGTAAGATTCAGTCATAAATCTGTCAAGAATCAACTTATTCTTTATTGATGTCAAGATCCATTTAAAATGCATGTATGTATCTGGTACAAGCTTGTGTAAGAACATCTAGAGTTTTTAGTGGTCCATTACTGTACTCACACTCAGTGATTCTCCTAACCGTGTTCCCAGTGTGTCTGTCCAGTGCTGGATGAGCCGGTCAAAGCTGGGCCGAGCCAGAGAGTGCCAGGGCAAATCCTGAGCACAGAGGCTCTGGTAAGAACGAGCAGTTGCCTCCAGCAGACCAGCATCTGTGTGTCTGTCCACCGCAGCCTCCAGCTCAGCCAGCAATCCCTGCACACACTACACCAAAACACAAATATATATAAAAACCAGACACGAAGTGCTCAAGAAAACTCTACCAAATAATACATAGACTACCGTTCAGAAGTTTGAGGTCATTTTTTTTAAGAAATTAATAGTTTTATTTAGCAAGCATACATTAAATTGATCAAAAGCAACAGTAAAAACATTTATAATGTTACAAAATATTTCCATTTCTAATACATGTTCTATTGAAATTTCTATTAATTTTTCTTCAGCATTAAATCATACAAATATGCATAAATAACACAGTGAAGTCATTAGCGCATCAGATGACACACAAACACTCACCTGTGAGTTTTCATGATCACAGGTGTCCGTTTGGAAATACTGAGGTATTTTTAGGAGGGAGGTGAGTTTTTCAGCATCCTCTGAGTACTAGAGGATGAGATTAGACAACAAGTTAATTTATGAAGTAGCAGTTATGGTAAAAATGAACAGTGCAGTGATTTCTCTTTTACCTTGGATAACAGCTCAGGCAGCACTTTAATGAAGTGTTCAGTGAGTTTTGTGCAGTCATCAATTTGTAACTTTTTCTCTTTAGTATTTATCACCTAAATAAACATAGATATGTAACTAGCAACAAGTAACAGTACCACAATGTGTTGGATGTGTCTGTAAGAAAGTGAACAGCTATCTGACAGCCCTGTTAGATCAGAGCGCCATCTAATGGAAGATGCAACAGGAAGTCTTACCTTTTTACCTGCTCCTCTCCCTGACAAAAGAGGACCCTCTGCAGCCTGCCTTACTGACGCCAACATGAGCTCAATCACAAAGGCCTCCTCAGCACTGCTCAGAGCTGCAGTTAATGCTAGTTAATGTTAGTTGTGCATATACTTGTAAATATTTGTTAAATGATGGAAATCTCTGCTTAGCTGTAATAAAAGCTACTGATAATGCAGCATTACAATAAAGAAGCATACTGGAGTGTATACTGCAGTGTGTACTAAAGTACTAGTACTAGCCTTGTTCCTGACAGGACGTGTGAGGTAAGAGCAGTGAGGTAAGACCGGTCCAGTCCTTCAGCAGAGCTCCTGCACTGTCCCACAGACTATCCACGAGGTACAGCACATGCTGGTGCAGCTATGACAGAAGGGAGAGAAAAGAAAATCATAATATTAGTCATCAAAATAGCTCCATGAGCCTACAAACCCAGGAAAACACTGCTAATGTGGTCAGTCATTTTAATGTGGTTATTTCCACATTATAAATGTGGGAATAAGCAGAAATAATTTAATGCAAACTCTTATTCACGTGAGGTAAACATTCGAACAGAGGTCAATTAGCAAAATGATTAGTTGTGCAAGCCCTAATTTATATAATAAATACTTTAATAAAACCATTTTAATACCATAATAATGGCCTATTTCAAAATTTTATGTGATTACTTGATTAATAAAACCATTAAATTACCACACAACCTTAATGTTTGTCACAGGAGGTAATCTGTCTAGGGCTTTTGAAATAATGCTTATATAATTTTTTTAATTTTTTGCCTGCACAAACACCAGATCTCAGAGCACATGTACTTATAATCTTATTTTTAAGCATGGCACACTTTGAGTTAACATACCTCATTCTCGGTGTGGAAGTGGATCAGGGCTCGGACTCTAGCTAAGACTAACTCTCTGTGCCTCTCCTGATCAGAGGCTCCATCTCTGGGCTTTGATAATTCATGGTTACTGAGCAGCCTGTGAGCAGAGAAATGACACCATGATAGCAAATCAATTAACCTAAGCAAATTACTTACAGCTATCATTTACATATGTACATGCGGCACACAAAAGGGGGAGGTTTTGTAGAATGACAATGAACACAGACCTGTTATAGAGGAATTCACCCGCAGTGGTAGCTAGAGGTCTGTGGGAGCAGTACACAAATTGGAAGACATTCTTGTGGTCATCAGGGCTCAGAACATCCTCACAGGATCTGGCACAAAAGGGAACAATTTCAACAATTACATGAGGAACAGCCCAGCATACGCTTCTCAGAGAAGTCAAAGCATGGATGATCAAACTCTATGAGAAATAGTCAGCATGAGGAGCAAGGGGAGATACTTACTGAGAGATGACCATGAGCAATCTCATGGCCTGTATGGCCACTTCATGATCTTTATCCAGAGTCATGGAGATCATCCTCTCCTACAACAGAAACAGCATTCAATCGCTCATGTAAACACTTTTAACTACCCGCTATGAGAGCAATCTTGTCTCGAAAACCTACAATAGGACTTGAGTTAAAGACCCACGATGCACTTAAACAGCTCTTTAAATCACGGTTGTGCTAATGTGCTTGCTGCCGTTAGTGAGGGTACGGTGAGGGTGGGGTCCTGTGGGAAGCTATCAGGCCAGTGAGCCCAAGGCAAAACCTAAGGGGCTTTCCAGCCTGTCAATCAGCAATCATGCCCTCCTGCTGTCCCACTGCAGCTTTACTGGACCTTAACTTAAAAACTGCCAAAGAAGTTTAAGGACCGCGTCCATTTGAGAAGTTTGGGCAAAACAGCAAGACCATAAGAGCTGGAGGACAAACTTACAGCCAGTAAACAACTCTCCATAAAGAAGTTTGTTTTTCTACAGCAGTTACTCTCAGGTACAGTTTGAGCTTAAAACTTCACTATGTCCTACCCGGGTATGTGATAGACAGAAGTCATGAAAATGTGAGATTTTATTCTAATCACCTGTGATGGCAACAAGTGGAACTTTTGTAAGGTGCTTGGTTTCTGTAACATCATGTTAAGTAGCTTCATTCATTTTTAAGTATCTTTGAGTCATTCAGCTGTGATGCATGCCTGTATATCACACACATCAAATATGTTCTGATTGGATGTGAATGTGGCATGGTTTACAGCATTTTTTGTGTAGAGTTCACAGACAAATTTTACAGAAACTGTTGTGCCTGACTAGGAACATGACGAGTATCCCAGTTCATGCAGCCATTTTGAGGTATAAATAGTGTGAATAGTGTGTTCACAATGAAAATTACAACAAGACACAAGTGCACTTCAAATACACAGATGATGCACTTAATTGCCTGAAAAAAATGAAGTGTGGAAAACTTTGTGCACTCAGCAGTCGCAGCTTTCCTAACGTAGTGGAAGGGGCGGGGCTATCAGACTAAATAACCTTTTAAAATTCATAAACTACAGGGTACATAGTGTGTCATTTGGGACACAACTATAGTGTGAGAATGTGAAAGCAATTATTACCTTAAACCGTATCGTGAAAAGGTCCATTTTGGAACTACATTGATCCTGATAAAGTCCCTGTAGACCCAGCACGCATTTCAGACGCACATCAGGTTGCTGTAGAATATTAAAAAAATAAAACAGGCAGTCAAATATCAACTCAACTCAACAACTGACATGGGTAAACGTCTAAACACCCGGCTACTGGCTCACCCACCTTGTCATGCATCATCCATCCCACATACTTCAGATAGCTGTCGTTCAGAAACACTGAACTATACAGCTTCATCCACACTGTCAGTTCCTCCATGCAGATGGCCCTGATTTCAGGAATCACGTCTCTGGAAGTCACAACGCAGTTATAATGGTATGTAGTTTTTATTTTATTTTATTTTCAAGGAAGTGAAGGCTAGTGCGGTTAAAATAAAGATCACCTGTATCTCTTCAGGAAGACTCCTTTGAAAATGGCATCCATCATGTTCTCAATTTCACATTTCCTGTCCTGTAACTGAGGAACGAAAGTAATTCATTCAGTCTGTTTATTCTGACTTCACTGTTTCCTGTACATCAACACCACCATTCAAAAGTTTTGTGGTCAGTAATATTTTTTCAGCAAGGATTAATTAAATTGATCAAAAGTGACAGTAAAGATATTTATAAAGATTTCTATTTCAAAAATTATTCAAATTATTCAAAAATAAAAAAATGTAACTCAAATATTTCCTTAGTAGACATTTCGTTTGAATTGTGCAAGTCACTTACACCAGTACGTGTCAGAGTATCATATTTACACAATGTGATTTAGACCATGTATTATATTATTTTAGTTATACTTGCTCACCAAAGCCAATTTTTACTCACACTTGGCGAGTCAGTTTTAGACCCTGACTATACTCCAGAAAGATCTGTGTATAGAAATGTTTAACTCTGTAACCAGACATGCTGTCACCGTCTAACCTCACTGATCTTTCTCTGGATCCTGTCCAGCCTCGGAGAAACCCGTTTGCTTGCCATCTTGGCCAGCTCGACCTCGTACAGCCGCTGACTGTTATCGACACTGACACTGAGGTTGAGAGCCACATTCACCAGAGCACTGAGCAGCTTCACTGCTGCAGAGACACACACACAACAGCAGCAAAACATTAGCTTTCGGGATGTCTGTGTGTGTGTGGTTCAGGTCAAGTGGAATTAATCATCGGGGCGACTTACCTGCTAGCGTACAGGTGTGCCTGAAAGCACGAACTCTGGAATCGGAGAGCTCTGTCAGCAGTGAGATGAGTGTGTTCAAGAGGTAGCCGTCAAAGATTACACAGTTCTGACACTGGGTCACTAGCACCGATACAAATTCACAGAAGTGTGAACGAAACCTCTTCCAGTACAGGCCGGACATGATGAGGGGATACTCGCCACTGTCCTAAGGAGGATAGAAAGAGGGTCAAGATTAAAAAATAGTTTTGATTTTAAATTGTGTTATACACTACTGTTCAAAGGTTTGGGGTCAGTAAATGTTTTTCCAAAAAAACTGATACTTTTATTTAGCAAGGACACGTTAAATTGATCAAAAGTGACAGTAAAGATGTTTGCAGTGTTACAACAGATTTCTATTTCAAATGAATGCTGTTCTTTCAAACTTTTTATTCATTCAAAGAATTCAGAAAATGGTTTCAACAAAAACAGCAGCATAATGATTAAAAACACTGATAATTAACAACAATTTTTCTTCTTGACCACCAAATCAGCATATTAGAATGATTTCTGAAGGATCATGTGACACTGAAGACTGAAGTAATGGCTGCTGGAAATTCAGCTTTGCATCACAGGAAGAAATTGTTTTAAAATGCATTAAAATAGAAAACAATTTCATAATAATATTTCACAAAAAAAAAGTCAAATGAGGCACAAAGGACAACATGATCATAATTTGAAAAATGATGTGAAGTGCCCTGAACCGTACCATGTCAAGAGGCCACGTGACAGTTAAAATCCATGGAAATGCAAGGAACTTCTTATATTGTAAACCTGTGTCCTGTGATTAAAAAAAAACACAAATTAGTAAGAGCAAGAAACATGGGAACGTAATCAATGATGAGCACGCTGGATGTCTAACCTCATCCAGATCCTCCACCATTTTACTCATGACATCTGTACCCTTTTTGCTCTGAAACATCTCTGCTGTAACCATCCCTACAAAAGCACAAACAGAATTCACATCCTGAACTACAATATATGACACAAGCCACAAAACAAAAATAAACTACTGAAAATGAACTACTTATATTAGTCAACTGTTGTGAAATGAGGTTCTATTATGAAAGAGTACAGACATCACGAAACTTGCCTTTGCATCCTGAACACTGGATAAAAAAGCTGATGAGATCAAGCAGTGCTGTGTCTCTGTCGCCAGTATATGCATCAATCCAGTCATCCACCACAGCCTTTCACAAAACAAACCAAACATCCATATAATAAAGATTTGTTTAAATCAATATGACCTAAAAAGAACTTTGTGACCTTCCAAGTAGTTAGCTGTCGCAGGGCTGATCATTCTGGACGTACCTGCATTGCATTCCTGCCCATGCTGACCACCTCAAACAGTGTAACGGCTTCCACGTCTCCATTTTTGAGCTGTTCGTTCTCTGCTCTGCCCAGGCTGCCATTACTGCTCTTTGAATGCTTTCTTTTGGCATTCTCAGAGCATTCCCGGGCTTTCCTCTTTCCTCTCTGCACATGACATAACACAGTTCTAAATTAGAAATGTTCTTATAGTAAATCTCAAAAGAAGTCTGTTCTACTATAATAAAAGTACATGAGATGTAAAATTAGAGTTTTTTTTTTTTTTTTAAGCATTGTGGTTTTAGAAGCTCTTACCACAGTCTTTTGTCTGTTTTCATTTCTCTCACTTGAAACGTGATGCACCGATGCACAGGAAGAGACGTCAACTACTGAGTTCTCTCTGAAAACAGGATGAACAGGCAGTTGTTTATGTATACACCTTGAATAATAAAATGTAATTACATTGGGATATTTCAGAATAAGCCTGCATAAAATCTAAAACCGTATTGAGTCTGTTTTATGATGAAAATGCAGAGGTAGTTTTCAGGTGTCTCACTTTTGCACCGATCTGGACAGTAAAGTTGGCTCCGCTATCATCTCCTCTCAGATCATAGCTGGACTAGAAACTGATGCTCTTCTGAATTGCAACGAAAGAAAAACAATTTAGAAATGTTAATGATAATTCAATTGAGTATCATGTAAGTACATCAATGTTCCTATATCATTGACAATAATACTGTTAATATTTGTTAGACACCAAATATCAAATATAAATACACATACCTTGTTATATGCAATTTACAATAAAACACAACACTATGCATCTAGAAAGAGATCACATACCTTTTATCTACCCAGTTCACTTCACAAATATTGGCTTTGGTATCTTATTACTTACTATCAAGGATATATGTGTTCATACTAAGCAGCCTAACCCAGTGGTTGTCGAACTTTTGACATTAGCAATATAATATCCTATTATCAATATAAGACAATATTTCAAAGCAATACTTCCTTAGGTACTGTAATGTTGGCAAAGCTATTTGTTTTTATATATTTTCATATTCACAAAAACTAGATTAATACATTTAAGAGCTCCTGTTGCAGTGGTTTTCCGTGATTTTTATAATATACAGAAAATCATTTACTATACGAAATGCAAACTTGCAAAATGTTTGTCAAAATATTTCAATCAAAAACATTTCGCTTCTACTTTAACTTGAAAAAAAACACGTCTCTTAATGTAGTTTTAATGTACAGTTTGGATGCAGACATGAAAATAAACTCGGTAGCACACAAAAACATAAGGTGACAAGTGACCTAATCTTGGATGCCATTGGCTGAGATGCACGTCAACAAATCAAAACCTAAAACCTGATTGGCTAGTTCGAGTGTCAATCAGAATTCTTCCATTTCTCTGCTACTGTGCCATATTGAAACAAAAGCCTCTTCTGAGAACCTGCAGTTTCATTCATCTGAATGTGTGAACCGGCTCGAGACGTTAACAAAACTGTCAGGTTAAGAACAAGGCTCGCATGCCACCGAGTTTATTATTTAATAAGCACAGAAAGGACAATAGTGTATACTGACCTCTCGGCTTTATTATAGACTTGCTGTTATATATATCAAGATAACTATGCAAAAACGCGCATGTAGCTTAATAAATCTTACCAGTGACAGCCGTCATCTTGATTGGAGGATTAATGTAAACTGCACGTATAGATTTGGCTACTCCCAGTTCAACAAAGCCGCGTGCACGTCAACCAGAGCGCGCTGTACGTCTGACGTAAACCCATGAGAGGTAGATTACATCATTTGAGCAAATCAGTTTACCAGCAATACTGCTACTACGAATAATAAGGTTAATTTATACAATATTTTAAATGTATACAAAATAGTTTTATGTGATAACATTATAAAATTATAATGTATATAATCACTGAATAAATTCTAATATGTAATAACAAAAATAAATCCACAGATTTAGAAGGTATTCGCTTCTGATCACCGTGTATGAGTTTATTTTGGATATGTAATCACATGTGTGATGCTGATGAACAATGCTAGCACCGTCATGTACAGAATGGAAAGAACATGTGCAACAGTCACTTCAAGTATACAGATGCATTATAAAATACATTATTGCACAAGGTTTTTTTTTTGTTTTGGAAACGATCATCTTCGTTCATTAAAACTCAAATATCATGAGCCAACAATGCAAAAAAATATCTAAAATGGTTAAAATAAATTATATATAAGTGGTAGTACTCAGAATGTAAACATTTTTCTTTTCATTTTTCAAGGTCTTGAAATATATCTAGATCACATTATGACAGTCTTATCTGTGGTGTGTACAGATGAATAAATAAAAAAATTATAATTTTTTCAAGGGAATCCCTTCAATCACTTCATTCCGTGACAATTTCTCACCCTCCACTTCAGGCACTGTAGATCCAGCTGTTATGAGAGGTTAGAGACAAATTCCATGACTGGATTGAGGTCTTCGGTGAGCTCTTCTGAGATTGACAGTACCGTTGATATCACGTTTTGTGTTAATTCTGACACCCTGTGAAGAGCACTTTCATTAATTATGCTGGATTACTTTTGTCTGATTCTAACAAATGAAACTAAAACCACTCTCACCAGCTCACGTGATGTGCTGGCAACTGAGGATCCAGCCTGGACCCTTCCACAATCGAAAGAGACATCTTCAGCTGCTTAAAATTAGCCTCAATATCCTTTCTTATGATGGATAATGGCAAAACATCTTTGAGAGCGTTTAGGACTTGCTGTACCAGAAACAAAGTAGAATGATACACAGAATCAAACTTTTTATGGACAGTTCACATAGATATAATGATGTGAATGAAGATCAAGTCAAACAAGCTCACATAAATTGCTGATAGCTGATGTGCGATGTACTTATGACTGCCCAGATGCTTCACATCTTCATCTAACTGCTGACTGAGAACCAGCAGCTGATTCAGCCTCCCAATATGAGGAAAATAAGCTGGAATGATAAAACATATACTAATCAAACTGATTAATCTGCTATGCTGTTTCGGTGCAACTACTATTCTAGCACTTTTTTAATCGTTTGTTTGTTCCTTTTAATATATTGTATATATATTATACATGTAGAATAAATGCATTAAGGAGGCGAGCTCGCTAAATGTGTTTTATGCATTTTTTTACTTTTAACTAGCAAATTACTTTTCTGAAACTTTCTGTTGTCTTTTATTATTTCTATCATTATTTTTACGAGTTATGTTTACTAATTTATTTTTAATATCATAAAGTGAATTTTTAATCTTATATTAATTTTGATATTTTTAAATGTTTTCATGTGAAGTACTTGGTGCTTTTTGTAATGCTTTTTCATTGTAAAGCACTTTGAGCTACATTTCTTGTTTGAAATGTGCTATACAAATAAAGGTTATTATTATTATCCATTATTACCCACATCGAGTCAACCATTGGCCAGTAAATGTAACTGTATCCCATTATCATTCTCCCATTCTGTGGTCTCACCATCTGAAGGTGGTCTTTCCAACAAGTCAATAGGGCTGCCATGTATCATATAAACTTCCACTCGAGGGAATAGAGTAGATAATCCTACAACATCCAAATACTCCTAAAGAAATGGAAATAAATGGAAAAACATCATCCAAAAATTGTAACTGGTTTAAGAGAAATGGTTAATTGGTGATTAGTTACCTCAAGCTGAAGCTCCGGTTCATTGAGATGTTCAAGGCACTGGTTCATCTGATATATTATCTCTGCCCCTACACACAAAATCAGAGGTTGTACATACATTGGATAACAATTACCGATTTTGATTTCCAGGAAAAAAAAAAAATTTAGTCCTAAGCTTACCTTGTTTTTGAAAACCCTCAGACTCTTCAGGACTTGTGTCCTGTTTGAGCTGCTCCTGAAACTGCTAATTCAGATTAGATACTTGAATGAGACAAACACACAAGTAGGCTATGTTCAGTGTTCATAGATCTGAGCATCAGTGAAGTGTCTCACCTGATGGACCTGAGCTCTGATCAGTAGGTCCAGCTGGCTGCAGAGACACAGCATCTCCAGTGCCACCTGCTCACTGCTCAGGTGGATGGGCATCAAGGGCTTCCTCACGCACACCTCAACTGCAAATATTAAATAATCGAGAGAAAAAAAACGTGAATGTGTTCATATTCAGTCAGAACGTCAGTCAGAACGTATTGAAAGATCGGCATTAAGTTATTATTGAAAAGTGGGCATTAAGAGCAAGGTTTAAAATGCTCCGTCAGACTCAGCAGCTCTCACCGGCCCAGCAGCTTCACTGCCATTATCACATTTATCCCTCATCCATTAATGGATTCGTTTGTGTCTCTGCAAAGAGGCTTTTCCATTCCTCTCCATTGTGTTCATTCACACAGCGGCATGAGAGTGGCGTGGTGTGCCAAACACGAGAGACGAAACGTCCCGATGTTGTGTGACAACGCGAAACACGTGAATGAATGGGGGTATGCCATAGAAATGGGCAGAGCTTGTGGCCCAGGCGTTGTATTTAACTGGTGGGCGATTAGTTGTGGCCCAGGCGTAGTTTTAATTGGTATTTTAATTAATTTGCTTTTAACGTTTAATAGTTATATTATTTGTGTGGGTTTTTTAATTTTTACAAATATTATAAAGGTAGAACACACACTACAGGTGCTGGTTTCTCTGCGGTTAATCTGGACCAGGCATGGTCTCATGAGGTTCTGAAATGAAACACGGTTGAGGCGATCTCTAATTTAGAAATGAATCGATAATTATGTTTAGAAATGTAACAATCGAAAGTTTGTGTGCGTTCACGTAACAATTAGGCAAAGTTTGCATGCGCCTCATAATTGTCATTTTGAGGCTCCTTGAAAGATGATGCATTCGTTACATAAGAGCTTGTAAAATTCTCCACTTTGGACCTTTGTGTGCTTGACCAACATTGTCTTAAATTTTAAATACGTTTTTAATTATAATTACTTATTGTTCTAAAAAAGTACCCATACAAACTTATAATATACAATAACGAGTCTTTAAATGCATAGAGAAGGATAACTGTTCTCATTTTGTTCTCTAAATATATTTAATTTCACTTAATCAAACAAACGAGTTATTAATGAAAGGATGGAGCTATTTCCAATGTTTATTAAATAGTAATAAACACAGACAAGAAAAATCGTAGACCTTATCCGTGATTCCAATGAATGACAATAAAACACTGCTTATTTAGAAGGTTTGTCACCATATTTAAAGTGACAGGTATACTAAGAAATCAAAGTAATGCAATCAAAAGAAAAAAAACATTTAAATAGTGTGCTGATAAAGAAAACACCAATACTTACACAGTACTGATATCTTGTATTACAAAAAAGACAAGTTTTCTGCAAAGTTTCAAATAAAAAAATACAGCTGTAGTTAAACATTTTTTCTATCACAATCATTTCCTTAAGTGCATCTGAAAAAAAAAAATCCGTTAGCAGAACTTTGCCGAGCTATTTTAAAAAAGAAGTCCTGCTTTTGTCACAATTATTAATTTACATGCTTCATAATACAATAAAAAAGTTCCATCATATTTCTGCTCCCTTTTATGACAATATGATACACCAGCAGAAGAGTCCATCAGCTGTAGCAGAAAACCTGAATTTCCCTTGAGTTATTTACTGATCGTCTGGAGAAGTTTCCAAAGAGACAACAAGTTATGGCCGTCCAACAGGGTTCAGCGTGAGATTAGCCATGAGTTCATGAACCGCTGCAAATATTGTGCACTCTCCTGTAAAAAAAAAAAGGCTATCATTAATATTCAAATGTAAATATAGAAACATAAAATGTTAAATATCTGACTAATATTATATACTGATTTCCATATCAATTAAAAAATTAACATTAAACAAAACAGATGTGTGAACCTTGTCGTGGTGGATGGTGCTCATTGAACCTCCTGAGGATGGAGCTGACCATCAGGGCCGCGGCTCCCGAGGAGCTGTGCTGGCGGGGGATATCAGCCTGCTGGGTCAGTCCAGTAGCCATGTCATACACTATAGGCACTATGATGCTGATGAGCTCCTGGGGTACCGGTAGCCTCTGGGTCAGCTGGAGCTGTAGAAGAGCATCACTTCAAGTTAATACACGTTAGGAATCCATAGCAAACTTAAACCACAGATCAAACACAAGTTGCTGGGCGTACAATGGCCAGAATATTAGTGTAATAATCAGAATTCAGGACATGGTCATGTATGGTGAGATAATTTTTTATCCATTGGGAACTGGTTGTATGGTGAAAGGGGACATAGCAAACCAGAAAGGAGTGGGTGAAGCACTTACAAAGAAGAGCATCTTGGTCTTAAGCACCACAGCAATGGTTCCTGGTGGGGCAATGGGAGGAGCGCTGGGTGGGATGGTCAGACAGAACTGCACATTCCAATTCAGCTGGGCCGCTTGGTCTGGGAACTGGAGGAAAAACGATGGGCCAGTGAGTGTCCAAATGTAAAATATTGCTCAAAAGTTCAGGAAGTTTTGGAAAGAGGTCTCATATGTAATATTGTGAAACATTATTACAATTTAAATACCCGTTTTCGGTCATATTTATGTATTTTATTTCTGTGATGGCAAAGCTAGAGTTTTGCTTAAAGCTTTATGAATTTTTTTTTTCAGCCTTTATTCCAGTCTTTAGAGTTACATGATGCTTTAGAAATAATTGTAATATTCTGATTTGGTTGATTAAGTGATACTTTTTTTCTAATCATTATTATTAAAGGTCAAAAGAACAGCATTTATTTAAAATCTTTACTGTCCCTTTGGACCATATTAACATATCCTTACTAAATAAAAGTATTAATTAAAAACCTAACTGACCCCAAATTTTAGAAACAGTGTATGCTTGCACAAGGGCAAAAAAAAGAAACATTAAATAAACATGAATGTGCTTACCAACTCCAGTTTCATGATGCGAACACAGTCTCTGAGTATGTTGGTTGGAGCTCCCAACAGCTTTGTAAAGGCATTTAGTGTGTTGTATTTAAAGGGTGGTCCTGCAACCTATGGTTTAAGTAAAAGAAAATGACTTGCACTTGCACAACTGCACAATACCTGACTTGATGACATTGCCAAAAAGGCCACTGAGTGAACCGAGTGATTTGCTTTAAAGAAAAAAAAAAATGCACAGCTAATTGCACTAAGCAGAATAGCAAAGATAAGCGTTTTCAAACTAATTTTAAACAGGTAGTCTCTAATCATGACATTAAGCCAGTGTTGTTAAATCAGGACGAACAGGGCAATTTTAAAATACATATTACAATTCTCTTCAAAAGTTCATTTCATACCCTGGTCTCAAAGAACTTCTCCAGGACCTGCAGCTCCTCCTGTGACCAGGGTCCAGTGTTTTCCGGTGTGACTTTCAGCTGCAGAGTCTGGTAGGTTTTGGGGTTGAGAGCCACTCTACATTTAAGCACTTCTGTCTTAAACATGATAACGCCTGGCTCGTTAGAGTTCACAATAGTGAGCTGTGAAGAGAAGGTAATCGAGAGTGATGCAAATACAGTGTGTAAGCAGAATTATATTAATCTGACGGGTTGAATGATGTGGTTGTAACATGTTTGTTTCTGACTCACATTGGGTTCTATCTGTATGATTCTCTGTAGGTGCCGCCTCATGATGACAGAGCCCAGGAAGCGCTCCAGAGGTGAGCACAGGTAGCTGCCCGCCAGCCCTGGCACTGGGCATGGCATGGGTGACGGCAGAAGCAGAACGTGTAGTTTGCTGTGGGTGAGGATGGTGGGAATAGAAGCGGCCCAGGACCGCTGTGGCAGTTTACGGGGTGGGGGCATTGCCTGTGAACCTACACACACAAACACACACACACACACACAGTGACTGACTGAACAAATTCAATGACTGCTTAACGTAGTCATGTGAAATGTAAATAATATTAAATTCTCTAATTTACACTACTTTTTCTTCAAGAAATGTGTAGTTTTACTAAGCAAGGATACATTAAACTGATCAAAAGTGACAGTAAAGGCATAATCTTACAAAAGATTTCAGTTTCAAATAAATGCATTTTTTTCACTAACTTTCTATTAATCTCGAATCCTAAACATGTACTATGGTTTACACAAATATATTAAGCAGCACAACTGCTTTCAATATGATAAGAAAAAAAAATTATTGAACACCAAATCAGTATATTAGAAAGATTTCTAAAGGATGTGACATTAATGGAGTAATGGCTGCTGAAAATTCTGCCTTGCCATCACAGGTATAAATTACATTTTAAACATAAAAATAAGCTATTTTGAATAGCAATATTGTGCAATATTACTGTTTTACCTTGGTGAGCATAACAGACTTCTTTTAGAAACATTAAAAAAAAAAAATCTTTAAAAATCTAATTTTTGACCCGTAGTGTACATCAAACCTAGGACAAACTACGTAATTATCGGGTTAATCGCACAGAAAGTGTCAAGAAAATGTCCAGGTACTATTTAACCCCAAAATCAAAAGAAATCAGTTAATAATGAGCCATTTATTTTTGAAGTTTATGTTTACAACCATCAAGATATTTTGCATTGCAATAAAGACAAAGCAGAAAAATTCTAACTGCACTTTAATAATAATAATAATAAAAAAATATTCTCATTACTGTAAAGTAGGAATATGTATATATTTATAAATGAATAAGTAAATTACTGATTTTAACATGTTCTGATAACATGGATCTGTCTTTAGACTCTCTGGACTTACTGGTACCAGCTCGAGGGGAGTGGGATGGATCTGGAATAGGTGAGTGCAAAGAAGGGTTGCCTGGTGACATGCCAGGGATTCGGGCCCCTGGGGAGGGTCCAGAGACCTGCGGAGAACCTGGCCATGGTCCGACCCTTGGGCTGACAGACACCATTGTGTATGGTGAACTCGGGTCAAGGGTTCCTGCAATACAAATCAAAAACATTTGGACGGTAACTCACCATCTCGATAAGTCAGTTTACATCGATGTACACCGTTTTTAGTTCATGGCAGTAACAGTACTCAACATAACCCACCAAAAACACACATATCCCTACCGCAAAGTCAGAGCGGCTTCAACAACAACCAACAATGATGATTTTGTATGATTGAAACAAGGCAAAGAGATTTAAACCAATGACTCTGATTCACTTTCACATGATTTCAACTGCACACCAATTAAGATATTTTGAAGCATGAAAATGTACTAAATCATGACATACTGTGACTAATGTGAGACTGACAATACTGCACAAAAATACACTATAATTCAAAAGTTTGGGGTCAGTAAGATTATTTTTAAAGAATTAATAGTTTTAAAGACAATTATGTTACAAAAACATTTCAAATTAATGTTGTTCTTTTGAACCCTCTTCATCAGGGAATCCTGAAAAAAAAAAAGCATCATGGTTTTAACTTTTCTTTCTTGAGCACAAAATCAGCAGTATTTCTGAATGATCATGAGACACTGAAGTCTGGAGTAATGGCTGCTGAAAATTCAGCTTTGCCACCACAGGAATAAAGTACATCTTAACAATATTACAATAGCAAACAGATATTTTAATTGAAATAATATTTTACATTATTACTGTTTTTACTGTATTTTTGACCAAATAAATGCAGCCTTGGTGAGCATAAGAGACCTCTTACAGACCCCAAAATTGTCAAATAAAATTTTACAAACAAAAAAATTAATTAATAAATAAAATAAAATAAAATAAAATAAAATATCAGGCTAAATTCCAGTAGCAAGTTCTACTTTGTATTTTTTTTCTTGCATTTAATCATGCATATGATTCTGACATAGATGTTTTATTTTCCCAGTCCCACCAGTCAAAGAAACAGAAAGAATCAAGAAGAAAGTATCAAGCAAGTGATCATTTAAAGGGGTCATATGATGCTTTTTTAAAGATCATTATTTTGTGTATTTGGTGTAACAGAATATGTTGACGTGCTTTAATGTTCAAAAGACACATTATTTTTCAAATACTGTACATTATTGTAGGTCCTCTATGCCCCGCCTCTCTCAAACGCTTCGTTTTCTACAAAGTCCCTCCTTCCGACAAGCGCAGTCTGCTCTGATTGGCCAACTGACCCAGTGCATTGTGATTGGCCGAACACCGCAAGCACTCGTCGGAAATGTCACGCCCCTTTCCATAATCGCGAGCTTCAGCTTTCAAAATGAATGTAAAGACAGTTAATAATGTCCTTAGTTTTACCATCAGTTCAAGCCCGAGAGGGGAACAGAGTCGCGTGACAGACACAGTGATGAAGCTCGTATGTGTTTGCACACAAGCTGCGATTAAGACGCTGACGTGCTGTGATGTGACCCTGTCTCTCTCACACACACACACACACGACGCGCAAAACTCCACATTTGAACAGTCAATAGCAAATACTTAAACAAATAACAAAACATACAGTCGCTGATTCAGAAGCGCCAGATTGTCATAGCAAAGTCAGAATTACCTCCTCTCCTAGGTTCACGAAACAGTCGTCCATAAAATGCGTTGCTGTTCTGTTGTAAGTAATCTTAATGATTCCTAAATGCATCTACTTTCAGAAGGCCAAATAAAGTGCTTTTGCTTTCGCATAGAAACACAGTGTCTCCCTGACACGGCTGCATCAACACTACTGCAGTTACTGAAACCACGCCTTATGCAAATATTTCCACATCGTGACACATGTGGGGGCGTGTTTAAATGAGCCATTTTAGGGGGGCGTGGCAGAGTCTTAACTTTGATAAAGAATATCTCTTTGGTTTTGAGACTTTAGTCTTTGCAACTTCAGGGATCTTATCTGTGCACAATCAGCTTGTAACACTCCAAAGAGAAAGGAAAACTTGAAATCGCATCATATGACCCCTTTAAGCTGAGTACATCCACCATGCACAAAGTCGGTCGTTAGCAACAAATCAGATGTCTTTCACCAGCCCATCAAAGATTGAAAGGCCCTGGACCGCAGAGGTAAAAAGGAAAGCCAATCAACAAAGCCCTGGATCCAGGCCTCCCGTGCACTTACCATGTGGGCTAGCAAAGTTGGAGGTCTGCCCCATAGAAATGCCCAGAGAGGAGGGAGAAGGGGTGGGCCCAAAGGGAGAAGGGGCCCGCAGAGCTCCGCTAGGGGAATTGGCTGCGTGGATGTTCCCTGCACACAATTAACCAATCAGTGGCCTCATCAACATCTGACAAAAGCATGTCGCTCCCGTTCCTGCACGCTCACTTTCACACAAGCTGCAGCCAAAGCTGGACAGGAGCTGCAGACCCCGAATGGAGATAGGTGGACAACTGTGGGCATGCTTCTTCATGAGGTTGCACAGTGATGGTGTCATCAAACACAGACTGACCGATAAAAGCATGCATACCAACAGACAGGAAGAGCTGGTGGGACGCTTTTGCAATGAGTGGGACAACCAATGAGAAAACACTTCCTCTCCTTTTGTTTCCCTGACTCCACGGTGGCATGACCAAGACGGCACAGGCAGCAAAATGACAGCATTTGACATGATAGAGACACAGATTTATATACCTGGAGACTGTGTTGTCATCATGGACGGTGAGGGAGGCACGTGGTACGGGTTGGGGGGCGATGTGAGGGGTGGATAAACCCCCCTGCCTGGAGGCTGCGTCTGGGTGTGGGGCATGAAGGTGTCATCCATGCTTATCGGGAGGGAGGGTTGTCGTCCTCGTTGACCGAGCGTCTGCGGGCGTCTTGGTTACTATCCACAAACATGTTCAAGAACGTCTGTGGAAAATCATTGAAAAGTGACAATTACGCCCATGCACAACAACAGTTAAAGGGACAGTACAAACAAAAATACATTTCTGTCATCATTTACTCACCCTCAAGTTGTTCCAAACCTTATTTTCTTCTGTGTTACATAAAAGAAGATATTTTGAAGTATGTTCGTAACCCGACATTTTGGATCCCAACATTCTTCATATTAACTTCTTTTATGTTCCACAGAAGTTTGGAATGATATGCGAGTGAATAAATGACAATTAGCATTTTTGGGTCACTATCCCTTTAATATGTTTAATATTTAATTTTTGTTCCACCCACCTTCAGCCCAGGGGCAGGGTAGAAACCTTCAACTATCTTGGTGTTGTCAAAAAGACTATAGGCCCCGTCACGGATGGCCACCACACCTCTGCTACGGCAGTAGATGTCAATGCAGTACATGTTGCGGAAGGCCAGACGGATGTGAGTGGGTGACTGAGGCAGGATGGAGAAGCACTGGTACGCCGTATTGGTCCTTTGGGTGAGGCCCAGCATAGGCACTGTGGGTAGCTTGTTGATGGCATTTAGAGGTGCTTGAGTGTCTGAGAGGACCTGAGAACAGACAAGTATGTGAGAATACTTCCAGCATCTACTAATGAATAGTGATATATTGCCAATATCCACTCCAAATTGGTCAGTTAACAATTTAATGTTTTAAAAAACATATTGACAATATGTTAAATGTAAATAAAAATACAACATGGTGAATATGAACACAAACTTGAATTTTACTATGATGATTTCTAGTGTCAAGGCTCCAGATACCTGTAAAAGTTGTACTACATTGGGTGTCTTGTTGAACATCTCTTGAAGTTGGTGGAGAATTATGTTGTGACAGTTGCTACAGCCTGAATTGGGCCCCACAGTCCCCAGGGCCAGATGGTAACGCTGAGATGTTGAGTTCCACTGTATCGTCACCTGAAAGAAACAGGATTCAACTTGTAGTAAATTAAACCAGTGTGATTTAAACAAAATTACTAAATGAAGGCATTAAGACTCTTTAACATCCGCATTTTAACAAGATGAGAAGGTTTTTACCGAGCTGCCTTTGGTGCTGCCATAACATAGAACCAGCTTCCGATAATTGTACAGCCGTATCTCTGAGAAAAGGCTCAAATATGAGGGCATATCTGGAAATTGTAGACAATTAATTATTAAATTACAAGCAATTCAAGTTCTTCAAACCATTCATAAGTCAAGTATTTTAAGTCAAGTATTATGTTAATGAAAGAAGTCTCTTAAGCTCATAAGTATGCATTTATTTGATAAAAAGTAAAAACAATATTGGGAAATATTATTAAAATTAAAATAAAAAAAAAATATATTTTAATATATTGTAAAAGAATGTATTCCTGTGAAGGTATTTAAAATAAATTGATGTAATAATTTAATACTTTCAATATACTATGGCGTCAAATCATAGCTGGTTATCAATTAAAACTCAAATTAAAATGGAAGCGATGTGATTTACCTAGTTAAAACAGAGGTACCTACCAGGTAAAGCGCGTGAGAACTCCAGCACACATTCATAAAGCTGACTAATGCTGTTCCAGTCATTTAAGAACATCTCTACCACCTTCCTGCCACCCACCGGCTCCGAAAGGGGATTCTCATAAGTCAGGTAGACATGTCGCATGGAAGCTGAATTGAAATAGACAGAAAATATTGTAAAAGACACATACATTATTGTTTTGAAAGCTGTTAGAGGACAATTAACTGTCTTTACCTTGTTCTTTGTTGGCTGTGCTGTTGAGTGGACAACTGGAGAAAACCAATTCTGCCACCCAGGTGCGATTATTCCTGCCCTGTAGTCTGAACGTACAGTCCAGCAGGGAGCGCTCTAGAGCTTTTCTTGTTTCCTCACTCACTCCCTTACAAGGTGGAACTCTGAGAGAAGAAAAACATTTAGTAAACTATCGCCAAAAGTTTAAGTCGGTAATATGTTTTTAATGTTTTTGAATGAGGTCTCTTATCCTCCCCGAGGTTGCATTAATTTGATTAAAAAAAATAAAAATATTTTTTTTTTTTAAAAAGAGTAAAAACAGCAATATTGTAAAATATTTTGTATATTAATATATCGGTTTTAATATTTTAAAACAATTTATTCCTGTGATGCAAAGCTGAATTTTCAGCAGCCATTACTTCAGTCTTCAGTGTCACATGATCCTTCAGAAATCATTCTAATAATCATTATTATTATTATATTTGATGCTCAATAAATATTTCTTATTATTATCAACATTTAAAACAGACATGCTGCATAATATTTTTTGTGGAATCCATGATACATTTTTTTAGGATTCTTTAATGAATAGAAAGTTTCAAAGAACAAGCATTTATTTGAAATATAAATCTTTTGTAACATAATAAACATCTTTCGATATCAATTAAAGGGATAGTTCACCCAAAAATGAAAATATTTGACATTTTTGAGATATGTAAACAACGTATGCCAGGTATGTACGCGAATACATTGTTTATGTTGTTTATGCTTTGATCTGAACGTAAACAACGTATTTACATATATACGTTGCATATGTTGTTTACGTATGTGATACTCTCCAAAATGGCGCTATAGGGTGACGCGGAGACGACAAATTGTTGAATAGTCATTATTTTTGTATTCTTAGCGCACAAAAAGTATTCTCATATCTTCATAAAATTATGGTTGAGCCAATGATGTCACATGGACTATTTTAACGATGTCCTTGCTATGTTTTTGAGCCTTGATCGTGTTAGGATCCTTGCTGTCTATTGGAGGGTCAGAGAGCTCTCGGAATTCATCAAAAATATCTTAATTTGTGTTCCAAAGATGAACGAAGGTCTTACAGGTTTGGAACCACATGAGGGTGAGTAATTAATGACAATTTTCATTTTTGGGTGAATTAACCCTTTAAATGTGTCCTTAATGAATAAAAGTATTAAATAGATATGCATCTATCATATGTGCCATTCTGGTTTATTAACTTCAGAGGCACTTGAACTGACAACCAGAGATAATCTTACTTCAGAATACGTATGGCATGGCTACAGCCGTCTCCTTCGACCTGAACCCCTTGATGAGGAATCTCCATATTGGACAACTGGGAGAATAAAAGACCATTCAGTAAACACAAAATGTGACATTTACAACTGATAGCTTCAGATAATAAAGCACTGCTTTCACCATCTAATGGATATGCAGTACCTCACAGCGTAATCCGATGAGGGGCATGTTGGTGTCACACATGGCTACCAGGTGGGCCAGCTCCTTATTGAAGGCACACATCTCTCCTGACCTCTTGGGTTTCTTCGGTTCAATGGCACTTTGCTCTCCTGACAACTATGGAGTGACCAAAACAAGACTTCATTACATATAATAAAGAAAATTAAAGCCACAAAAGAAAATGTTTTCATCAGAAAATTGAGTTATGATATTTCAATTAAAATTTTGAATTAAAACAAATTAAAAATTAATCGTATGTATGGATGAATCGTTCACAATAATATCACTAACATGCATTTAGAAACCCTTTTTAAATGCGACACAAAGCGGTAACAAATGTTAACCGTTCAGTTCAGTATATTCCGTTGAGTATCCCACCTTCCTCTTGGACCCAGGACGAGCCATTCGTCCAGATGAAATGTCCTGCACAAGCTCCTCCAGGTTAGGCTTAAACTGCTGCAGCAGCTGAGCAGAAGGCAGCCCATCCTCACTCTCAGTCAGACTCACAGACAGGAAGTAGTATTTATACTGGAGCTCTGTCGGATTGTTGGACACATCAAACATCTCGACCACCTGAGAAAAGACCAGTTAATTAAATGTTTAATGTGTACACAAAAGCCTTTCTCTGTGAGATAAATACAGTAAATATTAAAGTATTTACAATATAGTATTGTGGGAGGCGGGTGAGTTTAATGAAGAGGCGATGTTTTGACAGGTTGCCCACAGGATGCGTGGTTAAGTTAGATAGGTGGAGAGTGTCTGTGCACAGTGTGGGAAGATGTTTCACAGAGTGTCGACATCTCTGCTCGCCCAACCAGAATCTGTTTAAAACATAATATATTATCATCACTGTCACAACATGAAACGCACCAAGATCAGGTAGCTTGACTGCTTACTTTAGCTGCTTTAACCATGTGATGATGCGCTTCATATCATCATTAATATTCTTCTCAATGTCGTCTAACATTGACTGATCTGAAAAGAGACCAGGAAGGATAGTTAAGTAGTTGATTTGTTCAAATTATCTGATGTGCATCCGATGGATATGTGACTTACCGACTCCATAGAGCATTGGCTGAAACATTCCTGAATGCAAATCGACAAATATGTGGAGGCACTCCGATCGGCCGCAGGGCTCCAGAATTGGTATGACTAGTGTGGGCAGTGCAGTCTCTATGAAGGCTGAAAATAAACACACAAAATCAATCTCTTAATGCATATAAAATAAATAACTAATTTTGACTATGTTTTCTAGTTAAAGAAAATTATTATTTTATTTACAGTATCAATAATAACAGCATGAAAATGGATCATTTTGAGATTTGCTTCCCTACACAATATAATGCATCCTCTCGTAATTTATTGCTTAATTATTGTAAATCAATTTAGTAACCAAGAACAGCAGGCAAATTATTATATTCCCTCTTTAAAAAAAAACAAAAACAAAAAACACAGCAAGCAGCACAAGAATGGTGAAGATCATTGTGGTGTAAAATACTCACAGTTATCACTAGGGTTGCAACTTTTTAGGATGGCTTTAAATTCTTGCAATTTCTGATACGAGCGGGCATGTACACTATCGATTAAAAGCTTTTCAACTGAGAGATGATCAATCTGAAAGAACAGCCCACAAACAGACATAAGCTTTCATCCTCAGTTATTATACACTACCATTCAAAATTTGGGGTTTGTAAGATTTTTTAAATGTTTTTGAAAGAAGCTTTACTTATGTGAGAAGCCATTACTCCAGTCTTCAGTGCTGATTTATGCTCAAGAAACATTTCTTATTATTATCAATGTTGATACAGTCGTACTGTTTAATATTTTGGTAGAAACTGTGATACATTTTTAATAAATAAGAATAAAAAGTTAAAAAGAACAGCATTTATTTAAAAAAAAAATCTTCTATAACATTAGAAATGCCTTTACTGCAACTTTTGATCGAATTAATGCATCCTTGTTGAATAAAAGTATTAATTTCCCACAGACCCCAAACTTTTGAATGGCGTGTATATTATAATCAAAGAAAAGCCCATACAATGATCATCGTTATGGAACTATCAATGTTATTATCATCAAAAAGGAGATTATATTAACCAATGATACTCACCTTCATGGCTCTTTCCATTAATCTGGAATCACAGGCAGGGAGTGGAGGCTCATGGGAGATCTGTAATGGCTTGGATCCATCAGTTTCATCAATTCTGATAGTGACCTTGTGCACAGATGCAGTGCCAGTCTTTCTACCCAGGACCTGTTGACTGCAAGTCAAGAATCATGAGACGCAAAACCAAAAGAGAAAAATGAAATAAAATCTCTGTAGCAAATTGGCAAATTTTGAAACCTACTTCCAGACAGACAATGTGAGGCACTTGGCAGGGACGTAGCGCTCCACCTGCACTAGATCACCCCACCGCTCTCTGATCAACATCAGAGTCTGGGAGTGCAACACCTCCAGCTGTAGTGATAGGCAAAACGAGTCTGATACCAGTCATTAAGGAAACTGTTTCGATTTGTTCACTTTTTGTAACTACTTTTTTTTTTAAACAAAACTTCAATTTCATAGTTTTATGCTATGGGCTGTTAATTGAGTACCCAATCAAATGTTCTACTAAAACACAGAAACCAAATGTAGTCTTGATCTAAAAGGATACGGAGGCAGTTGTACATGTCCTGAAGAGGCTTGTCATCTCCAAACAGTCGGGACTGCACCAACTCATGGATATAATTCACCTGCATGCTGTGGACCAATGCCCGTCCATCTAAATAAATTATATATCAATATTTATTATTGGTACTTTAAAACATCTATTTATTATCAACTATTAATACTTTTTTTACACATATAAATTATATATATACACTCCCATTCAAAAGACTTTTACATTGTTACAAAATATTTGTTTAAAATAAATGTAGTTCTTTCTTTCTATTCATCAAAGCATCCAGAAAGAAAATGTATAACGGTTTCCACAACAATATTAAGCAGCACAACTTTTGATAATAATAAGAAATTTCTAAACACCAAAGCAGCATATTAGAATTATTTCTGAAGGATCATGTGAACCTGATGACTGGAATATTTAGCTGCTAAAAAAAAAAAATCCAAAAAATAAATAAATTACATATAATATTATAATCATAAAATTTGAGTTTTTACTATATTTTTTATCAAATAAACAGTCTTGGTGAGTATGAGAGAGTCTTTTGAAACCATTTTTTTAAATCTTTCCACCCACCAAACTTTTGAACCGTAGAATAAATAAAATATGTAAAAAACTATTTATTTTATATATACTTAAATAAAATGTATGGAAAACAAGGGTACATGTACAGGGGTTCCATCATATCTTATTTCAGCAGCCATATCACCCTGCAACCCAAGACTGGTTGCCCACTGAAGTTAAGCAGGGTTGAGCCTGGTCAGTACCTGGATGGGAGACCTTCTGGGAAAACTAGGTTGCTGCTGGAAGAGGTGTTAGTGAGGCCAGCAGGGGGTGCTCACCCTGTGGTCTGTGTGGGTCCTAACGGCGCAGTATAGTGATGGGGACACTATACTGTCAAAAAGCACCGTCCTTCGGATGAGACGTTAAACCGAGGACCTGACTCTCTGTGGTCATTAAAAATACCAGGATGTCTTTCGAAAAGAGTAGAGGTGTGACCTCGGCTTCCTGGCCAAATTTGCCCATTGGCCTCTAACCATCATAGCCTCCTAACCATCCCCATACACTGACTGGCTTCATTACTCTCTCCTCTCCACCAATAAGCTGGTGTGTGGTGGGCGTTCTGGCGCACTATGGCTGCCGTCGCATCATCCAGGTGGATGAGGAGATTCCCCCCTTCTATGTAAAGCGCTTTGAGTGCTCAGAAAAGCGCTATATAAATGTAACAAATTAATTATTATTATTTCACATGTCTTATTATTACACATCTTACCTCCAGTTTCCTTGTCTTCAACTAGAATCTCTAGTTTAAGTAGTCTCCAAGGGATATCAGGATCATCCCCCATCACTGTCAGTGTGGCTTCAAATTCCCCCTCAACTCGAAACTTTACTCGCCCATTGGCTTCACACAAGTAAGATCATTCATAATCATAAAAAAAAAATATACAAAACAAAAATATAGAATAAAATGTCTGGAAACATATACTTATTACAGGGCAAAATACGTCTTTGCCAGTAGATGTGTGGAGCTTGGAACTTACCCACAGTTAAGTTGGCCAGCTGCGGGGGCAAGTCAGTGGTGACTAGTCTGTGTCGCAGGATTTGATTCAGCTGATTCAGCGTTGTCTGCTTTTCTGCTTTGGTTATAGGGTCAGGAGGAATAATTTTGTCCTGTAAAAAAATTAACACCATTGCTGTCTATTTCACATTTATAATATCCACTTTAAGCTCTTGAACATTGTGTTTGACTACTCACTCGGATACAGGTGGGCAGACGCGGATAAGACCCAGTGGTCAACACATCAATGGCGAAAGGGATGGCAAAACTAGGCAAACGTGCATGTACTAAGGCGTCCCTGGCCAGTGATGCCAGTCGATCAGCCGTGTCAACAAATAAATACGCTTGTTGATCCAGAAATGATGAGATCATCTGCAAGCAGAGCTAAGAATGAGCACTACATCAACAAGAATGAAAATAACAGATTGGAGGTGAGAAATAAATCACATACCGCACACTTCTCCACCTTCCCAGCATTACTTGCCCATTTCACAAGAGCAAGCAGACGTACGAAGAGCTGCCGTGTCCGACTGGCAAACTGAACAATTTCAATTTTCCTGTAAGAGACGGATTACATCAGTTATGTTCATATGCACGCATAATGTATCTCAGGGTTTTCTATCTTTTAGAAGCCAAGGACCCTCAAATCCTGTCAGGGACCCCCTTCCTAAAATTTGAAAAGGCATATATATTTTATATTATATTAATATTACAAATATATTTTGTGTATAAAGACCTAATTTGTATTGTAAAAACTTAATGTTATAAATGTCTAAAATATTATTTGGAAAATAATTAACATTATTGCAATCCTTTTTTTCTACTCATTATAGTAGTGTTCTTTATTATTACTTATTTATTCATGCATTCATTCATTTATTTATCTATCTAAGTGAATACATTAGTAAACATTTCTTTTTACATTTTTTTTCTCTCTAAACTTTTCCATGAACCCCAAGCACTGCCTTGCCCTGGTGTAACCAATATTACATTCATGTTTTCGACATGGCAGTTTCTTACCTTTCCATGTCTGTTTTTCGAGGAAGTCTGTGAAAATCATAAAGATAAGGTTAAATAATATCAAATGACAGCACAAAACATTTTACATCTTACATCTAGAAAACTTGGAAGACATAAAAATACAGATCCATAAAAGCAACAGAACAAGAAAATGTGTGCACATCTCCATATATGCTCTTATAGCAATTACAGTATACTTGATAGTAATAGACTTGTTTCATAGCTAAAACTTAACACCTGTCACCCACTATATCCACCATAAATTCACTTAGGCTGCTATAAGCAGACCATTCAAATAAACTAACTTCATGTTAAAATATTACTTTGCCTTGACAAATTTTACATGGTTAACCAAATAAACATAGCCAGGTAAGAAGTCATCCAAGGATCAGCAAGTGTTGCAACATCCCCACACAAGTTATACACCCCCATATAATCTCTACTAACTTAAAATCAAGATTTATAAAGGTGTTGACATGATCTGCAAAGTAAAACATTTGTCAAGGAAACATATGGGCCACTGCTAAACTAAATCTAACTTGATTTAAACATGCCTGACCAATGAGCAGAACAGGTCTGATCTCTCATGAACTCACAGCTCAGCCAGAAGAGTGATCTCATGGTAGGCTCGCTGCAGCAGGAACTCGATCAGGAGGCTCAGCCGGACTCCCTGAGTGGCCGGGGCTCCCGGAGGAGGCTGCGGGGTTGAGCTCGGACCCCCGGCGGGGACCAGCTGCCCGTCCGAACCGATTTGAACTGGAGCCATTTTAAAATACAACGGTAGCGATGTACGACCACGGAACCGACCCTTTCCACTCGCGTTTACCGCAAACTAGTTCGAGAGAATATTATTACACGTTCGTCCTAATGTTTATAGGCGGCGGCAACAATTTCAATGAAGAAATGAGTTTGAAACATGTAAGATGTGGAGAGATGGAGCCCCGCCATCACCCCGCGGCGTTGAAGCAGGAAACAAAACTCTTCTTTCCCTAAATGGCGCTGGATAAATTATTTAAAATAAAAGTCTGAAAGCCAAAAACGTGATTTTAAAAGGATTAGATTTGTTTTATTTACGTTTTATTTCTTTCACAGTACATAAAAACGGAAGAATAACTTAATTTCTAAAAATACGTTTTGTCTGTATGTGTAGTCAAATAACATTTTAAGCAACAGTAGCTGCTGGAAAAGGAAAGCATAGGAGACCTTTATTTTGCCAAGGTCAACGGCCAGAAAGAATATCCGGTTTGGAATATATTTGTATTTTTTTTTAATACATCAAGCATGACAAAGTAAAACTAGTTTTAAAAAACTTGTTAATTTTATGAAATGTATGCTAATCATTTTTCACAAACAAATCAAACAACGTCAGTTATATTCGCTTTTTTCATTATGAACAGGACTTCTGAAAACTATATAGCGAGAGATCAAACAATTATGGATGAAATACTTTGCCAAAATAATAATGTTATGTACCAAAACCACATTTATTCAAATGTTTTAAATGTTTGGGTTATTTTTTGCAAGCAGTTTTATTTATAGATCTAATCAGGTTGGTTGTAGTCAAAAGTGAAACCAAGTGATAAATATTGGTGTAATTCAATAAAAAATATATATATATATATTTATAATAAATATATAATATAAGTCATTATTAATAACATAAGTAGTTTAAAAACTAATATAATCATAGCCTGCGATATAATTATAATATAATCATATATAATATAATTAATAATATAATAGGGTTGGTCTTTGCCCAGTATTTTCATCCAATCACCTGCTGGGAAGTTTACAGCAGCTCAAGTGAACTGTATAAATTATTTTGAACCTAACGAAGTTTCAATATAAATAGCCTACTCAAAACAAATACTGTTTCAAATGGTTAAAACGTCGAGTTAAAATAATTGACAACATAACTACACACTATAAAACCAAACAGGTAATACGCAAGGTAAAATGAATAACCTGTGCATGCCAGGTTTCAGTGTAGGGGAGGAGTTTATATAAACAGCTCAGCTCAGTAAAAGTGTCCGATGGAAGAGACGCACTAAACTCTACATGGAGAATCACTTTAAGGATCAAAGGACGGAATGTTCCGCCAGTTCAGACAGCAACGACTGCCAGAGGTATGAACCTGACTTCATATTACTATGATGAAGCGATGTTACTTAGAAAATCGCTATATTATGGACAGTGGAACGGTCGCCACGAGATGGTCCAAAACACCTGTGCGTCAGGTGATGTTTGCGTCAGTGTCAATATGAACACAAGTAAAAGACATTTCAGAAATTGTCGTGTAAAAATAATAATAATAATAATGAACTCGTTTTATTTTAGCTTATATTTCTATTAAAGTTTCGTTTTTTCTTCTTTAACACAGTATTCCCTTAAAACAAGTCTCTATGTGTCTCTAGGGTAGACCAGTATGGATTTGAGAGAGCAGAAGATTTCAACTATGAATCATATGAGGAGTTTATGTCCAGGCATTTAGCTGATGTCACTAGAAGGTCAAAGAAGTGGTCGAAACTTTTGCAGGGCACTGTAAGAGTGGAGAAAAATGTAAAAGGTAGGCAATTTAATCTAATATATATATTTTTTTATTATATTTATTTTATTGTATTAAATTGACACATAAAGGATGAAGTTTTTCACTTTTTAAAGCTGTCATTTGGGTTTGCAGTGAAGCGTTATGTGAGGAAGGGGGTTCCATGTGAACATCGCACTCAGATCTGGATGGCAGCTAGTGGAGCCCAGGACCAGTTGGACAGAAATCCTGGCTACTATCATTCTTTATTAAAGGCAGAGCATGACCCTAAAATAGAAGAGGTTATACATGCTGGTAAGTTATTTCTCCAGTCATGAAACCATGTTTTATTTTAAAGCATGATTTTAAATCAGATTGAATAGGACATATGGGAAACAAAATATTTCTGATTTTTTGTTCCCCCAGATATGCACAGAACCTTTCCTGACAACATTCAGTTCCATGCCTCCTCCCAGCCATGTTTACAAAAAGCCCTGTTTAATGTACTTCTGGCTTATGGACACCACAATAAGGATGTTGGTTACTGTCAGGTACTACTGTCATGTATGCCCTTTTACACACATGGCCACTAAAGTGTCACTTGAATCCAGGATGTATTGTAGTTCCTACTGTAGATGAGAATCTAAAACTATTGTTGTGTATATACTAGAGAATAGTCAATTATAACGAGTGAGGAAGTACGACACTCTAAACTGCTTTAATTTAGTGTTGTTTACCCTGTCAATATAATGACTGAACCTGTTGTACCCGTCTGCATTCAAATCAGTAGTCTGCTGAAATGTATCCCTTGTTGCCTTTTTAGGGAATGAACTTTATTGCTGGATACCTCCTCATCATCACCAAAGATGAAGAGAAGTCTTTCTGGTTAATGGATGCTTTACTTGGCAAGATCTTACCAGGTCGGTCATTTTTACCCATATAACCAGGACTGCATAGGCTAATCATTCTATTAGGCTTAATTAAAATGTAATAAATTGTTCCGCAACCTCAAACCACTTTCTGTTTCAGATGACATCATCTAGACCTTGTGGGCGGGGAAAATAATGTTAACCAATAGCCAAATAGCTGTTTAGCCATTGTTTTAGGCTAGTGCTCTAGGTAATTTAAGCTTAAATCTTGCCATTCGTTAAAGAGATAGTTCCCCCAAAAAAATTATATATATATATATGTGTATATTCACCAAACCATTATGGCTTTCTTTCTCCTGGAAGACAAGACAAAATATTTGAGAATTAGCTCCATTCATGTTGGGGAAGTCAATGAACACCAAAACTATTTGGTTACCAATATCTTGTGATCCGCAGAAAAAAGAAAGTCATACAGGTTTTGAGGGGGAGTACATGGGTAAACTATTATTTTAACACAGCAATTTCATATTTGTTAAGGGTAATGTCAATGTAATAAATGCTCTGCAAAGTTAATGATAGTTTTGAAGTGCTCAAATCACCCACCACATACATCTGAATATCCTGTTTAAGTTATACATACTCAGAAATTATGAATTCATCATACATCCATTCTGTATCATGTTCCATATATATGTTTTGGTTTTAGACTATTACACACCAACAATGCGGGGGCTTAAAATGGATCAAGAGGTGCTTGGAGAGCTTGTCAGGATGAAGGTTCCTGCTGTCTGGCAGGTCATGAATCAGCACGATGTAATGTGGACCCTGGTGGTCTCGCGCTGGTTCATCTGCCTGTACGTTGACATACTTCCTGTAGAGGTGAGGATGTAGTCAAAGGTTGTACTTTTTGAAAATAATAAGTGGTAAGCTTTGCTTTCATGGAATTCATACAATTTTGAAATCTTAGCCGGTTTTATGTAGCATAAGTAGAGCTTGTAATGCCAATATTGAATGTAATGATTGGTAGCTGTGTTTTTCTCAGACAGTGCTGAGGATATGGGACTGCCTTTTTTACGAGGGATCCAAGATCCTGTTCCGAGTGGCTTTGACGCTGATTCGTCACCATCAGATGCTCATCTCACAGGCACAGAGTCTCCCAGAAATCTGCGAACGCTTCAAACAGTCCACTCACGGGGAGTACGTAGAGGACTGCCATACATTCATGCAGGTATTCTATGGATGCTGTTTATTTAGGTCTACTAACTAAACTAATACTTATAGACCTCTTTATAATGATGTGTTTGTTCTGAAGATTGTTTGTTTGTCATCTCCCTTCAGAAAATCTTTATGGAGCCTGGAGGTCTCTCTACAGCAACAATTACTAAACTCAGGAAGATGTGTAGGAATCGCATTACTTCTGTCTAAAACCCTCCTTTACACTAAATGGTGAACATGGTATAGTTCTGCATGTTCAGCAGCATTTGAGATGAGAATCTATTACTTACTGTGTGGAAAAACTTATGGTATGTTAAGCTTTTATATGAATATTTTAAACATAATGAAAGGGATACACTACCTTTCCAAAATAAGTAAGATTTTTTTTGAAAGACGTCTCTTATGATTACCAAGCCTGCATTTATTTGATCAAAAATACAGCAAAACAGTAATATTTTGAAGTATAATTTACAATTTAAAATAATGTTTTCTATTTATATAGAAAGGTTTAAATATGTAATTTATTCCTGTGATGGCAAAGGGTGAATTTTTAGCAGCCAATACTTTAGTCTTCAGTGTCACATGAGCC
The DNA here is from genome assembly GCA_027422415.1 of Schizothorax lantsangensis. NCBI lineage: Eukaryota > Metazoa > Chordata > Actinopteri > Cypriniformes > Cyprinidae > Schizothorax > Schizothorax lantsangensis. The sequence goes on along the minus strand of CM049848.1, from coordinate 25,894,497 downwards.
TTTAGAAATCATTTTAATTTGCTGATTTGGTGTTGCTTAATATTAATATTTCATGGATATGGTGATAAATATTGTTTGGCTAATGGAAAACCAATAAAGCATTTATTGAATGCTTTTCAAACATTAGAAAAGTCTTAAATTTGACTTTTGATCAATTTAATGTGTCCTTGCTGAATTAAAGTATTCTTTTTCAAAAACAATTACTGACCCCAACACTTTGAACAGCAGTTCACCCAAAAAAAATATCATTTACTGGAGGCATGCCGTTCCAAACTTGCATGATCTTTACTGTTTGTGTGTGAAACACAAAAGTACATATTTTGAATTTAAATTTTTGGGTGAACAATCTAAAAGGAATTAACTTTTTTTCTTTTTTACTAATAACAATCAGTTTTCTGTTATAACTAAATGTTTTAAATAAATAAAGAGATTTAACAAGCAAACTTTTTTCTTGTCTTTTATTTTTCACTTTATTTAGAAACTTAGAATCGCATTCCCTTAAAACATGAACTTCATAGCACTCAAGGCAACACTTCAATATCCACAACAATTCCATTTATGCAGTCATTCCATATGAAGGTGCATCAGAAAGGAGAGATTCATCCACCATATGATCAAGCGTGATTATAGAGCACTCCTTGTGTTTGTAACGGTTAACCATTTACCTGGGTCTATAATAGTCTAAACCTACTTCAAGTTATTCAGAACTTCCTGTTGTGTTAGTGTGAATATACCCTTTGTTCATCCAGTAGTGTAAAACCATAATATTTCCTCACTCTAGCAGAATTTCCCTTTTAACATTTTTGAATGAGTGCAAATACAATGCTAAATGGAAGCAAGCAGGCTATATAGTTTTAATATGTAGTATGAGAGGGAATCAGAGCTATTTAGTGTTATTGAAGGGTATTCTACTCTAGAAAGTGCAAATTCCATTTGTATAAGTTAACAGTCTCTTCTGTACCCACTGCCTCAGTAGATCTGGAGAGATGCAGGCTAGATATGGAATTTCTTTTCATTAAAACTTAGTACCAAACTGACATCTGACTCAACACTATTATGCAAGGCTTTTTAACAGTATTAAATTAATTATTTTTCTCCCAATTTGTTGAATCACAAAAGCTGAGTCTTGTATAGTGTTCAACTCCAAATGAGAACTTTGAGATCAGGATCAGGAAGTAGTGTTAAATATTTAGTCCCTTTTAGACTGTGCAGTAACAGCATCATCAGTTTTCCCTAAATCCTTGTATTTATATAAATAAACGCATGAGGTTAAATTTAAGAATATGAGGTACCAAACAGATCATATGCTTTCTAACCCAGATTAAGCCTAAATAACAACAAACACCAGGCATTCCTCTAGATAAGCATAATCTGGTTCCTGCAATACCTTATGACCTAGAGCCTCAAACACACCTTTGATTTTGACCTGCACCCTTAAGTATGCATTAATTATACTATGTTTAACATAATACAACAAAAAGTCCAGGAAGCGCAGGTCCACCTGAGCAATGGCAGATGAGACACCAGCAGAGGGCAGGGTGGGTTAAAAACTAGGCAGCTGCAGTTGTAGTAGTGTTGTTGAGTCCAGATGAGAGCAGAAATCGGTTGTGCCTACACATCCTGACTTGAAGAATACATGAGATGAGGTTAGATGGTCTGGTAGCCCGCATGACTTCTGTTCCTGCCAATAAGGTAAGCCAGGATCACGATGAGCACCAGCACAGCCAACGCAGCACCCACAATAATGGGAATCAACATGTTGTCCTCATCTAGATCACACTCCTCAGCTAGAACAGAGACAGAGCGAGAGGAGAGAAGGGGAGACGGTGGTGAAAAAAAACTAAAGAAAAATTGGATGTATTTTAGTATGTTTATATGTATGCGTGTATATATATATATATATATATATATATATACACTGGTAGTCCACTGGTATGAAGAATCTTTGGGTATAATATGTCACAGTTTACTTTATTTAGCTATCCTCACTTACATAAATGAACTATAGTGTCCTGCACCCACAAGTAAAAAAAAAAATCTAAAAAAATGTATCTGCCATCTGAAGGTTTGACTGAAATTATTCAGACATCAGATATAATTATTGATATTTCTTTTACTAGTGGGTGCAGGACACTATAGTTCTTTTTTTGGCCAATTTTTTTTTTAAAATATATGGCAAAAAAGGTCAAAATATAAATATACTTTAGATTATTATTTTTTTATTTAAAATTCTAGTAATATTGTTGTGTCATTTTTATTGGAGTGGATGAACGACACAGTAACCTTATGCAAAAGTTATTGAGTTTATCAGCTTCACATTGTTATGACAACTAAGCATTATATGCTGCGGATTAATCTTGTGTTGAACCCAGAACATTCCTTGAAGAATTAAAGGACAAAACTGAGAAATGTTAAAAGAGAAAAAAAAAAAAAAAAACCTGCTCCAAAATCTCCATTGACACCAAAAGGCTGCACTTGAAGCTGGAAGGTGTTGAGAGAGAAATCCTGTGTAATGCTCAAGGTCTTCTCCTTCTGACACATGTAAGAGTGGCCCAGGGTTCCCACCATGTAGTTCAGAGTGGTGTTCCTGAAAACAAGGTGCTCTGGGCAAAAAAGAAATAAAAGTTGCTCAGATTTTAAAAACTAAAACTATTAAACATGGAATATTTAACACTGACTTACTAGCCATATCAGGCAATGCAGCTGACAACTCCAACCCACTAAGATGATACTTGTTTGATGTGGAATTCTGAAAAGGGAACAAGCATATTTCATATGTTATGATGACACCAACATGGTCTGAATAATTTAAGAGGGCATAAGGGGAAATAATTGGAGGAGATGTGAAATTTACCAAAGAAAAGCTGAAAGTCAGATTAATGTTGTCCTCAGAGAGTACTAGAGTTGCACTGTCCGGATCGCAGGATCCAGAGGATTTAACCAGGTTTGGATGCAGGTTCAAGACCTCCTGGACAGTCTGGAAAGAAAGGTATGTTTACATTTAGATTACATTTACAAATGAGGACTAAACCTTTATTACTCTGAATTATAATCATAAAATGGTCACACAAGTCCATTTATCCCAGCAAATCCCTTTATTTACAACAACCCAAGGAATTTTAATAATGGCAAAATAAATGGTATTTGTCATAGAAATGAAACATACAAGTCCTTTTTCTATGTATCATCTCAGGTGCACAACAAGTTAAGAATGGAAAATTAAATTGTCATTTAAAAAAGTTTGTTTGTTTACCCACTGAATATAAAAGGAGATATTTAGCACAATATTTCAAGTTACACCTGTCCAATGAAAGTGAAAGTTGCATGTGCACGTACCTTGCCATGAGAGCTCGAAATAAAGCTAATGTTGAGCTGCAGTCCCATCCGTGCCAAGAGACAGACAGCATAAGTGGCATTGGTGATATTGTAGCTGCCTCGCTCAGGGGGTCCGGGGGTTGCAGGAGAAGCCGGAGGAGGGCTGGTTTCAACAGCGACCACAGTGGGCGGAACATCAGCAGTCAAAGTCTGATGTATAGTGAGAGCTGGAACGGTAATGTCATTATTTTTAAAAGGCTCCAGATGAGTTGTAGCACTGGTTAGGGTTAAAGGTGCACCAAGTAAGTTTTTGGCTATGCTTATTCATTCCAATAGCATAAGTAATTTGAGATTTTATACTGACATCTATTGACATGGATGCATTGTATTTGTTTACTAAATGCTGCTGCTTCACCAAACCAGTTTATATATATTTTTTGTTATAATTATTTGATGAAGCTAATTGTACGACAGGCTGTTCAGTTAATGGCAATATGGTGGCACCCATGAGGGGGCGACCCCTTACCTGTACACCTTAAGTTACAGTTTTTATATATATATATATATATATATATATATATATATATATATATATATACACACTGAGCCTTATTAAAAGTACATATTCATCTAATTTCTTAATTTTATAAACGTTTTTTATTTTTTTTAAAATACTGGACATCTGCACCTTTAAAAATGTATAAACTGGTAACGTTAGTCATAAACAGCATGGATATGGTCGTTTTACAAGTTATATCTGTAAATATGTACAAATATTTTCCTCCAAATGAGAAATACTCAGCTTTTCTTACACAGCAGACATACGTAGGCCACGGTTTTGCAGGAATACACATTATTATTTAAAAAAAATACTTAAGAAATAAACATTAAATAAAGAAAGAAAGAAAAACACGGTAACGTTAGCGTCCTCCATAAATATATGGACTGGACCGTTTCTTATTATTAATTAATTAACCAAAATATAACCAGACCAAATAGTCCTGCAGCCCAAAATACACTATATTTAAATCAAACTTACCTAACAGCAGGTTAAGAATTGCCCCGGAGGGCATGTTTTGTTTGCGGATGATGGGAATCATGTTTCTTGCCAAAGTAACGTAAATCAAAACACACTCGATAGAAAAACAGATGATGGCAGACTGAGCAATATGCGCCTTCAAACGGACTCTTCAGATGACTGTCGTTATGGTGCAGACGTTAAGACCGCTTTGAACTGCAGCTGTGCCAAATCTACATCTGATGAACGCGCTAGGCCAGATCTGTTTAGTTTCTCGTAACTGCAGCAGAAACACTAGCGTCATGTGAGCGACTGCTACCAATGCGCATGCGCATCTTATTATTGTGCTTTTTTTTTTAAATTATTTTTTTTGTCGTTGTTGTTGTTCTTTTAGAACAGATAGAAAACAATGTACCATGGAGTGCTGCTATCCATGTCGATCAATTAAATAATAATAATAATAAATTATTCATGATGTGTCACATTTCAGTTATATAAATTAATATTTCTGTAAGCGTTGTGATAAATTATTAGTTCCCGGATAGTCAGTGAATCATAAAATAATTCAAATAATCGTAAAAATACACATCAATGTATAACATTTCCTGTAGTGTAGCATTTCATCGTGTGATTGGATAACTATAACGAGCCACAGAATCAACTGTTGTGTGTGTGTGTGTGTGTGTGTGTTTTGCATTTTGTTTAGTCGTGATTAATATTTCGACAATTATAAACAAGTAAGTTATTGGCTATATTGTATGTCCCCTGTGGTTAAGTGGTACTTAAAGAATGGTGAAATATCGTGAAAATGTAGACTATAGATTTAAAAGTAGCTACATAAGTGATCTAGAAATAGCCCAAGTCAGGGTTCTCAAACCTGTCCTGGAGGACCCCTCGCCCTGCACATGTTGTATGTCTCCCTTATCAGACACACCCAATGCATGTCTTGCAGTCTCTACTAACGAGCTGCATGTTACACTGCATGAGGTGTATTAGGTAAGGGAGACATACAAAATGTGCAGGGCTTGGGGTACTCCAGGACAGGTTTGAGAACCACTGGCCTAAGTGATGGAAAGAGCAATGGAATGAGGATACATGTGACTTAAGATACATCACAGAGACAATTTACAAGGAGGTGAAAGATTTTAGGACCATTCCGCAGTGCCATCACAGAAGTGTGATACCTGACCTTACCCTTTTATGTTGCTTGCAATTGTTTATTTAAAGAGCCATAATTATCTTATGAAATGTATCTAACACTTGCAGCAGTTATGAGGGAGACTGGAGCTAGTGGTCAAACTTTTTACTCCAGTGAGTATTTCTCAAGGTAGATTTATTTTGGTATCTGTGATAGTGAGAGTGACGAGTGATAGGGACTTTTAACACTTTAAAGCTACTGAACATTTCCAACATTATTACCCAGGAAAAAATATACAGTAACAAAAAGATGTTCTAAGAATGTTCTCATTATAAAAACATTATTTCTGAATTTTCTTTGAAAATTCTAAATGTCCAGTTTTTTAATGCTTTTAAAAACTTTTATTCATGGTTATGCAATTATTAAAGGAACATTCCATTAGATGATTCTGCAAACATTATAGGAACACTACTTTTGAATGGTCTCTATGCATTCTGAATGTAAAGTAGTAAAGTTTTTAAAGTAGTAAAGTTTTTTAAAAGTAATAACATTAAAAAAAGGTTAGATGAACATCCAAAGGAAACATTTCAGAAACAAATGCCATGAACAATGGATAAATAATGTTTTTGTGTTAACATTTTGAAAACATGATCAAAGACCACATGACTTCGAACGAAGGTTCTTTTAATGTTACTTTAAGAATGTTTGTTCATAACTTTGAGGGAACTTCTTTTGAGGGACAAAGTTCTGGGAATGCTCTCTGTTAGCTGGACCCTTGCTAAAGAATTTTTTTTTAATAATTCTAATTTTAATAAGCTAGTCTTGTAGCTTAACCACACCAATGGCAAATGCAAAACAGCAGGGGGCACAACATGTACAAACTAGCTTGTGAAATGAAAGTTGCAACCTATTTTCAATTAAAAAACAGAAGAAGAAAAAAACCCACTTTGATTCATTTTTTATAAGAGTTACAGGTGAAGTTTTTGATCTCTGTTTTGAAGATGTTGCCTGATTTAATTTTTTCCTTAACTGTTAGAACAAATATTTATATTGTATATGATTTCCTGCAGAGGAAAAATAAATGTGATTAAGATTTGTTATGAATACTTCAACCCAATGCTGTTAAAATGGAAAAATCTAACTCAGCAGTGTAACTTTCGTAACCTGCAATACTGATGAAAGACACGTAACTGTTAGCGTGAAGATGGTCTAAAAATAAACAGGAAATGCTGGTGAGACTTTTTTGAGATGAGAGGACAAGAGACTCTTTGGTGGAGGCAGTGGTTGTCATTCACTAGAACAGAAAACCCAGGGCTAGGGCCGCTTCCTGTTAGGTAAAAGACTGACAGTAGAAGCAATCAAAACAGAAAGGCTAAAAACTGTTGCACATCACTTACAGGCCAAGCAACAGGAAGGTACGGCATCCAAAGAAACTCCATCGTTTCAAGGAATGTAATGGAAATGAGCAGGACAATCACTCTTTTGTTCTTGGCCTCACATGTGTCCTCCACAGGTAAAATCATTTCTCTTGCTCTCTACATGCTTATTGCATAAGGTGCCATACATCTACATACATCTAACACATTCAGTGCAGAGTTTTGATGGTTTACTATATGGGTTGTGAAATCTGTATTCTTCGCTGCTATATGGATTGCGAAATCTGTATGCATCGCTGTCTGGAGTGAATGTTATAGAAATTGAATATTAGACTTCTTTTGTGTGTTTTCTCCTGTAAAGAACATTGAGGTCAAACATCAGGACATCTTCATGTGGCCATTTTAGTTTCACTGTACACTCAGCAAGACTTGTAGCTTAAAATGTAACAGCTGTGACGACTGTGCAATGCACTATTGTGTTTGCAACATAATGTATGAAAAGATGAAAGGTTTTCAGCATTACTATAATGGTTAGTAACTGTCTTCTTCATTCTTAAATGTTGTTTCCTGAGATTCAAAAAGAAGGATCCAAGAAAAGCAACTCTGAAACCCACACTCTCCTTTTACGAAACTCAAGGTTAAAATTGACAGAATCAGCAAATGGAAGCTTTTCATAAGTCAATAACATTAATGGCCGCTTAGACACATCTATTGTAGGATACTTTGATTATTATTTTTATTTACCTAATTGAATTTAAAACAAACAAGTTTTTATATTTTTCTTATTATTATCATTAATAATATTATTTTATTGTAGTGGTTGTTGTAAGCGTTATTTAAAAAGTTATCGTAAAACAAATACAGCAACAAATCATGCAGAAGGTGATTATATATTCAGCATAAATACTTAATTTAAATAATTATTTTTAATTATGGAATAATTGTTTTGATATCTGTTTGCCAGGTAAATTCAATGGGTGCAAAAGTTTTAGTACAACAAGCAAATTCAACCACAGAGTTGATTCAGTACAAAAGCTGAAAGCAAAAGTTTTTTATTTTTTAAGAAAACAGTATTAGTATTACTTAAAAGGCATGTTTGGTTGTGAAGTAATAATTTAGAAACATTTTACTAGAGCATTTGTACAAATACACAAAAAGTTTGTGTTGCAAATTAATAACAAAACATGGCAAAAAGACAAGAAACAATTGTTTCGATATCTATTAAATATGTCTATGTTTGCTGCCACACCGTAATTGGAAGAATTTATGTGCAAGTTTGAGGCAACAGTGAGAAAAATAGATAACTGACGGCATAGCCCCTTAAACATTTTGAATGTACAACGATTTTAACCCAAATTCAAATAAACATCTACTAGATATTTCTGACATTTGGAGCGAACTGCAAAATCATTGAATCTGTTGCATATGATAATGCTATCTTAGCAGTCAATGTGGCCTCATTTAAAATATATATATATATTTCTCATTTTCTTAATTCATCATGATTCTGTATTGCTGTCATATATTGAATAGAATCACACTAGCTAAACAACTTTATTTTAGTTTAGTATTAATAGCTTCTTCAAGGTAATTAGGGGTCTAAAATAATAAAACCTGCAACCTTTTTGTCATCAGTGACGACTTTAAATTTACAATGAATCTCAATTTTAAAATTGTAATGAATCATTCTTTTATATTAAGCAAACAAAATTCAGCTAAGTAATGCATTAGTGATAAATGTACACTGTAAAATAATCTGCCAGGACATTATCTGTTAATTATATGCAACGTGTTAATGCTAAAACACAGTGCAAATTCAGAATACAGGGTTTTATGGGGAAAAAAATCTTCAGTTTAATACAGTGCCAGTACATTGTTTTGTTTTGTTTTTTGAGTGTATAAAGATTTTATTTGTCTAGCCTTATACTGTATATTGTCCTTGTACAATGATCTTGCAGAAGAAGAGTGCTTTTTAACCCTATGGCATGTGAAAGGTGTGTGGTCAGTTTGCTAACCTTCATCCACCAGCCCCCATAAACACCTACTTGATCTGCAGTGATGCAATCGGGGCTTCACTGTTTTGTGCTCATTCTTGCACTTAACTAGACCCATGCAGAGAAACCACCGAACTAGATGACACACACTCACATTTACACAGAGATCACGGAGAGACAATAGAGGGGCATGGGCCCCTTCTGCCTCAAACAGGAAGGCATGAGTGCAGTTTTTTTTCATAAAGATTTGTTTTGTGAACCACTAATGCAGAAACAAATTACGGATGAGAGTGAGGAATGAGACTTATCCCTTTTACGTTCAATTATGCAAGAATCGTCTAAAATAATATTTCAATAGGCCACCAAACAAGCAGTTTAAGATCACAGTAAATGCCGAATGAACTCTGTTGACAAAGCATACCGTATGGTGCATGTTAGTTATACTTACTTCCTTTTCATGCATTTATCTAATCATTGTCTATTTATCTATAATTTATATTTATGTATTTCAACAGCGGTAGAGTGTTGGGTTAACTAGATCAAAGTTTATTTGATAGGAGATTCCTGCTTGCATTACACAGTTATTTTTATCTCAATTACTTGAATGTTTTTTATTTGTCCCAACGAGGAAAGTATCGTTAGCGCAGGAATGTCTTGATATCTTTGAGAACTGATTACATTTAAAAATCATTGATTAAAGTTAAATATGGTTAGATATGGAAGTTTATCAATAAAACCTTGCTAAATTAATAGATCACAATGCTTGTAAAGTACTTGGATGTGGCCCATCTTCCTCTGTTTAAGAGGAATAATTATGAATGCAATATATATAGTGCATGCAAAATTATTTTCATATAAGAACAATGTAACTCCATTTTTGTCTGTTTGTTTTAAATTTCTGTTGTTTGTACCATTTGTGTTGTGCAGATATGACAAACCATAGTGCAAATACTAGTATTCAGAAGATTTTCATATATACATTTACGTTATTTCAAGTCACGCTCGTTAATAATTACATTTTATTAGAAAACGCATTTAGACTTGTTTTGTTCACGATCAAGGCATTTACGATCTTCAAGAAACATCAAGTAATCTCAAATACTATCTATAGATTTATTTTGATTATTCTGTTAAATAAGAGAGTCTGCGGCATATTGAGCAGTCTGATTAAATGTTCCATACATGTGCGCACTGTTTGCATTTATTTATTTATTATTTAACTTATTTATTTGAAAAGGGACAGTGTACTATTTTTAATAAATGTTTCCATTCAATGCATTGTACCGGATTTAGCCAGAAAAAACAAATACTACACAATACATACAATACATTAAGACACCTTCTGTAATATTTAGGCTAAAATGCATATAATTTATCTTTCAGTGTTTTGTTGGATTTGTCTTAAAATTTCAGTACGTTTTAACTGGTCTCTGTGGTCTGTTTATAAAGTTGTAAAGTCAGTTTGCATTCTTTTCATCTAATCCAATAAATGCAAGCAGATAATTTGTGTCGCTTTTGAGATGCCACTGTTTAAACTCTAATTTAAATAATTTACAAGAATTAACATGAGAGAAAGTCATTGTATATTAATCGGTGACTCTAGAACTAGACAGCCTTGGTACTGGAAAGTTGTATCAACATCAACATTACAAAACATCCATAAATAACCAGAACAAGCCACCAAACTCGAAACACCATGTTTTAGTTGAGTACTTTACGAAAGTCTTTTAAAATGTTTGTTCTATTTGCAGAGGCCTCGCCTGTGAGTGACCCAACGTATTGCTATATTTTAGATGTTTTTCTGCTGCTGTATTCTATCATTTTTACTGCTCTCTACTTCAGAGAGAAGGTAAGTTTAGCTCTAGCATGCACCATTTGTTCCAAGTGACGAAATTTACCTCACAGTTTTAACGCTAACCTGTGTTCTGCCTTGTATTGCTTAGTTTACAAGAGAAGGGCCTGTTCCACCAGATCCTGCGGCCCCAGCCCGTAACCCCAATGAGCCTGTCTATACAGTGAGTGCTCTTTAATATATAAGTCTCCCGAACAGAGGTTTATGTTCAATACTGTGTTGATGTGTATTACATTGAATGGGTCATTCCTACTATGAAGTGCATTTTCATCTCCTTATCATGGGTGTAATATCTCATAAAATATTAAACCCCTAATTTTTATAGATGAAGCTTACTTTTAAGTTTGTAGCCATATTTTTGATGTGCATGGTTGCTTTGCACTTCTGAAAATAAAAACTGGCAATTTATTAGGCTAATCAAAGACGTTACAAAAACAAGTATTATTTTCGCCATCTGTTATATCTCAAACAACTCTGATGGTCTTTTGGCAACCATAGAACAGCTAAAATCCAACTTTAAATATCAAAGAAAACGCTAACATTCTTCGTTCTGGTTGCATACGGTTACAACACGGTATCTGTTTGCAAGAGTCTGTTTACCGCCAAGTACAGATATGCACTCTGACTAATTTTTTATCTAACATTTTGTGGGTACTGAAATGTATGAAAAACTCAAATGAAATGTTAATACTTAAAGGTAAAATCAAATATAGCCCTATGTTTTACTTCATTCAAGTTTTGATAATTTGCACCGAGTCTGGCCAGAGCTTCTAAAAAGTATAAACACCCTTAAATTACAAAAGAAGCATTTTTTTTTATCGTGACAAAATTCAAAAGCACTGGCTAATTGGAATGACCCAAATAACACAACGTGCGTGCTGTATCCTTTAGGACTTGAATCTGCCTCAGACGAGTTCCGATTATCAGCAACTGGATAGACCGGTGAGTTTATTTTGTTTTAATTTATTATACAAGTTTGCATTAGCCACAAAGGCAGACAGCATAGCAGTGCATTAACTGCAAATTAATAATATCTAGTGTGTTGTACACATAGGCCTACTTTACTTCCTGCCTTGATCTCCAATCATGTTTGTAATCTATGATACAGTATGATAAACGTTAATTACAGTTCTAAAAGTCATTTTTAGATGCCTACCAACATCTACCTCATATCTACATATTTCAGATAAGAAGACGAGAGCCAGAGACACATTATCAGGTCAGTAACACTTGTCAAAAAGGATGTGAAATGAGATGAACCAGATAAAAGTTTCTTACCTTGGTAAATTAGTATATTTTTGATTCCTGCTGCCCTCCTGTGGTTGTTTACAGTTGAGCACTTATATTTGTAATGGTTCTGCAATGGTGGTCGGTGTATTTACTTTGGTTTGTGTATTATATAGGAATTGAGAGCACATACAAGTGATGAATACCAGGAAATAAAAACTAAAGGAACCAAAGTAAGTGTATCAAGCCAACGACTATGAGAAAAGTGTGTGGGTTGTGGGGTTAGGAAGTGTTTTGATGTGAGGTTTACCCAGCAGTGATGCATAATATCCTCACTATACTCAGTTGGCAAATCAATCTAAATATCAATGTTCTATTTCTGCAGCCTCGCAAAGGCAAGAACAAATCTAATGAGGTAATGTACCAATTACTAATTTTAACACTTGGTTTGATATGTATCCTAATGGCATTCACATATTTAAACATAAAAATACCTTTTATGACCACTTTGTATATAACATAATATGTATCTACAAATATGTTCATACTAGCATCTTTTTAACAAGTTACTATTCCCAAATTTATCCTCTAAGTTAAGTGTCTTGTAAGTGTTCTAGGAAATCACAACATAGTAGGTTTAAAACAAGACTACAGTTTTGTGAGAAAAAAAGAAGCCAAAATTAGATCATTGTTTATTCCTTTAAAGGGTCGAACAGGGAGAAACAGGGATTCAGCCGAGGCTGTGGAGATGGAAACTTTTCCCACTGATACATTACACAATTAACACACAGCACAATCTCAGGAGCAACCTGTATATCTGCCAACTGATAGATAAATTGTGTATCTTGTTGTATGTTGAATGCATTTATATGTTTTTTGTATTTGTTACTTTGCCAAACCTGTATTTTGTAGTCTTGCATATACTACAATTCAATGGTTTGGTGTCAGTAAGATTAAAAAATAATAATAATACTACAATTTAGCAAGTATGCATGAATTTGATCAAGTGTCGGTAAATACATGTTTATGATGAATGATAAAGATTTCTATTTCGAATAAATGCTGTTCTTTTGAACTTTCTATACAAAGAATCCAGAAAAAGTTTATCATGGTTTTTATAAAATATTAAGCAGCACAACTGCTTCAAACATAAGAAGTGTTTTTGGGCACCAAATCAACATATTAGAATGAATTCTGAAGGATCATGTGACACTGAATTCTGGAGTAATGACTGTTGAAAATTCAGCTTTGCCATCACAGGACTAAACAAACTTGTTAAAATATACTAAAATAGACAAGTTATTTTAAAACTGAATTACTGTTTTACAGTACTACTCTTTTGCTGTATTCTAATTAAATGCATCTTTAGCGAGACTTTTGAAAAACATTAAAAAAAAATCTTGCAGACCCCAAACTTTTGAACAGTAGTATGCATTATGTATAGACACTTTTTTATTATAATAGAGGATATTTAATGTTAATGCAAGGCATGAACAGATATTTTTTGATACAATTTTATAGGACAATTTAAGTACTAAACCTCTGTCTAGTACTGTTTTCTTTTACATATTTTGTGTAAAATACCATATTTTGTGTGTACTACTGTAAAGCATAAGGCTAAAAATAAATTTAAAAAGATATCAACTCCATAAATTCATCAACATGATCCAAAATATGGCAAAATATTAACAGACCAAAGACATGTAAGAATATTAAAACACTTGGAAAATGGTTTAATGATGTTTACAACAAAAGAGAACTGTACAGTTACAGTAAAAGATTATCTTTATATATATATATATAAAAAAACAAACAAAATACAGCAGACAAATGCATCAAATCTACCATGTATCCTGATTCACATACTTATATTCTACACAATCATTCAGTTCTAAGCTACAGCGATGTAGCCGTTTAGCGTTCAGTCTAGGGTATATGTCGCTTGATAACAGGCCAAGAGTGGCACTAGGGTTCAGGTCTGTAGTGATACTCAGAAGCCAACCAATCATCACTATTACAACAGTGAGTTACAGCGTTCTGAAGAGAGATATAGAAGTACAATCTACAGTATGTGACGGGGTGAAAATGAAACACATTCCTTGAGCTTCAGCCGTAGGAAACATGGAAATGAAAGTATAGAGGGATTTCTTCTGAAATCAGTGACTAAAGTATTATGTACATAGTATTTTTTTATCTTAACCGTTTTTCTCTTTTGTTTTTAAAAACAATGATAAGTTGGGCAGTGAAACTGATATCACATACATTTACACATCCAAAAACATACAAAAATACTATTTCTTTAACCTACAGTAAGACAGTTTTGCAGTTAAATTCCATGCTGTGACAGAAAAATCCAACGAACAAGAAAATTAAAAACGACAAACTTTTTTTTTCCCCATAAGCATCTCAGAAAAATACCAAAATATACATCTAAGCTTTGGAATTACTGAGGTTAGGATTACTGTCAGAGCTGGGTTCTGTTTCTTAATACACAAGCTGAAGGGTTTGGGAAGGAAGAGGAAAAATAACAGAGTAATCTTTGGTATCTGCACTTGTAAAACATTTCATATTTGGATATTTTTGCTTTGGGATAGAGCTTATAGTTGCTTTCGACCCTCCACTCGGCATAAAACTATTAAGATCCATCTGAAAAGGGCTGTGTCGCACAGACGCCGCCCTTGCAGGATGGAGGACAACGATGCATAGTTGCACAGCTGATCAAACCAATTGAAATCATGATAGTGGAAACAGCAAAGCTAGATAAAAGACATCGACAGAACAGTGAAACCACGGGACGACGGCACCTAAAAGACGACTATGGAGAGACGTTGCATGTTTTGCCTTGCTGCAGCCACAGAGTGGAACTCCAGAGGACAGTTTATCCTGAGCAGGTTGCAGGGAGCCCAGGACATCCTTCAGCGTGTATTAATAAACATCACCCAGCCCACGAGGGGTTACTTTAAGTCCTTTCCAGAAGCCGGCAGAGCTGTTTTGCTTCCTCTTTCTACTAAACCCTGCCCACTTGGCCATGAGTGACCAATGATCTAAAACCACAAGCTGATGGTTGAGGCAGGGCACAAGAAGAGAGAGTTTAATCCATACAATCACATTGAAAGTCTTTGGTTACCACTGAGAAGGTGAGGAACAAGCAGACCTGCAAACCCAGAAGAGCAAACGGCACAAACCCTGCAAAAAATAAGGGTTAGGGGTTTATAAAGAAGACGATTGTCAAATCATAAAAAAAGCTTTGGTATAAAATTAATAAGGAGCTATAGTGTGAACTTAAATTTGTGTTAAAACTAAAATATAAATAAGTGGGATGGGCTTCTAATATGCATGAGCTTGTGCGGCCTTCTGGGTATCCATCCGGTTCCTCACTCAAAACTTTAAACAGACATCTGCAGGCTTCCGTCCTAGGATCGATCTTATTTTATTATTATTATTTAATCTTTTGAAGTAGATTAAAGCAAGTTTTTACTCAGTTTCGAGTTATAAATGAGGTATACAACAGCTCCTTTACTCAGACCAGCTCTCGTTCAGCTCTCTGGTGCATGACCTCTTCTGCAACTATCCTATTTTGTCACTAGACTGAGGGTCTACAGCGGCAAGCCCCGCTACAATCGTGAAACTATCCAATCACAAGTCAGAGCATCCACACACGCCAAAGTCAAGTGCCAAAAAGGATCCGCAACAACTTCAAATGTACAGAGCTGTTGCCAGGTTCAACATCCTTGGATAAATCACATCCCAAACATCTCATGAGCACACAGGTTAAAAAGGATATAATTTACAGCCAAGTGGTCAATTGCATCAAATGATGTACGATGCGTTCTTATATCCACTTGAAAAAAATCAGTTTCCTGTATTTCCTACCAATGAGTCTCACTAAAAAGTCTCACTTTTAAGATATGACGTCAGACAGAACCTCTCTAAAGTATTATCTTTCAAAGTAAATGCACCACTAGCGCCCCCTACATATCAGCTGGAGTTGAGTTATTAGTAAAGCTTTTAACAGGTATCCAACCGGCTTGAATTTTACCTACAAAAAAATAGGTAGCAACACTTCCAAAATATCACAAAACACATAAAACTCACAGCGTTATTTTCATGGTTGATATGCACCATGTGAGTTTTGACATTGGTGCATGCTCAGTTGCATCCCCTTTCACATGCGCGCACACACACACACACACACACACACACTCACAACCAAACAAAATCATCTCTCACACCAACATA
The DNA here is from genome assembly GCA_027422415.1 of Schizothorax lantsangensis. NCBI lineage: Eukaryota > Metazoa > Chordata > Actinopteri > Cypriniformes > Cyprinidae > Schizothorax > Schizothorax lantsangensis. The sequence goes on along the minus strand of CM049848.1, from coordinate 25,878,338 downwards.
TTACAGTTTGCTACAATGTGTCAAACTCAGAAATAATAGTAAGGCATAAATGATAAATGCAAGTTTTTGTCAAACTAAGAAAGCCAGTGACGTTGCTCCCTCATGATATACAAAAAAAAGGCAAAGTAATTAAACTCAAATGATTGTTAAAAAGCAACATGGCAAATGAAATTCATAAAAAGTAAAGCAAAGCAAAAAAAAAAAAAATCAAGTCTGTTACATCAATGAAAGCTTGGGGCTTTCCTATAGGAGCACCACCACAAGCCCCTCCCACTCAAACAAACCACATTTAAATGTGGGCAGGGCACACAACAGACACTCCCACATCACAAGGTTGTGGTTGCAATTTTTGGTCTTGACTTTTTTTTTGTTTATTTTTTAATTTTTTAGAATAGCTATAATATAAATGAAGTAATTTTTTGTTATTTTTTTTTCTTTAAGTGAATAAGAATGACAAAAACACTACATTCAAACTAGATATTAGTTAAAATAGAAAATATGAGCATCTTACATAAGTGAATATATATAGAATTTAGAAAAGAAGTTCTCTAATCTTTGAGTTATTCCTCAGATAAATATATCAGTAACTCCCCACAGTCCCGGCGACCACCGGGTCATGACACTAATGCGCAAAACAACACACAAATCTACACGTCCAGAGAGGCTACGTTGAAATTTCCGGACAGAACCAGCGGAATGAGCAGCAACAAGACCCAGCCGCAAAGACAAAGGCTTTTTTTTTTTACTTTGGCAAGTAGGATAACAAAATATTCATTACAAGTTAACCTGGACATACCCTTTAAGTAGTAGTAGTAGTACTAGAAATAGCAGTAGTAGACTTATGTGACATTATTATTACAGATTTTCCTGTTATATTTTGTAGTTTTGTTCTACACGTTGGTCATTTTAAAATGGCCTGTTAGAAACAGCTTTTGTACATTGGAGTTGACTACTGGTGTCTGCTTAAAGTGAACCTTCCATGTAAGTGCTGCTGAGGTATTTCAAATCATATTAACAATAAAACACAAATAGCGTCGCTAACAAACAGTCGTAACAAAAATTGACAGTAACGAATGACAAAAGGGACAGTAAGCGGAGACTCTGACCTTTTCGTCACAGAATTTAAAATGTGAGTGTTAAAAGCAATGCTACGGATGAAACAGTAATGTAATTCTCCCAGAATACCTGTTCTCCATTGTTCATTAACAAGAACAACAACAAAAAAAAAGTCTAGACAATGTACCAATGCAATACTAAAAATCCACCTTCTTGTCAAATTAAGCCATTTTAGAGCCTTTTGCACGTCCACAGGTTCTTCTGGATTTTAAATTAAGAGTTTGGTGGACTCTTGATATTTCTATTGCTATTCATTTGTCGAAACGCAGCATGGGTGTTGAGTCCTATGAGATTACATCCAAAACAAAGACTCGCCATAAAGGTAAAAGAATGAAATGAAGGACACAGACTCCCAAAATCTCAACAGCACTTAAACACAAGGCCCTTAAGATTCTCTTTGGATCGTTAAATGCTCAGATATCGAGAGCTAAAGCAAGTCAGCGCTGCGCTAGAGAAGCTATATTTCTTCATATTTGTCGGACAATGCGAGTCAAAAGAGTAGGGTTTAAAAGAAGTGTAATAGATGGAAAAGTTTGTCAGTAGTGAGTAGTGAAAGTGTGGTCAGCATTACACTGGCCCACACAGGCACAGCAGCTAGTGAGAAATCGACTTTGGTTCAAGCTTTACATCATGGCTGCATTACATTGGTAGGGAAAAACAAAACAGACCATCCGGCTAAAATCCCCTTATAACGTTCTCACCCCTTTATAACGGATATTTCAGGCCCGCTACTGTCCTCCATGGTACAGCCTACACATTGGGCTGGAGTGAAATTTAGAGAAGGCCCTGATTTCAGATTATGGAGGACTGAATCTGGCACCTTAAAACTACAAAGAAGGGAAAATGTTCAAAAAGCCTGTTAGTTAAGAACACGCTTACACGTTAACAATTTTCAATTATCTGAACAGAATGGGAAAACAACTCCCCCATTTGTCTCACTCAAAGTCCTCATCATTAACCAGCAGAAAGGACAATCCCAAACCTTAAACTGGTCCTTTGATGTAGTATCACATCCTGCTCTCGCCTCAGATCAATTTGGTTAGTTTCACTGACACTACAAAATTGAGGAGGGACAGCCATCTAAAAAAAATAAAAATAAAAATAACTATGTTTTCGTCTTTGGAAAAGATCAAAATATTGCATTATATTTCCTGTGGTCTACCAAGAGCCTTCGCTCATAAATATTTAGGCTTAAACTACGCTACAGTAGCAATATACAGCAACAGGTATAACAAAGATTTTTGGTATATCTTGAAATAGAGGCAATACAAAGACCTCCGAAATAAAGACCTCTTAAAGCGTGACAGAAGTTCTGCTAAAAACCAAGCAGACTGCAGTTCTCAAATCCAGTTTTTTGGTACAGATACTGTGCACAAGTAGAAAATCAAAGACCCTAAAAAACAAAAACAAACTTGAACATCATCCACCTCAACTTTATCTTGCTTGACCTACACCTTCACAATCAGGTGGTGATACCGTAAGTACATCCCATGTTAGGTTTACCTTACGTGGTTACAGTCCTGATGCTAACGTTGCGAGCTCTGTTACTGAAGCTTCAAAGTGGATGGTACTGCTCAGTTACTTTTGCCCACGCCGAACAACTCCTCCTTGACGAATCATTTCATAATTCGTTAAAGCTTTTAGTATATTAAGTGAGCCCGTTACTGGGTGAGGATTCAGACCCAGACTAGTCTTCAGCTACCTAGTAAATTACGATATGATATGACAACAATATCTGAAAATGTTTCACTAGAAAGAAAGGCCAGTCGAACGATTCCTTAAAGCAATGAAACCTGCATTACAGCCGCTTATTACTCCATTTAAAGCCTTGTAACCACAAGTTAGCAAGATACTGGACATAAAGCTAACCCAATTGTTTCACAAAAATAAATCATGTGCATCTAAAAGGAAACGTTCCACGTGGACAGGAACATCTGTAAAGCAGGATCTCCAGTGAAATCATAGACAGAATTTTTTTCTACAGTGAGGAAGAGGAGGTTATTGTCAGCAGTAAGAAAGTATCATTCAACACAGAGTAAACAAAGTTTTTTGGTTAAAAGCATTTCAGAAATACCTCTGAAGAAGAGGTTTCATGTGAAAATGGGAGAAAAGAGCGAGTTCGCTGAAACGAATATGTCTTTGCGTCGCACAGAGTCTTGGCACAATGTCCAGGGAGGTTTCTGCTCTCCTGATGCAAGCTCTGCGGAGACGCCAACATTCGCTTACGGTTGATTTGGTTGAAGTCAACCCATCAATGAGGTCCAAACATCGCAGATTAAGGTGTAAAGTTAGAACATACAAACTTAAACATTAAGAATGTTAAAACAACATTAAATCCTATTTAAAAGGTTTGTTTTTGGTGGTAGCAAGAGATTAAAGAAAAACTTAGAAAGAGGAAAGGGGTCTAGGAGAAGGAGTGGGTAAAGCTTTCACTGGGCCTTAGAGGCCGTGGTGATGGTGGAGGCGGGCATAGTTGCTGTAGTGACAGCACTCTGGTGGGCATCGGCGGTGATGTGCAGGTTGAGGGCTCCGGTGCCCCCCGCGGCCCCTCCCGCAGACACCAGGCTGACTGGGTTACTGGCGAGCAGTGACAAGTTCTGAGGGTTCAGAAAGAACGGTGCCGTCACGAGGTTAGGGGTGCTGCCGGCGCTGGTGTTGGCAAACAGAAAGTTCCCACTCCCGTCCAGAGATGTAATGGGCAGAGTGCCACTAGATGCCAGAGCTAAAGAGACAATGAACAACATTTTAATTCCAGGTTTTCAAAATACTGAAACAGAGCAGTGGTCTATACAAATCAAATGGTAACACTTTATTTCGATAGTCCACTTTAGACATTCTACTAACAGTAAGTAACTTTGAAACTACATGTCAACTAGCAGTCATTAGAGTATTAGTAGACTGTCTGCTTAATATCTTCCTAACACTTTATTTTGATGGGTCCACAACATACTGACTATGAGAAACTTTGCAAGTATATGTCAACTTATTCTACTAACCCTAAACCTACCCTACTGAGAGTTAGTAGACATGTAGTTGCAAATTAATGAGAATTAGTCGACATATATTTGACATGTAGTTACAAAGTTACTTATAGTTAGTAGAATGTCTAAAGTGGACTATCGAAATAAAGTGTAACCAATCAAATTATTAGAACAGAGATGCAGCGATATAGAATTTTGACTGTTAAGATAAATCTTCTGACTGTTCTTCACATACCCAGCCCCTTGCATGTTCATTTATGAAATATTTTGGCCAATTTATGCATTCAGATACAGACAAAGGTGTCGTAGTATTATACGTTTTGTTTGTTTAAAAAAGTGAGGTCTATTTTTGAACAAATAAGCCTATTATGTTCCCAATTATATTGACCAAATCAGATTGATATTAATAAAATATTTTTATTATTGTTAGTATTAAGAATAATTTTATTAGTTTTCTTTTTATATTAATGACTACTATTATTATTATTATTATTAAATAATACTGAAATACACTTTTATTGTTATAATTATAAAAAATATTATTAATAAGAATCATCAATATATTTATTAAAGAGTTTAAAAAACAATATCAAATGTTTAAACACGGGTCGTTGGATGAACAGTTTCTTAAAGAAGGGGCTGAATGATGTGGGTGTTCTGTTTCTGATCATGTAAAAAGTTAGAACATACAAACTCAGAAAATCTTCTGTAGATCTCAAATTACACAGTTTTATATTACACTGTATTATTGTTATTATTTATAATACATTATTTTAATAATACTGTAATAAAGTACACTACTATCACTACTACTAATAGCAACAAATACAATTTAATACAAACTTGTGTAAAATGAATTACAGAAAATATTACTATTATTATTATTTAGTAGGAGTAATAATGTAACAATATAGTACAGTACTACTTAGGGATGCACGATATTGGATTTTTGCCGATATCCGATATGCCGATATTTTTCAAATCATTTTGGTCGATGCCGATATATTTCCTTTTGTTTAGAAACAAAAGTCTCTCCGGTGCAGAAATTATAAGCTACATATTTTTAATTTTGGTTAGTTTTTAACAAGAACTTATTTGTTAGAATTAAATAAACAATAATGAAGGTTTTTTGAAAGCACATTGAAGCTTTGAAAATAAATATAAATAGACTATATATCAATCGCTGCATTTTTATAGCAGAAAGATGCAGTGTTAACCCTAACATTTTGTTTTAAGATTTAACATTTGTAGATGGTCTAAAGCAGGGGTGCCCAACCCTGTTCCTGGAGATCTACCTTCCTGCAGAGTTCAGTTCCAACCCTGACCAAACACACCTGTCTGTAATTATCAAGTGCTCCTTCAGACCCTAATTAGTTGGTTCAGTTGTGTTTGATCAGGGTTGGAGCTGAACTCTGCAGGAATTTAGATCTCCAGGAACAGGGTTGGGCACCCCTGGTCTAAAGAGTTGTAAAGTTTCTGAAAATCTTTTAGAGCTTATGATTTGTTTAAAAAATAAAACATATTACACATTAATGAATAAATCAGTATATATATAAAATTATTTAATTTACAAGTGTCATGTTTGTGATATTTTTTCATGTAAGCAATAGCTTCTGACCATTAAATCAAAACATACTCAATATTTTATGACATCATTTTAATTTAATTAGAAGTAGGCCAACAGCGCCCCCTACAGATTAAAACTCCTTACCGAACGGGCATTAGGGCCTGAGGGAGGCTGTCACTGCTGTTTACTCTATCACACACCGAACACTTCATTCTGTACACGCATTCTCATTTTAAATGCAGCAATCTAAAACAGTCAATCTAATCATCATTCAGACAAAACTTTGCTTCAAGAATGAGACACACTACTGACGTGATCTAATCACTAGCACTCCCTGAGCACATGCGAGTTAACTTATTCCTCTTATCGGCAAGACATATCGGCATAATTTTTCATATCGGCCTGATGCCGATATTTACATTTAAAGCCATTATCGGCCGATTACGACAGCTGTCCGATAATATCGTGCATCCCTAGTACTACTACTACTAGTACTACTAATAATATCATGTAATAGAAATCTCTGTAAACTGATTTAAAGAAAATGTATATTTTAATAATATACATGAAATAATGTTAATATTATAAATAAAAAATAGTTGTATTATAAAAAAATTGCAATGAAAGGACTATTTTTGAACAAATAAGCCTTTCTATTATGTTACCAATTATGTTGACCAAATCAGATTGATACTCATCATTAAAAATAAATAATATTATTATTATTGTTAGTATTAAGAACAATTTTCTTCATTTTCTTTTTATATTAATTATTATTTCATAATAATGAAATACACTATTATTATTAAAAATAATATTAATAAGGATCATCATAATCTATCTAAAAAAAAGGTTTTAAAAAAATCCATAAAACCTAATGCACTCAGATGGTCACATGAACTTATAAAGGTTTGCACTGTATGCAAATATGTTGTTTAGAATATTTTCATTGTATGCAAATAAGTCATTTATAATCTTGGAACTGTATGCAAATATGCTGAATGCAGAAAGCTTTTGAGTGTAGAGTGACACAAGTGCCACTAAAACATCTGTTTTACTGCCACATATTCATCTTGCTGGTGATGCCAAGATTAATAAACACATGCAGAGCCATATTGTAAATACAAGTGTACTTGCCGCTCCACACACCTTGGATTGTGGCCAAGGTGCTGTTGCTCATCAGTGCTGGACTCAAAGCGCTTCCGAGACCACCGGGTGCAAAACTTAGAAAAGCCCCGCTGCACAGGAAAGACCAGAGAAAAGTATTAAACACACAGATGTCCAATCACAAGCTTGAGGTTGATGCACTTTCAGAGAACTAAAATGACACTTACCCAGGAGTGAACTGTGAGGACGCCATGAGCCCAGGATTGAGGCCAGCGGCTGCAGCCATGGCAGCGATGCTGGCGCTGGTGGGCACCTGGGCGGCTCCTTGCAGAGCTGCTGAAAGGCTGGGAGCCGCCGCCACCATCACCTGCCCAGTGCCCAGAGTATGCGCCAGGGAGGAAGGCGCTTGACTTACTGCCGTCACCATCTCCTGAGCTAAAGTGTGCTCTGAGGAGGACGTCTGCTCTGCGGTGGGAGAAGGGCTGAGCGAAGGAGAGGATGCTGTGGTGGTGATCACAGGAGCAGTGGAGATGACCGATGCAGTGTTAGTGGTAGCCGAGCCAATAGTTGTGCCTGAAGGAAGAAAAGGCTCTTTTAAAGATTGTGAGGTGAACAATAGGACTTTTTTAGGCTTTTCTTGCCTACCAGTGAAACCGACGCTGGAGACACTAGTGCTGGTGAGAGGCAAAACTGGGTTTACAGTCATCGTAGTCGGTGTGCTACTGGTCACAAGACTTGCTGTACTCGGTGCCTGTAACGGGGGAAAGGAGGAGGAGGTTAAGCACTATTTTAAGCAGTCAGATCTGCTGTGATAAATGAAGGGAGGCAGTTTGCATGTCACGTACCAGAGGTGTGGTGGGAGAGAAGATTGCTTTGATAGGAGTGCTGATGGCGCTGCCACTGCTGGGTGGGTTGATCCTCTTCTCTTTCTGTCTGCGGTTACAGAACCATACTCGGATCACCTCTTTCTCCATGTTGAGCTGGTCCGCAATCATGGTGACCTCCTCAGAGGTAGGTTTTTGGTTCTGCTTGAAAAGGGCAAATGCACAAGAAACGCCCTTACGGCAAAAACAAATCACAAAGACCTAAAAGGCCTCAGTCCATGGTTTTTTGAGGAGGTAATAATTCAGCTGGAAAATTAAGTTGAGACAATATCAAAAGTTTAAACAAGGATCTTTGGATGTACGGTTCCTTAAAGGAGCTGAATGTTGTGGGTGTTCCATTTCTTATAATGTAAGAAGGTAGAACATACAAACTTTTTCTGTAGTTCTCAATTTACAGTTTAATTTACAGTTTTATAATATAGATTTATATTTCTGTAATATTTTATTATTGTTATTTATTATAATTATAATAATAATGATCATATATAATTACACTACTATTACTACTACTATTTGCAACAAATACAATTTAATACAAAACTGAATTATAAAAAATATTATTAATACTAAGTAGTAGTAATAACATAATAAAGTACACTACTACTAACAATAAAAAAAAAAAAATAATAATAATAAAGTATAATATAAATCTGTGCAAACTAAATAAAAGGAAATTATTATTAATATTTTAATAACAGGAATAATAATATGTTGTTATAAATAAATAAATAAATACAAATAATTGTATTATAAAAATATTTTACCACTACCTCAACTACTACTACTAAAAATGTTTATTATAAATCTGTTCATAAAATAAATAATTGCAGTTTAATTTTAAGTGTAAAAAATAAACAATTTTATTAACAAATTTAAAAGTGCAATTATAATAATAAAATGCAATATATATAAATCTGTGTATAAATTACAGAAAATATTAATGACATTGAATTAAAGAAAATATTAACTGCATTATTAATAAACACTAATGCAAAATTTAATTGATAGTTCCATCACATTGTCACTAAAAACCAGTGGAAGATTTTGCGCCAGTAAAACTTTAATAACGGCTCATCAAATAAGCTCTGGTGCGAGATGTCGCTCACCTCCAGAAAGCTCTTTTCTAAGGCCACTCTGATGTTGGTCTCAATGCTGGTCCTCTTCTTGCGGCGGCGGTTCAGGCCCTCTATACCCAGCCCAGGTGAGCCAAGAGAGCTGGGACTGGACAGGGCCTGGTCTGACGTCTCTGCACAAACAGCGCGCACAAAAGCACAAAGGAGGAGTGATATAAGCACCTGTGCCAAACAGCACTGCAGATATGCCTTAAAGCATTAGCTCTACTACTTAGCAACATTAAGTAAAACATTAGCTTTATATTAAAAAATAAATGACAGAAAGGAGAGCTGAGACCTGCAGTACCCTGAGAGGAACTCCAAAACTAAAGAGGAATGCGACAGGGATCTTGATATCCTTTCTAACATTCTTCATGGTATACAATGTTATTTTGAATGAGGGCAGCAAAGGAGAGAAATGGCTCAGAGCAGAGAAAATGCATACCTGCATCATTGAGCCATTTTTCAAGCAGAGGCTTCAGTTTGCACATGTTTTTAAAGCTCAGGTTCAAGGCCTCAAAGCGAGAAATGGTGGTTTGGCTGAAGTCATTTCCATAAAGTTTTCCCATGGCAAGGCCAACATCCCCCTGGTACAAGCAACACAATAGAATTAAAGTTTTAAACTCTGAAAAAGTCAGGCAGAATTTACAAGTCACCTTATGAGTCTCAGATGAAGGAGAATGCAAAAAATTTGAAATAATTCACATTCTGTGATGACCTGGAGGATTAAATACCATCTGAGACTTCTGAATAGTGAAATCAACAAGAGCGCGCAACAAGACAAAAGTGTGACCAGTAAAGCCCCGTTTACCTGCGTGAAGCCCAGTTTGATACGTCTCTGTTTGAAGGTCTTGGCAAACTGCTCTAGCTCCTCCAGGTCACTGGGCTCCTCCAGGCTGGTTGTGTCGATGTGCTTTGGTGTCGTCTGGCTGTGAGGAAGGGATTGGATGGGGGTCGCTGCTATCGTGCGTGTGGGTGTAGCAGGCTGTGAAGTGGAAGGAAAAAGGCATTGAGCAGGTTTGGTTTTGGAATGTATGCAAATCCACTCTTGTAGATGTCTAACAGAATTTTTTTTATTTTTTATAAAATAATCTAGATGATGTGTACAAATGGATCCAGTGGGTGAATGGGATGCCCCTGACCTGTGTGGCAAGTGTGATGCTTGGCTGGGTCTGCAGGAGGTTAGCTTGGCTTTGAGGTAGTTGAGTTAGAAAGTTCTGGGCCTGCAGGAGACCTGGTTAGAGCAAGAGGACATACGAAACAATCAGATTCTAATCACATGGAGGAACGGAGAGATCCGAGAAGGTTAAGACGACACGGGACTCACTCTGCTGGCCCTGTGGTGTCTGCGAGATGATGAACTGCGTGGGCTGCAGCTGTGTTGCGATGGGGTGGCCCGGCTGGACCAGCACAAACTGCTGCAGGTTGAGGTTCTGCTGCTGTTGCAGCTGCTGTAACTGCTGTTATTGTTCCATAGAAACAAAGAGCGAGAAGAACGTTAGTGTGTGTCACTATACCAAGTGCACCAGTTAAGCTATGACTGCCATGACAACCTAACCAATTAAAACAAGTGAGGTTCAACAGTAAAGACATTTTAGATTTTGTTGGAAAAATAAATTGGTGCTGCCATGACAATCAGCAAAGTAAAACATTTACACAAATTGAATTGAAAGACAAATTGAAAGTGACGTGACATGTGGCCAAGTATGGTTACCCATACTCGGAATTTGTGCTCTGCATTTAACCCATCCAAGTGCACACACACAGCAGTGAACACACATACCGTGAACACACACCCGGAGCAATGAGCAGCCATTTATGCTGCGGCGCCCGGGGAGCAGTTGGGGGTTTGGTGCCTTGCTCAAGTAGTGGTATTGAGGGTGGAGAGAGCGCTGTACATTCACTCCCCCCACCTACAATTCCTGATGGACCTGAGACTCAAACTCGCAACCTTTGGGATACGAGTCCGACTCTCTAACCATTACATTTACATTTATGCATTTAGCAGACACTTTTATCCAAAGCGACTTACATTGCATTTAAGTTAAAGTTTTTACATTTTTGTCAGCTCTTGCTTTCCCTGGGAATCGAACCCAGGTTGGCGTTGCTAGCGCCATGCTCTACTATTTGAGCTACAGGAAAGCTGTGGCCATTAGGCCACGACTTCCCCTATATAACACTATAACACTTCCCCTAAACATATGATATAGGCATATGATATAGTGTTTTCTGCTATTTTGATCCAAGTGGAAATGCCTCTTCTTTAAATTTGCCAATTTAAAAGTCTTTTTTTTATTTTATTGATTTAATAATTTCGTTTTGGGTATTTTGATTCTCCATACAATTCAGATGCAGCTTCCTTTGTATAAATAGCTGAAGGGCCTGGAGAACAAATTTGCCTAAAAGTAAATGTTTTTTTTTCCATATTTTGTTGCATTTTAACTATAAACATGTATATATAAATTTCCATGTAACAGAGAGAACAAGAACACCCCCCCCCCCCCCCCCCCAAAAAAAAAAAAAACATATATTTTTTAGTATTTTTGCAGTATTTTACATTAATAAACAATATTACCTCTTTTCTTAGTCTTTTATCAACACATTTCCAAGTCCACCACATTTTAAGAACAATTTGAAAGGTCCCCAAACGCAATTTTTTTTATATTTATCTCTTAATATTTTATCTTTTCCATTGACATATTTGTTACCATTTCTTTCAGCCAACGTCCTATATTTGGCTAAATGTTAATGTTAATTAAAACAGACTTCACTTCTGACACTTGAGACATTCTCAGGGCAAGTCAAAATACTGCCAGGGCAAAAATAAAAAATAAATTAGAAAATAGAAAATAAAAATAATTTATAAAAAGTCCTCATTGTAATTGATTTTTTTGTTATTTCAAACTTTCGTTAATGTCTGTGATCCCTTAATTTTGCCTTTACTGAAAAGCCATTTATTCAAATGACAATATCATATTGAAAGAATGGTGCTGCTACAATCAAATAAAACAAGGCCATTTCAGTACTGAGACTCGGATGAATGAAACCGTGGCTCTCTTACAGATGTGATCTGGATGGGTTGGGAGAGGGTGATGGGGGTGGCAGCGGAGGCAGAGATGCTGGCTCCTGTAGTGCTGCTCTGCTGGCCTGCTGAATGCTGCACCGCTGCTGCAAAGAGCTGAGCCTGAGCCTGCTGCAGCAGTAACTGCTGCTGCGCTGGAGTCAAAGTCAACTGAAAAAAATAGAGCGAGACAAAGAAACAAACAAGAATTAATTTAATCTTTAATCACCATATTTGGCACTATGCCCTCTTCCATAAAATTCTCAAGGTGGAAATTACCCCGTTACTCATAAAGCTTTACCCTGGACTCGTGCGTGTTTATTTACTAAATGGCAGTTGCAGATGTTGCCATTGTCAAAATTTACAGACAAAATTTACTATTTACAGTTAGCCATGATTAATTATATTTAATAACTATTTATATTTATTAAAGTGTCTGAAAATCCTGTGCAATACATTGTATGGGTCAAAATGATAAATTTTTCTTTTATGCCAAAAATCATTAGGTTATTAAGTAAAAATCATGTTTCATGAAGATATTTTGTAAATTTCCTACTGTAAATATCAAAACTTAATTTTTGATTAGTAATATGCATTGCTAAAGACTTCATTTGGACAACTTTAAAGGTAATTTTCTCAATATTTAGATTTTTTTGCACCCTCAGATTTCTAGATTTTAAAATAGTTGTATCTCGGCCAAATATTGTTCTATCCTAACAAATCATACAATCAATGGAAAGCTTATTTATTCAGCTTTCAGATGAGGTTCCAGTTTGGTAGCAGAAGCAAATAAGGATTAATAAAGAGGGCTTTTTACCTTTTGCTCAATCTATGTGGAAATGGGGGCAGAGAAAGCAAATATAGAGGAAGACCATCCCAAAATTCCTCTCGAAAATCAAATGTGTTTTGTTCGACGTTCGTGTACGGTGATATAAATATACCGCAGCCTTCTGAGACTTCAAGCGGAGAGCAAAGCGGGTATGCTAATTAACGAAACTGTTATGCAGTACATGTAAATTCTGCATAGATTTGCATATTCTCAACCATCTGTTTCCGAGCAACTGCAGAGCAGCTAATTAGCATATGGGGCCCAATAATTTCCCCTGTAACCAGGAGATAGCATGTTGTGCTTTCAATCTCTAATCTTCAGAGTTACGACAAATCTCACACATTATCTACCAATAGACAACAATGCATGACATCAGTTGGAAAGCCTCAGCAGTCACTCTGAAACATGATAATGACACACGCAGGTCAAGACAGTGGCAGTTTTGTGACTCAGACAAGGGCCCTGGGGACATCTTTAAATTCCTATAGCTCTTTCATCCATGTCACAGACCACAAATGAGTGTGTGAGCTCAGAGAAAAAGATTATACCTGTTGGAGCAAGGCCTGTGCGTGTGCGTTGGTGATTGCGCTTGTTTGCACAGTCTGCCTCTGAAAGTCCAGTCCATTTGTTTGGGCACCTGGAAGAAGAAAAGCAGTCAATGCCACAATAGATCAGAGCCACACAAAAAGGTCTTTTCAACCAAGTTATTCAGCTCCATGGCCTTTCTTATTTCAAACTTAAAAAAAAAAAAACGTTCTGTGATACATATTGAGAGACATTGTCCTACATGTCCAACCTCAGTCAAAGCTGCACAAGTGACCCTTTACAACTTACAAATTGTGAAGTGATAGTCTTTCAACTCATCAGATTAAAAGAAAGTTGTGTTAGAAAGATCAAGGCAAAAGATCTGAGCAGACTACTGGAGAAAATATATAAACATGCAAGTCTCTAAAGAGCCAACACTTCCTTGGGTGACCCACCAGTGTTTTCGTCCCCGCTCTCCATTGCACATTTACTTGTTTCCGATGGATTACTCATTCTAGAATCTGGAACAGACAGAGGAAGGTCGGACTTTCAGTTTCTCTTCAAAGACCAATCATTCAGTGACTTTCAAAAGTGAGACAGCAACATTTAAAAAAAAAAAAAAAAATCCAATCCATGACCCAATATTTTTTTAAATGAACACTTCAAAAATATTCCTACTTAATATACTATTGACTACGCAGAATATCTCAGTTTTGTTATGAGAAAATCTGAATGGTGTAAATTAAACCAAACACGTTGACTACTCAACTCCAGATAGCATAGCATCACTATACTGTAAAACAGATCTTAAAATATTGTTGCTGACCACAAACATCACTCACCAGCAGCTGCTGCACCTGCCTTGTCAAGCGTCTCTACGAGCATCACAACAAACTTCGCACCCCTTTCGCAGACAACCCTCAAAAGCAAAGAAGTCTCTCTCAGTGTAACTAAACGGTTTGGAGTGGAAAAACAACACACGTGCAGAGCACAGCTAAGCTTCAGTGAAACTGTGGCTGCCTTTTCTCTCAGTCTCTCCGGCTTGCTTGCTTTGCTCTCTCTCTCACTCTCTCCGTGCCATGATTGTCATAACAACTAGAGTGTGAAGAAGTTCGTTTTCATTCTAGAACGGAACAGAAGCGAAGCGGCTGCCAGCGCCGTAATAAAGCATAATCAGTATGCAGCTGATTAAAGCCATATGCAAATCTCCCTCACTTCATTAGCCGAGCAACACTTTGAAGTCCTGCAAGCAATTCATTTCGCAAGGCGCTCTGAGAGCTTTCTCCCTAATTTAAATGTTCATAAATATTTATCATCTCATTAGCATATTAATTGGATCGCTTTGGAGGGAAAAAGGAGAAATGGAAAAAAAATCCAGAGTGTCAATGCACAAGCCCAATTACCTACGGAGCACTGGTTAAATTATGTGAAACAGGTGAGCTTTCTGTCAATGCGATCAAAGCACACAAACCGGCGAGGTCGGTATCTGGACGACAGCAGGTTGTGTTCAGAAGCATTTCTTATACATTCTAAGCACCAGAGGTTGAGGATGGAGCTGTTCGGGAAGTAAATTACTTGCCATTCTCCACCATCCTATTCACAAAGCCCCCTGTGGCCCAAACACTTCACGGATCAAATTCCTGTGACTTCTGTAGCGTATTGTCTGGAAAAGAACATGAAGTCTGCTTTGCATATCCAGATTAACTGTGCACCTCATTAACTGATATTTTCAGAGCTTGGCCTAATTACAACAGAGATTTACACATTAAAACAAAGATCTGACAGAGTAAGCATAAAGAAATCCGCCTATCCAAAAGGAAGTACTGCTGACACTTATAATACTTTTTCAGAGCGCTAAACTTTACTCAGACAATAGCAGGATTACAAGACTAGCATAATCCAACAAAACCGCTATAGTTTCATAGGTTATAGCTGTTATTTGTGTTTAACTTCTTATCCAAAGACAAACTTTTGTGAAACCTTTTGACAGTTTAGTTTAATGGCAAAACTAACCTGGAGAGTAATATTCAAATTAGCAAAAACAATTTCCTCAATTTAATGCAAATATTATACTTTATAAACAGGCATTTGGGGCATTTTATGGAAGAGGACTGAATTCAGCACAGAGGACAACATAATTTCAATATTTCATTACCAGCAAGCAGGAACAAATAACATCATTCATATTCAAATTGTGCATTTGAAAACACATTACATTTGAGTTTCAGAGAGGAACTGATGAAAAATTAAAGACGCTTGATAGTATGATAGAAACCATTCACAGATCAGTATTTTCACTCATATATTATCATTTAATAAGACAAAACCATTTAACTGGACAACATGAAGTCACTCCAATCTGCCACATATAAATACAAAGAGGATTGTTGCACATAATTCCCGAAGGCTGGCAAAAACCACAAATTCTCACTTGATTTTAGGACTATAATCATTTTAATTAATAGACTGTTAGCCTGCAGGGACTGTTTCTACATGTTCACATCAGCAGAGCATGAAGAAAAACTCAAGCAAAAGAAAAAAAATACAGACGGATGGTCAAAGAGAGATGCAAAATGCCATGAAGTTTCACTACTATGCTTGAAAACTAAGTGTCAGTTACTACAAAAATAAAAGTAAGGATTCATGCAGGTAATTTACACTATAGGTATGAGCTGTGGATACAAGAAACAAACAAGTTTCAGCACGTCATTGCCTCTCTAGTCCCTACACACAGAGTGAAAATGTTATCAGTTTAAAAGCAGGGTCTGTTACACCTGACTCCTTCATGACATGCCTAAAGCCAAACAATGATATGCTAATTTAAATTACAAGCCAAATAGTGCTCATGTAGTCAGATGATTCATGTTAAATGAGAGAAGGGTGATAAGATTTCAAAGCAGATTTAAAAAAAAAAAAAAAAAAAAGGGTGGTCTTTGGTCTGATAAGCCAAGACATTGTTTTGCCTTAAATGTAAGGTATTCTATATTAATTAAGGAAACAACTGTATAAAAGCAATATTATAAAAAAATGGGGGGAAATGACCAAAATCTTTAACCAAGATGTGCGTCATGTTGTTACTGTTAATTAAAACTTATGCTAAATGAAATAAGGCTGAAATAAAATAAAAATAAAAAATATTACATGAAAACTTAGAAAAAATACTTAAAGTAAATTAGAGCTAAACAATTAACTAATAAAAACAAAAGCACATAACAACATTACTTTAGAAAATTACAATTAAAATGAAAATTTAGAATATAAAACTAAATCTTATTCAAAGCATAGGAAATATTATAATAGAATATAATCAATACTAAAATCATTCTGGCATCATTTTCATTATAGCAGTAATACACTATTGGTTATGTTATTACTACACCAGAATGTTATAAACTGAATCCAAAACTTTTCAGATTTCATAATCCTCAATTTAACCACAAAATAAATTACAAACTTCAATTGTTATACATATATCCAACTTTACCCACATAAAGCGTATTTACATATTTACATAAAAAATATTTACATTTACATTTAGTCATTTAGCAGACGCTTTTATCCAAAGCGACTTACAAATGAGGACAATGGAAATATTTACCATAAAAAGCTTTAAACTGCCAAATGTGGACTATTACAAACATTAAAATTATGAATTTCTGTAAAGCTGTTCTGTAAAGTGCTGTGAAAAGCGATATATGAATAAAACTACCAATCATGAATTAGTTCTGAATATCATCTCAACAGTGAATATCCGTGATTCGAAAATAGATACAAAACCACGTCATGATTGAGAGTTAATATTAATGATTGTAAGCAATTTGATGACTAAAGTACTAAAGACTATTTGTCACAAGAGAATAAAAATAGCAAAACTGACTTTTTTGGCTGTTAACGGATGATGAAACACAGTAGAATGACTAAATACACAATCATACAGCTTCTGGAACAATAGTGGAGAAGCTGTGCTCTATTTGAGGATCACTCTATTAGACTCGCAAATAAAGCTGGCATAATGCCTGCATACATCTCCTTGAGCAGACAGACTGATACAACGTTACAGAAACACCGGCTGTGCTACAAAGTATCAATTTGTCACAACCAGACTGGATACATTGTATAAACTACCGTCAGAGTTCCATTTTGGCACGTTCCACCATCCTTCGACAATGAAATGGATTCATTCTGATAGAATATGCTGAACAGCGCATTCTGAGCTCTAGAAGGCCCACATGAATAACATAACAGGGCTACACGCCTGCAATGGGCACAAAAGGCAAGAGAATAGGCATTAAAAAAAAAATCACGCCGTGTCCTAACTGTACACCAAGCAAGCCCCAGCTGCGCTGCTCTTTCATATTTTCACCGTAAACACGTTGCGCAGACGCCGGCTGATTGCGAGCGAATGAATATTCAAAGCTTTATATGTGGGATTGGCTCACGGCACAATACAGCAACACAAAGCCGCTGGAGTAGCATTAGCCGCTTAGCATGTACACAGCAGCCTTTAGTTATGATTAACTGTAAAATTATAACAACCTCTGACCGGGGACAGTGCAAAACCCCGCGAGCTGTCGCCGATTATGACTAATAAAATATGCAAAGCGGCGATTTCTCGGCGGCGGTATGAATATGTAACGCGGCTGCTCTAATCACACAAAGGAGGCATTTTTCCTTTAATTTGCCGTCGCACTGCATCGCCGTCGCACAGACAGAGAATTATTCCACGATACGTTTATTTAAAGGGTGCATATGAATGCAACATCGGGTTTGAGTATTTTGTTTACGCTTTCCCTACCGCGCTTTCTGTGTTGAGAGAAACAGTGTTTGAATATGAATATGAATATGTAAAATGCAGTAATGATTACCTGGTCCTGAACTCTCATCTTGACTCGCTGCTCCTCCGTCCGCCATTTTGAATATTTAAGGCCAAATCCTCAAAACACAATACAGAGGCTCACCGATGCACTCACTCACAGCATCAGCATGGCAGATCTGAGAGTTCCCATCAGTGCGTCTAACTCACCCAGAACCACCTCCAAAGGACACGCTGACATTGATCGTTAACCATAATTACACTTTCAACTTTTAAATACACTTTAGACACCTTGCATGCGTTATTGGTCATGTGCAAAAAAGAAATATAATAATAATAAAGAAATTAAGAAAAGCTTTGTTTAATAGACATTAAACTTGTGACATTTTAAAAATGTTAAAAAAATTTTAATGTTACAAATCTTGATTCCAAAAATGATATTTATAGCATATTCTTTACTGAAATCTGACAGAAATGATCCGAAAACAATAAAAGGGCTTAAATGAAATAGCCTATATGGAAAGAGTGATGGCAAGTCTGTTAACTAGCACAGTTGAGCAGTAAATAGAAACTGATGTTTTGTGAGCATGGTGTCTGGTAAAGATGAATAGTTCTTTACCAAATGGAAAAATGACCTGTTCACAAAGTGCCTGTAATTTCAATTATGTCTCCTGCACTACCATCTGCTGGTTTTGTGTGGCAATGCACCACAGCTGGAATACACATCCAGTTAGATCAACAACATTTAGATTGGTTGTTCAAAGACGTTACCAATAAACATATTTTTTAATATTACTTAAACAATCACATAGCAAAGAATGCACATGTAAACCTTATGCTTTATCAAGTGATAATGTACACAAGTCATCTTGAATAAAATGCAGGGAGGTTCAAAGCTGTAACAATTAATATGTCCCTTACTGTTGGCTATGTAAACATCCCCTGCCCCTTGCATGTCAGTTCATTTTCCAGCAATGACTCCTAAACTGTACTAATATCACATCTGCCATTTTGTTACAACCTCACTTGTAAAACTTTGAGGAAGAGGATAAGAGTCCAAAGTGCAATAAAGGTGTGGTAGACACAGGTGCAGAAGCAAAACAGTTTCGGTGAGCACACAGGAAGCCAAGAGATAAGGATATATAAAAAATCTATATGAAAATTTACCTGAGAACCACCATCTATTACAGTGTGATTGGAAAACGACAAAATGACCAACTGGAAGCTGATTTTCTGCAGCCTATGTTTAATATCAGGTGAGGTGGTCGTTTTCCTGACGTTCACAATGAGTACAGCAGTCAAGATCAAATCAATGACATTATGTTAGATAAATTAGTTTGTGTCAGTGATTTGTTTTATTTTTTTCAGTTGCTCTATATGTAATATTTGTTAAAGGATATGTTTTCAAGTATTAATGTTCTTTATGTTTTCAAAAGAGCTACAAAATGGCGGATTTTTCAGCTACTTATTTCATTTATTAATTTACATAGACACAATACACAGCATCATCAGACGTATGCATTCTTAAATACCGTAATGTATTAATGTAAAATAATTGAATAAATTATATCATTAAATAAAATAAAATGTATCAGCATGTGTAATAATATAACCACATCGAGTTTACTGATAAACTAAAGTTGTGATTTGTTATACTGTGAGAACATTTTCAAATGTAGAAAGGAATTTTACTTAATATTGTCAGATCATTCCCTTTTATTTTATCTTTCCCTTTTATCTTAAAATCATTTTTCAATTGTGAGTCACGTTTTTTGAAACCTTTGTGAAATATTATTAAATCCTGCATTTAAAAAAAAAATCATTCTGCATTTTGAATTTTGAAAATGATATTCACGAAGTTCTCTCTCTTTGCCTCATAGTGATGTCAGCTAGTTTTGGACTGGAAGTGACGATGAGTCAAGCTAACATGGAGGTTGCCAGGGGAGATGATGTCACCCTTACATGTAATTTTAAACCTAAAAATCCAAAAAATGATCTTATCATTATAACATGGATTGGTGATGCTGATGAGACATCTGGGGAGAAGGTAAGCCAGAAAAATTTCAACTGTCTACCAAAACACCATTAACCATGATTAGTGTAAAAACAATAACTGTGTAATAATGAATAAACTCTCACAATAAAGCCATTAAATGGATTCTTTGTTTTGGCCTCATAGGTCATTTTCGGTAGTTATTACTCCTATGGTAAAGTAGACATTGGACCAGACTATCAAGGCAAAGCCTTCATAGAAACTGACCTTACTGCAAAAACATCGACATTGACACTACAACAAGTCACTCTTAAAGAAAGCAGAAGAATTCGATGTTTTGTTCAGATTCCTGGAGACATTGAAGGCAAAACAGCTGACACTACTTTTCTTTTGGTTCAGGGTAAGATCTCTGGTACTTTATCTCAAAAGAAAAGTCAATATATCTTTACATGGTGAGACGAACCCTTCTCAAATGTTGAATGAATATCTACATTATTTTTTTTTACAGTTGCACCATCACAACCCATTTGTAAGGTAGTAGGCACAGCAGAATACGGACACAATATTAGCCTAACCTGTGTCTCTGAGGAGGGCTCACCTACACCAACATACAAATGGGAAAGATATAATGTCAAAAATGTGCCTCAAGCATTTCCTCTCAAAACCACCGAAAGTAAGTTCTGTCTCTCCTTCAATTGACTAGAGTAATTACATATGTTGTCACTCTGTGCTATAGTTTAAACATTATTTTGTGCAACAGAGGAAGGAGTTCTGTCTCTGGTCAATGTGTCCACGGAGACATCAGGTTACTATATTTGCCTGTCAAACAATAAGGTTGGATCAGCCAAATGTAACATGACATTGTCCGTAATGCCGTGTGAGTATTGCCACATTTGCCTGCTTTGTTTCTTTTTAAGGTGATTTAAGGTGATAATTTATTTTATTCAGATTACCAGTTATTTTACCATGTATTGATATTAAAGATCTTGATATTGTAGCTTAATGTCAATATGACAATTTGACCTGATTTACTGTGTACACTCTTATCAGTTTATGTTACTCCAAAACACTCTCACAAAAATTTGTAACTATTATACATTTTGGTGAGGTTCAGGGGTGGACCTTCATGCTTACCATTTGGGTTTACTGGCATTTTGATCTTAACAATAGTAAAATGTTTAATGTGTGAAATATTGACCTCTGAAGACCCTTGACTGATTTTCATTTCCATGTCTTTCTGTTTTTACAGCCTCTATGAATCTTGCTACAATAGGAATTGTGGCTGGTTGTATTGCTGGAGTTACAGTGATCATAATAGTCATCATCTTCTGCTGCCGCAAACGGAAACAGAAAGCAACAGACTATGAAATGGAGTAGGTCTTCATTTATGCTCTCAAACTCATAGATGAAGTGATTGTTGGTTTTTGGGTGGTAGGTCCTGGTTGTTAGGATGTGTTTTTTACCCATCTGTATCTTTGTTTATTGCCTCAGGAATCCAGTGGTGGAATACCATGACAAACCACCACTAGGAAATACTGAGGACGGGAATACCGACATCATGGCGATCACTGAAGAGGGAACTGACAAAGCTTGCATTGATGACCTCAAAGATCGCTATGACGAACGCAGAGGTAGTCGTGATGACCTCAAAGATCGCTATGACGAACGCAGAGGTAGTCGTGATGACCTCAAAGATCGCCATGACGAACGCAGAGGTAGTCGTGATGACCTCAAAGATCACTACGACGACCGCAGAGGTAGTCGTGATGACCTCAAAGATCGCTACGACGAACGCAGAGGAAGTCGTGATGACCTCAGAGATCACTATGACGACCGCAGAGGTAGTCGTGATGACCTCAGAGATCGATACGACGAACGCAGAGGAAGTCGTGATGACCTCAGAGATCGCTACGACGAACGTAGAGGAAGTCGTGATGACCTCAGAGATCGCTACGACGAACGCAGAGATCGGTATGATGACTAAAGAGATCGCTATAGATAAAATCAGCAAGATTAGTCTGATGATCGAACCATTGAATTATTATGACCACCACCAAATTGTTTTTGCTAAAAGGACAACCACTATGTCAGGATGGTATCCAGTGTTTATTTTTGTTCTGCAGTTGTTTAAACATATGTTGTTGTAGCTACTATATTGTTCTGTTGTTTTATTATATTTTTCCCTGTTTTGATAATTAAATCAAATTGTGCTGTATACCTGCTGTATACCGATGAATCATCCTTTTTGGTTTCCTTTTTTATTTGATTTTACAGGATTTTAATAGAATTTTATATACAGTAAAAAAGTGACTTTGTTATGTCTGTTAGCTAAAGTAATTGACATTTATATTCGGACTGTTCTTCTGAATCATGGATGGATGTATTCATTTATTTTTATAGGCAGAGGTTCACATGTAAATACACACTAATGTAAACTGCCCTCTTAAGGACATTTTTGTACATTACATGGCTGTAACTAATTGATGTTACACACACCTGCTTTTCATAGTCTAATTAAAAGGTGATTCGACCTAGCCTACTGTTTCATTTATTTTTCCCCAATAAAATGTGTATTTGAAACAACAACAAATACATAATAAACACATAATAATGCTTTCAACTCACACTTGAAGTTACCTTAAATTATCTTTTTTTTTTCTTTACGTTTAATGTAATATATTGCTGTATTTGTCTGACAGACGCATCCACTTTAAAAATTTGGGAGACTGTTTCAGTGGCTATATAAAGTAGTTTCTAATATTTCTTTGACATCCGTTTCATTGAGTACAAAAATGCACTCGGTTTTTATTTTCAACTCAGAAACAACCGTTTAGCACCTTTTAATATATGAGTTTTTAGTATTTAATTTTCACAGTCGCTTCCCCCTTTAGTAAAGTGGTACAGTCTGCTCATTCTGACCCGCGCAGCAGACCAGAGATGAACTTAAGCGAATAACAGTCCGGGAGAAGATGGACTACATACCTGTAAACTAAACCGCACTAAACTGGATCATGGTTTTGTTACACGGATTCTGGATTCTATTTATGCTATTTTCACGTGAGTTGATCTGTTTTCTATTTGACCGCCATATAGAAATAGCAGAAAACTGGGACACACAACTAAAGCAACAGGTTGAGAGCTTAGAAAACGTTGAGCCCGGCTTTATTTTTAGATTGATCACGGGTTCTTGTGACGGTTTTTACTATAATCCAATTCCATTTACACCTGACAATGCATTTACAATTTACAAATTGTATTTATTTACACTTTTTACACTTTTATTGTTAAATGTGTCCGTTACATTCTAACTTTTGACAAGCTTCAAGTTAAGTTAAACTAAAATAAACTACTTAAACAAAAAATTAAATAAAATAATAAAATATATTACTCTCATTTAAATCAATATGTATCTCTGTTAAGCATAATATATTAATCTTTATTACTGATTATTATAAAATGTCTGCATATGTGTAATGTATAAAAGGGATTTCACAACTTAAGTTTTAACTAGCCTTCTTTAATTATACAGCATAGACAAACATCTGAAACTATTTATCATCCCAAAGTTGTTATTGTGGGAGAGAATTGTGGGAAGTGCTGCTGGAATGTGTGTCAGGGAGTGCAGCTGCATTGTATCAGTTCTTGAAGGGTGGATGCAACAGAGACAATACAATATATGATGATTTTTTTATGAGTATGTCAGTGGCCAACTTTGAGAACTAAAACTACACTCCATAAAAACGCTCTCAGAAGAGGAAATGTGCATACATTTTTTAGGGAAAAGGTTGCTTTGAGCTGGTAAAGAGCTGAACACTATTTTCAATAGTAGCCAATGTGATAGTATGTAATATGGCTCTCTGTAATAGTTTGGTTAGCATTAGCAATTCATTAACGCATATAATCAAGTAAAGTTGTCTGCTAGTAACGGCTTGGTTTAAATCTCTTTAACCTAATTGGGTGTTCATGGATGACTGAGTCAATGAGTGTGTCTTATTGGTGGGACCTCAACATCCCCCTCCTGCACTGAGTCTTAGTGGGTGGGGGTTCACCATAATGGCAAACAATGAGTCAAACAGGCAACAGAGAGGACAAAAGGAGGACCCCATCTACCCTGAACGGAGAATTAATGAACGTATTCCAGAATTCTCACCTACATTCCCCTCAGCAACACGATCATTGTAAAGTACAGTTGGAAAATGCTCAGGAAGTTGCTCCATTTCCTCTAGGGCAACAATGAATGAGTGAAGATCTCATCCAGATATCTGTGGTGACTGGTTGTTGTATATTTTTAAGCAGTGTGCTCCACCCTTTGACAAGAATTACAGTATCTCTGTGTTTGTGGGAGAGACCTCCTCCCTACTTGTACTCAACTTGATCTTTTGTAAGAGTTTTCTCAGAATATTTCAGTTTCACCACCCCACCCCAATCAAACAGTCTGAGCCGGTGACGCCTCTCCAAAAAATGACAGCCCCCACCTCTCTGCGCCCCCTGCATAGCATGGAATTTAACTTTCTTTACTCACACTTCTTTCTTTCTTTCTTTCTCACTCTCTTTGTTTTTCACACCAGCAGATCATCCTCTCGGGTGCTTCTCTGGTTTTGTCCAGCGTTCTGTTTCATAATCTCCCACACAAGGCTGGACAAACACACTCTTTCATGCTTAGAAACACACACACACACACATTCAAATGCTGACTGACTGGATCCAGATGTTTTTAGGCATTTGTTTTCAGGTCATCTCACCTTGTAATCTCTAGCTGATAAAGTGAATTCCCTTTGGAATGGTGTGACTAAGCATTCTCGAAAAGAGGCACTGAGTAAACCTTTTTTTTTTTGGATCCACTGGTTGGTTAGGCCTAGACTGAGAAAGGGCTTTTGGTAATGATCACATGCCTGTCTCTGACACTATGAAACGTACCATTAGACTCAAACACCATAATACTAATCATGAACAGGTCAGTAGTCATTACAGTTGCTGCTGAAAGCTTACTGTATCTTGGAATTTGCATTACTCTCTTTGCTCAAGGGTGTGTTTACTTAATATGGTGATTTTAGTCTGTCTCAATTCTTACTGTATCCAACAATTTAAATAAAAACTGTCAGAATTTTGACAAATTGCTGAAATGACATTTCATTAAAAACTTTCATTAAAAACTTTGGTTCTAATGACCAATTCTAATCCACAACATGAGAATAAGCCAAGTAAAGTATTTTAATGAATGAATTAAGTTTTACACAAATTGTAAACTCAACCTTCAGTTCTGTTACCCAAGTTATCACAAAACAAATACAAGTTTATCAGTAACTAAAAACTAACATTTGCATCATTCTGGCGCAGTTTTTGTCTTTACTTTTTATATTTATTTGCAGGAAAATAACATCACACTAAACAGGGTTCTATATACTGTATTTAAATGTCTCAAACTTTTGTAGAATAATATTTTGTCTTAATTCTAACTGTCCTAACGGTTCTATAGAAGCAATCACGAATTTGCAAAACAAATATAGCTTTTGCAAATTCTGCATGTCTTAGCTTCCTGTCTGGTGCTCTACATAAGGGCTGGAGAACACTACATGACTTTAACAGATTTAAAAGAACGCTAGCGATCATACACTTGCCGACCTTATAAATTGTTACAGAGATAAACTAGCCGTCATACACTAAAGTACTGAGGATCACAGACTTTTCAAACTGTTCCAAACACAACAAAATCATTGAAACACATATCTCGTTACAAGGAGATGCATGACAAATGAAAACAATATGTGATATCCTCCAACTGGATAGCTAATGAATTAAAGTCTGTGCAAATCATACTCTTTTCTGTGAAATCTGCAGACTAGCTCTGACTTTCATCAACTAGTGTCGACTTGTGTAGTGTATTCCAGCCTTAAGTGTAATTGTGTTACTGTCATTCAGTAATGTTTACTGTTTTTTTCTCACTAAATCTCTTTATCTCTTTTTGGCACAGTGCAAAGTTGTAATGGTGTACAGGTGATTGTGAAAGATGAGAAGAAGTTTGCTATGCTGTTCTCCTCCATCGTTCTTCCGTGCCATTATACCACCCACTCCTCTCAAACCGCCGTGGTGCAGTGGTGGTACAAGTCCTACTGTACAGACCGTACTCGGGATTCCTTCACATTTCCTGAGTCCCTGGGAGTCCATGTATCTGATCTGGGAGCCTCGTCTCATCTGGACTGCTCTGACAACAGCCGCACTGTCCGCATAGTGGCCTCAGCACAAGGATCTTCCATGACCTTAGCAGAGCATTACAAAGGAAGAGACATCTCCATCATTAACAGTAATGTTTTTTCTGTTGTCTTATAAGTGTGTGTGTGTGTGTGTGTGTGTTTTAAGAGATTTAGCTTGATTGGAGGTGAAGTTAAATCAAATACAAGGCAGAATATTGAATTTGATCATAACCTTATAAACCTTTCAGTGTTTATAGATAAATAAGTTGCACAAAATGAAATCATTGGTCAGCTGGAAAGTGAAATTTCAACTTAATGGCTCACAAAGGGGACTTCCATGGTCATTTATTAACTAGTCAATTCAACAGGCTAGTCTCAAATACAAAACTGTAAAAAGGTCAACAAGTTTCCAGACTAATAATCAATTTAATAACATCGAGATTAGATAAATTTATAAAGCAACACTGTCCAAAATATAGATCAAATATGGATCTAATCTACGATTAAAAATATATACATTTAATTGAATAGAAAAAAATGAGCAAAGTGGAATTTCTTGAAAAAAAAAAACAGCTCAAGCAATATACTGTAGATATTTTGAAACATTTGGGGTGTCAAATTTACAGTACCATTCAGAACTTTTGTTTGGGTAATTGTGTGTACCAAGGCTGCATTTATTTGATCACAAAATGTAATATATTTCAAATATATATGGTTACTCTGCTAGCGCACCTGTGTGAACTTGAGGGGAACTAATTCATACAGCCACAAACACTGGGATTCGGTTGGTTAAAAATAATTGCAAAATGACATCAGTTCTAAAAAAAAGGTCTGGCATAATTTGTTTGCAGATGCTACTTATTTAATATTTCTATTTAATGCAATGACATTCATAAAAATACATTTAACTCTGGCTTAATGGTCCAAATACTTCTTGAGGCCACTGTGTAATAAAATCATCTTATTAAATTTTGAGCCTGCTCTACTCTCAAGTCTGCAGTCTTGTGTGTAATCCATCTCCCCCTTAGGAAACCCAGCCGATTGTGCTGTGTTTTCCTGTTCCTTAAATAGGGCTGTTTTTTCTAGGTCGCACAATGGTCAGGGGGCTGGACCTCATAAAGGTCTCACAAAACACCCCCACGGCTTTCCTTATCAAACACAAACACCCTCTCTTCTGACTTAGGCATCAAAGCTTTTCCTCCTCCAGTCACCTCTCCAACAAAGATTACGATTGTTCTGATAAAATATTTCAGAAAGATAATAAGTATGAATGATGTGTTGTTCCTACTGATTAAAAATGTTAGGTGCTAAAAGTAAATTGTGCATCTGACAGCCTAATACGTTTTTATGTAACTGTGTTAACCAAAAAAAAAAAATATTAAAATGAAACATTTACTCTACTACAACTGACCCTTCGCAAAGACCCGCCCCCTTCATTACTGTTGCTATGTCCGACAAGCCATGCCGCTCTCACTCCACATATCATGTTATCACGCAGTGAAAAATACAGAGCAAAGAGGACACTGACAACGCACCGACAGACAAGACAGAGCAGGTTACCTTTGATATGAAACATTTTCATTTTTAAAGAAATTCAAACAATAAAACCGTTTTGTGGCTCTTTAATGTGTTGTGACCCCTTTTTACAGTCTATGGTCGTGACAGATTGTTGTAGCGTCTCAGTTCAAGCAGCATGTGAACTGACCATCTCTTTCTCTTTACTAGTTATTTCATGAAATAAACATGAATGAACATCAGAAGGTATCTTGTTTCAACCACGGAAAGATGTCAATACACAAATATTTTCACAAGTTTAAGTCCACCGATGTAATCTGTTTTCCTGTCTGATTTGTTTGTCAGACAAATATGGCAGATTCGGCATTATGATTGGTCAGATCGCCTGTCAATCAAACTCCATGCGAAGGGTCAGTTAAACAGCTTGGGTTATAAGCAAATATTTTCTGGCTTTTTCAGAAGCAGATCTGCGCATTGGACAGCTGCAGTGGGGTGACAGCGGTGTGTATTTCTGTAAGGTGATCATTTCTGATGACCTGGAAGGGAAAAATGAAGGCCAGGTGGAGCTACTGGTGCAGGGTGAGTCTCATGAGTTCAAATGCTTCTCAAAAAACTGAATCAACACTACAAAAAAGCCTGTTGTTGTCTATATAACATGGTTTTAGAAAAGTTTGAATTGCTTGAAAAAGTGCCAGTGAATGCTGTGCTTTAGGCACTCTCAATATTTGTTTTCTATAAATAAATAGACCTTGTTCTCTAAAAATGTTTACTTTTGTGTGTGCATACTTGGTTATTGTGTCTAAATGATTGTTAATGCCAATTCCTGTCTGAATTCCTGAGTGCACTTACAAGCGCTGCCATGACGACAACCAAACGGCGCATGCCTCTTGACAGGGCTCAGATCCTTAATAAGAGACGCTATTGTTCATTTGTGCCCTGGCAGATCAGGAAAACCTCACATATTTCGCACGTCCTGGGCAGGAACACTGCGGAGAAAAACAATTTGTTTGGTGCTGTGGGACTGACCCTAACAGCATAAGTTATTTCTGTGTCAGCTGGACAAAGCAAAGTCAGACGCCTCATGCCAGACAAAGAGTAAATAACTGACTGCTATCGACGTGAGCAATATAAGCCACTTCTTAAGCCGTTTCCATGGGAACGAAGGGGGTTTCATTGGCCAGGGGATGCCGGGGATGCCAGGGCCTCCAGAGTAGTCCTGTGCGGTGAAGAGAAAAAACCACGAGAGGGTTAGAGCTTACACAGGAGGATCAATGAGAGTGTTATGTAGACGCTAAGAAGTGGAGGAAGTCGCTGCTGCCCTCTGAGTAATCAAGATTTAATTGGTTTATGAAGTGGAGAGTATAATCTGGAGTATTTGGTGGTTAAAAGTTTGACTTTGTACCAGACACTCCCCATTTCATCAAACTTGCTGTGTAGTCATGTTTTACTTACAGTTTAGCTCTTGATTGTTAGTGGTGGATGCCAAGGAAAGCAACACTATTATTACTTAGGATTAGGGATTGCACTGTAAAAATGAAAAGTATTTAACAGCAATTTCTTACAATACTATTTTAAGAATTCAGTCAAATTAATTAATACAATTTTACTGTAAAATCAAAACATCAACCAAAAAAACTCAACTCTTTAGAATAATAACCCACTTTTTTAGCAAACCGTTGTCTTACCAAGGAAGTGACCACATTTTTCTTAGGTAAGACAACACATTACTGTGGAAAAAAGTAGCTTATTATTCTACACAGAGCAACTGTATTTAAGTTTTTTATTTTGAAATAAGTTTCAATTCACCCTGTTGATACACTGACTTCTAATAAGGTGAATGCCTTCTGTTTCTTTTTCATGCTTCCCCTCAAACGTCTGTTGTTTGGTGAGCGGGTACGAAATTCTGCCAAAATAGCAGATTGCTTTACAGCAGCAACAAATGCACGTGTACAGCTATACTGTAATTACAACAGATATATGTACGAACATACAGTTGCTTAAAGTGCCCCTATTATGGGTAATGAAAGGTTCATATTTTGGTTTTGGGAGTCCCCAACAACAGGTTGACATGCATGCAAGGTCAAAAAACACTTTCATTGTCTTATAATATGCATTTATTTTTACCTTATTTGCTCAGTGACTCCCAAACGATTCGTTCAATGATTCATTTTTTGAATCATTCCTTGGCGTGACGCTAATCTGAGGTGATTGGTCCGATTGGTCGATTTAATTTTCATTTCATCATGCCTGTAATCAGGGATGGGCAGTATTTCAAATACATGTATTTCAAATACGTATTTGAAATACAAAATACTATTTTGTATTTTAATACCTTTGAAAAAATCTAATGTATTTTGTATTTAAATACATTTAATCTTAGTATTTTTGTATTTTCAAAATACATAAAATACTTTTTGCCAATCAACCTCTCTTTTAGACTGCTGGTTTCCTGTATCAACTAGTTCAAACATGCCACATTCATGCTTTTCTTGGGACAATCTTATTAAAGTCAAAATCGTAGATATTTAAGATATTTAATTTTGAATAAAATGTAGCATCCCATTTGTTGACAACTATATCATCATTCACAGTGCTATCTTTACAGTTAGCTTGTTAATGATTCTGGAATTTCAGTTAAATACATGCTGTTTTGCTGTGTATAAACCATACAAAATGCTTGAAATGGTTATTGCACTACTATGTGCATGACTTTAATATTAAGGGAAGGGAAGTGTGGCCAAGTATGGTGACCCATACTCGGAATTCGTGCTCTGCATTTAACCCATCCAAGTATACACACACACACAGTAGTGAACATACACCTGGAGCAGTGGGCAGCCAATGCTGCGGCGCCCGGGGAGCAGTTGGGGGTTCGGTGCCTTGCTCAAGGGTCTCATTTAATTACTCACCCTCACGTCATTCCAAACATGTAATACCTTCATTCATCTTTGGAACACAAATGAAGACATTTTTGATGAAATCTGAGAACATAGACAGCAATGCAACTACCACATTCAAGGTCCAAAAAGGTAGTAAGGACATCGTTAAAATAGTCCATGTGACATCAGTGGATAAACCTTAATTTTATGAAGCTATGAAAATATGTTTTGTGCGCAGAGGAAACAAAAATAACGATCTTATTCAACAGTTGCGTGTGGTGCTGCTGATGCAGGAGCCGGCGTTCTGATGTAGAACACGCATGCGCTGTGCCTTGTTTACAAGCAGAGGAATGCACATGTTGTGGATGAACACGTGTCAAAGACTGACACGGAAGAGAAGAAATTGTTGAATAAAGTAATTATTTTTGTTTTCTTTCCACACAGAAAGTTTTCTTGTAGCTTCATAATATTACAGTTGAATCACTGCTGTCACATGGACTATTTTAACAATGTCTTTACTACTTTTGGGCCTTTAACGTGGCATTGCTGTCTATACAGGGTAAGAAAGCTCTTGGATTTCATCAAAAATATCTTATATAATTTGTGTTCTGAAGATGAACAAAGGTCTTGCAGGTTTGGAATGACATGAGGGTGAGTAATTAATGGCATAATTTAAATTTGTGGGTGAACTCTCCCTTTAAAAAGTCTGATAATGACTTGCAGTCTATACTACACAGCTTGCCTTCCCTATATCTCGGCCCGTCTCTCTCTTCATGTCTCTACCTCTCTTCGTGAGGTCCCCTTTACTCTCAGGTTACGGTTGGTTTAATGACTGTAACAGAGGAGTAGAGGAGTTGGATAATATTCCTCTTCCTGTCTGCCAGCTCAGCACTTCCTGTTACTCAGGGATAAATCTGCTCTGACAGTGGGCAGTTATGTTTATGGCACCCTCTCATTCAGTTTAAAGACGTGTGGCATTTTGTGAAGACCTGTAAAATGTGAATGTGTATACAGAGTCACAACGAAATGAAAGTAGTGACAGATCTTTTATTCAGTCTTTTATTCAGTTCATTTCTAAATGTCAAAATTAAAAGAAAAAAATACACATATGCATGAATGAATTGTTCAGTTTAGAAAACATTTAGAATGATTTCATCCTGAATTTAACAGATTCGGTCTCCTGCCCACTTGTTGTGTTAGGAATTGTATACACTCAAAATTATGGGTCTTTTAGGCTAAACACTGAGGCCAGTTTAGGTGGTGAGAATGCTCTTGATTTTTGGCACTATGCCAGTCATTGACAAAGTACACTCAGTGTAAAATAGACTGTACATCTAAAGCCACCCCTCCATTTCTCTCTCAGGGAAGATGTTTGTTGAAAGGTAATTGGACAGTGCTCTGGGACACCTTTTAATTCCAAACAATGCCAGCACTGTCTCCATGGTGATGATGTACCCTTGCCCCCCTTTCAGGATGGTTAATGAGGCTGTGTGATTAAATAGTCTCCCATATTCCTCCTCTGTCTCTCCCGCTGAAGCCCCCTCTACCTCATCCCTTTCTCACTCTCTCCGTTCGTGCACATTAGTGAACCTGATCTGTGCTCGGGCCAGATATAAATACTGAACGAATGCACACATCTACATTAGCATAAGCCCTGGGAACCAGCAACATGTCAACATATCATTACTGTCAGTTGCTGAGCTGTATAAAGAAATTATGTTTAGACAAGAGCTCTTTTTATCTTGACCAATTTTTATAAATCGGTTTTCATTGCTTCCAAATCACTGCTGTTTGCATCTTTTGTATATATATATATATATATATATATATAGCTTGATGTTTGGATGTGGAAGCTTTATAACTTTTTTATTAGTTATTTATTTTTTATTTCAATTACTTTTGACTTTAAATATTCATGTGTTACTTCGATCATTTGCATACACAAGTTGCATGGTCATACATCATCCTTACAAGTAATGTTATGCACCAAAACTTCACAGAAAAACAGCACTGGCCTAAAATTAGTTTCTCATCCAGAGACAAGTTTGACCTTTCACCCTTTTCTTGGAATCTGTCAGTGACTGCAAACACACACATACACACATAAGCACATGCACTACCAATCAAATGTTTGGACACACCTATGTATGCATTCTTTATTTTTAATATTTTTACACTGTAGAATAATAGTAAAGCCATCACAGCCATGAAGTAACAAAACTGAAAGAATGGGAATTACGTAGTGACCAAAATTGTTATCCACTCATGCCTACAAAACTAATTTCAAGTATTTAACCATCACGAGAAACATAAATTCAGTGAAGTGTGTCCAGAGCTTTTGACTGGTACTGTATATATATATATATATATATATATATATATACTGTATATAAAGACTTTGTTTATACTTTTGCATTTGATTTAGTCTCTGAACCGACAATCATGCTTAAAACCACAAATCAAGTTTTCAAATCAGCTTTCAATTTACACTTAATTAATCCACAGCCACTAACAGAGTAACTTTTTTCATAATAACACACAAGCATTTAAGCATTTACCCACGACCCTAAAATTTTAACTTTCATCTGCTGCCCACTGCTGCTGTTTATGTCTGATCTTCTCCCTTCTCCAGGTAGGACAGGTGTGCTGGATGACATCCTGCCTGAGTTTGATTTGGAGATTATGTCAGGTACGCCTGCCATACCTCTCTTTTCCCTGTCCTTTTCAGTGGGTGCTCTCATACAGGTCCTTTTCAGTTCACTTGCTTCATCTTCTGCTGCACTCAGCAAACTCCAAAATGCTCAAATCTGATCTGTTCCCTCTGAAAATTAAAAAAAGAGATAATTTAAAATTACATGACATATCAATGATTGATGTTGCATAACATTACTGCAGATTATACTATATTCTGCATAACTTTAAGTAACTAATCACGATTGCTAGTTTTTATAGTTACATTTACATCTTGCCCTCTGCTTAAGCTTTCTCTCTTTCAGAATGCTAGCAGTATTGCTTGCATTTTTTTTTAAGCCACTTGTGTAAAAGACAGCTTCACTGATTATAATGGGAGCGGTAGATTTGCTGCATCGCATCACACAGCTAGCTTGCAGTGCAGACACGCTGTCACGCACACATTCACTGTGTAGGTCTTTACACCACCAAATTATAAAGAAATAAGAGGTTTTAAACTATCTAATGGCAAAAAATAAGGTAAATAAAAAAGTAACACTTCTTACATTTATTGTGTTACATTTAAAAAGTGTATTATGTTAGGTTAGGTAAAAATACAGATTTTCAGATCTCAGCGTCGCTTCTTCCAACCCTGTCGGCGATGTGCCAGTGTTTCCTATATTGTCCAGGAAAAGAAGTCATATTTCACCCGTGTTTACAGTCCAAATCAAACGTGCTAAGAAGACAGTGTACCACAAAATAATAGCAAAAAAAGCGCATTTACATTGAGTTGTCTTTGCTGGCTACAAGCAATAACATGCAGTGTGACCAGTGTAGTCTGATTCACCAACAAATGACTCTAATGAAGTGGTTCGTTTTAGTGAATCAAAAACATGCAGCAGAATTCACAAACAAATGACACTTATGAGCTGGTCTTTTTTAAATGAAAGTGTATATACAAATATAGAAGTATATATTAGGTAATATCCTAGTGACGTGTGTGTGTGTGTGTGTGTGTTTGTGTATAAATTAACTGCAAAGTTTAAACTCTGTTGCTATTTAACATTATGCCGATGTGCAGATGTAAGCAATCTGATTTTTTTAAACCCAGTCCTGCTATTGTGGTGTAAATTCAAAAACAAAAGTAACTTGGTTATGTCCTGTTCATTACCCCGATCGGCCATAAGTGCTCAGAGGCATATCATTTTGAACATTCTTGGGTTGAATAAGAGGTCTGCAATGTATACTGTTGGAATTTTAACACCACACCCAGAGGAAATTCATCATTAGGACCTTAAAGTGTCCAGATAAGAGGTTGTGCATCATTCAAGCTCTCCCTTGTGGTTGTTCATGATCAGAGACTGCATATCCTGTGGGCAAAAATGATTTCAGGACAGCACTTCCTTCAGGATCTGCTTTTGCCACGGAAACCAAGTTTCCTGATGAGTCTTTTTTGTCTCCTTTAGAGTGGGTATTTGTGGGAGTTGTCGTCCTTGGTAGTGTGCTCTTCCTGTTGTTGGTTGGGATCTGCTGGTGCCAGTGTTGCCCTCACTCCTGTTGTTGTTATGTACGCTGCTGCTGCTGTCCTGATACATGTTGTTGTCCAAAACACTGTGAGTACACAAACACACATACATACTACACACATTGCCTGTATTCACAACCTAAAAAACATTTCCATTTGCCTTCAAAGTATATGAAGCAGGGAAGATGGCAAAGAGCGGCCAGCATCCTCAGATTGCCATGTATCAACCTTATTACGTTCCTGGTGTTCCTGTGGTCCCTCCAGCTGCATCATCCATCATTGATCCCAAGCTGACTGTAGTGGCTCCTTCAGTAGAAAACAATATAACTGGAGGTAAGTGACAATACAACAGCATATAAAAAAAAAAAATACTAAATATTTTAATGTCTTAGCTTGTTCTTTGAACACATCTGTCCGAAGTCTGTCTATTGAATCTGCATTTGTTGAAGCAAGTCTGCATCATCTAACTCTAACTAACATCATCTTCGGCTGCACTGTAACTTTAATCTCAGGCTGTCCATAATATTTAAAATGTTTAAATGAATTGTGGTCAGATGAGACGAGAGTGTTTGTTTTATTTGAGTATGTGAACATGAGCTGATAACAGTATAATTTTTTTAGGAAATAGAAGTTTTAAAGATAGTGACAGTGCAGAAAGCTTGCTGGCATTGTGAAGGTATAGCAGTTGTGTTGTCAGTGAAGATGGTGAATGGTTTCACAATGTATGTGTGTATCAACAAGTAAAAATGTGGCAAACACTTAAAGGGATAGTTCACTTTGAAATTAAAATTTGGTATCTATCAGCTTACCCCAAGGGCATCCAAGATGTAGGTGTCTTTTTTTCTTCAGTAGATCCAATTTTGATATTTTTAGGTCAAACCGTTCTAGTCTGTCAGTCATATAATGGCAGGTATGGGTCACTGTCTCTATAAGAGGGAAAAAGAACATGCACAGAGAAATCCAAATTAAACAATTCCCCATCGTAACTACACATTGATGGCCTAAGACACGAAACGAGCGGTTTGTGTGAGAAAACGAACAGTATTTATATCGTTTTTTACCGTACCGTTTATATCGTACGCACACACGTCACACACCGGATGCGTGTGCGCGCTCAGATCACTTGGACATGGTTGTGTACAAGAGGTAAAAAACGATATAAATACTGTTCGTTTTCTCACACAAACTGCTCGTTTCGTGTCTTAGGCCATCAATGTGTAGTTACGATGGGGAATTGTTTAATTTTGGATTTCTCTGTGCATGTTTTTTTTCCCTCTTATAGAGACAGTGACCTATACCTGCCATTATATGACTGACAGACTAGAACGGTTTGACCTAAAAATATCAAAATTGGATCTACTGAAGAAAAAAAGACACCTACATCTTGGATGCCCTTGGGGTAAGCTGATAGATACCAAATTTTAATTTCAAAGTGAACTATCCCTTTAAGGGGCAACTGGTTCCTCCCACATGTGAATGGCATTTTTAAACTTGATTGACCAGTTAATATTTATTAATATGTTAATTTATTGTTATATTAACCTATAATTTTAACCATATTTTAACCATATTTTGATTTTTTCATTAATTAACTGTATTTCTATTTTTATTTTTAAGTAGCACTCCAAAGTAATACTGACTGAGTGGGATAGCAGGTGGTATGTGAATAAGACAGGGTTTTGTGCTATGGCAGGCTAAATTTAGTGAATTTGTCCCAGAATGCAAAAATTGCCTAAATCCAGTACATGTGCATGCTTCTGTAAAGGCTTAACTAAGTACTGTGTGAGTGTTACATGTATGTGGCTTAACCTTAAATGATGTGCTGTATGTGTGGTACAGTAACATGGACACAGTAGAAACACACAGGTCATGTGTGTATGTCC
This sequence comes from Schizothorax lantsangensis, assembly GCA_027422415.1. NCBI lineage: Eukaryota > Metazoa > Chordata > Actinopteri > Cypriniformes > Cyprinidae > Schizothorax > Schizothorax lantsangensis. The sequence goes on along the minus strand of CM049848.1, from coordinate 25,841,687 downwards.
ACAGTGCGCAGTGGCTATCGACTCCAGGCCAGTCAGGGTCAGGATGCTATGAAGGTTGTGTACTACGTAGAGAGGGACCTGGCACAGTTCCACCCTACCAAGGGAGGCAGTCATCCATGTAAGCCTGTATGCAGTCAGCATGTTTCTATACACTGAATTTGTCTGTATAAAAAAAGAACGGCTGAATTTGAGATAAGTTGAGTTAGTGAAAAGCTACCAATGGTCAGCTGACACACCTGATGGCATGTCTAATTCACTTCATTATCATCATCATCATCAGCATTATCAGCAGTGTCCTATCAAAGGTCAATGATTGTTTCCAATCTAAGCACTCCCCAGTGGACATGTCTTTTACATTCATCTTAAAGGGATAGTTCAATCTCAAATAATTAAAACTTGGTCATCATTTACCTTAATGTCATTCCAAACCTGTTTTTTTTTTATCTTCTGTGGAACACAAAAGATGATATCTTGAAGGATGTTTCAGTCGTTTTTGTCCATACAATGAAAGTCACATTGTTGACAGATTTTTCATTTTTAGATAAACTATCCCTTTAAAATACATCTGTGGTTGTGCATGTCAGACAATTCATAATATTCTAACAAAGTTCAGAATTTCTCACAAAGATAGATTTTCTGCTGCATATTACAGACAATGACAACAGATTTGTTACTGCAATAACAAAACATCCAGTCTATAATGATGTCATTGTGTCAGCAGCTGGCAGCCTATCAGAACTGAGCTCTCTGCATGACGGTGACGCAGACTTCAGGCAGACCTATCGCCAGGTCCAAAGGAAGGCACTACCACCCATCAGTGACCACATGGAAGAGCTGCGTATCCGAACAGCATCGATCGGCCACAGGCTTCATCCCTCACATTATCAGAGCAATCACTCTCTGGACGAGCATGACAACAGGTACAAGTCAAGTGTGTGTGTGCATGACCTTGTAATTTAGGACAGGGGTTTTCAAACTGGAGACACAAGAGAGAAATTCTTCTTGAGCACCATATCAGCATTAGAATGATTTCTGAAGGATCATGCTGACACTGAAGACTAGAGTAATGATGTTGAAAATTCAGCTTTGACATCTCAAGAATAAATAACATTTTAAAATATATTAAAATTACGGTGGCCAAGAGAGCTCAACGCAATGCAAATGAAAAATCACGTGCAAATAAAAAAACACCTGCAAATTAAGAAAACATCTTCATCAGTTTGACAGCACAACACAACCAAAAACAGAAACGCACTGTAAATACTAACAACACAAACAAATACGAACATGCTGCAAATATGCACAGACTACATCAGAAATGACAAGTGACAAACCTGGGACATGCTTATAAATGTCTGCACTGAAAGGTGAGATTTTTGTTTATTTTAACATCCTGATCATATGATTCCTTAGCTTTTATTTTTTAATTATTAGCCTAAATAAGCTGATGAAATGCACAATTACTGTAACTGAAACATTATGCAAGCTGTCTAATTTTACAACTTCCCTTACAAAAATTAACCATGGTTTTACTATTTGTTTGTGTTTTGTGTATTTGCAGCGTGTTTGTGTTTGGTTGTGTTGTGAGTATTTGCAGCATGTTTGTGTTTGGTTGTGTTTTGTGTATTTACAGTGCTTTTCTGTATTTGGTTGTGTTGTGAGTATTTGCAGCACATGTGCTTTCAAACTGATCAAAGTGTTTTCTTAATTTGCTGGTGCTTTTTCTATTTGCATGTGTTTTCTTAAACTGCAGCACATTGAGCTCTTTATAAAATAGAAAACAGTTACTTTAAAGGGGTCATATGATGCGATTTCAAGTTTTCCTTTCTCTTTGGAGTGTTACAAGCTGTTCGTGCATAGATAAGATCCCTAAAGTTGCAAAGACTAAAGTCTCAAACCCAAAGAGTAGGGATGCACCGAATGTTCAGCAACCGAAATTGTTCGGCCAAAAATAGCAAAATGTACAGTTGGCCCTATGTGGAAAATAATGTGTTTGTTAACCTTAAACCACATAAACACATTGCATTACACCAAATACACAAAATAATGTTCTTTTTAGCAACATCATATGACCCCTTTAAATTGTATATATATCTGTATAAAAGTATATATGTGAGCACTAATAATATCATGACTGTTTGTGCAGATGGAACTGTCGTTCTGAGCACCTGCCCCGCAAAGCCTTTGACGCTAGGGGGCGCACAGGGTCACTAGATGAGCTGGAAGAGTTTGCTATTTCATGCGGCCCACACGGTCGTCGGAGAGGTGACTTTCGTGGACCTCAGCGAGACTTTGAAATGGGTCCAAGGTCGCGGGACCATCCCACGTCTTACCAAAATGGGCCACGGTATTCTCGAGGTGATGATGACGATGACGACTGGCGCCGTCGAGGCTCACCACCTTCCCCGCCAAAAAGGCATAACACTGCCCACAGTGAGCGTTACCTCACTCGCCAGAGGTCTTATGACAATACCTACCTGAACACTCTGCTGGAGCGCAAGGCTAGGGGCCACGGAGAGCGATGTGGGAGGGTTGATGATGACAGTGACACACCCTCAAAAGGCAGTTCCAAGAAGAGCAGTGACTGTTACAACAGCAAGTCACCTAGCCACCGCCCCGAGGAGGATGATCCTTTACCTCCGTACTCTGAGATGGAGGCGGAGAGGTTTAGAACTGAAGAGCATATAGGGAGGGAAAGGTACAGGACTGCTGATCCTGCCATGCAGCCTTTTTCATACACACGTCCGGCCCATGGACTGGCCCATACATTACAGGAGCGCAGAGAGGACAGGGACAAATCCAGGAAACTGGTGAGTTACTTATAACCATCTGCCATGGTTTCTGTGCATTGAAGGGTGGACCAAACTTCCTTCAAGCCTAAAAAGAAGAGACAGATGAGATTCCATTAACACGAAATGTAAAGTCTCAAATGTTAAAGAGCAAAAATTAGTGTTCTACCCTTGAAAACAAGCTGTATCTTGTCAAAAAAACATCTCAGCTCACCAACTATGTATTATGCATTCATATTTATATAGTCATCAAGTAATTTCAGACATAATGCTCTTCTCAGACCTGTGGCCTTTTGGGTTAATAAGGTTAAATCCAACTTGCAACATCTCTCAATCCCATTTCCTGTGATAATTGTGGCATATGGGACAACAATAATTAAAAAAAAAAAACTTATTGTTACAGCTTCAAAGTTTAGGGAGTTACTATACTGACCGGTAAAATGATGATGCTTATTTTGAAGTTACCTGTTTTTATACGTTTTATATGTTAGATTGAATTTCTTTTTCCTTCTCAGTCTTACCGTTCAAAAGTTTGGGGTCAGTACAATTTTGTTTTTATAAATTAGTATATTTATTAAGCAAGTATGCATTAAATTGATGTAAAGTGACAGTGAAAACATTTATAATGTTGCAAAAGATTTCTATTTCAAATAAATGTTGTTCTTTTGAACTTTTTTTTAAAAATAATTTTTTTTTTTTAATTGAAAGAAAAAACGTAAACTTTTTGATAAATATTAAGCAGCACAACTGTGTTAACACTGAAGACTTTAATTCTTTAAGTAATGGCTTCTGAAAATTCATTTTTGCCATCACTGGAATAAATCCCATATAAATAAATATATAAAATATATTGCATATCGCATATAATAAATATATAAAATGTTTGAATACAATTATTTTAAAGTAGTATTTTACTATATTACTATGTTTATGGTCTTTTTGATCAAATAAATGCCACCTTGGTAAGCATAACATCTTACTGACCCAAAACTTTTAAACGGCAGTGTATATAATGAAATATAAAAAAAATATTCATTATTTTCAAAATTGTGATATTTTCTCTCAAAATTATGATTTTACATCTCACAGTGTGTCTGTTGTTATTCTTTTATCTTTATGCATAAATATTTATAAAAATATTTTTAACTATCTATTGTCAGCCTATATTTTATTTTATACTTCTTATATGTCATTTGTTTTCCAAAGAGGGATTCAAAGAAATCTGAATATGAAATTATTTTAACTGTACAGTATGTTATTTTTTGTATGCTGAAATGTAAATCGTATTCTTTACAAGAATGTATGTAAATGAAAGTCCGCTTTGAATGATCAAACCGTTCATTTCTCAGGCAGGTTTTATGTGTTTTTGTTCTGTTTGCCTGATTGTATCATAAAAAGCATCACTAACTTTAATGGGCTCACAGTACAGCATTACACTGGCACACTAACAACGCATCTGCAAACACATCATGCTAATGGGTGTCTAATGTGTGGCTCTTGGTGTTTTTTTAACAGACCACTCATCTAAGCAGAGACTCACTAATTGTGTGACGTCGTCAGACTGAGCTGACATCATACTAATAACATCACCATCCAGCTGAAGAGAAATGCCCCAAACACTAATCATCAATCTGTCAGAAAGACACATTTTATGCAGGATCACACAGACATGAAGATCTTGGGAACATTTGCTGGTCAAGGGCAAGAACGTACTGTATGTTTGTTTTTATTTTCTGTATTGATAATAATGTAAAAAAAAAACTATTTTCCTAATTAGTCCTCAGACTGCCACTGCACTAAAAATATCTTAGAAAGGACATTCAATTGTTCAAATGATATTCAAGTGCTTTAAACATTCCTTGATATTTTGTATATCTTCAGTACTGTAATGGGACGCTGTCTCTGATATCTTAATATTGCCTTTGCCTTTGTTTGCACTGTACTGTACATTTGTGTCAGTGTTAATCAGTTGGCACTCGAGGGAAGCATGAATGATTGTGCTTTTGATAATGTGCCATTTATTTGTATTTCACGGTTTTAAAATAATGACTTTGATATGAACACTTTCTGTCTGTTTTTTTGTGTGTGTGTGTGTGTGTGTGTATTCATGATAAAATATATCCCTGTTCTTTATCATCAATATCAGGGCATGAACACTTTCTTTGGTCTTGCTTCAACATAAGAAAACAAATACAGTAAGGCATGTTTTTAGCAATACAGAATCATGGCCATGCAGGAAACTGGACAGGACACAGCAAAGGAAAGGATGATTCTTTCCAGGATGAGATAACAATACCAGGAAACAAACTGATACGAGCCCTCGCAGGTGTTTAGTGGTCAAACTTTATGTTTAGATCTCTGTATGTCGCTTTCTTTCACATTGTGCCATAGTTGATATTACATTTATTATTAACGATTAATAAAACATCCCGCCAATAGGACGTTTACACTCTGTATAGTAAACAAAAACATAGATTTTGCCATATGAATATTAGGCCTGTGTGATGGCAGTTTACATAGTTTGAAAGAACACAGCTCATTCAGAACTTAGAGCTGGAATTTATTTACTTTTTTTACTTGCAGTTTTTTGGGAAAATAGCATGGTTATAATGTTACATCAAACACAGATCCATTCTGAGAACAGTGACCAAAAAGACAACGGCCACAGTCAACAGTTTACCTTTTCCTTTAACCAGTCTAAGCTTGTTTGCTGGGGCCTGTTTCATAAAACAAGTTTACCAAATAAGCCAGACTTATTTCAGTTAGTCTAGGACTTATTTTGAACCAAATCAACTGACGATAAGGCAGACTAACTGAAATAAACCTGGCTTATTTGGTTAACTTGTTTTATGAAACAGGCCCCTGGTCTCCACATCTAATCAGGCTTGTCTGTTGGTCAGTTTTACATGGGTTTTAATATTTTTCAGCTGGTGAGGCAGTCGTGCTGCAAAAATAAAACGTTGGGAAGACTTTATACCCATTGAGCAGGCAAGTGACGCCCTCTGGTGGTTAAATGTTAACTGTACAAATATATTTCGTAAACAACGCAATAATCCTTTCACTTTGAGCGATGATACATATTTACAATAATTTCCTTTTGAACAATAATCAATGAATAACTTTAAATAAAAGGCGCGTTCGACTTTAAGCGGCGCTGCACAGAATGATCAGTGTATGACATCAAAGTACCGCGAGAGCCATTCGAAAGCATAGGATCCATCTGCTCTCTTATCGCTCTCGCGGTACTGTGATGTCATACACTGACTATTCTGCGCAGCGCCGCTTAAAGTCGAACGCGCCTAATGTAAGATGCTATTGGGGAATTCGGGTGTTGTGCACCTGTTGGTGGGTGGAGTCTGTGGTGTCATCGTGGAATGGGGGAGGGGAATCAGACTTCCAAAGAGCAAAGGTGTGTTTACACTGACTCGAGAGAATTTAGGTGAATAAGAAAATATCTGGATATATTCGCGTCGCATGTTTTACGATGACATGATGGCCAGCATACATCGTCTGTATTTGTTTGAGTCGCAAATATAGGATTTTTCTGTGTTTTGGGAAAATACAGTAAAGTAAATCTTCCGTGTAACCGAGAAACATGAAAGAAACACTGAAGCTGAAGGTGCTTGCGCTCGTGCTCTGCGTATTTCCAACAGGTAAGTCGGCATTCAAAGTTACTGTCAGGGTTTAAACTGGAATATTAGGAGTGTTTCATTTAGTGGCATACCACTTTTAAAGAATTTAAAACATTTCTATAAATTCAGTGGCGAGGTTAATCATCAGCAAGTGCAAACATAATAGGCAGATAATCCCGATCACGTGACTTACAAGTTTCATGCCAGCCAAAATGTTAATATTATGTTTTACTGAAACTTGATTTTGTGTGTATGCATACGAATTTGTAAAATATAAATTTTCAGGCCTGGAACAGGAATAGAAATTAATATAGTCTTTAAAATTTATATAGTGAATATCATTATTTTTGTTATGCTCAGCTCTAAAATATTTAATTTGCTGAAAATGTTTCTTTGTGAGTATGAAATTGCCAATGTTATGAAATAACTAACTAACTAAATAAATAAAATTAATGACTGGAAAAGTAATGAAAACTTGTGGTGAAGGTGTGGAACCCTGATGCAAACGGTATGTTAACTGATCCCTCTCCCTCTATTCTCAGAGCTTTTGTCTATACAGGTTACGGTTCCTCATACAGAGAGACACACAATGCTGTTTGCTTCTGTCACTCTGCGATGTGACTATTCCACTAGTGCAAACCCACAAGATGCCCTGGTCACATGGCGGTACAAGTCTTTCTGTTTGGATCCAGTGCTGGAATATTACTCAGCTGGTGAGTGGTGTAGGTGAACTGAATATAGAAGGCTTTTTTTTTTTGTCTGAATAAATGACGTGGTGATTGATGTGACCATGTACATTTCTTTCTTTCTTCAGCATATCAAGCAGCTCTGGGTCTGAAACAAGACCCAGCCAATGACTGTCCAGACAGTCAGCGCACTGTCCGCATAGTAGTTCAGAAAAGAGGCCTCAATGAAGCTACTCTGGGGACAGAATATCGAGATCGCAAGATATATGTACAAAACAGTGAGTCTCGACATGCAGGAGCAATGACACAAATCAATTACATTTTTATATTAGTATAGCAGAACACTTAAAATACATAAAATGCTTATAAATATCAGTTGTCACTCTTTATCTCCCAATAAAAACTCCCAATAAAATTTAAAACTTACAACAAAAAAGTCAACTTGGCATAGGACCATTTTATAATTATTCTAAGAGGCTTACTAAAACTTACTATTAAAAAGTGTGAACTATCAATCAGAACAGGTTTTTCAGCTTCAAGTTTTGATCACGTTGATAATTTAGAGGCGTTAGAAATTCATTTATCAAATATGATATAGTAGGGTTTATAGGATTAAATTAATTACAGTGTAGACAACTGTTATGTGACCACCACAGACGTAGGAATTTATAGAATCACAGCCATAAGAAATAATTTATTTCATGCTTGAAAGTTGGTCTTAGAAATTTCATTAATCAGATCCTCTGATATATATAATTCTTATTCATTTATATATATATATATATATATATATATATATATACAGTATATATATATATATGTATGTATTGCTGATTCCTTACAATGTACAATTTATGTTTGCTTGATAAAGGTTTCACTAACAAGAGCCAGTAATTTTTTTTTTTTTTATGTGTTTCACAGATGCTGACCTGGTTATCAATGAGGTCATGTGGTGGGACAACGGCATGTATTTCTGCTCAGTCGATGCAGTGGGTGATGTTGTGGGAGACTCCGATAAAGAAATCAGACTCATTGTGTATCGTAAGTATCAACACACTGAAGACTTGTGTTCAAACCACAAAAACATTATAGATGCTGATGCTGGTATATCCCCTCTTCCTCTCAGACTGGCTGACTGTGCTGCTCATCGTCCTCGGTGGACTGTTCCTCATCATACTGATTTGTATCTGCTGCTGCCAGTGCTGTCCTCAGAACTGCTGCTGCTATGTCCGTTGTCCCTGCTGTCCTCGCACTTGCTGCTGCCCAGAAGAAGGTATCCTTGTGCATTGACTCTTTTTCACTTTAGTATCTTTGTCTGTGAATCTATCACGCCAGATAATATATTACAATATTTTGAACAATATTCAAAGTGTTCTACTTCTGTTGGATATCAGTTCCTTGAAATAAACGTTTACTGATTACAAAATCACATTTGGCATAACAATTGCTTAGTTTGTCAATAATAATAATAAAATGTTGTATAATATATATGTGTATATATACTGTATATGTAATATATTACATAACCTGTTTTCTTTTTTCTTTTTTTTTCTTTTTGACAATGAAAACTAAATAATAAGTTGACTGTCAATACAACAAAATATGCATTATAAATATATATTTTTATTATTAATAATAATATAAGTATTCTTTTACATTATAATATGAATAAAAACAATAATATTCATAATAATTTAGTATTATAATTTAGTAATATAAATTATTATAATAATATGTGGAACCCTGTCTTTTTTTTTTAGCATTTTAACAATAAAAACTAATCTGTGCACTATGACAATGCAACATAATGTGCTTTATAATTATTATTATTAAGTATTATTTCAAATAATAAAATATATATATAAATATATATATATATAATTTGTTGTCTTCTTATACAGGTAACTTTCTTCACAGTCCATCCTATAAAATTCAATTTTATTGAAAAATAAAACATAGTGAAATATTTATTCCATGTTCATTTGTCTATTTAGCGGTGATGCGCCACAAGATGATGCGTGATGCTCAAAAAGCAATGGTACCGTGGCTCCATGGCCAGCCCATCTATGCCCCCATTGCCTCAAAGGCATCTTCTCAAGCAAACCCACGGATACCATGCCAATGGCAGCATAAATGGAAGTGTACGTGGTAATAACCAGGTGTTACATTTTCTTGAGAACCAAGTAAGAGGGATGGATATGGCTGCCCCAATGCTTCACCCTCAACATCACTACACAGCAGTCCCGTTCCAAAGCCTTCCTCATCAATATGCGGCCCCACAACCACAATATGCAACTCCACCACCTCAACCCATGCCCCAAGCTGTGCCCTTATCAGCCAGGCCGCCCAGCATGCTCTCAGCCCTGGACGAGATGGGTGTCCAAGGTGTGGAGCGCAGGGTCATCCAGCTGCCTCCCATCATGGGCCGAGCGAAACAGAGCTCTCGGAGGACCAATGATGGTGGAAGACACCGGCTATCTAATCATTCCAGCGGTAGGTCTAACCGCAATGGTCATCATCGTGATGATTCCTGGAGGGAGCCGTCATCTTCACGGAGAGGGACGCAGATGCAGCGGAGCTACAGCGATGAGTCAGACTGGGACGACAGGCGTGGAGGCCGAGGTTCATCAGGACGCAGGGGAGTTTCGAGTTCGGATAGGTCTTGTCCACGTGTTCGCAGTAAAGGGGAGCTTCTGGAGGAGCTGGAGCGCGCGACGAACCGCAGAGACAGGAGCAACTCACCTTCTCCACGTAGAGGCTCCTGGAGTTCAGACGAGGAGGACAGTTATAGAAAGGGAAAGCGATCTCAAGGGAGATTGTCTGAGAAACCACCAGATTATTCTACCATTGAGATTTTGCCTGGCCACAGCAGGAGGAGTGACCACTTCTCGGTAAGAATGTAGATTTATGATTTGTTCATCACTAAGAAGCTGTAATTATATACTGTGGTCCCAAAAAGGACACATTTAAAGAGAATCATTCACCCAAAAATGAAAATCCTGTCATCATTTACACACCCTCATGTTGTTCCAAACCTGTATGACTTTCTTTATTCTGCTAACACAGAAGAAAGTATTTTGAAAAAATGTCTCCGCTTGTTTGACTTTTATTGTATGAACAAAAACATATTCTTCAAAATAACACTTTTGTCTTCCATAGAAGAAAGTCATACAGGGTTGGAATGAAACGAGGGTGAATAAATGACAGAATTTTATTTGTGTTTAAAACTATGCTGTGGGTTTTCTGAAATAAAGATTTGAACACACATAAAACCGCATTTTTAGTATTTTTAAGTCACTTTTGATAAAAGTGTCTTTCAAATGAATAAAAGTAAATGTAAATAATTATGGTTTGTCTAATCATAAACCTTTTTTTTTCTTTTACAGGATAAGAGCTCTCGCAGTGGCACGAGTGTTGTGATCTGAGTCCCTGCCTTGTCCTTCATTTCTAACCAGATCTTTCATTACTCACCAGTCACCACCTACAAGTGAATGTCTTCTGGTCTACTGTCATTGTGTACTAAAGCACAATAATTAAGCAGTAACCGTAAATGGCCTGCAATAGACCCCTGAAAGACCGTAAATGCACTGTATATCTTTTTTTTTACACTTTATTTTATGTTTTAATCTGCTTTTAGATGTTATTTTATAATTTGAAAAAAAAAATGTTTTGTGTAACTTTTCACTGTTTTCACTGTACATTGTTTAATTATTAACCACAGCAAGGTTTTTGTATTTGATCAGTACAATTTATAGATGACGTTAACATTGATGGCACTTCAGCTGAAGGTTGTACATAAGAGCCTCTTTGGTTCATCTACAGTAGGTTCTCTGTTTACTTTTAGTTAATCTTTGTTTTAGTTAATAGTTTTAATGTATATTTGGTTGTTTTCTTTGTCTTTTCACTGTGTTGTTATCCAAATACAATCCTTGGCATGATTTATATTTATATTTGAGTATGCATGAGTACATATGTATTGTTATTAGTTGCATTGCAAAAGAAGAGCAGTACCATTATAACTCATAATCAAAAGCTACATGAACAGTACCATCAGTTTCCAAAACAAACAAAAAAAGCTTTGTATTTCGCATGCTGAGAATTTATGAAAACAATGCCTGAAATAAAGTAACTTTTTACAGTCTTTTAGACTAGATATCTTACATTATACATTTTTTTGAATAATTTATTTTGTTTGTTCAAGATTGATCAAACAACTGACTTTCTAAAGCATATTCGAGCGTGGTAATTTCGCTCGACGTACGTGATTAAGTATCTGTTTTCATCACTCATAGTTAAATTGCAAACGTTTGAATAAACAAAAAGACTGGGAAGCGCCAGACAGGCCTACAAATCTTCCGTTTGTGAAAACGCCGTCATTCGCATCGCCTCATTCTATTGGCCACTTCTGCCCAAAAGGGGCGGGCCAAAGGCGAGAGCGTTGGGAAGCGAGAGTGTCAATGTCATACAAACCTGGATCGTTTCTATCAGTCGATTGCAACATCATCTACAGATAACGCGAGTCAGTGGAGACGGGCAGCAGCAGGTCAACGTTTGGATTAAACCTAGTGAAGCAGAAGCTGCCGGTGGACTGGCTGTTCTCAGGTAATTACGCGGCTTTGCTTGTAAACAAATGACTCATTATAGAACAATGGCTATGCTAAACCTCTCCGTAATGTGCATTTGGCCTGAAACACATAATGTTGTTAAAATAAAGATGCGTAGCGAATACAGCTCACAATACAATACATAATGCATTTGCGTTGTTTTTGTGTGTTCTAAAGGCCTTGTTTACAATGGACGAACTTGCTGAACTTGCAAAAGCTGTGTCATTTTTCTTTGTTGCACCATGACCAGCTCTTTATAATAAAACAATTATCCTGGTAACCAAAGTTTATGTGCCAGTTTTACTGCAGTGACTTGTTATTACTGTAAAATCATCTTGTTGGAGACCCCTGCTTAAGTTGGTACAGTAGCTGGACATGTTCAATAAACCAGCTTGATCATCTGGTTTGTTGCTGGTCTAAGGTGGTCTACTGACTAGAAACCAGTCACCAAACCAGCATAAACTGGTATTTTGCCAAACCATGGTTACCAGGATAGTGAGCTTTCAAAAAGAAGCTTCTCTGAACCTGAATTTTCTCATTTTGCAGGACTCATGAACTCTCTCTCGGGTAAGAGTGTGCTGGCGCTGTGCAGGGTTTTCTCCAGCCCCCTGTCGCTCCCTCCAGCTATCGTAGGGGCAGTGAGGGTCTGTCACTCAGGCGTGAACTCCAAGGGCACGGTGTTCACCAAAAAACGAGGCTATGATATCACCAGGAACCCCGACTTGAACAAAGTAAGCATCTTTAGGGTTCAAACTCCATGCACTTGTGATCTACGTGACTAAGCAGCTATTAGATTGTCAGCAGCCGGTGCTTTGATGTGGTTTTATAACATTTAGTAATACCAAAGTCCCCGCCGATAAGAAAGTATGAAAGTGGCATTGATATCTTGAATCTAAAAGCAAAGTCTTCAAAGACTTTGGCCCCTACCAAGCATTAAGAGGAGATGCTCTGAATATGCTTAGACTTCTTTTAAAATCAATGCAGAGTTGCAGGATATGACTCAGGAGGTTTGCTAAACACTTTTTGCTGGGTCATGAAAATGTGTCCATTTAAATGTTACTTTGCAATCTGTATCCTGTTTGCAAAGACTTTCAGGCCACGATGAGGAATGGGCATGATTGAGAAGTTTAGAACTTTAAAGCCATGACAGATGGAAACTGTTAGACATAAACAGTGAGCGGAGAATCCAACAGGGGAGGGTGTCCATGCTTACTTCCCATTGGTCAGAAATAAATAGATCCAACATGTGATGCATCTACCCAAAGCTGGAATGTTGCCCGGTGCAGACCCAGTTGCAGGGTGGTAATTTGTATTTAAACCAGACTGTAGGAGGAGTGCATATTTTTCTTTTTCATTCACAGCTGTCACGTGTTGTTAATGAAGTTATGGTGCTGTGTTAACAGGGCATGGCGTTCACCCTGGAGGAGAGGTTACAGCTGGGTATCCATGGCTTGCTGCCTCCCTGTTTCCTCTCTCAGGATATCCAAGTGCTTCGTGTCATGAAGAGCTACGAGACACGCAGTAACCCTCTCGACAAGTAACCAAACTTCATCTGAAACATTCTGTACATACTCTGTATGATCAAATCCAATGAAAAGCACTGTGACAATAATTTTCTTGGTCCATTTCCTATTTATACAAAAAAAAAACATTCTTACTCTGCAGATACATATTGCTGATGACACTGCAGGACAGAAATGAGAAGCTTTTCTATCGTGTGTTAACCTCTGACATTGAAGAATTCATGCCTATCGTCTACACTCCTACTGTGGGCCTGGCCTGCCAACAGTATGGCCTTGCTTTCAGAAGACCAAGGTGAGGTATATACATACTCTGTACCTGGAACGACTTGTTTAGCCAGACCTATTCTGAATCAAATGCTTTATAAACTCTCAGACCAGTCCAACCAGTTTTTAATAGCTGCATGGTGAACATACAGTAAATTCTGTAGGACATTAAGGTTGGTTTAGAGTGATAAAGTATCATTCGGTGCCAGTTAGATGGTTGTTTCATTGTATGTGCATTAATAGGCCATAGTGGTGGCGGATGGAGAACGAATAAGGCCTATATGATTTTGACTTTTTTTTTTTTCTTGTAGAGGGTTATTTATCACTATCCATGACAAGGGGCATATTGCCACCATGCTGAACTCATGGCCGGAGGAGGACATTAAGGTTGGTTTAGAGTGATAAAGTATCATTCGGTGCCAGTTAGATGGTTGTTTCATTGTATGTGCATTAATAGGCCATAGTGGTGACGGATGGAGAACGAATCCTGGGCTTAGGAGACCTGGGCAGCTATGGAATGGGGATCCCAGTGGGCAAACTAGCTCTGTATACAGCATGTGGAGGAGTGCCACCTCAGCAGTGCCTGCCTGTACTGCTGGATGTGGGCACTGATAATCAGGTAAAACGAGAATAGCATAGGTACACCATGTTTTGAGTCTGTAATTATTTTTATTTTTATGTTTTTGAAAGAAGCCTCGCAAGGCTGCATTCATTTGATAAAAAATACTGTGAAACAGTAATATTGTGAAATATTATTACACTTTTATAACAATATAATTGTATTTTTATAACAATATAAATGTCTTTACTGTCACTTTTGATCAATTTAATGCATCTGTGCTAAATAAAAGTATTGGCCCTAAACTTTTGAATAATAATGCATGTACTGTACAACTGTACTCTGTAGTTCATAGGTTTCATTGGGTTTACAAACATAGTTGTCCCTATTTGTAACCCTGTTGTCCTTTTTTAACCCTTTTTATTTGTTTTTGTTCAGACCCTCTTAGATGACCCCTTGTACATCGGTTTAAAGCACAAAAGAGTGAGGGGCAAAGAATACGATGACCTCATTGATGAGTTCATGCAAGCTGTCACCGACAAGTATGTTTGAAACTCAAATTCTGAAATGAAAGATGAGTTACTATGGTTTACTTAACCTTATGATTTATTTACAACTTCTGTTGTTCAAGTCGTACTTTTAAGTGAATCTTTTTAGTGAATCAGTTGATTCTGTTAATAAATCTGTTCTGAATGATTTGGTTCACCAGCTCAACTGACTTAATGATTTGGTTCGGTGGTTCTCAAGTTAACAGTTAACTATAGGGGACGATTATGTGTGTGAAATACTTACAGACTGTACAATCATGTCTTCATTTGTTTTTGTTTTTATCTTTTGTTTCAGGTATGGGATGAATTGTCTAATTCAGTTTGAGGATTTTGCCAACAGCAATGCCTTTCGTATTCTCAATAAATACCGCAATCGTTATTGCACCTTTAATGATGATATCCAGGGTAAGTATGCACTCTCACTGTAATATCGAACTATAAAGATTTACATTCTTTATAATGGAAAATTATGGTATTAGAGCTATAAAATTGTTTGCTCATCTCTTTCCCCACCTTTTCAGGCACAGCTTCTGTTGCTGTTGCTGGGGTCCTTACTGCTCTTAAGATAACAAAGAATAAACTCTCTGACCACAAGTTCGTATTTCAAGGAGCAGGAGAGGTAATGTAAATTTAACTGAAAGATGCTACAAACTTCTACTGAGAAATAGCAAATAAAAGGTCATTACGAAACACTTTTAAGCTTACACCAATTATGCCAGGATTATCAGATGTGTAATTTTTTTGTCACATGACCAGGCCGCCTTGGGCATTGCTCACTTACTGATAATGGCCATGGCCAAGGAAGGTGTATCTCATGCTGAGGCTGTCAAGAAGATTTGGATGGTGGATTCTAAAGGCCTAATTGTCAAGGTAACAATCAAACCCACAGTAGTTTCTTTTTGGCATTTCTTTCCTGCAGGCTATATTTGTCGTCCTACTCAACATCTGAATATACAAATGTATGTAGGCTTAATGCAAAATGTCAAAACATAAATTAAAGCAATATTCTGCATTTGAACACCTCCAAAATTAGACGTTATACCAAAACTGTTATTTTGTCATTTGGCCCATTAGGGCAGAAGTCATCTGAACCATGAGAAGGAAGAATTTGCCCATGAGCATCCACACATAAAGACACTAGATGAAGTGGTGGAAACCATCAAGCCCACAGCTATCATTGGTAAGAAGGGATTGATCCCATTCTATATATAGTGTTATTTTAATATTATTTAAATAGGTACTATTTATAGTACTTATTAATAGTTTGAATTAGCTTTTATTTTTTATTTTTCATTTTAATTTGAGTAATTTCATTATGTGCGTTTGTCATTTATATTAGTGTTTTTTTTAAGTAAAGTGATGAAATCACAAGATTACTAAATCCAAAATATTATAAAGTACTATAATAGTAACTATATAAAAATATTAAAATAACACACTTTGCTTTTTAAAAAAATTTCATTTAGATTTATTTTAATTTTGGTAATTTTAATACTTCAACATTAGCATATTTCGGGTTAGTTACCAAGGTATTTTAAGTATGACGGTATTTAAGTATTAAGTATATTTGTCCATTTTAATATTTATATTTTATTTAATTTTTATTTCAGCGTTTAGTTACTTAAAAATATTTTTAATAGTTTAGTTAATAACAACACTGTTCTTATATATACATTTTATTTATTTAAGTTTTTTTATATTTATAAATGTAAGTTTTTTTACAGGATTGATAATGAGAACTGATTGCACATACTCCACCCCAGTCTCATGTGTTTTTATAGCTGGAATGGTTCTTTGTGCATCTTAATATTCTTTTTTATTATTCATCCTGTATGAATTGCAATGGCATATTGAAGCCACTAGTGGGCATAATTACAGAAAACATTTAAACAAAAGTCAGTATATTTCTGTTCACTATGCTAAATGCAGCAAAATTTTACTATTTGAAAAATGTATGAGATTATAAACGCCAAACTTCAAACCATCTACAGGTGTGGCTGCCATAAGTGGTGCTTTCACTGAGAAGATCATCAAGAACATGGCCACTTACAACGAACGTCCAATTATTTTTGCCCTCAGCAATCCCACAAGCAAAGCTGAGTGCACAGCAGAGCAGTGTTACACACTTACTGAGGTAATACTCACTGAAAGCTAATGGATAAAACTGGTGAAAGTGGTCTTTATTAAAATAATCACATAAAGCATCCCATAGAGAAAATTGTTCACATCAGTTTAAAGGGCATGTGTATGTATCACAGGGAAGAGGCATATTTGCCAGCGGAAGCCCCTTTAAAAAGGTCACTTTGGCAGATGGGCGCAGCTTCTACCCTGGCCAGGGAAACAACGCTTATGTGTTCCCCGGAGTAGCACTGGGAGTCATCGCCTGTGGTGTTCGCCACATCTCAGATGACATTTTCCTTACTACAGCAGAGGTAAACGAGCATGAAGTGTCAAGAGCCAACAATAATAAAAGTGAATGTGTGTTCCTGTGCAAAACCCCTTGATTGCAAATTTATTTACTGTGCGAAAGCTAAAATGAAGGCTTTGATTTCACTCCAGGCGATTTCTGACATGGTTACTGAGGAGCATCTGGCTGAGGGCAGACTGTACCCCCCTCTGAAGACCATCAGAGAAGTGTCCTTCAAAATTGCTGTTAAGGTCAGTAACCATTCTCATATTTAGAGGATGATTACTACAAGAACAGGTCTTATTAGCCAACTCTACATTTTGGCACCCATAAGAAATATGGAATGAGATCATGCTAAATTAAGAGATTTATTAATATAGCAAACTAGGTTATAAGAGCTGTCAGGTCAGATTTGACAGGGCTTTACAGTTACTTTTTCATGATTGCACTAGTGCTAGTGTACTAAAAATCATTAGTACAAAATCAAAATTTGTTAGCTCACAGAACAACATGATTGAAGTTGTTTTATTAAATTTAGATATTAATTCTTAACCAACTCTACAATTCAGCAACCATAAAATATGGAATGAGATCATGCTAAATTTAGAGTTCTAATAATTTAACAAACTATACACTATTCAAAATTTTGGGGTCAGAAAGATTTTAATAATTAATACTTTTAATCAGCAAGGATGCATTAAATTGATCAAAAGTGACACTAAAGACATATACAATGTTACAAAATATTTACATTTCATATATATCCTGAATCAAACATTGTATATAAAAAAACAATACAATAAAACACCAGCATGCAACAAAGTATCTCATTTGAAATTCCTCTCAACAATAATCAGCTTCAAGAAAAACTACTAAATGTCTACCAAACATTTGATGTCATTAAGTTTGTAAACTTCATGGCATACTGTAAATTATATTCCCTATAATACCAATAAAAGTTATCACAAATGGATGAATTTTGACTTTGCAAAAGTTTTAATACCAAACATTAGCAAATCTGTCACACTGTACTCTGTTCACTCACTATATTTCATTCTTTCTTCTCAAACCCCTCTTTTTCTTCAGATTGTGGACCATGCCTACAAACATGGCATTGCTTCCTGGTACCCTGAACCCAAAGATAAAGAGGCCTTTGTTTTATCCAAAGTCTATAACTCTGACTACGACTCCTTCACCATGGATCCATACAGCTGGCCCAAGGATGCCATGAAAGTTCAGGATGTGTAGATTATTCATCCACAGCCCACTGCTGAGGATAAGATCATATCAGTCACATGTCTTATTTCTCAGTTCATAATCATCTGATAATATACACTCCAGCTCCAGGCCACCCAATCCTTAAACAGTAGCTGCTCCCACTGATTTGACACAAGATGAGCTGTATCCGCTGAGGGCTAACAGCGATAAAAGTATACAGTGTTCATTCAAGCTCAGATTGTCTTCAGAACAGTGGCTCAGTTCAAAAGGAAAAATGCAGTTATGTTTAAAGCAGTAACGAGCACTTTCCCAATTAACCAGGCTCCTGATTGGTGATCTTCTCCAGTTTATTAGTTCTAAGTTAGCTTTCTGTCAGTACTTTATTTTATATCTAACTAGTGATCCACTCCAAATATTTAGCGTTCCTAGAAGTGCAAATATCAATGTAGGGAGAAACTAGATTTGTACAGCGACTCCCCATTTGGAAATAACAGACTGCCTGGGTTGAATGTTTGTATGAAAAGGGATTTTCATTAGGTAGGTAAAGTAGTTATCCAGTTGACTGCAGTGTGAATTGACTCCTTTTGCAATTAATTAAAACATTTTTTACAAGTTGTCTATGCCAAAGTTTATCTAATTTTAAATGTATTATAGTCATGTATCAATGAATACTGGACATTGTTAGCTTGAGTATATCAGTTTATTTAAGTGTCCACCTGAAAAGCAAGATGTGTTCATTGCAGCGTGTGGAATTGTTTTGAACATTTCTCCTCATTTAGAAATGGGCTTTGTTTATTAGTAACGCACAACTATGGAATTATATTTTCAGATATTCAAGGAGATTTTAAAGGGACAGTGACTTTTAAATAAACTAAAAAAAATAAATGTTTTTTTGTTTGTTTAATGAGAGTGAGCTGCTATCTTGGCCTGTAGTTTTTTTTGATATGGAGCGTCTAAAGTGGTTTGCTCTTCAGGATTTTGTTTTTGTTTACTATTCAAAAAGCGACCACAAGTGTTCAATGAGAAAACAGATTTAGGATAAACGATATCTAGTATTCTAAAAAATAAATCTAGTAAAAACACAGAAATAGTTGTTGTTTTGCTGGATGAATATAAATGCGTAACAAAAAGCTTAACCTTTAATACTTAATCCCCCGGTTTCACAGACAAGGCTTAAACTAGTCCTAGACTAAAATGCATGTTTGAGCTGTCTCAACTGAAAATATCTTGCTCTGACATTTCTTATAATATGTCAGTGTTATTGTTCTGTGTCAAGATGCACACCTGTAATGTTTTCTTCTAAGGCATTTTTGTAAAAGTTGCTTAAATATCTTAATTTAACTAAGGCCTAGTCCTGTCTTAAAATAAGCCCCGTTTGTGAAACCGGGCCATTATATATTAGAAACTCCAGATTAATTTAGGGTATAATGCTAAATAGTAATAGTAAAAAGGCTTATTTACACAAGTGCTCAGTCTGTAGAAAGGCACAGTTCCTCCTGTAGGTGACAGTGTTTCTGAATTTTGTTCCTGTGGAATAAGAAGTTTTCTGAAAAGGAAATTATACACATTTCCTAGTTCAGGGGTCAAAATATCATTAAAATGCCATATAATATCTATAAAGTAGAAAGAAAAGGGGGGCTTTTTTGTGTTGTAGGTTTTGGGTTCCATTTACTATTGTTATCATAGTAATTATGATGTTTGATGGTCAAACTAACCCTAACTGGTTTTAATACAATTCACCAAAAATCACACTATTAACCAATGTTGCTCAGACTTCTTGCAGTGTATTTTTAAGGTTTTTGAAAGTGCATAAGGGGAAATGTCTCGCTTCTTAAATAACCAGTTTCATTTCTTCTTTCTTGCTCAAACAAACTTCCGTTATGCTCAGTTAACTTCAAACTCTAAATTATAACTCTGTTTCCTTAAACAATTTCATGACGAACAGACTATATACTATTAGCAAAAAGCACAGTGGGAAACGTGGTGTATCCAAAATGTCACTTTTCATGTATATGTATATTATCTATTACTCTAATACTCAATTAATTTGTATCTCTCAGATAATTGTCTTTTATTTTCATTATCATTATCAATAATATATATATATATATATATATATATATTTAAAAAAAAAAAAACTTTCACATTTGTATCACAATAAACTGATCTTTGATATCTTTTCTCATCTGACTGCACTACTGCATCAGTAAATACCAAGTTCCACAAAGATATTTAGAAGAATTGATTTGGTGATGTGCTGCAAGGCTTAAAATAGTGAGGTGAGTGATCACCTGTTGTTTTTTTCTCTCTCGTTGTATGATATGAGTCTTGTAACACTCTGCACCTGCAGGATGTCTTACAAGGTTCATAAAGTACATTTTGGCCTAGATTTTATACGGATTTAAAATAAAACAGTAACGTCTATATTTTTATAGACTTTTACTTTGAAACTATTCTTTAATATTACCGAACAACACTTATAGTGTCTTTGGCCTTTACAGTACAGTGAAATAAAAATAATAACAATAAAAAAATCTGGATTGGCATACAAATTATTTATTTAGATTTTTACATTGAACCTACATTCTATTAAAATTACCGAACAACACTTGCAAAACGTGGCCTTTACTGTAAAGTAAAATAAGAATAAACCCCAGCACCAACAATTCATCTGTGCATTGGTGCAGGGGCGCACCTGCACATTTGCTTAGGGGTAAGCAAGATCAGTGTCAGCGCCCCCTGTATTCTAGTAGCCCAGTGATCCTCAAATCTGGCTCACAAGATCCACTTTCCTGCAGTTTAGCTCCAACTCTGATCAAATTTGAGTTTTTGAGTATCCCTGCAGTAGCCTCTAACACCAACTCAAGTCAATGACCAAAAGCCCATTACTAGTGCATGGAAGGATTCAAACTCATAAGGAGTGTAAAAAGTGACAAAGGTTTGAACCCCCTCCCCCCTTTTTTAGTACCATAGGGGAAAAAAGTGAAAAGTTAAAACAAGAAAAGAAAGAAAAGTATGTCACATAACAGCCCCTTTAACTCCTGATGGCAAACCCCAGATAGTAGAACATTTTTTTCAAACATGTAATATTGCTCACTTTTTAGTTAGGTAATTTGAATATATAATTTGCCTCAAAACTATTAATATTTTTGCACATTTTTACATAGTAAAATTTATTTTAAAGAACATCTGCATTTTTTATTATTTTTTTTACCTAAAGAGATGATTCATGGAAAATGTGCCATGCTAAGTGGAAGATTTCTGCCAAGGTTTCACATGGTAGAAAAACAAATACTATTAAAATGAATGTCATGATTCCCACTATGGCCACTAAAAGGCAGCAGAGGATAATTTATTGTCTCCTTTACCATTTCCACTCTATACTGTATAGTTCTTTTCACATGTTTTGCTAATGGATTTATATTTAGACATTATAAAATCACTATTATAACATTTAAAAATATATTTTTTTTGTCAAAGTTCAGCATTGTTTTGTATTGAAGTATGAAGTAGCAAGAGTTTTCAACTCATTAAATCTACTTGAATTACACAGATGGCCTGTTTTGAATTTACAACGGCAATTTTCAGTGAAAAGTGGCTAGTTTGTATCCTAGTTTACAATCTTCTCGGTTTCTCTCAAATGTAAATCAAATGGCCATTCACAAACATGTTTTTTGTTTGTTTGTTTTTCAGCAATAGAGATTCTCAGAAATAAACTGATATTAATCACTTTTCTCTCTTAGGCAGTGGCGGGGCCAGGATGTTTTCATAGGGGTAGCCAGGAAGGGGGCAGCAACCAGTCTGGGGTGGCACAGAAATCTTAATTATTTCAATATTGAAATGGATTTGACTATAAAGTACTGGACTGTTTTAGTGCCTAAAACACAACTGAATACCATTAATTTGTCCTTAATTGTAATTGAGGCAGTTGTGAATTACATCAAGTAATACCGAGTGAATGACAATTTTTGTTTTATTTTTGTATTAGCTAGGCTTTTAATAAAAGGGCTCACTATAGCTTTATTGCTCAGGAAGCTTGGTTCTGGGTCTTAAAACCCCCAAAATCTTGTTCTCCAGAGTCCATCATTGCATAGGCCCACTCATGGATGAGACATGCAGATAACTATAGTCAACCTTCACTGAATTTTATATAATCACTGAACTCTGAAAAAGTTTTCAGTCAATGTTTAACATTCTATTAGTTGTCAAAATGAGTTCATTGCAGCACTTTTGTCATACCTAAATCAAGCTCTGTACAAAGGAAAATAATGTAAGAATGTAAAATGAGTTATTTCATGCATTTAAATATGGTTTCATTTTCATACTTTACAAATTAACGAAAAATTTGCGCATATTTTCTAGCATATTTGGTCTACTTGTGCATTAAATTATAAATAAAAATGTACATAGCCTATCATCTTGCGTCCTATTGTGATCTCGAATTGCAGAATATTTCAGTAGGCTGCAAGCATTTAAATCTAATGCACATACATGCATGCACAGTTTTGCAGTTTTAATTGCCATTTTGGTAATTTCGTGACTAAACTGACGATGTATGCTCGCAGTTCCTAGTGTGGTTTATTTATGAAGTGAGCGTGCGCAGGGGCGGTTCTAGACCACAGTAACTGGGGGGGCCAGGCAGGGGCCACTTGTGCATTTAGGGGGCACAATTTTAAAATTCATCTTAATTTTAAGTATTATTCATTCAGTCATTTTTCACCATGTCATGTATCAATGCGCTCTCTAAAAGTAATCTATAACAATTTCAACTAAATTAAATATTTCATCATGTTTAATTTATTTGACAAATAATTTTGTATTGTAGTGTCAGGGGCATCATGCACTCATTATTTTTGAGGGGGCACTAGTGAGGGGGGGTGGGGGATCTCGTGCTTGTCATGTGACACACAGCAGCCACAATACCACTGTAAAAAAAAAAAAAAACATCACAGAAAATTTTAATGGTTTCCACTACAAATACCATTACAAACCATCAACTTTTAACCATTAAAAAAATGGTTTTCTGTAGTGTGTTTTGGGACATATTCCATTAGAATTTATTGGTTTTAACAAGCCACCAATAGAAGGTAACCAATTACCAGTAGAGACCAACAAGGTCCATTACAGTTTCCATTAAAACCAATACAAGTCCGATCATAACCAGTAAAACCATTACTACAAAATTACATTATTGTTTTTGTTTTCAGCAGGGGTTTTATTTGTATTTATTTATTATTTTTTATTCGATATATCCCTAAAACATATCATGAAATATCTCGATTCTCAAATATATAAATATATAAAATCTCAAATAAGTAAATGCATTTTGCACCTTTATAGATTGTTATTTGGTCTATAATGGGCGACAGGCAAAGTAGCCTAATACTGTAATCTATTAACTAGCATAAAAGCCTTCTTTTTTTCTTAAGTAGCCTACCAGATATGGGTGTCATGCCATAAAATACTTTTAATATGACTGACTTTGTATTTATGTGAATTTAATAAAAACACTAAGTTAATTAGCCTATAACACTTTCACTGTAGAAAAAGAGAGCAAAGAACGTTTACATTTATCAAAGAACATTTTCACTTCAGTCCAGCTAGATCAAGCACTCTCAAAAACTGCCATAATAATCTCTAAAGCTGTTTACACTGTGAAATTAATACCTTACTTACATTCGTACATCTTCACTTTCTTGTCTCTGATGAGAGAATTAATGTTAGTCAGAGAATTCAGTCAGCCAGCACGCGCTGTGATGAAATAGCGGCGCTGACTCATCTGAACGCTTCTGATTGGTCATTGCGTTCATAAGCTCAGCAGAATCGTATGTGATTGGTTATAATGCGCATTGCTTTAAAAATGTGTTTTTGAATTTAGTAGCTTGTGATGTTTTTCTTTATATATATATATATATATAGTTTACAGGACAAACTGCGCATTTCACCCAAAATTGTTTGCTGTGATATGATTCCAAATTTAGGGGGGCCAAGCTTGTTGACAGGGGGGCACGCTGCATACCCCGTTGTTGAGCCACTGCGTGTGCATGCTTGTAAATCAAAAAAAGTCTCACATTTGGAATCTTTACTGATTGTAATGCGAGGCTAGTGTTAAAACCACGTGAGCATCCTGATGCAACGTAACCATTTTTTGTGAACGGAACAAATAAGCGATATTTCAATAAATCGTTTATTACTATTTCCTCCTGTTTTTAGAGCTGGGGCGGAAACGATGATGATGCGTGCTTGAGTGTTTGATAGTTGCAAACGCAGCTCGACGTGCAGTCAGTCACTAGTTGTCCTCTAATCTAGTCCGCTTCGATAACTCGGTTGTTTCGTTATTTTTTAGACAGACTGTTGGTTATGATGCTGGCGTCATGACGGATAATAAGAAAGCAGCAGCTCGTCGGGACTGCAGCATCAGTACAGAAGGTGAGTGAACGATGCTACATTCTTTCGAGATTATAAACACTAGTTACGTTTGCAGTCGTTGTGTACATGCATCTGAACAGCATCCGATTTGGTCTTACACCAAAATAAAGGTGACTCGACGGTTTGTGTGTCGGCCACTAAAACATAAATAGTTTGACAGAGATAAAATGGGTATGTTTTCGAAATGCGCTAGAATGTATAAAGACACATATCCTATTCCGCCTTGATATATTGCAACGCATGATGCTAGCTGCTGCACAGCGGATGAAGCAAGACAGAGACCGTCTGCTATTGTTTTTAATGCCATACCATCTGGAGTTATTAGACTCTTTCAAATGACCCCCATCCTTCTATTTTACCTTCTTTAGATCCTACTATTTCAGTGGTGGGAAAACAGTGCTTTTCGGCCTCTTCTTCTAATAAAACAATACGTTTGTTATTCCTTAATGATTTTGTATCAATTCCAGATGTTACGGTTTATTGGAATTATTTTGTCTCTGATATTGCCTGGGGGAAAGTTTGGTTGATTCCAAATAGATACTTAATTACTAATAAAATAAAATAAGTTTCCTTTCGAATTACCATCGTATATGTTAATACTTTCTTAAAGAAATATAAAAAAGATATTGATACAAACTGCTCTTTTTGCAAACAGCACCCAGAGACTATAGTGCATTTATTTTGGCACTGCTATTACCCTAAACTGTTGTGGAAAAACCTATCCTTATTTGTTATTGAGAATATTGATAAAGATTTTACTTTACTTTGGGAAAAAGTTTTGTTTTGTTAGTTTAAAAAAAAATGCATTTACAGAAAAATAAATTGTACTTACCTAATCTCCTTGTTTTGCAAAATTTAATATACATAAATGTAAATTTTCATGTCAGAAGCCATTGTTTTTTGTATTGCTTGCTGACATACTACTTTGAGACTATTTCTAATTCTTGTAATAAGAAGGCTTTAAAAACTGTTGAAATTTGTAAACTGTTTAATATTTTCCTTTGAATGCAATGTATTTTATTTTATACCCTGTCTAGTAATTTATTTTTGTTATAACTTTTTTTTTTTATTTAATTTTCTTTTTATTATTATTATTATTATTTTGTATTTTTGTACTGTAACTGCTTTTTATTGTTTGACAATGTTCATAATAAAAAAATAAATAAAAAAAATAATAAAAAAGACAGAGACCGTCTACAAAGTAGCCTTAATTGGTTATATATACAGGTATATATAAATTATGGCGTGTGTAAAGTAGGTGTGTGTGTTTGTCTCTACAATCCAGTGTTTCCCACAGATATTGTGAGACTATGGGGGGTGGAATTGTATCTGGATTTTAAAGTGTCTCAGATTACATTACTTACTAGAGTACAAATAATATATACTACTTTTAGTGTTATGTGGTGGGACACTGACTAATGTGGGCAGGGCCGGCCCAAGCCTTTATGGCCCCTCGGTGCCGCCAATATGACTAGTTATTGTCAAAGCTTGATTATTCACACACTATAAATCTAACACATCCATTTTCAGTTTTGTTTGTTGTAGCTGTGTTGCTTACATCATACTGTCTGCCTGCATGTTTTTACCCTTCTGTGATTTTTAATTGTAACAGTTGCAAACCTATTAAGTGGCATACTTAATGTGGTGTGCTGAAAAGTAGCTAGATAAACCAGCAGACAATGCATTTACAAAACAGAACGTTATTTTAACAACATAAATATTAATTGAAGTTGTACTTTTATTACAAGTCATACTTTCTTATAATAAATATTAAACACAGCAGAGAGCATCTGTACATATAAAACAACAACTCTTAATCTATATCTAGCTAATTGAGGCATAGCCTAATGATATTGGAATATAATAGCAAAGACCCAAAAGGTAGGCTAAGGTAAATAATGTTAAGCTTTTATCAGTTTATGCTTATTTTTATTACAAAAATATATACCCAGGAAAGTTATTTTTACGCAGAAGACAAAAACTTTAATCTAATACTAAGTAAAATGTTATATTATAATATATTACGATGTCAAGGCTATTTGCTGATGTTTTGATGTTCAAACATTAACTTCCCTAAAAATAAAAAAGATGATCAGGGGTGCGTTTTCCAAAAGCAACTATGGTCGCGAGTTCTATCGTTACCAATAGAGTTCAATGGAAATAACGGCCATAGTTAGCTAAGGATGGTTTTGAGAAACGCACCTCTGATTTGTGCCACAACCCCCCCCCCCCCCATGTTGAATTTGTCCCTCCTCCGTCCCCAAAACGCGATCGATTTTAACCATTTGACGTTAATAAAACACAATTTAATAGGTGTAGACGTTAATAAAACACAATTTAATAGGTAGAAAAATTATTTATTGTTGGTTTCCGGTAGCTGTGTCCCTTACACAACCGCGAATATAACACATAATTACTGTATATACACTAGGCCTACTGTAAGGGTAGGTTTAGGGTTGTGGTAGGTGTAGACATTAATAAATCATAATTTAAAAGGTAGCATTTTTCGTTGTCAAATTGTACTACCTATTGTTTTAATGGGAGGTAGGAAAATCTGACAGGGTAGCCTAGCACAAATCGACAGAACACCGGCTCTGAATGTGGGACACCTAAGCTTCAGTGCGTTTATCTCTTCTTTTACATCATTAAAGTGAATATGATTCAACATCAGAGAACCGTTAACATGCAAATGTGTTACTTCCTTAAAATCTCAGGGTGTACTTCAAGTAAATATTCAGATGACGAAAAACGTTTGTGAATTACATGAATTTGTGAATTTTAATGTGTTTGAAATACAAAAGCCTTCCAAAGACATAATACAATACTCACTGTGATAATTCAAATAAAAAGAATGTTTATCAGCAGTTGATGCAATGTTGAAATGTTGAGAAAACACTTAAAACTGAAATGATTTTTGTAAATACAGTGGGCAAATGCTGTGTGGTCCCTCAATTTTTTTTGTGGGCTCTCCACCTTACTAGTGATAAATAATATAAAATAAATAAAGGAGAATCGATAAATTATAAATAATATAGGCTATTGCTATTATGTGAATAAGTAATAAGAAAAAAGAACTGTAGGTAGCGCGGCCGCCATTTTGGGCTAAAAATTCCAACTGGATAACGTCACAGATATACAGAAATAGACAGAATAACAACGAAAGAGAAGTCAAAGTGGAATAAAAGAACACAATGTTGGGCAATCCACTGCAAAAACTATCAGTGTGACAGTAAAAATCTTGACATTCATAATTTTCCCAAAGACTCTGACAGGTAATTATTCACAAAAGTGTAAAAATATTGTGTGTTTTGAAGTGGGACGTAGCGCTGTCTTGTTATGCACCTGCTAACTATAACTGTCTTTTAGTCATAGGGAACGCAGGGTTATACTCGACGCGTCCGCAAGTTCGCTTGGGTGCGCGCGCCAAATATGACGTCATCGCGGTGTTGGCGGAAGTTCGCTTTTGGTGCGCGCGACGTTGTTTCGCGTGGCGGTGTGCACCATATGGTGTGCACGACATTTTTTGTAACTTTCCGCGCAGCGAAATAAACACAATCTTAATATTATTTTAATCAGTTTGTACATAAAGAAATTATTAATTCATCAACTCATTCATCACGCGAGAAGTCTTGTACCGGCAAATGACGACTTCTCACCGTGATTCCCGATGGTTTTAGAGGACAATTACTCCTCGTCGCCCCCTGTCGTTTCAAAGAATAGTACAACGGAGAGGGAGTAAAATCTCTGCGTGGCAGGGGCAGCTGCCACTCGACCTGCCACCGTCAAATGCGCCTGCCACCGGACCTGCCACCGCTATGTGCGCCTGCCAGTGGCAGCTGCCACTCGACCTGCCACCGTCAAGTGCGCCTGCCACCGGACCTGCCACCGCTATGTGCGCCTGCCACCGGACCTGCCACGGCCAAATGCACCTGCCACTTTACCCGTCACCGCTGAATGCTCTTGCCTCGCGACCCGTCACTGCTTTAGCGAACAGGTGGCGCAACGCTTAGGTGCTGTGCGCTCCATTATGGATTTAAAGAGAGGATTAAACATAAGATAAAGCAGCAAATAAGTGTAGAATTGCATGGTCTGTTCGCTTACATTCGGTGCTGCGTGCGCCATTATGGATTTAAAGAGAATAATAGGGTACAACGGGGCTAAAGGCGCCTTTGATATTATTTTCATGGCACAAAAACGTGGCGTAGCACTTTGCAAACATCCTCTTTTCAACATGCACGTGTTTATTTGTCTGATCTTTGACGTGATCGTGCGCAGCAGCGCAAAGTTGATTCTGTGCTTACTTGATCTAATATATATACAGTCAGGTCCATAAATATTGGGACATCGACACAATTCTAACATTTTTGGCTCTATACACCACCACAATGGATTTCAAATGAAACGAACAAGATGTGCTTTAACTGCAGACTGTCAGTTTTAATTTGAGGGTATTTACATCCAAATCAGGTGAACGGTGTAGGAATTACAACAGTTTGCATATGTGCCTCCCACTTGTTAAGGGACCAAAAGTAATGGGACAGAATAATAATCATAAATCAAACTTTCACTTTTTAATACTTGGTTGCAAATCCTTTGCAGTCAATTACAGCCTGAAGTCTGGAACGCATAGACATCACCAGACGCTGGGTTTCATCCCTGGTGATGCTCTGCCAGGCCTCTACTGCAACCGTCTTCAGTTCCTGCTTGTTCTTGGGGCATTTTCCCTTCAGTTTTGTCTTCAGCAAGTGAAATGCATGCTCAATCGGATTCAGGTCAGGTGATTGACTTGGCCATTGCATAACAGTCCACTTCTTTCCCTTCAAAAACTCTTTGGTTGCTTTTGCAGTATGCTTTGGGTCATTGTCCATCTGCACTGTGAAGCGCCGTCCAATGAGTTCTGAAGCATTTGGCTGAATATGAGCAGATAATATTGCCCGAAACACTTCAGAATTCATCCTGCTGCTTTTGTCAGTAGTCACATCATCAATAAATACAAGAGAACCAGTTCCACTGGCAGCCATACATGCCCACGCTACCACCACCATGCTTCACTGATGAGGTGGTATGCTTAGGATCATGAGCAGTTCCTTGCCTTCACAGTTCTGGAACAACATCCTATGGACAGATGAGACCAAGATCAACTTGTACCAGAGTGATGGGAAGAGAAGAGTATGGAGAAGGAAAGGAACTGCTCATGATCCTAAGCATACCACCTCATCAGTGAAGCATGGTGGTGGTAGCGTGGGCATGTATGGCTGCCAGTGGAACTGGTTCTCTTGTATTTATTGATGATGTGACTACTGACAAAAGCAGCAGGATGAATTCTGAAGTGTTTCGGGCAATATTATCTGCTCATATTCAGCCAAATGCTTCAGAACTCATTGGACGGCGCTTCACAGTGCAGATGGACAATGACCCAAAGCATACTGCAAAAGCAACCAAAGAGTTTTTGAAGGGAAAGAAGTGGACTGTTATGCAATGGCCAAGTCAATCACCTGACCTGAATCCGATTGAGCATGCATTTCACTTGCTGAAGACAAAACTGAAGGGAAAATGCCCCAAGAACAAGCAGGAACTGAAGACGGTTGCAGTAGAGGCCTGGCAGAGCATCACCAGGGATGAAACCCAGCGTCTGGTGATGTCTATGCGTTCCAGGCTTCAGGCTGTAATTGACTGCAAAGGATTTGCAACCAAATATTAAAAAGTGAAAGTTTGATTTATGATTATTATTCTGTCCCATTACTTTTGGTCCCTTAACAAGTGGGAGGCACATATGCAAACTGTTGTAATTCCTACACCGTTCACCTGATTTACATTTACATTTACATTTAGTCATTTGGCAGACGCTTTTATCCAAAGCGACTTACAATTGGGGAGTACATAAAGCGATTCATCTTGAAGAGGCAATCAGACAGAGGAAGTGCTCGTAACACCAAGTCTCAGTCATTGTTCAAATAAGTACAAGCTAACAAGGGAAGGAGAGAAAGATAAAGGGAAAGGTGTTTTTTTTTATTTATTTTTTTTTATTTTTTTTTTAAGAACAAGTTTAGAATGAAGTCAAGTAGTGCCGAAAGAGATGAGTCTTCAGTTGTTGCTTGAAGATTGACAGGGATCCAGCATTCCGTATAGGGGTGGGAAGATTATTCCACCATCCAGGAATGGTGAACGAGAATGTTCTGGAGAGTGATTTTGAGCCTCTCTGTGATGGTACCACAAGGCGTCGCTCACTAGCAGATCTCAGACTTCTGGTGGGGATGTAGATTCGTAATAGTGAGTGGAAGTAGGAGGGTGCTGAGCCTGTGGTCGTTCTGTATGCAAGCATCAGTGTCTTGAACTTGATGCGAGCTGCCACTGGTAGCCAGTGCAGTGAGATGAAGAGAGGTGTAACATGGGTTCTTTTGGGCTCATTGAAGACCAGTCGTGCCGCTGCATTCTGAATCATTTGTAGAGGTTTGATTGTGTTTGATGGAAGACCAGCCAGAAGAGCATTGCAGTAGTCCAGCCTAGAAACGACAAGGGCCTGGACAAGAAGTTGCGCAGCATGCTCTGTCAGGAAGGGCCTGATTTTTCTGATGTTGTGTAGCGCAAACCTGCAAGATCGAGCAGTCTTTGCAATGTGCTCTTTGAAGGTCAGCTGGTCATCAAAGATTACACCAAGATTTCTGACCGAAGTTGATGGGGTGATTATTGATGTGCCTAATTGAATCGAGAAGTCATGCTGTAGAGTCGGAGTGGCAGGGACGACAAGAAGCTCAGTCTTTGCCAGGTTGAGCTGTAGGTGATGTTCTTTCATCCATGCCGAGATGTCCGCCAGGCAGCCTGAGATCCGTGCAGCTACCGTTGGATCATCTGGTTGAAAAGAGAGATAGAGCTGTGTGTCATCGGCGTAGCAATGGTAGGAGAAGCCATGTGCCTGTATGATGGGTCCCAGTGATGTAGTGTATGTGGAGAAGAGGAGGGGTCCAAGAACCGATCCCTGAGGAACCCCAGTGACCAGTTGATGTGCTTTGGATACCTCCCCACCCCAGGCCACCCTGAAGGACCTACCAGTGAGATAGGATTCAAACCAGCGAAGTGGAATCCCAGTGATGCCCAGCGATGAGAGGGTGGACAGGAGGATCTGATGATTGACAGTGTCAAAAGCAGCAGAAAGATCGAGCAGAATGAGGACTGATGATTTGGAATCGGCCTTTGCGACTCGCAGGGCTTCAGTGACTGAGAGTAGCGCAGTCTCTGTTGAATGGCCACTCCTGAAACCTGACTGTTTAGCATCCAGTTTGTTGTACTGTGAAAGAAACAGTGAGAGCTGGTTGAAGACAACTCGTTCGAGCGTTTTCGCTACGAATGGAAGGAGAGAGACAGGTCTGTAGTTTTCTAAAAGAGAAGTGTTTAATGTAGGTTTTTTGAGCAGTGGGGTTACCCGGGCCTGCTTGAACGCTGTGGGGAAGATGCCAGTGTGGAGAGATGTGTTGATAATGTGTGTGAGTGCCGGTAAGAGTGTGGGAGAGATTGCTTGGAGAAGGTGAGAGGGGATTGGGTCAAGAGGACATGTTGTAGGATGGCTGGAGAGGAGAAGTTTGGATACTTCCGCCTCGGTGAGGGGACAGAAGGAGAAGATGGGAGTTTGAGCAGTGGATGTGGTTGGTTGGAGGTCCTGTGTGTGTGGAGGTGAGAACTTGTTACCGATTGTTCTAGTTTTGTCGCGAGTGTCCGAACACTCGAAGCCGCGCGCTCTCTCGTCTGCGTGCCTTGTTTTGTGTTGGAGCGTGGTGTTCGGATCCCGGCACTCATGTCTTGAGTTTCGGTTTCGTGTCGGGGTTCGGACACTCGCGATCCATGTTCTGTCTCATTGTGTGAGCGTGCGGCTCGAGTTCGCTCGGCCGTGCGCTCTCTTGTCCACGTGTGTTGTGTGTGTGTGGTGTTGCACGCAGTTCGTGTTTTTATCGGCTGCGTGCATTCATGTTATGTCTTGTGCTGTGTGGCACGCAGCTCATGTATTTCATTGGCTGCGTGCTTTCATGTTGTCATGTCTTGTGTGAACACGCGGCTTATGAGTGTTCTCATTAGCTGCGTGTTCGTGTCCTGTTTTGCACATGGCTGGTGATTTGTTTTGCTGGCCATGTGCTTGTGTTTTAGTTTTGTGTGTGCACATGGCTTTTGTCTTTGTTCTCTGTGTGCCATGTGCTCTCATGTCAATTGTCTTGACCCTACCCATCTTGTTACCTGATTATTGGTTAATTTGCCCCACCTGTGTTTATCTCGTTACCCTCCTCATTTGCTCCCTTTATAATCTCCTTGTGTTTGCAGTCCCGTGCCAGTTCGTCATCGATGTACCGTCGAATGTTGTCTGTTCCTGCCCTGCCTAGTCTTGCCCTGCCCTGCCCTGCCAAGCCTGCCGGCTGTCCTGTTTTTCCCCTACGGGGTAGTTTTTGTTGCTTGTTTTGTTTTATTTTTGATTAATAAAGCCCATTCTCCTGCACTACTGAGTCCTCGCCTCATCCCTTCACCCCAAACCCTGACAGAATGTCTCACGAAGTCGATCAATTAGAGTTTCAAAAATATCTATAAGCCTACTTGTTATTGCTGTTTTTCGTGTTAAGAACAATGGATGCAACACACATGCAAACACAATCTTGGCAGCGGCCCAGAAAACAAAACAAAACAAAACAAAAAAATAAATAAATAAAAATAAAATAGTATTAAGTTAGACGATCCTGACTCCCCATATATCCTCATTGGACGTGCCTTTAGAGAGAAATGCATCTTTATGGATTACATAGGCTAATTAAAGACTTTTTAATTTTTTATTTGAATTATTTCGTTGTAAAGTAGTATTTTATAGCATTCTATAGATATATTTATCATGTCAGTGAGGCAAGTATTTGATGAGTTTCGGTTCAGTTTTTGTGAAGTGTTCCTGCTCAAGATCAAGACCCTGTTTGTTTTCTTTATTTTAAAATGCAAAACATTTTGTTGATATTGTGAGTGCACACAAATAAAACTGTTTGCAGCTTTGAATGATGTATACTCTTACCTTTATGAGGAAAAATTATGGCGTATTTTAATTTTCCACTCTTATTAAGAAAAAAAAATGCAAGTGATCTGGCTAGCGCCTCCATGTCCTTCAAAGAGGCTTCAGCTTCCACTTTTAGCACAAAGGATCTTATATTTATCACACATTTATCTTACATTTTTAAATGTATATTGTGACGTAATGACGTTTTTTTGTCTAAAATCGTGTTTATTTGAGAAGGCTAAACTGATCAAACATATGCTTAACTCACTGTCTGGCGCTGGCCACTTGGTATTTAAAAAAAATAAATACAAACATAAAATGCTCCAATCATGTTTCTAAATTAACTTAATAAAGAAACGAAACGAAATATAACCACTTTGCCATTAAGAACCAAAACTGAACTTTTTTTAATGGCTGCAACAGCAGCTGTGTAAAGGGGAAGAGAGAGAGAGAGAGAGAGAGAGAGAGAAAGACACGGGCTCGGGTCGGACTCGGGCAGAGAATTCTGATAAGCTGTCAGACAAGGGCCTGGCCCGTGCAAGGCTCTATATTCGTTCCCTTGTTTCAATTAAAAGTTCCCCCTCGGCTCGGCTCGGCGGGCAACCAATCTGCCCGGACCCATAGGCACATGCATACCCTGCATGCCCAGACGCTATGCCACTGACTCCAATTGATGCATATAAACAAACAAACAGTGCATTTCTACAATTATTAACCTATTTGCCACAATAGTTAATAGGTTCGCAGCACCGAAGCGTCGTGCCAGCCACAACTTAGCGTCGCGCCTGCCACAACATCGCTCTCTGTTTACACTGTGATTGAAGCATATAAACAAACAGACAGCACAATTCTACATTTATTTACCTATTTGCCACATAACTTATGTTTTATTCTCCCTTTAAATCCATAATGGGCGCGCGCAGCACCGAAGCATCGCGCCAGCCACAACTTAGCATCGCGCCTGCCACAACATCGCTCTCTGTTTACACTGTGATTGAAGCATATAAACAAACAGACAGCACAATTCTACATTTATTTACTTATTTGCCACATAACTTATGTTTTATTTCTCCCTTTAAATCCATAATGGCGCGCGCAGCACCGAAGCATCGCGCCAGCTACAACTTAGCATCGCGCCTGCCACAACATCGCTCTCTGTTCAGTGGTTCTCAACCTTTTTTTTCCACCGGGCCGCACTATGGTCCAAGTGCAAGTCTCACGGGCCGCACGCATCTCATTTACATATTACGTCATCACAACAAACCAACCAGATTTATAATATTATTTATAGCCTAAATATTATGATATCTAAACGATTACATTTATTGAAATAAATAAATTTACGGGGCAGTCGTGGCCTAATGGATAGAGAGTTGGACTTGTTACCCGAAGGTCGTGGGTTCGAGTCTCAGGTCCGGCAGGGATTGTAGGTGGGTGGAGTGAATAACCAACACTCTCAATACCATGACTGAGGTGAGACCCTTGAGCAAGGCACCAAACACCTAACTGCTCCCCGGGTGCCGCAGCATTGGCTGCCCACTGCTCCGGGTGAATGTCGACTACTGTGTGTACAAAGAGAGCACAAATTCCGAGTATGGGTCACCATACTTGGCCACACACCACTTCCCTTTTTTTTTTTTTTTTTTTTTTTTTTTTTTTTTTAATAAAATAATTCTACTCCCCTTATAAAACACCTGATGCTGTCGGGAGCTGACCAATTTTGTGAAATTCTGCTCGAAAGGAGTAACAGCACAATGAAGTTGCGATTGTAAGTTGCAGTCTGTAAGACGCGCACGGAAGCGTGAATTGACGCGCGACACTGCAGAAAGTGTGCGTTCACCAAATGTAGCCTATGCTGATCCAAATATGGAAAGCATTTTCAAATTTAATAATCTGAGGTTCTCTCCAGAGATGTTTTGCCACATTTCTGTAATTAAGGATGATTGCTGCATAGTAGCCTATGGGTGTTTCTTTTTACCTGAACATCTTCAAGTGAGTGGCGGGGCAAACTGAAAGTTGATGCCGAAAGTCCAGCACTCTCTTCATTGCGCCTATTCTTGTTTGAATGCGTTCCTTCACTGGCATTTTCCACATTTCGTTTTCTCTCTTAACAAATTTGTCCATTCTGATGCTCAGTTTTACAGAACTAATGGCTGCTGATGACTATTTGAGTTGAATTCTGCCAAAGTGCGCGCTTGTAAGTGTTCGTTAAATGCGTAACATTAATTACATGAGTACATAGATCTGCTCATGTCTGAAAATAATATATGAAAAACTAAATTATTTTACATAACATAAACATCATA
This sequence comes from Schizothorax lantsangensis, assembly GCA_027422415.1. NCBI lineage: Eukaryota > Metazoa > Chordata > Actinopteri > Cypriniformes > Cyprinidae > Schizothorax > Schizothorax lantsangensis. Next base: position 25,805,706 of record CM049848.1, on the reverse strand, counting down.
GCTTATATTTGTTTAGTACATTTTTAAAGTAATGTAAAAACTAAAATGAATTGTAAAACTGAAAGTTATTTTTTAATTGTGTTCAGCACAGCATGGTGAGCCGCATGGATTCGTGACGGGCCGGCGGGTTGAGAACCACTGGTTTACACTGTGATTGAAGCATATAAACAAACAGACAGCACAATTCTACATTTATTTACCTATTTGCCACATAACTTGTTTTATTTCTCCCTTTAAATCCATAATGGCGCGCGCAGCACCGAAGCGTCGCGCCAGCCACAACTTAGCTTCGTGCCTGCTGTCGAGTGGCAGGCGCACATAGCTGTGGCAGGTACGGTGGCAGGCGCATTTGGCGGTGGCAGGTCGAGTGGCAGGCGCACATAGCCGTGGCAGGTAGAGTGGCAGGCGCATTTGGCGGTGGCAGGTCGAGTGGCAGGCGCACACAGCTGTGGCAGGTCCGGTGGCAGGCGCATTTGGCGGTGGCAGGTCGAGTGGCAGCTGCCACTGGCAGGCGCACATAGCGGTGGCAGGTCGAGTGGCAGCTGCCCCTGCCACGCAAATGTGTCAAGTATAAAAGCCTCGTCCGTTTGGGAAGGTGCACGCGCAGTCAGCGGAGGCTCGCGAAGCAGAGCCAGGCGAAAGTATAAATCGCCCTGAAATACAACTGGAACCGTTCCTGACAGTTCTTAGAACCGTTCGGCCCGATAGTGGAAAAGCGGCTTTTGGCGCAATAAAATGATATGCATTATAAAAATGTAGTAGGATAATGCAGCTGCGCAAAGACTTTCGTGATTGGCCGTTGACGTTGTAGCCAATGAGCATGCTTCTCTATTATGCTTCTCGAGGCCTCGCAGACACAGTTGCCAAGTCCACGTATTATATGCGACTCTGGGCTTCTTTTTTTGTAAAGTTGCGTGAAAAAATCCCTGGTCGCGGGTTGCGGTTTTTTGGGCTTATTTAAAAAAAATATGGTTGCTTGTTAGGGAAATCTGACAAGCGACTTCGTTTGTTTATTTATGTTCGCCATATTCTCCAATGCATTGATTGACACTCTGTCTCGCAGTTAATAGCAACCAGTGCAATAATATAAGAGCCGTAGTAATTTGCCATATGTTCCGCCCCCTCATTGGAGAAAAATCACATTCAAAAAGAAGGCGCGTGACACTGTAATCCAAGCGATGATAGAAGAAGACGTAGAGGAGTGGGAGGACTTTCTTTTAGCCTAATTTTTTACAATGTTTTTGTAATGTATTAATTATCACGGGCTGTAATAAAAAACAAGTAGCCATGTCCTAATACTAAGAGTAAATGCATTTGGTTCGAATAGCCTGGTTGTCACGGGTTGTCGAGGAATAAGAACAGCAAACGAAGATGCATACTTCCAAACAGACTTTACTGAGAATACTGCTTTGGTACAACACATAACATAAGATAATCACCGACAATGGAGAGACTTGAATAAGGAGAATAAATACACATGGTAAATGAGGGAACTAAACAGGAACAGCTGGACAAGGATTAACTAATCAGAAACCATGGTAACTAATGAGAGCTAATAACTGACATGACAGAAACTGAACATAATCGTGACACTTGCTCCCCCTCTCGGAAGGCGTGACCTCACGCCACAATAGTAGATCACAAAAGAGGAAAGATGGCGGAGGCCAAGGTGGAGGGCGTGGTGCTGGTGACGGACAGGAACCTGGAGAAGTCGGAGACCAACACCATGGTGGAGCCGTCGGTAGGAGGTACCAGGGAGTAGCTTTGGCCAAAGGCCTGGGCGACACCCAGAAGCCGATCCACGGAGGCGGAACCAGGGTGAGTGGAGGAACTGGTGGAGCAGAGAGGCCGACGGACCCGGGCGACATCGAAGGCCTGGAAGCCCAAGGTGGAGCTGTTGGCTCGCGTGACTGAGGTGGAGCCGGGGATTTGGCTGACCGGGGCGACAATGGAGCGAGAGAGGACGATGGGGAAACCAGAGGGAGCTGAAGGGGTGGAGGGTCGAGACACAGCTGGAGACCCGGAAGTCCATGGCGGATGCTGAGCGACGACTGACCAAGGTTTGTCCGGAGGTACGAGGGAGCCCAGTGGAGTCCTAGGGCAGACGGGTCTCGGTGGAGACGAGGGAATGCAGAGGCAGAGCGGAGTCAGCGGGCTAACAGGCCGAGGTGGAGACATGGGCCTGGAGGGCCGAAGTGCAGCCGGGGACTCGGCGCAATACCGAGCTGGTGGAGGGGAGGCCTGAGGCGAGGCTGATGAGCCGCACGGAGCTAGCGGCGGGGGCAGAGCCGAGGAGCTGGACGACACCAGTGGAGCCGATGAATCCAGGGAACTGGCTGAAACCAGCGGAGGAGATGGGACCAGGAAATCTGACAGGGACATCGGAGGAGGAAGATCTATGGACGGGACCGGAGCCTCTAACAATCCGGATGGGACCGGCGAAGTTTTGAGGGTGGGTAATTGGGTAGGAACTGGATCTGCGGACCACAGATCTATGAGGTTCATGTCCGCTCCTGGCTTCACGGTGGACTTATCAGCGTGCTTAGTCTCCGGGGCTTTGGTGGTATCCGGCTCTGGTTCCTGGACGAGCTCTGTTGGTGTCTCAAGCTCGCTGACTGTGAGGGAGAGGCCTCCGTTCTGGAGCATCTAGCCCAAATACTCAAGCCACCTTCGGCTTTCTGGTCTGAGGAGGAGACGTAACGCTGGTGAGTCCATCTCTTCTGTTTTTTTTTTTTTTGCGGCCTGTGTTTCTGTCACGGGTTGTCAAGGAATAAGAACAGTAAACAAAGATGCATACTTCCAAACAGACTTTACTGAGAATACTGCTTTGGTACAACACATAACATAAGATAATCACTGACAATGGAGAGACTCGAATAAGGAGAATAAATACACATGGTAAATGAGGGAACTAAACAGGAACAGCTGGACAAGGATTAACTAATCAGAAACCATGGTAACTAATGAGAGCTAATAACTGACATGACAGAAACTGAACTAAACTGAACATAATCGTGACACTGGAATGGCAAGATGTCTTAAAATGTATTTCTTTTTTTAACATTTAAACTTAGACCACATTATTAGATTACCTTTTGACTTCATGAATACACATAAATGACAGCTTAATGGTTTTTTATATTGTTTTTAAATAATTATAATATATTTTATTTTTTTAATATAATATATATTATAATTTAATATAATATTTTTTATATATTTGTCTATAATATTTATTTGGCATTTTGTTTTTTTATGTCATTTATTTGATAGTTATGTATACATTATTTTATTTTAAATGGAAGAAAAAGCTGTTTTTGACCTCAAAATAAAGCACGTTCCCTCTGTACATGGCTGTAACGAGCAGTTTTGTGTTGCTTGGAATTCTTTATAATTAATTAAAAACAAATATTGCCACATTGATGGCTCAAGAAGGTGTAATTGTTCAAATAACACATTGTTTCATTTTAAAATATAAAAAATTGTAACCTAAGTGTTTTTCAAGTGTAAAATTTTTGTAAAGGCTAGGGACAGAAACATTGACATTTCCATAGAATGGCCCCTATATATTTTAGGCTATAAATATGTGGCTATGTTACAGCTCCCCTTTGAAGCTCTTGTGATTTTCTCCTTTTCCATCTCTCCAATCCTATTCTGCTCACAGATGATTGGAGATGAGTTTTGTTTCCACTTTTGTTGCAGTTTGCTGATTTTTGTAAAATATCTTCTGTTTTTGCTTTTCAGATAAAAGAGTGGTTTCAGTTTAATATGTTGCAGGCTCATTTATTAGTTATAAATAATTGTTAATAAATAATATTGATGATAATAAATCATCAAAAAAAAATGGGCTTGTTTTTGAAGCTGCGGTTGCTTATTTGTCTCGCGAGAGTTGGCAACTGCTCGCAGAACCGCTCATCAGAGCCAACCGCTTCAGGTAAAAATAAATAAACTAGGATGAACTGAGATTTTGGATACAAACCTGAACAGATGTAATAACAGAAAATTACATATAGATAATGCTGTGTTTATGTATCTGAAATGATCCAGCTTCTCGGATTTAATGTAAACTCTCGCTGCGGTTAATTTAAGCGGATAAATCCGTCACCGTAGAAACCTGCGCCGGACGGATTTTTCTTCATATCTGCAGAAACATATCTTTATCTGGTCCCGCTCCTGCCCGCAACATTCATTCAAGTAATCTTTATAGATTTTTTTCAGTAACGTTACATCGAAGAAATTTACATGAAATGGTTCTGAAACATCTCCTAAGCTCCACAACATCCCAACATAAACGCTCCCGATAAAATATTTGTTATTTATTCACAAACCACTGTTATTTTGAACAGAAAAGCAAGCATGGGCTGCTGCGTGCATGGTTTGGCATGGAAAAATGCCAGCAGCGCTTCCTTTATTATCTAAAAGCTGACTCATTTATCTCATAAAGCTCTGAATGTATGTTTATTAAAAATAAGTTTTGTAATAACCAATTGTTCCGGTCTGGACCTTTGACACTAATGAAGATTCAGATTTGGACCTTTGAATGTAGACTTTGAGAACCCTACACCCTTCGTCCCTTTGAAGCTCTCATTTTGTATAGTAACCTCTTCGAAGGGAATAGGGATGGAGCAGGGTCTGTCTGATAATGATGTCTTCTTGGATAATAACGTTACCTTATTATCCGAATGATTTAGATTTTTAGAATGCCCATTATCTTCATTTCAATCCACCGGTTAACATTTACAACACTGTGTTTAATACATAAAATATGGGACTATTTTAAGAATAGTTGTCTGCAACAAAGGGCTGAATGAAAATGTAAATCTACTCTCTGACAGATGAACAGAAATAGAACAGGGTCATTCTGTGTCAAATCAACCAAATTTCAGAAACTTCCCCAGCTCAAATTTTTGATTTTGTCAAAAAAAAAATTATAAAGAAAGATTAACTTATATAGTGCTGAAAGCCAAAATATTAAATGGTATCGATGTATATTTACTGAGTAATCCACTGGTTTGTAGAAGGGGGTCAAAATTACAGTTTTCACCTGTGATTCGGAGCCAGACTACAGGGGGTAAAAATGATTTTAATTTAATTTGTAATAATCTTTAAATGGGAGCCTGATTTGACATAAAGCCATCATAAATGAATTTGGATACTGATGTTTACATGCTATTGTGGTCTGATCTATTTGATTAGCGTGCAATAATGGCCAGCCATGATCCGCTGTAGTGCAGGAGAGGAGGATGACAGAGAGAGGAAACCATGGAGAAATACCTTCCCAAATATGTCCCATTCTTCACTCTGCTGGGTCTTTCAGGACTCTTATTCCTGCTCTGGAATATCGCCTCATTGGAAGTGAGTAAAAGTCAAGTCAAGTCACCTTTATTTTTATAGTGCTTTATACAATATAGATGGTGTTACAGCAGCTTTACAGTGATAAACAGGAAAATGACAGAATGAGTTACGGAAACTCATAGGGCTGCATGATAAATCATATTTTAATTGTAATCACGATTTCTGCTTCTCTCGATTTATTAAGCAAAATCATCTTCAGTATTTGCCCGCTGGTTATTTGTACTGAAAAAAAATATTTCATTTTCATTTTGCATTTGCGTCATCTTGCAGTGGTAGCAAGCATCCACAAGCTTTCATGGTTGCGGTTGCCAGATGTCAAGTGCTTAAATCCCCCAATCAGAGTTTTTCTCTTAAATGGAGACATTTTCTAATAAAAAAGTCCTATCTTGTGTTTTGGATTGTTTTGTGGACACACTATACAGTGCAGCCATGGCCAGTCATGATCCACTAAAGTATTGTTCTAGTTTGTGAACAATAAATCAGTAATCCATCTTATTTGCTATGTGGAAGTAGTTCATATTTTTATTATTTGTGCAAGACTTAAGCCCGGCTCACACTGCGATTTTGACCATGATTTGGCCATCTGAGACTAATTTTGAAAACCCTAAAAGATTCATATAATCCTAGGCTAAAATCTGTAGTCTTTGATCGTTAGTTTGACATGTTCACCGACAGCCGATTAATGGCCGTTGCGATCAAATTTTACTTTCGATGAAATTCTGGCTGTGTCAGAAGATTTGGCACACAGTCCTGCAGTGTGACTTTGTGACTTCTCCTACAACCAGCGGTGGACTGGCCATCTGGAGCACCGGGAGTCTTCCCGGTGGGCCGCTGTACAATGTGGGCAGGCCCATTGCGTAAATATATATAAATAATGAATTATAGTAAGTGTACGTAGACTATATTCCTCCATCAGCCCAGACGAATGGCCCGCGCGGCCCATTTGAGTCAAAAATTCGAATTAATTTAGCGTGCTCAGGGCTCAGTGCAGCGGCTCAAAAGCGCTCCTCAATGTCAAAATGTTTGAAATAGCCAATCAAAGTGTAGAAGGCGGGATTTACTGTTCACGGAGCTGAGCTGTGCACCACTTGAATGCGAGCTGACTCTGAGGTAAGATGTAAGCAGCTAAACATGACGAAACAATTCAGCAATATTTGCCAACTGTTTACGATAAAAACTCCTAAACGACAGACATTAATTTTCAGGGGTGCAAAAACTTCTACTGGCCTTTTCGAATTTTTTAATGCCATTTAGGCTACGTTATTCTTCACAATATAAGATAAGAGTGAATGTTTGTAAATCTCTATCGAGGCTTTCTTCTGTAATTTCACGTGTCTAAGAATAATAAACCCCCCGTAAAATACCATTCTCAAACTTACTCTAGAACATTGTAAATCTGAAGAATTTCGCTTTCAAGTGCCACGATTAGTGATATATATTAATAAAAATAAATTTGCTAGTTCACATGCATTATTTTATATACACACTGGCGATCAAATGTTTGAAATAATTAAGACTTTTTATTTATTTAGTTTTTGAAAGAAGGATGAATTTTATTTGATCAAATATATATAATAATATGAAATATTACACTTAAAATATTGGTTTTCTATTAAATATATTTTAAAATGTAATTTATTTCTGTGATCAAAGCTGAATTTTCAGCATCATTGCTACAGTCTTCAGTGTCGCATGTTCCTTCAGAAATCATTCTAATATGCAGTTTTGCTGCCTAATTATTATCAGTAATTATTTGTGATCAAGTAACCTATTACTAATGGTTTTCATTATTATCAATACTGAAAACAGTTTTCACTTAATATTTTTGTGGAAACTGTGATACTTCAACTTTTTCATGATTATTTGATGAATACAAAGTTAAAGAACATCATTTATTTGAAATATAATCAATTTGTAAGAAGTATAAATAACTTTTCTGTCACTTAAATCAATTTAATGCAACCTTGTTGAATAAAAGCATTAATTTATAAAAAAATGTTTTACATTACCCTGACTAAATAGTAATGTATCACATTTTCCATAAAAATATGAAGCAGCACAACTGTTTTCAACATTGATAATAATCAGAAATGTTTCTTGAGCAGAAAATCAGCATATTAGAATGATTTCTAAAGGACCAATAGAAAGGCACCATAAAAATTGTCCACATTCTGCACCACATTCCAAGTCTTTTAAGCAGAGCATTGTCATATGGACTGATATTATATTTAACGTTAATGATATTAAACTGTCCCTCTAAAAGAAATGTGTAAAAATTATTCTAAATTAGTTACTATTTGTCATATAAACCAGAAAAGACTAATTATAATGTAAACAATTATAATGTAAAAAAACATGCATTAATGTTAATGATAATAATTTCAATAATAAAAAATAGATAGCATTTTTATTTCTGAATTGTGTTATGTGTTAGCTGGTGGGTTTATGGTGTGGTGTGTTGTGGACCGGGTGTGGTGGGCTGCTCTGTGCCAGATAGTCCAGGGCCACTTTTTAGCTCCAGTCTGCCCCTGCCTACAACTAACATCAAACTGTCTTCGTTTTTCAAGACAAGCCATGATCAGAATTAAGGCTAGAGATTTCTTCTATCCGCATAATCTCCGGCGCTCCCGTCCTCCGCTCACGGAATTACTATACGTTGCCTTTACTATGTAAACACCGGTTGCGCCACTGTTTTCATGTGGTGTGTACTGTGTAGTGCTGCTTACACTATTCTTCTTAAAAATGCCTGTATTGCCGCCACTCATATACTTTTCATGATAGCCAACATTTCAGCCCCGCGTGCAATGCAGCTCGCAGTCACTGAACGTTTAAAGGTTGATAATGTAAAACTACGGACAAGTTTTCTTGCACACACCCGTTTTTAACACGTCTTCTTGACTGTCGTACAGTCTGACATTTATAACAACTGAGATCCCACAGTGTGACATGATCATCATGATCGTACAGTCTGACAAGTACAATCCTAAAGGACTTTTAAAAAATACCACAGTGTGCGCAGTCTGTTACTTTTCATTTTTATGATAGCTAACTACCTTGAAGAAGATAATACTACAGTGAAGTGGTTTGTGGTCACAAAACAACAGGTTGTAGGCAACATAATTTGTGCGTTTGTGGATGTAAATATAGAATGATTTTCTAATTATTAGATTTAGCACACAGCAGATCATTCACCTATTGCCATTTTGCTAGTGAAAAAACATATGAGGTTCTTACTGTAAGAATAAGGTTACTTTTAAAGTCAGGGTACAAAGCATGTTTTGTAATATTTCATGAACATGCACTTGTTTTCGAAGGTTATTGTAATAAGCCAACACAGATTAATCTTGCCCTCTGAACTCTGGAAACCTTGTCATGCTTCTCTGTAATGAAATTTCACATTAAAGCTTCTGTGTTTTGTCTTCTGCAGAGCTGGAACTGTCAGACAGTATCTACCTTCTATCAGCTTCAGAACAGCATCCAGTCAGTCTTAAAGACCTCTGAATTTTTTCTACCGGTGGAGTTTAACTACTCCTTCTGTGCCCATCTTGGCCAGGAGCCCACTGCAGAGGAAGCCAGGGAGGAGAGCTATCTTCTCAAATCCATCGCCTGGCCAGAGCCGTTGGTCCTGGGACTGCCGTTACGTCAAAGTAGCGATCCTGCACAGAGCTATTATACGATCCAAGACCCTGGAGATCTGCAGGTGGGTGGGCAACTGGTAGTGAAGGTGCAGATGCACAACTTTTTGGGTCAGCCCAAAAAACAAGGAGGAGACTTTCTAGTTGCGCGACTTCACACGCCAGAACTGGCGGCAGGTGTGGCTGGCCAGGTACATGACCACAACAATGGAAACTACGCAGTATATTTCCCGCTGCTTTGGGCAGGTGTTGCCCGGGTGGAACTGACAATGATTCACCCCAGTGAAGCTGTGATGGTCCTCAGGCGATTGAGAGAGGAACAATCAGACCGAGTGTTCTTCAAGAGCCTCTTCCGTTCAGGGTACCTCTCTGAGACCACTCTGTGTAATTTGTGTTTGCCGAACAAACAGCAGCCGCTTTGCAACTACACAGACCCCCATACCGGAGAACCCTGGTTCTGTTATAAGCCCAAGATGTTGGACTGTGATACACGGATTAACCACTCAAAAGGGGGGTATAAGAAACACCTTCTCACTGTTTATGAGTCACAGTTCTTCCAAAGGTGAGTGAGAAGTTAAACCTATTTCTACATTTAGAGTAGTGGTTGAGCGATACTGTTTATTTCTGTTGGCCGATGCCAACATCTACTGTGCATAGAATGCAGATTATATATATTATAAATATTTCAGTTTAATGATGAACATACACTTTTTTTCTACTTTCTTCATGAATGACACTTTAATTTTGTTTTGTTCTAGTGGAGTAAATATCAAAATTCCAATACACTCTGCAGGGGTGGACAATGTGACTGTTCAACCTGCTAAAGGTATTGTGGCACATGTAATATTATATTTACACTGCCGTTCAAATGTTTGGGGTTGGTAAGATTTTTTGTTTTTTTTGTTTTTTTTGTTTTTGAAGGAAATCTCTCACCAAAGCTGCATTCTTTTGATCAAAAACACAGTTCAGTTAAGAACACTCTGGCAATAAAACATAAAGATTGATTTATGTTTAACAATTGTCTTTGGCTGTATATGGGGTTTCGGCTTTGCAATAAATAATAACTGAGTCTGCGGTTAACCTCCCAAGGTACCATCAGCATGACATTAATACAATAACTGTGGCTGTCCACATTACACAATAAGTCAGCTATTAATTGAAAATTATTTATGAGGATGATGCAGTTAATAGAGACAATGACTATTATGTTTGAGGACTGCTTGCATGGCTTGTCACGATACAGTGATCTGAAATGGAGAGAGAGAAACATTGTACAGCAAATGCACAGAATATACAATATGTGGAAGAAATAATACTGATGTCAAAAGAAGGGGGGTTGAAGGTTTGTTTGTGAGCTTGGCTAAACTGAAGAGGTATTAATAGTGCTACGTATACTGCATATATCTGGCTCAGTTGGGAATCACAGTGTTTGGAAAAGGTGGAACAGCTGATAAAGAACTGATAGCAGAGATATGCCTGAACTAACACTTGCAATTGATTGAAAGTGCTTTATTTTGCGATAACAACCAGCTGGCTGTACGTTACCCTACTTATTACATGGCGCTTGCCACAAAAGTAGCCTAAATAATTAGACACGAAACACTGATCAGCGACAGCGGAGTGATACATGGTCAAGATGACTTCTAGTACCTGGATGAGCCTGTGTTATTAGTTTTACTGAAACTGAAAATACTGTCATTAATTACTCACCCTCATGTCGTTCCAAAACTGTAAGACCTTTGTTTATCTTCGATACACAAATTAAGGTATTTATGAAATCCAAGAGCTTTCTGACCTTGTATAGACAGCAACTATAAAATTAAAAAACAACAAAAATAAAGTTGTTATTTTTGTTTTCTTTGCACACAAAAAGTATTCTTATAGCTTCAAAAAATTGCAGTTGAACCACTGATGTCACATGGACTATTTTAATGATGTCCTTACTACCTATCTGGACCTTGAACGTGGTAGTTGTGTGTTGCTGTCTATGTAAGGTCAGGAAGCTCTCGGATCTCATCAAAAATATCATAATTTGTGTTCCGAAGATGAATGAAGGTCTTACGGGTTTGGAAAGATATGAGGGTGACTGACAGAATTTTAATTTTTGGGTTAAAAAAAAAAATCTTACTGACCCCAAACTTTTAAAGGTGTATCATTTTAAATATACAAGAACAGTATTAACAGGTTTAAATTCTAAGTTCTTATCAGCATTTTTTCTTTCTTTCTCTCATCATTTTCATTTTTCCTCTTTCCTTCCAGTACAAACTAAAGGATTGCACCTTGAATTCACTCCTTCCGGGTACTACTACCAGGGATCATGGAGGCCTTTGAGTGGTGTCGTCATGCGTCAGTTTAATGGCTCTTCAGTCATAACACAGTGTCTTCGAGGGAAAATGGTGTACATGTATGGAGACTCCACTGTGCGACAGTGGTACGAGTATCTCATTGCCCATGTTCCAGGTAAGTAATATTTTTGAAACTCTTTTTAAAGGTGCTGTGTTTATTTGTAGTCTTTATTGATTTGTGGCTTTGACCACATCTCCAAAAACAAATTCAGCCAACCCAAAAAACGCAAAGCATGAACAAAATAAGAAAATATAGTGTATAGTATAGTCATATTGAATAGATTCCATAAAAAGTACAATGTAAATGTGGCCTGAGACAACTGAAGTACAGATATTTGTTTGTAGTCTAGGGTGAGTTTTTCATATATCTTCATGCCAAATAAGTATTTTACACATTTTATTCCTGAGTGGGCATCTCACCGTCTGTTTTATCTCACAATACAGAGTTTAAGGAATTCAACTTTCATAGCCCGAAGAATGTTGGCCCGTACATGGCAGTGGACAGCAATCACAACATATTATTGAGATACCGCTGCCATGGGCCACCAATCCGCTTCACGTCCGTGTCCTCAGCTGAGATGCACTACATCTCAAATGAGCTGGATGGCTTACGAGGGGGCTCGGACACGGTGGTCGTGATTAGCATCTGGTCGCATTTCAGCACTTTCCCAGTGCAAGTGTTCATACGGCGCCTGCGCCACATCCGCAGGGCGGTGATCCGACTTCTGAACCGAGAACCGGCGACTTTAGTGCTGATCCGCACAGCCAACCTCCAGAAACTGGACCCCGAGTCCAGCTTGTTCAACAGCGACTGGTTCTCCCAACAGCTTGACGCAGTGCTCCGAGCCATGTTTAAAGGTCTGAACGTCCAGCTGGTGGACGCCTGGGAGATGACACTCGCCCACCATCACCCTCATCAGCTACACCCTCCACCTGACATTATATCAAACATGGTTAACTTCATCCTATCACTCATCTGTCCAGTGAGGAGAAAGAGAAGGCGGGGCTAAACTTCTCAAGCAGTATCTTGAGGAACTGGTGAGACCTAGCGCTAATCTTCCATACCTCTGTCTTTGGGACCAGCTCTTTTGCTATCTATTCAGCTATTATTTGCTATCTGTTTGGCTTGCAAAAGTTTAAAATGATTTTGATGGCAATATTAAAATGCAAAAGCACCATAACAGTTAATGTAGCTCTTTATACTTTAATGGCAATATCCTGAGGTATGCGGAATCTTTTTTTTTTTCTTTTTTTTCCTAGAACAAGTTTAAAATTTTCCTAAAGAGAATAGATAATTCCCCATAAGACATTTATAATATTGGAGCACTTATCAAGTCCAGTGGCAACAAATGCCATCAACCTCAAGGCTGCAACTGTATAAAAAAAGAAAGATTAAATTATTTAAGTATAAAACAGTTTATAAAATAAAAATACAGAGAATTACAAAAGAATAATTACTATTACAGAAGATATATGAGAGTATTGTGAACTATGAGTGCAAGCACAACTGTTTCTGTGCCTTGGTAAACAGGGATTGTTTTAGCTGGTTATTATCTGTATCTGTTCAGCTGATACGTAGGCCAAGTGTGGTCACGTGACAAAGGTATAAAGAGCACGCAGGATGCAGTCTTTGGTATATAAGGGGCACCAGTGTCATCCAGAGATATGAATTATACTTAGTCACTTATTTAAATATACATTTGACCATTTTGTTACAGTATGATTATTTATGTTAGTGTTCATTTTGTCTTTTATGCCCTTGATTAGTTTGAATATAATTTCTCCCATTCTGCATTTACCTCTGAAAGATCTGAAAATGTATACATTAGTTATACTATATGTTCTGTCTGTTCTATTTTATGTATCCAAAAGCAACGTAAAAGACATTTACAGTCAAAAAATGGTTTGGAAGAGTTGTTTACGATCAGTTCATGTGCCTTATTTAACACTACCTGTTTTTGAATGAATTTGTTTTATTCCATTTTTATGTGGTTTACAGCTATGAAATTGGGTCTCTGTACTAGAGTTTCTACTGCATTTTAAATTTTTTTTTTTTTTTTGCGCAATGGCAAAGGAAGTTCTTAAAATTCTTCATCCGTCCAGTGTTCATGAATCACCAAAATAAATTCATTCTTAAGCATCCATTGTGCTCGTCTCTAAACATCTTCTGAATGATCTCTGGCACTGCTGATTGGTATATTATTTTTTGATGCAGTAAGATCCTCTCAGACGAGAACATTTAATATTTGAAATTATCATTATTGTAGAAGGAATAAGAATTATTATTAAAAAAAGCAAATGAGTTTTGTAATAAATGTGAGAATAACATAAAAACTGAGTATTCGTGATCACATGGATACAATATCATATTACAATAATAAAAATTCATAATGAAAGATTAGTTTAAAAAAAGGGGCAAAAGTCAAAATAAAAAAAAACAAAAAACTTTTTACTGATTTGTTTTTTGGAGCAGGACGACTGGACAAAGGTAAGAATAATAAACTATGTGAATTTGAAAATGTTATTATTAATTATAAATTAAAATATATAAAACTGTACTTCATACTAACAACATTTTTTTTCACTTTTAATAGGTGACATTCGCAGGTGTTATAAAATAAGCCACAAGCTGTGTGAAGGACGATTTGGCCTTGTGTGCCAACTAAGGGACTCGCTGCAAGGATGGACTTAAGGTTTCAAGTTTTTTACATACATAACTTATCATATCAACGTGCCCTGAGCATCAGAAATTTGTGAAATTTTCCATGTTTCTTCAGACTATCTTGTTATGCATGTGTTCTACGTTTTGTTAAGATTGGACACTGCATTCACAAAATTAGTTATTATGGGTCTCACTCAAAAATATATCAGCCTACATCTCCACATGAGACCTTCAGACTTGGCGCCAATCCAGACATCACAGTCTTTTGTTTACATGACGAGTAATGTATAATTATTTTATTACAGTCCTGTAGCGGCTGCTTATTATTTGTTTACCACAGGCATTCAAACTAGTGAGAAATATAGTCAATTATTTTTTAACCAATGTTATATGTGTAAACAACCTGTAGGCGAAGCATTGTTTCACCTTGTGGATGAAGCACCTTTCAGGGCCAAAATGGTTCCCAGAAATCTGTTGTATGTGGATCACACCATCTGCATTTCCATTCACATCTCATTCTACTGAATGCAGTTTCTTGTAGAACCACAAGGGGCCAGCAGTGTGGTGTCACAAAAACATATACAGGGAAAGGGAAGTGGTGTGTGGCCAAGTATGGTGAACCATACTTGGCTCTGCATTTAACCCATCCAAGTGTACACACACACAGTAGTGAACATACACCTGGAGCAGTGGGCAGCCAATGCTGCGGCGCCCGGGGAGCAGTTGGGGGTTCGGTGCCTTGCTCAAGGGTCTCACCTCAGTCGTGGTATTGAAGGTGGAGAGAGTGCTGCTGGTTATTCACTCCCCCCACCTACAATCCCTGCCAGACCTGAGATTCGAACCCACGACCTTCAGGTTACAAGTCCAACTCTCTATCCATTAGGCCACGAAAAATGCATACTATGAGTAGAATAAACAGTAGAAATTGTATGAGTAATATGGAAGTATGATACTCCTTAATTGTTTCAAATAATAAGTACTTTAAAGTATGTAATTCATGTATAATGTAGGATAAAGGTGATTAATGCATAGATGAACAGTACACTTGATTATAAGGGCAAGACGCTTTTAGTAAATTTGATTTTAATATTACTTTTTGATGTTAATCAAATTTCCAATATTACAGTACAGTTCAGTGCATATTTTGTAATGTATGGGTTTTGACTAAAACAATTTCATGTTATGGATATGTAAAAATAAACAAACAAAAAAAGTATTACCGTTGTTTAATAAATATTTCCTAAGAAATACATATAATGAAAGAGACTTTTCTAAAATTTATTTGGAGACATTCTGATAACAGTATGACAGAAGCTGAGTGAAGAAATTCACTCAGTAAGGTAAGAATTATGATGGTAACAAGTATATTGGATGGAAAACACCTTTATCAAGATGCATTTGAAACCAGCCTTTTAAAGAATGTACAATCATACTAATATGAATATGTAACATTTTGTGCGTTATTAACAACCGTATTTGCTATAGGTACAAGTGGCACGAGACAATGACCTGAACTCTAAAAGAATCAGATGATCTCTGTTCATGAAGAAAGTATGTGGAGGCTCTACTGGATGACTGATGATGGAGGGGAAGTTTCTAGGGTACCAGTCGAGGAGAGTCCCTTTCAGTCCTCTGGATGCACCTTACACAGCACTGGTATCAAGCCTGAGCCTCTTTATCCTTTGCCTTCTGTTCCTGGTGATACCTGTGGGGAATAAAGAGCTCATATATTGAACATCCCCCAACTTGGTCACACACCTAAATTACACAATATGCTGGAAGACCCGGTCTGCTTTATTGCTACCAGTCTTGTTAAAGTGCAGATAAGCAAAAAGTACACAGCAGTTCACAGCAGATAAAATGTGAAAAAAAGGTTGTTCTTTAATGGCACAACAGCAATAAAGCATACCATTTTATTTAGAGAGAGGGTGGAAAATGGTCACGAGAAATAAAATGAGTGCTTTGGGTGCAAAAAAATTCAATAATAAAAAATAAGTACACTTCAAGAGGGAAAACATAATATATAAATATAGCATTTTAGGTAACATTTAATTAGACTATGCAGCTGTTACCTTTAATAAGCTCTTTTATTATATATATATATATATATATATCTACATAGCTGGCGCCCCTGTGTACTAGTTGTTCCTCTCTTCTACCCTATTGTGATGTATATCAAAGCGAAACGGCTTCTTGAATGAGGAAAAAATGTATGTAGGCCAGGATTTAATTTGGTTCAGCAGGAATTGATTGGATCATTGTTATTTGCTATTGCTGCGATTTCATTTGAGTGACAGATTGCTGGAGGGCAGATTGTCCCGCCCTCGCAACAGTGAACACGTCGTCAGAGAAGAGAAGAGAAGAGGTGTCGGTGCAAGGGGAGGAAAGGTTATTTTGATTGAATATTACGAGGGCATGTGAATTAAAAATAATAATAATTATGTGCACAGATATCATTTATAATAAAAAAAAATCCTATTAAAAAAATCATGTTGACTTTAAATGAATCACATGCTGCAGCTGTTGTGAATGACGTGACATCAGATGGCTTTTACGCAAGACTTGATGCACTTCACTGCCAGACTGTTTGCGTCAGCTCAAGGTTTGTTTGGAAACTGGACAAAAGTCTAAAATCAAGAACATTCACCTTTTGCCTGTTTCCCCATTTACGTGATTTTATAGCATGTATAATGTGTAGGTTAACGAGAGTACTCACTTCCATATTCTGTAGAGCTGTGATCCTCCTGCACCTCCAACAAAGAAGTTTACAGCAAAGAGATTCCAGTTCTTGGGTATAATAACCAAGGAATACCTGGACCAAATAAGACCTGAAAAACAGAGAGTGAGGGAGATTGGGATCTTTGAATTGTTCGAGTTTTGAAATTGTTGTTTTTTAAGAATTGGTTACTGTGCGAGATATACCTGTGGCTGTCAACACAGCAGACTGGGAAGTACTGAGTTTCTCTGCTGGACGTGCCATGTCTGCTAAACCAGCTAAGACCAGACTCTGTGTGAAATCAGAAATGAAACAATTATCCATCTATCTATCTATCTATCAAATATATATATATATAAATAAATATCAATTATTCCAAAGAACATCCAGATCCTGTGTGTTATTAATCTTACCCATTTAAACATTGGTGCCCAGAAGAAAACAGTCTTTGGACCTAAACAAAAAGCAAATCAATGCAGTTAAACTCATGTTTCACAGGTCAAATGTTCACAGAGAATGTGTGTAATTGTGACAGCAATCAAGAGTTTCAACACAAAACAGTTAAAAAAAAGTACTGACACAGAAGAGAATTTTAGTGATTTTGACTCTAAATACTTGTTCTTGCCAGTACACTTTGTGGTTGTGTTTTCATAACAAATATGTATAATATCTTTCTAAAATATGAAGGTAAATGTAAATAATTTTTTTACAGCACTGAAGTACACATACTTGAACCTGCATGTCTGTGAGCTGATGGCTCTGCGTTGTGAATATGTCCTTAATTGATTTTCAATAAGAAATGCAATATACAATGGCTGATGGTACAAATGTTTAACCAATTATGGATTATTATCTGTAAACAATCAACGTTTAAATATTCAATAAGACTAATTGCACTGATCAGCTTTAGTATTGTTCCAGCCATCAGTGATCTACATAATAAAACAGGTTTGTTTTAGAACATAAAATAAAAAAATGCATTAAAAAAACATTTTAATATCATTGAATAAAAGATAAGTCATCTCTAGAGCTTGATATGATTCCTGTCAACCTCTGCTTATCAACACATGCAATTTTATCTATTTATTCTACCACCAATGACTAGAACTATAAACACTTTAACTCCCTTTAAAGAACTCGTGTGAGATTATTAGAACAGAAAACATTTTCAGTTATTCAGTAACAGAAAATATTACAGAGAACGATTTCTGTTTCTCAAGGGCACTTTCCACGAATACAGTACACTTTGGTTTGTTTGTTTGTTTTACTTTCTCTTTCATTACATGTACAATTAAAATCTGACTACAATGGATTATTGTTTAAAATCATAAATATATAATACTTACACTTAGTATTACTAGTTGATAAACTACAATCACATAAGTCAAGACTTTAAAAGCATTAGTCATGTCCCAAAATTTTAACACACAAAAAATAGTTTAAACATTTAATTAAACAAGTTTAGGCACATCCTTTCACTGACCAATTGGTCAAATTGAAAAAAAAAAAAAAACAGTATTAATTCTCACTTGTGATATGTGTAAATACGTTTTAAAAAAGAATATCAAAATCATCGAAAGAGCCAAAAACACAAAAGCAAGTATGGCAAGACCAGAACTGCAGACCAGTGTCAACAATACACCAATAAATAAATAAATACAAATAATAATAATCATAAAATTCTGCATATTATACAGTGGCTATAATTCAATGCCATATACTTACACGTCAAGCACCTTCATAAAACCTTTTCTATATCTAAAACCTCAATTCCATTCTAGGCTATGCATCTAAGGAGACTAATTCTGATCTATTCGTGCAGCAAGTTTATTATTGTCTTTATTTTAAAGCACTGGAGTCACTCCGTTTTTTACCTTAAACAATTAGACAAAAACACCTGCTCAGGTAGCAGTCTCTATGGCTGCACCGTCACTTCAGGGTATGCTGCCACCTCAAGAGGTTACCAGGATCAGTATCAGTGACAAATAATCTGTCACGCTAACAGCATTTGAGTTACCTGCAGGGTGGTTATAAATGGGTCTCAGTTTAGCCGGCAGCATATGCTCGATCCTGTCGAGGATTCTGTGGTAAGAAGCTCTCAGCCCCACCATAGCCATGATGACTGCTAAACAAGCTAAATGCTATCACTGCACACACGAAAATACCGCTGAGGTCGTGCAAAGCACTCTTCTGCTATTGACCCGTGATGTTACCAAAAGGCAAGAGCCTGTAGTCAGGAAAACAAGACCTTTGGACGAGCATAGAGTACAAAGTCTACGATATTGTCCTACTTTCGACCTTGCTGATGCAGTTTACTGCTCTGTTGTCTTGTGAAGTGTCAGTGGGGACGCGTCGCAAAGCTAATTGCGTCATGACGTGGATGAGCCGCTGAGGTAAAGGATTGGTTGATGTGGTCACGCCTCTTTGTGTGATTGGCTGGAAGGAGTTAGCACGCTCTTAAAAGGCGGGGCCTGATCGGACGCTTTGTTTTGTTTTTTTTGGTCAGGACGCTTTGAGGAAAAATCGGTTTTCGCGGTTACGTGGAGAGTATAACAATTCCTGGAAGATTATTGTGGAATGCTGGGCGTGGAAATTAAAAGTTTCCATGCATGTCCATTCATTTCATTAAATAAATAAATAAATAACTCGTCCTTCACAGTATCCTTTTTGAACGAGGACAGTAGCACGACAATAGCATGCTCGGAACAAACATTTAATGATTTTAATTGGTTGATTTGTTTTGTTTAATACAATACTATGTGTTATTCAAATGTAACCCTGGACCACAAAACCAGTCATAAGGGTCAATTTATTTTTTAGACATCATCTGAAAGCCGATAAATAAGCTTTCCATTGATGTATGGTTTGTTAGGATAGGACAATATTTGGCCGAGATACAACTATTTGAAAATCTGGAATCTGAGGGTGCAAAAAATCTAAATATTGAGAAAATCACCTTTAAAGTTGTCCAAATGAAGTTCTTAGCAATGCATATTACTAATCAAAAAAGTTTTGATATAGTTACGGTAGTAAATTTCCAAATATCTTCATGGGACATGCTCTTTACTTAATATCCTAATGATTTTTGGCATAAAAGCATAAATCAATAATTTTGACCCATACGTGCGACTTAAGACTTTGTGGTCCCGGGTCACAAATATACTGCATTGCTTTTATATTTGCAAAACGTGTTTTGTGTATTTTTATTTCTGTATGGGACATGTTACTTTTCCCATCGCTTTTAAATAGGGACCAATCACCAGTTTCCTTTTTTTCCTTTTTTTTTTTTTTTTTTTAAATAAAGACATGATGTCTTTATTTAAAAAAATGGAAACTGGTAGTTTACCATGGGTGTTTTTCTCTCGCACGTCAGTTACACAATCTTCTCAACTTATAGATTTAAACTATTGTTTTTAAATTTTAGTGTACAAATACTGTAGGTGAAAAAACAAATTGTGTTGAGATTTGAATGCAGTCGGTGATTCTCGAATCTGCGTAAATGGTGCGCACACTTGACGCTCTCCAGAGCGACCCACACATACTGCGCGTCTCGCCCTTCCATTGGCTTTGGGCTCGAGATGGATTTGACGTACCAGAGCAGCAGAGGCTAAAGCGGATAGCCAAACAAGAAGCGCAATATTTTTAATACACCTCAAAGCAATCATGCACAAAGTGTCGGAAACGGATCGCCGCGGGGGTGTCGATATCGAGGAGTAATATTTTCTCATTCGTCCAGTATCAGTTGATGAACTTATAGCGACTATTAGGCGCTGTAAAGGGAACAATAATAATCAAACGCCACTGAAGAGGAAGACAAACACAAGAGAAGCGTCTGCTCTCCCCTTTTCATCCATGCATGTCTCAACATTAGAGGTTTAAACACCATGTCCTGCTCTGGCAACCTCATTTGGGATGTACGAAAACGCACCATTGGATGCACAGATCCATATGCGGTCAGGACAAATTATTTAGGTAAGGAACTACGACCAAATATAACACCGTTGCACTTGAAAATCAGCTGGGAGACTTGTTGACCAAGACTTTCTAGGTGACAGCTGTCATTTGAGCTTGTACACAGGACAGGGACACTGGTTAAAGATCATCTGACCTGTTACTCTAATGCTGGTCTGTTTTCAGAACGACATGTTTATTGGTTACATTTCAATACAGAAAAAAACTGAAATGTCCAGCTGATTTGTCTGGGAAGAGCTCTGTGCTAAATTGCATTGTGTTGATTTTTAGATTTAAGGGGAAGTACTACAGTTGAATTGGTTACAGTATCCTCCTTCCTTTTCTGCCTTGTGATGATGCATATCTTATTAAATATGCACAGTTGGATATTATTTCAAAAGTGAAATAGACCCCACAGAAAATGTCACAAATGTTACTATTGTTTAATGCTATCAATCCTTCACGAGTCCTTTGTTCAAAATGTTATTTTCCAAAATATATAAGCAAACATGATGTGGCATATAAAAATGTATAAGTTATAATGAACTGTAAAGAAAAAAGATTGTCAAAAAAAGCTCTGACAATTAAGAACAATATAGTTTAAGTAGCAGTATGTAAAAATAGAAGGATATACCTGTCATGAGATATTAATAGATTTGTGTTTTTATACAGTATATATGCAAATTGGTGTATGCATTCATTGAATGTCAGCACAGATCTTTAGGGCAACAAAGTGACAAAATTATTTTCAGTGTTAAGTACAGATATGGTTTGCAGATATCTTTGATTTATTGCTGTGTAGGCCTGGGACAATGAAAATTAGCTACCTGGCTAAATCTGGCACATAAATCTGCGTAGATATTTGTATTATTAATGTGTATTGTCTCTGGTTAAATAAATAATTAAAGAAATTAAATATATATTTTAGTTCTTATTTATTTTTTGATAGAGATCCTCAGTATATTACAATATTGGGATTGTAAAATGTTTCTAAAAAAAATTCATAGTTCACACACACACACACACACACACACAATAAATAAATAAATAAAATTCTGTCATTTAGTGACTCTTATATTGATCAAAACCTGTATTTAATTTCTTCAGTAGAACACAAAATGAGTTATTTACTTGAATGTCCATGCTGTGCTTTTCTGTACAATGATAAAGAACAGAGACAGAAGCTGCTAGGCTCTAAAAAACAGCATAAAAATACCTGTGAGGGTTTGAAATAGAATAGTGATAACAGCATTTTCACTTTATCTAGGAGAGGAGATGTATTTTCACTCAGTATTACTATGTGCCTCCATAATCTTAATATTATGCTTTATAAGAATAAATAGAAATTGTGCTCATGGCTTGACAGTGAAGAGAATCTGACATTATCTGATCTTTAAAAGTCATTTTCACGCAAATCACCAAATTTTACCCTACTGGTGAATTTGTAGCTCTGTTATGTAGCCCTCTGCAACATAACACTTGATCTGAGAGACCTGGGAGAAGTGTCAGCCAGTCTTGGCTGACTTCAAAGCACGCTTATGTAATAGAATCCACCTAGTCTGACCCAAATATGTATTTTAGACAATACCAGTTTAGCTCATTTCTTCTCTGTACCCTAAGAATTAAATGCGGAATTCTATGTGATTTATGGATTGTGCCAATATGTTTAGTCTTTGGTGTCTGTGAGCTGTTTTACCCTGGATCTCACATTCAGTGATGATAGCGTATAGTTCAGAGTGTTCTGTATTTAGCTCGGCTCTCGTTCATGTTATAAAGCCTGCCAACGCTAACGGTTAGAAACATATCAGCCAAAAAAACAACACAGAGTATCTCTGTTTTATGCATTTGTGAATGGATTGATTCTTACAAATGTAAACAGCTTCTAGTTTACAAATTCTAACCCAGTCAAAAATCCTGAGTTTTTGCATGAATTTCTGCTTTTGTTTTCTTGGCAGACCATTCTCTGTGAGGTTGTACCATCAATGCATAGAGCAGTGTCATCTCAGGCTACTGCTGTTCTCCAGGCTCGCACCATTGAAAATGGTTGACCTAAGTTTGGCACTTGCTATTTGTAGCTCCTTATTACACAGGCTGAAAATACAGCCATGGAAAGATCTGTCTTTTACCAACCACACACAGATATCTGCTTGTCAGGAATAGAAACATAAATGCTATTAATGTTTCTTAATGCAAACAGCATTGAATGAGACTTGGTATTGTAGTTGTAAAGCACCAGTATTGTTGGGTTCTAAATCACAGTATTTGCGTGTCAAATAAATCTGAGGTAATTTATAAGAGATTAGACAAGCAAAAAAACAAAACAAGAACCAAATCAGGGTGGTTGTCAACAGTGTATGACAGGGTGTTTTCCGTCTTTGTACAGCGACTCGGCAAATGCAGGAGGTAATGTAATAGTGTTGTGGCAGTTCTCCAAAGCAATGAAGATATCAGCAGCCATTAACAATCATTCCAGCCTTCTCAGCCACATAATATAGTTTTATGGTTGCTTCAGCTTAGATTTACCCCATAAATGTGCTTTCAAACGTAGATTTGTGCCTATTACTCATATAAACATATAGCTAACCTCAGCTCAGCTTTTTATTTGATCAAAAATGCAATGAATACACAAACATTGTGAAATATTATTAGAATTAAAAATAAATATGAATTTAGGAATTATAATTTGAATTTTCAGCATCCATTAATCCAGTCTTCAGTGTCACACGATCCTTCAGAAATCATTCTAATGTCCTGATTTTATGCTTATTATTATCAATGTTGAAAACAGTTGTGCTGCTTAATATTTATGTAGAAGCTGTGATACCTTTTTAAAGGAATTTTACAACATTTATTTTAAATTTTTTTTTTTTTTAAGAATTATAAGAAGCATTTACAGTCACATCTAAATGTTCTTGTTAAATAAAAAGTATTAATTCCTTTAAAAAACATCATACTAGAAGATGGGGAGAAACCTGTTTGGAAAGCAGTTATATTTGGTGATGCCAGTGGCACAGAAATGACAGTTTTAAGATTAAATACTGTTATTATTCTCTTCTGTAAATTACCAGACAATGCAAATGACTTTGGATGTAAAAACTGCCACAGTAAAATGTATAATGTTTTTTTTTTCTTTATAGGCAGAAGAGAGTTTGTGCAACGACTGAAACGCGAAGCTGTTCTCAGTGTGCACGATGGATGCGTAAGTCTTTCAAGTCTTTGTTTCACCTGTAATGAAGTCTCTAGTTGTGTCTGATGCTCTTGCCCCCCAGCAGTCTTCTTATGTTGACTATTTTTTTCCCTTGATAAATGTGCCTGTTGGAGAATGTGCCTGTCTGGGTTATATTGTCTCAGGGGAATCAATGTGCTTCTATTTTGTGTGAGTGTTGTGTGTGCGTCTCTTTCTACCCACTTATCAGTGGCTCCTGTTCTTTATCTGTCAGTGATTTTAAACTCAAAGCCTGATAGGCGCCAGGCAGCCATTGGGGACGTCATTTTGTCAGTGCTTTACTGCTGGGGCATCCGTCGAAGCCATGCACTCTACTTTAATTGCAAGCCTCGCAAATAAACACTCCAATATATCCGTTAACAGGCTTTAACAGACTGGAACAGGTTTCAATTTGTTTGTGTCAGTGAAAATGATTCTGTATTTTGCTATTATCTGGTAACGTCCTTCATACTGAATATGGTAGTAATAGTTAAGTGACCTTTGTGAGCATCTATGACCTAAAGATGGGTAGAAGCACAGCAGGAAAATAATTACAGCACTTCAATATGGTCTACCAAGGGCTGATCACAATAATCAGATACAACACATGACCTTTGTAAAGCCCCCGCTGGTAGATGCCATAATTCCACCATCTGGCTGTATCTTTAAATTTATTATTTATTCTGATAAACTATCACTAACATTCAAAAAGTTTGGGGTCAGTAAGATTTTTTAAAGAAATTAATTAATACCTTTGTTCAGGAGTAAATGCACATTTAAGTGTCATTAAAGATTTTTTATAATACATAATATTTTTTTTCAAATAAATGCCATAATTTTGAAATTTCTGTTTATCAAGATATAGGTAAAATCACAGTTTCTAAGAATGTTTCTTGAGCAGCAAAACAGCATATTAAAAAAATCTGAGAAAAATCCTTTCCCCATTTTATTTATTTTAAAATTAAATGTTAAATTGTAACAAAATTTCACAATATTACTGTTTTTACTCAATTCTTGCTCAAATAAATGCAGCTTTGGTAAGCATATAAGTTGTTCCAAACCCGTATGAGTTGTCTTACTTCTGTTGAGCACAAAAGACGATATTTTGAAGAATGTTGGTAACAAAACAATTGACAATAGCCATTGACTTCCATTTTTTTTCTATACTATGAAAGTCAATGGCTAGCATCAGCTGTTTTGTTACCAACATTCTTTAAAATATCTTCTTTTGTGCCCAACAGAATAGAAGCTCATGCAGGTTTGTACAAATGAAGGGTGGGTAAATGATGACAGAATTTTCATTTTTGAGTTATCTTTTTAAATAAACAGACTTTTATATGAACATAAACAAATAAATGACAGAATGTGTAATTGGGTTGCAAGTAAAAGGTTGCAGATGTAGCATCTAAATATTGTTAGCTATAGTGTTCTAAATCTAGCTTTCACTTTGTAGCTGCCCTTACATACATATCTAATTCTATCCCTAAAAAGAACATGGAATGTGTTCCTTTATTGTTTTATAAAAGCTATTCATATTTATGGACATTGCTAACAGATGCAGTTTATAAACAGCTTGTTTATTCTAATGGCCTTCCTCTTTCACTCTTTTTGAACTGTGTTAGTTGATGTGAAAAATCAGGACAAATGCACAGAAAACCTGCTGTGCATTTTTAACTGCAAGATGAGATAGGTGTCTTTTATCACCTGACATGGGGTAATGTTTCAGGTTCCATTTTAGTCTCATTTAAAGCACACTCCCCACGTTCACTAATGACACAGTTCAGGCTGCTTTCAACACTTGTTATTTTAACATGCAATGCATCTTACTACATCTAACACAATCTAATTCCATCTCCCCACTACACAAAGCAGAGCCGTAGAGTGAAGAGCAGAATGAGGGATAAATGTTTAATCCCTCCCAGTGATGTTATTTTAGAAAGGCAGAGGTCAAAGGAAATGGACCCTGTGTGATGAGGTTTGAGCTGCTCTAGAAAGAGGAGGAAAAGCGTGTATCAGCCTTGAGTTAATGAAATATTGATCTCTTGCTCTTAAAGGCACAGGCAGCACACACTGTATACCTCAGTCCATTTCAGCTCTAAAACCTTAGAGCAGGATTTTATGTGTTGGTTAAAATAATGATTATATCAGTAGTTAGGGCTGGGTAAAAAATATTGATTTCTCAATTTTAATCGTTTCTCATTTTTACGAAACAATATCGATTCTTAAATCCTGAATGTCTGAAGGTATCATAAAAGAAAGATTAAAACTTACTGAAATCCATATCCTGTCTCATGTTATCGCTCGATCAGTGTTTCAACCACGGAAAGATGTCAATGTAACAGCTTGTAAACATTAAATCACGTAACGTCATATTTACCTCATAAAAAACATATTCGGTGACCATAAACTCATTAGTCAGGTAGAGAAATGAACTCTAGAGAGGAGCATTTTGCAAAATATATTCACCATATAATATATTAATTACAATTTTTACTGTTTTACTGTAATAAATCCATCGTGTTTTTATGACAGCCACCATTTAAATGTTTAAACGAAATGGAGTAGAAATATAATTATATAATTGTAACTTTATTATTATAAAAACTTCATTGAGTGTAATTTAAAGGTTTGTATATAAATCAGCTAATTTTAACCTTCAATATTATAGCAATGTAGTACCAACTGATTTTTACGTATATTTTACAGTATTAGTTGAGAGATTTTTTTTTTCCTTGAGAAAATTTGGCATGTAGCCTACTGTACCTGATATATATATCCAGAATAATCGATATTGAATTGAACCGAATCGAATCAAAAGCTTTTAAGTCAGAATCGAATTGAATCGTGACATTTTTGTCAAAAACCCAGCCCTATCAGTGGTGCTCTGTTAATGATGTCAACAAATAAAAATTACTTCTGTGGAACACAAAAGAATAGTTCTTAAAAATATCTCTTTTTGTGTTCCAAGAAAGAAATTTTATGGGGTTTTGTATCTGTGATGACAGAGCGTTACATTCTGGTGAACTATTTCTTTAAAGAAATTGATGGAGATATACTAAATTACTGAACATTGTTGTTTATATTAGCTGGTATTTATGTTTCTTTAAAGGTTAACACCATATCCTGGAATGAGACAGGAGAATATATCTTATCAGGTTCTGATGACACTAACTTGGCTATCACAAACCCTTACACCCGAAAGGTAAGATAACGACACACTTACTATAATTAAAATATTGGATTATTTTTAATCTCTGGTGTACATATTGCTATTGGAATATATTTGAATTTTTAAATTATTGGTATTGGTGGATATTAGATATGATTTAGTCTAATTTACATACATGTATAGATGACCTTTTCTGTTGTCTAATACTCATTTAAAGTTAATCTTTTAGAACTAAGTCATAATTAAATAACTTAACTGTTAAATGTATTTTTTTCTTGCTGTCATTTTTCAAATATTGATTTTATGTGTATAGTGCTTTATTTTTTAAATTTATTTAGAGAAATACCATTTAAAATAAATTCTGTAGAATACAGAATTTTGAATATAATCCATTTATTAGCTATAGGCCATAACATGAAAATGATTGTCATCTGTATCTATCAATATCTGCCAGAAATTTCTAGAAAAAAATCTAAAAAAGTTGATGCATTGAATTCTGATCATTCTAAAATGTTAATGCTTGATTAAACCAACCCTGTGCAAATAAGTGGCCTATTTGTTTTTCTTTTTGGTTCAGTTAAGTTAAAATACACATACTGTACTTTTGTCTGTAGGTCAAGACGACTATTCGTTCAGGACACCGGGCCAACATCTTCAGCGCAAAGTTCATGCCCCACACTAATGATCAACAGATTGTGTCCTGCTCAGGAGATGGCATCATTTTCTACACACACACAGAGAAGAGCCAAGAAATCAACAGGCAGTGCCAGTTCACCTGCCACTATGGCACTGCTTATGAGGTACGATGTTATGTGAAGAGTGCAGTGAGAAGGAAATAAAAGCCTTTGTTTGCAGTTGACCTGGTGAGGTGGAGGTTGATGTCTCATATTTTTGTCTTTCTGTTTCTGTCTACAGATAATGACGGTGCCAAATGACCCATATACCTTCTTGTCCTGTGGAGAAGACGGTACAGTGAGGTGGTTTGACTTGCGGATGAAGACGAGCTGCACAAAAGAGGACTGTAAAGATGTAAGAAGGTTTTGAATGTGTAGTAGATATATACATCATCAAACACTGAATACCCAAAAGCTCAGCATGTTTCTTTTTGGTAGTGCTCTGGGGAGGAGCTGCTGTACTGATCTGAGATCAGACTCCCCTCCCACACCCTTCAGTCTCGCCATTACAGCTGGTGAATAACGCTGATGCAGAACCTGCACCTCAGACATATTTTTGAGGAAGCAGAATCCGACCTTGATTTTTCAACCCACAGAGTGTGTGCGGTGAGGACGCTGGTAGCCTGAGGGCACAATTGCTTTCTGTTGCTATCAGAAGGCATTTTTGTGTGAGGCAGAGACAACGAGCACACTGCTTGTAAGTGCTGTTTGGATCTCTGCTCGGGTTCTGCTAGTGGCAGGGCTTCGGCTGTTGAATAGGTTAAAAATACACAATACATGTGAAGCAGGATTTTGAACCAATTCATAATATTTAAATAATAAAATAAATGTCATTTGGTTGGATATTTTATTATCTAATGGCAAGGTTTTTAACCTTTATTATTTGTGCAGATACTGAAGGGGTCCTTGAGAACCTAGAATTTTTTTTTATGCTCATAACGGTATGTACAGTATCTCACAGAAGTGAGTACACCCCTCACATTTTTGTAAATATTTTATTATATCTTTTCTTGTGACAACACTGAAGAAATGACACTTTGCTACAATGTAAAGTAGTGAGTGTACAGCTTGTATAACAGTGTAAATTTGATGTCCCCTCAAAATAACTCAACACACAGCCATTAATGTCTAAACCGCTGGCCACAAAAGTGAGTACTAATGTCCAAATTGGGCCCAAAGTGTCAATATTTTGTGTGGCCACCAGTATTTTTCAGCACTGCCTTAACCGTCTTGGGCATGGAGTTCACCAGAGCTTCACAGGTTGCCACTGGAGTCACTGGAGGATGTTAGAGACCTTGCGCTCCTCCACCTTCCGTTTGAGGATGCCCCACAGATGCTCAATAGGGTTTAGGTCTGGAGACATGCTTGGCCAGTCCATCACCTTTACCCTCAGCTTCTTTAGCAAGGCAGTGGTCGTCTTGGAGGTGTGTTTGGGGTCGTTATCATGTTGGAATACTGCCCTGCGGCCCAGTCTCCGAAGGGAGGGGATCATGCTCTGCTTCAGTATGTCACAGTACATGTTGGCATTCATGGTTCCCTCAATGAACTGTAGCTCCCCAGTGCTGGCAGCACTCATGCAGCCCCAGACCATGACACTCCCACCACCATGCTTGACTGTAGGCAAGACACATTTGTCTTTGTACTTCTCACCTGGTTGCCGCCACACGCTTGACACCATCTGAGCCAAATAAGTTTGTCTTGGTCTCATCAGACCACAGGACATGGTTCCAGTAATCCATGTCCTTAGTCTGCTTGTCTTCAGCAAACTGTTTGCGGGCTTTCTTGTGCATCATCTTTAGAAAAGGCTTCCTTCTGGGACGACAGCTATGCAGACCAATTTGATGCAGTGTGCGGCGTATGGTCTGAGCACTGGCAGGCTGACCCCCCACCCCTTCAACCTCTGCAGCAATGCTGGCAGCACTCATGCGTCTATTTCCCCAACATAACCTCTGGATATGACGCTGAGCACATGCACTCAACTTCTTTGGTCGACCATGGCGAGGCCTGTTCTGAGTGGAACCTGTCCTGTTAAACCGCTGTATGGTCTTGGCCACCATGCTGCAGCTCAGTTTCAGGGTCTTGGCAATCTTTTTATAGCCTACGCCATCTTTATGTAGAGCAACAATTCTTTTTTTCAGATCCTCAGAGAGTTCTTTGCCATGAGGTGCCATGTTGAACTTCCAGTGGCCAGTATGAGAGAGTGAGAGCGATAACACCAAATTTAACACACCTGCTCCCCATTCACACCTGAGACCTTGTAACACTAATGAGTCACATGACACCGGGGAGAGAAAATGGATAATTGGGCCCAATTTGGACATTTTCACTTAGGGGTGTACTCACTTTTGTGGCCAGCGGTTTAGACATTAATGGCTGTGTGTTGAGTTATTTTGAGGGGACAGCAAATTTACACTGTTACACTGTGTTGTCACATGAAAAGATATAATAAAATATTTACAAAAATGTGAGGGGTGTACTCACTTCTGTGAGATATTGTACTTATACCATTACTGATCTGATGGAGTAACATTTATATATCTTTTTTGAAAGAATTTTATTTTATTCTTTTATCAAGGATGCATTCAATTGATCGAAAGTCACCGTATGAACTATTTACATTGGGGAAACATTTTTTTTGATCCCCTGCTGATTTTGTACGTTTGCCCACTGACAAAGAAATGATCAGTCTATAATTTTAATGGTAGGTTTATTTGAACAGTGAGAGACAGAATAACCACAAAAAATCCTGAAAAACGCATTTCAAAAAATGTATAAATTGGTTTGTATTTTGATGAGTCAAATAAATATTTGACCCCTTCGCTAAACATGACTTAGTACTTGGTGGCAAAACCCTTGTTGGCAATCACAGAGGTCAGACGTTTCTTGTAGTTGTCCACCAGGTTTGCACGCATCTCAGGAGGGATTTTGTCCCACTCCTCAGATCCTCTCAAAGTCATTAAGGTTTTGAGGCTGACGTTTGGCAACTCGAACCTTCAGCTCCCTCCACAGATTTTCTATGGGATTAAGGTCTGGAGATTGGCTAGGCCACTCCAGGACCTTAATGTACTTCTTCTTGTGCCACTCCTTTGTTGCCTTGGCCGTGTGTTTTGGGTCATTGTCATGCTGGAAGACCCATCCACGACCTGTTTTCAATGCCCTGGTTGGCTTCAATGCCCTGGCCCTGACGGTACATGGCCCCGTCCATCATCCCTTTGATGCGGTGCAGTTGTCTTGTCCCCTTAGCAGAAAAACACCCCCAAAGCATAATGTTTCCACCTCCATGTTTGACGGTGGGGATGGTGTTCTTGGGGTCATAGGCAGCATTCCTCCTCCTCCAAACACGGCGAGTTGAGTTGATGCCAAAGAGCTGGATTTTGGTCTCATCTGACCACAACACTTTCACCCAGTTCTCCTCTGAATCATTGGCAAACTTCAGACGGGCCTGTACATGTGCTTTCTTGAGCAGGGGGACCTTGCGGGCCCTGCAGGATTTCAGTCCTTCACAGCGTAGTGTGTTACCAATTGTTTTCTTGGTGACTATGGTCCCAGCTGCCTTGAGATCATTGACAAGATCCTCCCGTGTAGTTCTGGGCTGATTCCTCACCGTTCTCATGATCATTGAAACTCCACGAGGTTAGATCTTGCATGGAGCCCCAGTCCGAGGGAGATTGACAGTTATTTTGTGTTTCTTCTATTTGCGAATAATCGCACCAACTGTTGTCACCTTCTCACCAAGCTGCTTGGCGATGGTCTTGTAGCCCATTCCAGCCTTGTGTAGGTCTACAATCTTGTCCCTGACATCCTTGGACAGCTCTTTGCCATGGTGGTCTTGGCCATGGTGGAGAGTTTGGAATCTGATTGATTGATTGCTTCTGTGGACAGGTGTCTTTTATACAGGTAACAAGCTGAGATTAGGAGCACTCCCTTTAAGAGAGAGCACTCCCTTTTACTCGTTACCAGTATAAAAGACACCTGGGAGCCAGAAATCTTGCTGATTGATAGGGGATCAAATACTTATTTGACTCATTAAAATGCAAATCAATTTATATATTTTTTGTTGTTATTCTGTCTCTCAGTGTTCAAATAGACTGATCATTTCTTTGTCAGTGGGCAAACGTACAAAATCAGCAGGGGAACAAATAATTTTTTACCCCACTGTATAATATTGCAAAGAAGTATGTTTAAAATAAATGCTGTTCTTTTGAACTTTCATCAAACAATCCTGAGAAAATATATCACAGTTTCCACAAACTGTTTTCGACAGTGATAATAATAAATGTTTCTTGAGCACTAAAAAAAGAGCACCAGAAATCATATTAGTTTGATTTCTGAAGAATAGTACTGTATAACTCAGAAAACGAGTAATGGCTGATGAAAATTCAGCTTTGCCATCAAATAAATTACATTTTAATATTTATTAAAACAGAAAACAGTTATTTTTCAAATTTAAATTATTATATTTAAATAGTTTTTACTGTATTTTAGATCAAACAAACGCAGCCTTGGCAAGCACAAGAGACTTCTTAAAAAATGATTACCCTTTTAAACATTAGTGTACATTATTGATTATATTCCAAACGATACTGTCAATCAATCATGTAACTAAAAAACAGCATTGTTCTTTCTATTTGTCCTTTGTGTTTGATTCAGTAAAGTTTATTAAAGATTTTCTGATTGAAAAGTAACTATAAATGTGAACAGTACTATTCAGTACAATTCAAATGTGTGTTTGCCTGACGAAGGTCTTTGACCGAAACATTGCCTCTTTTAAATTGTTTTGAATAAAGGGAAATTAACAGTGTGCAGATCTTTTTTCTATTATTTGATGATACCCTTTGATCTTGCACCTGCCCAAGACGTTTTTGGATGTGCATACTTTGACCCTTCTGATAAGTTACTATCCACATATTTATTCCTTTCTTCCTCTCTATGTCATTCCCCACTTTCTCTTTTTCTCTGCTGTCCCTTATCAGGACATTTTGATTAATTGCCGGAGAGCCGCTACCTCAATATCCATTTGCCCCCTGGTCCCCTACTATCTTGCTGTGGGCTGTTCAGATAGCTCAGTGAGGATCTATGACAGAAGAATGCTGGGAACAAGAGCTACGGGTAAGAAATGATTCATGTTCAGCATTTCAGACTTTTGTTCTTCTGTGTATCAGGTTCACGGTGGAACAAATATGTGCGATGTGATTTAATGATCTTTTATATTTAGCATTTGGTGTCAGATATGGATCTGTGTCCTTTCTGTTTCAATTACTGCAACGAGAGGTCTTAAACTCTCAGAACTGTATGAAGCATTCTGTTCCTTCTCTTAAACTAGAAAGAAGCCCAACATTTTTAATGACTTTTTCAAATTTTCCTAAAACAGATTTTCTGTTTCACTAGGTAACTACACGGGCAGAGGGACAACCGGCATGTGTGTACGTTTTGTCCCAGCCCACCTGTCCACCAAATCCTGCCGCGTCACCTCTCTGTGTTACAGTGAAGATGGACAAGAAGTGCTGGTCAGTTACTCCTCTGACTACATCTACCTGTTTGACCCCAAAAATGACCAGGCCAGGGAGCTCAAGGGCCCTTCTGAAGAGCGGCGAGAGGAGGTAAGCAGATATCAGGAGGATTGAGCTTATAGTGTGTACCTGAGGTAATTTGTTGTCATATCAGAGGTTGCATTGAACGAAATTATTTTTTTAGAGACATTGAGAATTTGCTTTACATCATTTAGATAAAAATAATTAAAAAGATAAAAAATACAGTATCTGCTTTATTGCATTTCCCTACTTCAGAAACATTCCATTAGTACAGGATGCTAATAGCGATTAGCAGTGAAGAAAAGTGAAGAAACTAAAGATTTAAAGCACCCTGTGAAAATATAGACACAGAGAAAGATGTGAGTGAGGATTTGTGTAGAGAAACGAGAGAATTCAAGTGTAGACCAGTAGAATAATTCATGGAAAATTCATTAAATCAGATGACCAGATCGCAAGAACACAGTGTCTCTTGTCATTTTCACATTGTAAGAGCAGAACAAAAAGGAAAAACCCATGAATCTGCAACACAGCACTTGACAAGACTGCAACAGCTCTTGCCACAGAAGTTCTTGTGATATCAGTGTCAATTTAAAAATACCAAGCATTCAAAAGTTTTCATGCCGAATTAAAGGAACAGTTCACCTAAAAATGACAATTTGCTGAAAATGTACTCTCCCTCAGGCCATTCAAGATGTAGATGAATTTGTTTCTTCATTGGATCAACAGATTTGGAAAAATTTAGCATTACATCACTGGATCGTCTGCAGTGAATGGGCGCCATCAGAATGTCCAAACAGCTGATAAAAACATCACAATAATCCACAAGTAATTCAAACGACTCCAGTCCATCAAAATAGTCTTGTGAAGCAAAAAGCTGTGGGTTTGTATGTAATAAACAAATCCATCATTAAGGTATTTAATCCATTGCTTTAGTTTAAAATGCCAGTCCATAATTCATAATTGTCCTCTCTCAACAAAATCCACCAACAATTTTGTTTAGAGCTGTTTTTGACAGCTCTTTTTTTTTATTTTTTTTTTTTACTTTTAAACATCTGTGCCTTTTTACTCTGATTCAGAGGAGACAACTTTTTTTCACTAGAGAATGAAATATTTTGGATAGAGGAATCGTTTGAAGTTATTTTTTTTTATAAATGATAGATTTGTTTCGTACAAACAGCTTTTCACTTCACAAGGTGTTCATTGATGGACTGGAGTCGTGTGGATTGCTTGAGGATTATTGTGATGTTTTATCAGCTGTTTGGACTCTCATTCTGACGGCACCCATTCACTGAGGATCCATTGGTGAGTGAGTGATGTAATGCTAAATTTCTCCAAATCTGTTCTGATGAAGAAACAAACTCATCTACATCTTGGATGGCCTGAGGGCTAAGCATGAGTAAATTCTCAGCAAATTTTTAAATGTGAATCTTCATGTAAACAAGCTAAATTTTAAAGTGAACTGTACTAGTATGTGAAAGCATGAGACCCATGCATCCTCTGAGTGCATGTACTTATACAGACACCAGAGTGCTGCTTGTTCACTCTGAAGCATTCAGACTATGTATCATGTAATGAAATTGCAACCTTTTGTGGTTTATTAATCGCATAAGACCATATCCTACTTTCGATTTGAATTCCATCATTTGTGTAGCCCTAATGGAAATGGAGCCAGACATCTGAAAGTCAATAGTGACTGGTCTGGAGGCAAGTGTGTGCTGTTAGTCTGTTCATGCCTAAAGCAAAATCTAAATAAAGGACTTTTGAAGTTCCCTGCGCTCTCGTCTCATGCACTCTGTATAATCCTCAGCAGTACTGCGCTTCAGTGGTGCAGTTTGAAATTAGTTTTGTAGAGGATGTCAGAGAGGATGGATCAAACGACATTGATGCTATGGTTTAGGATGTGGATCACTGCTTGCTGCGCTGCTGAGAGATATTTCCTTGTTAAGACTGATTCTGGCCAGGGAATAAAAATATGCAATAGGGAATTTTATATCTTAATACCATATTGATGTTGCAACAAATGTATTCAGTGAGTGAAATTGTACAGTAACACGGCATGATTACATGAACCTAAATATATTTTCAAAGTGCAATTCATTTATTTTATGTGTAAAACTTTTTTAATGAGGAGATGTATGACTGAGTGCAACTTTAAGGGAAAGAAAAAGCAAAGGAAGTTAGACAGGCTTTGTGATTGTTACATCGTGTACTAACCAGGCGTGATGCAACACGTTTCCAGCAACAATTATCTGTCACAATGTGTCACATTTTTGATACCAGTAAAGACAGCCAATCCACGAGAAGCATAACATCCATGCAAATTCATTTAAAAAGAAGTTTCTTTCTCTTATGCTTATTTATTCGATCAAACATCAAAAATATGTATATTTTCTTTTGCATGTCTCCTTAAACTAAACTGCCAGTCTACAGACTCCTTCTGTATTGGGACTATAGTGGTGAAATTTGCTGGGTCACCGCTCTGGTCCCTTCAGCTGTTGAACGGTGTGATCAGCTGTGTCCGGATCCCCCGCGATCAAATTCCTTTCCAAATAGAGGTGCAGACACATGCAGAGCTCCACAGCTGAGACAGAAATAGGCACCCAGTGCACAATGACTGCCAGCGAGAGTGAAGGAGCTCCTGTTTGCAGGAACCACACTGGTGGTGGTTGAGGAGAGACCCCCTCAAATGATTGTAAAGCGCTTTGGGTGTACAACAATACACAATAAAGCGCTATATAAATGCCTCATTCATTCATTCATTCATTCATTCCTGTTGACTTCAATAAATCTTTGCTACAACACCAAGGTTTTACTCAACTCTTTTGAAATCAGTGAATGTGGAGCTAGAGCAATGTGAAATTGTTGAGGGCTTAGTATGGTTTACTTGTATGTATGGTATTCAAATTCATTGTAGGCAGCAGAGATATTAGACATCTTAACAGGCATGTGTCCTTTCCAGCCTCTTAACCAAGTAAAAAAAGAATAGCTCATTTTATCCCTCCATGTGAAGTGGAGAGAAGCTGCAGTGCTCATTATTAGATTATTTTTAGAATGAACGCATTGGTCTCTGATGTGCTTTGTTTGGTCTAATGTGGCTGTTAGAGCCGGTACTTGTCTTGTTAATGCACCCTATCACCCAAAATAGAGTGTCCTGACTGACTGAGATGGTAAAAATGTGAGCGTGAGGCACGTGGCAAAGTGGCCTCAATAGTTTAGTCTTTCACTTTTTTCAGTCCAATGACCCTTTGTTGGATGCAGAAACCACATGATACATATTGTTTCAAATGGAGTGTTGCTTTTTAAAGGGATAGTTTAGCCCAAAATAAGAACTCAAAAACTCATTATTTACTTTCCTTTTACTTTTCAAAAATTACTTTTTTATCAAACAATGTAATAATTGGTGAACCCCCTGTAACACACCTCTGGTTTCAATCCATGATGGCAGTTCTGTGTCAATTTGCATTGTACAGTAGCCAAGCCCTCTTTTACCATTATGAGATCTGCCCTCATTAAAATGTTTGTTGTCATACTTCCTGCAAACGTGCCGGACTAGATGATTCTAAAGTGATGTCAAGTCTCGGGGTAGAGAGTGTTATTTTTAGGGCGTGTGAGAGGTTTTGACTGTGACTGACAGCTTGTTGATGTGTCTTCCCACAGCTGAGGCAGCCCCCGGTCAAGCGCTTGCGTCTGAGAGGCGACTGGTCAGACACAGGACCGCGCGCTCGGCCTGAGAGCGAGAGGGAGCGTGATGGTAAGATGAGAACGTACATGCACGCCCTATCGGTGTCACAAATACTTAACACACAGCAGCACGGATGGTACATATACACAGGCAAATAAACACTGAGGGCTCTGTTTACAAACACACTTATTGGGTGACTTCAGATTAATGCACCAGGAATAGATCCACAGATATGTGTGTTCTTGTACTTGTCAGAAATCACAAATCATTGATCGATTTTTTTTTTTTTTTTTATTTAATTTTATTTATTTTGGACTAACAGATGTTGTATAAAGCAGCTTATTTTTATATGATAATCAGCACTTCCTTGCTAAACTCCATCTTTTAATAAATTCTGTAAGACCTGAAAAGTGTAACCCATCCCACACTGTTTATTATACCTATTAGGAGCATTTCATAGATAATACAAATTTTTAGTTTTATTTTATTTTATTTATTAGCACTTTCAACTTAGCCACACCCCATCAAAAAGGTCTGTTATACATTAAAACTGTATTAAAATGTTAAAGCATCAAGGCATTGTCTACCATAGTTGTTTACCACAACTCATTTGCACATCCACTTCAGCTCCAGCTGTCTCCTCCATGAACAGAGCTGTTGTCTGCAGTGCACTGGCATTCTCCTCCATGTTTTTAATGATCTGAGGCCTGCAGTGATCTGAGTGTCTCTCAATACATCTTTAATCTCCCTCAGTACCTCTGACTTTGAATATCAACAGCTTAGTTTGTCTAAGGGGCGCTTGTTAGCTTTTCACAGGGATTTAGTCCTAAGACTGCTTTACTTCACTACTTCCTGGCATATTCCAGCTTGCTCTTGATGTAAACAGCAGGCTTCCAGTGCTTCTGCTTTCTGTGTGTGGAATGATTTAGGTTTTAATCTGGTTTGATATTGATCATGAAGAAGTTTGTTATCTTTGCAGGAGAGCAGAGTCCAAATGTATCGCTCATGCAGAGGATGTCAGACATGTTGTCACGCTGGTTTGAGGAGGCCAGTGAGGCCCAGAGCAGCAGAACACGTCCTCAAACTCGACCCAGAGGTAAAACAGCTCAGATCCACTCTGAATATATTGAATATAAACACTATGAATATACTGATATATCCTTCAGAGTTCTTTTCGAAGTTCTTTTTCGTTCTTTGATTTGGGATTGAAAGAATTTTGGATAGAAGGAAGCCTATTTTGCACCACTGAATAAAAAAAGAAAAGGTACTTGCGACTTTCTCACAATTCTGACTTTTTTCTTGCAATTGCGTGATATGAATTCACATGTGTGAGTTATAAAGTCAGTATTGTGTGATTATAAACTTTCAATTGCGAGAAAAATCTCAGAATTGTAAGATTTAAACTCACAATTCTGACTTTCTTTCTCATACATATCATATGAGTCTTTTTGCTCCTTCATAATTGTTATAACTCGCAAATGCGAGTATATGTCTCACAATTCTAAGAAAAAAAGTCAGAATTGTTATAACTAACTCACTTGTTATAACTAACTTGTTAGTTTATATCTTGCTATTCTGACTTTGTAACTCGCAATTGTGAATTTATATTTTGTATTAGGGCAATTCTGAGAAAAAAAATCAGAATTGCGAAATGTAAGCTTACAATTGCAAGGAAAAAAAGTCAGAATGGTGAGATAAAAACTCACAATTACCATTTTTTATTTTTTTATTCAGTGGCAGAAACGGGCTTCCATAGTATACTGTTTGCGAACATAACGACAAACATAACATACAATACCGACCTCTCAATAAGAAAATAGCATCTGGTCACACAGAGATGAGGATATGTTTGCACAAGCTCTGTAATTCGGCATTTCAGTCGAGTCAAGTAAAGTAAAGTCACGTTTATTTATGTAACTTTTTATAGATTGCTTTAAAGCAAGCAGCTTTACTGCATTAAATATGAAGAACTGTCAGTGTTGCTTTCAGTTAGAATTACAACTTCAATACTTTACAATAAAGCAGCTCTCCATTGTTTACAAGGTTTGACTTGCGTCTGACTTTGATGTGGAAATGTTCGCAGGTTGATTTCTTCTGTTCAGTCTGTCAAAGAAGGCAGAACCCCAGAGCACACCTACCTATTGTTATAATATAAAAATCTTCATGGACCAATGGTAGTTTGAAGGTGTTAACAAACTTTTCTGGAAACTTTGCTTTGGCAAGCTGTTTAGAAATCCAAACAAACTTTCTTTGGACCTGATGCACTGACATCAGACCAGATCATTCTTCTATTTAGCTTGAAGTATATAAGGGCCTTAAAAGCTCTTCCATGTGACTTATATTGGCATTGCACAATGGAGGCAGTTTCAACTTTGATTCTCTTCGTCAATAAACATCAACCATTGAATGGTGCATTGAAGCATGCATCACATGAAAGAGTGTAAATCGTGGTATTAAATGTCCTCTATTAAAAAAACTCCATGAATTCAAAATTTACTCTTAAATATTAAACTCAAGGTTTGATGATTTTTCTCCAGGTACGGCCGCTCGACCAGAGGGAACATCTGCAACCTCAGAAGCACACACTCAGGCACAGGAGCCCACTGAGGTCTCAGCTGAAGGTGCGATGGAGGTGGAGACGCCCTCCTCTGATCCTCCACCTACACCTGCTGCTCCTCCTGCACCTGCAGAGCCTCTCCCCAAGTCTATCTCCTCCTCCTCCTCAGGCTCCTCCTCCACTGTAACAGCTCCTGCCCCCTCCAGCTCGTCCTCCATGGAGAGCGCTGCTTCCTCCTCTCTGCTCTCAACCCCAGACACAGAGCAGAAGAGCCAGGATGAAGTTACGCCCACTCCCTCAGCCACACCCACTCCTTCAGCCACTCCCACCCCTTCAGCCACTCCCACCCCATCTATAGAGGCAGCTTTATCTGGTAAGTCTGTCACAGTTTGCAAAACACTGAAGAGTGCATTCATCTTTAATATGAAACAATGGCCATGTTTACATGCACATAATGTTCCATTTAATGTCCATATATTATGTTTAAACTTTTATAGATAAAAATATTTTATATTTACATGCTTCACAGCTATTAAAAAGGGTTTTTGAGGTCAGTAAGATTTTGTTTAAAATAAATTAATACTTTTGTTCAGCAAGGATGCAATCAGTTGATTAAAAGTGACAGTGAAGATATTTATAATGTTACAGAGGTTATCTATGTATAATAAATGCTTTTCATCGGCATATTAGAATGATTTCTGAAGGATCATGTGACACTGAAGACTGAAGTAATGGCTGCTTCAGTTTTGCCATCACAGGAATAAATTACATTTTAAAATATATTTAAATATAAAACAGTTATTTAATTTTAAGTTGTAAGTTTTAAGTAGTGGCTTAATTCAGATCATATGATCATATTCCAATAGTAATCAGAATTATCTTGTGCATGTAAATGCAGTCATTGTATCTCTGCTCCATAAAGACGCTTATAATGAACTTTCAAATCAAATTCATTTAATTCCATTTATATAATTGGTCCATTTATCATGTCTGCTTGCTATACATCTTTCAACCATTTAACTCTATGCATTTTCTTTTTTAAGACCTATGTGTTGACTGATTTGTTGTCTTTAGGTGGGGTTTATTTTTTGAACATTGTGTGCCGTTAGGGCCTGCATTATCAATCACATAAACAGAGGCAGGATGTTACATGTAGTGTCTTTTGTCTTCTTTTTTTATTGAATGATAAATCCCTGCTTTTTGCTCATCGTGCCATTGCAGGCATTTTTTTGTGCGTTTCTGTTCATGCCCCTAGAAAGAACATGTGTGGACGTGTGAGTGTAATGCAGGTTTTTTTTCTTTTCTTTTTTTTTTTATGACGGGTGATGAAACCCTGCAGTCTTGTCTGACATCACTCAGCCTACAGCTTCAATCTTTAATTTGCTCTTTTACCCAGCATTCCTTCTCATCTATGATTTGCCTCTCTTCTTTTTCCCATCCCATCAATTTTCCCATCCTGCTCTTCTCTCTCCCTCTGACCCCACACTGTCAGAATATGGTCCTCGCAGGCTGCCGGTAAGTTTAGTGTGTAGACGTTTGCAGAGGCTGCTTCTCCTGTCTGACCCCCCAGGACAGGGCAGACGCTCAGTCCCTTCTGTACCCGCGACCTCCAGCACAGAGAGCTCAGCCCAACAGGCTGCTGCTGCTGACGCAGGCCCCCCTGCAGGTTACCATCTCCTCCCAGCCTGCATCCCTGCTCTCCTTTAACCTCCTGACCCCTCTGGCTGCCTGTTTCATGGCTTTCCTGGTTTGCTGCTGCACCTCTGGCTATGGAGTGTGTTCCTCTTCCCCTCTGCCACATAGACACGCACACATCTAACTGCTGGTCATTCACGCTCACATTCACCAACAGCAGAGCTCTGCTTCAAAACCTAGTGAGCTGCCTACCTAGGTAAAATTTGTAGACATCACAGATACACACCTGACTCAAAAGCTGCCCAAAGTCATGAATGCCGTGTAATGTACTTTGCTTTGGCCAAAGTATTAGACAGTATTACACATATATTATTATGAAATATTATCACTATTTAACATAGCTTTTTCCATTTTAATGTATTAAAATGTAATTTATTCCTGTACTGAATTTACTCTAGTCTTCAGTGTCACATGATACTTTAGAAATAAGTCTAATATGCTGATTTTGGTCAAGAAACATTATTATTATCAGCGTTGAAAACAGTTGTGCTGCTTAATATTTTTAGTGGAAAACGTGATGCATTTATTCAAAAGAACAGCATTTATTTGAAATCGAATTTTGGTATCAATGCAAAAATCTTTACTGTCACTTTTGATCAATTTAATGTATCCTTAGTAAATAAAGGTTTTAAGGAAAAAAATCTTACTTTTGAACCCTTCTGAATCATACACTGACTATCTGGACAAATTGACTTTATGGACAAGCGTCCACATCAAATGCACCTTGATTTAGGACAGGGCTTTAGAAGCTAGCTGCCTGTGTAGTCAGTAGTAAGTGAGGTAGCTTACTAGATCTTGGAACAGAGCTCAGATGTCAAACATATGCATATACTGCCATCTGTTGATTGATTCACCTGAAATGCAATTGCATAATTACATATAAAGTTGGTTTGTACTGTTTGATGTTGGCAGTTTTTTAGTCTCCAATTTAAACCTTGAACATTGATCCACGTTTATCTTGTTCTTTTCATACCTTCTCTTGTTGAACTTCCCTTTGCAATATTCCGCAAAATACTTCTTAATGCTATCAGCGAGCGTGATGTGTTCACTTATTGTAGACACATATGAAATGGTTAGAGGCAAACTGAACATATTTATTGCTTTTTGAAGCCTGGCACTTCAGGAAAAGTTCATTTTATTCAATAACCCTACTGTGTGCAATGTATTGTCTGTGCTTAAAGCATTGCACTATTAGTTCAGCAACATCCTGACATCACATCTTGCTGGTTATTCGCAAACTCTTTCCAAAAATTAATAACGTCTGGTTGCTTTGTCGCTGCAAGGCACTGTCAGTGTGGTCTGACATCTGAATAAACTTTTCTACCACCATCAGTTTGAACTCCTGAACTACAGATTGCTGTGTGACTTGTTTATTCTGCCTGAAAGTGAATACTGCATTAAAGAAGGCTATGCATCAGTTTGTTCCTGATAAATTGTGCTCTTGTATTTGCTCACCTCCTGGATGTCATTTCACGTTTTTTAAGGAACAGCTTTCTCAATCTGTAACCCTTGGCTTTGTGTTTTTAACTACGAATTAAGCCTCCTAGACTCATCTTTCCAGAGTTTGTGGCTTTTCAGTTTGTTGTGGGAAGTTTTTTTTGCCGTGTGTTTCCTGAGGATTTATTTCTGCACTGAAATGTTTGTACTGGCTCTGTTGTTGTTTCAGTTGTTCAGTACGTCTTATTTTTTGTTTCAGATTCTCCCTCATCTGTGGTAAACAAACAGCTTGGATCCATGACTCTGGATGAGGAGCAGGGTGCGTCCTTTCCTCTTTTTTCTTCTCCTTTTGCTCATTTTTCACTTGCGTCTGAGCTCTGTACATTTCTGATTGAAGCGACTCTTGTCCTCAGTCATCTTGAGAAGACTCTTCAGATGTGCCTCTGGGTAAACAGAGAAACTTCAGACAGATACAGAGGCTTTCTGTCAATCATTTTCAGTCACTGGACATACTTTTTCTCCCCTGCTGTGGGGCCGAGTTCATATCAAGCTTATCTTTCAAATAATGTCCTAACACATGATTTTCCCCCCTCACTCTCTACTTAATGAGTTCACCCTCTATGAGACTGATGTGGGCCTGTAACATCAAGATTTAGCTTAAAGGGGTCATATCACATTTTTTTTATTGAACTTTTGAAGTAGGCATTTATTGTGTTATAAAAAACATTCTGAAACATACTAGTAATTACAGAACTTTCATCCCAGTTCAAAAATAGTATTTAACGAAACTAAGCTAGAAAAATTAATTGTTCTGGATTTTTTAAATGTTTTGAAAGAGGTCTATTATGCTCACCAGGGCCAAAACAGTAATATTGTGAAATATTATTACAACTCAAAAATAACTGTTTTCTGTTTTAATATACTCTAAAATGTAGTTTATTTTTGTGGTGACATTACTCCAGTTATTACTCCAGTCTTCAGTGTCACATGATCCTTCAGAAATCATTCTAATACGCTGATTTGAAATACAGACTTTAAGTTTTTGCATTTGTTTTTTTATTATAAATTAAATTGTTTATAACAAAACTTTTATGGTCCTTGACTAACTTTTATTTATATATATATATATATATATATAAAGAATATGATATGACTCCTTTTAAATTACTTTACTATTCTGCTTTGGAATATGGAATGTTTCCTGAAAACCAAGGAAACACCAATTTTGGAGATATTTCTTCTTTTCGGCAGTCCTCTTTTCTCCATGTCCATACCGGTGTCTGTGCTCTTTCCCATCAGAACAAGAAACCTAAACTTCTCTTATTACTTTCACTTGCATTGCTCTAATTCTCTTTGCTTTGGGTTAACTGCTTGCAATTGTTGAACTTTAACAAAACTATAATTAATTTTTGTAGCCTGAAGTCTATCTGTGCAGCTCACTTTCCCACATATTCTTTTTTTTTCCTCCTTTTTAATCTACACTAGGCACCATGTTTGCCACAATATAAATAATGGTGAAACCGCACGATTCTCGATAGAAAAATGTTATGCTCCTTTATTTAAAAGATTAACCATTATT
The DNA here is from genome assembly GCA_027422415.1 of Schizothorax lantsangensis. Taxonomy (NCBI): domain Eukaryota; kingdom Metazoa; phylum Chordata; class Actinopteri; order Cypriniformes; family Cyprinidae; genus Schizothorax; species Schizothorax lantsangensis. The sequence continues at coordinate 25,761,513 of CM049848.1, read as the reverse complement.
GTAAACATTAGCAAATAAAAAAAACATTAATATTTCTCTGTAAAATCTGAGCATCTGAAGCTGCCATCTGTGCCATTCTGAAACAAGGTATTTCTCAGTACTACAATACTTCAGAAACACTAGTATTGGTACATTGTTTTATTTTAGTGTGACCTAGGCATCCCATGATAATTACATTCTAATATTTCAGAAAAGCTGCTTCTGTGGTTAACTGCAGTTGTGACAAATGTAATGTTCCTAAGGAAAGCACTCTTTCTAAAAACTCAATTTTACATCCCACATGTTTCCTCTGTCTTCCCTCCAGCAGGTGCAGAAGCAGCAGGACATGTAATCAGTGATCAGAGTACAGGTGTCAGTGAAGCTTCCCCAGATGCTACAGAAACCGTGCCATCCACATCAGCGCCTTCACTTGGCACCAGCCCCGGCTACAGCGGCGGGAGCAGCAGCACTCCTCCAGGGCCTGGACGGACTGGCACAGCAGAACCCATCCTTAGTCTGCACTACAGCACTGAAGGCACCACCACTAGCACCATCAAACTGGACTTCACGGATGAGTGGTGAGTGACCAGAGAAGCAGCCTTGACCTCAGCACTCAAATCATGCCCACAAGCCCTTAAGAGGCTTGCTATATAATACCGAGTTTAAAAATAATGCAATGAAGTGCCTTTCTGTTGCATTGTTCAAACAATAAACATACATTAGGCTACAACTAGTGTGATCCGATTCACAGGCAAGAACTGGTTCTTTTAATGAATCACTCATAAAGGCTCACAATTTCACAATATATTATTTTGAACCCATCTAATAAACCTAGAATGAAATTATTTTTAGTCATGTTCAACTCAAAAGGAAGTTTTGTGTATGTAAGGTTCTGCATTTGAAGTAGACATTTTTCATGTTTTCTCTGAGAAATAAACAGCGTTGTTGTTGACAAAACCTATAATTAAAAGGCATTTTCGTTAATTGAAAGAAAGCTGAAATAAAACAAATATTAGTTGAAATAAATTTGTAATTAATTTTTTAATTTGCTTAAAACATTTTTTTTTAATTTGCAATGTTGCCTTGGCAATTAAATGAAATAAAATAAGTTGATGTTGAAGTATTAAAAATGGCTAAAACTGTATAATAAACGGCAAATGGAAATATTGTTAATGTTAACTAAAAGGAAAGAAAGCTAAATTAATTTGCATTTATTGAAATAAAGCTGAAACAAAATAAAAATAAATTCTAGATGAAAAAAAAAAAAAAAAAATGTGTAAATAAGATATATTGCCTTAATACTAAAATGGCCAAAATATAGTAAAAAGAAAGCTAAAAAGAAATATCAAAACAAAATTGAATAAAAATGATTAAAACTAAAACTGAAAATATAAACATTATAATATATTGTTATTGTAACTATTATAATATAGTAATAACATCATTATAATTAGAATGTTATAATTCAAAATATTAATAAATACTATAATAGTATATAATTAATACTTGGACAAGTCAGACGTCAAGTTTGTGGATATAAAAACAAGTTATAAAACCAGTTCACAAAGACCCATTCCTGTGAATTGCAAATGATTGTCTGAAATTCTCTTTGGCGTCCTCCTTTATTTAAGTAAATCATTTTTAAGAATGGCATTTTTTGTAAGAACAAATCTAACTTTTTTTTTTGACAATGCACAGGAGCAGTCCAGCGTCCAGTGCCAAAGGCAGCAGTGGAGGACAGAAGCCTAGGGAGGTGGGTGAGAGCCAGACCAGAGAGGAGGAGCCCAAAGGTCAAACCTCGGAGCAAAGTGAGTCTACAACCACATGCCCATTGCTACAGAATTTGCTTATTTTTGGAGGTTATCTTAACTTTTCTCTCATAATCAGGTTCAAGCTCACCCTCAGGGAGTCAACCCACACCCGATGGGGGTCAAACTGTAGACAGTGGCACGGAAAAGGCCTCCATCAGCTCTCAAAACAGCACGCCACCGGCGGCACCACCAGAGGGCCTGTCTACCGAAGACACGGCTCGTCCCAGCGCTCCATCAGAGGAGCTCCAGGCTGCTGGTTCGGCAGAGCTGAGTGAGCAGTGCAGGAGGAGCGAGACCGCTGGAACGGGTGGCCAGGCTTCGACTCAACCATCCCGCAATCAGGACTCTGATGACAGCGACGACGACCCCATCCTTATCCCTTCAGCCAGGTACAGAGGAGGGCAGGGACAGAGGTATGGACTCTCGTCGTGTCAAGATGTTTAATAATGCAAATCGTCACAATGTGTAGTAGGGGTGGCACGGTATATTCGTACCGAACCGTCATGGTACAGGCATCTCGGTTCGGTGCATGAGGCTTTACGACGAATACAGGCAATTCACCCACAATCCAGAAGGGGGCGCCGCAGTAATGCAACACTGTTTGATACAGTGTTGCCAACTTAGCGAATTTGTCGTTAGATTTAGCGACTTTTCAGACCCCCCTAGCAACTTTTTTTCAAAAAAGCGACTAGCGACAAATCTAGCGACGACTTGGATTTTGACTGCGAGTCTCTCGCTGGTACTACCGCACGAGAGCGAGATCTTGCTTTCACAGCGCGCACACACCTCCCTCTCTCTCTCTTGCTCTCTCTCTCTCGCTCTCTCTCTCTGCTCTGTTCATCGAGCGGCAGAGAGGAGCAGCACTTTCAGTTAAAATAGATGATGTTGTTTCTCTAATTTTACATGCAAATATAGCCGAAAACACGGCACAGGAATTGTTTTTGTCTTTGCTTATGTTATGTGTATTTGATTTCATCAGACGAAGGCTCGATTATAAATCGATTTTTTTTTTTGCAGATTAACATCTTTGAAGGGAGAGCTGGTTATGTATTCTTAAAGGGCCACATTTCAGTCACTATTTCATATTTAACCCGTTGACTGACAACAGAAACAGTAAATTATATAAATTAAAACTGTTTTATTGAGAACTTAGCTAAATTAAAATACAGTATCTGAGCACAGAGAGGCAAACAAATGTAAAAAGCAATACGACGCGATGACGTCATGAATATGCTAATTAGCATATGACATCATCTGGCGCCATTTAGCGACTATTCAAACTGGCTTTAGCTACTTTCCATTGAAAAAAGTTGGCAACACTGGTTTGATAACCGCCAGCAGAAGAACACCGAATGCCAACGGTGAGACAGAGGCGGGCGCGCTGATGTTTGGCTCACTGTATTTTATTTTGATAAAGTACCAACTGGCTGTCAAGTTAGGAATGCTGGAACTGGTGTGCGTGTGTGCGTGTGTGCGTGCGTGCGTGCTCGTGTCACTTCAACTGTTTCCTTATACCAGCAGAATCAACTTTAAACACTTATTGTCTTATTAATAATCACTGTATAAAGGTCTGCTTTTATTTGTGTACACTCACAATGAAAACAAAACAGATTTTTTTATATATAACATGTTATAATATGTAGTATTTTCACATCTAGATGGATTTTTTTTTTTAATTTGCACTACTGTCTGTTCAAAATAAATGAAAAGAAACCAAGCATAGTAGATTTCTTTTTTTTTCATGTTGTACCGAAATCGTATCGAACCGTGATCCCCGAACCGAGGTATGTACCGAACCGTGACATCTGTGTACCGTGCCACCCCTAATGTGTAGGCAAATGAAATGACAGACGGGAAGTCCCATAAAACATGAGAACATGAGTTTATGCTAAACAGTGTTTATCTTTTGGACAGTCATAAGTAAAATGCTACTCTTCTCATTAGATTTAATTACAGAGGATCAGCTGTAGGTGATAGGATGATAAGGTACTGTAATGTTTCTGAGATGGACACTAATATAATCTGAGTGCAGATTTGATTTACTTTTCATTAACCTGGCATTCATTTTGTGTGGCTGTGTAAAATATGCTATTAATTATATAATGTGTGTGATTTAGTAGTTCATATTAACTTTATTTCTGCCTGAGAGTGTACAAAATGTTTGCATAATGACCCTTTGTTTAGTTACTAAACAAGTAAACTAATTTCATGCATGAATTTACAAGTTACCTTAGGCATAGTTGTTTGGAGTTCAAAAACTGTATTAAGATTTTCACACACACAATTTTTTTTTGAAAACAGTTGTGCTGCTTGATATTTTTGTCGACCCCATGCTACTTTTTTTTCCAGGATTCTTTGAATAGAGTTTAAAATGACAGCATTTATTTGAAATAGAAATATTTTATAACATTGAATAATGTATACATGTATTTTGTCTTTTTTTATCAATTTAATGCATCCTTACTGAACAAAAAGTATTAATTTCTTTTAAAAAAATCTGTAAAACTGTTTAAGCTTGTGAAAATTTGACCATCCTGGACTAATATTATGTTGAGCTGCTGTTGAGTTGTAATGTGTTTTAAAGATTTTTCATGAGCATTGCTCTGCATGCTCTGTTTTTCAGACGCTCCGCCGCAGCTCGGATCCAGGAGCTGTTCCGCAGGAGAAAAGAACGGCGAGAGATGGAAGAGAGTGAGACTCAGAATATCAGGAGACCCTCTGTCAAGATGATGTACAAGGGCCATCGCAACTCCAGGACCATGGTACGCTGTCTGTTTATTGTCTCATGCATATTGTATACAAAAATCAGCTTTCTGTCACTTCTTATTAGTTCTAGTACAACATATAAACAATCATGTAAAAAAACATTAACAGATGTTTCACTTTAATGACCTGACTGTGCATGTAGATTAAAGAGTCGTGTTTCTGGGGGAATAACTTTGTGATGAGCGGCTCGGATTGTGGCCATATCTTCATCTGGGACAGACACACAGGAGAGCACCTGATGCTGCTGGAGGCCGACAACCATGTGGTCAACTGCCTTCAGCCTCACCCTTATGACCCCAGTGAGCAAAAAGATACCTGAAAACAATAGATAGAGACCCATGAAACATGTTGGTTTAGATGATTTGGATCACATCATTTGGTCTGACGTTGTGTTTTTATTTTTTTAACAGTTCTTGCTTCATCTGGAATTGACTATGACATCAAGCTGTGGTCACCTTTAGAACAGTCAGCGTCATTTAACAGAGTCATTGCTGAAGAGGTATGGACAATGTTTTCTGCTTAATTCTGTGAAGAATATCCTGTATTGTTTCTTCAGACTTTAAAATGTGTATTTAAATGCATATAGTAACACAAACCTGTTGTTAGTTTTGAGATGTAATTAAATCCCCACTAGATGGCACTAGAGTACTGTGGTTGTCTAAGGAACTGTGTCTGCTTTTATAGAGGAAAATACATCAAATAGAGGCATTTTGAGGCAGTTGTATTGGTATATCTTTGCCACTGCTATAGGAGTAAAGTGTTGGCAAACTCGTGGATTTAATTTCCTGAGTTATTTGTGTGCTGTAGGTGATTGCTCGTAATGAGTTAATGCTGGAAGAGACGAGGAACACCATCACCGTCCCTGCTTCCTTCATGCTCCGAATGCTGGCATCATTAAATCACATCAGAACAGGTGAACTTCCTCATGTCCCTTTTTTAACTCACTGACTGTATATAGTAGTCACCATTTGAAGTTGATCAAAAAAGTGCATCAAAGTTGTCCTAAGACAAGAATGCATTTTGGTTTAAGGACAACTTTGATGAAAGGTTTTTATCCACTTCAAACGTTGACTACAATGAGATCCAAAAGACCAAAATTGAAACCTTGGCTTTTTCACTTAAAGCTGGAAAAAATTATGAAATATTAATTTTAATTTAAAATTAAAACAAAGGAAGTTAATGACCAAATGAGCAAGAAATATTTAAGATTTTGAACAATTTCTTGATCATTTATCAAATACTGTATGTACACTACTGTTCACATTGAAAATTTGGCTTTTTCACTTAAAGCTAGAAAAAATTATTTAATAAAAATAAGTTAAAAAATAAAAGTAAAACAGGAAGTTAATGACCAAATGAGCAAGAAATATAAGATTCTGAACAACTTCTAGATTTTTTATCAAATATGTACTGTTAAATCAGAGTTATGCAGCTTAGTGCTGCTGCCATTAAAGTAAAAGATATCAAATGCTAAGAAATTGTCTAATTATTATCTTTTAAGATAATTTCAAGATAAATAAAATCTAATTTATCAATGACATTTACACTGCTTTTTTTACCTAACCAGCATTTGTCACTGGATACTTACTCTAGCATTTGGTTTTACTACCTTGAACAGGTGTCTAAATGACCGATCTTTCTTCCTCTTCCCTTCTGTTATCCTCAGACCGTGTGGAGGGTGATCGTTCAGAAGGCTCTGGACAAGAGAACGAGGATGAACAGTAGCCCTTCTGCTACAAGTGAATGGTTTTTTTGCTACAGTGCATTTGAGATTTGTACAAGTTACAAAATAGAGTATTTCCTTGTTAGTTCAGTTTTTGGCATTATTTTTTAATGAGACTTTTCGTACTAATTACTCTATATGAGAGTAAACTGCGTCTGGGGAGTTCATGCAAACAAGATGATACGTAAGAAGTTGAAAGATGTGACTAAACGGCTGATGCTTGAGAGTATTTAAGTGCAATATTCATTTGTTAAACGGTTGAGCTTGGAACGGTGTTAAGTGTGAAACTTTATTGTAGCCTCAAATGAAGAACTCTGATGTTTGTATACCAGGAATTATGCATGTCAAACATGAGTTTGCAGAAAACATGTTCTCTTAGTCTTTACCAATGTTGGCTTTTTTTTTTGGCATTTCTAAATCTTGTGTTGCATAGGGATCTTCTGCCTAACCCCAATTACAGGTACTACTTGCAATACTTCATTATCAAACCAGCCATTATGCATTGTTACATTGCAGAATGTTTATAAAAGTTTATTAAAATGAGAACAATTTTTGACTCGGTCTATACATAAAACCCACTGCTGTCTAGCCAAATGGCTCTAGCATTAGTTGCAGGTCGTGTTTCTCTCTCCTAACAGCACAGATGGGCTTTGTTGTGGCAGCTGTTGGTTTGAGCGTTCTGCTAAGTGACTAGTGATCGCTGGGAAAAGCTAAGATGAAATATCTCCTCGTTTAATAGCGTGCCATTCTATGCTAACCTCATTCAGCAGCACTGTTAAGGAATGTAAGCCATCTTTTTAAATGTTTGTCCACAGATTTTCAGATTAAGTTCCGGTTCCTTTTCAATCCATGTACCAGAGACATTAAATGTGTTGTGATTCAAACAAAACATGACTGAAAGCTTGTTGAGTACCCATAAAGAATTTAATAACACAGTACGACTAGAATAATAAAAAAAATGCATTATTGTCTGTGGTTTGCAAACAAATCGCGCAGCCAGAAGCAGCACTGCAATTGACAAAGAAGCCTATTAATATTGGTATAACTGACTGGCATAATGCAAAAAAAAGAAAAGAAGATTCCACAGGAATGATTAATCCTTACTGAGTAAATTTTCATAGTAGGAACAAAAACAGATGTGAGAAGTCACTGATCAAACGTAACAAAATCTTCAAGTGCAATTGTACCAGTGCCTTCAGTAATGACACTGCATATGCTTTCTCGCACCATAACATTCAGTCCAAACATTTTAATCAGATTTCCCACCAAAAACTATGGATAAAACAGCATTTTAAGAGGTATTCTACCTTTTATCATGCCCAGTATCTCTCTCTCTCTCTCATTTACATGATGTTAATTCAATGCCTGAAAAAAATATTCTGCAAGGCATTTTTTTTTTTTGGCCACATCAATATAACCCTAAAGACATTTGGTATATTTTCTATAAACCTGGTGGCACTTATAATAATATAATATATTAATAGACCTTAACTTCAAACAGTGGAGAGGAGCTGTAGGATAATCATTCTTACAAACAGTCAGGACGTATAAAACGGAGTGGTTACAGTTTCCTTATAAGAAAAGAGTAAACATAATACACACAGTACCCAACACAGGCAAAATACCTGACAATATATGAGGGCTGTACGTGATTTTACTATAACTTTTATGTTACAAAAACATAACTTTTTCTGGTGAGAGACATATCTAGTACCTGATGACTTGCAGGTACAGCCATCATTGTATGTCTTTGGCCTCACCAAGGCAAGTAGCAGCAGTTGCTAGCTAAAATCATCAAGTATACGTTCTTTACCTAGTATGTAAATTACACATAAATCACTGTATATCTGTAAACATTTATCTTATGTGTTCCTTGTACCTTTAAAAACTGCAGATTACACAATCTGGTCCATTTACAGTCAAAGAACTACATGGAAGTGTCACCTATTTTTTCCTCATGCTCTTCATCGTCATCATCATCATCTTTAACTATTCCTTCATCGATGCTTTCCATCCTGAGTCTCTGTCCATCCAGGTAACGGGGAGCTCTCTGTGTGTTTCGTACAGTGAACAGACTTGTTGGAATTTGAGTCCATTCCCCAAAGAGTTGAAGCTTGGCATCGTTCTCTATAGCCTTAGCCAGAGACGACGCAAAGCTGTCCAAAGACTTATGGATGTCTGCCGTCACTTGGACTACCGAGGGGTCATCTTGAGAAAAAGAAATGGTAGAACATTAAACTGACACTTTAAGATGTTTCTGTGTCAAAGCTCTATAACATGCTGATGATTAACACAAAAAAATACTCATTTTGCATAACTGCCATTTATAATAGTGTCTTTACAATGAAGGTTTGTTAGGCAAGATGGAACAGCAGAATTATAAAGTTTCTTCTGTATAAAACTTTAAGGTGGGACAACTGTTCTAGACATAAACTAGTATGAACAAATGTTATTTTGTAAGTCTACACTTCCTTTAATGTATCATGTAAAAATTATTAATTTTAATGGCTTAACATGGCCATGACAGTTAAAGACTGTAAGTAAGTGCTTTATCACATTAACCTCAAGTTAGCATTTACTTTTGAATAGTATTGTTTATGTAAGATTTATTTTCATTAATGAAATAAATACTTTTATTCTGCAAGGATGCAGTAAATTGATCAAAAGTGACAGTAAAGTCTTTTACACTGATTTGAAATAGAATACTTTTTGTAACTTTTTTTTTTAATTTTCTATTTATCAATGATCCCTTAAAAATATATAAGTTTTTTTTTGTTTGTTTTTTTATTAAGCAAAACAGCCATTTTTTCAACATTGATAATAATAAGAAATGCTTCTTGACCACCAAATCAGCATATTATTATAATTTCTGAAGGATCTTGTGACACTGAAGGCCGGAGTAATGGCTGATGAAAATTCATCTCTGCCATCACAGGGTTGAATTATATTTTAACATATCTTAAAATAGAAAACAGTTATTTTAAATTGTAATAATAATAATACAAAAAAATACTGTTTTTACTGTATTTTGATCAAATAAATGCAGGCTTCTTGAGCATACGAGACTACTCTTAAAAAAAAAACAACTAACATTTGATTAGTAGTGGACTGTATTATATTAAACCTAATGGTACTGGTCCCAAATAAAATTTTCTAGAGCCACTTTCTATGTGCCTGGTTTTGTACTGCTGGCAACTAACAAAGATATTTTTGCATTAGATGTAAAATAAGAACATGTTAGATACCTTTAGGAATCTGATCCACTTGGTCCTCGAATGTGACAGAACTTCTCCTCTTATTGGCAGCACAGTGGGCTGAGTGGGAGGGCTCTGAGGTGTAGCTGTCCAACAGCATGACGTCTGTAGCTAGAGGGTAAATCACAGCAGGCATCTTTCAATCAAATATCAGTTTTAACACTGTTCAACACCACCCACCCACACCAGTCTGGACACTGTGGGAGAGCCGCTGAGCAGTGCCGTCTGTCTGTTATGCGATACTCATGGGCTCTGTGTTTCCTCAAATGGCACACCCTGATAACAACAGTCTGCAAGCCAATAAACCACCTCTGCTGACTGCTAAGAGCTGTGGGGGTTGATTCTGTTTGCTTTCCTTGCGTTCAAAGAGGTAAGGATGCAGCAGTATTAAATTCATGATACACAATGATCTTAAAATTCTATTTAGTTTTGTCAATGTAAATTAAAACATTAAAAAACTAAAATCAGTCATTTTAAACACGAGTGAATTTAGTCATCACAACATTACAATGTATAGTTTTGAAACATTGATATTTATATTGAGGTTTGCTAAAAAATTACATTTAACAGTTACTAAATTATTAGTGTTTTTAGAGAGCAACTTTGAGTAAGCATTAGAGGATGGCAAATTCAAATGTAAAAATGGGGGAAAAGAGCATACGCAATTAAATATCCAATAACAGCTGATAATGATAAACATATCACCAATATCATCCAAGATGGTACTAGTATATTGTGCATTCCTGCAAAATATATATTACAAAACCAAAAGGGTATTTAATAATTTCTTTAAAGGCAAAGTTCACTCAAAAATGAAAAAATTGCCTCCATTTACTCACCCTCACCGAAATTTTTCAAGAAAAAGGAGATTTTTATTTAGATAAAAAGTTTGTGCAGCTCTCTTCCATAAAACAAAACTTGGAGGCAATGGATGATATTAAGCTGAAAATAAATGCTGAAAAAAAAAAAATATCACAAAAATATGTTTTTACCGCTCATTCATTATATGAGTCTTCTAAAGCCATTTGATTTTGTGTGAGGAATAGACTAAGTTATTTAGGTTGTTATTGACTGAAGGCCTTCCAGTTTGTTGTAACTGTCAAATCTGATTCAGTTGTCAAATATTCAAACTGGTGCACGGTCAATAATGTCCAACCGTATTTGTTGTATGAATGCAACACATCAGTTTATGCAGAAATGAGAATGAAATTCAAGAACTACACCGAAAGAGAAGATTTTCAGTGAATAGCGACATGAATTTTGGCCTGTTCCTCATACAAAATTGATCTAGTATGGCTTCAGAAGACTTGAAATACAGCCCACAAGTGGCATGGACTATTTTTGTGGTACTTACATGGTGCTTTTTTAAAACTGACAGGAATTGTCCCTAAAGGACATTATGCTAAAATACCTCCTTTTTTGTTCCACAGAAGAAAGGAAGTCATCAGGTTTGGGACAATGTGATGTTAAGTAATTGATGACAATTTTCATCGTTGGATGAATTATTCCCTTAAATTGTTTTAAATTGACGTGTTATAAACAGCAGAAGGTCTACCTGAGTCCTGGGTGTAACTGAAGCCAGTGTCTCCCGTGCTGCTTCCACGGCCCAGGAGATGCCCACCACCTACTAACATGGCCGTCAGGTGAGGAGACATTCCCAAATCTGTTAAACAACAAAGATCCTCAGACATCTCATCCAAACATTAGATTACGAAGAATCCCAGGACACAAATAACAGCAGCAGCAGGCTCACCCGTTATCCGGTTAGAAATGCTAAAGAGACGAGAGGTCCGGTGCCGTATAACAAAAGACTCTCTGTAGTAGCGGTCGCCAAAGCACATGCCCAACAGCTCCTTACGTACGGTCTTATTCCACAGCCCATAAATAAGTGGATGACACACGGCACTGGTGAAGGACAGCCAGGAGACCAGTGTCTCCATCTGTGAAGAAACACTGTCTTTACCCCACAGTGCTTCAGTGCTGATAACTACCACATATGGACCCCAAGTGGTCAGAAACGTCCCCAGAACCACCAGAATGGTGACGAAGGCCTTGCATTGGCTCCCAGAGTAGACCAGGCTCTTGCGGCTTCCACTAGAAGATGTGGACGTATTAGAGTTCTTGCGACCATTCTTCTGAGAACTGGACTCCTCTTGAGGCACCACCACACTTCCGCAGTAAACCTTGCGAGCTTTGATACGGGCCACGCGGAAGATGACGCCATAGCAGATCAGCATAGCCGCCAGTGGCAGAAGGCAGCACCACGTAACCCAGAAGGCAGTATAGCTGATCTCCTTGTGCCAAGCCACTGTACAGGTCCACTTGAAGCGGTCAAACTCAAAGGCGGACCAACCGAAAAGTGGCGGCAGGCATCCGACCAGGGAGTGGAGCCACACATAAACGATGGCGACCACAGCTCGGTTTCCTGTGATTTTCATGGGGTAGATCATGGGATATAAAACGGCGTAGTACCTAGAATGAGACAGACATTGATATAAATCAGATACAGTTCAATCATTCCCTCATGAGAGACACATGACTAGCCAATGGAAAGACAAGGGGGTCTTTCTCTAAGACTCTCAATCTGCCAGAAATAAAGTTTGGTTTCTAGGTTTGTGTCTTGATAAAGCTAAATAGGTCTGGTATTTTTCAGTGTGCATCTTGTTCATAAAAACAGTGGATCTGTTCAAGCAAGACAGGACTTAAATGTCATGGTGAACTACAGGCTTTAAGAAATACAGTATGGCCATTGATTACAGCAGTCAAAAACAGTTTTGCCAAGAATTGTTCTTGAATTAACTTGAATTTGAGATTTCATAATAATACAACAATTGACTGAACAGCAAGTATATTTACTTATGGGTCAGTCACATGACACTAACTTTTTGTATCTGTCTGTCTATGAATGTATTTAAAAAAACATTAAAATGCAATTCATACATACAATGTTTTTAATTTCTGTATTGGATTTTCTATTAATATTTAATGTAAAGTTTGTCCACCAACTCAGACTCACACAGTCCAACCAAAATGCAGAAAAAATGAAAACAGGAAATTATATGACAGAGAGGACCCCTGCAAACCTTTATGACCTTGTCAAGATCAATTAATCTTTTAAAATTTAATAATTTTAACATTTTAATATTTTTTGGACATGGCAAGGTTAGTTAAAATGTCATGTGGTGTGACTTTCATAAATTATATTTATTAGTTATTATATTATGAATAAATTATTTATATTTGTAAAAAAATGAAAAATATTTTTAAAATGTAAAAAACAATATTATGATCTGTACACTTGCATGTATAATTTGTAAGGAATATATGTTATCACTTTTTTAGAGTCATTCAATTTAAACTTTGACAAGAAATTTGTTCCTTTTCTTTATCATAAACACTCCTAGTAACCCTTATTTATAAAGATTCCTCAAACTGTAGGATATGCTAACATAACGACTGACCTGTCAATGGCAATGGCTCCCAGTGTAAGCATGCTGGATGAGCCGACGAGTAGATGGAGCAGTGCTGTGAAGTTACACCACACCACTCCAAACATCCAATCCCGATGCACCGAGCTGGCCGCAACGAAGGGCAGCGTTAGGACAGACAGCAGAAAATTGGACAAAGTCAGGCTGAAGACAAACTTGTTACTGGGTGTCAGTAAGTAGGGCTTCTTATATAGGGTCACCACAATGACCAGATTTCCCAGACATGCCAGTATGGCTATGATGATGATAGAGACAGACTCCAGGACCACGAGCCCATCGTCATCCAGGCCGTTAGTGGAGTTGGCCACCGCTGTCCCATTCTTAGAGCTGTTCATTATGGGAGGCTGCTGGGTACCCAGGACTGGACAGACATGTTGACAAACTACAAAATATGAGAGGAAAAGCAGTCTGATCAAAGCTGTCTGGAACTTCTAAATGCTACAAGATGAAGAAATGATCTGGTGAGGTGGGTTCATTCAAGGGTGTCCTGTAAAGCACCACAAAGCTGTAAAGCTGATTTTATTTGTACAATACATTGTACAAAGGATTACGCACATTCTTACAATACACTGTTTGTTAAGAACTGGGCTGTGCTGTGAAAAACTCTAGTCTGAAGAGACTGTGCTCAGATTTCAAAGTAAGACTTCTACCACAATAGAATCACAGGATGTAAATTAAATGTTTCACAACTAAATGCACACACAATATGCAAGCTTTACTTCAGGTTAGAAGGCTTACTGCAGACAACATTAAGTTTACAATAATAAGATAATCAGAAATCATTATATAAAATATGAAAATCAATGACGACAATAATAGTAAATAAACTAATAAATAAAAATCAGAACAAATGTTTAGACACGTAAGCCACACTTATTAATATATATCACTGCATTAGATGACATATTCATAAAATAATAACTCTCAGTATTATTATAAAATAACACTCTGCAGACAAGTATATCACATAAGGAAAAACTTACTGCAGATGCATTTAAGTTAAGATCTAATGCAAAGAATTTCATATAGTTTATGTGCAGCTTAAATATCCAAATGCGTTTGGGGCCACTGAATGTGGATCATCTGTCATGCCTCTTCAATAAATCGTTCACCACGATGCACGTCCAATGAACATCCACAGCACAGCAATGTGATCAGCTAGCGGAGAGCGCGCAGATTCTCTCTAGTTTTACAACAACAGCGATATTTTGCATTGCACAAAAATGTGTTTCCGACCATTTCGATTCAAAAATGCATAGTTTATCCTAATGCAATGATAGATGCATGTATAACGTACCAGTTTTCCAGGCCAGGCGATATCCCGCTGTAGTCCAGCACTGGTAACTTTCTCCGGCTGGCTTTGTTAGTCTGCGACGACTAACTTTGAGACAAAAACTTTCTCACCTCCTGCAAGATGCTGAGTTTGTTTTCTCACGCTTTCGTGGAACAAAAACGTTTTCCGGAGACGCATGTTTAAAGTTTCAACGTTACAAAGTGTTCATTTGGGATGTTCATTTGTTGCGGCTGCTGCGGTCGGCGGTGAACTGAGGCGCTGCTGACGTCACAATGGCGTCGGAAATCCTCTTGAAAACTTCCCTCCATCTCGACTGCAGACAGTCCTGAGGGTCTCTCTCACCGACTACAGTCTGCTCTGCAATCTTCTCGTGGGGAATAATATTTGCAAAAATCGTTTTGTAAGTTTTTTTATGTCTGTGTTCCACCAAAAATATCTACACATGTTAAAATTAACCGTGAGATTTAGCTATGCTTAAAACAACAGCAAAACAATCTATCTATCTATCTATCTATCTATCTATCTATCTATCTATCTATCTATCTATCTAATATTACCTAAGCATAAAAGTAGGCACAATAAAACTTATCATTAAATCATTTTAAGTCATCTTGTGGCCCCGTTTGCTGAGGTCCTCTACTGCTCTGTTTCTTGACTGTAAAATGTACAACTAACACTAATTTAAAGAAAATGTTTTGTTTGCTCAGTTTGGGTAAAATAAAAAATCTAAAAATGAAGGATGTTCTGGAACATAGATTGACATATTGTAACCGATTATGAGAAAGGGAAAACTCTTGACAGTGTTTTTATATAGCAGTTAAAACACTATAGGCATTATTTTTGTGTGTGTGTGTGTGTGTGTGTGTGTGTGTGTTGGGCTGACCCAGAGCGAGCAGACATTAATTCAACACTAGGTGGCATATGCGTGCTGTAAACTGTGGGAACACATTTAAAAATTTCTGCATTCATCCACCTCATATTTTGGGAAAAATTGAATTAAATTATTTAGATGCACTTTTTAAAAAAAGAGATTCAGCATTTATTTATTATATTTAATTACAACACATAAAATATAGATTTAAAAACTATTGTCATATCAGAGAAAGCACAGTGTTCATTCAAAATCACAACCAAGCAGCTCAATCCTCATAGTGATGGACTTCTGCCATTGTTTTGGAATAATCCGGATGAATTTGGAAAATATTGGCGGGTAGATGTAGTTCTTTACTTGGCCATTGTTATCTGTGTTGCCTTGAAATGTCTGTGAAAATAAAAGAAACACTATTTTCTCATTCTTAAGGCACAAAACACTGTGTTTTTTCTACAGATGTGTGCATAAACTTGTTCTAATCCCAAAAAGTGAGACCGCTTACCTTTTGTTCATAATCCTCATCATCCGTGTACTTTGTCCATCTGTTGCCGTCTTCACTGTACTCCAGAGAATATGCTGTCACAAACATCTCATTGCCTAACGATTTGGCCCCCTGTGTTATAATTCCAGTTATCTTCTTTATATCCTTGAGTTCCATCTGGATCCATGGCTGAATGTCATTGTTCTGTAAATTGCAAACAGTTTATTGAGGTTTGAAGTGTAGTATATACCTTTAAGGGTTTCATTTATGAGGTATATCTTAGTTACCTTGGCTTGCCATGCATTGGCGGTCCCATAGTTATTTAAGCGTGCATACCAAGGATGCCACTGGCCAGAGTACCAATTGGAGGCCACAGAACTGGCAGTGATTTGAGCATCTTTAATGAGGCCACTTTCCATTCCCAATGGCACAGAGCAACCTGCCAGCAAAATGAGGAGGATTAGTACAATTGAGCTGAACTTTATTGTGTCTTATAAGGCAGTTTGAGAAAAATGTGTAAAATTTTTGTCCATACCATCAAGCTCACAACCATAGTACTCCAAACGGACAGTTGGGTAGTTGTAAGAATGTAAAGGATACAGCCTCACGTATCGACCAATCAGAGGTGGGAAAAATATATTCTCCTTCGTGTCATAAGCTTCGCTGTTTCCTTCAAAAGTCTGTTGGGCATTGGAAAACACAGTGCAGATCTTATGGGCTGTACACACAGAATGTTTTCATTATGTTTAAACAGAATGAAAAATGAATGAAAAATCCCCAGGCATGTTTAAACAATTAATTTGATGCAGTGTCTTGGTACAAAAAGACGTCAGTCTAGTGCAGTGCTTCTCAGCCAATGTCCACACCAATGTTCAAATGCCCCCCAGTTTTGGATTCAAAACTTACTTTAATCAAAGGGCACTTCTAGATTCTGTAAATTAAATTAAATAATTATAATTAAAATTAAAATAATAATATTTCAGGATATCGTAAGTTTTAGTAGATGCATGTTTTTCTTGACTCTTAAGGTTGTTTGTGATTTACTGAATAAAGATTAAGGATACAGAGTTTTGAAAATATTTTTTACTTGCAATCTGTTCCCTCAATTTTTTTAGAGAGCTTGACATAACTAGTAAATGTAATGTATACTCATTATACAAATGCCCATGGTGTTAGATGAGTTTATATTACTTTATATGAGGTCTAGAAATAACACTACATTAAATAGGCAGTCTGGGTTTTCCAAGACTGTGGGAATCCTGGTTTGTCAGAGGAAGCAAACTGTTGTTGAGGAGGTAAATTAAAATGATAAATATCTTGGTTTTTAGTTGTTTTAGCTTGTGTTTTCTCATTTTAAATAATTTGAAGTTGTCTTAAGGCAAGTTTGCTGAGGCCCCCTGTTTGAGAACCATTGGTCTCTGCATGTGGTGCAGTGTAATGTTGTGAACAGACCCTTATGCCGAAATGTACACTCACTTTATAACCACACAGAAATAGTCACTTGCCTTTCTGACGGTATCACTGTCTCCTTTGTAGAAAATCCACTTCTTTTTGTCAGTGCTGTAGGAAATGGTGTAGTTCAGCACATAATTATGTTTCAAGAATTGCTTGGCTCCCTGTGTGGCAACTTTACTAATCACTACCGGCCTCTGGAAGTCCACCTGGAATACAGGATACAGCCTCTTCAAGTAACCAGTCATTAGCATTTCTTTATTTATTGGCTAATTGTCTGCACACCATTATGAGTGGTTACCTGAATGTGCTGTCCTGTCTTTGTCGTACTCCATGCATTGTATTTCCCTGTATTATGTAGTCTGGCCAAATGAGGATACCATTGTCCTTAAAAACAGTTTTAAATGTGTTAATAATGTGACCCCGACTATGCTACATAAAAAAGCTATACTTTCAAATCCTACCTCTAGAGTCAGATGCTGATATGTGTTCATCTTTCACAGTTCCAGAGATGAGACCGAGAGGATGATCACAGACTGCAAAACAGACCAGGTAAGATTTAAGACCTGATAGATTCAACTGTTTTCCTGTAATATGATCAGCATGATAAATTACTGTATGTGATACCGTTATCTAACACAAGGAATAACGTCTGCATTCCCCTCTGCTGTGAGAGTCCAACTTCAGACTCCAGCTGCCAGAGACCGGGCTTTGAAGGCAACATTTCCAGTGTGGCAAATCCACCTAAATGATGGGATCTGAGAGTGAATGGCCTTTCTAGATCATCTAGGTAAGTAAGTATCTTCTAACACCACTACAAACCTGGTAAAAGTGGGTAAACTCCCTGACGGTGGTCCTTTAATTCCTTATTTATGAACGTTTGACCATGGAAATGGACACTGTGGAGGTCTTTGGGAGAGCCCATGTTGATTAGATGCCACTTCGCTAGCTGATTTGTGTACATTCGTAGTCCTTTGAGACTGTAGATAATACCATTGATAGCTGAAAAAAAAAAAAAAAATATATATATATATATATATATAAATTTGGCAAGTAAGTTTATGTAAAGCAATATTTTTAATGGTCTCAATACTTGCTCCAATTTATTTAGTTTTAATCCAATGATAATGACTGGTATAAATACTCTTATTATAATTAAAATACTGGAGCTGAAGATAAACAGTTTTCTTACCATCAAACTTTAAATTATTTTTAAAATTTGGATCCATGACTGCTCTTTTGTTTTTCCTTTCAATCCTCTCCCGATTCTCCTCGTAGTACCAGCTCTTATTCTCATCAAACGTCATAAAGAGCAGGACAAACTCTCTTCTGTCCAGAGGCTTTTTATCCAGTGTCCCCTTCCTGCACACCAGCAGCGGTCCAATCAGCCCAGAGTTTATATCTCTCTCCTATGCAAGAAAGTAATTCAATTGTAATAGAAAATTAATAATAGTTATTTGACACTAGATTTTATTCAAATTAAGTAACAGTACATTTATTACATGGACAGCCCTCATGGAGCAATCTTTAGTTAAGTGGAAAATTAAGAAGCATTCATGCTTACAGGATTCACTGCAGAGTAGTAAGTCCATGTTCGACAGTCAGATTCATTATTTTGAGGTCCAGACTTGGAATTTATAGTCCACATGTAGATAAAGGTGCTGTTGGGTTGTACGGCATCATCCTGTTTGTACCAGTACGGTGACTGATCATCGTAACTCAGGCCTTCCATTTGTTTTAAGTACTTAACTCCATTTGCATGCAAAGAGTACGGACGGCTGGCAAGGTTCCTGAAAAATACCTGGCACGAAAACAGAAATGTAATTGTTTATGGGGTTTTTTCATATGATTTGCTTCTAATTTTCATTTGTGCACAAGTATGTTCACATATTCAGTGGTCTACCATAACAGTCTGATCAACTTCAGCTTTAATGACCGGACCCAGAATTCCCAGGTGTTCATCCATTTCCCCTCGGATGTCTCGGATACTAAAGGAGCTGTCCAGGTACTTTCTGAACACCGCTTTTTTGAAAGATGTGGTCCTCTCATTTTGAGATGATTTATCAAGCCTCCTTTGCAAACATAAAAGTGATTTCACAAATGAGTTATTCTCTTTTAGATTCATATATTCATGCTTTTTGTTTCTAGAATTGCAAAATTTGGATTATTTGAAATACATGATGCCAACAGTACCTCTGCCCATAACCAGCATAATCCCATTCTTCCTCTTCAACTGAGATGAAAAAAGTTCTGGTATCCTTGTCTCCAGCAATGTTTAAGAAATGCTGGGATGTTGCATCAAGTGCTGGGCTTTGCACATCTGATGTTTTGCTATAAGGGTCTTTGTACTCTACATATTCATATTCTTCAGGGTGATCAACCATACTATCAAAATCTTCACTCTGCTCATGTTTGGGAACATATAACTCATAATCATTGAAATCGCGTCTTGGCACTCCTATGATGATGGATTTCCCCATCAGGTCGTCCTCGCTAGAGATAGGCCTGCTTCCCCTTGGGGTCAACCCAGAAGGTCCAAAACCTCTTGGAGAAAAACCCTTCGGAGAATCATCAGAACGTGGCTGTGGCTTATACTCTTTCCTTTTCTTCGTCTTCATGCCATATCCCTTTCTCGGCTTTATCCTCTGGTGAACTACTTTTTTTTTCTTTTCAGATTTTGGTTTATTTGAATTTGCTGCAGACTTGTCTGAGATGTATTTGTTCATGTGATCTGGGATTTCCAGAGGAACCAGTTCATGTTTGCCTTCATAACCCCAGTGCTCTTCTTTTGGATCGAGATGAGATGTGAGTATGGCCTCGCTGTGATTGTTCTTCAGATAGATGACTACTTCCTCTTCACTTTCGCTTTCTGAGCTGTTTTTCGTGGATGAAACATTGAAAGGGCCAAGAGAAAAGGACATATTCTCCGTACTGTCTGAAGAAAAGAGCTCTGATGCATTTCTCAAAATTTCACTGTGAGATTTCATTGTAACATTAGGGGGTGATGTGCTGTTCTCTGTTATTTCAGATTCAAGGTAGAGACTGAAATCAGACAAAGTTGCATTTGAAGATTCAGACTCGTTGCTTTGCAAAGTGTTGTTTCTCAAAGGTGAAGACAAACTGAGATTAAAAATGCTCTCAGTTTCAGAATTTATCTGCGAAAACATCTCACTGGTGTAATTCACCTTTGTGCTGTTGAGTTCTTGAGTTCTTGTTGAGTTTTCAGTTAATTCACCAATCTCCTCTGGTGTGTCCATTGGTGAGACATTATATTCTACTGCAGTTTTATAATCTGTTGAAACTTCCAAGGGATGACCACCATCCAGAAGCACAAAATCCTCCTCAGTTTGTGTCTCTGAGCTGTTGGAGAGAGAATCAGGACTAGGCACATGGTAATTGAAGATGTGACCCGAACTATCACGGTCACCATCTGCTAAGTCAGTGGTATTTTTAGTGTTTGCCTCTTCTTGAATTACTGTTTTGTTTACTAAGGTTTGGTTTGAAAGCAAGAGGTTTGATTCAGAAGAATTTAGAGATGGACTGTCATCTTCCATGGTAATGTTTCTGACACCAACTGGAGCATCAGATGAAGTGATACTGGTATTAGTGGGGAAAATGTGTGTTTCACGCATTGTGTGGGTGATGGTGGTTTCAGTTATTGGAGAATGAGTAGTATTCACACTGTCTGTCTCTAATGATGAACTGACGTTTTCTACATGAGTAGTATTCACAGAGACACTGTCTGCCTCTAATGATGAACTGACGTTTTCTACATGAGTAGTATTCACAGAGACACTGTCTGCCTCTAATGATGAACTGACGTTTTCTACATGAGTAGTATTCACAGAGACACTGTCTGTCTCTAATGATGAACTGACGTTTTCTACATGAGTAGTATAAGCAGAGACACCTGTCTGTCTCTAATGATGAACTGACGTTTTCTACATGAGTAGTATTCACAGAGACACTGTCTGTCTCTAATGATGAACTGACGTTTTCAACTATGTTGGTATTTATTTCAATATCCAGAGTAACATTTGTGGAGACACTTTCCATTTCATTCACTGGCTTTGTTGATATGCGGACCTTTCTTTCTACAACTGGAAAATGTGAGATAATACTGTCTGTGTCATTGTTTGACATGACCTCTGGTTTGGAATCAAAAATGCTTGTCATGTCTAGCAATGCCTCTTCTGTGGTTTCATTCAAGACTTTATTTGAAGAT
Source organism: Schizothorax lantsangensis (assembly GCA_027422415.1). NCBI lineage: Eukaryota > Metazoa > Chordata > Actinopteri > Cypriniformes > Cyprinidae > Schizothorax > Schizothorax lantsangensis. Next base: position 25,740,169 of record CM049848.1, on the reverse strand, counting down.
TGTCTCTTGTCCAAACCATCCTCCTCAGTTGATAAATCATGAATCTGATTGAAAGATCCGAATGTAGCATTGTATGATTTGTCCAACTCGTCGCTTGGGGCCGGGCTTTTTGTCTCAATAGTTGGCAATAAACCATCGTCAAAATCTAGAAACGAAAGGTCAATTTGCTCAACGTCATCTTTAAAGCTTTTGAATGTCCTCAAGCCAAATTCTTCTGCATAGATTTCGGTGTCCTCATCAACCACAATAGGTTTTATTGGTTTTGGTTCCTCTTTTTTAATTTCACTGATTGACGCAGGTTTCCATACAGTGAATTTTTCTGATTCATAATCATATTCCATTACGTAATCTCTGAAGCATTCAAGGTCCTTGAATTTCACCCTCATCCCTTTAGTGGAATCGTGAGAATTCAGTGATGCTAAAAGCCAAATACCTATAAAGTGAAGAATTCAAGAAGTTTAAATTCATAGTTTTTTTAAATGGATTTCTTTGTATAGTCAGTAAAAATGTCTTAAAATTAAATTAAATCCATTATAAGTCATTTGGATACTCACCTATATTAAGCATGTTCATAGTGATAGTTTCACCAGTCATGGGAAATAGACTGAGCATATCTTCCTCTCTGTTTTTTAGCTCAAATGTATGGCCATAAAAAGTGGCAGTCTGGATGTAATCTTGTTCGCCAACACTTGATACATGCCAGGTCACGATTTCACCATTACAAAATCCCAATTCTTGGCCACTTTCATATACATAGCCATTGATTGCTGTAAAAGTTGATGCAATAAATACATGTGCCAAATATGAATCAACAACACAACACTGATATAATAAATATCAGAAAATCACTCACTGTGCATAACGTTGGATTTGTAAAACTCTGGATCATCTCTGTTAACTCTTTTTGGGTCACTGCAGTATGTGTTAATGTTCTCATCATGATACCAGCTCTTGTTCTCATCAAAGACAGTAAACATTGCATGCTGTTCTTTGTCTGCTTTCAGCTAAAAAAGAGAATTGCTTTCAGTTTCCAAATCCAAGTGAGCTTTTCTATTATAGGCAGCATGTTAACCATCATACAGTCAAACTTCACGATTGAGTTTTTCAAAACACTCCAAAGTGTCAACTCCCATAAGTGTTACTCACATTTCGATGTTGGTTTGTCACTAAGCTAAAATTGTGAAACTTTAAGCAGAAAAAATATATATATCAATCAAATATTGGTTGAAATAGCATTTATAGATGTGTGAAAAAACATTAATAGATGCATTTGTAATTCAGTAATGCAAATCAAAATAGATCTATGTAGCTGTATTTATAATTTCTGCTGTGCTGGATTTGATTTTCCTCAGTTTTGTCTTATCTGTGAAGAATACATACAATGCTGCTCTATATTTTGTGCAAAAAAGGTAGCATATAAGGCACAATCACTTTGCTGCCTACTGTTTGGAACAGCCTTCCAATAGAGGGTGTTTCAGTGCCTTACACAGTGATATTGTATAGAAATTATTCATTAGTTTCATTTCAACCATTTGAGTCATTTGACTCTGACTCAGTGGCCTAATATATTGCAAATGGAAAGCAGTTACCTGGACATTCTTTTTGTTGAGGGACTGGCTCTTACAGATGAGAAGAGGACCCACAAGACCAGAGGCAATGTCTCGAGGAGTGTCCACTGCACTGTGGTACATCCTGGTCAGACATCTGGGGTCACTGTCCGTTGGTGTATCTTCCTCAGACACACTCCATGTATATGTATAAATCTCACCTGGTTGAATTCCGTGTGTCTGGTTCCCTTTCAAATAAACAGCAATTTTATTTAAATACATTTTCTCATATCAGTCATGCTTACTTTGTGTATTTTATGATTTTTCAGGTATCTTTTCATTGATAAAGAAGTTTAGAGATTAGGGCTGCATGATATTGGAAAAAAACTGAGATTGTGTTATTTTGTATTTTACTGGGATCTATATTGTATATGTTGGGATACATCAGTTTTTAATCATTAAACCATCTAGCATTTATTTTTGTGGTTTGCGATTATCAAATCACAAAGGCTTTGATTTGAATAAATATGCATTGTTTCAGAGTGAAGCGTTTACTTGAGTGCAGCTCATAACAGTTTGTTTTCAGTGTATCAGAGCATCTTGAGTCAAGCGAAACAAACCGCTTTGAGATGCTGAAACAAACACCATCATGAGCACAGTACAGCGCTTCTGAAGAATGCAACACGTATATTGCAGCCTTCATGATTTGATGATTTGATCCCACTAAACCATCTTGTGATTTCAGTTTTATTCCAAGACATCGTGCAGCCCTACATTAGAGATGTCAGCACACATATCTTCTCATAATGTTGTCTGCTGATTTAAATAAAGATGCATATATGAATTGTATGTAGAGTGTAGGATTGATGAATATGGTATCAAACAAACCTCCTGCAGGATAACTGGCTCCTTCTGCTGCTTTATCAGTGGTCAGTCCATGAGGATAGATGCTGTACGGATGTGATGCTTTGTTTTTAAAGACAATCTATAGAAACAACATCACAATCATCATGCATCCTGACCAGAAACATTAAATATGTTCTTAACCCAAAAAATAAAATAAAATAAAATGGTAATAATTAGTGCTGTGATTATGTGAGAAGCTTTATACCTTTATGACATCTCTGTTTTGAGCTCTTATCACTGGCCCGAGAATCCCAAGCTCTTTCTTTCTCTGCTTGTCTTCCGCTCTTTCTTTAAACGTGCCATCTTTATACTGAGTAAATACTGCTTTTTTGTATTTTTTACCTATTCGCTGAGGCCCCTGCTTTAAATATTTTGATCGGAAATCCCTGAGTGGATAAAAGTGAGATAAAACATTAGAACGGAGCTCACACAAATGCATGTCCTATTGGTGAATCACGATGCACATACCCATCCATGTTTTCTGGCATATTTGGAGCATAATCCCAGATGATCTCTTCTGCTGCTATGTAGTAGGTCCACTCTTGGCTTTCTTGTTTCTGTTCGATGGTTAGCCGTCTTTTTGGTGCTGTGTACTCATCACACGTCTTGATATTTAGGTATCCATGCAAGCCAGCTGCAAATATGACATCAACATATGACACTGTAATCATTTTTATAAAGTGCAAACTGTCAGCATTAATAGTGATTCTACAAAGCTATGAAGTAAAGACTGTATAGTTGATTTAAATGAATAATTAATGAAATCTTGTGGTTTCTCTGGCAGTTTTTACCTTCCAAGTGCCTGCTAATGTGAGAGGAAATAAGCCAGCGGCCGGGGTGGATACCAGTCATACTGGCACTAGTGGCAGTTCCACTAATGATGCCAACAGATGAGGTTTTGTGGCCATCATGCAGCAGGACTTGACCGTTGAAGTGTACAGAGAAGAGCTCTGGCTCAGAGCTCATTCCCAGCAGGTGCCAGCTGACTTTGGAGTGGGCACAGATGTCCAGATCTGGAGGACGACAAGGAGGAGTTTTACACCTCAGTAGATTTGCAGAAATGATATGTTATGTGTGAAAAATATCAAACCAACCTGGTACAGAGCCATTTGTGTAGCCATTTATAGTGTATTTGACATTGTGTGCCTGTTCAGGGCCGCCGGTGCTGTACCAGCTCTTGTTCTCATCAAACACTCCAAACAACAGCACAGCCTCCTGATGGAAATGAATCTGATTTCCGGAGACGTCTAGGGTGCCTGTGGGACAAAGACACATTAATCGTCTAGACTCTAGACAAACAGAGCTGTTTATAGTTGCGTAATTTGGTCACAGGCAAAGAAATGAGAATTGGAAAAAATGCTCTGTGGTTTGACATTTGAAAGCCAAGAAATCAAGATTATTTGAGATATTATATTATATAATTTATATATTTTTGAGAAATTAAGAAATAATGTTATTCAGTAAAATTAAATGATTATTATAAGATATTTTTTTATTTTAGAGTACAATAGTATTACTAGTGAAATATTCCAATATTGATTTTACTATATAGAGTCTATCAGTTTTTACCTATAGCAAGTCGACTGTAAATCCACTTTAAATCTACTTTTCCATTTTAAAGCCTATATTTTTAAAATTTTCATAACCACATATGGCACTCTTTTGGCCCAATTCACTTAAATAAAATATATTTGTTACTGTACAAACAATAAAGTATGTCCACAAATCCCTCATTAACAAATAGGCAGTGCTGGCTAGTAACTGATATAATCTGGATTATGTAATCAGATTCCAAAAATTTCAATCAATGTGAAAAATGAGTTTGATGAGATGAGATCAAAAGTAATCAAAAAGTAGTCTTATTATATTACCTAACATGTGTAATGTAATGTATTACGTTACTCACTAAATTTTTTGTCATGTAATTTGGAATCAGTAACAGACTACAATTTGCAAATCTACCCAGCTCTGCAAATAGGCATAAACACGTCTAACATCAAATAAATTCAAAGATCACTATAATCCAATGTAAATAAATAAATAAAGACCTCAGTTAACAAATGTTGTGCTCACATGAAGAGGCATAATAAATCAGCATAGCATAGCCATTAATATTATATCCAATAATATTAGCATAGCCATTCAGTAAATGTGTTGAGATGAGATTGAGTGGTCAAGAGGAAAATGAAAGGGAATCATAACCCATCTAAGCATAAATGTCATAATAAACATCACATTGTAAATCCAGGATCTTGTTTCTGCCTCACATACCTTTCTTGCAGATCAGCATTGTGCCTATTAACCCTGTATTGTAGTCCTTGACTATGTCAAAGTGGGAAAGGTATGTGTAGGTGATGCATGGGGGGTCCGCAGCCGTAGGGGTCACCTCAGACGTCACCTCCCATTGGTATGTGTGCTCTTGGCCGGGTAAAATAACGTCATCTTCTTTCTCATAGAGTGACGTGTTGTCAAAGTATAAAGATCCTAATGGGAACATTAGCAGTGTGAGAAGGATGCAGCTTCAGATGGTGTTTATTACAATGAAACCAACATACATTTATCTTGGAAAAAAAAAAAACGAGGATAGTGTATCTGTAAATATTTATCAGAGACTCGCTGCTTTGGACTTAGGTATAGCCTGTGGTTAATTTGTATCTTGGGTTAATATTTCCAAAGAAATCAAACACACATGTTTGTGTTACGCAAAGTGTTTACTCAGCTAAATGATGAGCACTAAAATAATCCATAATGTCCTCTAAACAACATTCCTCTAGAAATGTATCTGTCTGTTATTTCATAGCACAGTGTCTATTTTTTTACTTTGTTACTAGTGTGCTGTATGTTACAACTCTCTTGCGTCACTCATACTGTTACTGCAATCACATCGGAACACACACCCTCTGACTGCTTCCCGTAAGCAATGCCATGTGGGTGGATGCTGCAGGGATGATCTGCCATGTTCTTGAACGTGACAATGATTGTGTCACCCTCTTGTCCTCGCAATGTCGGCCCAAGTAACCCTAGAACATTAGTTTCGAATAATCATGATTTAAAAGTTAATGTAAAAGTAATGTAAATGACTAATGCATAATGACTTTTAATGTTGAAACAAAGACATCATCTTTGGTATTCAAAATACCTGAGGACAAGGGATGTGTTTTAGCCTGTGTGAATCCCTCATTGTACTCCCTGTATACAACCTTTTTATATGATGGTCCAGTCCTGGAATACAACAACAACCATCAATAAATACATCTCTTAGATGAGTAAAAACATAAAAACACAACAACTCCCATTTGTGTGAAAATGCAGTTTTATTTTAGTATAATAGAAATACTGGTTTTATATTTTCCATTTTCCTTTTAATTTAAAGTTTTAGTAATTTAGTTGTTTTTAAAAAGTTTGTAATTTTATTAATTATTAACTCAGTTTTAGTTTTCATTATTTTAGTACATTAAGTTAAACTAAATGCAAATGAGAAATGTTACCTTGGCAACTAGCCAAAATAAAATAAGTTTTAAGTTTTTTAAATATTTTATTTCAGTTAACTTTATTTTATTTCAAGAAACAAAAATATTTTTTTATTTTTTTTATTATTTACTAGAATTACCATGGTGAAATATTTATACATTTTGAATAAAGTCTTGACATAATTAGTCTTAGATATATATTATTTATTTTTAGTTTCTGGGTACTGGTTTAACATTTTGTTTATTGGGGGTTACTTGTATTTCATATAAAATATCAAAATGAAGTTGATTCAATTTAAAATATTTTCTTTGAATACTATTTCTTGTCATTTAATAAACTGTTTTAGTACAGATATGCAATTATTTGTTACATTTTTACAATAGTGAATGACTTTATCTGTGATATACAAGAACAAACAAGCAAAAGTCAAACAATCAAACTGAATCAATTTAAACCCTAACAAATAATGATCTTTTTCATACCTTTGCTGTCCAGCAGATGTGTAGTCCCAGTTAATATTAACAGCTGCAATGTAATAGCGTCTCTCCTCAGCTGTGGCACAATTACACAGGAATGCCAGAAGGGCCAAACTGTAAGAGGCCCCTGGCCAGGAGCAGAGTTGCATATCTGACAATGAAACTCCAGGTAGAACGGTCTGTTCTGGAGTGCAGGGTAATCTGAACTTTCAGAGAAATGGCAGTGAGCTTTATCTCCCCCCACCTCCCTGATGCACACATGTTTAAACACTGTGTTCGAGGGAAGTGTACTATCATTATCAAAAAAACGGAAACTTCTTGTTTTTGTTTAGTCATTAGTACTCTGAGGCTTTTTGAACATGTAAAACCTTTTTTATTATTGTGAGCAAATATTTTGTTTACAAGAGTGGAAAACACCAAGTTACCATATTTACATATTTGCCAGTTCAATCCTTTACATTGGAAACAAATGCTAGTTAGTGTCATAATGCAGCTAACTTAACTGCTATCTGCACAAAATGAAGAGCTTCTGCTCCAACATCAATGTAGCCTAAGTGTTATTCTATTACTATAAATGTGATTATCATGAAATCTGAATTAAATGAATATGGGTTTCAGTTTGTAAGACATGTCCTCATAACACTTCTCTGCTCCAGACAGAAATGTCATTATAAGGATTTACTCATAATCCCAATGATATCCTTTGAATAGTTTCTTCATACATTGCTTGTTTACAGTGTACAAGTTTGTGTGAGTAAAAGTCTGTGCATTTGAAGATTAAACAGGTACAGTCTGGACCTTGTTTAACACTTGGGCTACCTCCACCATAGCTAGAGACCACCCGTCATATAATTACATAAGAAAATAAAAACAATATTTGTTATTACAAACTGAACTTTATGTAATATTGCACATGACTCATGACCACATTTCCCTTAAAAGTGTGTTGGGCAAACACTTCTACTTGGCATTTCCTAACAAACTATCCTCAATACACTTTCCAGACGGATGCCGAGAAACAAAGTCCAAACAAGTATGGAAAACATGCTAAAACAATAAAATGAACATTAAACATTACATACTGTACAACATTAAACACACTTTAAAATGTAAAACATTCAGCATGCGTTTAACTGAATGTAAGTGACTGGAAAATGTTCTCAACAGCTTATTTTAGGCATTTTAATTTGAAAAGAAAGCACTCAATTATTCAGTCATACATAAGCATATACTTAAAAATACTATAATTACTATAAAAAAAATATATGCTTAAATCTTGTGGGCTAACTTTACACTGTTTGTTCTTCTGCACACATTCAAACAGTTTATTTCTTATCCAACAGACAACAAACAAATAGTTGCGACTTTTATATTCAGTTTTACATTCATTCCTTCATGTAGGCTAGCTCTGCGGGGAAATGTACTATTCCACCTGTGACTAAGGATTATTTTAATATTCGTTACCCAGCCACGCCTTCACCTTTGGAATACTACCAATGAACGTCAGTATAATCTAATTAATATTAATGAGCACAGCGTGTTGCCCTGCAACGTCAAACCAAACGATGACGTTGCTTCATTATACGCATGCGCAAAGATGCGGAAGTTGTGGGCAGGTTGTTAGTTCGAGTGAGAACATATGGGTAGGTAAATAAAGCACCGAATATGAATTTATTTGCGTTTTATCATCACTTTCACATTATAATAGATACTTTGTGAATATTCTGTCGTTGAACTGGATTATGCACTTTTTTTATAGCATCGGAACATCATAACAATCACGCTGAATTCCACAATTATTGTGATGAACCACACCACTGTAAATCTTATAATCATTTTGCTTTCTAGTGGTTGCAAACTATTTAGCATCAGTGTTTCTTTTACATTCAGAATGTATTTAGACTATTTCTGTCATTTCTTTTTCATCTATGCATTTTGTAGTTTGATGTTTAAACAGTGCTGTACTAAAAGATGTAATATTTTGGGTAACTTTATGTAATTTGTGTCTACATGCTGAAAACGGGGGGTGAAAGCTAAGGGGTTAAAGCATAATATTCAAAACAATGTCACTGCCTTCACAAAAGACAGAATGTTCATGTTCCTTCCATCTGAACTGTCTGTAAACACTGAAACACAATAGTCATCCCATATTCCATGACTTCATGTCTGCATGTTTTGTTGGATGGCTCATCATTTGTGCTTGTGAATCATGTTGAAAACAAAGCGCTAGATACAGAAGGTGGCATGTCTTGACAAAGTGATATTTGAGGAGCGAAAGTGCTGGAGAGACCAATTTATTATTTGATTTCTTATTTCGTGAAAACCTTTTATATTGGTGCTTCTGTGTTGTGATTGATATGATTGTCTGATGCTTTCTCAGTGATCCTGTTCGTTCTCCTATGAAGAGCCTATGAAGAGCTCACGTTTTCCATAATGGCCCCATCCTCCTCCTCATCTTTATGTCGTTGCTGCTGTCCTTGTTCACGGCTGTGCTCAAGATCTTCAGCCTACACTTTGGTTCTGGGTCTGGGTTTTGTCACCTTGGGAACCAGTCGCATCCTATTACTAAAATTCTCGGCCAATGAAGGTAACATAATATTACACCACCATAGAGCAACTTGATGATTCCTTACAACCAATAGTTTACTCTTTGCAATGTGCATTTTAAATATTGTTGAAACTAATTTTTTTCTTACCTACAGAAAACAAATATGACTTTCTTCCTGCATCTGTGAATTTAATGGCAGAGGCCATCAAACTAGTTTTTTGTTTAGTGATGTCAGTACGGGTGGTCATTCGAGGTGAGTCAGATTCATTGTCCCAAAATTACTTTCTCAAACCATACTTATTAGCATACTAGTGAATATACAGTCTGTTGAATTGTGATATATGTTGGAATTTCAGCTTACAGTACATGTTATTTGTTATTGGACTACAACCATTGCTTTTGTTTTCCAGAGGGCCGCTCTTATAAAGATTTGGGGTGTTCATCTGGTGCCTCTTTTCTCAGCTACCTGAAATGGTCCGTTCCTGCATTCCTCTACTTCCTTGATAACCTCATAATCTTCTATGTGATGACCTATCTGCAACCTGTACGTTGAATTATTAAAAGTTTATAGTTATGGATAAATATTAGTGGGAAAGTAACTCATTAAAAAGTAATGCATTTACTACTTTATAAAAAAATATTTTAGTAATTAAATTAATACATTAAATTAAATGTGTGTGTATATATATATATATATATATATTTATATATTTGTGCTGGGCAACGATTAATCGCATCCAAAATAAAAGTTTTTGTGTACATATGTATATGATATGTGTGTACTGTGAATATTTATTATGTATATATAAATACACACACATGCATGTATGTATTTAAGAGAAATATTATGTACACAAAAACTTTTATTTTGGATGTGATTAATCGCGATTAATCATTGCCCAACACTAATATATATATATATATATATATATATATATATACATACATATACATTTGTTTGTATATATATCTATGTATATATCAAATAGCTTTAAATTAATTGGGATCTACAAGATTGTATTTTGCATTTGTTTGATTAAAAATACAGTAAAAGCAGTTACACTGAAATATTACAATTTAAAATAACAGGTTTATTTATTTCTTTGATGGCAAAGCTGAATTTTCAGCAACCATTATAGTCTTCAGTGTCACATGATCCTTCACAAATCATTCTAATATGCTGATTTGGTGCTCAATGTTAATAATAATGTTAAAAACAGTTGTGCAGCTTAATATTTTTTTGTGAAAATCATAATACATTCTTCGATGAATAGAAATTTAATTTATTTGAAAAAAATGTCTTTTGTAACATTATAAATGCATTTATCACTTTTGATCAACTTTCTGAGTAAAATCATTCATTTCCTTCAAAGAAAAATTTGTATTGACCCCAAACTTATGAACGATAACAACATTTTCAAAAACATTTTTCTCATGTTTTAATAGGCCATGGCAGTTATGTTTTCCAACATTGTCATTTTTACAACAGCCATTCTCTTCCGTATTGTTCTGAAGTAAGTACCATCATTTCTTGGTAACTTTAATATCCTTGTTTTTTTGTTTTTTTTTATCTGTTACTGACTTTCCATCTTTTGACCTGCAGGAGGCGCCTGTCTTGGGTGCAGTGGGCATCTTTGATCATTTTGTTCCTGTCCATTGTGTCGTTGACTACTGGCAGTGGTGACCAGCATGCCATTGCTGTACATGGCATCCACCCAGCCCACATTTCCACCCCTTCCAACAGCTGCCTAAAATACGCCCATCCTGAGCCGGAGCATCAGAACTATAATGAAACAAACTGGAAACGTGAGCTGTGGGACAGCCAGCTCATCCACAAGCTGAACAGCTTCGGCCTGGGTTACGTCCTGCTGCTGCTGCAATGCTTCATCTCTGCACTGGCCAACATCTACAATGAGAAGATCCTCAAGGAGGGGGAGCAGCTGGTGGAGAGCATCTTCATCCAGAACAGCAAGCTGTACATGTTCGGTTTGATCTTCAACAGCCTCACGCTGCTTCTGCACTCTGACTACCGTGAACTGACGCTACACTGCGGCCTCTTCTACGGACACAACATCTTCTCCATCGCACTGGTCTTCGTCACAGCCGCCCTAGGCCTGTCAGTGGCCTTCATTCTCAAGTTCCGTGATAACATGTTCCACGTGCTTACAGGCCAGATCACCACAGTCATCGTCACTGCGCTCTCTCTCTTCCTGTTTGACTTTCGTCCATCGATGGATTTCTTCCTGCAGGCGCCTGTAGTACTACTAGGCATCTTTATTTACCACAGCAGCAAACTGAAGGATCCAGAGTACGCACTACAGCAGGAGAGGCTCAGGGTCATCAATGGCGAGGTGTTTGAGAGGTCAAGAGGGGTAAGAGTCATTTTGAAAGATTCTAAAAGATTTAAAAAAGTCCTTTTATCTCAGCTGATAATTTATTCCATATGAGTTATTCGTTTCCACCTTAATTTTTGAAGTACACTCTGACAGTTTAAACAAGGAGCTCTTTGTAGAGGAGGTCTGGCAAACTCTAATCAGATTAAGTAAGGATGAGTAAGAAACCTGAATTCTCTATAATGAAAACACAATTTGGAGAAGCAAAGCCCTACCTTAGATTATTGCATTATTTAGATCAAATCTATTATACAGCAGGAAATTCCATTAGTGGCATGTTGGCACTTTTTATAGAACTAACATAGAACCCTTGTGAGACACAGTAGAATGGGAAAAAAGTGCACTTTAACTTCTTTCTGAAAACTTTGGTAACACTTGTATTGGGACCAATTCTGACTATTAACCAGTTGCTTATAAGCATTCCTATTATTAATATATTGGCTGTTCATTAGTACTTATAAAGCATATATTCTGCATGACCATATTCTACATCCCTAATCCTACCCAATACCTAAACTTTACAACTACCTTACTAACTATTAAGCAGCAAATTAGGAGTTTATTGAGGCAAAAGTCATAGTTAATGGTTTATTAATAGCGAGAATTGGACCTTAAATTAAACTGACCAAAATCTTTTTTATAAATACCTATATGCAGATGGATCAAAGTCTGGAGAACCAACCTCAGTCGCATTTGTCCTTAATCATCATATACATGGAAGTAGGATTCACAGTCAGAGTTTAGGGTTAACCGCTGAAGCCAGTGCTATCATCTAAGCATTAGACCATATTATAAAGACTACATACCAGAACATTTCCTAATAATAACAGACTTAAAGTCATGTCTTGCATCCCTTACAAGTAATCACCCAGCACTTGTAAAAAAAAATCTTATCCAAATTGTATATAACTGTACATAATCAACAAATGGCAAAATGAATGGGATCAGTGTACCAACAACAGACTATATGAAATTAACCCAAATGTGAGTAAAAGTTGCATCTTTATGAATAAATAATCACTGGAATCAGATCTGAGTTCATAAATACACAATGCAGAATAGGACAATCCAGAATGACACACAAGTTCTTAGTATCAAATATAAGATCCACTGATATGCTCCTCATGCCATAGTCCAGTATCCAACATATTTTATTACTTTGTGCTGGTTTCAGTTCTTTTAGAAAATTCAATTACTCTGTAAACACTTTGGAGTCAATCCTGAATACATTTTAGAGTTTTGATTAACTATTCCGTTGCTATTCCGTCTTTCTGTGTCTTGCTTGAGTACATTTTTAACATTTAAAAATGCTTTTATCAATGTTTTGATGGCCTGTATTCTTTTCCATTCTGCTGCCTCACGTTTTTAAAATGCAAGGCTGTCTTCTGTATGAACGGTCCCTACAAACAATTCCAGAACTTGTACGAACCTTCTTCATTGGATAGTACCACCAATTATCTATCTATAAAGATATATCCATAATCACTAAAAGCTGTCATGTTTTTCTGTATAACTGCAGTGGTCTGAAAAGAATGTATGTGGTAGTTCATGATTGTGTTTTATGTTTTTATTTTAGGATGGGGAGGAGTTGGAGAGACTAACCAAGGCTAACACAGAGAGCGAATCTGAAGAAGAATCTTTCTGAGTCTGTTTTGAACCTATCTCTCAAATTATGTAAATATTCTGGAATCAGCCTGTATATGTATTATGTACATGTATTATAATGAATGATAATTGTTTCAGTCACATGGAATGTCTGTGTGACATGTAAAGGGATCAAAGAGTTGTTTATTTTCTTCTCTTACAAACTGTGTAAATATTATGAGCATGTATCAAACTCATGAGGGTTTGTGAAAGTGTTACTTTAATTTTTATTGTTTGGACTATTCCTGGTTCCTTCATATAGTGGTTGACTGAAAGACAAAGTGTCTGTGCAGGTGTTAAGGTAAGAGGAGCTTGTTTAAATTTTAATGTACTTCTGTAATGGGAATATAGTTACGTTTCAAAGCATGTGCCATATTGTGCATGATGTCGTATTTGTTGACATATGTCCTTTAAAAAAATACTTGGATTTTTTCAATAATAAACATCCGTATTTTAATCCTACATGCTAAAATATTTGTAGTTTTATTTAAATTCTTAATAATACTGCTATTTTGTGGCAACTGCTAATATATTACTGACCAGCAGAGGGAGCAATGCAAAGAAAAAGTCAAACCACATAATTTGACAATGCTCAAGAAGATACAGGTGCATCTCAATAAATTAGAATGTCGTGGAAAAGTTCATTTATTTCAGTAATTCAACTCAAATTGTGAAACTCGTGTATTAAATAAATTCAATGCACACAGACTGAAGTAGTTTAAGTCTTTGGTTCATTTAATTGTGATGATTTAGGCTCACATTTAACAAAAACCCACCAATTCACAACAAATTAGAATACTTCATAAGACCAATAAAAAAAAAACATTTTTAGTTAATTGTTGGCCTTCTGGAAAGTATGTTAATTTACTGTATATGTACTCAATACTTGCTAGGGGCTCCTTTTGTTTTAATTACTGCCTCAATTCGAATCCAGTTATTTTTCTCCACAGCCTAGGTAAGATGCTTCTGACGTTGTCTCGGGTTCAGAAGTGGCTTGGTAGCCCTTTTCCTGAAGACATCTTAGCGTGGTGACTCTTGATGCACTGACTCCAGCTTCAGTCCACTCCTTGTGAAGCTCTCACAAGTGTTTGAATCAGCTTTGCTTGACTGTATTCTCAAGCTTGCAGTCATCCCTGTTGCTTGTGCACCTTTTCTTCCTTCCAGTCAACTTTGCATTTAATATGCTTTGATACAGCACTCTGTAAACAGCCACACCTTTCAGTAATGACCCTCTGTGACTTACCCTCTTTGTGGAGGGTGTCGATGTTCGTCTTCTGGATCATTGTCAAGTCAGCAGTCTTCTCCATTATTGTGGTTTCAAAGAACAAGAGATACCCAGAATTTATACTGTATGGATGGTCATTTATTGAAACTCAAATGTAAATATTCTAATATTTTGAGATACTGATTTTTGACTTTCATGAGCTGTAAGCTCTAATCATCAAAATATATATTTATTTTTTAATTTTTTTTATTTTTTACTTTACATGTAATGAATCTAAAATATATGAAAGTTTCACTTTTTGAAATAAGTTACAAGAAAAAATGAAACTTTTTCACGACTTTCTAATTTATTGAGATGCACCTGTATTTGATATGCCAATATTTGAGTGCCTTTCTAAAATAAGGGAGGAAAAAACTCAAAGATCACAATGTAAGCACTTAAAATTAAATCTCAGCTATATTCTACAAAAGTTCAGCTAAAAAAAAGAGTTGACTTGTGACGTTTGGAACATACATCCAAAGGCATAATAGCAATATAATATATTTTTATTGAAATTAAAGTCCAAGTATAAGTTTATAAATAAGACATACAGCGACAGTGCTCTTTAAAAATAGAGTAACAATATCAAAACATAGTTTAACAAGAAAAAGCAGGTTGTGACCTTTAAAAACAATCGCATCTTATAGAAAAGACATCCGATAAATACAAATGTTTTGTTAACATCTTTATCTGCAAAAGATTGTCCATAGATGTGAAACGATATACACCAACATTAAGAGACAGATGTATAGCAGAGGAGATGCATCTTTAAAAATGAACAGCTCTATATGATAAATGTAAAACCAGTTAAAAGGGAAGTTTTCAGTTATTACTCTTACCCTGACACTGTCTTATGTGTAAGTGTAAACCCTAATAGCCATAACCCTGATGATAACCATCCTGGTACCCCTCATGATGGCCATGGTGGTAGCCATAGCCACCGTACTCATCCTCTGGGCAGCGCATGCCTAGAGACTGCTGGATAGCCATTTCCTGTCTGCGGAGCTGCATGGAGTCGATCAAGTCATAGATGATGGCCATGGACCACATGGGGGACGGGTACCAGGACTTGACATTTCCGTCTTTTCCCACCAGCAGCATGGAGAAGTACTCTGGGCTGATCTGGAAATAGTTTCTAATGTCCCTCACTAGAGTGGCAGATATGCCCTCACGCTCCACCGTTGCACTTCCTGAAACACATAAACGTGGGTGTCAGAAAACAGGTGTGCAGCTGCACATAAACAACATATGGTGGATACACAGGAAATTGTGCCATTTGTTCACCACAAATGACTTAGAAGTGATTAATAGGATACTGAACTTCACATTATTTGAAATATTTGAGTTCAGTGAGTAATGCAAAACAATTTTATTTTAAAAGCCGATGTGCATGTCACCATTCATCACTGCAATTTAATGGGTTATATAAAACAATTATACCTAAATTTTGCTTTTACTGAAATTAAAAAAAATCTTGCTTTCACTGTTCAGAGTTTTCTTTTTCTGAAGTGCTTTATGCACTTTCTAAGAGAATACTGAATTCGTTTTTGTCCTGTTTTCAACCCTGTTGAATCCTCTGCCATCTTTAAGGGAGTTTTTTTAAGCATTTCATTTTGTTTTCACTTACACTGACCTTGTCAAGCTTGATAGTTAAAGTTAGTATATAGTTAAATAGTTACTGTTCAAAAGTTAGGGGTCAGTGAGATTGTTTTATGTTAAAAGTACAGTAATATTGTAAAAAAAAAAACTAAGCATAATTTATTCAGAATCCATTCTAATATGCTGATTTGGTGCTCAAGAAACATTATTATCAATGTTGAAAATAGTTGCAGTGTATAATATTTTTGTGGAAACCGTGATACATTTTTTCAGAATTGTTTGATTAATAGAAGGTTCCCAAGAACAGCAGGTATGAAAAATCATTTGTAACATTATAAATGTCTTTACTTTCACTTTTGATCAATTAAATGCACCCTTACTGAATAAAAATATCATTGTCTTACAAAACTGTACAACAGTGTCTTTTTTTTCAAAAATATTCTTAATGGCACAAAGCATTTAAATATTGACTAAGTAATGGAGTCCTCAAAAATCAGTGGTGGTTACTGCAGTGGTACCATGGAAAACTTCTTGGATTTTTAGGAAACTTCTGAACGGTCAAAATAAATCAATCAATACATAATTAAATAAAAATGTATCGTTCTATCTGTCCACCATCTTTCCATCCTTTAGCAAAACTCATATATGCACATCTGACTTTAAATAAAGGGCTTTTTAACATAAACAATATTACAAAAATCTCAGACAGATCATTTCCATAGAAACCAGATTTATTTTTATAAAACCAACATGTTTTGTCAGATATTGACTGCTTTCATCTTACATATGGGTCCTGCCTAGAAGACTTCAATGTCAGCACTCTAAATACAGCTTACAGAGTCACTTTCTGATCTTAATGCATCAGACAGACTGCTGATGCAGCCTTTCAAAACACACAGGAGCCTCGGTGCCAGTGAGCGCAACGCTGTCTGAAGTTTCAACAATGATGGAAAATATATAAACACCTGAGCCCTTCTTCATTTCTGTCCTGCAAAATATTATTCCTGTGAGAACTGTTTGGTCATTTCTGAGCTCGACCGGAGCTGGAGAGGCTGAGTCATGCAGGGAGGGGCCTGAAACCAGTGACTGACACCTAAAAAAGCAGCCAGTGTCAACAACACCACATCTAACATAACGTGCTGATTAACCCCTAACGCACTAACTAAACACCTGGCTGTTTTGAGGCATATTTTAATCTAGACTTTAAGAATTTGTTTACTACAAATGCAAAACAATATGCTTTATATGTTTACTAAGACCACAATAAGTAAGCATCTGATTTGTCTGCTGCTTTTTAAACCATTGCTACAAGTGTTTACATACCCGTTAAAAGGTATTCTCGCACCTCAAAGTCTAGACCACATTTTAGGAGTTTACTGGTAAGTCTCACTTCCCAGAAGTGTTGTTTTTTTTGCTAGTGTTTCAACATCAGTAGTCTTACCATTGATGGGGAATAGCTCCAACACTCCTCCCATGTCTATCAGCTCTGTCCCCACCAGCTTCAGTACTGATACATGGCGAAGACCTGCAAATCAACACAGAAATCATTTTTCTAAAGTCTGAACACCACCCTGAGTTTCCCCTGCTAAAATTTAGGCCATTTAAGGGCATGTTTGTGGCTTACAGATTGTTGTTAATGGAATATGTGTGGGATGTATTAGTAAACAAAGCTGTTTCTCAAAACATTTAAGTCTAAATTGACAGCCATATTCCAAGTCGCTGTGGTAACCGATGTCAGTTTAAATAGACAGGTTTTTTTGTTGTTGTTGGTTCATGCCTGTCAAACACTGTAATTGTTCTTTTCCTGGTCACATTCTGCCACATAATTATTATTTTTATAGAGCTGCGTAAAGATGTGACGTCAGTTTGTAAGCTAATTTTCTAAGAGCTCCCTCTGGTAATTTCTGAATGTTTTTTTGGAATAGCAGTTTAGAATTTATGAGTAAATTAAGGCATGTTGTTAACATTATTTCAGGAGACTTTCACATTTTGTTCCACAACATAAATTACTCACAGTCATACATCAAATGTGAATCCTGTAGCCTTAGTTTTTTTTACCTAAGTTGTTAATTGCTATTAACTAGTTTATTCACAACTAGGAACATCTCTTTATGATTTCCACAGGCATTTGATGTGGAATTTAACTAAGACCATGAGGCTACACTATTATCTGTTCCAGGTGTGGTCACTGGATGGGGTCAACACTTAGACCAACAGGTATGGAACTGGCTAGCAAACCACCACTAAAAAATATTCTATTTGAATATCAATAAAGTTCACCTACTCTATGCAAAGCTATATAATATAAAAATAAAGGAGCCATTAAAGAGCTTGCTGCAATGCTGAATAGTTAGTTAATTACATAAGTTATATGTTTGTCAGGATTTCTGGGAAAGAGACAAAATGGCAAAAATTCACTGCTGTTGTGTCAAGCTTATTTTCTGGGAAACATTTCTGAATGTAAGTATCATCACAATTACACATTGTTCTTGGGAATAATACCAAGAAAAATTCCAAATCCATAACTCAATGGAGTTTATGAGAGCTGGCTTAGTCTGAACTACAGTAACAATGATCTGGTTTCAATCTACACAGAGTGACAAGAGAAAATCAATGTGAGATATTATCTTGGCAAACTTGAGACACGAGAAAGAAACATATGCAAATCCCTCTAGAATAAAAAGGTCCATCTGTAGTCAAAATCCTCCCCAATAATGCAATGTGTATTTATGTGCAATAATCTGGCATTTTTATTGAAATTCTCCTTCAGTGAGATCCGAAGGTTTAGTTATTGTTATTCTTACCCAGGTTGCACGCCTGGCTGTTTAGTGCATAGAGCTGTTGCTGATAGGCCCATTCCTCATCATTTGGTGCAGATATGACAAATAACCTGCGTCTCCAGCGGAACCTAACATCAAGTAGCCCAAAATCATTAGAACAGTACATTACTTGTAAGATTCCCAGAAATGAATCTTTTCGATAGAAAATGCTTATGAAGTACCTGGAAAGGAAGTTCTCCAATGATCTTGGCTTGTCTTCTTTTTTACACGTCACCCCATCACGTTTCTGTTGTTCCATCTCTCTGATGCGTGATGAAAACGTGTCGATATAATCAAACACAGCCTTCATCGCAATTGGCACCTCATAATATTGCTGGAAATAAAAAGACACATGAAACAAGCTTCATAGAGTGTTAGAAACCAAGTAAAGGGTTTTCTCAATAGGTTTTGAGCAGCCAAGAATCTGAACCCAAAATTATGTCAAATCGACAGAGCTGTGAAGAACTCTGCAAACCACAACAAATATGCTGTTCAAGCAAGAATGCAACCCAAAACACAATATCACATTTCTTTTGACTTTGACCATTGTATTTTTTATTATTATTCTTTTGAATTAAATTTGTATCATCTTATTTCTTTATGTAAATTCAACACTTAATTAAGTGTAAATGCTACATTTGCTATGAATTTTATTTATTTTATAGTGACCATTACTTTAAACCCAGTTAATGAAGGCATACATAATTAAATTAATATGGATGTTAAAACATGTTCTTAAAACAAAGACTACAACTCATTTACAGGGTCGGTGATGATTCGTGTTTATTTGTGGGCAGTTACGTTAACATTCAGCTCTCACAACTCAGTTCAAACACTACATGCCCAGAATTAACTCAGTATTTGTGGGTTCTGACTGGCTACGGTTCTGAGGATTTTCAATAGATTTTAATGTCTATCTGCCGCCTGACTGCACAGTGGCTTCTTTGTTTATTCCAGCTGTCTGCAAACAGGACTCGGCTTTGCACTGGCACACCTCACATACCCCTGAAAATTACTGTGGAAGAAGAGCGCTTTAAAACGGTGAAAATGTAACATGTGCCAAGTTACGTGTCTTTTACCTTGGCTTTCATGTCCAGATCTGTGAGGACCGTGTAGAAATCACTGTAGGTCATTCCGAACTTTTTCCTCAGCTCTGTGATGAGATCCTGGTTCTCCAAATCCTCCTGTTTCAGACCTTTCATGGGCTTGTCATTCTCTGCAAAGACGCCACACAAAATCCCATAAACTGATCAACCAACCAGAGAGATAAATACAGAAGATTACAGATCGCTCCACAGTCTGCTAGTTTTGTTTTGACTGCAGTTCAAAGAGACATGCGTGTCTTTCATAACATGCAGTACACGGAGCGACCCCTTCGGTGGGATCAACGCTGGTAGAACTCGGGACACTGAGGCCCTCGGCTATATGAGGAGCTCAATGCTGTTCTGCTGTTTGTCTAAATGGAAAATCACCAGACATGCAGTCTTTTAATGAAGTGCTGCAGGGCTTTAGGGATGGCAGCTCTGTGTGTTTATTCTGGGAACATGGCTTCCTTTTGCTATACAAGAGACAGATAAAAACAGAGCAACTCATGTGAAAGACCCTCTTTGCTCTGAAAACTCTGTGGGTGCGTGAGACAGCACGGGAAGACGCGGCCAACCCAAAGTATTTGTTTTCCTTTCCGCAAAATCCAAAGAATTTCTCACTCTGATTTCCAGTGGACAACAAAACAGACAGTTTAAGGCACTCCACTTTCAGAACGGGAGGTGAACTACAATTAAAAACCAATCAAAGTGGAGGCAAAATGCTTTTTCTCCCTCTAAACATGTGGTTTTCTTTAAATAAGATCTTTATTTATCTCTCAAGGCCAGAATGTATAATAAGGAGGCTTTAGGTACATGTACTTGACTAGCACTATAAACAACAACTAGGAATCTGAATATAAAACAAATAAATACAATTTCTAAATAGTAATGATAAAATGAAATCCCCTCTCTGCGGAGTTACATCATAAGCATTACAAACGGAAAATGAGAGATTACGTTTATCCTCAGCAACGCTCCTAATTATATATGCCTACCATAGCCACAGCACAGGACCTTTAATTGTGGTTTAGGAACCGCTGATCATACAGTCAGTCATGTTTCCTTTTCTAGTACCTCTGATGCTGCACTAGTACCAGTCACAGTGAGCTGGCAGGCTATAAATGCTCAGAACGTGCCAGGCTGATGTATGCCTTCATAGAGAGCCTTGTGTTCACTTAGCTGCCTTTAAGAGAGAGATGTTTATGAGCACCTGTTTTGCTTCCATTTTTCCATCCTGCGGCAGTGAAAGGGACCCCTCACAGAGAGCTATGTGACGCAGACCAGACTTATGAGTATATGGAATAAAAGTCAAAGCACTGACTCATTCAGAGTTAGTCTGGATGAAGATGATGTCATTGTTAAACCCTTTCACAGCATTTTGTCTTAATGCTTCTAGAATCTAACTGTGTGACGTCTGGTAAATTAACAACAGTAACAACCAGGTTGCGCAAAATTTTGAATTAAAGAATTAGCTTGCTTTCAATTGATGAGTTGAGTTGGAACTATTTGTCTATCTAGCTACACTATATGGACAAAAGAGGGACACCCCCTTCTAATGAACAGGTTTGACTACTTTAGTCATTTCCATGAGTACAAATCTTAATGTTTAAGCATATAATGATATTCTAGGGCAGGGGTGCCCAATCCTGCTCCTGGCGATCGACTGTCCTGCAAAATTCAGCTCCAACTCTAATCAAACACACCTGAAACAACTAATTAAGGTCTTCAGGATCGCCTGAAAATTAAAGGCAGGTGTGTTTGATTAGAGTTGGAGCTGAACTTTGCAGGACAGTCGATCGCCAGGAGCAGGATTGGGCACCCCTGTTCTAGGGAATTGTGTGAATTTCTTTTTGAACCTTGTCTTATACACAGAGGCATTGTCATGTTAGATTAGAAAAGGGTCCTGTCCAAACTGTTGCTATAAAATTAGAAGCACACAATTCCCTAGAATAGCATTATATGTTTAACATTTGTATTCATGGAAATTACTAAGTAGTCAAACCTGTTCTTTAGAAGGGGGTGTCCGAATACTTTTGTCCATATAATGTATCGTAAGGCCTTTAAACCTCTTTAAATGGCATTCTTAATTTTAAATGGCACACAACCATGGTAAAAACATAGGTAGGAAGCATTCAAAGCTAAATTTCAGGTAAAAATCTGGTCTTAATTATCTTAGCATGTCTGAGGGAGTGAGCTATTTGAATGAGTCCAACAATACTCAATGTTTTTGAATTCAAGCCATAGGCTTCCCTGCTTTTGGAGCAGTTCCACAACAACACTGACAATGAAGAAATTGTAAGAATGTAGATTATTGTATGCTTTACCAATCTACCCACCCTGCAAAACTGTCTCATCTGTCAAGAACTGACTGCTGTTTCTGAGCTAAAACTCTCCAGTCAGAATATTAGCTACAAAGGAAACAGACATTTTCCCATGTCTTGGATAATGAACTAGAGAGAATAACGTGCCAGGGCAGACTCTCTGCACTCTTCCATTTGATTCATCTAGCAGCATTCCGTGACACTTGAACAAGTACCATTCACTCCATTCCCAGACATTTGCTGTGAGGTTCTGTGTCAAATGAGGTCATAATCTGGAAAAGTGCTTCCCTAACTTACAAGTGAGTGCCAACTGCTGGATAAAAGGCGCTTTTTGTTTGGCACATTAAAAGCCCTTAATCTCCAGCAAGGAAAATGGCTCATGTTTATCATATCCATCTTCAGCCTAATCATTCATAGTTTCATGTCACAACTAGTAAAGCTCTCAAAGATCAGGAAACAGTTGTTCTTTTTCATGAACGTTGCAGGGTTTTATGATGGGTGGCCTGAGTTCAATTTGGCTCATTGAGAATGGATGGAATGCTTTGACCGGAACTTCCACAACCTGGGTTTAAATATCCATATGTCAAAACATGACATGGATTCTCAGCAGTGGTTGTTTAAGAATGAGGAAAGCAAAACAATAGGAAAAGATAACAGGAAAAAAGCAGGCAGCAATGAAAACATTCTCCTATCATTAAAATGCTTTTTTTGTGGTTATTATATAGTATATATTTGATTTACTGCACATACAGGTGCATCTCAATAAATTAGAATGTCGTGGAAAAGTTCATTTATTTCAGTAATTCAACTCAAATTGTGAAACTCGTGTATTAAATAAATTCAATGCACACAGACTGAAGTAGTTTAAGTCTTTGGTTCTTTTAATTGTGATGATTTAGGCTCACATTTAACAAAAACCCACCAATTCACATCATCTCAACAAATTAGAATATGGTGACATGCCAATCAGCTAATCAACTCAAAACACCTGCAAAGGTTTCCAGAGCCTTCAAAATGGTCTCTCAGTTTGGTTCACTAGGCTACACAATCATGGGGAAGACTGCTGATCTGACAGTTGTCCAGAAGACAATCATTGACACCCTTCACAAGGAGGGTAAGCCACAAACATTCATTGCCAAAGAAGCTGGCTGTTCACAGAGTGCTGTATCCAAGCATGTTAACAGAAAGTTGAGTGGAAGGAAAACGTGTGGAAGAAAAAGATGCACAACCAACCGAGAGAACCGCAACCTTATGAGGATTGTCAAGCAAAATCGATTCAAGAATTTGGGTGAACTTCACAAGGAATGGACTGAGGCTGGGGTCAAGGCATCAATAGCCACCACACACAGATGTGTCAAGGAATTTGGCTACAGTTGTTGTATTCCTCTTGTTAAGCCACTCCTGAACCACAGACAACGTCAGAGGCGTCTTTTTTTTAAAGGAGAAGAAGAACTGGACTGTTGCCCAGTGGTCCAAAGTCCTCTTTTCAGATGAGAGCAAGTTTTGTATGAAGTCTGGAGGAAGTGTGGAGAAGCTCATAGCCCAAGTTGCATGAAGTCCAGTGTTAAGTTTCCACAGTCTGTGATGATTTGGGGTGCAATGTCATCTGCTGGTGTTGGTCCATTGTGTTTTTTGAAAACCAATGTCACTGCACCCGTTTACCAAGAAATTTTGGAGCACTTCATGCTTCCTTCTGCTGACCAGCTTTTTAAAGATGCTGATTTCATTTTCCAGCAGGATTTGGCACCTGCCCACACTGCCAAAAGCACCAAAAGTTGGTTAAATGACCATGGTGTTGGTGTGCTTGACTGGCCAGCAAACTCACCAGACATGAACCCCATAGAGAATCTATGGGGTATAGTCAAGAGGAAAATGAGAAACAAGAGACCAAAAAATGCAGATGAGCTGAAGGCCACTGTCAAAGAAACCTGGGCTTCCATACCACCTCAGCAGTGCCACAAACTGATCACCTCCATGCCACGCCGAATTGAGGCAGTAATTAAAGCAAAAGGAGCCCCTACCAAGTATTGAGTACATATACAGTAAATGAACATACTTTCCAGAAGGCCAACAATTCACTAATTTTTTTTTATATTTTATTGGTCTTATGAAGTATTCTAATTTGTTGAGATAGTGAATTGGTGGGTTTTTGTTAAATGTGAGCCTAAATCATCACAATTAAAAGAACCAAAGACTTAAACTACTTCAGTCTGTGTGCATTGAATTTATTTAATACACGAGTTTCACAATTTGAGTTGAATTACTGAAATAAATGAACTTTTCCACGACATTCTAATTTATTGAGATGCACCTGTATATATTATTTCCAACAAGACAAATGTGGCTTACCAAGTTGGTAATGATCTATTTTCATGGTGCTGTTTGTAAGCGTGCCGAAGATGGTGATGATGGAGACCTTCCTGATGGCCATCTCACACACATGTTCCAAGTATTCATCCCTTTGCTGAACATACATGGTGTTCTCCTCTGTTGGAGAGGTGATCAACTGAAGTAAAGTGTTTGAAACAGAAGAACAGTAAATAATAATACAATACAGAAATCCACATTTCTTAATCAGACTACTTACAAAGCTACTCACAATTAGTCTTCTTTTGCTTTCAAAATAGTCCAAAAAGTTTGCCAGAGTTCCTTTAGGTGGCGGAGGGGGTGGTGGTGGAGGTCTTTTTGTTGGTTTCTGATACTCTTCTTTCTCATGGATCTTTGATTCTTTCTTTCCATTTTTTTTACCACCCTTTCCATCCTTCCCCCTCCTCTCCGTTTTGTCCTTCTTGTCCTTTTTCTTCTTTTTATCCCTGCCCTTGCCTTTCTTGACAGGCACAATTTCTTTCTCCTTCTCTTCAGGATAGACTTCGGTGGGCTCACCTACATCATATTTCTCTTCATATGGGTTTCTTATTTCCTTATCGCCATTTTTTTTCTTTGTAGGCTTAACTTTAGGCTGTTTGTGTTGT
Source organism: Schizothorax lantsangensis (assembly GCA_027422415.1). Classification (NCBI taxonomy): domain Eukaryota; kingdom Metazoa; phylum Chordata; class Actinopteri; order Cypriniformes; family Cyprinidae; genus Schizothorax; species Schizothorax lantsangensis. The sequence goes on along the minus strand of CM049848.1, from coordinate 25,715,124 downwards.
GTAGGTACAATGCTGGTATGTTTGTGGTTATATTCTTTTTTATCTGTGTGGTTGTCCCTGTATTTTGCTGTATCAGCTTTGGTGTAGACGGGAAGTGTTGTGGGTGAGGTTGTCTGGTGTCTGTCTCTACGGTTGTAATAGTAAGCCTCAGTGGTGGTCTTGTGGGCTGGGATCCATTGTGGGGTAGTATGAGCTCTGGTCGTCCTTGAATTGGTGGTGGTCCGTGTTGTGGTTGTGGTCGGCCGCGTTGTTGTTGTCGTTGTGGTGGTGGATCGAGTTGTAGTTGGGGGACGTGTGGTGGTAGTTGCTTTGGTAGTGGTGGTAGTGGTCGTTGGTCTAGTTGGTGTTGGAGTAGTTGTTGTAGCCGGTCTTCGAATGGGTTTCCGCATCTCTTTTCTCCTCTCCATGGGCGGGTCCACTTGGGGAACAGTGCTGGGGACACCCTCTACCACCTGCCCCTCCACCCCAGCCCCTTTACACTTCGGGACAAAGCCTTTCTGCCTGACTTTCTCCATTTTGCGAATGGGCGACTGGTCGATAACTTCGTACATCGCTTCCAGTCTGACAGGGTATGGGTAGCGCTCTTCTACCTGAAGCGTCTTCTTAAGAAGAACCATCCCAAACTTTCCTTTTTCTAATTTAAGAAAGTTCATGAGCCTGGGAATAATAGTCGTATCTAACGGCTCTTCCATCACCTTGCCTTCGTTAGTAATGCGTCTGATTTTCCCACCCAATTCCCCTTCCTGGTGAAACATGACAATCTGATGCACGTGCCGCTCTGCCAATTCACAGTAAACATCAGGTTTGAGAAGACTCATCATCAATCTGTAGTAACCATCAGAGTCGTGCGGTGCGGAAATAACCAGCAGGCGGTTTTTCCCTGCAAATGATGCCAGTAAGTTTGGAGAACCAGCGCTGCTTGGCATGCGGGATACTCTGGCCCTGGCTCCAGGTGTTCCATCATCTTGCTGGATTGGATTAGACTCACCCTGTGCTGGTCTCCTTTGTGCCAAGACCCCTCTGGATTGGACGTTGCTGGTAACGTTTATACCTTCATCCCCCTGTATCTGCTGGCGTCTATCAATGTTCCAAGACGGAGAACGTGTTTTGATGATCTGACCTTGTCGTGATTTGTTTTGTCTTGCTCGTCTTATGGAAATCAGTCTCAGTTTGGCTTGTTTATCGGTCAGGCTGCTCTCTGACACGTGAACAGCCCATGTCAACAGACACAAAACACCGAAACCAAGCATGTACCTTCCCCTCATGTTTGAAAACTTTAGCAACACTTAAGTCAGTAGAGAGATACAATCCGGGAAAGCGTCATAAGATCCAATTTATTTTCTAGAAGTGTTTATAATTCTGATGCTCAGTGCAAAACAAGGCAGAAGTTATTTAAAACCATCTTTGGGTACTTAACAAACAAAGAAAATAATTTTCTTTAACAAAAAGACAAAATCGGTCAAGTTGGATCGACCGTGGTTTTACCTGTAAGTGCGTTTAGGAAACATTTCTTGAACATGCAGCGCGCGATCTGGCTGAATCAATGCAAATAGGTATTTACTGCTACCCAGCGCCAGATTTTCTCATCTCATCATTCCGGTATTAAAATGCATATAATCCCTTAAATCAGTTGAAAATAGATGCCAAGAAGTAAAGCTCCGGTCTTCAGTCAGTCTCGAGAAGTTTGACACGCGCCACTTCAACACAACGCACGTCGAGAAAAATGAGAAAAAGTCAGAAATACTTCCAAAAGTTTGGTAAATACTCTGCGCGGCTCCTTATCACTGGAAGCTTTCCCAGACATGTCAGAAAGTAACAGCACAGCAGCCTCCGTATCCTCTGACGAGCGCACAGGACCAACCCATGCAGCTGAGGGGTGCCAGCGCGCAGAGATTTACTCCTGCAATCAGTGAACCGTACATTTAATACAGGCAAAGACCCGTCTCATAAATATAAAGGTAGCAATATTTACGAATAATAAATATAGCAAGTGATATTATAAAGACAACATGTTGTTTCTAAAACGATCAAAATCAAAATAGTCTTTTCTTTTTTCACTGCTCTAAAACCAAAGAAAATTCTTTAAGTATTATCTGGAAAATAGTTTGTATTAAAAGTTGGCTGTGTAAATATTTTTTCTAAGTAGTTTTAAATAAAATAGTGCCTGATGATAAGCAAGCTAAAGGCAACAATGGCGAAAAGAAACTAAATAGAATGGCACATAAAACAAACACTGAAAATGTCCTTTGATGGATATATACATTTGGCATTCACTTAAATTGCTGAACTTCAGAAGTCTTAATTTTTAAGTTCGTTTTTATGGATTGATACGTTACACAGATATTCAACGACTGGCAACCCACAGAAACATCATGAAAAGCAGTAATTCTGGTAATCTGTGAAGAGGTCATATTTCATTCAAGTTTAGTTTTAATGCAAATCTAAACAGGATTAGGATCACTTCATCATCTATATATTTCAGAATATTTTATAACATACAGATTTTACTCTCATAATTTTTGTTCAGCCTATTCAGACTAATACAAGACATTTTTGTCATCACACCATTTGAATAAAACACCACATATTTTTGACTAACAAATCACGGAACTTAATTAGTTAATAATAAGTTAATTTGTAAAATAATGCTTAGTCTTAAGCATTAAGAATAATAGGTAAAACACTTTAACTAAACAGTCTTAACAATGGAGCTGTGTAATGTGAAATCAAAATCACACGTAGGCCCCTGACATGTATACTCAGCACATGTCTGGCTCTGTCCCTTAAAACAGCCCCAAACTCAGATGATGTAACTGGATAACAGCTGCTGAGCAGTGCAGGGGTATGTGATTGTGGAATAGCTCAACCTGAAAGATAATATACTGTGCCATCACCATTATATACCATTATATACAGTGCCCTCCACTAATATTGGCACCCTTGATAAATATGAGCAAAGGCAGCTGTGAAAATAAATTGGCATTGTTTATCCTTTTGATCTTTCCCTCAAAAATTTACAAAATTCTAACCTATCATTGAAGTAAAACAATTGAAAGTGGGGAGAAAATCTCATGATGAAATAAATGTTTTTCTCCAATGGATGTTGGCCACAATTATTGGCACCCCTAGAAATTCTTGTGAGTAAAATATCTCTGAAGTATATTCCATTCATATTTAATTTTTTTAGCACACCAGGGTGACTAGGAGCATGACATTGTCCAGCCATGACTTCCTGTTCCACAGGATTATAAATATGAGGAACACACAGACCAAATTCCCTTAATCATCCATCACAAGGAGAAAAAAACAAAGAATATATTTCTGATGTGCAGCAAAAGATAATTGAGCTTCACAAATTAGTGAAGTGTCTTTAAGAAAAGAGCTAGAGCAGTGAAAAATCCCATTTCCACCATCAGGGCAATAATTAAGAATTTCCAATCAACAGAAAATGTTACGAAACTGCCTGGAAGAGGACGTGTGTCTATATCGTCCTAATGCACGGTGAGGAAGAGAGTTTGAGTGGCTAAAGACTCTCCAAGGATCACAGCTGTAGAATTGCAGAATATAGTTGAGTCTCGGGGTCAGAAAACATTAGAAAAAAATTGTCAAACAGTCCCTACATCACCACATGTTGTTTGGGAGGGTTTCAAGAAAAATTATCCTAGCTCATCCAAAAACAAACTCCAGCATATTCAGTTATCAGACATGACTGTAACTTCAAATGGGACTGGCTTCTATGATCAGATGAAACTAAAAAATGAGCTTTTTAGCAGCAAACACTCAAGATGGGTTTGGTGCACACAGGGATAAAAAAGTATCCCATGTGTACAATGAAATATACTGCTGCATTTTTTATGTTGTGGGCCTATTTTTCTGCTGGAGGTCCTGAACATCTTGTTTAGACACATGGCATCATGGATTCTATTAAATACCAACATATAAAAAATCAATAAGTGACTGACCCTGTTAGAAATCTTATAATGGGCCATGTTTGGATCTTCCAACCGGACAATAATCCAAACACAAACCTCAAAAACAACACAAAAATGGGTCACTGAGCGCAAAACCAAGCTTCTGCTATGGCCATTCCCGTCCTCTGACCTGAACCCTATAGAAAATGAGTGAGGTGAACTGAAGAGAAGAAGCACCGTCATGGAGCTGTGAATCTGAAGGATCTGGAGAGATTCTGTATGAAGGAATGGTCTCTGATCTCTTATCAGGAAGGTATGTAGGAGATTGTTACCTGGGAAAAGGACGTTGCAATAATTGGGTGCCAATAATTGTGGCCAACATGAACTAGAGAAAGTATTTCTTACACAATGAGATTTCCCCCCACTTTCAATTGTTTTACTTCAATGATAGGTTGGAATTTTGTGAATTTTTGGAATGAAAGATAAAAAGGATAAACAATGCAGATTTATTTTCACAGCCGCCTTTGGTCATATTTACCAAGGGTGCCAATATTAGTGGAGGGCACTGTACCTGATACAGGTTAAAATATTAACCCCCCAAATTCTTCTCAGCAGTTGTTTATCTAGTTACATTATGCCTCTTGTAAAAGTGAAACTCAATTATTTTTATTTATTAGTAGGTTTAAAAGGTTTAAAAGTAGGTCTAGTGCACATATTCCATTCCAAAGGCAAAGTTACTTTAGTCTCAACTGATTTGATAACATCTGAATATGGAATGATCCACATCTGGCTCTTTTTACTGCAATTTTCTGCTTGCTGGTCTTTCTTACCTGTTACTTTTGTGTTTTACTTTATTAACAGATGTTTCAATGTGAGCAGCACATGCTTAAGGCTTATTCCCAGCCCACAATCCTCTATTCCCCTTCATGCTCGCTTCCTGACACATGTGGATCTTAATACAGTGCATCAGTCTGTAATTAAATCCATTTGCGTAAACAGCTACAAAAGATCATCACATCATATAAACGAAGCCCTTTAAATGATGAGAATCTCGGAAACATGTAATTAAACTTAGAAACCATAACACTTTACATCTTAGTATTAGACATATATGGCTCAGATGGAATCAGCAGACATTTCACACATTTTCTGCACTGATATGTGGTAAATCTGAGGAACTGTGAGAAATGGCTATCAAAATCTAAAACTGAATATATTAAATAATGAACATGCAAGGGGGTGGAGGATGTGTACAACTTTGTAAATGATGACCATACAAATTTTTGGAATATTTTGAGAAGTTCTACAGACACAGATTGAGCTGGGGCATAAATTAAAACAATTAAACCAGACATTGGAGAATCATATTTCTTTTACGACAACATAATCAAAATAACTAAAAAGCAGACAACAAAAATGAAGGATATGAGGATTGGAAGCTAAAATTCATCCAACATCCAGATCCTGATACAAGGAGACACTGGCAATGTTCCTCCAGTTCTACAGAACTGTAATTGGAAATTGCAGTACTTATGTCCAGAACCCACAGTCCCCTGTTATTAGCTTTGATAGAAGAGAGTAGATGCAGCTAAGTTGAAAATAGAATGGACAAAAGCCAGTAAATTAACCCTATGAAGAGTGGTGTCCACTACCATTTGTAGACGTTTTAAACTTATATTTTAAGATTAAGGTTTTATTGTATTATTATTTCTGATCATTGAATCTGATTGGTCTAGCAGCATTTAGCAGTTCAACAGAATTGCCAGGAATGAAACAATTGACTGAGTTGACTTGTCTGAATGAATCATTGAATCTTTTATTCCACCGATTTGATCAATCACAGAAACATTCAGGGACAAAACACCACTACTACTTAAAGCTGAATCACATAGCCGTGCATACAAGGCCATCAAGCACTCTGCCATATATTACTTTAATAACTAAAATGATTAAGAAGGTTTAAATGAACTTTTTCATTGGTGTATAACACTGCAAACTGAGCGCAGTATAGTTCAACACACCAACTGCTCAGTAACATAAAGTACAATATTAATGTCACAGAAAGGAAGATATATGCTCTCAGTCTATATAAGCCAACAATGAACGTGTCTATATGGACACAGACCTCTACAGAATGCCTAATGTGTTTTGCTCAAACCTCACCCATGAACTCACAGTCCTCTTTCAGTCTAATACACAGCTGCTCTTGTTCCCAAATGTGAAGTCTTTATTGTAAACTTGAAGGGGAAAGGTAATATATGTCATCAAATTTAAATTTAAGGACAGAAGCATTAAACAAGCAATAAAAGTGACCCAGACTAGATCCAAATAGACTGCTTTGATTCTCCTCTACTTTCCACAAGGAGCCATATTTTCATTCTTAATAATGTTAGGAGCATTTAATACACAGCACTGCAAGCTTTATTTTTATGGAACCGCTTGCTAGTAAAAGGCTTGATAATATGATTGGCCCTGCTACCAAGTAAAGAGCAAAAGCTACTGGTAAATGAGCCATGAAGCAGCCCAGTGTCTTGGCACATGTTGAATAGCTGAGAACAGCATTAAAACTAGCCATGTCTTTATAAAAATAAATGGCCTGAGCAATGCTTCAGATCAAATGTGCCATAGTTATTTTGGCACACTACTGCATCACTTACACACAGCATGAGTAGCTACCTGTATATTTAAAAAAAATATCTGAAATCTACCCACACTAAGACAACACACCATAAAAAGTAAAAGAAAGTGTTTTATTTAAGTTTAAATGCCACTATACCAGAGCAAAATATTTACTTATGATAAAATGAATTGAAGTTATACGTGCTCTGGTTTTCATATGCTGTTGCTTAGCCTGTTAGCAATGATTTGTGTTAATATTTTCACAATGAATCAACTGTTGTTCCTGTCTGTTTTACACAGATCATCTGAAGGCATCTCAAGCATTTGTTGTTCCATCCTGTTTCCAGTTGCAGTGACCTCAACAGCCCGTAAAATCTAGGTAAAACCTGCAATCTCTCCAAGGATAGTACCACTATAGCTCAGAGTTCTGTCAAACAGACTGTACGAGAAAAGCAAAGAACGGGAAGAGCAGAGTGTAATCTGTTCTCCATGTGAAATTAAACCCTTAGGACAAGCCATTCATTTTCCTCGCACTGTTTGTGTACCTGGAGCGCTTGCAGCAGTGTGCACGTTCAACCTTGCAAACATTACAGCAGAGTGCCATCACTCTTTGTCAGGCGTACAACTTGACCATGTAGTGACCCAGAGTCATAGTGTAAATGGACATTATAAAGTTATGTATAAAAAGGGATAGTTCACCCAAAATAGTGTAATTTTAATATCATTTTATAGACTATTATAGTTTTTGTTGATATTTTGAAGTAGATTGTATTTCTATTTTTTATTTTTATTTTATTTAAATATTTTTGTGTATTTTTTGCCATTTTTAATAGTTTTTTATATGTCTATATACTTAAATGAAAATGAGAGATGTGGAATCTAATGTGAAAATGAGACATGTTGAACTAGCAGAAATAGTTTTTTTTATTATTAAGTTATGAAAATGTTTTTTTATGGTTTTAGTTTTGGTTAACGATAAATAAACCGGCCTGACTCAAAAATGAAAACTCATAATTTACTCACTCTCATGTCATTCCAAAGTTGTATGGCTTGCTTTCTTCTGTTTTGGACTTTTATTGTTTAATTTAATAGGATAGTGGAGTACAAAGTAGGGGAACATGATCCAGACTTGAACCAGATCAGACTCAGACCAGGGTTCCCATGGGCCACAGCTCTCATATGTTATGTGTATAGTCCACTATAGCTCTGGCTATGACAGATTGTTAATTTTATTGCAATATGTCGTTAATCATATTAAAATAGTAATAGTGCTGATTGCCTTAACAAGCTGTTTGATGTTACTGTAGCTCAGTTACACAAGCCTGGCACTATCAATGCCAAAATGACTGGTTTGATTCCCAGGAAAACATATACTGTTCACTTTGGAAAAATGTGTCTGGCAAATGCATACATTTTAGTTAGATATTGGATGCCCAGTGCGTTTAATTATTTGATTAAGAATCTGCTTTCAGGGTCTGGCACTGTTGCTACAGACCACAGACTCGAGAAATATCATACCGTATTCCAGCTCTGCTCCAGACAGTTGTCAGTTTTCAGTCTCTGAGTTGATCCATATTGGTGTTATTCATAATATGATCCAGACCATCTTGGATTTTACCAGATAAAGCACCTGTTTTTGCTTATATAAGAATAGAGGTTGTTTTAACAGCACAGTGTTTTAAATAAACACCTCACAGACAGCTTGTCAAAAATCCTTTACAATCAAACAAATCTACTTTGTTTAAAGAGAAAAATTATAATTGCATGTCATTTCATATGTCATTCCTTAAGGGTTGTGTGTTTCAACTTACTGGGGTTGAAGATCTTCTTATGCTTTCATTTCATTCTTAACTGATTTGAAAGCGTTTACTTCTCTCTCTCTCTCACTTTAAAAAAATATATAATTCAAAGACTTATTATTTGTTGTTTATTTGATGTACCTTTAACTCGGCCCTCAACAATAAATGCATCCCCCAGAATGCTGTTTGAAGAAGGGTAGCCAGCTATTTTATATTAAACCTTTAAGGAGCCAGCTCTGACTTCAGTGTTTGAATAAGGCATTCCACATTCAGGCAATAGAACAACATTCTGTGTGCAGCTCCAGGCAGGACTGACCCACCTCTCCCATTCCTCTTCCCCACACATTCACCTCTCTCCCAGTTTCCATTCCCTTTTCGCAATACACACATGCACCCACACACAAAAACACACACATGTACAGAAAAGGCCACGGTTACTTGTGTACACAGCAGAAAAGGTCCAGTCAGTCCAGAGTTGTAATGTTAGCATTTAATCGGCTGTGTCTGCACATTTTTACTCACCTGTTAGGTGTACTTTCTGTTCTTTCTTGACAATTTGGAGTAGGTATGTTAGCAGCTAGCAGACTTCCAGCTTGCTGTTTAGAGCTGTTTTTTTTAATCATTTTCAATCTTTTAATAAAATGCCACATGCTACAAAACGCTACTATGCTGCATATTGTCAAAATATAAAATAACCTCATCAAATTGCATGTTTAATTCAGTGAACTGAGGTTATCATAGTGGAAATAAAGGGTTATTTTGTATGTGCAAAAAATCTAAATCTAAATCTAAAAAAGTCAACATTTGCTGATTAAATGAGTTAGGATGAATCACACTATAAGGACAAATCATTACAACTTTTGAGCACAAATCTATCATATACAGTACATTTGGCATACACTTTTATTCAAAGTAACTTACATTGCTTTCAAGCTATTTCATTAATTCACACAAAACAAACCCATGACCTTGATGTTGCTTTTTATCATTTTTATGTACATTTTTATATAGTTAAATTCTCAGTCACTATTTATTATCATTGCAACGTTTTGGAATGACATGAGTAAATGGGTTTCTTTTAAAACTTTAAATTTCATTAAATTTAAATATATATCTACTCAGTGCCCAAAATAAACGTTATATGTCATCATCATTAATGTACAGTAATTTATATTTACAACTATTTGTTTAGCAGAAGATGTATTTAAAATAAAGATTTTATTTATTATCCCATTTTCCTTTTCTCTTCTTTTTGTTTTACCAGTTTGTTTTTAGTTTTTTCTAAAAATGGTGATGTAAATCACAACTGACCCCACTTTCTACTCCTATACAGTTGCCAAATGATCACACTTTAAAAGCACATTTACTTTTCCTTTATGAGAAGAAAGCACTCAGACACGTTAGCGTTAGGGATGGTCTGTTGTAGTTCTCTAATAAGAACCATCAGGGGTGGTTTTGTCTCGTGGGCTTCAGACAGACCTGTGGGTGTTTGTTCCATGAGTGCAGCGGACCAGAGCTTTCAGGTTTGTAGTGACACACCCATCAACAAAAGCAGATCTGGTGGGTTACAAACATGACTGTTATTGTGCTATAGCAAAAATATGTGACAGTTGTTGTCCTTGTCGTTTAGCTGTAAATATTTTGAAAACTACTTGACACTGAGAACGGTTTTGTTGCAGGAAAATGATGGAGGTCTTTTAAATATCACTGGGAGGGACTTCAGAAAAGGAAGTTGTCAGCCAATTATGCATGTTGCCAGTCAATCTAGGCAGTTAGAGTCTCATTAGGACTTATATTGCTTAACTTTTATTTTGATTAAAACAAACTATTGATTATTGAGGCTAATGTTAAAGGTTAGCGGTGTTGCGGGTTAGAAATCTATGGGTTTGTGAGGCAGTAAAAACTTTACTGAGAGCCAGTGTAATTGATTTCTCATGGACAGAACCTTGAGGAACATCTGTTCTGTATTTCCTCAGAATTGGAATGATGGTGAATTGTGTGTTATATCTGGAGTGCAGATCTGAATTAAACTTGATGTTCAAGACAAACTGAACCTAACATCATTGGATATCAGAATAAATGGGAAAAAGACTTTCTAGAAACAATTTCTTTTATAAATGTATCCCCTTTCCTTTTGCCCCCCCCCTAGTTTGCAATATTTAGGTTTTCCTTTGATTTATACAGAAAAAACAACAACCATAAAGCACCTGAGTGAATGAACAGTGTCTCAGTGTTACAATTCTGAAGTTTTTCTCCAAGCGCTCAAACCAAATTACATATCACATTGCCAGCTCTCTTGGTTTTGTCAGTGGGTGCTATTTCCCACGGTCATAAGAATAACTGTAGATGATGCTGAGTTTCTTTGCTACCATGCAGTGGGTTATTCCCAATGCTTACATTACTGACTCAGGACTGAGTGTTCTTCTGTTGTTGTTTTTTCCTATTAACATGATTCCCCGTACAGAATATCTGAAAATTGATGAGTTATGAAATTGCTAACTTACATTGAAGGCACTTGGCCTAAATGAATCATTTGGACATAAGGATACTTCTAACTTTAATGTGTGGTCTATAAAAGTCAACTGGCATGGATAAACACAACAACTAAGTATTCTTGGGCTAAATTTGACTTTGTTATATGCCAGAGCAAATAAGGCATATGCTATATGTGTTGAATCAACACAGTTCAAATGTGAGAGACATATTCTTTGCTCTTGTAAATTTGGATGGGCTTGCATCCAAAAATCCTTCAGTACTTTTCCATAACCTCTTCTTGTACATGGAGTCAGGACATGTTCTGCAGCAGATGGAGTGTGTTAAAGTTCACATTTTTGGAAAACCTCTTGACTGCAATTACTGAACATCTTGCTCTGTGATAATAGGAGATGGTTTGCAAAGTGAACGAACACTTCACCTTGAACGCCTCAAGGGTGTTCACACAATGCAAATCTGAATGTTTCAAAATGAAAGAAGTTGTGTCTGCACTGGGCATGTCAAAGCGAACATTACGAATCATTTGTCTTCAGAAATACTGCAAGCATGTAGTATGTCATAGAATGTCAGAAAATGGAGTGTCAGATGTATGGTCACATTTACTGTTGTTTAACCAATTTGTCAATAATTTAATTTGGAATCCATTCTATCTAGTAGGTCAAATGATTTACCAACTCAGCTTCTGGTCCTGATTTGAGTTGGTTTGCGCAAATTTGCAGAATTTACCAGTAAAACTCTGCTTGCTTTGAAAGTGACTTTTTTGTTTGCTGTGCTCCATACATAACTACACTGTTGAGAACAGACAATGGACCCTTTTGTCAGTGAAATTTCAGTAATGTGACCGGTAATGTACGCTAATATACTCATTTCACCTAGCGTTGTTAAATGGGCTCTTTTTGGACTTTTTTATGATGGACTTTTTAAAAGTTACATTCAACAGTCTGAAAACAAATCAGGGTTCACAACCTGTCTAAATATGCCATTGGGACACATTCGGTCTTCTAAGGTGTAGAAAACTCAGAAGAGAAAACCAGGAGACGTTGGGATATCTTTCAAGCAGGAGTTACTCTTTATTGAGAACTCGCTGTGCGTCGCTGCAGTCATCCAAGTCTAACTAAAGCAGTGATACATTGTAGTTTATATACATTTAGGGGGCAGTGCTTAGGAATGGAAACAAAGCACCTGGGTGACGACCTTAAACAAAGCATGCAAATGAAGTATTCAGGTATAGCAACCTGCCCCATTTAACCACTCCTAATCCAATCAGCATAACTGCCCAAAGATTGGGGCAGGGGCACCAAGAGCCATTACAAACAAAAGGTGAGAATCTCCGTCATCTGGCTCATTTGACTTACAATAAGAGAACAGGAACTGGCAGGAACCTCTTGCTACAAACTTTGTTTAACAGAATCATTCATCTGATGTCATCATCTTCACCATAAATGCTAAATACAATGTACATAACTTTTTCAGTTTATATACTATTACATTGGAACCTAGATTTAACATTTTATAAATTTGTAATCCCACAATTCCCCCTTTGAGAGTTCTAATAACTCTCACAAAATACAAATTTAGATACTTAAAAGTTAATTCTTGTAACTTGTAATCGTTACAGGCACATTGTACATGTTCTGTGTTGCTTATATGTAATTGCATGCTGACACAGAAACAAAACATGCAATTAGGGTCCGTGAAGTTCTTACGGGTAATAATCTTTTCTGGTTGGAACTGTCTTTTCCTCGTGAGAGGCGGGAGTCATTTGCTGAAAGAAACACTTGATACTGTGGAAGCATAGATAGTACGCAAGTAGGAGAAACAACAGCAGAATTGCTATTTCCTTGATCCACAGCCAGGGTTTACCTAACAAGTTTCCGAACCATGAAGAATTATCTTCAGTCATCTGGTGTAATTTTGCTGAAAAACCAAGAATGTCTTGTTGGATTTTGTTCAAGTTACGAAAATCTTGATCATGTTGATGGATGACTGAAGTTCCCGTATGTGAGTCTCTGCGTTGTGTATTTTTTTCTTTCTTCTTTCTTTTCTCTTTCTTGTGTGATAGTTGGCTCGGCAATGGGTCTAGTTGTTTTCTAGAGGTTGTGGCTTCATCCGCAGGTGAGAAGGGCGGTGCATATGGATCTCAGGACAGCCATCAAGTGGTATCTGCACAGAGGAAGAAAGAAACAAAAAGAACAGAGACCAACGGCACAGAGCAGTATTTGTTGTAGAGTCTGCAAACATTAGGGTTGTATCCTCTGTTCAAATATAGTCTGCTATTGTTGTTCCTTCTTTCCCTATTTCTCAATTCCTGCGACACCTAAAGAACAGTGAGGTAAGGATGGACTAGTGGATGGGGAAGGCCTATGAGGGAGTCTTCACCGCAGGGTTCGCCCCCGAAGCCTGTTGCTTTCGGTTCTTCCCTGGGCTCCTCACTGGTCCGTGTGTCCTATCCTATCCCTGTAGGTGGGGGAACAACTTTACAGTGTGACACATGAGTCCAGGTTTTCCTTCCCTGACACAACACTGCAGCAGCTGTAATCAACATCACTTGATGTGGTCCGTACCACTTAGGCTCTAATGGCTTGTTTCTGAACGCCTTTATCATGACCCATTGACCTGGGATGATTGTGTGTCCACCTTCTGGTGGAGTCTGCCAACACGACTCAACTCTCTTTGGCACTCTGCACTGCCTTTGTGAGGTTTTCACAGTAAGCGATCAGGGCATCTGAAGCAATGTGCACATCAGCATTTCTAAGATCAATCACACCTGGCATCTGCATTGGGCGTCCAGTAATAATCTCATGAGGGCTCAGTCCTACTGATCTGTTAGGTGATGCTCTCATACTACACAGTACTGCGGGCAGTGCTTCCACCCATGGTACTCCTTCCTGATGCATTTTGCTTAGCCTGGTTTTGATTGTTCTGTTTGATCGTTCAACCTGTCCTGATGCTTGTGGCCTATAGGGACAGTGAAGGTTCCACTTAATCTTCAACATTCTAGACACTTCCTTGACTACCTGTCCTGTGAAGTGGGTACCTTGATCTGAGTCAATGTAATCTGGTAATCCCCATCTGGGAATGAAATCAGTGACAAGACATTTAGCAGTATGTGCAGCTGTAGCACGCCCTGTTGGATAAGCTTCTACCCATCTTGAGAACTTGTCTATTACTACCAAAACGTCAGTTTTTCCTTTACAAGGGGGCAACGATATGTAATCAACTTGCAGGTGACGAAATGGCCCTGGTGGAGCTGGGGTATGTGCTGCTGGTGTAGTGGCTGCTGGTACATCATTATTTTTCTGACATGTAACACATCTCTTGACTGTTTCAGTGGCTGCGTTTCTGAATTTTGGATTCCACCATTGATTTGAGAACCTGTGATTCATGGTTGCTGGACCACTATGACCCAAACTGTGTATTTGTTGAGCTAAATATGGCAACAGTGATTCGGGAGCAACATACTTTCCCCCTTTGGTCCAGCAGCCGGATGAATCCACAGTGGCTCCTTTGTCTAACCATGTCCATGCTTCATATAGAGGAACATCTTTGTACAGATCAATGATTGATTCAGGAGGCAGAATTGTCTTCTGTGCTGTACTACCTGAACACACTTGTACAGTTGCATAGAAACAAGCCTGTTTAGCAGCTACATCAGCAAGAGCATTACCTTTAGCTTCCGTAGTATTAGTTGTGAGATGTGCTTTCACTTTGATCACTGCTAATTTCTTGGGAAGTTTCATGGCAAACATTAGATCTTTCACTAATCCAGCATGCTTAATGGGGGATCCAGCAGAAGTTAGAAACTGTCTACTTTGCCAAATGACACCAAAATCATGAATTACCCCAAAAGCATACCTGGAATCAGTGTAGATATTTGCAACCGATCCTGAAGCTAGCGTGCATGCTCTAGTTAAGGTTACTAGTTCTGCAGCTTGAGCTGAAAAATTATCTGGAAGACGACCTGAAGCTACCACTTCAGTGGTGGAAGTTACTGCATAACCTGCTCGCCTGTTACCTTCAATGACTTGAGCTGGACCATCAACAAACAACTCCAATTCTGCATTCTCTATGGGAGTTTCTGCTATTTCACTTGTCGCTGCATATGTAAGCGTAACACAATCATGAGTCATTTCGCCTTCACCCTCTAACACAAATTCAGTCATTGCAGACATCATACATGAGGATGGGTTCGTGACTGGTGCACGCTGTATAACAATATTCGGGGCTGTGAGAGTTGCTAAACAATTTCCCCAACGGGAGGAGGTGACAGAAGTGACTTTTGCTTAATTCATGAGTG
Organism: Schizothorax lantsangensis; assembly: GCA_027422415.1. Classification (NCBI taxonomy): domain Eukaryota; kingdom Metazoa; phylum Chordata; class Actinopteri; order Cypriniformes; family Cyprinidae; genus Schizothorax; species Schizothorax lantsangensis. The sequence goes on along the minus strand of CM049848.1, from coordinate 25,700,005 downwards.
CGGACACTGCATGAGGGCATCTTATGTTTACAGTCTGTCTTAACACCATTAGTTTTATTTACAAAGAATCGTTCAGCTTTGTTGTACATTACTGGGGAAATTAAGCACTCACAGCCCTAACAGCTAACACCTGAGCAAACTGCTCCAACAGTTCGGTGAAGTGGGGAGGGGCTGCTTCAGAGTACTAAGTAGACTGAGTAGGAACTGAGTAAAGCTGTTAATTTCTCCTAATGTCTTTTTGCTTTTCCTACACTCTTTCATCCAGTGTCCAGGTTTACCACAGTAATGACAACTGCCCTCCTTCTTAGGACATTTAGGTTTCTGTCGGTTCTCTGTGTTGACCTTAAACGATGCTGCTGCAATCTTTACTCTGGCTTTAACATCAGAGTCTCTTTCCCAAGTAGCTAACCTGTCCAAGCTGTTTTGCAAGCTTCCAATGGACCATGTTAGATCCAAGAATGGCAAAGCAGATCTGTACTCTGATAAAAGGCCATCAAACCATGTTCGAACTAGTGGTCCTTTATGATCCAGTACCTTCTCTGGAGTGTCAGCTATTCCACTGTATGCTGCAGCTGACTGACAAAACATTTCAGTGTACTCACTTACAGTTTCATCCTTTGCACACAGTTAGTGATTCTGGACCAGTCTATTTTGGGTCCCATGATATTCTTTAGAATTTTCAAAACACCTTCTCTCAAATCGCTTTTACTGGCATGTTGTAGTTCAGAAGCAACAGCAGATTCAAAACTGTTGAATTCAGATTCAGTTAGAATTTGTGACATCAGCTGTGTGACTTCTGTTAACGACATGTCATAGAGACGCATTTTGCTGATCAATGCTCTTCTAAATTCAGAAAAATTTGTGTGTGCTGAGGGTAAGCTCTGGGATAGTCTCTCTATATCTTTAGGTCCTAGCGCTTTGGCAACAGTTTGTACTTGGGCAACAGAAGAGTTGGGAGGAACACTTTCAATTCCCCCAATTCCCTGAGATCTCCTCCTAGCAGCACCACACACATTGACTGAATTTACAGGCACATCAGTTACTGATTGGAGAGCTATATCTGTTTCAAAAAACGCTTGTAAATCAGGGTAAATGTTATCAGGCTGACTAACTTTCACATCAGTTTTTGCTGCATCTTTCTTGAGGTTCAATTTCTTAGTCAAAGTGGATACTCTAGCACGGAGTTCATTGTTCTGTTTCTCTAGCTCTGAGTTACACTGAGACTGTTGTGTGGCTAATGTTAAACTGAATTCTCTGTGACAACAGATAATGCCTTTCACATTGTTCTTGCGAATACATGCTCCTAGTACCTTTTTACACTCTTCTACAGACCACGTCTTGTCTGGATGAATCTCATATTTCTGAGTTAGTTCTTGTCTAACTTTCTCAGTGACTATTAGGTTCATTTGTTCCCCTAACAGCGTTTTGAATTCACTATCTGACCACAAAGGAGTCGCAAGACCACTCTTTTCTGTGGTTGGAATCAGCCTAGCATTCCTTCTAACCATTTTGTAAGTTTCTTCTGTACCACACAAACAAACACTAAACAAAAAACAAAACAAAACACTAAAACTTCTCTGATCCACAGAGGGTACGCTTGTTAACACATCACCTATTGTTAACCTTCCCTGGTAAAGCAGAGGATAACACAAATTACTAGCACTTTACGCTAATCTTCCCTGCTAAAACAGAGGGTAACCAGTTCTTCCCTGCTGAAACAGAGGATGACAAATATTAGCATGTGATGCTAATCTTCCCTGCCTGAACAGAGGATAAACAATATTAGCACGTAATGCTAATCTTCCCTGCCTGAACAGAGGATAAACAATATTAGCACGTAATGCTAATCTTCCCTGCTTGAACAGAGGATAAACTTCATCTCTAAAAATATTTTTTTTTTTAGAGGATAAACTTAGTTAAACCAAACCCTACAGCTGTCTGTTAACTCTTCTCTGACGGCGCAGAGGATAACAAATTTGTACTGGTCTTAAAGGTTCTTTTGGATAGAGTGACACTCACCAACCCTTGGTTGTACAGAAATATTCAGTCTGGAACGAAGTCAGATCTTTGTTAAGCTTGAAGTTTCAATCTGGATTCAGGTGAGGAGCTCTATCCGGGTCACGGCACCATCTGTTGTGAACTTGGTTCTTCTAAGGTGTAGAAAACTCAGAAGAGAAAACCAGGAGACGTTGGGATATCTTTCAAGCAGGAGTTACTCTTTATTGAGAACTCGCTGTGCGTCGCTGCAGTCATCCAAGTCTAACTAAAGCAGTGATACATTGTAGTTTATATACATTTAGGGGGCAGTGCTTAGGAATGGAAACAAAGCACCTGGGTGACGACCTTAAACAAAGCATGCAAATGAAGTATTCAGGTATAGCAACCTGCCCCATTTAACCACTCCTAATCCAATCAGCATAACTGCCCAAAGATTGGGGCAGGGGCACCAAGAGCCATTACAAACAAAAGGTGAGAATCTCCGTCATCTGGCTCATTTGACTTACAATAAGAGAACAGGAACTGGCAGGAACCTCTTGCTACAAACTTTGTTTAACAGAATCATTCATCTGATGTCATCATCTTCACCATAAATGCTAAATACAATGTACATAACTTTTTCAGTTTATATACTATTACATTGGAACCTAGATTTAACATTTTATAAATTTGTAATCCCACATATGCCATTGGGACACATTCGGTCTTCTAATGCAGCCTTTGAAGTATTCAGCCTTTGAACAGGGACACAGCTGGCATCTATGTAATATTGTTTAATGCTGACTAATGTGTCTCCTACAGCTTTTAATTCAACAAAACCTCTTTATAAAATTAACTTCATTATTGTTTTAAACTATAAATATAATTTGTAGCAGTTTCTGCATGAAATGTCTCTGGTATTCAAGAATTTGATTTATTACTCTAATTTGTAAAACTCACTTTTTATCTGAACAGAAATGTGTCGGCACTGTAGAAGAGCTTAAACAAACCTTGCATGTTTGCATAATGACAGGATGACAAAGGCTAAATGATCTAACAGACCTCTTCTGTGGAAACTTCATAAGGTCAGCTCACGGGCCTACTAGCAGCACTGACAAAAAGGGAAGTGAATCATCCAACTATAGAACATTCTTTCCAATAACTAAATACTGAAGCAAAGAAAAGGCTGTGTGATTCACTTAGACCATCGCACATTTTTTGTGAATCAGGGAAAGTATGAGAATTTCCACTTTAAATGATATATAGAGGTCTCTAACCCAAATAAAATGGAGATGTGGTTATTAAAAAGAGAGGAATGTGGTGGGAATGATTATAGTAAGGTTTCAGCAAGAGAGACATATTTGATCACACGTAAATTAATATAGATGCCCTTAGGTAAATAATATTAAATTGAAGAATGCAGGAAGATATAAAAATAAGTTATAATCAATTCCATGCACAGGTGTCAGGAGTTACTAATGCTCCCTTAAGAGTGCTTGAGGAGTCCACTGTCTGCTGGAGCAAAATGCACACACAAACCACTTCTCACATACAGAAACAGTCAACTGCTGATACATTTGTGCTCTTGCCATGGATAAATAATGCAAAAACTTCAGTAAATGGATCCCATATTCAAGTATGTTTGCCAAAATATGAGCTGATTTTAATTTCGTGGAACTGTCTCACAAAATCAAGTGTGCTAACGTTTAAGTTCCAAAATGTGCCACAGATTACGTCTTTTAAAGAATTTAAAACACACAACAAGCTTGTTCATAAAATCCAGAGAGCAATAAATGCAAAAAAGATTGAAATAATTAAAAATAAATGTAAAAAAGCTTTTACTTACTTTAATAGAATTTGTATTGCTTGACACCACAAATACAAGTATTTACTAATATAAAATGCTATGACATCTCCCACTGGGCCACTGGAAAGCTAATTAAAGAATTTTGTGGAACTTGTGACCTTCTGTGGTCAATACATGATATTTTACTATATATTTTAAGAAAATGGCTGTGCTGATCTGGAGGTGGATACATTTATATGCACTATATACTATGCAGACACTATGCAGGCAATATGTTCAAAAATCCAATGACTATTGCACTGTTTTAAATGGTGACGTGTCCCAGTTTGTTAACTGAGTGCTGTTTATTTCTGTTTGTCACTCTCACAGAAGCCTCTAAAATATGTCCTCTTGCCCCACACTGGATTGTTTGGCTGGCAGCTCATAAAACACATACTTGGAATCATAGTTGGCACTCTTGTACTGTGTGACCTGATGCAAAATAACTTTACACAGAATTATACTTTAAATACCCTCACCAGAAGTCCTGCTTCCTCTGCCAGAGAAACAGGACCAGTGTGGGAAAACTTACTGGAATTAGGTGTGTTTGCCCTCAAAACTTTGCTTTGAACAATATCTGAAATAAAAAAAAAAAAAATAATCTCATGTTATTTGTTTGTATTTTATAGCAAAGCAATGTATTCTATTTCTGCTGACAGACTGAAAACAATTTGTATCTGAACAACAACTGATAATGACTGAACTTTTATTCTGGAGAAAGTAGAAGATCTGGCAAGCAAATGTTTTGACAGGAAAAGCTGTCTGGCAGATGGGGAAGGTCTGCTGCACAGGACTGCACTTTTTTCAATGAGTTTCAATTAGATCGTGTAATTAGAAGTGTCATTAATGCCACCTACTGGTAGCTCGTGTCAAGCGTCACTTTGATTATTCCAACCGTCCAATTAATTACCTCCTGTTCACCATAATGTGGACAAAGTAGAATTTAAAACATAAAGCTTCAAAGAATTATGGTATGTCGCTACAGTATAGCATACACACACACACAATCAATGTAACGTAGCGTGATACCATTTGAAAACCCATTTAACGTTGTCTCCACCATACAAACATTTCATATTTCTGCCCCTGCAAACTCAAATATTTGCCCCAATCAATATTCTTTTCTCTATTCTGCATCCTTTAACTTGTCTTCTAAATAAAATAAAATTAAATTAAATAAAAACCAGAGTATGCTCCGTGCTCAGCCAAATAGAAACAGCCCCTCTGTCTGTCCACATATGGCACTGTGAGAAGAGATTTATGTACATGTATAAATGACCTCTCTTCTTCGCTGGTCATAAGAGCGCAAGAGTGACCTCTAGCACTGCGTATGAATCAAACATACTCTAGACTCTAGCTCACCGGTGCAAGTTCATGGATATGATTGATAGTATTCTATAAAGAAATATGAAGTATAGATGAGAACCCATTAACATTTTTCTAAACATTCACACTTTAGGTCTAAACGGGAACAGGAATACTTGGCATGAACTTTATCAGCGGTCGCATGATTGAACAGGTAAAGCTTCTTAATCACACTATAAATGATTGGTTTGATTTGATTTTGAAGTTTTGGATAGTACACCTGATATAACTGAATGTATCCTTATTTAACATTGTTACATAATTTTACATTAACATTTGCAAGATGATTTATTATACAAATTGACACTCTGTGAGAACTGTTAATATATTACAATAGACTAATAACTCCGGTAGATGTCACTGTTTACCCACTTTTTGCAGTACATAAGTGGATGCCTATTTAACTCCAAATAATAGTGCAGTTCCAGTCCTTTTATTTTTCTGGTATCTAGTGCAACAGCATAGGATGTTTTACTGCATGTATAACTCAGACCAGAGTATGTGTGAACTTGCCTGGAGTTAGGAAGAGTTTCACTTCATGTTCACTTCAAGTGAGGTGCAGGAAATGGAAAACCTGGAGTGGAACTGAAGTGGACTGATGAGTGAACACTGAGGAGAAATTACTGTTGAGCCACTCCGGAAAACAAGTAAAATACATAGAATACATAAAAAAAAAGTATACTACTACTACTAATAATATAAAATTCAGAATAAGGATACAAAGGATATAAGGCTCACCAATGTTTTTTTTATCTTTAAAGCGTTTTCATTCAAAGAGTGTTTAATACAGCTTTCAGTCAACAAAACCATAAAGCTTTTTTTGTTTTCTTTTCATTTGTGAATCTGAAATTTGCTCAGAATACAGGCAAATTCATTACATTAAAGCACTTTTTGTCCTCTTCAGAATATTCATTAAAACTAAAAAAAGGACATTTTCCCACAAAAGTGGAAGAGGCCTTGAACACAGAACATTTTATTGATAAATTTGTCTCACACCACCCACAATATAACTGAATAAGTACAATGCAAAATAAATGCAAGGTGGTAGAGTGCTTTGACTTCTTTTAGATCTATTATTTGTTGGCATAAGAAAAATATACAAGCTAATTGACAAAATTTTGTTTCTAGAACTACTGTATCAAAACAATACCACACTTAAACACTTTCAGTCTGAATATCAACATTTTGTGATTCCACTTACCCGTGTGATATTGCTTAAATTCCTGAATCTGTTTTCATAACTAGCACATGAGTTTGCGGTGATGATTAAGTAAATGCTATGCTTCGAACACCCCACCTATCATCTTTATAATGGTCTCCCAAAAACAGCAGATTGTCTCCTCCCTGTTTAAACTTGTCTACTCTTACGGCTCTCCGACTCAACATCTTGCTATTTAGGTGAGGGGTTGGACAGAGCAATAGGGTGTAATCTTCTGCATGGATGAGAACGAAAACATTTGTAACATACAAGTTGATTTAGTTGGTTAAACACTAACGCACCGTTAAACAATAAACCACCAGATGATGGCGATATTGCATACTGAATGCCGGAAAAGTCACTTAGATGTGTAAGAGCTACTAGTGGCAGTAGAAAGTGGATAGATGGTAGTCAGTATGTGTGTGGTCAATGTTCAGCCTCTTACTTAAGTCTTTAGTAGCCTATTGAACTTTTCATATGATTTAGTCAAAGTGTTTATACATAGATTCAGTCTTAATAGACCCTCTTATCTTATTACTAATTGTCTATTTACCAAACAAACAGTTAATTGTTCTCACACAGATGCAGCATAAACAAATTCAAGGCGCCAGAAGCTCAAACAATATAGTTGCACCTTCCAGCATTTAAAAACTTTACACGCTGTTACTCATGACCCCTCCTCACTTACATAAACATATTTTCATTCTATTGTGTTCATATTTTTCCTCCAGCGCTGCCCACACACCTCCAGTGTGGAGCAGTGCATAACCGGCATGCCTGAAGCTTGTTCTCCGCAGCGTTCGCTCAGACTGTTATTGTGGTGTAAACAGGACGTGTCGATTCACATCCCCAGTTATCTCGTTTTTCTCCCCAAACCCATGCATTCCTTGGCGTTTCCTTCAAAGATGAACATAAGGGTCAAGTAAAGGCACTTAGAAACAGGCATAGTGGTGATCTGGGGGAGCTAGAGTGGATCGGTCTGTCTTCCATCAGCCATGTTTAACAGATCATTCCCAGGTTCATGTGAGTAGAGACTGCAGGGCAGCTTGGTTTGTTTTAAGAGGGAATGCCTTAGGCATACATTCGAAATATCATGCAGGCTAACTGGCACCATCTCTACGATCATTCATAAAAGGGATATGTTCATAACGCCTTCGTTTTGAAGTCGCTCAAAACCGTACACCACCCATACGGGTGTTTTATAGCTATTCCCTATGCCATCAGTCATGTTGCACTGATAGGCATTGACAAGACGTTTCCAGACTGCTCAAACAAGGGATTACAGAGGCATTTTAAAAGCTCTTGCAGGATGTCAGAGTTCACTTATGGCCCTTTAAAGAGTCTATAACTCTGGAGAGAAACTGGCAAAATCTGCCCCGGTTGGGAATGCCAGGAGCGAACCTTCCTGATCCTATTCTTTAGATGGGAGAACATCAGATGTGACGAGCAGAAATAAAACTGACAGTTCTTTCTTTCTCACTGCATATGTGCAACAGAGTCGAGGACGGCTTGTCCAAAAGATATCAGAGGGAATGTTATGTTTATTTATAATACAATAGACATCAGTCAGATTGCCTTTCACTGAGGCTTGGGAATATAGGTCATGTCTGGAACATGTTTCTGTGAAGCTGTGATGTTAAACATCTCATTTTACCCGTGATCTTCATAGTGTACATCCTGTTCCACTGTGAACGGTATTAGCACCCATCAAGCAGACAAGATCAGATCAGCCTGTGAAAAGAGATCGTACCTGCATGGCACCCATATAGTATAATATTATGAACATTGAACAATATTAAGGAAATATTGGTTGATATAATCTTGTGATGCCTAAATTCAATTGTAGCATTTAAAATGGCTTAAGTTTTTTTATATTTTTAATTTATTTAGTCAAAATAGTATAGATTTTCAATATCTGCCATGTGCTTGTTATCAGCCATATAACATCTGCTTATCTGTATCAGATAGAATTTTAATATCGGTGCATCCCTATTTAAATATTTTAAATGTGTGTCTTAGTTGTGCATTACAGTGTCTTTTTAAAACTGATGACTTTTTTCTCCCTGATTTTTAAAAAAATGCATTTCCTAATCAACCAAATAAACACTTGAATGCTGTCCTTTGATATTAGGAATGTAAATTGGTTGTTTCGTAATGATCTGATTTGACGATCTGAGCGATACAGTATTTGCAGATACTGTACCTTAAACATGCTGCAGTGCAATTATGGCTTAATTAGATTCAGGGGCCCTTGATTGATACATCGATATTATGATTATATACAACCAGTTATATTTTTATTAACTCACAGATGCAACCAAAAACATGAAAATTTAATTGATCATTACACCACTAGTATATATCAAGCTGTGCTTTATTTTGAGTTTTAGACAAAATCTTATAAAATTTTAATATTGGCCATTTATTGCTTATCAACCTATACATGAAAATATTTTTTTTTTTTATTGTCCCAAATTTTCTTTTCAGCCTTTCATGCTTCTTCCGAATCCTTTCCAGGTTTCCCACCCAAGCGCAGAACCAGGTTGTTACAGTGGAAGTGGGTTGTCTCCTTAACCTCTACACTTTATCTTGATCAGATTTCCCTCTGGCTGGGGGTGGGGTGCTGACGGGGGGGTGGCGGTATGCTGTGGAGCTATTGAAATTCCAGAGCTGATTTCACATGTTTTACATTGCCCTCATTCTGATCCCTCCTCTGTGACTCATTTTTGGGCCTACACTGGGGTGTAGAACATGGAGCAGGTGATAGGCGAACTCTTCCCGGCTGGCCAGCTCTCTGCTGGAAAAACAGGAATGAGGAGTGAAGGAGGGATGGCTGGCGGTTGGTCCCGTCTGAGTCGGTTCCCATGTCTTGTTTAGAATTTAATGGGCTGAGACAGTGGGAATCTGACAAGTTTGTTTAATTTACGAGAAGATGGGCCTGTTTTTGTAGTTTCTCCCCAGGTCACATACCAAGGATTGTGTGTGTGTGAGAGAGTGTGTGTGTTTGTGCATGCATAGAATGGTTTCACGTTTCCATTGCCTAGCAATGGTGTCACTGTTGTTAAGCTGGCTTGGTGTCTTGTGTTGTGTTATCTGCCCTACCTATCCTGATGTTTGTGTTCGAAAAGATGGTATCTTGAAAGAAATTGCATGGTGACTTGCCTCTGATATGGAATTTAGTTGGTTATGTCTCACTCACGTATGTGCCTACTGCCTACTCACGTCTATGATTTCAACATTCCCATCTACGTCATATGTTTCATGAATTTTTTTTTCTAAATTAACTTGGTGAATCCATACTACCCTTGTTAGAGAGAACAGAAATTCAAAATTCATCCATTTCATATTTGACTTAAGTACAGTTTTGGTCTAGTCTTGGGATGTACAATATATTGGTGCTACTGTATATTGGTTATTGGCTGACATTATAGATATTTTACATTTATTATATTAGGCGATAACAGATATTGTACACACTCTTTTCCTCTGCATTTAGATTTGCTTTGCTGTCATATAATGCTCACGCTAATGCATGCCGCTCCTGCAATTACTGATCCAAACAAAAAATTTCAGTTGCAGAGACTGTGGATGAGATATATAAAAGAGTGACAAATGGAAAGAGAACAAGACTGGAAGATAATTTATCTGCAAGTGGTGTTAAGGTAGTTATCTCCTTGCCATGGCCCCAGGTTTGATCTTGGCTTTTTCTCCAGCTAACCTCAACCTGTGGAATGCCACAGTCTCTTCCATGTGTCACCCAGGAATTTCCCATCCTTTAAACGAGGAAAATGCAGCGCTAATATATAACCAATTACACAAGTAGCATTTCCTGTGTTCCTTTGAGATTTTTCTTCAAGCTCAAAGTGCCAATCAAGGCTGGAATGCCAGAACATGATTCTTATTTGCTAAGGGTCAGTGCACCATTGCCCCTACATTCTAAAGGCCCATTGTTCCCAAGAGCCGGGAGACTCCATAACCCTCGGCCCCTGCTCTCTTACCCCAGAGCCCCCACATCAAGGGCCCGCACTGTTTACACAGCATCCGCTCCCAGAGTGACCTGCCACGTAAAGGATTAAATAAGGTAGGGCCCTCGCAGCAAAGGACAGAGCGATTCAATCACTGCCACAGATAGTTAGGCTGAACGTGAGAGTGGGAGAGGGAGAGAAGAGGCGACTTGGGTCTAGAAGCTTTTTGTGCAGCGAACAATGGTGAGATTGCTTTACCGAGATGCCGAGCTCACTATCTGCTTTCTTGATGAACCCACTCAAAGAAACATAAATGTAAAAGAGTTTCTCTCTGAGAAATCTCAAAGCACCCTCTGATATTGGAGTACAGACTTAATTCAAGAATATCAATATTAGTGTTATTAAATGTACTAAATTAGCCTGTAAACTAAATTAGTGTGATGGTGTGACAATTGAAGTTAGCGTTGCTTCAAGATTTCACAGTTAAGGGGTGAGGGATGTGAGCCACCTTTATAGCGGGTTAATAATGAACATCTTCAGAGTCAAGCGAAAGGGCACGATGGGAAATTAACCCTTTCTGTGCAATCAATGGCTAATTAATGGAAACATGATCATTTTGAGCACTGCAGATGCAGGGGGAATTTGGAAGAATGGATTATACTAAATCCATCTCATTCTCCTGCAAATGCAAGAGCAGCGTTCATTTTTACACAGATTTTTTGTTTGTTTTCCAAGAATCGATTAGTCTAGCCTGTTTTCACTTTCCAGTTTATGAACGGAACATTGTAGCATGCCTCCCATCCAATAAATCCCAATACATTTTGTGCTTTGTTACTTTTGATGTGAAACAAAGTCTCAGATTTCAAATTCTTTCCATTTTATTACAATATTCAAACAATAAATGCTGTTTTGGCGCTGTTTAATGTGGAGTGACAGATGGCTGTAGCGCGTCAGTTCAAGAGAAGCGGCAGCACGAAGCACACGTGGATCATCTGCTCTGCTTTAATACCAGTTTACAGCACGAAATAAACATGAATAAACATCCGAAGGTAGGAAGCTATGTTAAAAGAAAGAGTATAACTCCGAAATCCATGGCTGTCTCATGTAATCGCTCAATCAGTGCTTCAGCCACGGAAAGATGTCAATATAACAGCTTGTAAACAATGTCACATTTACCTCAGAAAAATGTATTCGTTGACCATAAACTCGTTAGTCAGCTAGAAAAAAGAACTCTGGAGAGGAGAATTTTGCTAAGTATATGCACCATATAACATTCATTATAATTTTTACTGTTCTTCAATGCTTAATTTATGTTTACATAAATCCGTCACGTTTTTATGACAGCCACACCATTTAAATGTTTGTATTTAAAAAAATGAATTGGAGTAGAAATACAATTATGTAATTGTAACTTTATTATTATAAAAACTTAATTGAGTGTAATTTAAGCATTTGTATACATTACAAATCAGTTATGTTAACTATCGTTATAGTAATGTAGTACCAACTGACTCTCATGTATATTTTACAGCATAGTTGAGTTTTTTTCCTTGATAAAATTTGGCATGTACTGTACCTGATATATATCCAAAATAATCGAATTGAATCGCAAGCTTGTGAATCAGAATTGAATCGAATCATGAAATTTGTGTCAAAATCCAGTGCTAGTAATGAGTACATTATTGTAAAACAGTGTTAATGAATTCTAATGTCAATCCCCAACATTATTGACTATGATTGGATTATTTGAAACCTAGGTATTCTTCTTAAAAACATTGATAATGTTTTTCGTTATTTTCTCATCATATTTTTGTCAGCAGTATATTTGAATTAAAGTCATGATGCACATTTTGCATTGTGTATTCATTATCCTTGATGGAATTTAAAAAAACATTCATTGGTAATTTCTTTGCATGCTGTTTTACCACTGCATGCAACCCTTCCCATCTTATTTCATGCCTTCTCATTCCAATTCATGCTGTACAAGAGAGCTCAGGACATTTTGGCATTATTCTCTGCATATTATTTTCCAAACTTCTATTTATTTCTTCCCTCTGTAAAAGATCTTCCTACTCCAGGTGGATGACAGCATGACGGTGAAAGAGAGCATTGCTGCAAGAGTGTGGCATGAAATGAGATCTGCTGGATGCTGACCATCTCCCTCAGCTGTGTCTTTGGGAGAAGTGTCTGACATCTTCACGCTCGCAGTGGAAGAGAACAGGCAGACGGTGTGCATTGTTAGCATGAAGGGCATTCTATCTATTCCTCTCTGTCAGGGACATCAGCAGCTGTAGGAAAGCTCTGCACACATTCAGACTGATTCTGCTTCAGTGGCAGTTGATTAGATTTCACTTAGCTTTTATTTTATTTGGCCTCTGGTAATAGCAGATCCCCCCCCCACCCAAAAAAAAAAAAAACTGTTTGGATGAATTAGCTTTTGTAAAATCAGTTTATTTGTGCAGACAAACACTGCAACACAGGGACTGAAAGCAACCAAAAGAAGAGGTACATTGGCAGCTGTTGCTGGAGAAGTCAAAGTTTCCGCTACTTCATTTTCAGTTATTGCCAAATTACGTCAGAATGCGACTGTCGCAATTCGCCCCTAGTGGCATTTTAATACACAATTAATTTGTTTGTGAAGCTGATGTTATATCCAAACAGACCTGTGATGTTTCTCTTTTCATCTCCAGTACAGAAACAGGACAGAAAGAGCATTTTTCCTCCTCTTATTGACCATGGTGGAATGAATTAATAATAAATAAATAGCTATAGCTATACAAATGACCGCCAATACTTTTGCCTAAGGCTGCAGTGTTAAACAACCTAAATATTTATAAATTTAGACTCTACAGAAGTAGCAAGTAGTGTGTTTATAAAAGAAAAGACAATTTTTACCTCGCGCACATAATTATGATCAGAATACATCACATTCTGATTCGCATATTGTGTAGTCACACAGGTTTAAATATTTCAACCCATCTGGATTTATCGAATATATAAATCTGCACCTGCAGTCCACGTTTAACTCACTTTTGGAAACAAATGACTTTGGGTCTATTGTCTGTCGTAAGCAGTGACAAGGTGGCTCAAGTCATAGGCATCAGTCAGATTAGCTGATTACTGTTTTTGTCATTGAAGACAATGCAAGTAACTTTTTACAGATGATGCAATTACGATTTAGTTCTAAATGGGGTCACATTTAAAATGCATATTTCAGTCCATATTTCAAGCATTTGAAATTGCAGAAATAGTTGTAGAAAGCAATGGCAGCAGCGTAATTACTAATTAACCAAAGTTTGCATGGCAGACATTATTCATAATTGTTTAACATCACTGAGCATCTGCAGAACTGCTTCCACCGTCTTATTAAAGATTGTAAGAATTCCAGGTGGTGTCATACATACACACATTCAAACTAGACCAGTCACGTCATATAGTCCATACAGTCTCGCATCCACATTTGTGCATTCAAGAGATAATGAAAAATAAAACTGCCTTGATATTGAGTGCTTTAGCAGTGTGTGAATTCTGAACGCTTTGACCTGTGACTTGCTGCTCAAATGCAGAAACCAGATTGAAACAAGGGGGTCAGCGCTGTTTGCTCTCTAAACTGCTGTCTTTGCGACTGTCGGGCATGCCAAGAATTCCACAGATCATTGTGTGTGCCGATATGGCTCAAAGGTATGCAGTCACGTTAACAGAAACCTGACCTACCTGACTGATCGAAACTACACCCACGCGTTATTAAGCTCACAATGCTTGTGTGGGAAACAATGAAACGGTCTTGGAAGCTAATTCCTTCCCAGATAGGGGATGGAGATGGACAGCTTTGAATGAAACGAGGTATGTGAAGAGAAATGCCAAGGTCTTCTCTTCATTCTGTGGTTGCCAGGAAATGCTTTGATTTCTTTTAAATTTTAGATTTTTTTTCAGACACCTCTGGAAAACAGCTTTATATGATTTCTATTTGCTGCTGCTGCCTCAAAATGCTCTATATTTTTACAACATTCCGTACCTTGTGTTTGGTTATTGCAGACAGCTGAGAAGACTCAATAAAATAATTAATTTTCAAATTCTTACTGTTATGTTGCATTGCAACATGTTTTTTATTAATATTTTTTTAGGAAGATTTGCATCCTCAGTGTATTAATTTTTACATTCAGAAATGCATGCATTCATTCAAATAAATGCACATTTCACTCTAATGTCTGAATGAAACAGATTTGTTTCCCAGTCCTAGTGGAAGTGCATTCCTGAGGGCTTTTGTGGTTCTTGTTTTATCCTCCCTGCCTGGCCCAACCCAGCTGTGGGAACAAGCCTATGGGGCGTAACTTCGTGCCCAGTTCTCTCACATACTTAAACACATGCATGCACGCACATATCTGTTCACATACAGTATACAGCATGCTCCCTCCTTTGCCACAAAAAAAAAAGAAAAGAAAAAAAAAGTAACTTTATAATGCACCTGTGAAATTTCCTGTCTTGTGCTATTAAGATTAACTCATTTGTTTCTTGGACTCATTTGACTAACAACATGAAGTTTAACTGACTTTTCAGTCTATGTTCTTATAAATTTCAGGTAATTATATATTAAAATATTCATGAATACTGAAAAAAAATGTCTGTAGTTCATGTAAAATTTAAATATCAAAGAATTTCCCAGTTTTTAGGTCAATTAAATTATATTTAATAAAATATGGAAAATATGTTTTGTACTCAAAATTATTTTATAGATGCAACTCAAAATATAAAATATGTAATGCTTATAGACATGTAGATTGCTGCTAAGTACCCAAAATGCATCTTTTTCCATTGACGACCATTCAAAAGTAGATGTACTAATGTCTGTTTATTTTATTCATTTAATACTTTAAATATTTATTTATTTTTGTGGCTCTTAAAAGTGTGAAAATGCTTTTTTTTTCTTACCTGGCTTGACGTCACAGCTCAGGAGTCATGTCAAGTTTTTATAGTGCTACAATAGAGATTGAGATTTTCGAAGCAGCTCTATCTGAGGCAAATTAAAATTCTTCTATAAAGCAGCTCTAAGACAACAGTGTCATTATTCAATTCCAGTCAATGTTTATACAGTTCAATAGCTGAGTAAAGTTCATAACATATAAAACAATTTCAATTAAGCTATACAGTTAAGTCAGTTCAGTGTTGATTCAGTTCAGTTCAATAACTTAATGTTGCAAAATCCATCAATTATGAACAATAGTCGCTAGAAAAAGTCTTGTGGTGTTTTTGCAATCAGCCAGTCACAGTTGTCAGGTTGTTGCTTTTCTGCAGCTCCCAATTAATTCATCACATGACATGTATGGCAAGGATTAGCCAATCAGAGCTGCCAATTTCAGCTACTTCAGTGTGCACTGCAGTATACGTCAGATGGCCATTGAACTGTGGGTGGCCTGTGGGTGTGTCGTCTGAGAATAAGTTTGATAGATCCATGTGATGCTTTCTGTCGTCTTGTCAAACCCACGTGCGGGACCTAAACTCAGACTGTGTGACTGCGGCTACAAGCAGGCATCAGCCAGTACAGTCAAACCGCCGCATAATCCGGCAGAGTGCCGCATGCAGCTCTCAGCCAGTCCTCATTAACCTGCCGTATCCTCAGCTCAGACCTGTGTGGATGACATCCTTTGAGGAGCCAGGAGTGTGTGCTCATTAGACAAGCCCACACACACTGCCTACCTCGGGTCAAGAGCATCTACTGTAGCCACCCTCTCCGTTCCCCTGGCTGATTGATGCCGTTAAGATGTCACAGCGTTTCACGTAAAGCCCTCCACTTTAGTCATGATGAGTAGACCAGGTGAGAGGAGAAGAGCACAGGACAGCCATGCTAAGAAGGCCACCAATTTCAAAAAACATTTTTCAAGTAGACTAATTTCCATGTCTGAAAAACATTAGGTTTACTCTCCTCACATTTTTCTATAGCTTATAGGCCTGCTGGAAATTTAGGCCTACTGTATTTAGGCCTAAATAATAAGGAAATTAGGCCTACTATATGTGGGGAAAAATGCATTATGAAACGGATCAAATTAAATGAGCCCTTGAAAGTGATCTTTTACATACAATGCTCTTATCATGTAGGTTTAAACTGTGCTTTACGCTGTTGGCATTTTCTTTGTTTTGGCTCCATGCAGTGGTTTTTCTAAAGGGTCAATGACATTTCTGTGCCCTTTCCAGCTTACAGTCTGATTATGTCACATCAACTTGTGAAAGCCCACTGATGTCAGCGGTGCGGTAACAAAACAGCTCGCTTCTCTGAATTTATTTTAATTGTGTACTCTAAATGAACATTGTTGCTAGGCACTCGAGTAACCTTGTCCCATATGATCTCTTTTATAATCTGTAAAATCATGGGTTTTACAAACAAAAAGATTTTTTCCCTTTCACTTTTTTAACAAAAAATAGCTGGAGTTCTTTAGTTCACCATGCAAAAATGACCTGTGTCTGCTGTTGTTATTTTACTCATAAAACAGTAATTCAATTCCTATATGCTTTCATGTTAGTATCACACAGATATTTCAAGATTATTGGAGTATGTTTTACAAGATAATAGTATTTCTGTTTTTTTTACTTTTTAAAATTTTACATTTAAATCAATGTGTTGTTTCTTTGCAATAGTTTGAGAAATTTTCTAGCAATTTCAGAGTGAAAATTGTTGTTTTTTTAAGCTAGTTTTTTTCATTGCACTTTTTAAATCTAAATCTCACACACTTTTGAGATTTCAGTCAAACAATGCGAAATCAATACAAATGGACTGCGTACATATTCAGTAAGGTGAGTGTGTGGGCTGGCCTGTTCAATATTCAAATAACTTTTTAACACATTTATGGCCTTATAAAATGTTTCAAAGAGGACCGACCCGATAAACCGACATCCTGACTAGCAAAATAAAAGGGCAGGGGACAATGTTATCTGAGTTAAGTTTTCTTTTGTGACCTTGGAAACCATTGATTAGGGGCACATGAAACGCTTGCGGCAAAATCATTTCTCGTTTTCTAACTAAACGTGGTGTGGTTTTATCGGTTTACCCTGATCTGATCAGCTGGGATCCCAGCAGCCCTCACACGCCATTGGTGGTGTGCCGAGATCACAGTACTGTACACAGAGTAGCCTCGAAACTTTAACGTCACATGTTATACAAGTATCTCTTTACCATTGAAGGCCTCAGCTGGTGTTTAGAAAGAATTCTTGCTGACTGTAGGCAGATAATAAAACCATGGCCAACATGGCAGGTGTGATGTTGGCAGTGATTTATTTATTTATTATTTCTTTCATTTTGCATCTTCACACATTTTGCTCAGTGTGTGATTATAAGCCGATGTTTGCTTTCGTGTCACAGATAATATAACATTATTTAATTCGAGGAGGAATAACTTATTGTACAGATTTTTTTGTTTTTCGGTAATGAAATGACTTCTGCTAATGGTAAATTTTTACATGATGCAATAAGTGCAAATAAACCCGCTTCTGACTATGATAAGCACTTTTTATGAATTACTAGCTGAAACAGTGAGGCTGTTTTTTCCCATTTTTGCAATTAAATTATGTTTGACCAGTGCTCTGCATTTTTTTATTTTTGTCTTGTCTCATGTTGATGGTATCTGTACTACAGATGACAATGTTCCATTAACCATTATCTTATCTGCTCAAATTAGGTCAGGACGCCATTGTCTTATATATCTACAATTGTGAGAATAAAGTATTTAGAGCCTTTGAATTCCTTGATGAACCATTGGTTTAAATATTTTTTTATTTAAAAAATATCAAATCACCTATTAAAAGAATAGAATGGGTGTCAGTTCAGGTATGCTCATACACTGTAAAAAATTTCAAGCGGTTTCAACTAATAATTATTTAGTAACTAGTTCCACAGAAATTTTACGTTCAGTCAATTTCTAACTTCAAAGTGTTATCTGAATTGTTATTTATTAGTTGGCTCAACCTTTATTGAACTAGTTTTATAGTCCATTCAACAAATTTTTTTTAATTAGTCAAACATTTAGAAAACTACAGCAAGTTATGTCAATTAAAATGTAATAATTTACTCCATGTGTTTTATATGTTATCTCAACTAAGATTTATTATTTGGGCATCATAAGAAATTGCTGGGGAACTACATAAACATATTTTTATAGTTTAAGCAAAATTATAAAAAATTATTAACTGGTGTTTATCAATCACTAAAAACACACATATTACAACACATAATAACCTTTATTTAATAACAATCTCCATTTATAACATTTTTCATACAGACTAAACATACAGGCTTAAAGAAAAAAAAGTCACATTGGATGGCCTGATGGTCAGTAAATTAACAGCAAATTTTCATTTTTGGGTGCACTATCCCTTTAAAGCTCCAGATGACAAACATTACATCTGTAATACAACTGCAAAATTCAGTTTAAACTTTGTTTAATGAACCAAGAAAAAACTAAACAAGCTAAACAAAATGTTAGCAAACAAACATTTACAAATATTACTACTGTTCACAATTACATCTTTAAAATGAGGCAGAAGTAAACAAAAATAAAAATGAACCAGGTGTTACAGTATATAAAATCAAGTCAAGTCAAGTCACCTTTATTTATATAGCACTTTATACAATACTGATTGTGTCAAAGCAGCTTTACAGAGTCAAACTGTAGCATGGTGCAGTTTAATTCTAGGCTGCAACACAGGTCAGATTGAGCAGAGGACTTGTCTGGTTCTCGTGATCTTGTCCCGATGGCCAATGAGGTCTTTGGAGGGGATCTGTCTCTGGAGCCCATCTAGCTGACATGGTCTCCGCTGACATTCAGGGCTGTAGAGGTCATCTCTAGGTGCTGATCCACAATCTGATCTGGATATGGGTGGCTATGGTGACCTCGGAATAAGAATGAAACAGACTAATATTAGCTTAGATGCCACAGAGCACATTATAATTGTAGTAAAAACTAAAAAAATTGACACGCATTACCTGGAATGAACACACTATGTGAATGAACCTGGAGGACACACACTATGTACTGTAGTTGCAGTGGAGTGGTCTGGTCACGAGCCAGTGTTTGGTGCCTTGGAAGAACAGACTGGGTTGCATCTGAAATCTTGCAATGATGACAAAGCACCAATGAAACCTTCCACACCCTGACGGAGAAAGAAAAGTACATTTTAAGTAAAAAAAATGAAATTATACATTTAGCAGACGCTTTTATCCAAAGCGACTTACATTGCATTCAGGCTATACATTTTTTTGTCTGTATGTGTGTTCCCTGGGAATTGAACCCACGACCTTTTGCGCTGCTAACGCAATGCTCTACCACTGAGCCACAGGAACATGTTCAGGAACAAATTATGCCTTTTAAATCATTTACAATGTATCAATATCAATTAATTAAATTTGCGATGAAACCGAAGTTGCAACCTTTTTTTGGCACAAATCCATTCCACAATCCATTGCACAACAGGGAGCATTGATGCTGACTGGATTTGTAATAGATGTTACTTATCCGATGTTTTTATATACAGTATGTTGTACGTTTGTGTATAAATATGTACATTTTAAATAAAACATTTACACCTTTTTAATATATGTTTTGATAAATTCAGTCTAACGTTAAGTAATGTTACAAATATTTATTCAGTGCCACTTGACTTACCTGACGCCTGAACTTGACATAGCACTTAAATATCCACTTTTCTTCGGATATAGCCTACAACTCATAAAACACTTTCTAAATGTCCACTCAAAAAAAAATCAAATATGTTGCATGATTTTTTTTGTTACATTTAGTCTAAAAAAAATAACATTTATTTAGTGCAACTTACCTGATGCGTGAACTTGACAAGATGGCGGCGCTGTTTCTCCCGCAAAGTCACTCAGGCGCGTGCACGTGCAGAATGATCCCAGTGTTGGCTGGATGTGTTTTTATTAGTTTAGTCAACATTTAGCATTCTGAATTTTGACTGGATTTGTAAATAACCATTCATTTAATGTTTTTAATATATATTTGTGCAGACTTAATATGTCTTCTCAACTAAGCCCAAGCAATAAAATTAGTTCAATTTAAATATTTTTGCCCTTCCAAAAAACATTTTGTTTTTGAAACATGTCAGAGATCACTGAAGTTGAACTTTGGTACACAGTGGAAGATGAACCTTCTTCACGTGCTTGTGTTTCTGCTCTCGCACATTTGCACGCGTATTGTAAGTGCACTGAGCTCAAAGTCTGCTGTGACCGCACCTTAAGCCGTCCGCTCATTAGCTGGATGCTAGCTGCTTCTCAAGGAAGATGTGCTTATTTTGACAGTCTGGCAGCCTGAAATGAGTGGAATCACTTTGTTCTGTAACAGCAGTATTTTTGCCTACCAGATATGGTTCCAGAGACCACAGTGGTTATTAAATCTAATATTCTGTTTAAAGCCTTTAACTGAGTGCTCTGAACTGTGTTCAGCCTTTCAATTAATTTGTGCGTTGTTTAGCAGTGACCCAATAATAAACTACAAAATGTGACCTGAACCTGCATTATCTTTTTGCCTTTGTATTGAAAGATAAAATGTGTATAATAGTGTGTTTCATGACTCGCCAGCCGAGTTTTCTGTCGTCAGTTCTGTGGTCTGCACACCCAATGTTCTCCCCTCTGCATGTGTTTAGCATACCGTGTCTCAGGAAAAAGCCACCACAACTATGTCATGCAGACATTTATTTTTGCCTTATAAAACTACCCAAATGTTGTGGCATTTTTGAAAATAGTTTGTACCGTTTGTGATACAAAAACCGGCCCGGGGAAGGATCTTTCTGAGGCAATACGAGACCTTTACGGAAAGCGTACAATGAGGCAGTTGAAATGTTTTAATTGACGTGAAAAAAGGCTTGATAACACTGGACGTCACTCAGCCCACACTAAAGCAAACAGATCTGAACGTGTCAAAGGCCTTTGACGTCCATCTTACAGCGTAGGTCATATTATCTTCAGCTCGGACGGACTGTGGTTGAACCGCTATGAGGAAACCATTCCCTCCCTCTTTCATTTGGCCGTCTCTCTTTCTCACACGCCACCTCGTTTTGCTTCGTTATTCGTGGTGTGCTAAACCTCACTATTATTCAGCAGATCCACACAACTCTGTGTTTTTTGTTCATTGCTGTTGGTTATGGAAGCCTATGACGCTGCTGAGAGAGACTTTTGTCATGTGAGAGCAATAGTCTAGTCTCTGTGTGGTATCCCCCCTGCCCCTTCAAATAAACAAACACACAGGCTGATTTGCTGACCTCTAGGTTAGTGACAAATGTACGTCATACCATCACCGTCTCCTTTGAAACTACCAAGTCATTCACATGCCGGCCTGCCATCAAAGACCAAAACACGTGGGTTTAGTTTTGACCTCTAGCCTTTGGCGCAGACTTTGAGCTTATTTGTTTATTTATGAATGTGTCATATATCCTATGGAGATATATTTTTAAGCATTAAGAAATCTTTTAAATGTGATGTTTGTCTGGGTCTTTATGCTGTCTAACACATCCTGGCCCTGTTTGTAGCCCAATAATGACTTCCATACAATTCAAGTATTTAGAAAGTCAGAATAAGTAATATGATACAGTATGTGGTCTGTACAGGTAACCCAATTAACTCATTTACAGTTAACTAATAACAAAGTTAACTAATTCCAACTTAAAATATGGTGTTGTGGTGCTGTCTACTCACAACAAAAACAGTAGTCAAAATTTCTACTTTCATTTGTTGTCAGTGAAACCGCCAATATATGATGTTTGTTGATTAGGTAGCACTTTTCAATAAGGTTTAGGTGACTGAGCTAACAATGAATAACAATTTTACAGAATGTATTGTACGTAGGTTAATGTTAAGTTATAAATATACTATTCTTATTTCATGTTTTCTTGAATTCCAACTTGTCACTTACCACTTACATGCATGCATGTGTTAACATTTACATTAATAACCTTAGAAGGTAAAAACAGCTTTGGCCACACATTCCACTCCATTTTGCTACATTTGAAAAAGTCACGTTCTTCCACTTCTTTCATAGAGCAAAGGACAGTGGGCAAAATTAGTCCAAAGAGCATGAATGGATGCACTACACACCTTAGATGATCTATTTTTAACATACTATGATTTGGAATGCAATAATTCTTATCTTTTTTTATTAGAACATGTAGGTAAAATAAACAAACTGCATCTTCAGGTAGTAACAGCACTGACTGTTTGCCTAAGCAAGGATATTCATTTTTTTTCTTGTACGTCAAAGACACCTATTAGGAAATTTAATTATTTTTTTTTAGATATGATTGTTTTATATTTTTAATTAAAAAAATAGTTTTAAAAGGGAAAAATGCTTTCTTTTTACATGCCAAATATAAGAGGAAAATATTTAACCAGTACATGCTTGGGTTATGATAGACGCATTTCTCTGGAATGTGCCAAATTCAGCTTTTACTCTGTCACATTTAACATGTTTTTATTTTCATCATTTGAAATAAGGAGCAGGGAAAATCATGCAGCAAGAGCATAATTATAGGCACAATCATTCATACATTTTGACAACTTTGATATGCACGATTCATTTGGACTTTGTGAATGCATTTTGAATGATGCCAGATTATTTGCTTTGGATGGAGGCGTCTTGTAATTTACTGCAGCATGTTAAGGTTCATTTTGTTTGGTGTTACTCATAAGAAGAGCTCTTACAGTATGTATGGATTCTCACTGTTTGTTTATACAGTATGTTCCAGAAAGATGATGTTCTCCTAAGAAAACCAGGTGTATTTTTAGCAGAAATTGTGATATCCAGTTAGTAAGTGTAGCCATGGCAGTGTCAAGAAAGGAAAAGTTCAATCAAAAAATGTGAATATTTAGTAATAATTTACTAACCTTCATGTAATTTCAAACCCATCTAAAAAAAATCATCTTTTGTGTTTTACAGAAGGATTATGAGGACTGGGACTGTCAAGCTCAATCAAAATGATAAAACAAGCACTACATACAGTAAGTTATGCACTATGTTCAGATGCTATACGAAAGTTTCTTACTCTTGACTGATCATTTTCAGTGAGCTGTTAACTGCTGCAACCAGATCATTGAGACTGTGAACAAATCCTTGAACGAGTCACTGATTCATTCAAAAGATCTATCTCTAAAGACCAATTCTTTCACGAATGGGAATAAATTGGTCTTTTGAGTCCGTTCTTTTGAGTTCTGACTATTTTGTTCAGTATAACTTTTGTGAACATACTAAGGAGAACCAGGTCAGATATCAAGATTTTCAGTGGGCTTTTTGGTCTATTTCTTGCAGAAACCTTATCTTTTACCTTCAAAAGACTACCTTCAATAGATTATAGCGTACAAATAGTATGAACCAGTTTTATGATACTTTTATGGCATTTTATTTATAATTCTGAGGCTTCTCATTGTCCCAGTCAGCATCTAGTTTCGTTATATTGAAAAGAGTGACAAGGCTATTTTTAAAAAAATATGTGTTCTATACAAAAAAAAGTACTACTGGTGTTATAACAACATGAGAGTGAGTTTTTGGTTGAACTAGCTATTCCATTAAGAGTAGGAGTAAGGGGCCATTCACACAGAATGTGTTTTTCCATTCCAATGTGCTACTTTTTCTTTGTTTTTCTATGTAAACGCGCTAGACTGATGTGTATGACCATTGCACTCGCGTCTTGCGTCTTCTGCAGCTTCTCGCACATGAGTGCCGTGTTTTTAAGATGCCGTGCCAAGTTAAAAGAATTTCAACTTTTACACGCAACGCCACTCATCAATGTCAGTTCTAAAACAGTGGACCAATCAGAAGATCCCGGAGGCTGGGCAAGCGTTGCAGTTTTTGTTTACAGTAGCAAGTTGGCATGGCAACTGTTTTATTTGACTGCAACGGACTGTTTTATTTGACGGGGACGGATACATTTTGTATCATGTGGACCTCTATTTGTCATTACCACATATTTGGCCATATTTCTGAGTTGTCGGTTTATTTGCATGCACTTGTATGCAAATCCTCAGTGTCATTCGCAATGACTCAACCGTTGTGTTTGCACATCACTTCGGAGCTCTTGCCTCTTGCCTGTCTTCTCTCCAAATGCGAAAAACTGGAAGAATCCATGCAAGGAAACAAAGATCTGCTCAGGAAACTCTTTGCTGGCACAATTCAGCGTCTGCTCCACTCACCTTGGGTTGGGTTGGCACCTTGAGACGTCCACCCCCCACCTTTCTCACCTCCACACCCAAGAAAATGTGCCATCTAGAAATGGACTATGGCTGAGAGAAGGAGAGGAAAAAAAGAAAGCAATTAGTCATCGATTTCAAAGAGAGTGTATAATAAAACGTTTCCCCCCTAAGGTAAACCTGCGGAATACAAACACGAATTAACCGCCCACACGAGTCCTGTGAATAAGGCTAGAAGAATGTACGGCAGCCCACACAACGCTATTAAAGAGTGACACACTTAGACACACCGACACATGTAGATATGCCTCTCACCTCCCTGTCACTCTACCCTTAGAGGAGTCGTACAGCCTTTCAGTATTCATCATGTAAAAAGCACAGGCTATACTCAGGTCCTCAGATCTTTTCATACTCACCTGATTCTTTCATAGCCGTGTGCTGCAGGGTGAGATAAATGTACACCAAACCGATATGTAAACGTGAACATGCGCTGCCAGAAATGTCTGTGTGAAAATAAGAGATAAAGTGATACATTTAGTGAGGTTTGTTTAACTAGTAAAAAAAATGTGCTGGGAAAAAATAAAACATAAACATAATATTATTTTTTTCTCTGGGAGCTTATGGCAGTTTTTCTTTTTTCTCGGGTAAATTTATTTTGCTTGGTATTTAAAGGAAATTTACATTTTTTTATATTATATTATATTAGATTATATTAAAATGTACCAGTCATTATTAATTGGCTCTCAGGGATACTTGCATTTAGCAGTCAAAACTGTTTACTGTACATTATCTTTTATAAATTGAGTCCAAAATGCAATTTTACTTTTTTATTTTCTTGTCTCTTCAAATGTTGTATAGAAGTCTCTTTGTCTACAACTGAACCACAACATGATTGTGCATATGATATTTCTTTAAAAATTGTTTTATATAATAATAAAATAACAAAAATTGTAACAACAATGTCATATTTTTGTTGACTTTGTTGTGTATTTTAGGGTAATACTTTAATGAAAAAGCTGAAATTATGTCATTTCTGTTAGAGGACTCAGTTTGGACACCTACTCAACACCCTCCCGCTCTCTGCTGTTACCCTAGCAACAGCTATGGTTACTAGGGTGCCTGATCTCACAATGGTCTTTCACTGTGTTTGACTGTTTTTGAATCGAGAGAGAGAGAGAGAGAGAGAGAGAGAGTGAGAGGACAAGTGTTTGTGAAAAATCCACATTCAGAATTTCCCAATCCCACATGCAACTTAAACTGCAATCACATCAAAAAACCAGCAAAGGTTAAACCTCAGATCACTTTGACCTTTTTTAAAATCTCAATGTGTAGGCCCTCACAGGCCTCAAACCTTTGGAAAAAAGTACAGAAATACTTCTTAGAACAGGATGCTTAAGTAAAGAATTGGTACAATTTGTTCCCTAAGTGGTCACAAAACCCTTACAAGTATTTTTTTGTATATGTGTGTGTGTGTGTGTGTGTGTGTGTGTGTGTGTGTGTGTATATATATATATATATATATATAATGGTACTGTATGACACTATATTCATATAGCATTGAATTTATAGTACATTCCACTCTGAAGTACTTGAGAGAGTACCATGGTATTATCCAAAAACCCATGGTTCTTTTTTGTGTGACATAGAATGTCCTTTGTTTTGTCTGAGAAACCCAACAAATGTGTCATAGGTTTGTGTTCAATGCATTGTCTGTTTTTATAGCAGGTCTTTACCAAGGATGAGCACACTTGCCACAGAAGTGTGACATCAATAGAGTCTTAGTTTCCAGGAAAGAGATATTGTCTGTTCTGTCCCTTCACCCACATGGTGTAGATGAGACATGATGAACTACTTCTCTGGGGCCACTCTGGGATGTCCAGAGATGAGCTCTTTCAGTTTTTGAATTGTGAGCGAGTGATGGGAAAAATGACTGGGGCTGAACTGATGTGAGGTCTGACGGCTGAGGACAATGCTGAAAGGAAACATGCCTACTGTGTCTGTCACTCAGTTTGTTTAATCATATTTTCCATAAAATGGGGTTTTTAGGTTAAATGTTTTTTTTTCCCTGTGTTTTGTAGTCTTAAGCAATATTTTTTAAAATGCAGAAGAATATTTCTATGATATAAAAGATGTATGATAAATACAAGAAAATGTACAGCAGGACAAGCTTGATTTTATCCATCTGAGGTTGATTGGATTGTTAAAGAATAGGCATTTCGTGCATTTTTGAAAATAGTATTATGCTTAAGGCTGCATTATTTGATTAAAAAAACATTGTGAAGTATTATTACAATTTGACATAACATTTTTCAACTGTGATTAAATTTTAAAATGTAATTTATTCCTGTGATGACAAACTGAAATTTCCAACAGTAATTACTAAACTCTTTAGTGTCACAGTTGTGCTACTCTGTATTTTTGTGGAAACCATGATATTTCTTGTATGATTCATTAATGAATAAGATGAAAGAACAGCATTTATTTGAAATAGAAACCTTTTTGTAAAATTATAAATGTCTTTGTCACTTTAATGTCAATTTAATGCTCTTATATAGTAATATGAAAAGGCTACAGCAGCTAAAGTGACGTCAACAGAAAACGAAAGTTGTCTCAAGAGAAAAATAAAATTATTACATTTTGTTTAAAGGTTATGAAGACAACATTTTTTAATGTGCACCAATGAATTTTTCGCCAGGAAAGTGCTTAAAGTAAATGGTGTCAATTTTTATTTCTCTTTTTTCTCTTTCTCTTTTTTTAGTCAAGAGCAATAAATATCTCCTTTTTAACTTTTTTTTTTTTTTAAAGAAGAACAATACATCCAAAGTTCAAAAAGTGATTTTGATGCAGGCTGCAACGCCAGACAGAAGTTGGTGGCCTTTAGTAAACAGTAGAAAATTGTCATGATGGTCTGACCTCCAAACATTATTGAAGCAGACTCTCAAAAGGGTCTCGATGTGACTCATTGCCCTATGCGGTGTCTGGAGTAGGAAGAGTTGACACGAGCGCTAATGTATGCAAAAGCTTTTCACTTATCAAGAGCTGTTAGCTCATCATTGTGAAATGTCAGACCAATTTCTGTCTGTATGATTCACCCAGGTGTTCTTTGTTGCTACATGTTGCCCCCAGAATTTAGAATATGTCAACGGCATTGATGTATTTTAACATGCCTGGAGAGACTTGGACTTTTCCCCCTTGTGCCTTGACTGATGCTTGCATGTAATTTTAAACATGAAAGTCCACAACCAGTGGCACTTTTTAGAAAATTAGACATTCAAGGTCCGGTCCTACTGTAATGAAGCAACCTGCGTCTGTGATGTCCGAGCGAGCGCTTTATCTCCTCGCCAGCCGCTGCCTTCAGCTACGTTGTAAACGAGTGTCCCTCCTTAGCCGGACAAAGCCTCTCATTCCCACTGGAATGCAATAAGACAGAGCATGCGGCTGAGTTTGATGTCTAGTCTCAAAAGGTGCCTCGTCTCAGGTTGCGCAGGTGTACATGTGCTCTGGATTTGCTGTTATTGAATGACTGAATTAACGGGGGGCCGCATTTGTCACAGCCTGGTAACCTCCCACCGTCATCAAGGCCAAGAACGAGGAGAAAGCAAGCGGGATGCAGGCGAAAAATGTCTGTCAGCACTCTACCATGTCTATATAATCCTCCAAGACAAATTAGCAGGATCTTTCAGAAAAAGGAAAGCCCTTTTTACCATCTCTCCTCATGGGGGATCGTTTCTTTCTTTCTGGTTTTTCATGCTGAGGTTCAGCTGTTACTTTGGAGATGATTTTTTCCCCCCAACCGTCAAATGTTGTCCAGTATCATAGCAAACATATGATATCATGTTCCTTCAGTATTTGAGTTCAGTCTGTCTTTTTCAAGATTTGAATTAGTCAAATTGTCTTAAGCTTTGCCAGCAAAGTCAAAAAGCATACAGGTCACGGGATGACATGGGTCATGAAATGACTTGACCCTCCACAGACTGCACAGGACCACCGGGGTTCACCAGAGAAAGACCCTGTCGTCAACTAATTTATGTCCCACTGTATGAGTCTCCAGTACTCTCATCCTCAGTTCACAGGTTTTTTTAAAACACAGCTCAAATAACCCTGAGAACCGTAAGATTATAATCCATAATTTTATGGGGCATTTAAGATCTAAATTTAGTTTTATGAGTATTTCAGAAAATGTTTACGATGTGTCTCTTAAAAGGGACATCAGATGCCCATTTTCCAAAAGTTGGTGATTCTTTAGGGTCTTTATGAATTGTCTGCAACATACTTTGGTAAAAATTGCTCAGTAGCCGTGTAAAACAACACCCTTTTTACCTTATCAAAAACATCTCTGTTCACAGTGACCTGCTTTCATTTCATCCGATGTCCCCTTTAACAATATACAGTATGTGCCAGCTGTTCTTCTTCTTATTATTTTTTTATTATTATACATTTTATATACACTACCGTTCAAAACTTTGGGGTCAATATTTTTTTTGAAAGAAGTCTGTTTACCAAGGCTGCATTTATTTAATAAAAAATACAGTACAAACTGTGATATTGTAAAAATATATATATATATTACAAACTCTTTTCTATTTGAATATATTTTAAAGTGAAATTTCTTTCTGTGGTGGCAAAGCTGAATTTTCAGTAGCCATTACTCCAGTCATCAGTTTAACATGAAACTTCAGAAATCATTCTAATATGCTGATTTAGTGTTTAAGAAACATTTCTGATAATTATCAATGTTGAAATGGTTGTGATGCTTAATATTTTTGTGAAAACTGTGATACTTTTTTTAAGGATTTTTTTTATGAATGCGATCAAGAATAGCATTTATTTAAAAGAAATTGAAATGTCTTTACTGTTGATCAAATTAAATAATTTGTTTATTTTTTGAATGGTACTGTATGTTAGAATAATAATAGTGTCAAGAGCTGCACTAGAATCATTAGCTGAAGTTACAAAAATCTTACAAAGACAGTGAGAATGGTTGGAGCTTTAACATAATGGTTTTATTTGGGCGATGTGAGTTCTAATTTGGCTTGCAACATTTTCTGATCCTGTTCTCCACTCATCTACTTATCATTGCCTGTCCTTTTTTAAACTATCCTTTTGAGTGAAAATGTGAAAAATTAAGGTTTAAATGAAAATTTGGGTGGCTGTTTATTTAATTCTGTGAATCACAGTGTGAAGATATACAAGCGGTCGTTTTCCTCACTTCTGTGACCCCTACGCCATTCAAACTTCACTTTTATGTCTAATATTTTTATCACACATTCATTAACTTCCACTAATTAATTAAATCCAAGGGGAATTTATTTGAGTCTCATCCATTGCAAGCCCAATATGTTTACTGTCATTGCACTTAAGGTTTATATTAACATGTTAACTCCTGAAAAAAAAAAAAATCAGAGTGAGAGAAAGAGATAAACAGTGAGAGAGAAAGTGCAAAAAAGACAAATCTATTGTCTCTTTGTTTTTTCTGCTTGTCTCGGTGGAATTACTTTTCTGCGGTTGAACTTCCCACCTTGCTTCAAGCACTCTAGCCCACTCCACAGCCCCCACCCCCCACAGCTGTCCCTGGAGAGGACCCCCCTGACCCTCCTCAGCCTATCTGCGCCAATGCAGCCCACTTCTCCGAGTCCTGGAGAGGAGAGCCGGGCTCCACCGAGCAGCTGGTGAAGAGGCAGAGAGATGACGCCTCTCTAGCTCGCTCTCTCATTCTCTCTTATTCTTTGCCAAGTTACATCCAAATGTCCGTAGTCCAGGCAACTAAATTCACTGATGGACTAATGCACCTGTATTTTTTTAAAAATATTTTAATGTAAATATTATGTGTGGCACTTTCAAGGAATACAAGTTTTTGAGGCACAAGTGACATGTTTATTATTGAGAGAACTGTTGGATAAGCTATAATCGTAACCTAAAATGAACCTAGTATGTCTTTATCGTCCATTATTTGTGGTTAGTGCCCAATATATTTAACTGAAATTTTTATATGCACATTATATTGCATTAATGCATTGTGTTGCATGGATTCAGTGTCTGTGTGAAGAGTGAATGTAGATCATCACTTTCAGGACTCCGGAGCACTGATCTGATAATGTGTCAAACTCCTCTGACCCTGATCCGCAAAGTTCCCCGCAGGGCCTTTGAAAGGAAGCAGACTAATGGTCACTCATCACTAAGCACTGGGTAAACAGAGGAAGTGAGAGGGTGATCGTGCCTTTGTGTAATTTATGTGGGAAGCGATGTGTGTACAACCGCGTGCAGGGCCGAGGTGTCTACATTAGGCTCCAGAATGCTTTTATTTAAGGTTCTACTTGACCCATAGTGAATCACCTCAGAGGCACCTGATCTGAAGTTGCTGTCTCCCAGACTGGCCCCCAGCTTGATCTTCTTTGAACTTGGTGATCTGTGTGTAAAGATGAGCTGAGAATATAAATTGTTACGGCAATAAAGAAGTCTTACTGTAAAACAAAAATATTTGTACAATATTACAATTAATTTAAAGGAATAGTTCACCCAAAAATGAACATTTGCTGAAAATGTAATCACCCTCAGGCCATCCAAGATGCAGATGAGTTTGTTTCTTCATCAGATTTGGAGAAATTTAGCATTACGTCATTTGCTCACCAATAGATCTTCTGCAGTGAATGGGTGCCATCAGAATGAGAGTCCAAACAGCTGATAAAAAACATGACAATAATCCACAATCCACACCACTCAAGTCCATCTATTAACATCTTGGGAATTGAAAATCTGCAAGTTTGTAAGAAACAAATCCATCATTAAGAGGTTTTAACTTTAAATTGTCACTTCTGGACAAAATACAAGTCAACAACACATGATAATATTTCCTCTAGTGAAAAAAATCCATCCTCCCATCTCACATCAAAATCCACCAACAAATTTATTTAAAACTGTTTTGAACTTCTTTAGCTTGTAAATGGTGTTGGGTCTGTGCATATTTCTCTCCTGTTTCAGACGACACTGCTTTTTCAGTGGAGAAAGCAATATTATGGATGGAGGAATCATATTTTAACTGGAAGCAATCGTTTAAAGTTAAAAACATGGATTTGTTTAATACAAACACACAGCTTTTAACGTCACAAGACATTAATTGATTGACTAGAGTTGTGTGGATTGTGGATTACTGTTATGTTTTTATCAGATGCTTGAACCCACATTTTGACGGCACCCATTCACTATAGAGGATCCATTGGTGCTAAGTGATGTGCTAAATTTCTCCAAATCTGCTCCAGTGAAGAAACAAACAGTACATCTTGGATGGCCTAAGGGTAAGTACTTTTTCAAGAAATTTAAATTTTTGGGTGAATTATTTCTTTAAACGCTGCCCCCTAAAACCTTGTGTTCTTGTATAATCAGTTACATCTAAGTGCATGCACATGTATATTTGGTTTAGGTTTAGTCTTGCTTTCTTACGGTCTTATTGTTCCCTTTCACTGTCACTCAGTGAATCTTCCAGCCCCTTAAGCATGTGTGAATAAGACATACCAACCCACAAGTTCATTCAAGGCAAACGGTACAAAAATGATAACAATCCTGTTGGTTCATGCTCCTGTCTTAGTATATGTTCACGGTGAAATACCAGTGATATACAGGTAGACATCTTTTCTATTTAATAGACCTGGGTTGAATAGAGATGCTGTCAGGTTGCTGGGCAGAATGCTTGAAAGCCTGCTGTTAACAATTGACGATTAACAGAGACGCTAATACTGTTCTCTAACTGAATTCCTTTGCATTATCTCTTAAATACTGCTACTGTTGGCTCAGTGGGGAAGCAGCCAATAATGTAATTAATTAATGAACATGAAGTTGTGAAGTTAATCTGAATAGCCTGATTGTTTTGAGAATTAGTGTTGCCATGTTAGTATTTAGAACCAAATTTATAAACAGAACTGCATTTGTCAGGGGACTTTGACACTTATGCTTATGCACAGAGAATGGTAATGTTCATTGGTTTATCTAATAATTAATGTGCTGGTTATAATATTATTTTTAATAATTTTATTTTAGGATTTTTTGCCTTCACATGATCCAGGTTGACCCTGGGTCCCTGTGAGCCACCAGTTATATGTCCCAAGAATGTGCAAAGAAAAAAGCATCACAACTCAACACTGATTGATTGATTGATAGATTGATTGATTGTAAAGTCATGAGACACTTCCTGGTGGTAGCTTGATGTATATAAAGGGATATTCAGGATTATTTACAATTGAATCTCTTTAGACAGCATCTGTGGCATACTGTTGATTACAGTAATTTAGTCTTGTCCCTCATTTTGTAAAACAATGGATGTTCACAGTAATGTGCTTACAATAGAATCCTTGCAGGGAAGAGGGCAGCACGTTGAATAAATGTTTATTGTGCAAATATAAGACTGTTTTGCAAGTATAACCATAAAAACATGTGTTGTCATGAAACTTGTGTGCAGGAATTCCTTGCCAACATTGTCTGTTAGTATTTGTTCATATGTACCAAGGAGAGACATGGGAGGTATATGACTATAACTATATAGTAAGCACAGTTAGTAGGTACGGATGATCTGACAGGTCTCTACAGTTTATATAACAAACCATTTTAAATAAAAAGTGTGTGCTTTAACATAAATGCTTTAACTCCAGCCAAAAGGCTACAATGTTGGTGTATTACTGTAAACTAATTTTCTGTTCATTTTTATAAACTGAGAGATGAGTCAAAACTATTTTGTGTGGTAATCAGTAAGATGATATTGTTCCGAGTATATTGTTCTCTAATAATAAGACATGCCTTGAGTGTGGAAGTGTGTTGCTAGTGTGTTGCACAAAAAAGCATGCAGCTACCTTTGAAGGGGTATGAAACAGAGCATTAAAAATAATTAAGAGGAACTTGGGCATTTTGTTGCAGTTTCCTGGCCTGCTGACTTCAAGAGAGCAATTCACTGTGAGACTGAAATTTCAGACACATCCGCTTCTTGAGCTCCTTGCACCAGCTGGAAATTGATGAAACTAGTGAACAAAATAATGTGATAAAAGGGAGGACAAATAGGGATTTTTAAATGTATCGGATATTTAATTGTGCATGCTAATTTTTTATATTACCGTTGTCATCATCTAACTCTCAGCTGAAGTTAATCTTTAAATGTATTATCACAAATGTATCTTTAGCAAGTTTCAAAAAGAATATCCATTTTTTCACACTGTACATTATAACATTGTGATGACTAATTTTACTTGTAGCATTTAAAATGATTGATTTTTAGATAAAACAGTATAGAATTTTGATATCTGCCATTTATGAGTTCTTCAGCCATAAAATGAAAATAGTTCTGTTATATTCAAATCTGTATCGAAAATTTAATATTGCTGCATCCCTACATTTAAATCTTTTTGATTTTAGTTTTAGTGGTTTTAGATTTTTGAGAGCTGCATCAGTGTCATTTTAAAAAAGGTGACTTTTTTTCAGTTGCATTTTCTATGCAGGCCAAATAAAGACACTTGAACGGCGTCCATAGATATTAAAGAACCAGGAATAATATTCCAGAATGCGATAACATTCCCGGAATAAAGACTACAAAAGGAAGCGCTTTTTCAGGCTGAATTCTTCTTCTCTCAATTCTCACTTTAATAAGAATTTGAGGTACCATCAAGGACAGCTCATGTATGCCACTGAACCTTTTGGCTCATTAGACAGGTGATGCCGTAGTCTCGCTCGGCTCTGTAAGAGGGAGTGTTAGGATAATGGTGCCGCAGAATCACATTACCGAACACCCACACATGCATGCATACATAGACGCCAGCATACACTCGACCATCAGCGCAGAACGCAAAGACAAAGAGACGAATGGAACTAGAGAGCCTTCGTACGTGGCTTTCCTGGTCCATCCAGATGGGGATGAATTGAGCAACGGAGGCTGGCTTCATATTTATTCATCACCCTCGGTTTCTCGTCTCAAACACTCACATACTGAATGTTACTCCTATTATATCCATCAGGGTTGCTGAAGCTTTTGTGCACCGCATTCGTCTAGGAGAAGGTGTTACATCACAGTGGAGCACAACAGGGGATGTGGAAGGCTTAATCAGCCCTTCGGTGCCCAAACGGGCTTCCCACACTCTGTCGAGGGGTCACCCCACCACCTCCATCTCCATTTGAAACACTCCAAAACGGGGGCTCACAATCCAGCGTGTGGGGGTGGAGGAAGGCTACAATGGGTCGCAGCAGCAGTCTGTGAAAAATCAGCGCTGGTAGCGGACAAAAGGTAATGGAGAGCCTACACATTTGAGTCGTGACTCCTGCATGAAACAGCTGTAGGAGTTGTCTGACTGCACTTGTAGCGCTGTTGCATAACAAACTGGGCGGCTTTAATCGTGATGGGCGCAGGTCAGTTTTCCTGCGGCACATTCAGCCCCTCGGAGAGGCACTCCTCTCTCAAATAGCACTAATCCACTGAGTGCATTTCAATTCGGTACTCAGCGATTCAGCGAACACCCCCGCGGTGCGCGTGTGTATGTGTATGTGCACGAGTGCATCACACACTCACTGAAAATCAGGAGCGAAATGGCCACAAACTGGTTATGTTGCATATACTTTTGAAACTGAAATTTTATGTTAGATAAGAAAAGAGCAAATTTCCAAGCGTCGTTTGACAAATTGTTCGACGTGCTTGGAGCTGCCTTCCAAAGCTTGCATTTGCTCTCCGCGTGCAGCCACTCTCTGATGTTCGAGCAAAAGAAAATGTGACACAAATGAGTTCCCTTTTTTCATATTTAAGGCAAAGAGCAGATCTAATGTTCATGGTGGCTGATGATAATTGAACGTGTGACAGGTAGTGCGACTGAGTGCAGGCGGAAAGGCCTCAATCAGGAAATGAAAGGAAATGTGCGAAGAACACTTGGCTGGAGGGAGGAGACTTAGGGTGCTGTAGACTAAAGTGCTCTGCTGAAAGATCCATCAAATTAATCTCTTAGTCTTTCTAAAGCAGAGGTGCTGGTACCCATAGTCTGGCTGTGGCATTGAGTTGAACAATACTTTAGTTAATTTAAATTCATTAAAGAAATATTTCTCCTAAAGGCAAAGTGGTAGATAAAGGAGCCTCAAGCATTTATACAAATTGAACACATCTAAGAATATGCTACTAAATGTTTAGCAAGCCTTAGTATTTTAATTAAAAATTAAACATTTCTAGTGTATGTGAATATTAAGAATAACATATCCACACTGTCACATTCTGATTAATAAAAAAAGTCATGTTACTAAATGTAAATTACAGGCTGCCATAACTTTTGATAACAAGTAAAAGTTATTTAGTTGTGTTACGTCTCACTGCGTCATATTCCATTACTGTCACAAGTTAAGATATATAATTATTATTATTATAATATTTCTTGAGGCACAATGCAATTTATTAGCACTTAGAGTCATACAGAAACGTACTTTATATTCTAGAATATAAACAGCAGCTGTTTTATTGATTGGCTCACCTAACTGTAATGAGTGAGTTAAAATGGCAGTAAGACAGTAAAACACATTCATACCAACTGAAATTTATTCTAAAGTAACTCATAGTTTTTTATCATTTGGAACATAAAACTCTGTTCAAATTCAATGTCAAATATGGACATTGTCCTGCAGGATATACAGCACAAAATATATTAAAATAAACAGAATATTCAGGATTCTGCTTTCACAAATGAGTCCAGTTATGAATTTGCATGTCACCTAAAAAGAGAAAGTATGTGATTTGATCACCAATATTGGTCGTATGTGAGGTGACTCACAAAATCCATTTTAACATCAGTTTTTAAATCAGAAGCACAACAGGAGATACAGAGGACATTTTTCAAGCTTGAAAGGTCATAAAAGTTTTACCTCCTTTTATTAATCAAATTTGTAATACATGGATGCTCATTTTTCATTTCTTTCGTGTAGTGTGACACCTCAACCTATATTTTTTATATTGTTTTTCTCCTCAAAACCTGCTGTGCATGACAAATTGTCTGTGAACATATTTCTGTCCTGTATTGTACATTTCCAAAATGCACTGGCCACATATATAAACTTGTTTTTTGCTAAAATGGGAAGTGTTTGACTCATATTCAGTAAAGGAAAATCTGGAACTGTTTAATATACCAAATGACTAACAAGTTTAAGTAATCTTTTGTGTGTGTGTGTAGATTTGTTTTCTCAGAATGGCAATCATAACAGCCCAATCAAAAAGTGACGACTTCAGAAGCTATTACACGATGACAACCTGTTCTTCTGCACAAAGTACTCAAACTGTCTCTCTCCTGTAAAATATTAAGCAGCGTATGTTTGAGATGTTTATTATAAACTCGGTCAGTAGCACAGCAGCGCAGCAGTAACACAAACTTACTTGCGGTGCCCGTGAGATTAATAAATCACGCCAACGGCTCACATCAAATGAGAGCCATGTTTATGAAAGAGCCATTAGGTCAACACTCACGGTACTATGACAGAGACAGATGCCACAATAAATCATTACAACAGATAACAAGTTTGATGGTACTTTAAACCAACCTCGGGCGAAAATTCCTGCTTTCCCAAGGTACGCAAATCCAGACCTTTTGAGAGAGGTCAGAGGAGTCAAATACTACAAGGAAATCTCCTCGAGATGAACCCCAACACATTGAAAAACCTCCCTCAGGGTTCCTTCAGAGTGGCTCTGTTGCTTGGAAACCAGACGTGTTTGTCTTATGTTTTGTATTATCGCTCTGAAGCCTCTGCTGTTGAAATTTTTGTATGTATGATTTGCATTGAACATGTCGGTCGGGGCGCTTACCTCTGCTGCAGCGCATTGGAGTGATTTACTTACAACTGACTGTGGATGATAATGAGGTACTTGTGCGGTGAGTGACGGGGTTGCTGTTTTCACAGGAGGAACCGCAGTGGGGCAGCTCCCTCCTGGCTCACGGCCCCTCTGGCTCCCCCATTATGTTCAGCAAAGAATGTAAATCCACTGTTAGCTATTAGAGTCCCTCCTCTCCCCCTTCCCACACAAGCCCCTGCTCCAAAGGGGCACTGAGAACATTCCACCAAAGCTGTGGAATTTCACTGTTTTCAGAGAGGGAAATCAGGGAGAATTGTGGAACGTAAATGAATCATTTTAATTCCATGCTATCTGTAGTAGCCATGATTTGCAGTAAAAGCAATGAGGTAATAATAAGACATTTGTACTTGAGCTTTGTGGTTTAGCTACAGAAGACCAATTCGAGATCAAAAATGAATTTTGAACAAGAACTTTACCAAGAAGAATGCATTTATTTCTGATTCAAAAGTTAGCCTTGGATAAAACTCTTTTCCCTTGAAAATGAAAGTGACCTATCACTACCTAATTGTGTTAAAACATCTTTTGTGTTTACATGACTTCACCACCTTGAAATATAATTGAACACATCAGATTGAAGGTTTCTTTTCATTGGTCTCTTGGGTTTCATCCATCTTTTGGCATTGTGTTGTGTCACATTCCTCAATTTGGTATACACTTTAGTATCCCATGGCTTGTTAAAACATTTAGAAATACAAATTCAAAGCACATTTTTTTGTTTTGACTATTTGTTGAATTAATAATCAATTAATTGTCGTAAAAATTGTTTAATTGTAATTTTTATGCTTTGTATGCAGCCTTATAACCCAAAAAACCCCACCCCTCCCCCAGTTGAAAAACTTCCTTGAATCTTTTAAAATTATGACACAAGAAGTATATTAATTTAGGCTTTCTGTAGAATGGAGGAAGGACAAGTAAATATTCCCATTCTGGGTTTTTTCCGTTTTTTTCTTCTTCAGTTTTTGCAAGTCTATTATCTAAATTTTTTCCTTGATTTTCAAAAAATATTTTTTTTTTGTATTGATAATACAAACCCTACTGATTTGGTAGGCTAAATTTCCAACACCGTTACCAGTGTTCTGTTGTGCGGACTGATTGATTGATTGTTTGCAATGGTTCACCCAAAAATGAAAATATGCAGTTACCTAACTCATCCTCAGGCTATCCAAGATGTAGGTGACTTTGTTCTTTCAGTAGAACAGCAAAGACGATTTTTAGAAGAAACCCGTAGTCCTTGATGATTCTTAATATTTTTGAGAGTCAAAAGCAGGTACAGAAAGCTAACACTTCATTTTAATAGTCCACTTTAAACATTCTACTAACTACAAGTAACTTTGCAACTATATAAACAAGTCATTAGAGTATGTCAGTTTATTCTAATAACTTTAACCCTAACATAACAGTCTCTAATGAGAGTTAGTTGACGTGTCACAAGTTCACCAGCCAGTCACCAGCTCAGAACTCATTTTCCCAGCATTCCCCTTGATCCACACCTGCAACGATTTCCCAATCAGCGCACCTGACAGTGATCACCTCATTCCCTCACTATATAAGCAGTCACTATTCTCTCCTTCATTGTCTGGGCTACAGGTTGTGTTGCAAGATGAGCATTGTATGTGTACTTACCGGAATTGTCTATTTGTTAGTTGCTCCTGTGTTCCATTCCTAGTTCTCCATCGTTCCTGTGCTCTACTCCTAGTTCTCCATTGTTCCTGTGCTCTACTCCTAGTTCTCCATCGTTCCTGTGTTCCATTACTAGTTCTCCATCGTTCCTGTGTTCCATTCCTAGTTCTCCATTGTTCCTGTGCTCTACTCCTAGTTCTCCATCGTTCCTGTGCTCTACTCCTAGTTCTCCATCGTTCCTGTGTTCTACCGTGTCCACACGCTGTGGCTCCATTTGGATTCCCTGGAAAAGGACAGATCACTCTCAGATAAGACTCAAGAAACCTTACTATTCCCCGATTACTCACCTGGACTCCCTGCCTTGCTTGCTTTCCCCTGCCTGTGTTTAATAAACCTGCTGTTGTTCACTTACCTCCTTATCCCTGTGTGTATCTGCTGACAACATGTAGTTGAAAATGAAAGATATTGACGAGTAGTTGCAAAGTTATAGATGGTAGAGTATCTTAAGTTGACTATCAAAAAGTGTAAGAACACAAAATACTCACAATAGAAAGCTTATGCTCCTCACTTAATTAACTTGAACTTAATTAAATTAAGGAAAACTTTTCCATGCAATTAGTTCAGGTCCATATAACAAAACATGTTAAGTTGGTTCAACAAAACATTATTTGTTTAAATGGGCTTGTTTTAGTCTTTAGTCAAAAACACACATTGGCATGTTAAGGACAATTTTAGTATGTTAATGACAATTACATTTATAGTAGTAATATATACCATAAGGGTTGAGCAAAGAAGACTGTTCTCAGAACTGGCATTAGCAGAGTTATTGCTCATTGAATGAATCAAGTCAATGAAGCTGCCAGCATACGCATGAGCTGCTCTTCTGCACAGTGGTAACCTCCAAACCTCTTCTACATTTCCAAAATAACTCGCATGTATAACAACTCTTAACATGTAATTTATTTAATTAAAAACACTTAAGACAATTTTGTCCAATATGTTTTCCTCTTAATGTGATCCCACAACTACACATCCACTGTTCAAAAATTATGAATGTAGTCCCAACACAAAATGATTTTGACAATTTAGGTGGACTGAATATAATGGAAAAGTTATTTAAAAAATAATTAAAGAATTGTTGTTTCTGCCCATTTTAACAAGTAATTTGTTTTTTGGGGGTTTATTTGCAGGACCATTTTTTTTTGACTCGGAGTGATGGCACCCATTGGCTTGCACGTTATGAATTACCAAGGACCATGCGTTCAGCTAAAACATCATTAGTGTTCTACTGAAGTAAAAAGTTACCTGCATTTTGAATGGCCTGGGGTGAGTAAATTAAAAAGTTTTTACATTTTTGAGCAGTTTTTCATTTTTGGGTGAACTGCGCTTTTAATGATTATTGCTAATGAATTTACATGCAAACAGTCTTCTATTTTGGGGAAAGTATAGCCACAAAAAATTAATAGAAAATTAAAAGGCTTGTGTATATTTAGAGTGATCTCCTGAGGTTGACATAAATATTTCCTCATGTTTAAGTAGGTTTCGCTGACCATATGTTGATAAGTTGATCCGGGCCGTATTTTGTACCATATTTGTGGAAAGTTCTTGGCTACTTTTCCTTCAACGCTCTTCATTTTACATTAACTGCACTGTGTGCTCACATTACACAGAAAATTTAATTTGTGAAGAATAACTTGTCTGATTTTATATCCATCATCATAATGGCTGAATTGTGTATTTTTATAAATGCTTCCTTACAACTTGGTAGGCTAAATTTTCACTGACATCAGTATTTTTTTCCACCAGGAGACATTAAAAGCCACAAGCAAGGGGGCCAGACTCTTACAGTGTCCTTTGGCATTCTCTAGCATTTGGTGACCTCTCAATGACAGAGCTAGCAATGGGCTGCAGCTTGCCAGGTGAGTTTTGCCAGCTTGTTCAATTGTCCTACTGTGCCGTTGTGACGCTGCAGCAATCTAAGCTTGCGAGCACCAGAGAGCCTTGCCTCATTAGTGCGGGACATTTGTCAGCCACCTGCTTGTTTTATAGCACCCTATAGTATGCAGCGCAAAAATATATCATCTGAAATGCTGACAACACAAACTAACATTTCTCTCAAAATAAAGGCAGGACTGTCTCTGCTGTCTACAGCTTTTTTACTTTTCCGGCTACCCCACGTCAAAAGCATTTCTCCTTTTTTTTTCTCTTTTCAATTTTTCTGTTTAATAAGTTGTGGTTTCCAGTGTGCACGTGGGTGTCACATTGGCGTGTACAAGAAGTTCCACTGACTTTCATCCTACTGAGCGTTGAGCTGTGAGGTTTTGCAGCATCTCTGGAGCCACGGCTGAAAGGCCATGGCCCTGTGCTAGTGTGTGGGTTATAGGCTGGGCTGTGTGTGGTGGCCTCCGTCAATGCTACCGCCTCCTCTGTCATTTACTTACCACCAGCACTCCCACTGAGGAGATGAGGTGCTGTCAGCCTGTGGTCTCTGTCATCTGGTACACGGGGTGAATTCTGGGTAGTATTGGGGAGAGCAAGCTGCAGTCAAGAAACTCCATGATGCTCTGGGCCAGGGAGATATGTGATGGCATTTCTTTTGTCTAATCACTAAAATAATTATCTGGTTTAAGCCTTTTTATTTTTTTTTTTTAAGGTTACTTGAAAAAGTGGATATATCTTTATCTTAGTGATGTGCCATATCTGTGTTTTTCTTATATTTCAATATGCACTCATGTATCAGTTACCTGTTAACACTGATAGAATTAATATACATTACTGTTCAAATATTTGGAGTCTGCAAGAGTTTTTTTTAATGTGATATTGTATAAATAAAATTGTTTCCTATCTTAATATATTTTAAAATGTAATTTATTCCTCCAGTCTTCAGTGTCACACGATCCTTCAGAAATCATTCTATATGCTATATTCTATAAGGAACATTTATTATTATTGTCAATATTGAAAACGGTCTGCTTGCTTAATATATTTGTGGAAGCCGTCATACACTTTTTTTCTGCACTCTTTCAATAGAAAGTTCAATAGAACAGCATTTGTTTGAAAAAGAAATCGTGTTACATTCTAAATATATTTACTGCCACTTTTGATCAATTCAATGCATCCTTGCTAAACAAAAGCATTTTATATATTTGAGTGCCATGTATTCTCATGTAATTGCATTCTTATTTAAGCACCATTCTAAGAGCAAATGCATTTTAATTGAGTCAAGCCTTATGCACTTCATGTAAGGATTGCTTTTTATATTAAATTCAGAGCTGCTGCATATTAATAATTTTCCATATCAGTAACTTATGAGATGCCATGAAAGTTTAGATATTGCCTTTGAAGACCGCTGCTTATATAGGCCATAATGTTGTGTTGGTATATAACTAATGACCTTCATAATGTAACTGATGAGTTCTCGTGCAGATTTGCAGAGCTTCTTGCACATTTAAAGCACAAGTCTGTGGCTATAAGTGGTCTTCTGTGGGCGTAAATGCAAGCCATGCCTACTCCATCATGGGCAATACTTGCATTAATTGTTCCACGTGTATCACGGATTCACTTTGACCCCCAAACAAACATACAGGCGTGTTCAAGCGTAAACACACACTGCTTCCTGCAGCCACCACCTACTTACCCGCCTCCATCCACCCACGTCCCTCTCCACCCTTCACTTCCCCTCAGTGACTGACAGCCCACCTAACAACCCTGCAAACCCCACTCACAAAACACATGCACATCGAAGGGAAAG
The DNA here is from genome assembly GCA_027422415.1 of Schizothorax lantsangensis. Taxonomy (NCBI): domain Eukaryota; kingdom Metazoa; phylum Chordata; class Actinopteri; order Cypriniformes; family Cyprinidae; genus Schizothorax; species Schizothorax lantsangensis. Next base: position 25,657,263 of record CM049848.1, on the reverse strand, counting down.
GTCACCCCCGATTCAACCTCTCCTCAATAACAATGGCACATGTTCATAATCAGGCACGAGGGCTGACACAGATTGCTCAGCCGCAGATGGAGGGAGAGAGGGAAGATTGTGTATTGAAAGTAGCTGCAATGCAATTCACAAGGTCCCTACATAGTGTTCACTGCTCTTACACGGAGTAAGAAATACCTGCAGAAGTTCACCTTAATTAAAGGAGTTTCGAGTATGAAGATGTGCATATACTGTGTATATAATTAAACTGATTTATTCATATTTATAAATCTATTCAATTCATCCATTTGAATAATAAAATGTATTCAAAAGTAAAAAAAAAAAAGTTTATGTATGTATTTATGTATTTGTGTGTGTGGGTGTGTATATATATAGATACTGTATGTATGTATACTGTATGTACAGTATGCGTAAAGTTATGTATATATACAAAATTGTCAAAACTCACTTAATCCCTTAAATTAGTGAATTTTCATTATTTGTGTTTGATACTTATATCAAATATTTGTGATATTTAGAGAGTTTTTCACTATCATCTTTAATATTAAAAATGCTGCAAAATTCAATGCAATATGATTTAATACATTAGAAAAAAAACTTGACTTTTTTCACTCATATGTACATTTTGAACATTTAAAGAGGTTAATCATGATTAGTTACTTTAATGTATTTTCAGTAAAAACAATAATGTTAAGTTTAGTTAAAATTAAGACTAATATATTAGGTATCATAAAATAACAACAAACACTTTACAGCATTTATTAATCTTGGTTAATGTTTGTGTGAAAAAAAAAAAAGTATTAGAACATTTATGAATTAACCTACATTAGTCAATGTTTTAAAAAATTGTAAATTAGTAGTTCATGATATATAGTTCATGCATTAACTAATATTAATGAACCTTATTGTGAATTGTATCCATTTTTTCTGTGTAAATTTGATAACTCTGATATTCCGGCGAAATAAACAAAATGCCCTTGGACTGAGCAAACATGCTCTTTGTGATTTGGAATCTCACTTAAGATGGCTGAACACATTGTGAAGTCCACTTCACAGTGCACAAGACATTTGGCCGTTCCCAGTGTTTCACACCATACATGCTGGATTCAGAGTATTGATGAACGTGTAAAATGGTTATGCCAGAATCACCATTTTCTCACATTATTTTGTTGTTCACATTTAATCCCATGGCCTTTGGTTTACACATTTCATCAGACATTGGCTGCGGAATATTAATGGCAATATTTTTTTATGACTATGAAACCACATGGCATGAAACCTGATATCCCATTTCTCATTATCGATGCCATTATGTCTTGAGATGTGTGAAAACACTTCTTAATTATCCCTGACTTTCCTCCCTAGGAATGTCCTTGATATAGCCTCGATCTCTCTCCTATCAAAACAAAATGACATCATAACAAAGCATAATGGAACAGATACTTTAAAAAGATTGTGTCATGTGGGTCTGAACAAGTTTCTTAGGTGGATCCAGGTTTATACTCTAAGCACTGGCAGCCACATACACTCATGTCATATGGTCTCATTAAAAGGTCTCCACAAGTTTTTCATTCCGTCCTGGGTCTTCTCGGCTGAATGGAGCAGCCAAGCTTGTGTTTTGGGTAGAGCAGATCACTATGTTCAGTGAGTCACGGCACCGGAAGCTTCATCTTCACTGACTCAGCCCTGGGAAGAGGCGACACGGGGGAGACACTCATAGCGGCAGTGGGATGTTTCAGAGCAGATACAGGGAATACCACGTAAACGATACCCAAAGGAGAAACGTGGAATTGGCAGAGTCATAGATGGTGTTATAAGAGGGAAATCCAGAGGATGGCAGATAGCGGGCATGAGCACACAATCACATGAGTCCTCATGTGGGAGAACAGCATTCCAAAGAACCGTCTTTGATCTGTAACCTCATTCTGACCCCAAATAAAAGAAAGACAAAATCAAACTACTTTTTTTTTTTTTTTTATAACAGATTTTTTTTTCAAGGCCAGCATGGCCATATTTATTCATTTAGCAGACACACTTCAAAAAAAAAAAAAATGCTATACAAGTAAAGTAGAAATGTGTTTTCTGTTATTTCTTGAATACTGCAATGGATTCTGCAGTTCTAATTAAGATTTGGAAATGTATACTTTTACAGTTGTACTTGAGCAATATTACAAAATACAGATTAAGTAGTGTGCAAAGCTCAATTTTAGAATAATGCGACAGTGTCCAACAGCAAAACCAGTGTATAATACCTTTTATCCAAATCCAAATCGATATCAGTATGAAATTAAAGTGATATCTCAGCTCTGTGAAATTAAAGCTACAAATCCATGCCTGCAACCACCATTAGCGCTTTAAATGTTTGAGGATTTGACTAATTGTGGCTGTTAATGAAAGCTGAAAGTCAGTTAGTAGTAACAAAAGGTACACACAAGCTTCTTTTTACTGTATTATTGTACTGCTTTGCATTGTACATACTGTGACAGGAAAATGTTTAAAAAACAAAGAAACTAATATTTTTTCAGCAAGGATGCATTAAATTGATCAAAAGTGTTTTTAAAACTTTTTATTCATTAAAGAATCTTGAACAAACATCATGGTTTCCGCAAAAATATTAAGTAGCGTGGCTGTTTTCAACATTGATAGCCTAATAATAAAAATACTTCTTGATCACCAAGTGACACAGAAGACTGGAGTAATGACTGCTGAAAATTCAGCTTTGCATCACAGGAATAAATTACATTTTAAAATATAGTAAAATACAAAACAGTAATTTGAATCGTAATATTATTTCATAATATTACTGTTTTTACTGTTAAGAATTAAAAAAAAAAAATCTAACCAACCCCAAACTTTTTAACAGTACTGTGTATGTCATTAAATTATAAAACAAAGGTCAACAAACTAGAATTTGTGTTTTAGGTATGTGGGTTATGCCAGAATGACCTTTGACACTTGCTATGAATGGTATGTAAACTTATGGCCGTCCTCCACACCTGGCTCACCTTTACCTGAAAGCATAGGAAACGTTTCTCTAGCAGGGTGTCCTGTTCTTACTTGTTATAACATGCGCAGTAGAGGTATGGAAGACGATGTAATGCAGCCAAGCTTGCAGAATGAGAGATTTGACTATCTAGGTATGCTCATAATTGTCAGTTTGTGAATATTGCTCTGCTGGAGGGCGACGACTCCTCACATTCCTAAACGTCTTGATCTTAATTACCTGTCTGCATGTCCAGCACTCATGGGCTGTTTGGTGAAGCACCTTCATAGAGAATCCCCAAGTTTTTGTGCATGTTTCATAGCAGAATTCCTTTGTGAGTAAATGACTGTTTAACAAGAGGAACTGGATTTGGATGGGGGGAACAGAACATTTACGTAGGGTGTGCCTGAACAACTAAGCCCACCCCTGTTGCATAGTATTTGTACCTGGAGTGTCTCCTTGCTCAAACAGGTGAGGTGGGTTTATTTGTTCCTTATCTACATTAGTTTTGCCAGACGTTAAACATTTCAGGAAGTGGCTTTGGAGCAGTCCTTCCACCAGATGCTAACAGCTACAAACAATAACTTAAGCAAACAAGTGTAAAACAACAGTCACTCCGCCTTCAATAGCATGATGCCTCCCATGATACCTTGCCCCCGGTTTCACAGACAAGGCTTAAGCCTAGTCCTAGACTAAAATGTAAGTCTGAGCTGTTTCAAATGAAAGAAACTTGCACTGACTGATCTTAAGATATATCAGTGCCTTTGTTTTGTCTCAAGATGCACACCAGTAATGTTTTTTTTCAAAGGCACGTTTATAAAAATGACTTAAATGTCCTAATTGAACTATGGCCTAATCCTGGTTTAGGCTAAGCTGTGTCTATGAAACTGGGACTTGGTGTACTAATGCTAGTGCACTCTTAAAAATAAAGGTTCTCTATTGATAGTTCATTGAAGAACATCCATGGAACAAAAGGTTCTTTGTATTGGAAAAAGGTTCTTCAGATTATTGAAATGTTTTTTTACACTAAGAAACAATGGTATTTTAAGAACGGTTAACAGAAAGGATCCCAAAATGTTTTTGGATCTTTTATTTTTAAGAGTGTACTGTGCATTACAAAAAACTGTGCATTTATTGTTCCATACCTCATAGCCATTTAATATTGATAAATATTAGTGAAATGCATATTGCTAAATGATCATTACAGCTCAAAATAAATCACTTCATGAGGGGAAGAGTTTTCAAGTTATCAGAAAGATCACCTGTACACTTTATAATTTTAGCAAAACCATCTTTTAGTGTCTTGTTGACAACTCTTGTCCACATGTTAAATGTTAGGTCAGCAGTTCAGGCTGTTCCAGGTATGGAGGTTCAGTTTTGATGTGTTTTGCTTCTACAGCAATCATAATCAGATAGCAATTATAGTCATAATTAGTCTGCAATCTGAATTTCAGATTTGCATATTCTTAGAAATACAGAACATTAGGTTTTACAGTAATGACAAAGTGTTCTGATAATGGCATTTGTTTTCTTTCATTTTTTGTTTTTGATGTCTCAACTGCTAACCAGCCTTTGGGAGAAAAGGAACCAGATCTGCGCTGGCTGGCAGTGGTGCCAATGCAGCAGTGGCCTTCAGAACACATGATGGGCATTCAGACTTGTGATTGCATTTGAATTCCGTTTCTGATTTTGAACTGAAATACCAAACAGGATGCAGAATTGCATTTTAAATTTCAGAATAAGGAAGTAGAATTAAAAAAAATGTTTTCTTGTTTAAACATTTTGAAAAAATGGTTTAGATAGATCAAATCCATTAACTGTGTGGAAGAACACTTTTCACATTTACCAAATTGCATTACCTGTCTTGAACTTCCTTTTAGATAATTTCATTTCCTCTTCCTGTCCAGTTGTCAGCAAGACTCCTTCCCCAACATCCATTGAAGCAATCGAGGCGTCAGTGCTCACGTTCCTCGATACTGACATCGGCAGAATTTACCCCATCCATCGATGTGTTAACAAATGGTTTAGGTCTGATCTTTCTTAACAAATACTTCAATCCAACTATTTAAACCAATATTTCTGTATGTTGTTATGCAATCACAACATCAGCTTAGCAGCATGTTAACACGAAATTAATTGAGTTATATTCTTTACTGAATGAATTAAGGTTACTGGTACCAGACAAACATGCTTTGAATGGAAAGTGGTGCTCATTGGGGTGTAGCCTTCCATAAATAATCAGATCGTAAAGCAACTTCAAACCTAAATCAACACATCCCTAGTGTTTTAAATTTAATTTGAATAATTTCCATGCAAGTACGAATAAGCACCCTGTTATGAATTACCAATGTCTCTTATTGTTTTCATTGCTGTGAAATTAAAAGGGGAACTCCATCTACATCAAAACGAGAACAGTATTTTACCAGCATGTCCTCCTCCACCTAACATACCATATGTCTTTTTATTTATCTTCTTATACTTTAATTTAAAGGAAAAATATACAATGTTTTTTATATATATTATACTAGATATAAATTATAATTATTTAACTTGTGTCAAAGAAATTCTAACTGGCTCCAGATGCAGGAATAACACTTATTTCCTCTAATGGTACTGACAAGATAAGGTTAAAATAATAGCTAAAAATAGAACATGTGAGTTGGAATTATCTTGAAATAGCTCATCAGTCCTCTGTGAAAATAATTCAGATACCTGAAATTGTTGGTTGAGGAGCATAAATGAATGTTTATTTTTTTAGAGCACATTTACTGTTGAAGTTTCATGTAGTGGCATGTAATATTTCAGAAGTATTATTTACCATTACGTAGTTCATGAAATGTCCAAGAAACTCACTATGTATTTCTGTTCCACTGCCTGTTAAAACTGGTATTTTGTCCGTAAAACGTAGAGCTCACCCAACATAGTAAGTCCATGACTCGTTTATCTGCAGAACACAAATAGAAGATATTTTGAAGAATGTTGACTTCCATTGTATATCAAAAAATTTACACAAAAAAAAACATCAAGACATTTCTCATAAGTAATAAGGGTGAGACATGAGGGAAAGTAAATGATGACTGAATTTTAATTTTTGGGTGAACTGTCCCTTTATATTTAAAGTTCGTAATCAGTAAAAATGTTTTGAAAATAAAGATAATGCTGCCTTGTTACGGTAATCATTGTCTGAGCAGAGAGTCCAGAGGGTTTTCCCACTGTATCTGTCCACATCCCACCTATGAAAAAGTACCTAACTTAAAGATGTCTGCAAAGTGTTGCGAAGAAAACAGATTCATCTTCCTGGCAATTGTCTTTTTCAAGAAAAGAAAAAAAAAGACCAGAAAAGATAACAATGTTACTTGCATTCTATGTTTTCTTAAAACTCCAAACCACCACAAGGGCAACATGAGCTAAAAAACTTTATGCAGAAACATGGAAAGTTCTTGATTGTGAATGACTCTTGATCTTCAGTGCAGAGCAATAATTTAATCAATTACTCTCTTGTCATTATCATTCCATGGGTCCCTCTCATTTTATGAAGTGCATATGAGTGCTTGCAGGTATCTCAGGTTTCCACAGCATGATTCTGTGTTGTTCCTGGGTACATTCGCTTTAAACAGCAGGATAGAAACTTCAAGAGTGGACACCCTGAATCTGAGAAAGAACCCAGTGACCCAAGTGACTGTGAGAACAGGTTTAGCTGATGAGCTCTCTGTGGGTAAAATCTGGGTGAAGGTGGGAGTGGATTGTCGGGAAACTGTGGTGAGGGTGTGTAGGGGTGGGGTCTTTGTGATTGCATATGTGATGAGAACTTACTCAACTAAATATGAGTGTTTTTGTTTCTTAGAAGCCACACCTGTTCATTATGAATAATAATAAGGGTTCAAATCTCACGGTCTGTTTTTTTTTTTTTTTAAGAATTACCTTAATGTATAATAGAACGGACAATTTACAAGCAATACATAATTGTTGACAGTTTACCATAGCTGTAAATTATTTAATTAATGTTATGTAACATTTCTGACAAAAATTGACAGGCACTCAAGGAAACAAATCAGATACTGTATGTCAGCATTTGTTGTTTGCATGCATAGGAACAAAAGCTTCCCAAACTGATTGGATTCTTTAAGTAAACTTTATTTGTTGCAGATCTTAGGTTAATATTGGTAGTTTGTAGTTCATAAGTTTAGACCTTTAAATGCTGTGTTCAAGTCAATGAGAAATCAGAGAAGTCAGGCACATCTGAAAAAGAGAAATAAAGAGAATTGAGTAAAATCTGGTTCAGTATACACTGCCATAACCATTTATATATACTGATATAGTAATGTATTCATATTTAATATTTCCTAAACATTTGTCTATAGACACTGACAGTTCCATGAAGAACCTTTAAGATCCATGGGACATTTCCATTGTACAAAGTTTTAACCAAAATAATCAATGAGAAAGCACAAAAAGTTGGCATACTGTTGCTCTAAGAATTTATTCTCGCCAACAAGAGGGGAAATCAGATGCAAAATTCACTTTTACGTGGTGTTTGCATGTAAAAGTGTCTTAGCAGTGTGTGGATGCATTCACTCCTTTTTTTTAAATCCCCCAAAACCTAAACGGTCTCAATTATCAAGCCGTTTTGATTTTTATTTTGAGTATGACGTCATATTGCTCAGGCCCCACCCACGATCGCTGACGGATTGTCCCATGTTAGCATGTTTCCGCCCTCAGTACTTGGATGTAAAAGTGAACATAAGAGTCCTCAATTTCCCCCGACATCAGAGCCAATGAGGATGCAGTTGATCAGTTTTGTTTTTGATGGTAACGCGAGAGGGGCGGGGTGAGCAGTAGCTCATTATCATTTAAAGAGACATGCACCAAAACAGATCGCTGTGAACAGAGCTGTTTTTGATAAGGTAAAAAGGATGTTGTTTTACACGACCGTTGAGAAATTTTAACCAAATTATGTTGCAGACATTTCATGAAGACCCTAAAGAATCATACCAACTTGTGGAAAATGGGCGTCCGATATGTTAAAATAATAGAGGTTAAAATTTGCCATAGAAGAACCATTTTTGGTTCTGCAAAGAACCTTTTAGAACAGTTCTTAAAGGACGTATTTTTTCTTAACGTGAAGAACATTTTAATAATCCGAAGAACCTTTTTCTACTGTAACAAACCTTTTGGAAAAGTGGAAAGGCTCCATGGATGTTAAGGGTACTTCATGGAACCACTAATGCCAATATATAACCTTTGTTTTTAAAAATGTATAATGGGAAAAGGTTCTTTAGATTGTTATTCTAGAAAAAAGGTTATTTTAAGAACTGTTTACAGAAAGTTTTTTTGTAGTGGAAGCCAACATTTTATTGCATTGCTACAAACACCCTTGTGCAGCCTTTATTTTTAAGAGTGTATATTATGCCAATATACAATATTATGCCATTTTTCTTTGCAAGTATCTTGTTTTAAGAATGCTTAGATATTTTAACTAAAAAGGCTAAATACTAATCAACAAAATGATTTTCACAACTGAAGTTGAATGTTTTAGGTACCAGCAAAAGTAGTTTTTTCCAGATAAACCTCGTGTGTTTCCATTAGAGTCTATAAAATCTGTCTGCATATTAATTGAGAGCTTGTGCTCTGCCCACGCATAATTCCTTCCTCTTGTCCGTAGCCATATTACCTGAATATATATGAATATTCTTTCAGTCTCGCTCTCTAAAAGAGTCCAATTACCAGCTCGGAAAAGTAATCACAAATTGAAGCGCACACACCCACCTCTGCTTAATGCACAGCACTGTAGGTAAACGCTGTATAACTGTGGTGGTTGTTCTAATAGAGCACTTGTTGTCTAAATGGACTCTCAGATAGACAAGTTTGTATTTTATGACCTCTTTGCGTCTGGTTAGTTTTAAAAGGGTAAGGACATGGAGAGTTTGACTCCAACATATCTTCCCAGAAATGGGAATAAAAACAAAAAACATACAGCTCCTTCCTTCCACATAGAGTAATAAACTGCTCCATTGTGATATTTCAGAGTTGATGGAAATACTGATTGATATGTTCACATATTCATTCAGAGTTTTTTTGTGATGTTGCCTCAAACACTGTTTGATCTCTGATTGCATTCTCAACAAAGGCATATGTTTTCCATACACTGACATTTCACACTTTTAAAAGCATGCACTGTCTATGAGTGTTAAAGGACTGGTTTGATGAGATGCACATGGAAAACAGTACACATTTTGAGGTGACCTATTTCTGATTTAATGGAGTGAGTAATCAATCCAATAACAGGGTGAGCATTGTGAGGTCATGAATTACAATTTCACATACAATTTCCTTTTTCCCCTCAGATGACAAATCCTAACCGGATCAAGTCTCAAAACAGATTATTTTTCTGTAATAGCTTGTGTAAAAAGCCAAAAGCTATATTGCATAAAGGTATCACAATGCTTTTTTTAAAAAACAAAAACAAAACTATATTTATTGATAACATTACAGATATTTACAGACCATTAACAGAAATGTATTCATTTATTTTCATTTAAAAATATAATCTAAATCAAGTTCTTTAATTATGTGTTAATAGAATTTAAAATGACTAGAAATTTTAATAGATATTTAGTTAAGAATTAAAATGTTTTCTCTGTATACAGTCTCAAGATATTACAGTGTACATTGTAACTGTTTCTCACATTAAAAAAGCACAAAAAGTTGGCGCACACTTTTTTTTTCTGATTGTGCCTGATGAAGAGTTTTGCTTAAACGCCTCTTGTTGGCGAGAATAAATTCTTAGAGCAACAGTATGCCAACTTTTTGTGCTTTCTCATTGATTATTTTGGTTATTTTCATTACTTTTTCTACTTAACCATAATTGAGATGTGAAGAACTGATGCAAAAAAAAAAACTGGAAAAAAGAGGAAAAACTAAACTATGTGTGGGCTGACTGTGGTAGGCTGGTCAGGTGACGGCATTTTAAAGTAGGCAGTGAATGTGTGTGTGTGTGTGTGTGTGTGTGTGTGTGTGTGTGTGTGTGTGTGTGTGTGTGTGTGGTGTGGGGGGGGTGGGCTGGGGGCTGACTTACAGAGCCGTGTAGGCAGGAAACCTTCCCTGCTCACACACGCTTACCATGCAGCCATGGGGGTGGAGAGATGCTATGTAGTTAAACCCAAGGCAGCCTGTGGATACAACACTTCCAGCGTGACACTCGCAGAGAACAGAAAAGCTCAGCCTCAAACACACACACACACACACACACACACATATACATATACACACACACACACACACACACACATATAACAGCAGATCTCAACAGGATACTGCAGTCAGTCACAGGCACATGAACACTGGAGGAAATGGAGTGACAAGAAAAAGGAAGACACAAATTACACCGTGCCATGTGTGCAGGTAAGATTATTTTGAAGATGAACGTAAACTTTTTGAGTGAAATCAAATGACTGGAGTTGATCTACATGACTTGAAATTTCAGATGGAATGAGAGTTTCTGCAATGATGTAAAGTTTTGGCTCAGTCTCTCTAATGCTAAAAATGTGGTTAATTTCAACTCCTCATGAATAGAAAAGAGGCGCCTCACTGTTTGCAGTGCGCTGCAGTGAGAGTGGATCCTCTGTGCTGTGCGAGGCTGTTGACAGACTGGGATCTGTAATTGTTTTCTCTGTGCTGAAAGAGTGTCTCTGCTAGAATGGAATGCAAGAGACTGAAATGCAGCTTTGCTCTTTGTTCTCTCCGCAGTTAAATAGAGATAAATGGCGCACGCACACCTATCTGCTTCTTCCCAAAGTGCTTAAACTTGCCAGTGGGATCTCGGCTAATGCCATTATCTGCCGTATTTGTTTGTGTTGTATCCCATTCTGTACAAAACCAGATCAGAGCTATCATAAGAAACTTATTGTGTTGGAGCGTGTGTGTGTGTGTGTGTGTGTGTGTGTGTGTGGGTGGATATGTGTGTGTGTGTGCCCTGTGCATGTGCACTCAGGAGCACATGAGTGTGTGTGGGTGTTTGGATATAGGTATTTGTGTGGGAGGGTGTAGCTCAGTGTGTGGGTGACCAAGTGCGTGTGTGCACAAGTGAAGTATGTGTGTATGTGAAATATTCCACCCATTTGCAGAAGGCGAGGGGTGCCTGTCAAACCCGAGGCATTCCTGTGCTCTCTGAAGCGGTGCTCGATGAATGCTGCGAATTTCAGCTGAAACGTGAAGACAAAAGCCAGGGGGACATTTAAGAGGGTTTAGCTCAGACGGATCCCTGGGAATCAATCCCCCCTCGCTGCAGTGGGAAAATCCAGCGCTTGGTCTTGTATTTCAGGTTCAGCTGGAGACGGTTGCTGCCTAACGCCGAGGGGCTTTCCCAAAATGGGGCACAACCGGGAGGGGATACAAAGAGACCCACCTGTGGTGCTGTTAGAATCGCACTGTCTGCTGGGAGCGTGAAGTGTCTTGCTGTCGTTTCCCCGTGGGGTTGGCGATATTTTTCATTTCCAGTTCACTGATTAATGCACCAATGTATTTAAATGGTGTGTGGTCTGAGAGGTGGTCTCATTCCGTCCTTACAAATGACAAACAAAGAGGGACGTTTCTATGGATGTGCCGCTTGCGAGTGGCGTTTATGTTCAAACTCGAGCACAGAGAAGTATAAGATTTAGCGAGTACCGACTCACTCATTCACTTGCATACTTCACCAGAAAAATCTCTGCAGGCTGAGTCATCTTAGCAAACCTAAGACATACAAATATCAATTTTGAATGCAATAAAACATAATTGTTAGTTCAGTATAGATTCATTTTAGATGGGTTTTAAACGGTGATAAGTATTGACATATTCTGTCTTTTTTTAAACTGTGTACACTAACTTCAGTTAGCAATAAGGCCTGATCGGTTTGAATTGATTCAATCTTCCTGAATTGATTTACTCTCTGTGACTGAGATGCCAAACTAAAGAACTGAATTAGTTGATCTTATGTATTAATTGTTCTTCCACACGAAATGTCGTATCTAAACATTTCATATCCCTTTTTGAAGATTGCTCAACCTAAAAATTCATTTGAGGAAGTGTATGTTTGTCTACAATGAAAATCTATAGATCTATAGTTCACTGTCTGAATGAGGAAAGAGGTGAAAGTTCATCTGAATTCCTTTAAGATGACATTGCATTTAGGAATTTGAGGTCCTTGTACATGCACCAGGAATTTTTGTTCACCACTTTGCAGTGTGAATTTTTTATTGCACATATATAGGCAATTTCTCCTGTGCAGACTTGTACCTGAGAATCCAAGATCAAAGAATGTAGAAACCACATGCAACATGGTGATTTATGTTGTAGAAAATATGATAAAGAATAGTAACACGTGAACGGCATATCACAGGAGTGGTTATTCATTACAATGTCTGGTCTAACTAAACAAAGGCAACATGTCCTTTAGACTATAGATAAACAAATTCCAGCCACAGCTGACTGAAGTCGCAGATGATTGAAGGTACTTGTCATGACGCAGAGAATGCATTTAGGTACTGTTTGCTATTGTCTGCATCTCAAGCCAAGCGTAACCATATACAATACCTTGAAAAATATCTAGTTCTTAGAGCACCTCTCTGATTTTATGTCTGCATTCTCCCATATCGTAACACGCTATTCATAAACAGTAAATCAGCATCAATTCATTATCATGAGCTGCAAGTGGAGGAAAACTGTATTTGCCAGTGGATTTCACTTGATCCACAAGTGTACTCACTGCCAAATACTACAGCTGGCATAATTCTGTGTACAGATTTTACTTCTTATTAACTATAGAAAGGCTTTTCAAAATATTTTATAGATATACTTCAGCTGGTCAAGTAAAGATTATTTTAAAATAATAGGTGCATTCACAGTTTGTGCCATGAGAATGGGTTCCTTTAAAACATTCAACTGTATTTTACATTCTGAGTGCTGTAAATGTTGCCAAGTCATTATTGATCATGATATAACTGAAGAATCAAGTCTCGCTCAGTGCACTAAATAAATATCGAGTTGAAATAGTCCACATTTTAAATTTTTATTTGGATGTTTCTCAATAGTTAATGGATTTTCTGTCTGTGATAAACAAGAAATATGTATTTGTAATCATTTAGCTCCAATATTTCTGTTAAGTGTTAGAAAAGCAGAATTAACCTTGTTTAGTCCCTTTTTTCAGATATATATATATATTTAATTTGCATTATTATTTGAAAGTGTATTAATCCACTTTTGAATACAGCGACTAAATTATCAACCATTTTCTTCTCACTCTTTGTCTGATGCTTGTGTCTTATTTGGCTGAAGCAGCTGTGAAACTGAGATTTAAAATGTTTCCATATCAGTAAAGGCTCATACTGTGCTGTGTGTGTGTGAGCAGGGCTGAAGAGACATGCTGCGCAGGTTATGTTTTCATATTTTTCTGTGTGCAGATGTGCTCACGCTGATTAAATCGGAACAATATATGTTAGCTACAAATGAGGTTTTTCAGAGTAAAATCATTAGCATTCATAATATCTCTCTTTATTAATAATATGCCACATTTCTCAATTCAAAACAGATTGATTTATTGAAGCTTGATCTAATTCTATAAATGATGGTTTAGCGCATTCGATTCTGCTTTCCTCATTTAAAATTTAATTTGTGTGCACATTTTGTTAGCTATTTGGACATACGTATATTAAACATGAATCAATCCATGGAATGACAGAAATGTTTTTCTTAAACCCTGTCAGAATGATCAATTGTGCAAATTTCCCCAAGTTCATCATCTGCTCATCCTTCCCTTGAAAGCCTTCTCTGAGATGTTCTCTAGTGTGAGAGAGAATGGAAAAAACGAGACATTTCATCATATGCCAATCTGGCACTTTTGGAAATTTTATGTAAATCACTGGGCACCTCCCACAGCTGTTGTATTTCCCCCATGCATCCTTTCTGCATTCGGGACAAGGATTGAAGAAGAGTGTTCATGCCTGGTCTGTTGTGAATGAGAAGATGTGGTCAGTTAGGTGAACTCCCGTTGTACTTCTTTCCTGCTAGTCTTACTCTCTGGTGAAACCCCGGGTGTCTACTGTAAAAACAATTCTGCTGTTGAGAGATGGAGGGAAAGCAAAGGGGGAACCAGGTTGTACACAAAGCTCAGTGGTTTCCCATATCAGTGTACACCAAAAAAAACTATGCATATTACTCATTTGTCAACATGCAAATTTCAGCATCTGGCATGCATTGCAGTTGAAATTGTGTCGTAGGAAACTAGCTTTTTACATTTCCATTGCCATTGATTAGGTCTTAAATTCTCTTGTATCCTTTAGGATATCATCTATGTCCAGATGAGGAAATGATTTCTGAACTACCATTCAGTGTTAACTCAATTAAAAAACAATAATCTTCAATGAGTAAATTTCAGAAACCACATCTGGGGAATGTAAGCTTATTACAAAGCATCTAAATACACATGAAAGGCTTGTTTATGTGAATCAATCAATTAAACGCCTTTAGTGTTAACTTCCTCCTCAATTGGATTAAAGTCCCTAAACTAATTTTAGAGGAAAATAAGTACTGAGATAAACACTCCTCAGCTTATGCCAATCTGGCATTTAAAAACGTCTTAAAGTTCCTGATGATATAGCTTATTCTCTAAAAAATAAAGGTTATTTAATGTTACTTCGTGGCACAAACTTCTTCATATCGAGAATGTTTTTCACTTTAAATGTTGTCGTCTGTATGGTTGTTTGGAGAACAGCTTGAGGTCAGATAATAGGTTCTTCAGAATAGCATGGAATCTGTAAAACGGTGATTCCCAACCATGTCATTTAAGCAAAATTGCTAGGACTATGGAGTGCCTAAGACAAAATAATAATAATAATAACACTAGCTAGGAAAGTTACAAGTTTTAGTGAAAGTGCATTTAAATAGACGCTTTAAACAGAAGTCGCGTTCGGGCTGGTAACCATAGCAACAGCAGAGCTCGACAGCGATCTGTTTGGATTCGTAATCGGTTGATGCGTCGACAAAAACAAGTAGGCTACTTTTATTATTCTGTTATATATTCACGAGTATATGACAAAAATATGTTGTTTAAAGAAGTAGATAATTTAAGATGGCTGACATTTGACTAACTGTATAAGAGGCACGAGACAAACAGCGAAAATTAGGCTACTCACAGGAAGTCTAATCGCCGAAAGTCAGTGAATAATTCATACACAGTTTAAAGTACACAGATGTTGTCTACAAAACCAGAATATTGTTTAAAAAAAAACCTCTGTGTAATTTTAAAAAGTTGTCTAGTGGCTTCGGGCTTTATTTTTGAAATGTACAGTTTTTCGACATGAAGAACAACAAAATGTACTGACAAATTCCCCTTTGAATCTACTGTTGAAATCTTTATCATCTGCCTACAAATGAGAGTTATGAGGACGCAGCTGTTTTACCCCTTTTTGTTCTCAGAAACATGCAAGTTCAGCGTCATCTCAGCATACAACTTTCGCCTTTTCTGCACAAAAGTCTATTTCTGATTTAGGAGTTTCCTCAAATCGTGTGCATATATATTATAGGCCTGCCTGCAGTGCGTTATATCTGCGAGCGAAGGGACGGCCCCGGCAGAGGGGGATTTCTGAACTGAATGCTGGTTAGTGAAGTCAGCAGCGTTCATGTGAATGGGGCAGCACTGGCATCTCCAAGCCATTCGGTATGTTACTGCACAACGTGAAACACAACGGCCGGCGCAAGGAAAGGGGAAATGACAAGTAGATGAATGAAACA
This sequence comes from Schizothorax lantsangensis, assembly GCA_027422415.1. Taxonomy (NCBI): domain Eukaryota; kingdom Metazoa; phylum Chordata; class Actinopteri; order Cypriniformes; family Cyprinidae; genus Schizothorax; species Schizothorax lantsangensis. The sequence continues at coordinate 25,641,506 of CM049848.1, read as the reverse complement.
TGCGATGATGAACATGAAGTGTTTCTGCATTCGCAAAGGAGTCGTACTTTCATTTTGTCGACCGAGCTCATTTTTTCATGCCTTTCTTTCTTTTTTTTCCCTGGACGCAGAGAAACAGATTGTCCGCTATCAGCGGTGATGGTGCGCGGAGGAAGAATGCGAGCATGCAGCGAAGTCAAACAAAAGGTGCGTCCTGTGTCTATTTTATTATATTGTGCCATAAGCTGCAGATTGTGTATCCTTAAGATGCATTGTTTAGCATTTGGTTCATTTTCTTTCTTCGAGTAGCATATGGCCAAACTATAGCTTCAATGCCACAAATGTTACATGTGTGATAATTAATTTTAAAAGAATATTGTTTTTGCTGCTTCCTGCATTTATGTTGCTTTGTGTCTAAAACCTCGAACTTACAATGCCGCATGCACGAAACACACACAGACACACACACACACACACACAGACAGAATGCTGTAGCTACAGTGTGTGTGGTATCGGTGGTATCTGACAAATGCATTTTATAGAGAGAGAGAGCGAGACTGTGAAAAAGTGGTTTAATGACTTGTCATAAGTTACACAGACGTTTTATTTCTATATTTTTGTTATTTAGTGTAAGGGCCAATTGGTTGAGGGTGATGTATTCTTTTTTCCTCTTCTTGAAGTGAGGTAGGAGGGGAGGGTTTGTGAACTGAAGAAAAGGAAATTCTTGTGTGTGTTTTGGAATGCTGTTGCCCCGGGGGGACTGAAAGAATTGAGTTGGGGAATAAGAGAGGGGCGAGTTTAGAGAGGGGAAACAAGGGGGGGGACATTTCCCCTTTCCTCTTTTTTTCCCCAAATGACAAGGATAACACCACTGCCTAGGAAGATGAAGTGCAGCGGCCGGACGCCTGCAAGTGGATTGAACGGACACATTATGTACATGGATTCAATGAACCCGAGCACCCTTCATCGCCCCCGTTACGCACCCCCAAACTGAAGGGATTGGGAGCAAAATCTCTGTGTTCATTTTTAATGACTAAACTAGTGCTAATAGTACTACTAAAACAAATGAGACGTAATGCTCTAAGTATACAATTAAAATGCTTTTTGCATCTGTAACTACTTTTAATTAGTCTACTTTTAACTGTCCAACAGTTTTATTTTTTTAATTTGTGTTAGCCAAATGATGTCATGCACCTACAAATCATTAGCCTAATAGTCCTAAAATACCTGTTTAGTGTGAATTTGTACTTTTTTGTTTCAAATATTTTCCATCAGGGGGCACACATGAGACATACTGTGATAATAGTGTGCAGAGGGTGATAAGAGGAAACCTTATGTGAAAGCAGTAAAAAAAAAATCCAATCCTATTGGTCATATCTAAATTTGATATGGTAAAATATGGCTAGCAGCTTATCTGTAACAATAGCTGCTGTATGAATGTTGACAGGCAGCATTTTTAACACCTGATATGGTCTTGTTCATGTATTGTTTGTTTATTTGTTTTTATAATCTGCTTTTGAGCTTACTTTGCGTACTTCAAGACTAATAGGCTCAATGCCTGGTGCCTCGTATTTGTTGAATTCTACGAGTACAGGAGAAATTGGATTATTTCTCAGTAAACCTATGTCAAAATGTAATTTCAACTTTCGGCAAATGGTGCGTCTGATCAGTTACAAAGTAGTGCATTAACAGAGTCTTTGTGCTGTCAGACATGTCAGAGAATTTTCTTTTCGCCCTCAAAAGTGCTGTTAATGGATCCAGCACCTCAATTGGCATAATGATAAGGATGTGAATGATTCATACCTCTGTATATTTCAGTTAAGTACCTCAAAGTGCCTTAAAAGGGCTTCCCTTTTATAGCAACGGCTGTATAATTGCCACATTTTCATGTTCAATTACACAATAGTATTTTAAACCTTTTATCCATAGTGTACAGTTCACTGTTACAGGGGTTATAATTAATGTAAAATGTGTAATTATTAAAAGGAAGAAATGACGTGATTATTTGTGTGATTTGAGATTGTTTAGCAAGTTGAAGCGCTCATCTCTGGAGATTATTTGAGTTGTGATGAAGAATGGCTGTTGGTGATCGCCCACACGCAAATGTGAAATATTCTAATGAGCAATCTGTCTCACTTGAGTGTCATCTAGCTGGTCCGTTTCAACAAAATGTTCCTTCACAGTCCTGAAGGGTTTCATTTGAATTGGACATGTTATACAACATAATATTGGTCCATGTTGGCTGGAACGGTTTTGAGAGTGATATATACATTTTTAATATTAGCATTATGATGTGGCATTATAACACACTTCCTTCTCTTTCTCATTTTTCTGTAGTGCCTCTGATGAATATTCCTGAAACAGGACAGGATGGACTTGCTAAAGCCAGATCACACACCCATCCTGCACTGGTAGGTTCAACGTTTTCTCTTTAGTGTCTTTCCTAAGGGTGAGCGAGCTGCAGTGGGCATTTTTAGAAATCAAAAGACTCTGATGGTGTGCTTTTGAAAGTTTAGGTGATGATTGGCAGGTGCCAGACTTGATCCTGTGTCTGTGAGAAGAGTGAGATCAGTGCACGGCAGGAGGCTGTGTTGAAAAGAAATGTGATCAATTGTTACAAAAGAAAAAGTTAGAAAGAAAGGGATGCAGTGTATCCTCCAAAAAGATTCAGTATTTTACACACACACACACACACACAAAACGTATAGAGCATAATAGCCCACACATTATCCTGAGTGCCGTGGTTCTTTAGATCTGAGGAGATGACATCATAAAATGCTCCCTCGATGTGGGCTCAGCTCGTGGGTAGAAGAGGTGTATGTGTGCAGAGGAGTAGAGAAAGTGAAAATAAGAGACAGAATGATCATCTCTCCCTTTCTGTAAAGCCCGTAGGCTCCGAGCCCAGCGTTTTCACACCCACTCTGGTTTGTGTGGGTGTTTGAGTGGGCAGCAAACTTGTGACTAATCCTTGTTCAGACCCACACAGGGGCAACTCCTCTCCTCTCCTCTCCTCTCCTCTCCTCTCCTCTCCTCTCCTCTCCTGTCTTCCACCTCTCCTTCACCTCACATGTATTGTAAGACTGGCTTTGGATGTTAATCATTTGCAGCTGAATAATCGATTCACTTATTTATTTTCATCTAACCGATGACACATCATCCCCTCTACTCAACCTGTGACTAGTATCTTTTTTTGTGCTCTTTCAAGAGAGTAGTATTACACATGAATGATGCAGTGCCGTGAGTCATATGTCAAAGATTATTGTATTCACTCTCTTTTCGTCCTTATTTATAATCGCTGTTCAGACAGAAGACTTTTGTTTCCCTGACAAGTCTGTGAAGTCCCTACATTTCCTTCATAATGTGCGCATGGTCAGCATCACTACATTAATCAACTAAAGATCAACTCAAAACTTCTTTTGTCAGCTTCATCACTAAGGCTCAAGTATCGCTTCAGTGACAAACAAACCAGAAATGTGTTGCTTTTGACTCATTGGTGTTGAAGAAATCGACATCTGGTGTTTTCAAAGGCTATATGTGCTATTGTCTCTTCAACACAAATTAACACAACCAGCTTTTCTTTTTTTTACCTGAAGTGAAATTAACTGAAAAAATATATATTTATAAAAGCGATCAACATTAATTATTAATGACCTGATCTTTTTATTAGGGCTTAAAATTTCTTAACAAAAATATAAAGGCTGTCAGTATTTTTTTTAAATTATGTATGCATTATGTATACATTTTTAACTCTTTCAATTCTAATAAAACTTTGAATTTTAAATAAATGTATATTTTTTTTAATAAATTTTATTGTATTATTATATAAAAATATTCAAAATAAAAATATTACATGCATAATAATTATTTATATTGTATATCATTATATATTGTAATTTTTATTAATTATAATTTATATAGAATTCTCTCTTTCTCTCTCTCTGTATATATATATATATATATATATAGAATTATTATTATTATTATTACTGGGAGGGATGTTCTCATTCTATAGACCATTTGATTGGACAGAAATTTGTGTAGTGCTGGATGAATCATCAATATTTTGAGAAAGAGTAAATTGTATATACATATTCATCTGCAAAAACTTAATTCTGAGAACCTTTAGGAGTACGCTAGCATATAAATTGCTTCAATACTTCTAGACATGGACTAAAAGCCTCAGGTACCCCTGGTTGGTAATCTTTGATCCAAAAGTTAAAGTCGTCATTTATCAGAAATTATATTTGAACTATTTCATGGGGATGAAATAGTTCTACTCCTCTTCAATAAGTCAAGACTCTCTTCCAAAAAGCCTTGACTAGAGACAGTGAATTCTTTGAGATGATTACAGTTAACCTAATGTATGCTTAAAAACCATGGTGTGACGGCAGACAAAACATCGGCAGAGACTTGCTGCGGATCAGTATTTTTTACTGGATACGTTTTGTTTTTTTTTAACCCTGAATCACACGCCAGGGCAAAGGCGGACAATACAGCAGCACCAGGAAGTCTGCAGGGGATGTGTGACGGCAGACTGTGCACCCCTCTTAAATTAAAGACAAAAGGACACAGGCTGGGACTGTGGTAGACACCCCTAGCGTCCCCCAGGCTCCTATCTGCTCCGTCGGCAGATGAGCCAGATAAAGACGTGTGTGCTCTGGAGGAAATGAACCCTGCTGACCCGTAGCCCTGTAAACAGCTGGAGAAGAGCCCCTGACTCTCTCTCTCACTTTTTTAATGTCATTTCTTCCCTCCCGCACTCACTCCCCAATTGGCTCTCGTTCTGCTCGATCTTCCAGTCCAAGGTTACTCTCTTTCCCCAAATCTCTTTATCTCTCTCTCGGAGTCTCCCTTTCTCCGTCACTCCCGCCGTTGTACAGCACGATCCCGGGCCAGAGTAATCAGTCCCGCCTTTGATTACGCCACTCTGCCTTAGCGAGGAATGCATTGAGGGGAACTTTATCAGCATTGTATAACATCAGCACTTTCTCTCCGGCCCTGAGATAATTGAAGGTGGTACTCCAGGAAGCCCTGAAAGAGCCCTTGTCTTGGCCGGGGGAGGCCGGGCGCAGAGGGTGGGCGCAGGAGGGTGGGGGGCTGGGCGTGAGAGCAGGAAACCCTTCTTGGCGTGGAATGGAATGTTTCAAAAGAACGTGTTCGGAACTTCCAGGACGAGGGCGTCTGCCGCTGCGCTGCTGGTCACTCTCATTCGCTGGAGCGCTGGCTCTGGAGAGGGGGGCGGAAAAGGGAAGCAGTGGCTCTCCTCTCCTTTCGTACTCTCTTTCTCACTGGCGGACTAGCCCACTCACAGGATATAAGCAAGGGGGAAGCGTGGACCAGAACGGATGGGGTCACCGTGGCGTAAGGCGGGGGTCCCGCATCCTGAGTTTATAGGGAGGCTGGGGGGACGAGGGTCCTGGGTGTGTGTCAGTGTGAGCGTGAGCAGGGAGTGTGTGGGCAGCTGAGGAGGAGAGAAAAGACGTGGGTGTTGAGGGGGCGAAGACAGAAGAATGCTTGAGAGAGAGAGTGAGGGAAAGCAACAATCTCCGCTGCTTTTCATCTGACACCTTTTAAAGGGCCAGCCAAGGGGTAGAGAAGGAGCCGGTCTCCTTTTACCGTATCTCACGGTTTCCCACCCAGCATCCACCCAGACCCCTGCAAATGGGACAGGAAAGGCATAGCATCGTTCTTATTAGCAGACTGATTTATTGCTCACAAAAGGAAACACTTCGTTATTGTTCCTTCAAATCAGGCTTTTTTATTTTATTATTTCTTTATGTTCATTTATTAAAGTAAGTTCACTGAAAAAGTGTTTAGCAATTTTACTAACAGAAAGTTGTTTTTGCGAAATGAAGAAGTATTCCTAATATATACACTACCGTTTTGGGTTAGCAAGATTTTTTAAAGAAATTACTACTTCTATTTAGCAAGAATGTATGAAATTGGTCAAAAGAGAAAAATACTTTTAACATTATTAAAAACATTTCAAGTAAATGCTGTTCTTTTGAACTTTTTATTCAACAAAGAATTCTAAAATAAAATGTGACTTCCACAACAATTTCAAGCAGCACTGTTTTCAATATTGATAATAATAATCAGCAATCAGCCAAATCAGCATATTAGAATGATTTCTGAAGACTGTGGCACTGAAGATTGGAGTAATGGCTGCTGAAATAAAACAGCTTCGCCATCACAGAAGTACATTTTAAAATGTATTAATATAGAAAACATTTATTTTAAATTGGAATAATATTTCAAAATATTGCTGTTTTTACAGTATTTTTAACCAAATAAATGCAGCCTTAATGAGCGTAAGAGATCTTTCAAAAACATAAAAAATGCTTTGAATAAAAATAATTGTGCTTAAAATAATGATTATTAGCAGTACAGTGAATCAGATGTTGTTTCAGTTGATTCTTCAATTCAGATCAGCATGATTCTTCAGACAGATTCAAACTGGTAACTGATCTTTTTCTACACTAGTCACGCTGTATGTTTTTGATTTAATTGGACTGTACTCATGCCATGTTATTTTTGTAAAGACATTTCTTGCCATTATTTTACAGTACACACTTTTTATTGCATCACATTTAGTACCAGTTTCACGATTCAGTCCAAGTACAGAAGTTTACGAGCACTTCCATCACATACTTAAATAAATCAGTCACATGATAGATTTCCTCAACCATCATGTTTCATATTAGCTGCTCAGTCAGACCGAAGTGAAAAATGAAGATAGCCTCTGCGTATGCAGAAGAGTCACATTGTTCTGTGAGGCATCTCCAACAGTCACAAAGTGTCAGACAATTATAACCACAGTTGTAAGGCTAATCATTAATAGACTGTTCGTTTCCGCAATAGGAATGTTTCACATTCCTGGATCAGGGTCAGATTCGCCTCCACTCACCGGCTCAATCCCTCATTGTCTTGTCAGCTACAGCATGTCAAACAGATGGTTGGCATGGTTACAAGGTATCTGGGTGCACGGTCTTGTGCCTTTTTAAGAGCTGCGTCTGCATGCTGGTGAAGTGATGGAGGAAGAGCGTGTGAATATAACACAAGCATGCAGGGCTATCTGCAGCCGATAAGACGCATGAAGTCATGCCTTTGCGGCATGACAATGACATCACAGCTGCGTCCCTGCATTTTTTTTCCTGCCCGCCAGCAGCCACCTAATATAGACATCCAGTGCCTGGGGCCAGATTGGCAGAGACCAGCGTGGCGGGACCCGGCAGGCATGCACATGAGCCACAAAACTGCGCTCTGGGAGGAGGGAGCGTGAGGTGGCAGCACGTCACCCTGACGTCTCTCAAACTAATTCCAGTGTGGCTCAAGCAAGCCGAGAACACTCATGTGATTTTGGCTCATTCACACAAATGAGGGCAATTTGCTGCCTCTGTCACCATGAGATCTTTAGTGTGCCTTAGGATTGATGTGGTCACCTGATGTTGGCAGCTGCTGTACCCGTTGTACAAACCACCCTGGATGAGTCTGATTACAGCATGGGTCACTTTTAACCTGCTGAGATGGAGCCTCTTGTTTTGCAGGTGATGCATAATGCTTATTTATGCATATAAAATGATGAAAACTCTGCTTATGTTTGCAGTGAGACAGATGTTTCTTTGAGTTTAAGCTAGTTAAATGTAATTTAAAGTGGGAATCATAGGAGCAATTACTTACAAAATTGATATGAGCAATTGGGCTCATGAATAATGCCGGTCTTGCATTCCTTCTAAATCTGTCTCGACCCCTGTCTTGCGTCAGGTCGTAGTTTATCAGGTTCCAGTGAGGTTGCAGAGGACGGTTATGGCAGGCTGGAGTCTTTCATCTTTACATTTATGGTGGTGTCGGCAGCTATAGCTCACACCTTTTACACCACAGCAATGTGAAGAATTTAGGGCTATTTCTGTGTTCCGGTATGGTTGTTGTCATCATTATGTGCTTATAGACAGAAGCCCTCCAGCTCAACTGTACTGCATGTAATATATGACTGGAATTCCAAAAAAAAAAAAAAAAGCTGTTTGAGGTGTTTGATAATTTTTTTTAAACACTACTGGATCAGACCTGAAATTTAATAAGTAAATGGTTTAAAACATGGTTGGGATGGTTGATTCTGAATTAGCATCTTTTTGTGTTTTGTTTTTGATTTCTACAATAGGGTAAAGAAACAGAAAAAGATTTAATGTTGAAGTGACTGGGTTTACATGGTAGGTTTAAATTTAAATAGTAAAATTACAGCATGTTGCAGTTTAGGATCAGTTGGATATTGTTTAAAGTCATTCTTGCTGTTTAATATTTAAGAAAGGAAAAATTGTTAAAGAACAATATTTTAATATGACAATCATACATACATTTTGATGAAATATATAAATAAATATAATGTAAATTTAAATATATTATTGTTCCATTCCTTCTAAGTATACACAGCATGTTTTTATTCCCCTTCTTTAAAGTTGTTCAGTTGATTTGATATCTAAGGTATAGCATTTAAGATAATTTCCTTAAGTAGGAACACTGTTTTTAAATTCCTCTCCCAAATGAAAGGACTGGGAAGCACATGGTTGCAACAACAATCGCCCCTGCTTGCCCTGTGGTTACATTGTAATGTTCCTGACTCATAAGCTCTCAACCCACTGACAACAAAATGAACGAGAGCAAGTTAAATTGTTCACAAAAAAAAAAAAGTAAAAACGGCAAAGCATCGTTGACGCGTTACGATGTGTGATTCATCGTCACCTCCTCCCTTCTATTGGAACACACGCTGTCTGTATTGTGGTCAAGCTCAGTTTTTACCATGCAGACTGACACAGCAGGAGCTTGAACACTTTCTGAATGTTGTGTACAGATTGCTGTAAAGAGATGGGGAATGTAGGAGGGAGATACGTAGACTAAATGCAATTGATGTATACAACTGTACTGACCTACATAATGTCTTAAATCACAGATCTTTGTAATTCCAAGAGATTCATGTAAAATCTATAAACTAAATATAAGTAACATAATGTGGCGCTTAAAAATCTGAAACTACTCATGAATTCTTTCTATTTTACACTTTTCTGATTTAATATAATTCAATTATTATCTCTTTTTACAATCTGAACTTTTGTAACCAGTGTCATCAATGACTAATAATATAATATAATATAATACTCAGTTTTATATTTTAAATATAAAAATATTTTGTCTTTATTTAAACTTTATTTTACAATATTCTAAATCCTAAAACTTGCTGTTTATTTTCATTATATCAGATTTTTATTTCCAAATTTCAAGACTTTAAGAACTAACCTAATAGTAAGAATATTTTGATGAAATATATCTTCAAAATAGCTTAGAAATCAAAATGTTTCGAAATGATCAAACCACAAGTTTAATCTTTCTCATTGAATAGCATGACTAGGAACTTTTTCTCTGAGTCACATAGGAGACCTGTTTTCTCCCTTTTCGCTTCTCATGACTGAGCCTCATTTGAGCATCCTGTAAAATCAGCGGCGGTTGAAGAGCCGGTGGGTCATCAGAGGGGCGGCAGCACTGGCTGACCGTCCGCTGTTTGTGTATTGTAAATGGGCGATGAGGGAAGCACAGAGCTACGCTGTGTTACTCAGGCAGCGGAGGTAAAGGGCTTGTGCGAGCTACCACGCGGCGCGGTTCACGGCACACGGAGATGACTCACTATTCTCTCGGTGACTAACAACTAAAATATGGCAGTTTAAAAGAAGTTTCAGTGGTGCTCCAGTTCCATAGGGCTGTGGAGAGAGGGAGATGGGCAGGTAGAGTTGTCATTTCTTCCACCTCTCTGCATATCACTTTCTTTCGTTCTTTCTTTTATTTCACTGGAAAGGTGACGCTCTGAAATATTAAACAGCCGAGTGTCCCTCTGTGGTGTCGGGTTTCCCACAGCTGATGAGAATTCAGGTACTTTCTCCAAGATGGAGAATTAGGGGTTTATGAAGAAGATGAGCCGGGATGAGTCGAAGCAGCGTTTCTGATATGCTGGAACTGGATCAAAAAGCGCTCATTTCATTTTTAGCACATTTCCATAAATTATCATGAAAATGATGATAGGGGGACATTTGAATTTGAACTCAGATGAACTAATGTTAGTATATAAGACATATAAGATTTAAAATTTGGAGTGAATTTTTGTTAGTTTCCCTATTAACTTCTTATTTAAAAAACTGTTTTATCCAGTTGTATTGATAATAATTTGACTCTACGTAATATCAGTTTTGTTGAGACTATCAAAAGGTTTGTTTTACGTCATCATGAACGGCATGCTTGTTTGACATTGGTGGACCCATTTAGAAAAGCATTTAGACTGGTTGGTATGGTAGAACGGGAGCGAATTCTTCACTGAAAGACACTAACTAACGTTCCTCGGTCACATAAGTAGGGGAGTTTCCTGCTCCTAAAGATCCGAGGCACAGCCTAGGCGTTTTTCACCACGACTGCCGGCTTTTCTCTCTCTCCCTTCCTCCCTTTCGTTCTCCCCCTTCTTTTTTTCTGAATGGGTGTCCTCTCTCTAACCTCTCAATTCACAGCAGCATTGAAACAGGACACTACCCTGAACACTGATAGGCTGCGGGCAAATCGCTCAGCCCCTCAACCCGACACTATAAGTACTCTGGCAGTCCGTCTCCAGTGTATGACTGACTGTTTAGAGGGAGAGAGAGAGAGAGAGAGTGGGAGGGGGCGGTAGAGAGTTTAAATTCAGTGACAGTGATAACAATGATATTATTCGTTCTCCGCTGAAACAGGGAAGCACTTTCAGAGTCTACGGCACGCTTCCTCTGTCTCTATCGCTTTAAGAGTGTTACTGATTAGTCGCTAAAGAATGCGAGTGGAAAGAGCGAGAGAAAAAAGGGACAGAGGCAGAAGGGAGAGACAGACTGAGAGCATTCGAGCCTGGAACTCGTATGGAGAAGACTGATAATACTGAGCTGAGTAGAGTTTTGTTTTATTTTCCAGTAGTTCGGAGACGTTAATGGAGCTCTCACTCTCTCTCTGAATGTGTGTTTGCGGCTCCTGAAGACGAAGGGGGAAGTCGGGGACCCTGCACATGCAGGCAGCGCTCAGCCATCAGGAAATACTCTTTTCACCCAGACAGAGTAAGTCAATGAGAGGGGAAAAAAGACAGAGCTCTGGCTACTAATGGATATCATATGGTGTGCTTTAAAACTGAGAAATTGTTTGCAGGTTTTCGATAACTAGACTGAGAGATTCGGAGGCTGAAATTAGGGACACAGTTTGGAAGTGTAATATACAGTGTGTTTGTGTGTGTGTATATATATATATATATATATATATATATCTGTATGTATATGTGTGTGAGTGTGTGTGCGTGCGTGCATGTTAACATTGTATGGATAGGACTGCCATTCATTCCATGTGCTTTCATTTTCATCTGTCACATGATGGAACTTAACTGAGGAAAATTGATGTTTTTAACCTAACCGAAACTAATTACCGAGCTGATACGGAAAATATCTCAGCTTTATCAGTGTCGCTAATGTGTTGAAATGCTGTTTTTGGCTAATTCTAGTAGCTGTTCTCCAGATACAACATGTGGGTCCATTTTGAGAAAGAATTGTCAATGTGCCTGTTGGAGGCTGAGAACATATTTTGGGGTTTCCCCTGGGAGAGCGGTTATTGCTTTCCACCAATGAGAGAGCACTCTGTTGTGGCTATGGCTAGCGAGCACAGAAGGAGGAAGAATTTATAGAGAGTACCCTACACAATGCTGCTTCTTATGAATGGAGCGTGTGAGTATGACTTCTGATTGGCCGGCTGCTCTTGGGTAATCAGAGGACACATTCTCTGGTTTGCCGGCCGGCCCACTAGTGGCCAGCCAGTGGGTGGAATCACCGGTGTTTAGATTTACCTTCTGTCTTCTCAACCAGCTGTTGTTGCAATATTGAGCAATAAAGGCAGAGTGTTTGTTCGTACTGTGTAGATATATTTGTAGCGATATTTATGAGGCTGTGTGTCAGTACATAGAACAAAAAACTGCTCAGGGCTGCAGATGTTTATCTTAGTCAATGGCCAATCAGAATGTGAGAGAGACACTAGATTCGGCCCTATGCCCAGCTGTTGTCCTTCAGGATCTACTGTACGTGAATGACCTTCAAAGGAGTTGAGTTGAATTACTGACTTTGAGTCAGAACTTTTTGTTGTTGAATATAAATGTACAAAATTAGTATGTAATGTTTAATCATATAGATTTGTTCAAAATGAATTAAAGGAAATTAAACCTTGATTTTAATTTAAATGATTAAAATATGAATTTTTAAACACTTTTTTTTTAAAAGCAATTAATATTATTTTTTCAGCAAAGATGCATTAAATAGATAAAAAATAACAGTAAATATATTTGTAATGTTACAAAAGATTTCCGTTTCGAATAAATGCTATTCTTTTTACATTTATATTCATCAAATAATCCTGAAAATATTTAGCAGCACCTCTGTTTTCAACATTAATAATAATGAAAAGTTTTTACATGTTAGAATGATTTCTGAGGGATCATGTGACCCTGAAGACTGGAGTAATGGCTGCTGAAAATTCAGAATGGAATCACAGGAATAAATCACATTTTAAAATATAAAACAGTTATTTTAACTTATATAATAATATTTTGCAATATTTAATATATTATTTTCTATCAGTAAGCTAAAAGTTTACAGGTAGGAGAAATAAAGATTTGAACTGTGAAAATTTTATTTTACACTCTTGATTTACGTAGCATGCCACTAACTCTTTCTCCCAGTCTATCTAGTTTGCTGCAGACACAGGAAGTGCAGTTAAAGTCTAATTATTTTATTACCTAATTATTTTACTGCCGACTATACAAAAGCGCCTTCCAGAAACTACTGCAAACAATAGCTACCCTAAAATTAGATTTCAAGGCTACCTGCCATCATGTAAGCCCCTGACAGGAAGTGAAGTCGAAGGATGTTGGGCGTTGGGTGTGGAGAGGGTGTGTGTGTGTGTGCATGCGAGACTGACGCCTCATACAGCCGAAGGAATGTGCCGGTCACACATTGACCCCCGTGCTTGCAGAAGGGTGCGGCGGTAGAACCTACACCCACCAACGTGCTCACGCATCCTCCGTGTCTTTGTGTTTCTAAAACTATACGAAATCTACCACTCCCTCCAGTCCAGCTCACAACAGGCGAGTTCTCATGCCCACCCAAGGAAGTCTGGCTTAAAGGGATTGTTCACCTAAAAATGAAAATTATGGCATCATTTACTCACTCTCATGTCATTCCAAAGCTGTATGGCGTTCTTTCTTTTTTTCCCCTGAAGAACACAAAAGATGTTTTGAACAATGTTTTTGTCCATATAGCCTAATGAAAGTCAGTGGGGTCAAACTGGCAGAATTTTCATTTTTTGGTGAACTATCCCTTTAAGCTTTATTATTACTTTTTTAAATTCCTTGCGAGGTAGGAATTTTGTCCTTGTATTCACCAGCATGATCCTCATGAAAGACCTGGGTTTATCATATCACAGGGCTTCCGTTGTCTCTGAAATATGCATGATAGTGTAGTGCAATGCCCACAAGGTATTTAAGCCTAGATGAGATGATAAAGTGTTAGTTTATCAAGACGTCTTGCCGGCTTTTGCTCAAATGCTGTCTCAAGGCTGAAATTAACGTGATGATGCTGCTCTGATTTCTAGGTCATGCTTTTTTAAACAGTTAGAGTTTCAGTGGCAGTTGTGAATCATCAGGTGGCTTTTTAGAGGAAGAATTGTCAGACTTACACTCCCTGTAGAGGGAGTGGTGGGAGTGTCTAGTGTGGGGAGCCGCTGGCACGTTCCACCCGTGTAGAGTGCTTTCGTATCCATGGGTGTGTACCGGCAACATTTATGTCACCGTGCACGACACAGCCTTGACATACCTGTTGTAAATGTGCCACAGGGTCGGTTTTGTCAGTTTACGTAAGCGTTCTTACTCTACATACTCTCTTGCGCTTATCTATCTGTTTAAGCAACAGCACAATTCTCTCTCAAACTCAAAATCTGGTCTTCATAAGGCAGGCTTCCCGTAAGAGACTTGCTTTTGTTCCCAGCTCTGTCTCCATGCCTCCCTGCTCCTGATGTAATGAAAATTGCAAAGAGACGCAATAGAGGGAGGCAGACAGAGAGAAGGTGTGTGAGTGACGTACACACTCAGGTAACGGCACAACATGCACACCCAGCGCTTTGTGTAACCGTGCCCATATATGGGCAGTGTTTCCCCACCTGGGCAGAGAGCAGGCAGTGCATTGAATTCCAATAAGCGACGAGCATAGTACGTGCGGCAACACGTCATGGAAAATGAGAATCAATGACGATCACTGCATTTCCTCTCTCTTTTTCTTGTTCGGTGTTTCCAGTGTCCAATCAAAGTAAATTATGAAGCAGGTAGCAGATTGTCCACAGCTAAATGCAAACCATTCTGTTAGCAAGGTTGAGCACCATTAAAGCAGCACTGAAAATGCCAGTTAAATCCTGAATACATACATATAGCCATGCAGCACCACATAGCACATTGTTTCTTTTCTTTAAAAATTGAAATCAAAATTTGTGTTGTATAATGCATTTTTTTACATTACCCATAATTACACAAAACATTTTTTACAGAAACATTAGATATTAACTAATAATCTTTAGTTTAATCTTTGAAATGAAACAAACTAATCTTAATCTTAACTAATCTTTGAAATGAAACAAAAAATGATGAAGTGTTAAATTTATATCTCATTATATTTAAGAAATTAACTTTAATTTAATTAGACCACTATGGAACACGTCATTTTCTAATTTACTTCTAATTTAATTTACTCAATACATTATAGTATAAATATAATAGATACATTTTTATATTAATTATTTTTTTTTTTTCAACAGCATGGTGGACATTTTGTGTTGCTGCAATGCAATATTCAAGTGTTGATGTGTTCACTGTTTTGGCAGTATTGAACTTTGTCCGATCCTATTCTGCAACAGTTTTAATAACAACTTGTAGAAAAACAGGACCACTGGCAGCATGTAAAGCAGAAAAGCAGAGCAGCCCAGCTTCATGCCCTGGAAGACCTGCATCCAAACTCTTTATGGCCTCTGCGATCTGTGCTCCGGGGTTGAGGTGGTTCGCATATCAGCGGCAGGGTTAGTGCACTCTCAAACAGAGCGAGTATTATAGCTATTTTAAGAGCGTTGTGTTGCCTTAATGGAGAAGAATTTATCGGCCCTCATTTAGGTGTAATGCTATACGCTTCACTGTGCTTCGAGAGCGGGACCGGGCCCAGGGCAGCGCTGGGAGTTGTTCGCGTTGGGGAATAGAAGGCTTTTGCTCTCCAGGCCAGCGTGTGAGTGGGTGTGCTGTGGGCCAGACTCCTTCATTCTCGCTCGATCTTTCTCTCCCTTCTCGTTCGAGCCTGCGCTTCTGCCAAGGCCTTGTAAAGGGACTGTAGGCTCTGTTGTGTGCCAGCTCTTTCCCATCAATACAGCCCTCTGGAAAGAGTCTCTCGCTTCTCCTTACCGAGAGTCCAGTGCAGAGCTTCCAGTAGCTGGTCTCCGAATGGCAGGAAAGCGTATGTGTGCGGCTTTTCGTGCGTATGGTAGTTTGGCGTGAGACTTCACCGTCCTCTTCAGAGTGCTAAGGGATCGCCTTTCACTTCAAACCTGACCCATCTGTAGGGCTTCACTCTAATGGGACCCACATAACAAGCAATAAAGCAAATGGACTTCCCGCCTCTGGAGTCGTCAGGTCTTGGCAAAAAGGGGAACTCCCAGTGCAATGGCAGCATGGCAGAAACCTCTCACCTTCCCTGAACTCTTCGGGAAATGGAGCCTCTTTCTCTGATCCAGTCTCTCACTGGTTAGCGATGTTTTAGAAGCCGGTCGGAACCAATTACGCTCACCCTCCCGACGGCAGATTGAGCGCCCTTATCTGATCTATCCGTCAGGCTAATGGAATTACACGTTGATTCGTAGAAAGTTGGTAGAAAGCGGAGATCTGACTCTTCCCTCCCCCCGTAAGGGGCAAGTGGGCTTAGGGGAAATTAAATGAATCTCCCTTACACCTTTCACAGAGCCAGGGCCAAACTCTCCACGTACGATCGTATCACCGAAACCCTATCGAGGTTGATTATCAACACTAGGCTACCCAGACGCAATCCCTCATCAAGCCTGGTATGGCACGGTTACTTACTCTAAATCGAATTAGACTTTAAAACCAACCCTCCCGCTTTCTCAATGACAGGAGACCACCTCTTCGTGAAAGCGATATCTTTTTTGTTTTGAATGAAGCCGAGACCTGCTGACTGCTTGTTTTCAATACGACCACGTTCATAGCAAACAGCCCCTATTGACAGAAAGCAGTCCAGACTTCTTTAGAAGCATTGCCCCGTGTAGGTAGGAGGTCAAAGGCGGCGAGGACTAAACACAGCCAGAGCCTTCAGTAGAAAATTGATTTTTGCCATAAGCTATGAGCGCCGGCTGTCAGACAGATCACCTCAAAGATCGAAAATAGTTCTGCTAGTAAACTAGGCAGCCTTATAAGTGATACTGTGTACCTCAGAAATTTAAGGTTCAACAAAGTAGTCCTCTGTGGCGTCTGAACAGAACTGAAATGTTACAATGGTGATTCTAAGAGGTTTGAATCATTCATCACTTATTGATTCTCTTGTGCTCTCCTAAAAACACACTAGCATGTACAAATAGAAACACCCCCCCTCGAACACTTGCCTGGGTTCCCCTCCTTCCTCCTGTGCTCAGGGCTGCTGTGGGTAATGATTCAGTTCCTGTTAGGTTGCCGACCACGTTGACAGCATTCTGGTCAGGGGCTCGGCTGCTGCTCCTCTCAAAATCTGGATGTGGTCAGGCCAGTCATCTCCCAGGCAGCCAGGAGGAAACCCACATCAACTGAAACTCACTGGGGCTCCAGGAATAGCCCAGCTCAGGGAGGTTACCCTGGCAGCTTCCTCTCTTCCCTTTCTCCTCCCCTCCAATCTTCAGCCTCCCCCTAAAAAGACAGCCCTGGCCCACGTCTTGTAAATAGTGAGTTGTACAAGTAGAGGCTCATCAGTTCTGGTTTTGGACCTGCCCCGGTATCTGGATCCGCATCAATAAACACAAAGCCTGCTGTGATCTGGGCTCTGCCTGCAGTGAACGTCTTCATTAGAGATGATTGATCATTATCATTAATGTTGCTGAACATTTTTCATCAAAAGCGGCGCTATATAAATCACACTCGCTATTTGATTCGTTTTTCATTATGGAGCCGAGAGAGACATCGCTCTCTCTCCTTGAAATATCGCTCTGGAGTTCCCCTCAAGGCTTTGACAAGTTGTAACTTTGATGTCTGTTCATAAGGCCACCTAAAGGCCCTCGCTTTTTAAGAAACATCATGAATTTACCTGTCATGCTTTGTGCATTTCTCTCTTTGATCAATAGCAAAAATAATTCCAATGCTGTTAGAAGGTGAATTGTAGGAGTCAAAAGCAAGAGGTCTTTGGCTCAGTGAATTGTAGGAGTCAAAAGCAAGAGGTCTTTGGCTCAGTGAATTGTAGGAGTCAAAAGCAAGAGGTCTTTGGCTCAATCTACAGATGGGTTTTTAGGGACATTTTTACATTAAGTGCAGTGACAAGGAAGGTGGTAGCATCTCATCCTTTAGTGCTTTGGAAAAGCTTTTTGTTTGTGCGCTCAAAGAAAAGCCCAGTGTGGGGTAAAAAGTGGGCCTCACTCTTTTCAGTAAGGGGCCTATGTTGGTTTGGGTCCCTCTGAAGATCCATTTTTGACATTTCTTAGTGTTATTGATGTTAGAGGACTTGCATGGCATTTGAGATATGTTTAGCTATGTGGGTTTTTAATTCAAATAATTTATTGTTTCTCTCTTTTTTCTTACAGGGCTATTCAGACAGGCTCAATCTATTCAGATCACATGATGCTCCATGTCTTCATTTCAATTTAGGTGAGCACATGCTTATATTTAATTTATATATATTTGAATATTGCAGCTAAATTCCTGCCTCACTGCATTTGCCAACTTCTTCAGTATCTTCAGTCTTGTGGATGCATAAATGTATAATGAAAAAATGCGATAAAATAACAAATTCAGAGTGTTCGAATTGAATAGAAATTTTTCTTAGACCATCAGCTTTCACATCAGTGTCTGCTGCAAAGCTATTACGCTTTAACTTGCCATCACATTTAATCTGAAATGTGCAGAAATGTCTGCTGCAGCACTTTGAAAAGAACCTTAGCTCAGAACTTTAGTATATACAATACAAGCCGTGTCTTATGTGCTGACTAGCAGGGCCCTGGGCTGAGCAGTGACTGAGGAAGGTTATGAATGGAATGTGCCGGAATTCTCCAAATGTTTACAGGTCATTCATGTGAAGTTGCGGGCTGGGGCTTCTCCTTAGGGGCAGACAATAGTGTTGCAGCAGGAAGCACATACCTCCCTTGAGAGCCTCACGGCACACTCCCCCACCCTGTTATAGCGCCACACACAAGAAAATAAAAAAACTGAGCAAATTAGGAAGGCTTAATGGGCCGGTAGATGCATGTATATTTGTAACTTCACCACATGAATTGTTTAGTTTACTTAAAGCATGGCTTTTGTGATTCACGTCTTTACAAAGTCTCTGTTCGTGCATTTAATTTTCAGAGCCTGTTGTTGGTGCTGCCAGAAAAAATACAATAGGAATGTAAATGGAACAGAATGAAACAATATAGCTGTCAACATTAGCTGTCACTCTGGAAACGAAACAGCAAATTTTGACAGAATTTTTAAACCCTAGAATCCAAAGCACTTTACGGTCAACAAGGCAGACAGTCAGTTTTTCATTTAAACCGCATAATCATAACTCTAGCATAGCATAAACTAAAAGCCCACGTTTACAAGACACAACAACACAGAGATCCATTCTACAAGCACCATTCTATCAAGGCCACTCACACATGACAGTTCACTGCTCACTAAATGGCCTTAACTGTTTCATAAACACTCTCTTATAAAAGAGTACTGTGTCCGTACCATGGTACAGTGATAGTATCTTGTCGTACTTTGATATATGGGTCAATGGTGTGACGCTCATTTTTGTTTTTTATCTTTAATTTATCTTTTTGTCTATCTACACTGCTGTTCAAAAGTTTGGGTTGGTAATATAGATATATATTTTTTTTAAAGAAGTCAATTTGTTATATGTTAATCAAGGCTGCATTTATACGATCAAGAAAATACAGTAAAACAGCAATATGAATATATTAGTGAAATAATAGTGAAATATGAATATATTTTAAAAAGTAATTCATTCCTGTGATGGCAAAGCTGAATTTTAGCAGCTATTACTCCAGTCTTCAGTGCCACATGATCCTTCATAAATGATTGTAATATGCTGAATTGGTGCTCACTTCTCATGTTGAAAACAGCTGTGCTGCTTAATATTTTTGTGGACTCTGGGATACATTTTTTTCAATCCTTCCAGGATTTTTTAATGAACAGCATTTATTTGGAGCAGAAATCTTTTGTAACAACGTAATTGTCTTTGCTGTCACTTTTGATTTAATGCATAAATTAAATGCATCCTTGCTGAATAAAATTATTATTTTCCTATTGAATTAAATTAATTTTGATATTTTGGTAACACTTTAGATTAGGTAACACATATTCAATTTTAACAGAGTTTTCCCTCAATAAACTCCTAATTTGCTGCTTATTAATAGTTAGTAAGGTAGTTGTTAAGTTTAGGAATTGAGTCGGGTTAAGGGATTTAGAATATGGTCAAGCAGAATAAAGCATTTATATGTGCCTAATAAGTACAAATGAACAGCCAATATGCTAGTAATATGCAACTAATAAGCTAGTTAATATTGAGAATTGGTCCTTAAATTTTAGTGTTAACTAATAGCCTATTTTTAGGGTTATTAAAACTTAATATTTATATTTTTGGGAAAGAAATTGTTTTATTTGTTAATTTTTTTTCTGTGGGCACAATTATTGGTATTCATTGACCCATATACCTTGATACTGAATGATTGCCATATTAATTTACTATACCTTAAGGTACTTGATAGATAATTATTTGCAGGCAAGGTTCCCATTACTCAAATTTACCCCTAAATGTCCATCCTTTTACCATTCTAGGATCAACCAGACACAATTAGTCAATCCATTGTCTCTTTTTCGATAAAAACCATCAGTAGTTCTCTGACCTCATGCTGTCACTGTCCCACAGTCTAATCAAGACTGCTTATAGAGGGCCGAATGCTGACAGCGAGCAGGGACAGAGCACTGGAATTCAGGTTAGGAATGAACTCCCTAATGGAGAAAAATTGGAGTCAAGTGACCATCAGCTGGTCGAAGTATGTTTGATCAATACAGTCACAAGGTCTCAGGTATGCAGAGCTGGAGCCTTTACAGAAGGGGGCAAAGACAGCCTAAAATCTCTGCGTGATTGGCTTTATTGTTTTATTGTTAACCAGTACAATATTCTTGTACATAAACGGCCTTACACTCTCAGCATCCTTGCCAACAGGAAGTATTTAGCGCTATGTGAGTCACTCTCTTTTGTTTGTCTAGCTGAGGATGATTTAATTAGTCGACGACCCAATCAAAGTGCACCTTTGGCGACTAACAAGCACCCACTTCTAATTAATAAGACTTGAATTGAGCGCTCTGACTGATGTAGCCTAATGCGTGCCAAACCACTAAGTGGATTCGGGAAATAATAGTCGCAAAACCAGGCTTACATTTTCATGATATCTAACAGCCTTAACACAATGCTCAGGTCAAAGAAAAAGGTTTATGGTGTCATCTGTTATGAGAAAAATGCACAACGCAGGTCTGGTTAGGTTAAAAGGGTGTGATGAGCACCTTTAAAACATGCCAGAGCCATGACCTCGGTCTGCCTCCCTGCCGTCCTGCCTCCAGGCTAATGGGAAAGAATGAGAAATATTTGCGAGAGTGCTAACGCCATGCTTAAAAATGCCCATCGGGAGATTAGCTCCCCCTCCCCGGTGCTGCCTGTCTGTGTGCTGCGAGCAAAAAAGAGGACTTTTGTCGTCCTCCAGAGCTGCAGACACTTTGATTTGGGGTTGTCTAACCATTGGCTTTTTTGTCTCTGTCTTCCTCAGGCGCTGGGGACGGCTCAAGTGGACGAGAGCTGCCAGCGGCTTGTTAGGGTGCTCATGAGATGCTCAGTAGTTAGTGTAGATCCTGTGTTGCAATCAGCAGCTACATCTGGCTACTGGGTCTCTGATGGCATTTTCTGCTTCCTGTTGGCACATTCCTTTCAGATTGTGTGGTATGTTATCACAATGTGTGCCTCATCCTGTCAGAATAGGACTCGCTCTTTCATGGACGGCTCTTGTCACAACAGCCTGTCTCTTCGACCAGAGCGATTTGGTGGTGCTTTTGCACTTTTAGCCTAGTTTATTGTGGGTTTTTCTTCTTTTTTTTCCTCAAAAAATTTGATCAAGGTGAGTGAACTGTCAAAGTGTAGCTAAAAGTCTCGGGAACCCATTTCAGATGTCTATGAAAAAGGATTGAGACATTGTTTCTCGTTTGACTGCTGAAGATTCAGTTTAAGTGATTAGGTAACAAAGGACAAGGCGACATGTCACATTCTCTTTGTGATTTGCCTGTCACAAGGGGCTGTCTTTGTGCAAATGTTTTTGAGTTGTTGAAGGCTGACAAATAATGAGAGTTAAACGCGCAGACATGCTGAATCGCACTGGTTTCGGAGAGCGAAGGATGAATTATTTTGTGCTGTCGTGAACCTGGCATACAATGTAGATTTCTGTGTGGTACAATCTACAGCTACATTGTCTGCTGGGTTTCAGGCCAGCAGAAAAATCCTGCTCTGCTCAGAAATCGAAAAGGTGAGTCGTTAAGTCGTTATGCATGCTTGAAAAAGACTTATTCCTACTATGAGAATAAAATACAATAAAAGTACTGAAAGTATAAAAACTATGATGTGTCCAATTATTTCTCTTCATGTTTATTCTTACCGTGGGTTCAGCTTGATATCTGTAGAGCTGCACGGATTCTATCCAATGACAGACTGTCAAATTTCACCAGGGATTAAAAAGGCATCCAAGATATTTCAGCCGTACACCCAGAAGAGCTTCTTATCACTATTACCCATCTGCGTCTGAATACACCCACCCACACACACACACACACACACACACACACACACAATGAAAGAAAAATTCAGCATTCATGCAATATAAAATCACATTCTGAAATCTACTTATATTGCATACCGTTATGTCTTTAGGGATTCGGTGCATAGAAAAACTAATGAAGAACTGAAGAAAGCCTGAAGCCTCCAGAGAACTCGGTTCATTAAGTCCTCACACAATCTGACTACGATATTGACAGAAATGCCTTGCAGGAACGCTGTAGCACATCTCTCACAGTCCTCACTTTGTGTTATGTGTCTTTTTGTAATGCATTCAAACAGCAGCGAATGCCAGCATATTCTATATTACTGCATACTATAAAAGCAGTCCAGAGAATTTATGACACTGCAAGATAATGCAATTTTATAAAACAAAATACCTGTTACGCACCAAAGAGCACTTGTGGTTTGCTATGATTAGGTTCTTGTGAGTTTTTAAGAGAACCACATTCCAAAAGTTCCATTTGAAATTCCATTTGTAGTCCCTGGGTGTTTCCTGCAACAAGCAATTAGTTTGTTCACCCTGATGCAAATATGCCCAGTCAGAACATATTTGATGTTTAACGTAGTTATGACATTTACATTTAATCATTTAGTAAATGCTTTTATCAAAACAACTTGAGAAACATCACAAACAATTTGTCATAAGAGCTTAGTATATTCACAATGCCAAGTTTCTAGTAAGCGGACATCAGGAGTGAGATTTTGGAGAGATGAGATTTCTACCAAGCATGACACATTTAACAAAATGTCCTGGCGCTCGTCATTTTCGCACCTGTTTAGGTCACGGTGTTAAGATGCAATCACACTTAGACTTTGAGTGCCATTCACTTCCATCCATATGCATGTGAGTGGGAAAGCGGAAACGCAAGCACATGTGAAGAAGTTTTGCAAACTTGTACCAAAGTACAAATTTGGTCAACTCTGACCTAGATATTTACATAAAGTTGTTTGACCAATAGCAGCGCTAAAAGTCACAGACCGACCTCTTGGGTGAAATAAAAAGAACAAATCTCAGAGCTGCATACTGTTTGCAAAGTTCCTAAGTGTATTTCAAAAAAAAGTTTTAAAATTATTTTTATTTTACATTTATTTAAAAACATTTAATTATTTTATTTTAAAAGTGCAACATTGCTATTGTGATATTCATCACGATGTAACGACACATAAAATGACTCAACGACTCAATGCCTGAGCATGAACATAGAAATGAAAGTGGAGGGGGGGTCTGAATGCAGCGGGCCATTATGGCAGTCGGGCACAGGTGTTTCCAATGATGCCATTTCCCCTTGCACTACTGTTTGTACAACAGGAATATGGAGGCAGGTGGTCATGAGCCTCTGTATGCGCTCTATACTGCGAGCCACTGCTTAGCCAGCGGATACTGGAACCACTTCAATAAAACAACAGGAACAGGGAAAACACACTCAGGCTGCTCCAGGAACAGCCACTTCCCATCTGTCTGCTCACCCCAACAGACACAGCCGTCATGTGACTGTATTCCCTTCATGAAGCGCTAAATTCACACCCCTCAGACGAGGGACGAAACCGTTACACAGTGATTAAAATGTCTGACAACTGTTACATTTTAATTGAAATACAAAATATGAATAATGATAAAAGCTTGTTTTTGCTTAAACTTATTTATGTTTTACATTGAATTCTTGCGACTTTTGCCTCAATAAACTCCTGATTTGCTATTTATTAATAGTTATGTAGTTAAGTTTAGGTATTAGGGATGTAGAATATGGTCATGCAGAATATGTGCTTTATAAGTACTAATAAACACCCAATACTGTATGTTAATAATAAGCAACTAGTTAAGAGTGAGAATTGGTCCCTATACTAAAGTGTTATCTTTACATTTTCTGAATCAAACACATGACGCTACATTGCTAACACCTGTTGCTCTACACAGGAAGTCTCATATCTGCTAACTAAATCACAAATCATAAATGGGTGCCACTTTCTTTTCATACAAGAACATTTCTGTTCTTTGAGAGCTAAAACCCGTGACGTTGCAGTTATCCAACTGTCCGCAGCAACAAGTTTTTTCACACTAACATTTCCAGAGGGGAAAGTGTCCAGGGTGAAAGTATTCCAGTAATGTAAACCTCTGAATAGCGTGTAATGGAAGTAAATCGCTCCTTTGATATCTTGTGCGGCAAGAGCTGTGTGATGACATCAGCGGGGTCCTCCGGGGCCATGGTTGGGCTTGTGTGGAATGCTAATTGATGCTCTGTCAGGGCTTTACTTTGGGTAACTGCGAGGACTGATAGAAGCAGATTAACCGCAGAGAAACATCCACGCATTTATCTGACCAACGAGACGCCTTTACATGGCTTCTCTTGAATGGGTCAAAGGTGAAGGGTGCAGTGTGGGGTGAGGGCTGACCGACGGCTCTGACGTCATTTGTTCAGAATATCTGCACGGTGAGCTGTGCTGTCGTCAACACCGCATGCAGTTTTCCACCTCTTGTTTTATTTTCTCTCAGCATAAATCAGATACGAATGAAGTCATGGTCGCACAAAACACACACACACACCGTAGTGTAGTTGGTTTGAATGTGGTGTAATACCCAGATCATATAGCGACATCAATCTCAGTCAGCCCTGACCTTTTCACACCCCACACAAGAGTAGATCTATTCAAATATATTATAGATATTCTTTCTACCTCCTACAGTCCTTGCAGCGCATTATACTATTGGACTGTAATGCAATACAATATGGAAACGCTGCATATAAAACACTAGGCAAAGCAGGGGATCCCGAGCATGCACTTTACATGTCTTTTATATGGGGCTATTAGTTTGCGCGCTTGGATGTGTCTTTGCACAAGGCATTAAAAGGCACTGTGGAAATTTTCTTTGGCGCACAAATGCATTCGACAATAAAACCCCACATTAAAAGAGCGCTCGCAGGAGCATTGTATTTTCTCTTAATACCTGAGTGACTCATAGAGAATCTCTTAATATCAGCGCAGCTTACGTGGACCTCAGTGCCAAGGGCAGATTAGAAACTGACGAAAGTTTCTGCATTTCACTCCATTCCATCTGCTCGCTCGGGTACCATGGAGACGAGGCCTTGTCTCAACTGTGAAGATTTCTGGACGGAGAGCGCTTGGTGCGAAAACTGCCTCTCTCCAAATGCTCTGAAAGATGAGCCAATAATTATATAGGCAAATAAATCCTTTTTATTAAAAACTGTGTTAATAGTCCCAAAGGTTGTTGTTCAAAAGCAAACAAGTTCCCTTAAGACACCACTAAAAGGTCTAAGAAAAACGATTTGTATTTTGCATAATGCGCATTACATAAATTTAATCAGTAATACTTTAAAATAAGGTTCCATTTTTTAACAATATAGTTAATGCATTAAGTATCATGAACTAATAAAAGACAACATTTTACATTTATTAATCTAGGTTAAAGTATTTTATACAACTTAAAATGTTAAAAATGTATTATATGTACATATTACTTTATTTTTATTTATTGATATTATTAACATTATTATTAGTAGTAATATCAGTATTTATTTATTTATGCTCTCCAGGTGCTTTTGGTATGGTCACATTTCATTTTAAGGTCAAATTGCTCACTATTACCAAACCATTAACTACAAACTTTTGCCTCAATGAACTCCTAATTTCCTGCTTATTAATAGTAAGGTAGTTGTTAAGTTTATGTATTGCGTATAGAATTATGGATGTAGAATATGGTCATGCAGAATATGTGCTTTATAAGTAGTAATAAACAGCCAATATGTTAATATGATAATAAGCAACTAGTTAATCGTGAGAATTGGCCCCCTAAACTGAAGTGTTACCTTTGGTATTTGTTTGAGAAAATCAATAAAAATAAGAAAAATGTATTATTATATGTAGAGCCTTGCCTAATTAATGCTGTATTTTCATTGTTAGTTCATGATACCTAATGCATTAAAGGAAAAATATATATTGAAAAATGTCTGGGGTTTTTATACAATGAAAGTCAGTTTTACTGTATGAACAAAGAGTTGAAATAACAGCTATAAGAACAGAAATAATAGCTATAAGAGAGGGTGTGTAAATGGACAGAACTGCATAATTGTAAAGTCCATTTAATCAAGCTTCTTTCATCTGAATCAGATCATTTGCTGTGAAAGATAAAAGAGTCTCGTGGGAGCCGGAAGCTGCCTATCCAGTACCAAATCTCCATACAGATTGATGTCTTACATCCGAACCCTGATATGACTCATAGCTGCACCTAACGCCTGTGCTATGGGTTTGGTGTGACCGTTTGGCATCTCTTCGCGGCCCCCTGTGTGGGTGGGAATGCATTCTGTCTGCATTACTCAGTACTAAGTACCTGTGAAGCTTTAACAACATTATACACTCCATCAACATGCTGCAAGTCTTGTCCTGCTGCAGGGGTTTATACGTTTATCCTGTAGGTAACGCTGGCTACCTCACGCAGAGTGTACAATACACACATGTGCTGGTCTCATGACCACGGCAGACTGGGCGGGTGGGAATGTGTTAAGTGTTTACATAGAGACCACACCGAGTGCAAGTCACGTATGATGGAGTTCAGGGTCATAACGGTGTCTGTGTGACATGACGTGGACCAGGAGCCACCTCAACGAGCAGATAAAAAAAACATTTTGTTTGTTGCTTCCAAGGTTATTGCTACCAAAACTATTACGAAGACAAAAACTAGCAGTAAAGTAATCTTTGATAGACTTAAAAATATGAGTTTGAAATTTAAATGTGCACTACAAAATGAATAAAAACTAATTAGAAGTACAGAGGAAATGACATTTAATTAATCTTGTTAACTGAGCAACTAGTGGTGAGTTACTCTGATCGAATCAATGACCTAAATAACCAATCAAATGATCGTACCATAAAACTAACTAAAACTTAACTGAGATTCAAAAACAAGTCGGTAACACTTTAAAATATGTATACACTTATAAAGTACTTAAAAATCATTTGCAAAATATTAGTTTAGTTAATTCATAACTGTAGTAAATACATTGATAGACTGTACAAATAGTGAGTTATTCATTCATTAGCACTGTGATTAACACAATTATTATTATTTAATTAAAAGATAAAGTCTATTATATATTAACTACAGTTTATAAACTATGAATTAACTGTAAACTAATATTTTTTTAATGATTTGTAAGTACTTTATTAGTGTATACTTATTGTAAAGGGTCAACAATTAGTTAAATATGCTTCATGATTTTTGATGAATTTTTTTTATGTGGTTGTGTTTGATATTAGTTAATGCATTACGATCATGAGCTAACAATAAACGTTTTTTAAACAAAATTTATTTATTTATTGTAAATGTATACACTACAGTTCAAAAGTTTGGGGATGCATTTATTTATTATTTAAAATACAGTAAAACAACAATTTAAAATAAAAATATTTCAAATTTTAAAATGTTTTTAAATGTCATTTATTCCTGTGGTGGTTGATTTGGATATCAAAAGCATTTATTATTTATTACTGTTATTATGTTGTAAGCCGTTATGCTGATTAATATTTTTTTGTGGAATCCATGAAGCTTTTTTTCAGAATTCTTTTATTATTTTATTTAATTAATTAAAAGTTTAAAAGAAACCATTTTTTGAAATAGAAATCTTTTGTAACATTTTAAATGTCCATAATCTCACTCAATTTACTTTATCTTTCTTGCTGAATAAAAACATTAATTAAAAAAAGAATACATAAAAAAATAAATAAAGTACATAATACACTATTGTTCATTGTTAATTCATGTTCATTCAGAAAACATTAATTATTCATTTGTTCATTTACAACTTGAAATGTCAAAAATGTACCTTAACTATATTAACCATACTGTTAATTGTTATTTAATGCTAGCTATTGATTTATCAATTACATTAGATGAAAGATAAACAATATGTCCCACCTGTAAAGTCAGAATCATAGCATTTTAATTAGACCAAATCTGCAGCGTGATTCTTCAATGAGCATCCTGGTCCTTTCCACATGTAGACCAGCAGCCAAGGAAGAGGATCCCTCTAAGCCCAGATGCATGCGGCGGATGTGCTTCACTTCCTCTTTCCCTCCCTTCCTTCCTTCTCTCTCTCTCTGTCATGATCCAAGGTGTGCACATTCCACACTGCATCCTGCCACTGGAACGAGACAAACATAAATCACAAGAGACATGATCACTGCATGCATTCAAATATTTGGACTGCAGACAGTTCTGGGCATCCTTATCCTCTTTGTTGGCATATTCGACTCCAATATGTTCATACATTAATTTTACATCCAATAGTGGAAGAGGAGCCAATGAGTGATGATGATGGCAGTCATCTTACTAGAGAACATTTTGAAATGGATTACTAAAAATACAAATGTTTCCACAAGCAGTAATCCATGACCCGGCAGGTAAGGGGTGATGGAAGTGAATATGTGAACAGACAGGACTAGCTGCTAGACATCTGAGAAGAGGTCAACAGTCAAGGGTTAGCTGTCTTTTAATATAGCAGCATGTCCTCATGTCTCTTTCCACTTCTGAACTGTGACATCACTGCCTTGCTATGCTGAGGCTAAACATGGTGTATCAGTTGATTGTGAATTAAACTCAATAAAAATCATACAGTTTGTTAGCTGACTTATACTTTTGTCATTGAGATTTTTTATGCATATATTATATTATTACTTTTAATGTTTATAAAAGATGCTTATATATAGCATTTGCATGCTATTTTCTATATGGATTAACAGTGCCTGCATGTAATAGCCAAATTTCATTTGTGCAAAAATGGGTGTTTGCAACATTAACATAGTGTGTGAATTTTTACATTAATATAGATTTTTGGACAACTCATTAAAAATGCAGTGATGAGCGTATTAACTCATTTCATTTTCATAGAAACATCAGATATTTCATAGACTTTTTTATTTTTAATTTTTCCATATTTGCCTGAAGTATTTCCCAAAAATGCATTCCTGAGATTCCCTACAAAACTTATAGGTCACTGCAAAATTTCAGAAAATGTGTATTTACAAGAAACTCTATATTATAGTTAAGAAAGAAAGAAAGAAAGAAAGAAAGAAAGAAAGAAAGAAAGAAAGGAAGGAAGATAAAAAGGTGATGTCAGCCATTTTTAAAAACCAATAAGAGGAAGTTGCGAGTTCCTTATTAAAGGGTTAGTTCATTCAAAAATGAAAATGCTGTCATCATTTCCTCACCCTCAAATGTTGTTTTTCTGCATAACATTAAATGGTGAATTTGAAAATGGTGAATGGTGAACAAGAGTCATCGTGGATGTCAGGATACAAACTATGTCACTGCGATGTTCTTTCATCAGATCCTCTCTTAAAGGGACAGTGCAACCAAATCTACATTTACTGACTCTCGTGTTGTTCCAACACAGTATGCTTTTAATTTTGAATAACGTACAACACAAACAACTCATACTGATTTGGACAATGTGAGTCTAAATACAGTAAACAAGAACATTTGCATTTTTGTGGGAACTATTTCTTTAAATTACTGACATTTTTGTTCCACGGTTCCACAGCAGCAGACTAAGAGTGACACTATGAAATAAGGTAACGTCTGGCTGTCAACTGTGCACTGCTGTTGCTCATTACTGTATCTGACCACATGACCCTGGTACGATCCCTGATGCCCTACAGAGCGGGACAGTAGCTTACAAAGTCTGGCGAGGCAGCATAACTCAGCAGTCAGGGAGCATCTGACCCCAGCCAGTGGCATGTGACACGGGTTAGATTTTCATTCATACCCTGAGCCCTGTAGAAAGGAAGCTGTTGTGCAATATGAGGAGGAGGGGAGAGAAGCCATCATTGATGGATGAAAAAGAGGAAGAAGGCATGACAGAAATGAACACCACATGACAGGAGGCCACCGTAAAGGGATTACAAGTTTTTCTCTCTCTCTCTCTCTCTCTGAGTTCATCTGTTAAGTCTTTCCTTGTTGGTGCACTCGCTTATCTAATTATACTAAAAAGGCAGCTGATGGCAAAATTAACTAAGACAGCTAACAAAAAATGAGATGGTTCATCCAAAAATAAAATTCTGTCATCGTTTACTCACCCTTATGTCGTTCCAAACCTGTATGATTTGATATGACCCGTATGAAGAGATATTCAGCACAGTTTACTTTTCCATACAATGAATCACTTTTTCCACATTCAACAGCAGTATGAACATCGTGATAAATGTCTTTCTTTGTTTCACAGCAATGTTGGGGAGTAACTAGTTACATGTAACAGACAAAATAATAAGGTTACCCTTTATTTTAAGGTGTCCTTGTTACAGTGTAATTATACATTTAAGTACTGAGTAATATTAATTAACTACATGTGCTTACTATATGTTAGGGTTAGGATTAGGGTTACTTGCATGTAATTATTCATAATTTATTGTTATTACAATAGTATGTACATGTAACGTGTAACAAGGACACCTTAAAATAAAGTGTCACCCAAAATAAATGTAATGTAATCTGTTACAGTTACTGAGAAAAAATGTGTAATTAAATCAGTTACTTACAAAAATGTTAATGATTACAAAGGGGTTTACATTTGAATTTTCACACTCATACATATTTGAATGATTTCTTTCCCAAATTGCATTGACTGCTCTAAAATATGAGACACTCAATGTTTCAGAAGTTTAGGGCACAGAATAGGACACATGCTTATTTGATAACTGCTTTATTTCCTTTTTGGATTTATGTATATGTTTTTTTTTTTTTAATTGTAACTGTTTTTTTCAAAAGCATTATTAGATGCCAGTGTTTCCTGTCATAGCAATTTGATTTCAAAAACAGTATCTTAACTATTAAACTACATCTTATGATTTTAAATCTGTATTTAACCTCAGAAAGATCTCAAAGTAAAAAGAGGTGCTAAAGTCTGATTTTGTGGCGGCTGTGCTTTAAAATGAAATTATTATAATCTTATGATAAAGAATTTTGAAAGTCTGATGGTAATCAGTGTTGAGCACTACTGTAAGGTTAACCCTGCATGGTTTAAATGTTTCAAATTGATTAAGAGTTTAAAACTATACATTTCCAGAGTAACCTGCCCAACACTGTTTCACAGTCAGGTGGGTTTGGAACATCATGAGGGCAAGTACATGACAACACATATTCACAATATTCACCTCAATAAACTCATAATTTGCTGCTAACTGATTTTAAGTAAGGTAATTGTTGTAGTAGTTCAGTTTAGGTATTGAGTTGGATTACAGAATAGACAATAGATTCCAGAATGCATTAATATGTGCTTTATAAGTACTAATAAACAGCCAATATGCTAGTAATATGCATGCTAATAAGCAACTAGTTAATAGTGAATAGTGTTCCCTAATTTTCATTTTTGGATGAACTATCCCTTTAATGGCTGCTCCAGTGACAGCTCTACAAAAGCTGAATCTGTGATTTCGAGCTTCTCACTCTCCTTTATTTGAAGATCCTCTAAAACTCGGCACACAGCAAGATTTTGAGTGTGTCCTTTTGTTTCGAGTAGCTTAAGAGTAAGACTGTTGCCTAGCGACTACCCTGCATTACAGCATTACAACACATACTTCAGGGTAAGTGTGTGTGTGTTTTTTGTGTGTGAATCAGCTGAGAGCCTGTTTTCCAGTGCAGGGGATATCCTAAGGGTTAATCTCTAGAGAAAACATCTTCCCCCTCAACACATTTATGGATGCCAGGCTCTGGGACAGTAAAACACATCCTAAAGGGAAGCATCATTCTATTGCTGAAATGATCTGGTGGAGGTTTTGGCCGTGTGAGATGAAACACATTGAATGACATACACACCCTGTGGCAGGTGCCTTCGGGATCAAGTATTGGCAGTAAACTCTGCCCATTAATATTTGATGTATTTTCTGTATTTTTACTGAATGCAATATGACTTTTCTATCTATCTATCTATCTATCTATCTATCTATCTATCTATCTATCTATCTATCACACACAACTACCAATCTGGGGTCAGCTAAATTTTATTGTTTTTGAAATAAGTCTCTTATGCTCACTGAAGTTGTATTTATTTACAGTAATATTGTGAATTTTATTGTTAATGTCATCATATTTTTGTAACGTTTTTAAAATATAATTTATTCCTGTGATGGCAAAGCCATTACTTCAGACTTCACATGATACTTAAGAAATTATTTTAATATGTTGATTTGGTGCTCAAGAAACATTTCTTATTATTGTCAATGTTGAAGACAGTTGTACTGCCTAATATTTTTTTGTGGAAATTATACATGATACATTTTTTCAGGATTCTTTGATGAATAGAAAGTACAAAAAAATATAGAAATGTCTTTACTGTCACTTTTGAAAATTTTTATGCTAATGTTAAATTTAATTTACTTCCCGAATAAAAGTTAGTTTCTTTAAACAAATCTTCCCTCAAACTTGGTAGAATGGTATAGTGTATATATACAATTATAACAAAATTAATAAAATATAAATTCCAAGCTATTTCCTCACAATGAGATTTCTTATGCTTCTTATCACAAAGTTCTGGTTTAAGTGCAAGACTTTGGGCTCTAAAGAGTTAAATGCAATGCTAAAGCACTGAAACACGAGAGCTGATGAGGAAGAGGAAAGCGAGAGAGGGCATGAGGGGAATTTCAGGGAACCAGGGTGAACGGTCGGAGAACGGTCTTTCTCCGTTTCTCTCGTCTCAACGCAGACTTTCAGATGCTGAACTCCACAGAAGTGACAGCTCTGTTCCTCAGCAGCCATTAACAGCATCGCTGGACTGACACTGCAACGGCTGCTATACGCCACCCGGCACAATGTGACCACAAAAGGGATTGGTGTCACTTTCTTGGCGCTCAAACTACTTTGAAGACCCCATTTCCTTGGCAAAGCTGAATCAGCCTTGAAAAATGCAACACGGCTGAGTCATACTTCCTCCTGGATATGACAGCGCTTCCTCCACAAACTGATCTGTCCTCCCTCCCCTCCCCACATTTTAAAAAACATTAAAGGGATGGAACATGGAAGAAGTGAGAAGGCAATGAGTCCACTCTGGTCTCAAACGTAATAAACCTACATGGAAATATAAGACAGGCAAGCTCAAAATAAATGACTCAGAATGCATGTGATATACATGGCCTTGATTTAAACCTGTTTATATATTATACAGCATTTTTTTTCCTTTTCTCTTTTTGTTTTTAAGGAAATTAATAATTTTATTCAGCAAGGGTGTATGATTCTGATCAAAAGTAACAGTAAAGACATTTGCACCAAAAATTAAAATGTTCTAGTTCTATTTTTTATTTCTTTTGAGCTTTCTATTCATCAAAGAATCCTGAAAAAAAGTATCACAGTTTCCATAAAAATATTAAGCAGCACAAGTGTTTTCAACAATGACAATAAGAAATACTTGAGATTTCTGAAGGATCTGAAGACTGGATTAATGGCTGCTAAAAAAAATAGCTTTGCCATTTCAGGAACAGATTATACTATAAAATACACACACACATATATATATATATATATAATATATAAAATAGAAAACAGCTGTTTTAAATTGCAATAATATTTCATAATATTACTGTTTTTACTGTATTTTTGATCAAAGAAATGCTGCCTTGGTGAGCATAAAATATTTTGCTCAAATCATACATAAATCTTTCAAACTTCTAAACAGTAGTGTATAATATACACATTTTATAAGGAGTAATTTAATAGCTTTGATTTTGTATTTTATTGACTTTTTAAAATAATTTCCACATTTACAACTACTTCATTATTATTATTATTATTTTGCAATTATACATTTATATTAAAATATACTATATTTATTTATATATTACAAATACATATATCATATTAAAATAAATATATAACAATAAATAACACTTCTGTCCATATGTGATAGCCAGTGCAAGGGAAATTCCAGAGACTGATGAAAGACCTGTTGCACTTCTGCAAATACAGCATCAAGCATGGCTGCTGAACTATGAATAATCATTTAGGTGATTTGAGTAATTGCTTAAATGTAATATAAAACAAAGAAGGGAAAGTTTTGCTAACAACACGTATGTCACATGAGTAAACAAACACAGTCCCATACGCTTAACAAACACACACCCTGGTCAAATGGTACGTCATTTCTACAGGTGTCACTTGTTAGAAGCAGGATCTTTCCTCTCTGCTTTGTTGACACATAACAGCACAGCCATAAAAGACAACGACAATCGTCAGATGAGTGACGCCAACATAGGGGATCAATCTCAGCCGGATTGTCCCTATGATGTCATTACCAGCTTGCTGCCTCAAACACGGACTGATTATTTACTAAATGATGTAGATAGAAAACATTTCGTTTTCCATTGACACAAGCACACAGGGTCACAGGTACCGGGACCATCATGAACTCCACTAACTAAAGTCATAAAAGAATTCAGTCCTTTCAGTTTAAAACCTAAAGCTTTCGTTTTCCTTGAACTCTGTTCAGGGGGTATTCTAGACGAAGTGAAAAGACGTGACTCAGAGGGAGCAAATGGTAGTAGGAAGAGAGCAGACAAATATGGGCTCTGCGCTCTACTTCACTGAAGACAGATCCGCCAGGGCTGGACGAAAGCGTGTGGACCGGATCGAGAGCGGTTGAGAACACACTGGAACCCACAGGGACCCTGAAGGTGTTCTGTCAGCATGCCAACATTGCCATGCTGATTCATTCACCATGTACCGCAAACCCAAACCCTCCTACAAGCCCCAGCATTTAACTCGTGGCGGCAGCCGTCACCCTTAGATCCGATTCCTCCGAGCTGACACATCAACCCAGACAAACATAACAGATCTCAAAACTGTTCCTAAACATCACCTTATATTACAGTATGAATATGAGTTGAAATTGCACAAATGCTTCTTTTCTCCAGCAGTGGTTTAGTAAGTTGCTCTCAAATAAAAAATGTTCCAAAAGGGCTTTCACAGAGAATGCTGTATAAGAACCATTTTGAGTTTCTCAAAGAACTTTTCAGAGAACAGTTGTCAAAATACCTATTTTTTCTAAGTCTGAAGAACATTCTAATAAACTAAAGAACCTTATTCCACTATAAAGTGGAATGGAAATGTTCCATGGATTTTTAAGGTTCTTCATAGAACTTTTATTTATAAGAGTGTGGTTAGTTCTCATATCCTTATTAAATTACAATATCTTTGTGATATCTTTATGTCCTTCAAACTAAAATTACAATGTTATCATATTTTACTACAGCTGTTGGGTAAACAAATGAACATTTTAAACATAAGATTGAACTGTGTTCTCAGTACAAGGGAGTTTTTCTAAATGTCAGGTTGGGAAAGTTGTCACACGTGTTTTAGGTGTTATACATTTGTAGTTTATCAATTGCAGTAATAGGCTATTTGTTGGGCAAAATAATTGTCTGATATTTCTGCATGTTATATTTCTGTTTCATTTTTGCTATCTTAAAAAGCAAACAAACAAATAAGTTATTTTTATTTACTAATGGACTGTTTAAAGACATTTCTGGACAATACCAATGGAAACGTTCAAGAGCACTTTTTTGCAACAAAGAACATGCTTTTATACACAAATTCACTTTCAAAAATGAACATACCGTGAGATGTTTCAGTGCATCGAGCAAAATGAGTGAAAACTTACTCCAGATTCCCTTTATTATTCTCCGAAGTACGAGTGCTACAAAAGTATTGAACCACCAGAGAGTCAATGTACTAAGAACAGTAAGAAGCTGTCATAAACAATTACAGCACTTTAAGTGTAAGCTGCTTGAAAATATTCCTTCTCGTTAAGCTTGACCATCCGTACAAACTTCCTGTCCGTTTACTCATGGATGATGAATGACATATCGAAGAAATTATAAATAAATGCATTAAAATATATATAGTTTATATAATTAAAAATGTTATTATATCATTTTTAATGTAAAAATATGATATTTAATGTACTAACGTATTCTGCATCATTCTTATTTTGATACAAACAATTAAATTGCAATATCATTGCGATGAATAAGCATCCAAATGTCCTCAAAGCCAG
The DNA here is from genome assembly GCA_027422415.1 of Schizothorax lantsangensis. Classification (NCBI taxonomy): domain Eukaryota; kingdom Metazoa; phylum Chordata; class Actinopteri; order Cypriniformes; family Cyprinidae; genus Schizothorax; species Schizothorax lantsangensis. Next base: position 25,605,301 of record CM049848.1, on the reverse strand, counting down.
TTCGCATGTTGCTAGTTGTTTGTACAGCTGCCTAAATTCAGTTGTAAACACCGCCATCGCGTGGTTTTTATGTCGACAAACCACAATGTTCTCTTTACAGTGTCTGAAAGGCGAATAGCCTACTGAATTGAAATACCTGCTTAACTTATTCTTCTTTTACTTCTCCAGAGAATTCTGCCTTTAATCTAGTAGCCTACAAACCGTTTAATGACATCCATTCAAACTTTTTTTCAGTTCAAATACGGAAGCCGCGTTGTGTTGATTGACAAAAGCCCAGAGAAAAGAAGGCGCGTTCCGAGAGTCATGACAACGGCAATCAAACATACAAAAAAATGCTAATTTGGTATAAATTATTTTGCAATTGATCTTGAACTTGAAAGTGTTTCAAACCTTAAAACTTTTTTAAAACACATTTTAAATGTTAGACATTAGTTTAAATTAGTAGCCTAATGCATAACCCGTATCCCTAGCTAGCGGCAAAAGATTTACATTGCAATCCGTTTTGGTTTATGATAATATGTGCACTTTGACATAATAGCGGAAATATAATCTGATGCCACACATGAGTAAGATCATCAGCATGAACACTAACGCAACTGGTATTTGGGGGAATTTTGTGCTTAGGGCAATAATAACGGACAAGTTCCGAAGTCAGAGATATAGGTCATTCTGCTTTAAAGATACATATTTACACAGTAAAAACACAGTAAAATTTACCTTGGCATAGATGTATCAAGCATACCATCGCTATAGTGAATAATAAATAATATGGCATCTAGTTTGGAATATTTTGACATTTTTTATTAGTGCTGATAATACTTAGCCACATAGTCTCTATTATTAACAATAACCGTAGTGAGTACAGAATTATAACGAAGACTAATACAATGGGTTTGCAAAAGTAGATTAAATATAGCCTACTATAGGCTAATATATTAAATTTAGGCAATCAAATTATTAAGAACTTATCATCTTTAATGGATGCCATTGTCTACAATAAATTTGGCAGTCTTATGCAACCATGAGGTCTTTATTTGTCATAGGAAAGCTTGCAAATGCAACCGTTTCATTTAGAGAGATTAGTTTTAGTCACTTAGTCAATAAACTCCGCTTCCGCTCGTCCCGGGACTCGACTGAAACACTGATGATTAATACACGGTGAGTCAAACGTGCAGTGGACTATTTATGTCCCCTATATATAGAGCCACGAACCGTTCACTCTCAGTGCAGTGCAGGTCACTGCTTTACTTCACTTCTAGGCACAAACAGACATTGTGTTTATATTACATTTATTTTATTTTATAAACTATGCCTTACAATAACGCTTAGAGGTGATCTGGGCTGGTACAGAAAGGTGGTAAGTTCTAACACCACAAGGATCGATATCATGAACTAATTGCTGTAGCCTATTTATTGAACTGTATATCATTTTGGGTAAAAATGTCAGTTAAATGACTGTAATGAATAGCATCCAATACAAAAAAATCCAGCAAATTGGAGAAGGAAAAACCTAAGTATATAGTATATTCAACAGTTTAAATATTTAACAACGTATGTCTAAGACATTGTTTATTTTGATGGGGCAAAGTTAAACAATATTCACCGCCATTCTTGTTTTTCAGAAATGATTCATCGTTGACACACAGCCTCGAATAGGAAGGAGACTGTGTTAAATTTACTCCACTTCCTACAATAATGTTGTTAATGTTTTCCTGTGGTCGAATGACTAGACCAAAGAAAACTTCCAGAATTCACTCCCACATATTGATATTTTCCTTTTATCTTAAATAATCTCCTGTGTTCTCCATACAGTTGTGAATCAGCGCGAGTAAAAACACAAGCATGTTTAATATGCACTATGAATCACGAGCGTGACTAACAGCGTGACTTTTCAGTTTCAAACGCAGCTGAAGTCAGTCTTACAAGTCTCACGACTGACATCTATTGCCCGTTTTGTGTATTTCACAGCTTGTCTAAGAAAAAAGTGCAATATTAGACAGCAACTACACAATACCAACACTTGGGATATTTTCAGAGGCAAATACTTACTGCCATGCTGCTTACTGCACAGCTCACTATTTATTAAAATTATTATATGCCTATTATTATGTACCTATTACAGGTGCATCTCAATAAATTAGAATATTGTGGAAAAGTTCATTTATTTCAGTAATTCAACTCAAATTGTGAAACTCGTGTATTAAATAAATTCAATGCACACAGACTGAAGTAGTTTAAGTCTTTTGTTCTTTTAATTGTGATGATTTAGGCTCACATTTAACAAAAACACACCAATTCACTATCTCAACAAATTAGAATACTTCATAAGACCAATAAAAAAAATAAAATTTAGTGAATTGTTGGCCTTCTGGAAAGTATGTTAATTTACTGTATATGTACTCAATACTTGGTAGGGGCTCCTTTTGCTTTAATTACTGCCTCAATTCGGCGTGGCATGGAGGTGATCAGTTTGTGGCACTGCTGAGGTGGTATGGAAGCCCAGGTTTCGTTGATAGCGGCCTTCGGCTCATCTGCATTGTTGGGTCTGGTGTCTCTCATCTTCCTCTTGATTCTCTATGGGGTTCAGGTCAGGCGAGTTTGCTGGCCAATCAAGCACAGTAACACCATGGTCATTGAACCAGCTTTTGGTACCTTTGGCAGTGTGGGCAGTTGCCAAGTCCTGCTGGAAAATGAAATCAGCATCTCCATAAAGCTTGTCAGCAGAAGGAAGCATGAAGTGCTCTAAAATTTCCTGGTAGATGGCTGCGTTGACTGTGGACTTCAGAAAACACAGTGGACCAACACCAGCAGATGACATGGCAGCCCAAATCATCACTGACTGTGGAAACTTCACACTGGACTTCAAGCAACATGGATTCTGTGCCTCTCCACTCTTCCTCTCACAAGTGTTTGAATCAGCTTAGCTTGACTGTATTCTCAAGCTTGCAGTCATCCCTGTTGCTTGTGCCCCTTTTCCTACCCAAATGCTTCCTTCCAGTCAACTTTGCATTTAATATGCTTTGATACAGCACTCTGGAAACAGCCACACCTTTCAGTAATGACCCTCTGTGACTTACCCTCTTTGTGGAGGGTGTCAATGTTCCTCTTCTGGATCATTGTCAAGTCAGCAGTCTTCTCCATTATTGTGGTTTCAAAGAACAAGAGATACCCGGAATTTATACTGTATGGATGGTCATTTATTGAAACTCAAATGTAAATATTCTAATATTTTGAGATACTGATTTTTGACTTTCATGAGCTGTAAGCTCTAATCATCAAAATTAAAACAAAAAAAACTTTTGAAATGTTTTACTTTACATGTAATGAATCTAAAATATATGAAAGTTTCACTTTTTGAAATAACTTACAAGAAAAAATTAACTTTTTCACGACATTCTAATTTATTGAGATGCACCTGTATATGTCACATAATCTTATTGCATTGCATATTTAATTCAGCAAGCATTATTTTTATTATTCAAATTATGATTTCTACACTTTAGACATTAAATATTTGCTTGGTAAGATCGTGTCTAATGATCTAGAGCAAATAGAGCTTAGCTGTTTGCTCTAGATCATTAGACATGATTTTAGGGTTGGAAGCCTGTTTGAAATATTTGTTTAGTACCTTACAAAAACACTCTGTCATACTATGTACAGTGTACATACTGGAGACATAGTAAGCATAATATAATAGTACATTATTCTGAACAATAGCCCAACAGTCAATTATGCTTCAGTTTTTTAATATTAAAACTTATAATGCATTTTTTGCAATATTTTGACATAATTTTATATTAATTATATATTTTTCTCAAATCAATTTATACAAACTTCAAAATTCAATCTTTAAAATGTAATATTGCATTATTCAAGTTGTGCATGTGGAATCAATAATTTACATATACACAGAAGGGGTTAAAAATCACCATTTCAGAAAAACTCAATGGGTAAAACAGGGTTTCCAGCCTTTGCGTGTGCAGCTTTGAAATTAGGCTGTATGCAGGAGGAAGTATCACCATGACGACAAGGGTTATCTTTGTTCACCATGTGTTTCCTGTCTAAGTGAGGTGTTTAGTGCAGGGGATATAACAGATCTACTATAGCTAACACTCAGGAGTGCCACTTCATTGTTTAATGTGCTCATGTTAAGTGTGGAGGGCTTTGGGGCTGCCACTATGGTGCTGTGATTCTGGGGTTTAGGATAGTGATGGCAGGGATATGGTCAGAGGTCTGGACATTGTACCTCATATTGGCATTTTGTACTCCAGACCCCTCACCAGCACCCCAAGAGAAACTTGACTTCAGAAGAGTCTTCTTAGGTTTGGATAAATGCAACGCCTGCATTGGAACATCCATTTGCAAGAAGTTTTTCAAGGATGAAATAAGGTAAACTATAGGATATTTACTAATACAGAAAAAAATATTTTCTCTTTGTCCTTATGGAGAGGTTTTAAAGATATTCATACTATAGGATCTCTGGAACAAGGTATCCAAATGTCCAAATACTGAAGTAAAGATGTTCTGTTTTTTCCATATGCATATCTTCACTGACCTAATATACTATATTCAGGTTTAAATAACTTTCTGCTTGTATATATAAGGCTATTCAAATAAGAGCACCGCATGCCATCGGAAAATAAAACATCAATAGAAAACTGCCTTTTTCTACATCAACATTGTCTTCAAAATGTGCAGCTCACAATATCTAATCATTGATCTGAGCGAGCATGAACAATGAAAGCAAAAACAGGAAGCTAACGTGGACACTAATTATTTCACTGCAGGTTTGAAAGATGGCTGACTGCTCAGTCTAATCTCTCCTCGGCAGATGTGCGCTCATATGAGGGAAACTATACAGACAGCACAGCGGGCGGGAGACCTGTGGTGCTGTCCTACGTGATGTCTCCTCACCTGCACCAGATATCAGACAATAGCATTTGCACCTCAGCAGGCAAAGGGAAATCCTGCAGCATTGAAGCTGTCCTCAGGGCCACTTCACGCTTCCAGAGATGGGTCCGCTCCAACCTACTGCTTCCCAGCATGGTGAAGGTCTGCATTCGGTCTCTGTATTCTGATGTCTATTTGAGGTCAGCAGTGGCTCAAGATTTAAGGTCTGAACAATTAAATTTCAAAGGGTTATTAATCTGAAAACTAGAAGGTGCCAATTTAGCATTTACAATATGGCAAATTATTTCTTGATTATCAATGGTTCTTAAAGCAAAGCTTTGGTGAAGATGAAGGTAACAAGTGTATTTCTTCCTTTGTAGCCAAACTTTAAACAGAGTATGTTTTACGGGTGTTTCTTCAACTTTGGGCACTTTTATGTTTATGTTCCATTTCTAAATTAAAGCTGTAATTTCCCCCCACAACAAACCATTTTGCATTAAATAAAGTTCAAAATGAACGAACCCACAGTTGAAGAAACACTATACATCACATTTAAAAACTTAAATCAAAACTCTGTTTCTAGGGTCTGGTCACCCCGATGCTGCGCTGTCCATCTCAGAGGCTGCTGGACCGCATTGTGCGACGTTACTTTGAAGTGACTGATGTGGGAAGCGTGCAGATGAAGCACTTCAGTGAAAAGGACAAACTCAGACTTCTTTATACCCTGGCTGTCAATCAACACCCTCTCATACTGCAGGTATTACAATAAGTGGTTGTGGCTAGAAGGGATGCAGCTACGGCCGAAAACAGTAAATCAAATTGTCCACCTATTAGATCGTGTTTTATTAACACCTACCCCTTACAATAATGCAAAAACAGTAATTATTGTTGTACAGTGTGACAGAAATTACGCTATATTGATGTGCTCATGCCCAGTAGCCGAAGCTGTAGGCTATGTCTCCCTTCTAGCCTTAACCACAATAAGTGAATATTGCACATTGTGCTGTAATTGAGCACAGCTTGCAACGTCAAGGTCATAGGTTCGATTCCCAGGGCATTCCCAATGCATGAACTCAGCCGTGACCTTGAACATTGGGGGGCACAATTTGATTTATAAAGTGTAAACAAACGAAAATTCTAGGTGTAATTCTAGTTAGGAAGTAATAATTTTGAACTGTTTGCGAATAATGTTTTAAAATATGTACATATTAACTCTTATTAGTATGCCTAATATGTCCAAAACATACACGTTTCTTGCCTCGTCAACATTCAGTTATACACGAATCACGGAAATGATAAGCAAATTATTTGAATTTTCAATTTAGAACGGCCATGTGCGAGAAAAAAAGTCAAGTAGTTTCACATTTCTATTGTAAAACAATTGCCAAATGTTTCCCAACAATCTTACCTCGCGTTCTGTTCTGTGCAAGTGCCGTAAACCCCGCCTGCTCTAATTTGATTGACCATCTCAGTCATTTTGACATTGACCAGCGCTTTTAGACCTTTTAAACCTTGCCATCACTGATAAAAATGTATAGGCCACATTAAAAATGCAGAGTAAATCGCTTTGAATAAAAGAGTACCATAATTGAAAACATTATTATTTCCATTAATTAGTTAATTAATTCTTATTGACAGATAAAAACTCAGAAATAAACTTAGAATTGCAAAACTGCGATTCTTTAAAAAGTAAGAGAACTGCGAGACAAACTCGAAAAAAAGTCGCTTTTACTTTTTTAACAGTCCGTGAAGGAAGCATCAATACTAGCTCTATACAGTATATAAAGAACACGAAAATGTGCTTCAAATACTATAGAAATACCCTTGAAAGGGACTTTGCTGGCATTGCCTGCTCGAGCTCCCTCGCTTCCTGTTTTCAGCCCTACTTTTGACTTTTCTGCCTACAGATGTTTCCAGGCACGGAGGGCTGGCCCTTCCTCCGCTACCATGGCTCCTGTGGAAGGATGATGGTCTGTGCAGGGAGCAAACCCCTCAGGAGCCTGTTTTCCTCTCCGTTGGAGCGCCGCGCAGACATTGCCTACCAGCTTCTTCACATCACCCAGAGCCTGAGCTCCAACAGCCTCCAGTTCAGCCTCTTCTACACCAGCCTCTCAGAAGACATGTTTGGTACCTTGGATGATAACAGGGTCTTCATTGTGGATGCCAGTACCATAGGGATTATTGACTTGCAGGAAGGTCAGTTTTGGCTTAGTCCCATATGCAGCAACCTGTAAACAGTTTTTAATGGTAAAATATTGCCTTTACCATGTACACAGACAAACTTGCTTCGCCATGTTTTCAGTGTAATTCAAGTCTTCTATTCATCAAATAATCCTCGAGAATTTAACTGTTTTCAACAGTAATCTTTTTTTTTTACTTTAGCTTTACTGTGCTATGTGTCATGCTGCATGTGTTATACCTAATTCATTACACTCCTCCTTCCTGCAGGATATCCTCCTGATGAAGACTTGCAACCAGAACACCTCGATGTCTTCTCCTGTCTCACTGGATCTTGTGGAGACCTCCTCCGTGTGAGACTTTTCGAGCCGCACAGAGTTTTATCTTACTTTGTAAACATGTCATTAACAATCTGCTTGTGCCTAATGATGTGCAGACTGGTCATCTTCCCAAAGAAGCAGTCAGTGCGCTTGCTATCTGTGCAGACCAATCTCAGTCTGACCAAAGAATAATTGCTGCAGTCCAAACCTTAAAAGACATTTTACAGACATTAAGGCCATGCAGCGCTCTCTATGGATACAGGTATCCTGAATGCCTCTATAGTGACAGGTACTAGACCAAAATATTTCACCCAGAAATGAAAATTCTGTCAACTTTTACACACCCTCACATTGTTTCTAAACTTGTATGACTTTCTTTATTCTGTGGAACATAGAAAATATTTAAAACTTAAAAAAAAAAAATTCTCATCCATCCATTGGATGTCAATGGTTGTTTGCTTCTTCAAAATGTCTTTTGTGTTCAGCAGAAGGTGGTCGTACAGGTTTGGAATGATAAGAAAGCGAGTAAATGACAATTTTAATTTTTAGGTGGACCATCCCTTTAAGGTCCTTTACTGACTGCATAAAGGTATGAACCTGGCAGCATGGCAACATGGAATACAGCACTCAAGTTTTCTGCTGGACAATGACATGAAATGGACTGTAATCTCATCAGTATCCAGTGAAGGATCTTTATGTTATCAAAGCACAGCTGGCAAACAAACCTTGAGACACATGCAAAATATAAAAAATAAATAAATAAGTTATTCAAATTGTAAAAATATTATAATCCACAGACGAGACAAGGAATTTCATCACAAAAGAAGAATATTTTAATTACAAAGACAACTCTGATTAGTAACCCATAAACCATATCAATCTTCATGTTTCTGTACAATGCTTGCTAAGCAGTTTTATTCATGTATAGAAAAGGTAAAAAGAGAAATGTTCAAAATGACATTACTCCATAAAATTTAATGGCAGGAACTCTGAAAAAAAAATAACAGCATTCCATCAACAAATATTTTCAAGCAATAAATATTTATAAATAGTGTAAATTTACAACAAGATTAGAAATATAACAAAAAACACAAATTAAAGTTTATTCCTTAGTCTATGTGCAACCCATTTTTCTTTGTGACTTGGCTATCCCCCCCCAACTTAACTTTTTCCTTATGAAAAAGAAAAAAATATTTTTAAAAAGAAAAAAATAAATTCACATTACAAATTTCTTTTTTTGTTACCTAAAGAAAATGTTGAACAAAAAAGCCCAGCTACGGTAGTACTTAAAGGAAATGAGATTTAAAGAAAATCATGTATTAACTTGTACATGAAGAACAGAAGACGACAAAAGAAACAAAAACCAAAAAAGAGGATTAAAGCAACAGTAAAATAAAAAGGAAGAGTCAGTAGTTTTGAGTGATTTTGCCATTTGTGGTATATACACAAAACCATTTTTCCTCAGCAATTAGTTTATTTGTAGTTTGTGTTTCAAAGAGAAGTGGTGCTGAACAAGCTGAAACAGTCCTGAAGATGGAGACGATCCCACTTCACTCCAGTGGGCCAGAACTCCATACTTGGCAAGGTTGCATAGACAAACAGCTTAGAACCAGCAGCCTTGTGGGGTTTGCTACAGAAACCAGTGGTGTGGAACTGGGTCAGGTCTCCTGAATATCAGAAAGAGATGTGTTGCGTTCCAGGGTGTTATCCGAAGAACCGTTAATGTTAACGTCAAGTTGAGGAGGAGGGCAGGGGTGGGGCCTGTGGAAACAGCCAGAGGATATTAAGCATGCAAATTTCTTGCCACCTGAGACCATAAATCATACGAATATGTAAACGAGATCTAGAGAAGGCCAGCGTAAGGGCTTTGAGACTTACTAATGTGAACTGGTCATACACGTGCATGAGGTCCTCTATTCTGTACTGCTCTAAAACCACAAAGTTCTCAAGGTTAGGGCTGCATCTCCGAGCACAGCCCTGGCAGTGCACCACGTATGTCTTACGTGAGTTACTCTCACTGGTGACAAACAGCAGATCAAAGACCTCCACCTGCGATAACAAAAGAAAGAAAGAAAGAAAAAAGAAATATTAAAATGTGCATGAATAGAAAAGACCAAATCAAAAGAAAATGGAATAATATAATTAAATAATGTCATTAAAATGAACTGAAATATAAACAAATAAATCCCTTAAATGTAATTTTTATGTTTTTGGTAAAACCGGGTTTTAAGGCAAAAAAAAAACAAAAAAATATTTTAATAAAAATAAAATAAAATATTTTATTTATAATATTAATTACCTAATGAATAATATTAATTACCTAATGGTAAACAAAGTGTCAAGAAAAACTTGGAATGTTGACTTCACAAAGCCTTGTATAAAATTTCTAGGATCTAAAAATAGAGCCTTGTATGAAATTCCTAGAAAAAAGAAATTCTAGAATCTAAATCTAACATGCATATTTCATCCATGGTCAATGTGATCTCAACATGATGGTTATGATGAGTGGGATGTAGAACAAACAGAGGTCTTCTCCAACCACAATTTTTTTATGATGCTTCCAATTGTTTGTTTTTAAATTATAAGAATGTTAAAAAAAATCACTTTAAATGGAGATCACATTTGCAAAGTGAAATTTCAAGCCAAAGAACTATTTGAAAGCTGAGCATAAATAGTAATATTTTAAATACACTTGAATACTTTTTTCCCATGCATTTTAAGAATTTAATTATTTTTAATACATTTCATTTCTGAACATAATACATTTCAGGGTTGAAAATGTCCATTTTAAACATTCCCTGATATGTCCATTACGAGAAATGTAAAAAGATCTTTTTCTAGCCCACTGATATGACTGAAGTCTTCACCTCATGTGATGATTATGTAATTTCAAACAAATGTGCCAAAGCAAACATTTAATTCTTGAGTGTAAAACTATTTTATATTAATTTACAACTTACAGACAATTCAAATCTAAAGAACCTTTGGTGAAGAATACACACCTCACAGATGCTACAGTAGTGAGCAGGTTCGTCCTTGGTCCTTCCATGCCAAACTAGCTCTTTTCCAGCAGCTATAAGCGCCTCCCTCAACGTCTGACACTGCTTTAGTGTCCTCAACAAACAATACCTGAGGAGGAGGAACAGACCTTATTTAACACTTCCATTAACCTGCTTGAAATTTCAGTCACGCTAAACTTCATCCTTTTGACCTCTCAAAGAACCACAATCATAAATGTGGTGAAGTAGACTCACTTGATCATCTCAAAGAGTTTGTGGTCTGACACTTTGATGTTCCTGGCCATGTTCCAAGAGAGGTGAATCATGGGAACGATGGATTTGACACTCTGGAGTTTGTTCCACTCATAGCGTTCCACAGCTAACTTGTACTGATGCACTGAGGAAGAACAGATAAGAATTAAACACTTTGAACAGTTAACAAAGAGATGAAATACATTTTAACTTAAGGTTTAAGGCTTTATCAAATATACTCATTATGTTTCACTTTTATTCTTATATTTTACTTTATAAGACTGTAAAATATCACCTTCTTCAAAATTTAAAACAAGCCTTCAAAACAATCCAACAGAGGTGCGTAGACCAAAAAAGTTTCCCCAAAGAGTAAAATACTTGAAAAGCCCGCAAACTCTCAAAAATCAAAAGTCATAAGCGAGATGAAAGCAGTGTAAGCAATTTACTGAAAAAACAAGGCAAATGTTTCGATCACATGTTGACCATTTTCAATGCCAAGCTAACAATTGTTGAGTGTGCGGGCTTTTTTCAAGTATTTTATTCATGGCCTTTTAAAATTGAATATATGTATCCTTTGATAAAATGATCTCAAAATACAAAATAATTAATTAACTGGCGGACTCCGTTCCGAATACAGACTGCGAGATGCATCCATGCGGACTGTGAAGGCTTTTGACAGAATGAAATAAATGCTAATTTCTAATAAATCAAATATATATGAAGCACATTAAGGTGAGCCCAGTGGAGCCGTTTGGGTGCAGTCGTGCATGCAGTGATGAGAGAAGAGAGCGGCTCGCTGCATGCAGACAGATGAAAATTTCAGTGAGTGAAAAACAATGGCATTTTCAAAATTTAGGAAAGTTGACAGGTCCTTAAAAAGTCTTAAATGGTACAAGAAAGTCTTAATTCTGATTTCAGGAGGGGGACAGAAAGACAAGAATTGCGATTAAACTTAAAAAGGCTATTCATTGAATAAATATGAGCGTTGCAAGTTTCAAAGTCAGCTGCTGCGCTGCTTTGTGTACTGCTGTTCCGAAAGTGCCACCTGCTGGAAGAGAATGATTTTCCATTTTCAATCAGCCCTTCTGCTGTTGTCAAAGACCAATGTGAAAATCAACCTATGTTTTTAAGCAGCAAAACACAGTTGTAATTGTGAACTGGTGGTTCGACAAGATAATGTAGCCTATTATAAAAATGTAAACAATTAAGACTGTAAAATATATTTATATGTTACTTAATGATTGATAATAATTGTTTAAATTATAGGAATTGATACTTTTGACTCTTAAAGGCTGAAATGTGAAGTTTATCATTTTATAAAACTTTGTTTTTGTGAAAACCTGCATCTGAACTGTAAATCATGCTTTGTAGTTATTGTATTTTTTTTTTTTTTTGTGCAGGTCTTGAAAAGGTCTTTAAAAGTCTTGAATTTAAGCTTAAATATCCTGCAGATACCCTGGTCTGGAAAAAAACATCAACTGCTTTTATTTATAACTTTCCGGACCTCGGCTGGTGAGGAGAGTTCATTACTGGCCCTCAAGCCATTTTAGTTGAAGACCCCTGGTCTAGAGTGTCCGTACGGTGTGCACATATTTTCATTTCTATGCCCGTTTTGGCCCCTGGTGGTCCAATATCAGTAATAAGTAACTTGACATATTTACCAGTGAGTGGTCCTGCATTCCAGGCAATGTTGTTGCACCAGCCAATAGCCTGAACCCAATGCACAGTGCCTGTATTGAGCCAGACCAGATCACCTGGTCGCTGGATAAAGCGATACACTGGAACATTGGCCTCATACAAGTCCTCTAGATTTGGCCACCATGAGCCCATTAGGTAATTTATATTACTCCTGCATAAAGAATATGTCAGTCAGTAAGACATAGACAAACATGCTTAAATTCATATTTTATACTAAACTTACGGTAAAACAAAACAGGGTGTTTCAGCAGAATTAAAGCATTTTTGATTGTGCTTACTTTTCACAGAAGTCATTCATGACACCCCAGTACGGCTCAGGAACAGCAAACCATTCACAATCTCCAGGGCCGATGTTAATGTTCACAGAGCAGAAGTTGTTATTTTCTTGATGACCTGAATTAAAAAAAAGAAATAGTTTTTATTAACATCCCAACTTTCAACTCTGTAACGTCTGTATTTAAGCAATGTCTCAGTAAAGCACGGCGAGATGTGCATGTGCTTGCATGCCAATAAGCTGACCTGGTGTCCTGCTGCCTGGGACCTTCATGTAGAGCTGGACTGTGTTCATGCCGAGAATGGTGTGGCCCACATGACTGAGCAGATTCCCTGCAGACACCACCCGCACGAAGGCAGGCAGCTTACTCAACTCAGCCAGCTGCAGCTTCCACCTGCAAGGCCAAAGGGCGAAGAGGTCAGATGCAGCGACCTAACATGTCCCCTGTTCCATCATAACTCAGAGTCTGTCTGAACACTGCAAGATGTCTGAAAAGGACCCATTTAACACTCGCAATCCTCCTTCAGACTTCAATTAAACTCTATAGTGCATCTTGATTAAGCACTAAACCACATGAGGCTTGCATTAAAGTGATTTTATTACGGTTAAAGGTTGTTAAGCACAACATGAAGCGGAGTGCCTTTTCACCATGGTAAAAAACACTTCATGAACTCAAGTGGCTTACTGCTTTTATAAAGGACATTTGACCATTAAAGAAACAAGTGTTTAAAAGATTACAGTTATTTCAGATTCTGCTAGGTGACTATTATCCTAGAATTCATCAAATTGATCAAGAATTACTGTAAAGACATTTGTTACAAATTATTGTAACTTTCTATAATATATAAATGACAAAAAACAATTTAAGAAATAAAAGTGAAATCAACACTTCAGAAACAGAAAATGGCACTGTAGCTGTTCCGCACTTCTTGAAGCTGCAATCATTTTCTACTAAGAAAGATTTCTCATATTTACCAAGAAAAGTAATTTAGTAAACTTTCTCAATTACAAAATTAGCACATTAGGAAGCTCTATTCAACACTACAGTCTACTATCACAGCTTAAATGTTCAAATGTCTAAAAATAGAAAAAGCCTATTTTAACCTTTGTGCTGAAAATCCTTTACCTAATTTAGTGTTACTGGTCAAAAATGACAGGCCTTTTAAAAATTGCTTGTAAATCTCTCATCACAAATTATCACCATATCTGGGATTCAATCTTTTTGTCAACTTGTTTTCTTTCAATTAGGATTGGTGGTGAGCCTCACTGATCTAAGCTCATTCACCTCAGAGTCAGCAAGTTTAGTCCAATGTGTTAACAATGACTAGAGCTTCAAAGGGCTCTACACGATCCCAGCCGAGGAATAAGGGTCTTATCAAGTGAAAAAAAAAATGTATACACTTTTTAACCACTATGAAATATTGTGACCTTTCCAACGTGATTATGTAATGCGTGAAGTTGTGGACGTGCATCGCAGAGCTAGTTCAAGATGAGCATTTGTGATTAAAAAGTATATAAATATTTATTTCTTTTAGAAAATGTCAGATCGTTTCACTAGATAAGACCTTTATTCCTCGGCTGGGATCGCGTACAGCACTTTGAAGCTGCATCGAAACTGCATTCTGGACCTTCAACCCATTGGCCACCATTAAAGTCCACTATATGGAGAAAAATTCTGGAATATTTTCCTCAAAAACCTTAATTTCTTTTTGACTGAAGAACGAAAGACATTAACATCGTGGATGACATGGGGGTGAGTAAATTATCAGGAAATTTTAATTCTGGAGCGAACTAATCCTTTAATGTGCAAGCAGATCTGCAACTTTGTATTGCATATTAGATGTTTTACGCTTGAATGCTTAGAAGGGGAACAAAGCCAGTGAGCACTTACTTTTTCTCATCTGACAAGTCAATGTTGGTCCCAAACTTGATGTGCTTAAAGGGACCTCTTCTTCTGTGGACCACACTGAAACAAAACACAGGCTCCAGTTACAGACTATGGTTCTGTCAAAAGTCTTTAAAACATTTAGACTTTAATTGAACATGGACTTACTTTTCTGATGGAGCAGATTCTGTGTCTGAGTGGTCTTTCTGCCCTTTCTTTTCATTTTCCTCCTGTTAGATAAAAAAAATGTGAAAAAGCAACCATTAGAATCCAAGCACCAATCATGAAGTGTTTCACAGTATCAACAGCATTCAATGTCTGTCTGTATCTGCTAACACAGCTGGCTGAGAGCAAACAAGTTTTTGGATTGCTTCAGAAACTGCTAATGCACCTTTGTCAAAAATCTCAGTGAAAAAAATATCTCTCAAATGGCATGACAGTCACACAAAAACATACATACACCCAAACTCTTGGCATGAGGAGGAAATGTAGATTGTTGACATACTGGCCCCAGTACTGAGCCAATGGACAATCAAGGGTGGAAAATTGTGGCAATTATTTTTAAGTAGAGAGTTGAAAAAATGTTTGTTCCAAACAAAATATCCACATTAAACTGAATCCACTAATAAAATATTAAGCTAATCTCCCAACATCTTGGGATTGCATGTTTTTTCTTAATGTGGGAATTATGACGACTCACCCGCAACGATTCCTGGAAAGATGAGGCCTGGTACTGAGCGTATCTGTCGATGGTGGTGTGAGACCGGCTGCTCTCAAAACGCCACATCTTTCTGCTTCCCGTCACATCCCAGTTCTCATCAGTGGGCTGAGATAACTGCGTCCTCACCTCCACCAAGTGCTCTGGGTTGGCCTCCACCAGAGTCTTGGTAGAGAACAATCCTAGGTCTGACATGAAGAGAAAGACACCAAAATGTCAACTGATGAAAACAAAGGGTAATAAATGTATTAATTAATTATTTAATTAAAACAAAAATAATTTCAAAAGGGGATTTCTTTTTTGCAGGTTTAAGGTATGGTTTTGGAGAGAAAGTTTTATGAGAATTTTTAAATTAGCAACAAGAGACATCGGGATAAAAATAAATAAAAAAAAGAGTGCTGGAATCGAACTTAGGCCACCTGCATATAAACCATCATTTCACTGAAGAATGCAACCAAACTGCCACACCATTTCTACTCGATACCAACTCGAACATGAATATGAGGTTAACATTAAAACCTTATGCATAGACTGAGGCCATATGTAGAAAAACATGGACAAACAACACCTTTTTGCCATTTGACATGACAGGCAGTATACACATTTTGTCAAAATGGCCCAAATTTCCCAAACAGCATTAGTCCATGACAACACAATAACAAGCATACAATATCAGTCAGAATCTAAATTTAAAATTTAATGTCAATTTCCCCTAAAATACTTCTACTTTCTGTAGAAAGGTGACCATTAGAGCCCATCTGAAAGCAAAAGTATATATTCCATCATGTCATTTATGAGGTTTGAAGAGCAGGTACATAAAAACTCCATTTAAGAAGAACCCTGCTGCTGTTTTTTTCTGTGGTGGGGATGCTCCCATGTAATGCCACTTTCAACATGCAGATGGTGCTGTTGTCATTTACACCCAAGTCATCCTGAAACGTGTGCCAAAACTCACTTTTTGCTATTTAAATGTCTCCTGACCGAATGCTAATATGCAACAAAACCCATAAAAGGGTAAATCAAAATAATATAGACCACAGATCAATGCTCACACATACACAGTGCTTTGGCAAGCACTCAAATGTGCACAAGCGCCCAGAAACGCACTCTCACCTAGCTTGAGTGCTCCAGCCAGACCACGGATCACTGTAACTGGGTTGGCTGCGTTTGTGCAGAACTGGTGTAGCGGCGGAAAGAAAGCGTCCCTCTTGTTCTCCAACTGCCAAGGATTTACAAAAATAGGTTTATTTGACTGAAGAAAATAAAAGCTTGAAGAAAAAAAAAAAAAAAAAAAAGGTGTAATAGTGCAAGCATAAATTAATGTCAAACAAATTTGACTTATTTTCCATGGCAACAAATGCCTTTAATCGGTGCAACTGGACCTTTTGGCCTTGTATTTTGACTTGTAAATAGTATGATGGCAGTAATACTAGAAAGAGTAGATAAAGAGCAACCAGGCTGCACCGTGTCAGATGATGGATGTTTTACTCACATAAATACTAGGGGTGGGAGGATTGAGCTTGTCCTTTGGCAGAGGAGGGAAAGGTGCAGGTGGTAACCGTGGAGGGGGACACTTGTCCAGCAAGATGCTGTTACTGGACAAACCATTCTTCATCAGGTTTCTGCAAAATAATTTTCATGAAATATTCATTAGCACGTCCAAATGGCTGTTTGTAACAGAATAGAATAGAATATACACAATTTATATTATCCACATCTCATTTTAATTGACTGCATGCTAAGGTGAAGACTGTAATCTCTGATGTATTCTCGTCAACATGACAGGGACAATGAGGGTCAGTACATGCGCTGTTGCTTTCTAGACACAGGTGGAGCCATAAACCAGATCACTAGAGACGGAGAGACATACTGGCAATGTCCTTCCCCATCAACAGCCATTCCAGTCAAAACAAACAGTGTAATAAGACTGTAAGCACTGAGGAAATGTCCCACATTAAACAACACGGCAGAGGGTCAAAAGTTCAACTAAAATTTCTCTAAATAATTACAGCTGTGAGGCTGGAGCGTAGTCATGCTGGCTTTTGTTTGGAAGCGGAACCTTGGTGATTGTGAAAACTGACAACTTGGACACTGCCTGACATTTTCTGTGGCTTAGTCTCGGTGTTGTTGGGTAGTGTGGCACTTTTGCTGTCATTTTTAATAATGGAATAGCTTTTTTTAACATGCTGCAGCATAAAAAAAAGTTTGCAAGCAGGGATTTATCAGTTTTGCTTACTACTAGGCACTAGATGGGTTAACAAATGCATATGAAATTAGCACTCTAATACACACAAAAAATCTGTGCATATGAAATCAGCACTCCAATAAAAAAAAAAAAATTTTTTTTTTTTAAATGAATGAATAAATAAATAAACCTGTGCATACACTGCTGTTTAAAAGTTTAGGATCTCTAAGTTTTTTTTTTATGTTTCTTGAGGCTACATTTACTTGATCAAAAATAAAATAAAAGCATTAATATTGTAAAATACTGTTGTTTTAATGTCTTTAGTGTCAAAACATTTTTAATAATTATCAATTTTGAAAACTTGCACTACATAATATTTCTGTGGAAACCTTGATACATTTTTTTCTCCAAGATTCGCTGAATAGAAAGTTCAAAAGACCGTTCAAATAGAAACTTTTGAAATATTATAAATGTCTTTACTGTTACTTTTGCTCAATTTAGTGCATCCTCACTGAATAAAAGTATACATTTTTGCAAACCAAAAAACATACTGACCCCAAACTTTTAAACAGTAGTGTACATATATAACTACTATATTGGCAGTGTATTGAAAGCAATCAAATACCATCTTGAAGAGAACCACACACAGCTGCATATTTTACAGACACACCCCTAACATAGTTAGTAGACATCCCATGATGTTTCCCGCCAATGCTTAAACAATGACAAAATATATTATACAAAATATAACACTAATCAACAAGTATTTACCTTCCAATATCAACAAGCAACTAACTTCCAAATAATTAACAGCTCAACAGCTCATCACTGCAAATCTCTTTCTAGCACAAATCAAAACATTAAATCATCAGCCTAAACCATTTTACAGCAGATTTAAACCAAATGAACTAGGATAGATTTGTATTATAACAGAAAAAGTGATAATATTGTCTAGCTATGTAATTTATATGCACACACACACACAAAAAAAAGCTTACAATCCTGTTAAGGAGGCATGGTATAACCATAACCAAAAAAACAGCACAAAACCAGTCAAGAAATCTGTTTGGAATTTTGCACAACTAGGCCCAAATGCATACAGGAATGAGTAACTCACCTGCATGCTTTGAGCACGTCACTGGAGCTGGGGTAGATGGAGACAGAAGACCAGGGGGTGAACGAGGGAGGCTTGGGTTTATGACAAATCAGCGGAGATGCCACCTTCAAGGGGCTCTGAGAGTCCTCCAGACCTTTGCCATTGAGCGTGGGGCTGTTAAGGCTGTTCTGAGTGCTGTGATGGTCTGCTGATTTGGGTGAGGGTGTGGCAGTGGACATGGCGGAACATGGGGAGGAGGCCACCGAGTTCTCCTGCGCCTTAAGCCCCTGGTGCAGACTCGGGTGAACGTTGTTAACCTTTGTGCCGGCAGCAGTCAACCCACTGCCATTACTATTATTACTATCATTGGCTTTTCCAATCAACAAGGCAGAGAGCTGAGGATTGTCTGAACTAAGTACACCTGGTGAGCAGGGTTTCGCCCCAGCAGCGTCTGCCTGGCCCTGATGGACGTGATTAGGCAGTCCTTCTGCAGTGGCAGTGCTGTTAGGCGTCCCTGTGGAATGCCCGTTTCCTGAAGGCTTGCTCTCTTTGGTGTGCACCATGCCTTGCTGTCCACCTGAGGTAGCAGAGTGAGGGGAGCAAGGGGAGGGGAGGTGATTGTGACTGGCCTCCTGCGCTAACGTGTCACTGGCTGTGGCCGAACATCCGGCCTGATTTGGAACGCCAGTGCCGGCTGCCGGGGTAGGCTGGGACGTCCCAGCGGAAGAGAAAGGCTGCTCGCCATTGGGACCTGCTGAATATGTACCTGGACTCTTCTGAAGCCCCTGCAATAAAGATAAAGTGCAAAGAATGCAGGGTTAAGCAGTGAAATTGTTATTCTTACATCCTAACTTAAAGCTGCAATCCGTAACTTTTTTGGTTAAAAATGATCCGAAATCAATATTTGAGCAAGCAAGTACATAACCAGCCAGTGTTCAAAACTATCGCCTTACTTTAGCCTGAGAATTAAATAGCTTTAAGAATTCAAAACTAGATAAGCAAAATATATTGGTATTTTATACTGAATATATAAATGTGCCTGCTGATTTATCCTATTTTACACAAAATTAAGTTTGTCATATTGCAACGCTCAAGTTAATTTTTTTTAAACTATTTAATTTAACAATATTCAATGTAACCTTTAGAAAATCTCAAGATAAATATCCATTTTTCATAGTGTACAAAAGTTTGGGGTCAGTAAGATATTTATTTCTGTAAGAAATTAATAAGTATTGAGCAAGAATGCAATAAAACAATTAAGTGAAAGTACAGACTTTTACATTGTTGCAAAAAATTCCATTAATAAATGCTGTTGTTTTAATAAATTTATTCTTTATATTTAAAGAATCCTGAATATCCAATCTACATAAAAATAAAATGATGATGCCAAGTCATTTTACCCCTCTGTAATTTGGCTCCAAATGACTGATTTTAATTCTGAACCAGTTTTACAAAATAGAGGACTACTCAATAAATATTTATCCATAACATTTATTATTTTGGCTGACATCACTTTTTATCTTTCTTCAGGAAAAAATATTAACAAAATTTTGAGCTGGAGAAATTTCTGATATGTGGTTGATTTGAGACAGAACGACCCTATAGAACATTCTTATCTTATCTTACATAACATAATTACGATCTTATATCGGCCAGGACATTTAATCTCACCTGAGTGGAGTTGATGTGTTGGCTTTTCCACGGTTCATCATCCATGCTGCTGCTGGTGGGGGTTGTGCTGTTATGAGGTAGTGCGTTTTGCCGCAAGTAAGGCACGTTTCCGTTGCTCCCCGATCCTGGGAGGTGATTATTGCCCACAGAGACGGCATCTGTGTTACCCAGGGTTCCAGCTGTGCATGGGGCGGGGCTTGCAGGGACAGGTCCGTTGGCTATTGGCTGAGCAGCACATCGTGAGTGGGCGGAGGGTGTGCGGAAAAGAGCGATGTGTGGATGGTGAGAGGAGGATGTGGAATTAGAGTTCATAGGCAGTGAGGGGTCGGCTATAGGACCGTTGGACACACTGGGTCGTATCTGACTTATAGCATTCAGCCTCATCTGTTGGGGAGAACAAGACCATCAATATCAAAAACTCAGTAAGTTAATTTAGGCTACCTCTAGCCTGTCTAAATGTTTGCCGTCTGTTATGCACAACTATACATGACACATACCTGCTGATTCTGTTGCATTAGACTGAGCTGCTTTTCCAACTGTTCCAGCATCTGCAGCTGCACTGGCTTCAGATTAGACCTGTTGGTCCGTAACTGTTCCAGAAGCTGAGTAAAAAAAAAAAAAAAAAAAAAAAAAAAACACCACAAAACCATAATAGTTTGCTTTGCACCAACTCTAGTATAATATCTTGATAAAAATGCACTACTGGTCAAAAGTTCTCAAGAATTAAGATTTTCTTTTTATGTTTTTGAAAGAATTTTCTCATGCTCACCAAGTCTGCATGTATGCAATCAAAAATACAGTAAAAACAGTAATATTGTGAAATGCTATTGCAATTTAAAAGAATGGTTATCTGTTTTCATATATTTTAAAAAACAATTTATTTCTATTGTAACAAAGCTGAATTTTCAGCAGCCATTACTTCAGCCTTCAGTGTCACATGATCTTTGAAGTTCTAAAAGAACAGCATTTATTTGAAATAGAAATCTTTTGTAACAAATTTCTGTACTGTGACTTTTGATGATTTTAATGCATCACTGTTTAAAGAATAAATATGAAAAATAGAAATTTTAATCTAGAATGGCAGTGTATCAGTTTAAAAAAACAAAGCAAAAACAGTTTATCATTGATAATAGCAAATGCTTCTTGAGCATCAAATCCTCATATTAGAATTATTTCTGAAAATCATTAGACACTGACAACTGGCATAATGACTGCTGAAAATTCAGCTGTCATCACAGGAATAAATAATGTTTTAAAATATATAAAATAAATGTATTTTAATTATAATAATATATTTCACAATATTAGTGTTTTTAATCATACTTCTTGGTCAAATAAATGCAGCCTTGGTGAAGTTGAGAAACTTTATTCAAAAACAAAAGGAAAAATTTGCCTGTTAGTGTACATACATCATTAATATTCAACAATTTACAGATGTAGAAACCACCATAAAAATTGAATCTACCAACCTGAAGCTTCTGTGGGGTTAAACTCCAGTTGGAGACTTGATGACCTGGATCATTTTCCCAGGAATCTGGTGAATTCTGATGGTGAGACGATAAACCAGAAAATAAATCAAACATTGCTTGATGGCTGAAACAGATTAAACAAACTAAAATGCTGTCCTTCAGTACCCTGGCTGGACTTGCGGTCCTCTTCTTTTTGGCTGGGCTGGACTGGTCATCAGTCTGGCCAGAGACCATATGAAGGGGAAGAGACTGGCCTGGGATTTGGGACTGGGCTTCATTGCTCTGATGAGCTTTGCAGGTGGTCTGCTATTGGCAACAAATACAAAATTGCAGCTAGGACAGTTGCATGAACATTTCACTGAAGTAACCAAAAGTGCATTTATGCACCACTGATTGACACTGATTGACAAAGTCAATACTGACGTTTCAGTGTTCTGCTCCCTTACATAATAAGCAAAAGGATTATGTTTATGCCAACTTTCTTGCTCTTAATTATATGAAAAATATATAATAATTTGCAGATTTAAATGGTTCCCCAAAATTAGTGACCAATATGTTGAAACAAAGGATGATGTGTGCTGATGAGTGCTATGGTCTAATGAACTAGAGGAAATAACTTTAAACCTTTGCAGTTTAAGATTATTCTCCAGAATCAATGTTAACAACAACATTGTTCTGTATGACTGGAAATTAAGGACCATTTAGTGGTACTTAATCATGAAGTCAGGCCTTACCACACACTTTGATGTTTCATTAAAGGAATGTCATGGGTTCAATACAGGCTAAGCTCATTCGACAGCATTTGTTATACAAGGATCTGTGGTTATGGGGCTTCTGCTGATTCAAAACAACATACTGCAAGATTTTTTTATGTTTTTAAAGGTTTCATATGATGCGATTTCAAGTTTTCCTTTCTCTTTGGAGTGTTACAAGCTGATTGTGCAAAGATAAGATCCCTGAAGTTGCAAAGACTAAAGTCTCAAAACCAAAGAGATATTCTTTATCAAAGTTAAGACTCTGCCACGCCCCCCTAAATTGGCTCATTTAAACACGCCCCCACATGTCTACGTCACGATGTGGAAATATTTGCGTAAAGGTCTCTGCACACTGAGTCCAAAATTTTCGCATTCATTTTTTCGTAATCGCAATCCTAAAAATTCATAACGCACAGAGACCTTGCACACTGAGTCCGATGCGTATTAATTAATCCGTTGCGATAAAATTTGCAAAACAGTAGCCTACTAAATGGAGTCTTCAAGCATTGAGGATGATTTTGTTGTTCTCTTGCTTTTTAAAAAAAGAAAAAAAGGAAATATTGGGTCCATCCAATCCTAAAATATAGAGAGGAAGGAGAGTTCCTCTCCTTATTAAGGAGCTCCAGGATTATCCCGGGCGATTCAAAGTTTACTTCAGGACGTTAGTGGCTCAGTTTGATGCTTTGCTAGCGATACTAGAGCTACATATTAAAAAGACCACCACCAATTTCTGTGAACTCCGTGTGCAAGGATCTACTGTATATACAGTGCTTTGTGCGGCGAGATGAAGTGGATGAACTTGACAATCGCCATTCTGGATTTTGGCGTTCGCTTGTACGGTGGCTCTGAACTGTCAAAACACCTCTCAAAATGCTTGCCACGGATGCGAAAAACGCAAAAAAATCGAACCCGATCCGAATTTTTTTTTATGACAGACGAAAATTTATAACGTGAGGTCGTATTTATTTTTCAACGTGCGAAATTTTCGGACTCAGTGTGCAATGGCCTTAAGGCGTGGTTTCAGTAACTGCAGTAGTGTTGATGCAGCCGTGTCAGGGAGACACTGTGTTTCTAGGCGAAATCAAAAGCACTTTATTCGGCCTTCCGAAAGTAGATGCAATTAAAATGACTTACAACAGAACAGCAACGCATTTTATGGACGACCGTTTCGTGAAACTAGGAGAGGAGCTAATTCTGACTTTGCTATGACAATCTGGCACTTCTGAATCAGCGACTGTATGTTTTGTTATTAGTTAAAGTATTTGATATTGACTGTTCAAATGCGGAGTTTTGCGTGTCGTGTGTGTGTGAGAGAGAGACAGGGTCACATCACAGCACATCAGCTATCTTGTGGCGGCTTTTGTGTGTGTGTGTGTGTGTGTGTGTGTGTGTGTGTGAGTGTGAGAGAGAGAGAGAGAGAGAGACAATGTCTCATCACAGCAGAGTGTACAGCCATCAGAAATAGTCTTAATCGCAGCTTGTGTGCAAACACATATGAGCATCATCACTGTGTCTGTCACGCAAATCTGTTCCCCTTTTGGGCTTGAACTGATGGTAAAACTAAGGACATTATTAACTGTCTTTACTTTAATTTTGAAAGCTGAAGCTCGTGATTATGGAAAGGGGCGTTACATTTCCGACTTGTGGTGTTTGGCCAATCACAATGCACTGGGTCAGCTGGCCAATCAGAGCCGACTGCGCTTGTCGGAAGGAGGGACTTTGTAGAAAACTAAGCGTTTGAGAGAGGCGGGGCATAGAGGACCTACAATAATGTACAGTATTTGAAAAATAGTGTTTTTTGAACATTAAAGCATGTCAACATATTATATTACACCAAATAATGATCTTTAAAAAAGCATCATATGACCCCTTTAAGAGAAGTCTCTTTTGCTCACCAAGGCTTCATTTATTTGACCAAACATACAGTAAAAACAGTAGTATTGTAAAATGGGTATAATATTAAAAAAAGTTTACAATTTTTCATTATATTATAAAATCCAATAACTTCATTTCAGTTTCACATGATCCTTCAGAAATCATTCTAATAAGCTGATTTAAAGCTTAAGAAACATTTTTGATTATAAACGTTGACAGCTATTTAATATTTGTGCTATTGTGGAAACTGTGATAAAAAAAATTCTCCAGGACTCTTTGATAAATTTTTATAAATAAATTAATTAATGAATTAGTGACCCCAAACTTTTTATGATAGTATGCATGTATAATATGGTGTTGTCAAAAAGTACCGACTTCGGTACCAGTCGGTACTAAAATTCTAATAACGTCCATTTCCCGCCAACGTTTGAGCACTGTTGAGCCGATTCTTAAACACTGCTGATTGGCCAATGTGTTCATGCACTCACCAGATATGACTGTGTTTGGCTACAATGACCAATCAACATTTTGCATTGCATGCATTTTAATGTTTATTGCCTGACTCCGTTTACTTTCATTGTACAGTAAATACCTTATTGTAACTAACATTTACCTTAAAAAAAATAAAAAAATAAAGGGTCAAATTTCAAAGTTCAAATTGTTTTCTGTAGTGAACCATAATGCCAGCAATAGCATCAAGCTCAGCCTGTACTGAACCCAAAACATTTCTTTAAAATGTCACAATGTCCAAGCTACCACTAACAAATAATTTTTAGGAGTCTAAACCATCAGATGGTGTAAGAGTTTCTACTGGCTTGTCTAGCTGATCTGTTCTCACCTGTTGTGTTGTGTTGAGCGCTCCCTGTCTGGAGGTGAGCTCTGCTGGGATTGGTAGGCTCCATGCCTCCTCAATACTAGGGAGCATTTTACTTTTACTTGGTAAACTACCTTGCTGAAGATTACACAACTGAGCCTAGAAAAAGATTGCGCAGAAAACATGTTCAGTGCCGGATTCAGCTAAGCTTGAGTCAATGCAATGGTGGTATGCATCAAATCACAGATGAAAATGACACTCATATCATCCTCAGTGTATAGTATGTCAGACAAGGGGACGTGATTCAACTCAAACAGGAAGGAACTCAAAAACGAACAATGTTCACAATCTTCCCCCAAAAAAAAAAACAATGATTGGCACGTTAAAATGAAACATGTACACTTTCTCTCCTGATAACGTCATGCGCAAGCACTCTCTCTACCTGGAGGCATTTAATGCGAGCGGTTAGAGCTGGGATGTTACTGCAGGACTTGCTGCACGTGGCATTGATGTAGCACTTGATGGCATCCTGTGGCTGGTTGCAGGACTCGTAGAGTGTGCCCAGGTCCATCCAAGCAGCCGCATGGCTGTGGTCCAGTTGCACTGCACAGATATATGCCTGCAGTGCATCCATCGGCTGGCTCTGCTGCTGATACAACACACTGGAGAAGCAAGCACAGCAGAGAGGAGTGGTTAAAAAGGGAAAGCTAAATAAACATACGGATCATAACTACCTGACACAGTGCATCAAGAAACAATTCATATCTTCCACATAAAATTTTGCCATGACAACCCATGGATGACAAACATTTCAAAACATTTTGTAACAACTATATACACATGTACCATTTTTTTTTCTGATTAGCTTTGCTAACATTTTGGGTGGTTCCTTGTGGTCTAATTAGGTAAAAGGGTTTCCACAACTTGTGATAGGACAAAAGTTGTGTTGGTACTAGGGCTGGGCGGTATATCGAGTTTGTACGATATATCGATATATTCTTTATAAGCAATACGTATGAGGCAATACCGTTAATATCGATAGAGTCTACAGTTGTTTGATACGAGCGCATCTGAAAAATATAGCGGATCAGACTCAGCCGCTACAGAGAAAGTGCATAATCCAATTAGCTCTAAACATGTGACAAGCTTTATATTAAGGGCTTTAAAAAACTTGTATAATTTATAGTTTCGTATAGTTTAAAGTGGCTCGCCCCGTCAGATGCTCTGACAGAAGGGCTGCGTGTGAGGCTGACAGAGACTCTACTTGAGCTGTTTAATGTGTTTGAGATGTGCTGTTTTCCTTAATGCATAACTTACATTTTACAGGTATATTCTCCATCTGTAAATGTTAGAAAGTCATGGAAATATTTCCATTTTACTGTCAGGAGTGCACAAGCCGCCTTCTTCGCTAATCTCCGCTAAACTTAACAGACTTCAGTGAGCGAGCTCCACCGCGCACCAAACAGACAGAGCGCAATGAAATGGGAGCGCAATAATTCTGACTAAACTATATATTTCGCCGAAATATTTGTAGTTGGACAATAAATGTGACATATGTACAATTTTAAATCTACAAGTAAGTGTATTTTTATGATAGCACTAACTGTAAAGTGACTGTAATGGGTAATCAAAATGGCCTAATACAAGTCTGTGCTTTTGTTCTTATTTTCATTTTTAGTTCAGTGAATTTAACTTCTGCTTTAAAAGCATTATTTTTTTTTAGATTGCAATGTTACAATGTTAGAATGAAATGTGATTTTGACCCTTTTTGCACATAGTATATAGGCTTACATTGTTACATTCACTTTATTAGTTTTCATAGCCTTTAATATATATTGTTTTGTTGGACAACATTGGGCGGTATGTAAAATATATATATAAAATACAGATTTAAAAAAATAATCCAGATACAAAAACAAAAATACCGAGATATATACCGTATATCGCAAATCGGCCAAAAAATACCGAGATATACATTTTTTCCCATATCGCCCAGCCCTAGTTTGTACATGTTTTCTTTCAGTGTTATGATGGTGACAAGAAGGTGATTACACAGCTCTGAGGTGAATGCTATAGCGTAAAGGTCTTGAGCATTTCTGTCTCTCCCCTGAGAGCAATATAAACCAAGCCTGAGGCAACATCAGCCCCAAATGACCCCATTTACACCCAGCTACCAAAAAACAAACAACAAGAATGTCTCATTTTAATGTGCAAGACCTTACAAACCTAACTTCACAAACAAAGATCATTAAGAGCTTACCCAATTGAGCACCATGTATCTGCACTGGCCTCAGACTTATCAATAGACTGTCGGTAAGATATGAAGGCATCTTGGACCTTCCCAATACTTGAGTAGCACCTGCATGACAAGCGAAACCACATCAAATCCAGACACTTTCAAGCACATGAGTTGTAGAGCTTAAATGTGAGAATTATTTTCATATGATTATGCATTTGACAGACACTTTCAACAAATTACAGTGGATTCAAGATATACATTTCATCAGTCCATGCATCACTCAAAAGTTTGAGCTACACAAACAAAAAAAAAAAAAAAGTTTTTTTTTAAAATATATATTCAAACATAATATAATAAAATGAAAACATAATATAATATAATATATAATATAAAAGTGGAAGAGGAATTTCATTTAAATCGGGGTAAATTTTTGCTTACCTGCCCAAGAAATACCAAGACTGTCCCGAATTGGGGTCTGCTTCTAGGGACTTCTGCAGACACTGAATAGCATAGCTGTTCTTGTTGGCTTTATCTCCCAACTGTTCGACCGTGTGATGCATCCAGCCTGAGGGAGCGATGGAAACATGAGGATTAAATAAGAAACTGCATTCTCAACAAAACAACTAGAACATTCTCTGCCACAACACTAAGCCATGGTGTGCACTGTGGAGGCTGTTACACTGGTACTCGTAAAGGGAGCAAATGGTTCGCTCTTGTTATCTTCAGGGTAGGGTGGGGAGATGAGGTGGAGTAGGATCGGGGGGGTGGGGTGGTTTCTACTACCACCAGCAGCTTCAAAAGGTCCCAGCAGAGATGGCTGTGTCCAAACAGCCCCTCTCCTCTCCATTCCCAGCCAGCCAGAAGTTGTTAAGGAGAACGAGACAGTGTGCAGACAAAGAACTTCCCCCATGTGGCCTGGCTTCTCCTAGGCACTGATCCCAGCCGAGCTCTTAACACCTGTGGCAAGCGCCTGCACCCGGGACACGTTACTACAGCAACCAGACAATTGCCGACAATTGCAGGAGCAACGTGGCAATGGTTTTATGGTAGCTGCTTTTTTTTTGCGCTTTCTTTTTGGGCTAGAAGCTTGGTGTGATGAAGAGCTGGGGTTTGAGGATTCACAACTCGCAACTGTGCCAATTATTCAAATTATTTCATTACTTATTGATGTTTTAAACCCAAAATACCTTGCAGACAGCTCCATCCTGGAGTGCTTTGCTCACTGGTGCCACTTTCCCAGTTTATGGATTGCCCTTAGCTCAGATTTCTCACCACAGTATCCCAAAATCAATCTGCACATTTATTAACAACAATCGCATCTGGCAAAATTGCACACCCTAGTGAACTGGAACATATCTTAGAAAACCTGGACTGTACATTTGAGGATGCTGTTATTAAGAATCCTACTAACATTATTTGGGGATATGGCATGATGCAATACATTAGTGAGGATTGTCTGAAAGCTGAATGGATGAATTATGATGAACAATTACCTAATCTGAAAATTGAAAAAATGACTGAAAAACCTAAATGAAATATTCTTTACAAAGTATTTCAAAATACACCTCAGTACATATCTGTGGAATTTGTGGCTGTAGAATTCCAAACAGCTGTGCAGAATTCCAAAAATGTAAATGCCAGTCAACATTAACATCCCCACCCTCTTGCAAATATTTACTATATTTTGCCACATAAATTCCTTATTACCCCATTGAGATCCATATCTTGTATGTAAAATCTGTGCAGATTCCATTCTTTGACTACTCAAGATTAAAATCACACAGCAAACAATCATCTACACAGGAAACACACTATTTAAAATAAAGCCCAGTTTCCCACACATTTCGACCAATGAATTTTCATAACTTCTTCCAGCTGGTTGTGATTACTGAATGGATTTTCCAGATCATTTTATGAACACTGCAGTTGATGAAATATTTAATAGCTGAGCATAACTAGACACATATCTGATGACAGAAATCAGGACTTTTCCATGACGTTTTATTAACTTCCATGACTTTTCCAAGCAGACAAATCACAAATTCTGATATTTCCAGGTTTTTCATGACTGTGGGAAGCAGGAAGCAAGTAAAACACACACTCACCTAATTGTTGGAGCGTAGTTGCCTTCACCTGTGCAGGGAGATTCTCTGTTTGTAACAGACTCTCGTAAGCTTCCTTTGCGATGCGGTATTTCTTCTGCGGACAGATAGAGAAGGGGAGAGATGTTTTAACAGACTAAAGGGTCAGCGCATTTACGGCCCCCTCTGGGTGGACACAAAGGGCCTCGTCAGACAGACCACAATGTACGGTCTCAGGAAGAGAGGAAACACACTGGACACTGACCAGGCCAGACACAGGGACGCAGGAGGAGACAGACAAACACACAGACAGACGCAGGGGGAGGGTCAGTCCAGACCAGACTAGACTTAACAAGTCAGACAAACAGAGACATGCTCTGTATCAGTGTAACTTGAGAAGCCCTCTCAGAATAAGTGTTTGTTTTTCTTAGCGACCTTGACACAGATCTTTGTTGGAGCTGATGGCTGACCACCATAGCTGACCAACCTGAGCAACACGACACCAAACACACTTAAAAGCAATCTCATCTGTGTGTGGTGGACAATAAGATTGACCTATTGTAAAACTTAGGCATTGGTTGGCTGATTAGTGCAGTCATCATTCCTTACAGCAAAGTTTTGATAGAAAGAGTATGGAAATTTGTATGAGATTTAATACAATTGCATTCAATTTTAATTTAATATAATGCGAGGTGGATAAGAACTATGTTGAACAGAAAAGACTGACTGAGTAACAAGAGTCTATCGCTCATCACAAAGGCTAACTAAAGGCAAGTTGAAGCAAAACCAAGAGGGCAAGGTGGAGATCGGTTGGTTGAACTCACAACGTCAAGGAGGCGCACCAGAAACAAATCCATCAATCAAGAGTGTATGTTTGGGCAGGAGCAGTAAACTGTGAGCAAAAGAAAACCCCAGGACCAACAACACTGCCCTGTAACCTCTAGAACCTGCTTCCTTTACAAACAGTCATTAAAATGCCAATAGAACACAACAGTAGGGCTTTGGCCTGTTTTTAAAATCACTTTAAATTTGGCAATTAAATATGAAGTACTAGTGAAATTACAAGATTCACCCATT
Source organism: Schizothorax lantsangensis (assembly GCA_027422415.1). NCBI lineage: Eukaryota > Metazoa > Chordata > Actinopteri > Cypriniformes > Cyprinidae > Schizothorax > Schizothorax lantsangensis. The sequence goes on along the minus strand of CM049848.1, from coordinate 25,574,825 downwards.
AGAAAAGCTGATGGTATCATGAAAATGGTGATCGTGGCAAGTAGTAGCTGCAGTTTCTGCAGGGTTTTGGAGGCATTTAAAGTAATGGTAAGTAGGGGTGTGCGATATATATCGTCTGTGATAATATCGCAATTGTTGTTTTAACGATGTGTAATTTGACATTATCGAGTATTTAGCAAAAACCAAACAAAACACCTACGGAGAGCACGCATACATTACGTGATGAAGTCTAGTGGGTTAAACAGTGCACGCGTGCATTTAGAGTGTTCTTTCACTGCATGATTCAGTCTATTAAAATGCATTAAGATAAAAAAATTCAAGATATGAGGGCAGAAAATGTACAGATTTATATTAGGGGTGTCAGCATCAACGCATGCGATTAATCTAAAAAATTTAATGCGTTAATATTTTTTAACGCAATTTAATCGTTTGATAAGGTTTGACCCCAATTTCTTCCCGTCGTCACAGCGCGGAAGGTTATCTATCAGTGTGTGATGAGGGTACAGCGAACCAGTGTTGCCAGGGTATCAGCACAAGTGGGCGTGGGCTATTTTTAAAATACAGTCGCGGGAAAAATTACAGAGACATGGGTTGTGGTTTTTTGACTTACTTTTATAATGTACCACAGCCGCCCAAAGTGTATACAGACAAATAAAAATTAAAATAGATCCTTTTACTAATGTGTATTATACTTGGAATGCATACCTGGCAACTTAAGAACGGAGAGGCGGTTGTAACATCACAAACAACATGAGTTTCAGCCAGAGCATACATGTTAAGACTTTTACACAGCAGAAATAAACATGACAACAGCCACTATAGATTATATAAGATAATAAACACACGATTACGATAGGATATGGTTTGTATGTGATTTTCTTGAGATGAATGTGTACATCTGAAATGCTAATTTGTGCAGTGATATAAAAGGCTATAAATAGCATATTTTAACAACCGTAAACGACCAAATTCCACATGTGATCACAAAAGGAAGTTATTACAAACACTCGATGGTGGTTTGAAGTGAGTTCTGAGTAAAAGTGTACTATTAATTTAATAAATTGTCTTATGAAGCATGATGCTAATATTAGCTCTAATGCACCTGCAGAACAGGTTCAATTCTTCTTCATAATGCATTTTGTCATAATACTTCACGTAAGGTCGCAAGAAAATGTGTTGTATTTATTTAGAAATACTTTTGATAATAGTTGGGTAAATGTATACTGGGATTGAAGCGATGTGGCTTGGTAAACGTTTTATTGCCAGTATAAAGGCTGATAATGGCTGAATAAAAACAAAAGAATAATAAGGATTATGTCTCATACCTGGCGGAAGTGAGAAAGGTTCTGTTTCCTTATAGTTTGGCATGCATTTCTTTATTTCAACACATTTACAGGTAAATCCTAGTATTTTAAATTTGTGATTAATCATGATTAATCACAGTCCATGACTGTGATTAACGCGATACATTTTTTTATCGATTTACAGCACTAATTTATATCATTTCATATAGTTAAAAATCACACGAAGAGTGACGTTTTTTTCTTCAAAAATAAGCATGATTACAAATGTGATACTGATTTTATACAACAGTTCAATAAACAATAAGTTAATATTAAGAGACTTACATTTTAGACACCATATTGCCTGTTTTCGCCAACCAAAAATAATTCCAAACAGCCACCACAGAACAGTTTTGCATCTCTGAGCAACTTGATGTTGTTTTGTTCCTGAATGAATCAACCGTTAAATGATTTGGTTCAGTCACAATGACTCACTTGTTAATAGTGACGTGCTGCCACCTACTAGCAGTTTTAATTTCACATTTAAAGTATCTTTTCATTTTTAAAATAATTTAAAACAGTACTCAATGTTTGATGTTTAAAATATCAAAACATTATGCATTTGTAACTGCAGGTTAAAGCACTCCATGACCCTCTGAGCTGCATTAAACAGTGTGTAAATACATCTAAATGCCACTTCAGATGCAACTTCTGCAAAGATTAAACTTGATACTGGTTTCATTTGTTTGGTAACAGCCCAAATGTCTTATTCTAATATTGACTGATTAAATGTAACAATTTCACTCAAAAGATGCACACTTTTAGAGAAAAAAAAATGGCTTTATTAAAAGGTAAAAATGCCCATAAAAGGTAAAAAATCTATTTAAACGAAAAGATTAATTTCTGTTCACTGATGTGAACTGACCACACAGAATGAAGAATATCAAAAACTGCAGCTGTCCATGGTCAGATATCAGCACAATAACACACTCGGCAAAATATAGTCATCGAAAAAATCCCAAGAAATATCGAGAGCGTTTTCCATATCGCACACCCCTAATGGTAAGTAGTGTTTTCTAAAACTAATAACGTCTAATTTGAAAACACAAACGCGTCGCAAAGCACTGCTAATGTAGTCATTTTTTAAATGCTAAAAACCTTCCAAATATGAAGATCTCTTAGGGAAACTTTTTGGGGGGAAAAACGCTGTGAAATACCTAAAACTATTTAAATTAATGCATTGTTAAAGTGATAGTTAATCAAAAATGACTTTATTCACCCTCAATGTTGTACCTGCAGGAGTTTCTTTCTTCTGTTGAACACAAAAGAATATGAAGAATGATGGTAACCAAACAGTTGCTGGAAATCATTGACTTCCATAGTAAGGAAAACAAAAAAACAAATATGATGGCAAGAAGCATCTATTTGGTTACCAATATTCTTCAATATCTTCTTTTTTATCAATATCCCTTCCCCCCCTCCTCAATACTGTACTCAATACAATACTGAACGTATGGTTCTTGAAAATTCTGGAATCATGTAACGAATCATGTTTAAAGTGTCATGAACCCCCCTGTTTCAGCACTGGTCTTTCACACCTTAGATCTGAAAAAGACTCCAGATATGGGCGTGTAAAACTGTGGAAAATTGGGAGTGTAGAGGGTGGGAAGAGGGGAGAAAACAACCAATAAAACAGACCTACAACACACTCATTATACAGACAAATGAATATTAAATATATCTTTAAAACAGAAAGAATAAAGGCAGTTACTTCGTTTACTCTTCTTTGAATTTTCGTTCTGTATCGTTTCCTGTGTATCACAATAATCCGTCGTGTCATCGCGTTCATGATCAGATGTAACGCTGCATCAGCACTCTTATTTGCACACATTTCATTTGAAGACGACGTGATATGTGTGCATGGTGCGCACACGGTGCTGGTTCATGTTCGGAGCACGAGTGAATATGAAATATGTTGACAAACTCGAAACACGCTTGCTCCGGATAAGAACTATGATCCGCACAGCGAGTGTTGTTAAACTCATTGCGGCGTTCCGTGCAGAAACCGCTCTCTCATGCGCGCTCCACGTGTTGTTATATTAAATATTGTAATGGTCGTCTTTACAAAAATTAACTGACGGCTCTGAATCGCTTTCATCTGATTTGAATTCTCCGCTGTAAGATGACCTCATGCATAATACAGTGCAGTGATTGGATCATAAGACTTAATTCTCATGAATAATACTGAGAAAAGCTCAGAAAACTGATGACGTAGATGCGTACTCTCCAGCCACGGCAGCCAGTCACCACTGCAAATGACCGCATATACGTCCCTTTTCGTGATGTCGGTTCAACTTTGTTTTTTTGAACCGGAAGAACAAAATTGCTCCAAAAAATGAAAAAATAACCACTTTTACCTTAATAATATACATAATGAATGCTAAAGTTGTTTTCACTGATGTGCAACCTGTTCATATATGTTAACATCTCAAAAAAATGTGTTTTAGGGTTTCATGACACTAAGTTAATATATCAATACACCATTTCTACTAATAAAAAAAAGTTTCAAAATAAATTTCTCTTTCAGATTTATCATCTAAATGTTTGACATCACAGACTCAACATCCTTTGTCTATCCCACACAGCCTTATCTTCATTGCATCAAATTAAACAGAATATTTATGATGACTATCTATCTATGGATTGGAATTTACTTCAAGAACCAAGGTCTGTGTAAAAGCAAAGTCACTGTTGCAGTCTATATAATCCAGAAAATTATACCCCAAAACATCAGCAAAGCACTGCATATTCTGATAAAATGTTACAAAAAAAGGGGAACACTCACCTGAATTTCATATACATGAGCGATGTGGAACTGAACTGTAGGGACAAAAAGAGGAACTGATCAACCCCAAAAATCCTTTTCTAATGGAAACACTGCATTCAAATCTGATATCAGGCCAAATATTAAACCAGCGTTCTTTGTCTTCACTGTTTCAGCTTGAGCATTAATAAGCTTATGGGTGTACAGACACCGGGAAGGAAGAATATTAGCTTGCCCTTTGTGCACTTCAAGCATGTCATTACTGCCCGTATGCAAGCTGAATCCAGTCATGCAGTTTCCCTGGCAACTGGAGTCTCAGGCAGGATGGAAATGGTAAGAGGAAAAATCTAATTGAGGAAATACTACTTTTTCCAATAAAAACTTCTCTCAAGGAAACAACAAACATTGCTATTCGCTGCTAAAACAAAAAAACGTATGCATAATGTGACAATGCAGTTTCCTAATAAAAAGATATGTAATAAAAATGTACATGCATTGGAGGGTACTTACTTTCAGCTTTGGACAAAGTGCAGGGTGTGGAGTCAATCAATGCCAGCTGAAAATGCTGCAAGACAAGGTGAAGTATGATTAGACTGGATATAGTTAGTCACAGAAACCGGGTATTTTTTATTGTCTAAATTGTCATTTTGAAATTAGATCTGCCCAAATGACTTTGGCATCAAATAATCATCCATCTAAAGAAATTGGCTACAGTGAAAGCACCATTTCTTCTCCAACCAATGCATTTATGTCCAAAAATAAATCTGCTTCCTCTAATAATATGCAACGAGCCATATGGGACTAATAACACAAACTTCCATTGTTACAAAGCCATTAAAAACAGATTCAACTAAATTCTAAACTATATCATAATAAAATGTAATTATGAAATGGAGACAGAAATTTAGGAAATGCATTGATCACTGTTTTTCCAAAACAACCTCAACCACAATTCCATCCATCAAACTATCCCATGACTCCACATCTGTTGAGACACTGATCACTGGACATTTGGATGTTGGCCACAGACTTTTATGAACCCCAGCTGTTAAATAACTGCAATTTGTAACCATTCAGAAAATGCACAAGTACTATGCATTCACCAGTGGCCAAGGTCCTATTCATTTTTATGAGTGAATCTAAAAGCCTGTCATATTTCTGCAGGCTATGATATAATGTTATGCAATAATGGCCAAAACAATCATGCAGTCATTAATTCCTTCCAATCATGATCCAATCAAATCCCAGTGTACATTTTCAATCACAAACTTAGAAAGACAAATTAAGTAAAACAGAAAAAAAGCTATTCTTGCTTCATTCATTCCTTCTATAATTGCCATTAGTAAATATGTCTACACGTATACAGCTACTAAATGATTCTGATTCATCGAGAGATGAAACACAGCAAAGTCATGAGGATGCAGTCAGACACAGCTAGTTTTGTACATCATGTTGTGCGCAGGGCATAGAAACACTCTCTGTGAGCAGCATGATCACAACACTAATCACAAACCTTTTAACAACCCCAGACATAAAAAACCACCAGCTGCTCAGGTTACCAAGAAACCAGCCCAAAACCAAAGCCTTTAATAAAGCACTGAACCTGACCCAGCATAGAGGTACCTAGATGAAACCCATCCACCTGCATAGCAACAACTGAGGAACATGACCATGCTTTAAAATGTCCTGATGACCAGCAAACAGTACTCAAAAAGATACGACTTTAAATAGAATACTATCACTGGAGTCAAATCAACAGACAATACCCAAATGGATTCAGAATTCACATATTTTAGAATAATGGAAATATAAAATGGTGTGCAACCAAGAGTTAATTTTGCCATGAACTTGGATTAAAAGTCAAACATTTAACAATCTCAGCACTTACACGCCAACAAATCATCACTACCTTCTGTCAAAACAAGAAAACATACAAACACACATCTATCTGCTTCATATAGACATCCTCCAACAAACAGAAACATGGATTACTGACCATGGAAAGCCCTTTGTGCTGAGCTGATCTCCACTGACCAACTGCTTCCTACACGCTCGCCCGCTCTCTATGGCTCTCGACTGGCAAGTAGATAATGCAGCAGGATTACCAGTGTGTCTCTCTCTCTAATACTGATTACTATTCAAGGGAGAGCAGCGGCAGCAGCAGTTGAGAGATGACACGCTGCTCTCTCCTCTCTCTCACACTCCATAGCTCCAGGCATTTTTCATCACGCACACAACATACGGCTGCCGTAAGCTTTCACGCTCTCACTCTCTGCAGGAAATCAGGACAGAGGGACAGTAGAGAGAACAGGGAAAAAACAAGATGAGAAAAGCAGGAGGCGGCAGGCTATTCAGTGCATCATATCAGCAGGCAATACAACAGTTCTAATAATGGAACCAACACACTTTCAGGAAGCATTCTTCATAAAAAAATAAAAAAAAAAAAGCTAGACAGAGCATAATAGAAAGCAACACAGCTGCCACAAGACACTTTTTTGAGCCATATTTAACTCTAGATAGCATCTTTACAGCGAAATAACAGCAACCTACCCCACAGCGGCCTACACTAGACTTACATTTTTTTTAAAATACATCTAGACACACATACACAGTCACAAATACATAATTGTTTAAAAAAAAAAAAAACTGGGGTCAGTAAGTTTTGGGTGCATGAGGATGCATTAAATGATCAAATGATGCATTAAATTAATCATAAGTGACAGTAAAACATTTGTTACAAAAGATAATGTTTCAAATAAATGCTGTTCTTTTGAGCTTGCTTTTCAAATAATTCTGAAAGAAAATGTTTCTTAGTTTCCATAAAAAATTATAAGCAAGATAAAAGTTTCATCACAATTTCACCATCCAGTTAGGCACATCAACCATAACTCCTTCAAAAACAGCCAGAAACCTTGGAGTTGTGATTGATGATCAGCTGACTTTCTCAGACCACATTGCTAAAACTGCCCGGTCCTGCAGATTTACTTTATTCAACATCAAGAAGATCAGGCCCTTTCTCTCGGAACATGCTTCACAACTCCTTGTTCAAGCTCTTGTCCTGTCCAGGCTGGACTATTGCAATGCTCTCTTGACAGGTCTTCCAGATAGTTCTATCAAACCTTTACAATTAATCCAGAATGCAGCAGCAAGATTAATTTTTAATGAGCCAAAAAGAATGTACGTCACACCTCTGTCTATCAATTTGCACTGGCTACCAATAGCTGCTCGCATAAAATTCAAGGCATTAATGTTTACCTACAAAACCACCTCTGGCTCTGCACCCTTTACCTAAATTCATTACTTCAGACCTATGTGCCCTCTAGAAGCTTGCATTCTGCAAGTGAACGACGCATTATTGTGCCATCCCAAAGAGGCACAAAATCACTTTCACAGACTTTTAAATTAAATGTTCCCTCCTGGTGTAATGACCTGCCCAACTCAATCCGAGCAGCTGAGTCCTTACCCATCTTCAAGAATCAGCTAAAAACACATCTCTTCCATCTTTATTTGACCCTCTAACTCTAGCACGCTCTCTTCTAATTCTATAGTTAAAAAAAATAATTAAAAAAAAACAACTAACACTAGCTTTTCTAATCTTTTTGTATTCTATCAATTTGTTTTCTTTTTATTTATTATACAATTAACAAAAGCAAAAAAAGTTCTCTAACACTAGCTTGCTCTGTTCTTTTTCTATTCTATCCGTTTTCTTTTTATTTATTATATAATAATAAAAAAAAACTTGCTACGTGTACTGCGTTAAGCTAATAGACTTGTTATAGCACTTGCATATCATTGCTCTTTTGTTGGTTTTGATAGCTTCCATTGTACTCATTTGTAAGTCGCTTTGGAAAAAAGCGTCTGCTAAATGACTAAATGTAAATGTAAAAGACTCTTGATGTTTCTTGAGTCGGCATATCAGTATGCCGGGCTCTAGACTCATTCTTCCCACTGGTCGCTCTTTTGCGACTAACTTTCTCAGTTGGTCACACGAGCACATAAATTGGTCGCAATTTATTTATTTGCTACAACATTTAATTAATCAATGCATGCTGATGAACTTTTATCATAGGTTATAGTTATATGGTAACGAAAGTGTTCAACATTCAACCCTTTTTCATCAGTATTATTTGTGATTTCAATTTTGTGAACAGGAATTCCTCTTTTCGTGCGCTTTCACTTTAACTTTCAAATTCGCGATCTTGGTGTCACGTTTTACAAGAAAATATAATTGTCTGTTTTGCTTACATCTATACACCTTTCACTTTTTAAGACTAAAACAAAAGATGGATTCATTGTTATTCTTAATTAAAAAGCACAACAATAAAACAGTAGGCTACAATGACAAACTAGCTTACATAACATTTATTAACAAAAACGAACAAGACGAGGTATGGCATAGGACACATCACATGCTGTATTATACCGACTAGTAAATTACAGAATGTTTAGCAAACACTGAGGAATCAAATAATAATAATATAAAAAAATTAAGGAAAGCCTCCATAGCGTAACGTGAGGTAAACAGCAAAGATAACAAGCTTTTCAAAACGAAAACAAAAAGAAAAGTAAAACTAAACTGGCTGTCGCTGACAGGACTTGCATGTTTTTTTTCTACAAGAATACCAACATGTTCACCTTCTCTGGTTTAAAAGAGCGGTCTTTTACTTTAGTTTGAAAACTAAATCCACCGTTGCGCTCCGTCCGCTGCGTGCACCTTCGCGCTCGTGCTGACGCAGCGAGTATAAACCAGGCTCTACCCACGAAAAAAAAAAAAGCGCCTCTCTTCACGTGATCAGTGAAATCTGGCTCCTGCTATAATGTGCTGCGGCTGGCAGCGCACGCTGTATGAAGCAGACGCTTTGGAGCAGCGCAGACCATGCACTCGTACAAGTGCGACCACTTCAAATTTTTACTCGCGCACACTCAAAAAATGGTCGCAGTCTAGAGCCCTGATTTAGTAGAATGTACGTATACTACTACTACTACTGTTGAAAAATAATAAAACTATTTTTTTCAGAAGTAATCACAAAATATTTTAATTTTAATAGTAAATCCCCTTTATTTGCCAAAAAGTTAAATGTTTAATTTTCATTAATTAAAATATAAATTAAATCAATGTTTTATGCCTTCATCTGATAACCAGTACAATTTAAATACACAACACCGAATTTCTGAGGGGGAAAAAAACATTTCATAAGGCTACTGTAAGAATAAATAAAAATTGTTTGTATGCATTCAAATAATTAGACATGCTAAAACACAGAATTTGGTAACAATAAAACATAAGGTGAGAAAAAAATAAAACATTTCATACGGCCCTAAACATGTCATTTTTGTTACACTTTTAATAAATTAATGTTAAATTGTATTAAATTGTATAAGTTTCATGATTTTAATTAATTAGACATGCTTTTTGATTAATACAATTTAATTTGTCCATTAAAAAGGAGTCCAGAGAAATTTAAACGGAAAAAAAGGAATCCAGAAAAATTAAAAACGGAAAATTTAGAAAAAATTAAACTGAATTTGGGAAAAAATAAAACTGATTTCATAGGGCCCTATATCTCTAAATGCAACTATGATTGAGCAAAAAATAAAAATCCCACAAATAACTAGGCATAAATATAATACACACATTCAAATACAAAACACAATCCTGAACAGAGATCAAAATTTTAAATGCAGATAGCAGAGTATAAATGTATCAGTATATGTCAATGCGATGTCAGAAGGGATGACACTACAAATAAAGCATGGCGTTTTTGCAACATTTACGACACATAACGCTACAGATACGTTGTTTTAGAACACAGATGTAATAGCAAGATCACCTCCTGTTGTCTCCTATGGCAGACACTTACCAGAGGGTTATGTTCGAGTGCAGGGTTGTATGGGAGAGATTCACAGAACACAGGGAGAGTAAAGAGAGCACTGCTGCCTGCCCTCAGAGCTGCCGCTTTGTTCCCATAAGTGGGACACACAGGGAGCCGGTGAGACACACAGGGAGCCAGTGAGCATTCAGCTGGCTGCCAACCAGCCCCTGCCACCCCTTCCCCAAAGCAGAGAGAGGACGTGCTGCACGTGCAGTTCTCGCAACTTATTAGCACTCACTCGCTCTGGCAAGTGACAATAAACTGAAGAGTAAAGGATGGTTGAGGATAGGGATGTTCATTTCTGTTATTTCTTCTAATCGACAACCGACACTCGTTAACTGATTATTAACCATTAACCCTACAAGATTATTTTAAATTAGAATTGAATTAAATTAGAAAGTATAAGTGTCTGTGACCCGTTAAAAATACTAAAATTTGTTTTCCAAGGATTAATTTTACATGATCAAAAAGCAGCAAACAACAGAACATGAGATTCACATGGTCATATCACATCACGCACCCGCAGAGCTTCTGAGAGTGGAGAAAAACATAAAAGCTAGGCTATACTGCCCTACAAAGGCAAAAGACCTCAACTCGCTAGAGTGTGAAACTGATAAAAATGACTTAAATTTTTTTCTATGTGTCCAGCCAAATTAATTATAGGTAGGACACTGGAAATTTGGCAATTAGATGTTTTAGTAATGAAAATTATCTACATTAAAAAAATTTGCTCAAACCTGATTTTTACCCCCTATTTTGAAGTTACTGTACTCTGCTTTTGCATTGTCTGCAAAAAGTGAGAAGTCACACCAAGGCAAAAGGCAGTAACTTCTACATTATCAATATTTGTTAGTGGATACCGTTTTGCAACCAATTTATTTGCTATGCTCAGTAACGTAATAGAATGCTAGACATAGCATAATTGCTTTTATATTGACTTGAATGAAATAGCCTAACCTAAAAGAATGCCTAAATCCACGTAAAATGGATTTACGTGAACGCCAGCAAGCAGGAATAATGCTCAGAATGCTTGTGGATTAAACATCTCCGATGACGTTCATCGCCATGGATTTATTTTACGGATTAACTTTACACAGTGCAAATAGCCCGCCTTGTTGGCGGAGGCCATTTACACTAACTCCGCCCACCAACGTGTGATTGGGATAGTCAACATTATAAAAAAAACAGCTATGAATCATCAGTTTCAGTGGCGCAGATGGTAAAGAGCATGCCGTGGTCTTTTTGACGCGATCGACCCGGGTTCGAACCTGCCTTTTGCCGATTTTTTTTCCCTTCTTTTTCAAATCTCATATCATATCGTAAAGGCATTTATTTTCAATAAAAATTAAGGAAATAACCAAAAAGTTGAAAAAGTTTTGGGTAGGGTTAGGGTAGGTCTAGGGAGGGCTTTATTGTACCAATAAGGTGGAATCCATTTAATAATTTGAATTAAAATTATAATTTACACTCAATACGTTATTATTGCATACTGTTTTATAATATAATACAATACTGAAGTGCAGATAATTGCAACTAGCATAAATAGCAGAAAATCCTGCTATTTTAACAGTGAAAATAGCCTCTATAGCTATTTACACTTAGTGCAAATAGCCGCTGCCTTTATTTTATCGGGTTACAAGAAAAGGTAGGATATGGATTTAATTGCGAACTGTTAGTAGGCTAATTATTTTATGATTGATCATGCTACAGCATTCGAGTCCACACACATCCAACTAGAAGTGACATCCTGGTGAATAATCTGCATTATAAAAAGGAAAAAAAAAAATCTTTAAAAGGTTTTTCATGATTACATATTGCTACCAAGGTATCTAGTCTTTACAGTGCTTTGTTATATGGAGCTGTTTGGTAGATTGCGATCTATCTTCGTTTGTCTACACCATAATTTAAATGCGTCAGACTTTAATGGACAGTAAAACATTTTTTTTTTAAATTAAAAAAGGCAGAACACCGTATAACTCCAAGCCGGCACCGTAACTTCATTTTGATGCGCAGTTAAACATAAGCAGATTGGCGTAACTCAATTTGAGTTGTGAAAGAGCCGTAACTGCTGTTATACGGTGTTCTGCCTTGGTTTCTCTGGGGCTTTTCGAAGTTACGGTTGAGACCACCCATTATTTTCTCGGAAAAACAACAAAATTGACAAGAAGTCATTTGTCGGTACAAGACTTCTCGCATGATGAATAAATTGATTAATTAATAATTTCTTTATGTACAAACTTTATGATTTCTTTATGATTAAAATAATCTTAAGATTTGGGTTTATTTCGCATCAAACACAAGACAACTTTAAGCAAATAGTGTCTAAATAGTGCCAACATTAATTCTAATTCTATTTTTTATACAATAAATATAAAACGTACTTCAATTAAAAAGCCTTGGACAAACTATGCAAAAAAAAAAACTAAGCATTGTTTTCCGTCAAAGTGTCAAAAAGCACCTGACGGAGTTTGAACTTCACATTAAATTGCTTGTTTCACACAAATGCCGGCACAGATGTGCATGTTTGGCTAGAATCGCCCAGAACTCATGCATCTTCAGAAGCGGAGCTGCGTGGAAAGTAAAAAAAAAAATGGCGTGCACACCGCCACGCGAAACGACATTGCATGCACTCAAAGCGAAATTCTGCCAACACTGCGATGACGTCATATTTGCCACATGCACCCAAGCTAACTTGCAGACGCGTCGAGTATAAAGCAGCCTTTAGACTCTGCGGTTTCATAAGAACCACCCACTCAGGAAGAGATCTGACTGACAAGTAAAACAACCATTAACAGACTATTTTACGTAGTTTACACCGCTATGTATCTGTACTGCTGAGGATCTGATGCCATAAACATCATGAATGTAAAATCAGTAAGCACACTGGTGCTTAAGACCAGTGAGTGGGATCAAGAAGAGATGAGGAGAGGTTTGGAACAAGGGAAACATTTTCGAAAAGAGGAGGAAGTCAATGAGCTCATAAATAAAATCCTCTGCACAGAGGTTGTCTTTCCTTTAGCCCAGATGGCTACTCAGCATGCACACACTCACATTAGAAGAGCATGTAGAGATGAGGGGAAAAAACAAAGAAAACAAAAACAAACTCTCCCTTGCCCTCAATGGCCTCAACAATAGGAGAGAGATTCATAAAAGGACAGTAAAGTTGATCCAAAAAAACACTCGAAAAGCAATAAAATAAGCGAGTAAAAAGACTATACCAGTGTATTTACTGACAAGAATGTAAAGCTGAACAAAATCACTTGACGGAGGTCAAGAATCACTGGTGATTCACTGACCTACAAAACAGTTACAGTTTGCCAAAAACAGCCTGCAGCACTGTAATCCCTGACCAGAGTAGAAGCCAAGAGACTGGAGGAGCTAATCCTGCTAATCAACCTACTACAAAAACAAAAACCACATTTCTACAACATTGAATTGCACAAATAAATGTTAAATGAATACACTATGATCAACAAGCTAAAATAAACATAGCATCATGGCATGTTAACAATTCGAAGAAAATTAGATCAACTTGTTCCTTAGTTTGTAAAAAACTAAGGCCCTTCAGTTTAAAGTTATATTTAGCCTTTCAACTGCTGTCACAAACATGTAAAGCCGATAAACTCAAACATTTGCATTATAAGTATTACCACTCATTGCATAACAGAAAAAAAACATCTGCCCACAGCAATGACACCTGTAATGTATATCCAATTTAATCTACAGGTGATATCATACTGCTAAAAAGGCAAACTGTAAAAGGTGTGCTTCAAATTAGACATATAATGTGGCCTGCTGTTTCAAAGGAAAAACTTATCCAATACTATCCTTGACCAATGACCTGACGACAATGCCAACAATCTGAACTAAACTACTGACAGCAGCATCACAATATTTAATAATAAACACAAATTTCAAAAGGGTCCTCGCACCATCGGTGCTTGGGCCCTAAAAACACATTCAGAAGGCCAGTGTCTTGTATTAAGGCACATTTAACCAACATTTAAGCCTGTTAGTAAGTAAATTATAAAGCATGCAGCTACTGTAGCTCCAAGAGTAGAGCATGGGAAAAGCAATGCCAAGGTTTTTAGTTCAAGGGTTTGATTCCCAGGGAATGTACAAATTCAAAAATGTAATGCTAGAATGCAATGCTAGTCACATGCCAAAAGCATAAATGTTTAAATGTAATGTAGAGAAAGAGACTTGGCCTTTAAAAGCCATACCTTGAGGCTCGACCCGTAGTCTGTGTTGACTTTAAACATCAGGCCGAGTCGCAGATGGATCTCCTTGGCTCTTGAGAAACTAGGGTCAATGTAAAGCACCTCCTGAAATGCTTTAATCGCCCTGTGGAAGAAAAGAAACAACAACAAAAAATCTTAAGGAAGAGACATACTAATTTACAATGTGATTAAAATTTAAATAATGATTAACTTATAATTAATCATAAAATATCTGAAATTAAAATTTGGAAATGAATGATTTGAAGCAACAAATAGTAAAATTGCTTGGCGCATGTGCTTCAAAAGGAAAAGCAGAAGCATTATGCATTGGAATGTAATGGAATTACAAGTGAAACTTGTGCTGCGTGGTTGACTCTGCATGACATTCAAATTTATAACAGCTAGAGTGCCACACACACAGTGGACTATTACACTTGATCTCCACCTCTGACAGAGATTGCAACACGTGGTCGACTCACAGCAGAGGGTTTTGCTTGCTTATACAATGTTCGCTCAGACAAACAGAGGGTGTTTTTGCTGAGCCACGGCCCACTGAACTCAATGGCCCCGATCCCCCTCCTCTCCCCTCCCCTCCAAACAGTCTTTTCTGCTCTCTCTGCAGAGCACTGCAGTGTGTGAGAGCTCTGCATGACAGAACGCGAAGCTTTATCATCATTTCTTCATTCCCTGTAAATCACATTACTCTCACAAGGGCCAAAGCTATATGCCACTATATAAAAGGAAATTGAAAAGATCAATAAATAAGCGAATGTTCATTAGATCAATTAGCATGGTGACTGGCATTATAATTCAATTTAATTCATTTTTTATTATGAATTTTAAAGGGGAAACAAGATATTGTGGCCACGAATTATGAGTTCGTTCTCATGACTTAATTTGTTCCCTCATTTTAGTTAAATCATAGGTTAACAAGGGAACAAATGAATGAAACATGAACAGTAGCCACAAAATTTACAAGCTGACTGAATAAATTATTTTTTTATATCTATTTTTTCAGCAAGACACAGGAGTATTTCACATGCGCCAGTATTCAGTTTCTCTTTCCCCGCAGCACAACATTGAATATAAATGCCTCACTCGTGCTGAAAATATTATTTGCTTTTCTGCCCATTTACAAATGGTGTGCGAGTTGCTGTAGAATATTAGAAAACGAAGATATGAGACAAGAGATGGGCTCCAACCTGTTCCCAATATTTGATGTTCAAGGACTTTGTATTGTGTATTTTACTGTAAGTTTAAAGTTTAGATCACATTAAAAGCATAATTTGTACATTGTGAATTATTTGTGCAAAAGATCCTGTCCCGTCACAGTCACTCACAGCCCTAACGATTCGCTCGCTTCTTTGCGTCTGCTGCACGTGTTTTGCGCATAAGCTGCACGTACCTCCAAAACGACGCACCTTGTTTAATCGACCATCAATTAGTTTTATCTATTCAATTTATCAACAACAATTAATCTATCGCTGATTCGTTAGCATTCCTAATCTCTACAGTCCCAATGCTGGTTAAATTTTATTTCCAATTGTAAATATTCATGATTCTGCATCAACATCCCACTCACTTGTTCTGCCAGTACCACTTACACAACACAATCCAAAAATCTAGGCAAGCCAGGAGAACTGATTTGCTAAAAGGATTGGAGTAAACTAACTATCACAAGTTATATGTAGTCCAAAACCCATGCCACAACCAACCCAGCATGTAACCACATAGCTAATCAAAAAAACAGCTGTTTTCTCTATTTCAAGACTCCACAAATAGAAAATTGAAAGGCAAATAAGAATACTTTAACCACAAACTTTAGGATTACAAACTATAAACAAAATCTTTCTAGATCATCCTATTATAGTATGGAAAATTGTTACATAACTGCCTGGCTATAGGCTACATCTCTTTGTCTCTCAACCTTGCTGGCTTTGAAGACCCCTGAATTACAGCGATTGGCAAGTGAGAACAAGAAAAAGAGAGAATGAGAGAGAGAAAATGGGAAGCAAGTAGGGCTGTGCGATATGACGATATATATCGGATGGACGAAATAAAGTCTATATTTCGTGGTGTCGCAAAATACATTGTTTACGGTAACGTACTTTTTCATCATTTGGATGACTGCGATCTTTACACGCCACCACGGGGCGTGAAGGGGAGACAGAACCAGGTGGAGAACAACCAGAACTAAACGAGGGACTACATCTGTAGCATGGGCACGCGTTTTTAAGCACTGCAGTTTTAAAACAACCGATTTTAAGCTGTTGAAACGCAAACAACAGCGCTATGTGTGCACAGTCTCTGTTTCTGTGTGAGAGGACCACGCTTTTTTTTTGCCGCTTTATTGGCTTTGAACGATTACATAAACACACTTATGCGTCAGAATCCCCGTCTTTGCAAGTATCCTCATAAACACAGCGATTTAGGTCTTAAGAAAGAAAACAGCTGCAAGAGAAAACGCATATGTAACAGTGTATTGGATCCGGACTTCGGTCTTAAAGGGGAAGTGGTCCAATATTCGTTCTGTCTGCCATTCCTATTAATCATAGCACATTGCTAGAAAATCTCTCACTGCTCTTGACTAAATCACTTTTGTAACTTTAATAAGAAGAAATTAAAAAAAAAATAATAATGATATATTTATATACATGTATAGAATCTATACATAATACATATGTTAATTATATATATCATAGATAGATAGATACAGCACTATCTATCTATGATAGATATAATTAACACGTGTATTATGTATATATTCTATACATGTATATAAATATTATTTAAAAAATAAAAAAATAATGATATTTATATATATATGTATAGAATCTATACATAATACACATGTTAATTATATATATCATAGATAGATACAGCACTATCTATCTATGATATATATAATTAACACGTGTATTATGTATATATTCTATACATGTATATAAATATTATTTAAAATAAATAAATAATATATATATATATATATATATATATATGTGTGTGTGTGTGTGTGTGTGTGTATAGAATCTATACATAATACACATGTTAATTATATATATCATAGATAGATAGATAGATATAATTAACACAGTAAAGACTAATTAATTTACACAATGTATGTAGCTTTTCTTATTGTAGTTTTTTGTCCTATTGCTTGCAATTAGTTTCTTATTCTTATTTTATCACTGACTGTTTATTTATCTTCAGTGAGCTTGAGTTTTTTTTGTGTCTCTCTTTTTAGGCTTGTATTAGTTTGATATTGACATTGGTGACAAGGATTATGAAAATTCTATAGTATCAAAGATTTTAATATCATAAAAACCTTTTTAAAAGAAAAAAATTACTATATCATGATATATATCGTTATCGTGATATAAAATTAGTCATATCGTGATATAAGATTTTGGTCATATCGCCCACCCCTAGAAGCAAGGTCATCTCGGTTTCCTGCTCGGGAACTGAAAGGCACGGGATTACCTCATCATTTACTAGCAAGCAAGAATCCATGACTGGGTCACATGCTCTAAAGTCACTGCACACTGAACTTAATGATCTAAGTTACGAACAATAGGATTACTTGACCTACAGGACAAAAATGTGACAAAGTAATTGAGTCAAGGACCTGAAAGCTACATGGGACAAAAAAGATAACTGAACATAAAGCTCCAGGTGCAATAATAGTTATGGTGTGTGCACACCAAAAGCAAAATGAATATTCACATTGTGTTGTCGCTCTAGATTACTTGCAGAATGTTTTTCATGGCAGTCGTGTGAATAAAAACATTGCATAATGCTCTCCTCCATTTTCAGATATAACCGGACGTGTCAAACCAGAAATGTCAATTAGCTCTTCCCTGATTGGCTTGCATGACAACGCGTCACATGAATTTTCTGCTCAAGCTGAAATTTTTCAACTTGCGTGGAAGATGCAATTAAGGTGTATATCACATTTGTGACAATTGCGACGCCTGCCGCAAATTCATGTCTTTGCATTAGGGATGGTAAGATTCACTGATTCGCATTGGTGCATCGGCATAAAAGTTAATGTGATACATCGATTTAAAAAGTTTGCATTGGATACAAGCTGGCATTTTTTATCTGTAGTTTCTAACATATTTGGTCCGTTTTTAAAAAACTATTTATTTATACATAATTATTAGAAGATGTGCTATATTTTTATTATTTAGAAAGTGACCAATAACGTTCTCCTCTAAACAGTTTCTTAAGCGTGTTCTCTTATCACCACTGCAGCAACATGAATATAATGTATCACAACACTACGGAGACCATGGCATGTCCTGAGAGTCCCATAGAATATAGATTAACATGGCTGTATGTCTGAACCAAAGAAATAAAAGTGAACTATCTGTACCATATTGAATTGCATAGTATCATATTTTTTCTCATTGCATCATATTGCATTGAACCGCATTGTGTTGAATCGAATCAAAATCAGATCGCACTGCATCGTAATAGGGGTGAATCGCATCGCATCAGTAGCTGCTTCGTATCGTTGCATCCCTAATTATCTTTAATTAGGGATGCAACGATACCTTTTTTTTTGATCCGATCCAGAAAATTCTGAGTATCGTCCAATTCCGATCCGATCGCAGTTTTTAATTTTTTAATCAATGTAGAATTTCTATACTTCTGTGTCACTCTTTTGTGTGTTAAACACAATCTACTAGACAACTTCATTTTAATGAAAAATAACATGAAAAAATATATAGGGGTTGTTTACACATGGTCACTTCATGCGTTTTGTAATATAAATCCGATCGCTCAAACCACTTCAGGAGGTGTCTGGGCCACATTCCAGACGAAACTGGACATGTGTAAATGCATCTGGTTGTTTAAACCACATGTAAATTTTACTCCTCCCAAAATGTAAAAAATAATAAACGTGTGAGAGCGTGTTATAGGCTATATGACATTATAGTCAGATATGACTGCGCTAATGCAACACACATCGCCGCGGACGAGTAGCTGAGTATCTCTTTAGCAAGCAGATGTGCAAACTGCCACGAATTAAACTGAAAATGCATTTATTTATTTATTTAGTCATTTAGCAGAAGTTTTTGTCCAAGGCGACTTACAAATGAGGGCAATAGAAGCGAACAAAAACAACAAAAGAGCAACAACATGCAAGTGCTATGACAAGTCTTGGTTAGCCTAACGCAGTACACAAAGCAAGGTATTTTTTTTTTTAAGAAAACAAGTAGATAGAATAGAAAAAAGAAAGCTAGTGTTAGTTTTTCAAGAAAAGCTAGCAGTTACAATAAATATGCAGTTGATAGAGGGTCAAGTGTGTGTGTTTTTTTAAATAAAAGATAGATAAAATAGAATTAGAATAGAGCGTGCTAGAGTTAGAGGGTCAAATAAAGATGGAAGAGATGTGTTTTTAGCCATTTCTTGAAGATGGGTAAGGACTCAGCTGCTCGGATTGAGTTGGGCAGGTCAGACCACCAGGTGGGAACAGTTAATGAAAAAGTATGTGAAAGTGATTTTGTGCCTCTTTGGGATGGCACAATAATGCGTTGTTCACTTGCAGAACGTAAGCTTCTAGAGGGCACATAGGTCTGAAGTACTGAATTTAGGTAAAGAGGTGCAGAGCCAGAGGTGGTTTTGTAGGCAAACATTAATGCCTTGAATTTTATGCGAGCAGCTATTGGTAGCCAGTGCAAATTGATGAACAGAGGTGTGACATGCGTTCTTTTCGGCTCATTAAAGATTAACCTTGCAGCGTCATTTTGGATTAATTGTAGAGGTTTGATGGAATTGGCTGGAAGACCTGCCAAGAGAGCACTGCAATAGTCAAGTCTGGACAGAACAAGAGCTTGAACAAGAAGTTGTGTTGCATGTTCCGAAAGAAAGGGCCTGATCTTCCTAATATTGTATAAAGCAAATCTGCAGGACCGGGCAGATAAGACGCAGACGCTCAACACACAATCATCTTCATTAAAAGAAGTAAGACAAACATCTTTCCAGTGCTGATGCCACGCGCTCTCCTATTGCGGTCTTTGATCTTGAAATGAGCTGATAATTAATAAAATGCAGCACTTTTGATTTCATTGATATGAACTTCGTTAAATTTAAATATAGAAGATCGGATTTATATCCATTTTGCGAAGACATATTTATGTGGCCAAGTGTAAATGGAAACGTTTTAACAAATCAGATAGATATCCGATCAGCATGAAATGACCAGGTGTAAACAGGCCCATTCATAATCTATGACAAAAATACTAGGCTATTATAAACTAGGTTAGTGGATAATTTAGCAGCAAAAATTATTCTAGAAAAATCATGAGTGCACAATTTTATAAAATCTAAACATTTAGTGAAATAACATTATTTAGTGGGGAACAAATAAAAGTGAATATGTGAAGGACTAAATCTGGTAAAATGTTACACATTGCTCTTTGTATTGTTGTAAAATACATTAATGAAAACAAGTAAATGTATTTATTTATAAATATAAACTACAAAATTAAAAGACATTTATTTTAAATGTATAGCACAGTAATGAAGGCAGAAACATATGATAGAGGAGTCCTATCTAGGGCTGGGTATCGAGTTCGATACTTTTTAGGCACCGACCGAATTGCCTCGATACCACCGAGTATCGAAAAACGTCTTGTCGTTCGGTACCAAATTTCGATACCTAAGGGGTTAATCTCATCAACGTCAGTGAGGCAATAAGCCTGCAGCACTAGGTGTGTTCGACTAGAAGCGGCGTGCCGCAGATTGATCAGTGTTTGACATCCACGAGAGCGATTCGAAACCGTACGGATCAGTCTGCTCTCCACATCGCGCGTTTCGTTTACTATACACAGACTGAAGCGTGCTCGTGGTGATTTCAGCGTCTGCCGTCTAAATGAGGACAAACACATGAACAACATCCCCAGAACTGCTCTGAGAGTCACTTCATGAGCATTTTACCGTTTCATTTTAGTAAAACTAGCATCATATCATATACACACAGAACTGTAAAGGTATTCACGGCAACCCGTCAAAATAAAAGTTTGGTTTAATTTGGAAGACACTGCTGCAGAAATATATTAATATTGTTCAGCAGAGTGTACATACTGCTACTACTATGCTACTATTAAAATTATTAAAACTTTTTTTTTTTAAAGCAATGATCACACAACATTTCTTCCATGTTTTAATTTTAATAGTAAAATTTTGTTTGCCAAAATAAATAAATAAAGTTTGATTTTCAATAATTTAAAAGATAAATGAAATTAGTGTTTTATGCCTTCATTTGAAAACCAGATACAGAATACAGAATTTCTGAGGAAAAATAAAACATTTCATAAGGCTATTTTAAGAATAAATTTGAATAAACTAAGTAGTTTTTATGCATTCAAATAATTAGACATACTACAACACAGAATTTAATAACAATAAAACATATGGTGAAAGAAAATAAAACACCCACTTATGAAAGTAGATAAAGATTTTCAATTTCTTGAAGTCTTTAACCTAGAATAAATGAATAGAAATTATGATTCTGTCTGAGCTATGCGTTTTAAAACAAACACGCACTAGTGTAAACTGAAAACTATTTGAGCTTTATTAAAATTATTTGCACTGATTTATTGTGTTGGATATATTTTAATATATTTAATATATACTGTTCTTTTGTGCAGTGGCTCAGGAGATGAGTCTTTGAGTCTGTATAAATGTCAACAAGCTGAAAAAAAATAAAACCAATGTTTTTTGAGATAATGTAATCTTGTTAAAACTGATTTCATAAAATTGGTATCGAAAAAAGTATCGTTCAGGAACCGGTATCGAACTCAAGGTATCGATATCGAAATACTTTGAACGATGCCCAGCCCTAGTCCTATCTACCATAGGTTGCTGCCTCCATTACTGTGCTATACATTAGATTATTAATAGCCTTGATAGGACAGAACAAGATACGCTATAAATAATCTTTCACTGCGCAAAATTATTATAATACGAAAAGCTCCAATAGAGAGCGGCACAAAGCGCTTATGCGCTTCCCGTGCGCAGAATGATGCGCTTAAAGCAGCACGGAGTCACAGCGTGCAGCTCCGGATAGAAGAGTTCAAAGCACAAAGGAAAGAGATATTGATGCGTAGCTTATTAAATCTGTGCGATAGTTTATTGAGCCTTTTCTTTTAACAGTTTTAAATTTTAGTTATTGTGCACTCTTGAAGAGTTTCATCATCTTGACTGTCTTAACTGAACCTGAGACAGTCTGAATGCTGAATGGAGGATGACAGACAGCTGCAGCGGAGAGAAGAGTTTACGTGAACTTGAGTTTAACGACTTAAATATTCATCTGTATCTCACAAACTATGGAACGGCTTCATAACACTTGGACTTTGACTTTATGGTGCTTTATAATGTTGTTGTGCTTTCGTGGGGCTTAACAATAACACAGAATAGTATACACACAATATTGGATTTGGATTGGTCTCGTCTCACTGATACCCGATCCGCAGAAAATGCCAGTATCGGAGCCGATACCGATCCTGAGTATCAGATCGATGCATCCCTATCTTTAATGTATCGTATCGTTGGCTATGCATCAAGATGTGTCTTGCATCGGCCTCAGTTATGAAGATGCACACCCCTACTTTGCATTGACTTTGTATGTAATCTACTCGTGCGAATAATTAAAATCGCTTTTGGTGTGCACATTATAATCAACAGCATCTGTGATATTGTACATCCCCATTGGAAAAAATTAATTAACACTCAAAAACATGCCTTTACCGTAATTCTCAAAAGGGAAAGACAATGTCCCAGAAAAAGTTCAAATATACAGTTTCAAAATTACAAAACTTAAAATCATATGCTTTAGCATGACACCATGTGATAGAATTGCTAACCAACCTTAACCTTGCCCGTGCAATGATATCAATTATCCATTAGGCACTTTTTACATGACGCAAACTCCCTACAGGCATTAGAGGAATAATCATTTCATCCACCTAAACAGTAAACACTAATCAAAAGGACGATTTACAAAGAATTTCTTTAAAAAAAAAAAAAATAATTACATTTCACATAATAATGTAAAAGCTTTAACAAATACGAGCTTGTCATTTGTGCTTTCAACCCCAGCTATTTATAACTGCAGCATACATTCCTATACCAACTGTTTAACAATGCAGATGGTTTATTTCTAACAGCTATCAACATGTCATTCCTATTTTATCCATTATACGCATCAATGTACTTCTAAATGTGCCAAGTTAAGGCAAATATTCTTGCTGCTTGAGCAAGCTGAACATATCTAACAGAGCATGTCTGAGGCATACCCTTACAAAACCAACATGGTATGCCTACCTTCTCTGTCCAGAATGGGCTTCTGAGGGGGTGCGCTGCACTGCCCTAAGACAAGGAAAGAGGGGACCTCCAGTAGTAAATATCACAATTGCCAAATCAATATCCTATAAAATATATGCTAATATGCTATAGATTAATATATAAAATTGACCTTAAAACACTATTGGGGAGGGAAAAAAAGTTGACCGATTCATGAATGAGGGAATGTGATGCTTTTCCCATAATCCTTTAAGACATTTACATTTATGCATTTAGCAGACGCTTTTATCCAAAGCGACTTACATTGCATTCAAGTTACAGTTTTTACATTTGATCAGCTCTAAAGACCCTACCGCCATTCTGTGGTACAAGATTACCAACTGAACACAATATTGGTCTTTGGGAGATTTTGAATGTTAAATGTAATCTAATGTAACCTGACTAGAGACAGTATAATCCTATACATTGAAGTGAATCCTTATGAATCATCTATATTTAAAAAAAAACCTGTAGGCCTATAAACTAGTAAAGACAACTACACTGACCAAAAACATGAGACGTAATAAACTCATTCAATAAAGAAACTATATATGTTCAAAATTTACAGTGACCAATTATCCCAAGCACTGTGTAAATGCTGAGAGAGACAGACATTATACAGAATCCATGTGTAATAAATATTGAATATTTGAAACAAATTTGACCCTGTTTTAATACTTAAGACCAAACAACATCTTTTAACTCATAACTGGACTATGTTGAACATAAATCAAATTGATGTCTTTATCACATCTTGCAGTAATTACCTAGTGCCAGAGTGTTGCATTTTTAAGCTTCTAATTAAACAAGTGAGGACAGAGAAGGTCATTAACAGTAAATTAATCAAGTGATCCAAAAACGTCCTTTATCATTGTTTATCCATGTACAATATCAAAGAATGACAGAAATTTAAAACTGAATTTCACAATGTTTATTAAATGCTTTTGCAACAAAAGTGGATGTCTATGTGTCAACATTGTTGCCATTTCTCCAGCATTGTTTTCTACTTGCGCTTTGCTGCTGTAGCCAGCACTGCCAACTAGTATTTTGGCTGTATACTTGTAGAACGATGCAGACACACCAATACAGAACTAGGAACACAAACAACCAAGCTCTAGGTTAATTATAACGGGCCCAGTGAACCAAATTCATGTCACCTCCTGAGCAAAAGTTTGTGGATCATGTACAAATTGGAAGGCACTCTAACAACAGCACACACACACACACTTGTATTTTAGTAGACTACAAACAAAAGGAGAATGAAGAGCCCCTTTACTTTGAACCACACAGTGCATGCAGACCGTATATTTAACTGCCATCATTTTGTGGTTTAATCGCATCTCACAACAATTTTAATTCAATTAATTGCTTAGCCATACTTTAGACAAAGCCACCAAGAGACACGGTCTCCAAAACAACACTTCAGTTATTCATTGACAGAAAGTGGACAAAAAAATAATGCACATACTTTCTGCAGTCTTTAACAACAACAAAAGACTGAACGTACAAAAGGAAATAAAATTTAAAAAAAAAAAAAATACGAACAAGAGGAGAATAAAATACAGAATTTCTAATTAGTCTGTAAGCTGAGAAAGCATCAACATCACACTTCAGGTCATGAAAAATGCTATGAGGGATGATATTTCAACAATGTTACGTTACAGATGAAAAAAGAAAAAGAAACTAGATGGAATGCATGAGAAAACAAATACATCACAGAACACACAGTAATTGTGTACTTACCAGTGAAAAGCATTGTAATGGAAGTAAACCAAACCAAGGCCATATAAAAAGGCAGCATTCTGGAAAAAAATAAAGCTGAGAGTTAGAAACATAATGAGAAGAAACTATTCATTAATTCATCATAGTTGAATTAATCAGCAAAATGGATTTCTAATAAAGGATGGCACCGTAAGCATGAGTAAGGATGGTTTACCCTCACAGTGGGTTTGACACATCTGCACTCAGCAGGGGACAGAAACTTCTGCGGCTAATGAGCATGTGTTAAACTAAAAAGGTGGCAAAGTCTTCGTCTCCCGCAACCACAAAAGGTTATATTTACATAACGGAATGCGTAAGACAATATGGATCAATGAAACATTATCATGTCTGAACCTCTTATCTGTGCTCACAGAGGCAAAGCGTGACTCAAACTGAAAGCCACTGCGGCTTGTCTTCCCCACAAATGCACTTTCGTTAGATGATGAAACTAGATGGTAAGTTGACGAAGTGAATAATTTAAGAATTAAACTAGAACTGGGCTATATGGTCAAACAAATACAAACCCCAGTCACCATTTTCATATAGACAAGGTGAGTTTCACGACAGCTTGTATATGCAGCGCAAACCACAAAACTTGTAACCAATTTGAATTTTTAGTGAGTTTTCTACTTTAAAGCACTGGAAGAAAAGTCAAATAGCTTAAGCTAGACAGCCAAAATATTATTACATCATAAAATGCAAGAAGGGCAAGAAGGCAGGATTATCAGTGAATAATTTATATTTCAGGCTGTTGCATTTTAACCAGAGTAGACCTACAGGAAAAAATGTAGATAATGCAAGAGAAAATTTAGCTTTTTCATTTGCATTTATGTGACAGACATTGCATTCAAAGTACACATTTTATCAGTTCATGCATTCCATTGCACTCAAATGACAAGACTGTCTTGAAAGTACAAACCAGGTTTCACATTTTAGATGAATGCGGCTCTGTTCCAATGCAATCAGGAAGTCAACAATGACATGGGCTTACAACGACCATGCATGCTACTTATTTACAATCTAAAAAGGATGACTGTCTCACAAGACCTCGGACAGCAGTGTGAAGTCAGGACAGGCGCAGAATAAAGCATGCCAGAGAAGCACTGACTGCAAAGCACATGGTGCATCACTCTGACAGGTGGACGCTACTCACACCTGCACAAATCACACAGCTGTCTGAGTGCTGAGACAGCACCTTTTTTAACCCCTTCAGCACAGGCACAAATTTAGAACATGCCCTGACTCTGAGAGCAAAAAAAACTAAGCTTTGGAGAAAGTATGAAATCTTCAACTTCTACAGCTGCGGTCTGCAGTGTTTCCATTGGCAAATTTTCCGTTCAGGCATCCAAACTAAATAGTGCCAATGCAAAAATGTAATTTATAGTACGAACGGTTAGAAACTACCTAATAACTCACATAAGAAGGTTTAGTCCATCTGTGCTGGAAATCAGTTTCTATTAGCCGTATGCTGAGGCTTAGCGCCTGATATGTGAGAGATGACACTTCTACAGTTGACAGCCATATCTGAAGTCAAATCACATTGAAAGTTTACTCTGCTATGGAAATTTCACAGCCAAAAGCATCACTCTTGCTCTAGGAGAGAACCCAGAACTGTCAGAGGCCATTACTGACACTCATACAGGATCTCATTTCACATTCAAAAACTCTCTTACAGACAGCTACACCTAGCCAGAAACATCAAACTGAATTGTTTTCACTAATAATGGACACATAGAATTACATCTTTTACAGGCGATCCAAATGCAAGTAGTCATACTACAAATAGTCCATTGAGTCTTGTGCATGTACATTTGTTCAGTTCTTATTGTATCGTTATTGCTTAGCAGACTTTCAGTTTAAAACCCTTGTTTTGACGCAATGATTACACCACCTTTTGATATTCTCTGTGATGCATTAGACCAGTGGTGCCCAATCCTGCTCCTGAAGATCTCAGTCCCAACCCTGCTTCAACACAACTGTCTGTAATTATAAAGTGTTCATGAAGATCTTAATTGGCTGGTTAATTTGTTTGATCAGGGTGGAGCTGAACTTTGCAGGAAGGTAGATCTCTAGGAACTGGATTGGGCACCGCTGCATTAGACAAATGAAATATTACCACATTCATCTACAACCACCTCCAAAAGTGGGTGTGATCTTATCACAATGAACTCCTAAAACACACTGGACACTGTTAACACCTGTATTTAACACTGCCTACACATTGAAAGGATTTAACAACTAGATTAAACTGTGCAAGTGCACAACCAATGAGAATCAAGCATCCCTCACCTTCCAGTAGTCTGACTGTAAACTGTAGTATCTCTGGTATGCAGATAATGCTGAGAAGAAAACAAAAGAAACTTATTAAGACTGATTGTGATATTTTTAAATGACAATAAAATAAATATTCCTTGGGTCAGAACTCACCTTTAGGATAATCTTCCAGTAAAAGGTTGAAGTGACCTAACTGGCAAAACACATCTGGCTCCACTTTCCCTTCAGCTTTTAAGATGTAGACGTCATAGCAGCGAACAGCCTGTGAAGCAAACAGTAAATGTGAACACAAGTCAGCATGCCCACCTGGAGAAACCAACCAGTTTGTCTTGAACTTGGTAAATCATTTTCCATGACAAACCAATTGTGACTGTTACATAATTTTCTCAATCAACTACCATTCAATTCAGAGGTGAAGATATATAATGCAAAGAGATCTTAGTTTGGTATTTCTAATGTATATAAATCATGTATCTCAGCACTCACCAAGCATTATGAAATATTTTGTACCCTAATGTCTGCATTCTATAACATGTTGCCTAATTAAACAGCAGCCATATGCTAAAAGTTTGGGGGTCAAATTTTCTTGAAAGAAATTAACACTTATTTAGCAAAGACACATTAAATTGACCAAAAGTGACAGTAAAGACTAGTATAACATTGCAAAAGATTTTTATTTCAGATGAATGTTGTTGTTTTGAACTTTCTATGCATCAAAAAATCAAAAAACTTATAGTTTCCACAAAAATATTGAGCAGCTCAACGGTTTTCAGCATTGATTATTATAGCAAATGTATTTTCAATCAAATATATGCAGCCCTGCTGAAAATAACAGATATAATATATATATCCTATATTTTGAACTGTAGTGTATATGTCGGAAATTAGTGCGTTTTCAAAGTTCAACATTAATGTTCATATACGTGCTTTATAAAACATATTACATTTACTTAAATACATCTAACAACCTTAACCGCAAATTAAATGTGGCAAATTAATTACTAATGCACCATTAAAGATCTCTTTTAACTGCTCTGGTAGAATGTTGGAGACAAAACAACACTGAAGTACATAAAAACCCATCACTGTAAATATACTAATGTAGCACCCAATATCCAACCAGTAGTCTTGTTTGCTTGTCCTGTCAGTTCGCTTTAAAGCTCTGATACACCTACAAGGTCACCCGAGTTGAACAGAGCTGAAGGTCATAGAAAAGGTTATTTCCTTTGACAAGAATTTCAGAACACAGAGGTTTTCACTCTGTTTTCTTGTCTATGTGTTTTGGATTATTTCACTTGGCGTTTTAAATTGCTAAAACATGCATTAGGCGGCAGAATATGAAATTGCAACACATACAAGCTAAACATTCAGACTGACCAATGGCAAACATTGATATATTGAATAATCGGTTCTTGTTTATACAGCTCATGTGAGAACTCAGTTCATTTAAATAAACACATACTTTAAAATATCTTGCATGAACATTTTCTTTTTAGACAATATCTAGGAACCAAAATAACTTCAGAATAGTCTGTGATAAACAGATTAATACATGTTCTAGTTAAACTAAAATGAAATGCTCATTTAACCGTGTTCACAAGGTCTTTAAAGAGGTGCTAGCTGCATCTAGGACACTGAACGTTTTGACAGACATGGCTAGTTTGTGGGAAGAGTTGCACAGCAGCAGACAGACGGCAAGCAGCACTCACCGACAGCACAACAGCACTGAGCGGAGAGATTGAGAGATGCGCACGTCTATTTCTAAATGAATCATCTCATTCTTGTCAGAGCCACCACAGCCTCAAAATGTCTGGCCCATGGCAGAGATGGTAATTAAACAATCCACAGGTCTATCTCCACTGTCTATCTACCACTGTTAAGGCCCATTCACACTATAAAGATAACGGTAATAGCATCCACACTAATGCACAATAATGTTCTGTTCATTAGAACCCTGAAAACTGAACTTTAAATGCTTTGGCTCTTTAAAATGTGTTCGATTCTGTTTGGCAAAGATTTTATCATTCATCCAATTGAAATAATCGTTCTGAAAGTTATGTTAATTATATTGTTCCTGTGTTATCGTTATAGCTGTGTTGTGGACTTCCCTATTCTCAAAGTAGTAAGATTCGTTCACAGCAAGGATGGTAACTCTTAAGTTACTACATTTTAATAATAGCCTTGATTATAGCCAAGTACACACCACAGCCATAACAATAAGGACACAGAGGAATGATACTGTTGGAATCGCTCTCAAGATTTTTTTTTTCCAGCTGATGAACAACAAAAACACTGACAACCAATCAGAATCCACCCAACTTTAAAGAGCTTGAGACAAATCTACAGCTAGAGCTTATAATAACCAGAACATTATTGTATGTTGGTGTGGATGCAAATATACCGGTAGTTATCTTTCTTCGTGTGAACGGGCCTTTAGAACAATTATTAAAGCTTTATAGTTACAATTAAAATTATCGTTCTTGGTATGAACTGTCACTATATTTTAAGACGCATCAATTATTTATGGCATTTCTTGTGGCAAATTAATGTGTACGAACAATAATTCCAAGCTATTAATATAATTATTGTTCAGTATAGTGTCTACAAGCTTACATTTATATTTTAGATTAAAAAAAAAATCTAAACTTTTTCAGGTACATGGACTTTTTAATCTTTTATCTTTATCACTTTACTGCAGTTCATGTTTACTTCGTGGGTCCTACAATATGACAATATTTTTTTAAAACACAAATATATGATTTCCTTATGTTATAAACAACAGACATATGTATAAATAAAAACAAATGTCCTTAAAACAAATCAAGTGGCACAAAATATACAGCACTGACGTACTGTAACAAATGCTGCTTGCAAAGGCAACCTGGCAAAGGCAACTTGCTTGGCCATAATGACAAACCCCTTCAGAAGTACTCAAATCTGCAAAATGCAACGTTAAACCTCACACAAGTTCTTGTAAGCAACTTGACTATTGATTTACTGAACGCCTGGATGTTGAGATAGGACTGAAAAGAGCCCAGTAGCGTTCAAATGACTCTCCTCACATGCAGTTACAGTTGGTTAGCATCATGCTAACTAGCTAACATGTAGCCACTGAGATCAGAGCTTTAACCTTCCCAGTTCATCTTGAAACACTAAAATAGCCAACAGTCTGGTCTAAGATCGGCAAAATAAGTTCAATAATTTACCAATTTGGCCTAACCGAGTATGAACAGCTCGGCTAGCTAAACTTATACACTGAGAAGGTTTATCAACATCATACGACAGATGCACCTTTTGGCTCAATAAAAAAAAATATTAAGACACATTTCTCTATAATTAAGATAATTCATTAAATCAAACAACCTTCGACTGCTTAACTGATATTCAAATGGTGGCAAACGAATAAAAACAACACCCTCATCTCTTCATTACAGAGTCGCACTGACAATGGGTGAACGAGGTCATAAAAGGCGAAGATGGCTTTATACAAAATAGATTTACTTCACAAAATGAAGTCTGACTGCTGTTTACATGCGCAAGAACTCGACAAAGCCAGCACCCAAACTAATATAACACTCAATTCAAAGCAGACTAATATTTAAAATAATCACCGCAGAGCAACTACAAATCCCCATCACTGACATGCACTGTGCAGCCTAAATCAAGTCAGTTTCATTGGTATAGCACTTTTCACGATACTCAAATCAGTTGAATTTAAAGTTAATATTTATAATATCCTAATGTCTCCATGCAGCCGCACTTAGCGGATCAGAGCTGGGCGATAATATGGTTTAAATTTGCGATAAACAACCAGGCAGATGTGCCATTTATTGCTTTACGTGAGTATATGTATGCGGATGAAGTTAGATGCACTATATCCAACTTTTAATATGTCGTTTTAAGTACATCAATACTGTATTAGTACAATATTAAATTTAATACTGTGCGTCTTTTTGCATTTTATAGAATGTATATGTTTACAGCATTATAAAAGTGTCACGCACACTGCATTATTCTGTACAATGCAATGTTTGTCTCCATGCATTATTCTGACTGTGTATTGCTGCTGATTAATAAAGTATATATATGTATGTCTACACAGACCCCCTTGAGTGTCATTGCATATTGTGTTGTATCAATATTACGCATTTTTTCTGTGCAATACGAGTATACTTGCAGAGTGATGTTATTTGATTTGCAGAGTTATGTGTCTATCTGTCTCCAGACATCCATCAGTGTCATACCTTTAACAGCAAGGCCTTCGTTCTGGCGCCATCTTCATGAAGCCTCTGAAATCCAAACAGTGTGCTGCAAATAGAGGACAACACAGGCGGTTCCGTGTTACTTTACCTGCACCGCATTCATTTGCACCGCTTTAACATGCGGGGAAGGCTCGTAAAAATGCACGGAGGGTCATCGGTGCAAGTAAAGGGGCTTTAACTGACCTGTCTATGCTGGCTAAGCGCTCCCTTTCTTGCGGCGTAAGCTTCGGAAAGTCCTCCTCGGTTTCACTCGCTTTTCCCGCCGCCATTTTCTTTTCCTCATCACCATCACCACCAGCAGCAGCAGCAGCGCGAGCTACAGCGGACACTGACACTCCGCACGATTTCATAGACAAAAAACTCCAGCGAAAATATTTACGCACCGCAAGCCGAACACCTTTTTGCGTAGATCTAAACGCAAAAAAAGAATAGACGGGAAATAATTTCCTCTGAACACCCCCTTTTTCACATTGTCCTCGACATAAATGAGTCGCAGGTAGCAGGTACACTAAAATGCATGCAGAACGAGCAATGCAGGATTTAACGGTAAATTGCTATTTAGTAATATCACAAACTTCCCCCTAGTCGCCAGCTCAAACTTGTTATAATTGTGTCACTCAAGCGAACCCACGCAGCCGCCGTCGGAACGCCTTCTCTGCGGGTTTGGCCAATGGCTGCGTTCGGTGGGGACCACGTGATCTGCCTTGTCTTGGGATCCTTTTTTTCATATAAACTTTCAAGGGGAGGGTAAATAACAAACCCCTCAACTTTACGCCGCATCTTCGCCTGCTGCGATTGGCTCACCTGGATTTATTATGATTACGTAACACCAACATAAAACGCCTTATTGGCTCAAGCATCTGTCTGTTTGAAAACTCTGGGTTTTGAGGATGTAAGGAAAACGTTGCCTGATTTATACAATTATTAGACAGTTTGTTAAGTTACATGAACCAGTATGGGTTTCATTCCTCCAGATTGTGTGGTAAATTCTTATTCTAGATTATAGAAAATGTATCTTTCTTTCGTTCGTTCTTTCTGTAATTTTTATTATTGTGTGGTAGTGTATTGTACTGTACCGTAATGTATTTGGTTTTATTGTGTTTGTAGTTATATCCAGTTTATATGTTTTTATTGTGTAGATAATAAATACCATTCTATTATATATCCCATAAAGTGTCATCCTATAATATCCTGTCCTATCCTATCTTATCTTATCATGTTTTCTTTCTTTCTTTCACTATTCTCTTTAAAGTTATTAGAGATATCTCTACATCCTTCAACATATTAAGCAAGAAAGTAATAAAGATAGAAATAATCCCAATTCTTTCTTTCTCTTCTTCCCTTGCTTAACCATTATTATTATACAACTACTAGTGTTTCTTATTATATGAAATTTAGCCCGTTTCAGGCAGTAACGTTATGTGTAAAGAATTCTGATATTTAGGTAAACAATATTTTAAAATGTTAAATTACACTTGAAATAATTTGTAAAGTGTTTTGTGAATAACGCATACAAGCGATCGTAGGAGTCTGTGGACAGTGATCGCACGTAAATTACGCAGGATTTTGCGTAGAGCTGCAGTGGTTTTGAGCACTGTGTGAACAGAGCCTCATAAAATGGCGGATCGCGGTGAAGGTAAATAAATTGGCCAACCAAACATTTGAATAAATAGCCTTGATTGACAACGTGTTTATTTAACCATATAGGTTATATGCAACGAGATTCCAAGAGTTTCCAATGTAGTAGAGCAGCATAGTGATCGATTATTATGTCGGCAGACATCATGTGGCTAAATCTCGGAAAATCCACTCATACTGTTTTAATTCTCATTCATGTCTTTGTAATTGCATGTCGGTGAATACATTCAAAATTTCCTCTGCAGTGCCTTGCTCTCAGGTTTGATATTTCAGTGTAAGGTGCGATGGTGAGGTTTGATGACCTTATTATCAGTGTTAAAATACCTAATGAAAGGTTCTTAACTTTCTAATCAGATCATAAAGGGGTTCATCTAAAATATTAAAGAATGTAAAACAGGTTGTGGACCTACAGTTGGTTCTTGGGTGGAAATACACGAATAATGTGTATACCAATTGTTTAACAATGTAAAACATCCTAATGAATTATATAAGGGTGTATTTTCACTTGCATCCATACTTTGTGATTTTGGACGCTGTAAATATAAGATAATGTATAACAGTTACTTTTGTTTTCAGATGTAGATGCAGAGAGTGAAGATGAATTATATGAGGTGGTTAACATCACAGATTACGCCAGGAGGCATCAATGGTGGAGTCGTGTTTTTGGGAATAGTACAGGACCCATTGCAGAAAAGTACTCTGTGGCTTCACAGATCATGATGGGTGGAGTGACAGGATGGTTAGTGTTAATATAGATTAAGAAACCTATGCGATTTCGTATGTGCTGTAATATTTGATAAACCAACTTCAGTATTCTATTCTAAATGTATGAAATAATGCATACTAATAAATGCATTAATTACTTTGTCCTCCAGGTGTGCTGGTTATCTTTTTCAGAGAGTTGGAAAAATTGTGGCTACTGCTGTTGGAGGGGGATTTCTTTTGCTGCAAGTATGGATTATTAAAATGCTTGCATCATATGTCGTAGCCAGTACTCAATAATTAAAATTTGTTAAATGTTTACTCACTCTCAGGCCATTCATGTAGATGTGAAATTTAGCATTACTTCACTTGCTCACCAGTGGATCCTCTGCTGTTGGGTGCCGTCAGAATCAGAGTTCAAACAGCTGATAAAAACATCACAATAATTATAATAAAACACAACTTCAGTTCATCATTAACATCTTATGAATTGAAAATATGTGCACTTGTAATAAACAAATCCATCATTATTTTATTTTTAACTTCAAACAGTTCCTTACAGCTAAAATACAAGGTCTCTATCCATATTATTGCTTTTTCATTCTGACGGCACCCATTCACTGCAGAAAATCCACTGGTAAGCAAGTGATGTAATGCTAAATTTCTCCAAATCTGTTCCAGTGATTGTTTCTCAAACTCATTGGATGGCCTGAGGGTGAGTACATTTTCAGCAAATTTTCATTTTTGAGTGAACTATTCCTTTAAGGGTTTATTATGCTTCTATGTCATCTTAAGTGGGGAAAAAAAATCTTACTTTTCTCATTTCAGATTGCCAACCACAGTGGCTATGTGCAGGTTGACTGGAAGAAAGTGGAAAAGGATGTCAATAAAGCAAAAAAGCATTTGAAGAAAAAGGCAAACAAAGCAGCCCCTGAGCTCAATTCGGTTATAGAAGAAGTGGGTATTCTTTCATACATTTGTCATAATTTCAAAGTCTACTAGCTATTTTGAGCTCCCATAGTTCTATAAAGCATTTTGTATCATTATTTAGTGTGTGCACGTAACACTTTAGAAAGTTGTTACTTATCCTTCATTCTGTAAATGGTGTATTTTTCTTAGTCGACAGAATTTGTGAAGAGGAATATTGTTATCTCGGGTGGATTTGTTGGAGGATTTCTGCTGGGCCTGGCATCCTAAATGAAACCTGGATCTACTGTATTGCCACTGATATAAGTAGTTTGCACATTAATATTCTCCCTTATGTCGGTATCACAGCGATACAACACTGAAACTTGATGTATTGTCTGAAGCAGTGCAATGGACATTTGCTGAACTGTTGTTCTAAATATATTCCTCTACAATGCTGTTCTTAACTGTACATAGCTTAATCATCCTGATGAAGAGAGAGATATTGTGCCAATAACTTTATAGAAAATTGTTGGTGTGGTTTTGTTATTTTTAATTTTATTTTGCATACTCTTAATCAGTAAGACATAAACATGAGGTCTGTTACATATACAACTAAAGTGTTTCTTATTGTACTTTGTTTTTGACAATACATTATTTGAGTTAGTTGTATAATTTCCATAATATTTACTTGTCCAGAAGCATGTATTGTTTTTTGAGTGTTTTACTTTATGGATTTTTTTTTAAAATGTACAGAATCACCCACCAATAACATGTTTGTGGAAATAATAAAAAATGTCTTTCTGGTTGTTTATGGTTTATTCATGTTGTTTTGGGGTTTTTTACAAGGGAAAAAACCCTCAAAACTTAATGAAGGTTTAAAAACATATTTATATAGTTTATGGTAGACAGAAGCATGGACTTCTTTAAATGCAGTTAAAAGTGCTTTTATAAGAATTTGGCCACCCAGTCAATATTAAAAGATCATGAAGTTTAAAATAACACAACTTGGCTGAAGAGATTCAGAAGTAACTTAGGTCCTAGTATGTTCATAAGTAATTTATATTATCTGAAAATAATTTATTATTTCTGACCGTCTTATCTATCAGTGCATGTTACGCTTAATGAAACATAGAGAGATATTCAAAACAAGAACTTATTATTGAGATACCTGAAATATGATTTATGTCTTTCAAGCGAAATCCTATTTGATTAACTGCAAACAGTTGAACTGAAGACCAATGAATGTGCTGTCACGTGATCTGCGTTTCGTTGCCTAGCAATAATATTTGCAAACAAGTTATCTTGGCAACCAGTTCTCAGCAGTCTGGGGTCGTCCTGCACTGAGAAAATCCTACATCGCTTGCTACTAATAATGGCGTTACCAATGTTGCCTGGAAATTCAGTCAATAGAAATGTAAGTGATACCAAAATTATCAATAGAAATGTTCTGTCTGTGTTGAGGAAAAATAACTTTATGTGAATTAGGGCTGTTTAAGTATTGCTAGCTATGTTAGTAGAGCGGTTTGCTAATATTTATTTTAACTGTGTGTGTGTGTGTGTGGTATCTACTATTCTATTTAGTTAGTTAGCGAGTTCATTTATGTAATCATTGCTGCCTAAAACGTTGAAAGTGGTGCCAAATTCACAACCTGCGGTGAAGTTCATTCTGTTTTCAACCATGAATTTCTGACGAAGAAAACCAAAAACACATAAAATGGAGTACAGATGACAGAACAAGTTAAATTGATAGAAACAAAGATTATGTCAGAAAAGAGTTTACAGTGTAATTTTATTGTCTCTTCATTATTTTCCAGCTTGGAAAAGACAAATTTCACAAATCTCAGCATTTTGATTATTCAAATGGAGTAGCTATGATGGTTGGGTCAGAGAAGCCAGGCATTGGAGGAGAACTTCTCCTGGGGCAGAGCGCAAGAACCAAGTATTCACTTTTTCCAAAGGGAGAGGGCAGCGATGCTCCGGCATGGGTTGCTTTTGACAAACAGGTTTGTCATAATTATGATGGAACATAATATAGCCACTTTACCTAGTGCTGTGCAAAGTATGTTAATTTTCCATGCTATTTTCTTACTTGAAGGTCCTGTGTTTTGATGCTTATTTCCAAGAAGCTGTACCTCAGAGGAGGGAAGAAAAATATAGAGTGCGAAAGTGCAAGATTTACTTCTATCTGGAGGATGACACCATACAAGTAGTGGAGCCAGAGCTCAAAAACAGTGGGATCCCACAGGGTAAACCATCAGAATCAAATGTATAGCATCCTGAATAATGACAAACCAGTAAAAACATCCTGTTTAAATCCATCTGTTCTCCTCCTATGTAGGAACCCTGATTCGGAGGCACCGCATTTCTCTCCCAGCTCCTAAAGAGGATTGCTTTTACAATGTGCACCATTTTAACATCAATCAGGAAATAGTGTTCTATAACAGAACCTTTATGATTACGGGTTGTGACCCCTTCACATGCAACTTTTTGATAAAAATGGGGGTGCGCCTAAAGCCCCCTACTTCCACGCCAGCAGATCCCTATACCACCCATCGACAAGAAGTAAGAAAGCACCATGTGTCTAAATAGCAATATCAATCAATACTTCAATATTATACTGTTTCTTTCCCTCTCACAGATGGAGGAGAACATGAAGCCGCTGCGGCCGTATGAAAGAATAGATACCCTGAAGCAGTTTTTGGACAATGACCGCAAAGTCCTGCGCTTCAACTGCTACTGGGATGATACTGAGAGCATGTTTGGAGACCCCAGAGAGCTGATCTTGCATTACTTCCTGGCAGATGACACAATGGAAATTTACGAAGTTGCCCTTCCAAACTCTGGTCGAGATGCTATCCCTAAATTTCTGCACAGGGGCAAGCTTCCCAAGGTCTGTAAAAAACAGCACTGCAAAAAAAAAAAAAATTACATTAACATATTCATAATTTATTAACAGATCTTGATAATAATAAGAAATGTTTCTTGAGCACTAAATTCAGCTTTGCTATCACATTTTAAAATATATTCAAATATAAAATAGTTATTTATTATTATTATTATTATATTTCACAATATTACTGTTTTTACTGTATTTTGATCAAATAAATGCAGAGGTGATGACTTTGATGAATGTGTTTGAAAAATCTGAAATTAAATGGTTACTGTTCAATCCAGTTTAGTGGTTATCAGTTCCTCTCTACTCTTTTGCTTGGACAAATTTCTCCATCCTCCATCACAAGCTTTTATCCAGACTGACAGGGCTGAAAGAACATCCAACTTCCCTAAAGCACTTTTCAGTTTCCTCCCTGCTTGTTTTGCAGTCTAAATTCATTATGAAGGAAGAAGGATTTGTTCAGGGGGGGTTTTCTGTTGTCATGTAGTCTTGTCACTCATTCTGTTGCCTTTCACTAAATGTCATCTAAAAAGGTTTTGTGGGAATCACCCAGTGAGAAAATAATTATGAAACCATTAGCAAATTTCACTTGTCCTTCAAGTTATGAAAAATTTAAATTATTTTGCTCTTGATTGTGTCAAACAGCATGCTCCTATTCCCAAACATCAGCCTGGAGAAGTAACAGACCGCACAGTCCTCAATGTATTTGGACCAGTCGGACAAGGAGGACGCTACATTTTGGATAGCCTCAAGGTAAGTACTGACTAAAAAATGGTCCATTATCAATGCCCTTAGGAATTTCATAACAATTGTTTATTGTTATAAATACGATTTTTTATTAGTTCAGTAGCCAATTGTTTCAGTTTTAATGGACTAGTATGTCAATGTCTCCTTAATATTTTACAGACTGGAGCAGTAGAAGAAGAATTCTACAAAGACTGTGACCTGACCATTGGAGGCATCATTAATGTGTGGGGTCGTAGGATGTTGATATGTGACTGCGACAACTTCACTAAAGAGTATTATCGCTCTAAATATGGTATTGGTGAGTTACATCATGACTCAAGGGGAGGCAGTAGTATTTATGCTTTTATAGGTGATAACATTATATTTGATTAATATGTCCTAATTCATGATTTGTGTGAATGAAAACTATTTAATTCCAGTCAAAAGAGAGTATATAATATAAATAACAATTTTTTCATATTATTATTTATTTTTACTATTATTAAATTATTAAAATATTTATAGTATAAAACAGAACAGGAGAATAGATTAATTTTATTATTATGTGGTTTTAAAAAAATTGGAGGGAGGGGTTTGGCACCGCTTTTAATGACCACATGATGTCAGTATTGAGTTTCACCTGTGACTTTAGGACTATGTCATGAACTCATATTTGTTTTGATTGCTACAAACAAACTCTCTACAGCATGTGCAATCTTATGCTCTAACTGCTTTTTGTAGTAAACTGAAAAGACAATTTACATACCCCAACCCCTCATTCTCAGTACACATCGCATCCGTGTGGTCTGACAAGCTGTTCATAATTTTCAAAGTCTTCCTGTCGTAAATCCCACGTCTCTATGAGAGCCTAATGCTCCCTAGTGTGCTTTCATCTCTGTGAATAACTGTCGGAATAACACGCATTGAACGACAGAAGACTAAAGGAGCAGAACTGATTGACACCTCAAGGTGACTCAGTTTTTGGACAGCAGATATGAGCAACGACCAACCTGGCCTCTTTATCTTCAAAAGCCCGGACATGAGAAGCACACGAGCTCCATGCCAGCGGTAACACAATACGGGTGCGCGTGCATCTGTCTGCTGCGGCGTTATGCCGGCCGAAGAGATAATAGCATTAGTTACACATGAGCCTAATGGAGCCGGGTTGACACATGCTCTGATGAAGCACTTGTCCGTTTCTCAGAGGTTAAGAGGTTGCGGATTGAATTCATATGGGTAAACGCAACCTGTCTGGCCTCACTTCCGGTTTTCCATGCATATGTCTGCTTAAATGTGTGTGTGTTTTTGATGTTTCCTTCCTGTGTGGCTTCACAGAGGACTTCACACCCGTCTCATACCGGGCCTCGCTCCCTCCTAAACCAGCCAGACAGGTGCCACCCTACAATGGATTTGGATCTGAGGAAGATTCGCTGTGCTCCTGTCAGGGTTTGCTGCTTAAACCTCCACAGAAGGATTTCAAGAAGCTTATGGAAAAAGACAGGTAACCTGTGGAGCAAATCTCCCTTAGGACATCCAGAGTATATGCTTCCCTTTCATTTAAAACCATTAATATTAGATCAAAACAACATGCCAGGCCCTTACTGGCTTTCTGATCATTTTGACAGAAGACATTAGACCCTTGTCTGTCCTACTAAAGTCATCCTTCATCAGTTAAGTGCAGCTCTTTGCAGTATAGCACATGGCCTTTATAAATAATCAGAAGCTCAAATGCAATCTCACCATACTTCCGATGTAAAACACACTTTTTCAAGTCAGTTTATTATTACACATTGTTGTCACAGTGCTTTGCTTCCAAATATAATCCCAGAACCAGTATCACGCTGCAAATTACTGTCTCGCTCAATTTGCTTTGGACAATATAATGTCAGACATTGGTAGGCTTAGAGTTTGAAGGGAAAAAGAATGCTCTTCTAAGTGAAGGGTTCTTTTATAGATAGCAATAACCTCAAAGCAGCTAAGTGACAGGACTAATTGAATAAGCAAGGAAACTTCTTGAATGTAAGTAAGGAACCAAGACCCATCCTGATCTTGTCAGCCTGGTGAACTAAATATTTAAAGAATAGTCACTGTAAGTTGGAAAGAGAACAGATCTTCAAACTTTCTAGCAAAGTTAGGGAGTCCATTAGTATAGTGAGCATATAAGAAAACTTGGCACAATTGTGTCACATGCAGTTGGTCTGTTCAGCCTATGAGGCTGTCTCAAGTTGGAATTTTCAGCAGCCATTATTTGTCTGCAGTGTCACATGATCCTTCAGAAATCATTATTTTATGCTGATTTGTGCAAATTTGTATTCTGAAGAAGAAGGAAAGTCATACAGGTTGGGAACATCTTGAGAGAAAGTAAATAATGACAGAATGTTTAGGTTTGGCTGAACTATCTCTTCATCAACCTCTAGTGCATTGTTTGGATGTTTTATTTAGTGTACAAATGGTATAGGATAAATAAATACTTTTTAAAATGAGAAAAACTATTTAGCTATTTAGTAGGCAAAAACGTAGTGCGTCTACATGATTAGTTTGATTTTAAAATGTCAAATCAATGATACATTTTTTATTCTATTCATTCCTGTCTATTGTAACAAAACATTCCTCAGCCAGATGATAAATTAAACTTTTTTTCTCAACTTTAGGCAAGGTCTGGTTAGCAATGTGTTGAGATTTGTGGCGAAAATGCTGACAGACAGTCCTATCGACAAGGAACGTGTTTTTATCATATATGTCTACCTCAGTGATGACACCATAGCAGTCTTTGAACCTCCTCAGAGAAACTCAGGTACTGCCGTCCTGTTCCTTTAAATTCAGATCAGATAAAAACATAATTAAGATTCTACCTAATGTTATTCCATTGTTCTTGTGTTTAAGGTGTGATTGGGGGTACGTTTTTCAAGAGAGGTCGAGTGAAGAAGCCAGGACAGGAGCTGTTTAAGAGTGAGATGTCTGAGTATTTCACAGCTCAGGATTTGTATGTGGGAGCTCGGCTGGATCTGAACAATCAGCCCTTCCAGCTGCTGGATGCTGATGAATTTACATTCAACTACATGGAGCAGCATGCAGATGAGGTAACACACAAATCCTAAAGGCTCTTCTGTTTTGATTAAAATTGTTTTAAACAGAAACGTCATTGAAATCCCTTCACTTATGTTTCTCAATTACTTAGTTCCCCAAGGCCAATATTGGCACCATTATTAGCAAGGTAAAATCCATCAGTGAGGAAGAGCAGAAGAAAGTAAAACAGTTCTTCACCATGAGTGACCCAAGCAGCACTGGCTTCATTCCATATGAGTCATTTAGGTAAGAAGGCAGCCAAAAATACACAAATAAAAGGTACATAACACCTTGTTCTAGCCTGCCATATAATTTATTTTGAGTGCAATTTTGGCTTAGACTCACTGAATTTGAGATTTTATTGTGGGTGGGATTACCTTCAGAAATAGAACTGACTGGCAAAATGTCTTGTCGCAGTTGTGGCTGATTGGGGATAAAACTTGGAGTTCTTTTGGTTGCTGTGCCTGGTTACAACACAGTATAAGAAACAAACTACTAAATTCTAATTCCTAACATACACATCACGGTTGTGTTATAAAAACATATTGTCAAATAAAAGCAGTAAAAGTAGCCCTGTTGAAAAAAAACAGCATGG
The DNA here is from genome assembly GCA_027422415.1 of Schizothorax lantsangensis. Classification (NCBI taxonomy): domain Eukaryota; kingdom Metazoa; phylum Chordata; class Actinopteri; order Cypriniformes; family Cyprinidae; genus Schizothorax; species Schizothorax lantsangensis. Next base: position 25,532,448 of record CM049848.1, on the reverse strand, counting down.
CAGCTGGTTTGAGCTGGTCCTTAGTTGGTCATGAGCTGGTCATAAGCTGGTTATGAGCTGGTCCTGAGCAGGAGCTAGTTGCTTAGGAACAGTTTAGGACCAGCACATGACCAGTTTAAACTAGCTCATGACCACCTAAGGACCAGCTGCTAAGCTTGAAAATACGCGTACCCAGTACACTATTTAGTTTGACAGTGCACAAGCATTCTGTAAATGGTTGTGTTCTTCACAGGACTCTGTTGGCTGAAATGGACGTTCGGTTGTCTGAACACGAGATCATAATGCTGGGTCGCAATTATTCATCGCGGGAACAGCCAGAGGTGGACTTGGGCCTCATGCTTGCTGTGGCTCAGGATCAACTGAAGAAGAAAAACTTTGAGAACTTCACGGATATGATTCGAGCTTTCACACATGAGGACCGGGACAGGTAGCACTCAAGCAGGGTTCACTTTCTGTCTCAAATCTCACTTTTTAAAATAGATTTTCATGTATTTAATTAATTGTGCACATAGGGCTGTCAGTATATACAAATACTTCAAATATTTATTCTTATGATTTATTTGTGAGTAGCGTTACAAATTTCACATTTAGAATTTGCTGCTTATGTTTAGTTTCAAAACGTAATAATTTTTTGTGCATTCAGTTTCTCTTGGAATGGAAATAAAATATCAAACATTTTGCTACTATTTACTATACATTTTACTTTATAATATTGTTTTGGTTTACATGTTTCCAGATTTTAATTAAATTTTGAAAACCATATTTTTTGAATATGGTCTTAGTCATTTGGACCCCACTGAATTTAAACATAATTGTTCTCATAAATTGTTAACTTTGTCCTAATATATATTCCCTTCTGTTTTCTTCAATCTGTTACTTGTAAGCACCCTGTCACAGTATATTCACATGACCAAATGTATATAATAAGAATTCAACATTGACATAAACAGGCATTCATACAGAACCACAAAATCATTCCCCGTTGTTCCGTAAGAACACCCTATCTCAGCTATTCAGAGTCACGCAGGCACTGATGTGGACCACTAACAATCACGGTGAGGTAGAATAACCATCAATCTGCTTTAGATTGAGGGGGTGCGATTAGTTCCAGCGGTTCAAGTGAAGCATTAGAAACAGATGAAGACCTGTGGCATGTTGCAGGCAGGGGAAATAGATGAGGAAGAATGCCGACAGGTCAACGTGCTTGTCCTGTTTATGTGGCCCTGTGGAAAGTTTAGTTATTTTACGATGTTCTGAAAATGATGAACCAGGAATGTCTGCAGCTGTCCGTCATGAACTCCATAAGAAAATTGAATATGATAATAATTTTTGAATAGATTATTTTCTAATGTATTTTTTTAATATGTACCATTCAAAAGTTTGGGGTCAATACTTTATAAAGAAATTAACTTTTTTATTCAGCAAGGATGCATTACATTGTTTAAAAGTAACAGTGAAGCCATTTGTAGCATTACAAATTGTTAATTGTAATTAAAATAAATACTTTGACATATTTTGAAAAGAGACACTCGAAAAAACATCATTCAAAAACGTAATAAATTCTACAGATTATATATCTTGATTTATGTTGATTTAATTTAGTTAATAGAAGTTAATTGATAAAGAAAATCTATTTATGACATATTTTTGACAGCATCCTCATTTTACAGCATTTTTACACAAGTGCCTTGCAGGTAGGTTTCTTGAAGAATCTTGAAGATGTTGCCACAGTTCTTCTGGATTTAGTCTGTTTTAGTTTGTTCTGTTTATTCATGTCATTCCAGACAGACTGGATGATGATAATGCTCTGTGTGGAGCACTGGCTGTTGTCAGAACTCCTTGGGCAAACAAAAATATCACTGGATTATTACAATTAATAGCAAAATTAATGTTTGGAAATGTAAGCTGATATTTCCTACTGACACTACAGCAAAAGATAGAAATAAGTGACTTAAAGGGTTACTCCACCCCAAAATGAAAATTGTGTCATTAATCACTTACCCCCATGTCGTTCCAAACCCGTAAAACACTGTCAAGGCCCAGAAAAGTATGAAACGCATCATCAAAATAGTCAATCTGCCATCAGTGGTTCAACCATAACGTTATGAAGCTACGAGAATACTTTTTGTACGCAAAGAAAGAAAAAAAATACTTTATTCAACAATTCGTCTCCTCTGTGTCAGCGTAGCGCCATTTTGGAGAATATCCGTTGGACGCAAACTGCATACACTGTTCTGTGTCAGCCACACCTCACGGATACGTCTTCTACGTTTGTTTACACTTTGATTTGAGCGAAAACAACGTGTCCTTGTGGCGCGGCTGACACAGAACAGCATATGCAGTTTGCGTCCAGTGGATATTCTCCAAAATGGCACTACGCTGACACAAGAGGAGACGAATTGTTGAATAAAGTCGTTATTTTTTATTTTCTTTGCGTACAAAAAGTATTCTCGTCGCTTCATAATGTTTACGGTTTAAACCACTAATGGCAGATGGACTATTCTGACTATGTTTTTTTTATACTTTTCTGTGCCTTGAGAATGTTAATTGTTTGGCAGTCAATGGGACAGTCACAAGCCTCCCGGTTTTCGTCCAAAATATCTTAAATTGTGTTCCGAAGACGAATGAAGCTTTTACAGGTTTGGAACGACATGGGGTAAGTGATTAATGACAAAATTTTCATTTTGGGGTGGAGTAACCCTTTAAAACCATTTTTTAGCTGGTGAAAATACTAGTGGTCTAATCATTTTGGCCACCACTGTGTATGCATATATATATATTACAGAATGTGTCGACGCGAGTTACTTATTCTTCTTTCTGTCTTATTTCTCTCTACTCAAATGGTGCTGCTGTAGATCTGGACACCTCTCTTCTAAAGAGGCACAGATCATCTTTAAAGCCTTCCGACTGCCCCTGTCTGATGACCTACAACGAGCCCTCCTCGAAAAGTATGGTCAACAGAGCGAAACTCCCATTTATTATCCAAGAAACATTTCACCACAACACATCCTTATTTTTTGCATCTCTCATGTTCGCATCCAGGTTTCAAGACGAGTCTGAGAAGATTGACTATCACGCCTTCCTATCCAGTATCAACTGGAGAGAAAACCCCGCCCCTGCAGTGCTTCCAGATGTCACCGTGAAGGTGAGTTTAAAATCGGTCTGGATGACTATCAAAAAAACTGTCATTTGTTCTATCATCAAACACATATTTTGAGATGTCATTCTTTGTCTTTTGCTAAAGCGGCCACATGTACATGAGAGTGTTTGTGTCAGGGTCCAGGCCCTGGTAACCTGTGGGCCCCACAAGCTTTGAGCACCTCCAAGCCTCATCTCAAGTAAATCAGCCTTGGGAAAAACCCACTCAACAACTACTCTGAAGTGGAGCTTTTATTACAGCGCAGTAATTTAGCATGCCTCCTTGGAGCCTAAGCAGAACCATCTGTTCACTGACTCACAATGAGAAGCCTTCCAGTTGTGCTGGGTCTTAACAATCCAGCAGGGGGAGCCAGCAGTCGATTTGTCTGTATAGATTCTCACTGCTGTCTTTTCTATGTAATCAAGGCTTTTAGGACCATACATAGCGATTCCAAGATGGATCTATAAGAAGCAAGCCAGGCTGTGTGATTCTGTTTTTTTTTTTTGCTTTGCTCACTCATTTCTCATAGCTCATTTCACTGTGTTTATTGACCGCTAAATTTGCCAGTTTCCAGCCATTTCCCGTGGCCCTCACTGAACCTAATCTAGCAGCCATTACAATGGTGAATTGCCCTGCATTTATCAAATACTTCTCAGTTTGAAAGAAAGGAGAATAAGACCACAAGACCACACTGAAACTGTAAGGATCGGTCTGTCTAATCTAGTGACTTGAGCCATGTTTCATAAAAACCACATGAAGCTCTGTGCATAAAAAATATGAATACTTGCTATATGTTACATATGTGACAGGATAACCAGATGCCTTGGATTTCCAGGGATGTTTTTTTCCTTTGGTGGTCAATATGCACTGATATCCAGTGTTATTTTAGATGTATTTATATTATAGTATTTATTCATATTTTGAATTAGCTTCAGCTTTTGTATTTTATTTGTATTTATAATTTTAGTAATTTTGTTGTGTCTTTTTTTTTATATTTCTATTGAAGCTTTATTTTTGTTTACGTTTTAGTCATTTTTGTACTTCAGTTCAAGTTTTTTGTATGTCTATTTAATTAACAAAAATATTTTTAATCATTTTAAGTTTAGTTAACATTGTCTTTCGACAAACATTAGTTTAAGGAAAGCGAGTTATGGTCCTTGCACACCGAGTCCAAAATTATCGCACACTAAAAAAATAAATACAACCTCACGTGTCAATAACGTTTACACACTGCCTCCGAAACTTTCGCCCATCATAAAAAATTTGGATCGGGTTCGATTTTCTACATTTTGAGAGGTGTTTTGATGCATCTGACTGTGTGCAAGGCGAAAAAAACGCATATGAAAATATGAGTCAGTGTGCAAGGACCTTTACTCTGAACAGTTTTTACAGTTCATATGTGTGTGTTGATTATTACACTAATTTATAGTAGTACGTCAGAGTATGATATACAATAACTCATCACAGTTCTACATTTACCATGTTCAAATCACACAAAACTGTCCCCCTTTTTGAATTCATAGATAATAACATTGGATATTTTAGTGATATATAGACTGTTGAACTAAAAATGTTCCCAGTTTCATTTGAGAATTCTGGTCACTTTAACATATTGAGCAATAAAAAATCTTATCTGCAGCAATTATTTTAAAAAGATGATTACATGGCTGATTTACTGAACTATGCAAAGTCGTTAAACATTTGTCATATATTTTTAAATAGCAAGTACAAGACATTTACCATGTGCTAAAGTCAATCCGGCCTGATAAATCTATGTCTTGGTTCACCTTAATTTGCAGAGACATGAAATGAGAGAGCCAGCTAAACATATGTGCTCCAGGAACCTCTGTGAACTGTTTCTCAAACCCTGTTGTGCTGTTGTTTTCAGTTTGACGCAGACTGGAGAGGAGACGCTGCAGACCCTGCAGTTAAAACCATCAACTACTCGCTCCTTCTGGAGGACGTCTTTGGCAGCGCCACGAACATTAATGACAGCTGAGAACATAACATGAGAAAGTCAAGAAGTCTGCTCGACTTTTGTGTATTGTGCTGATTAAATTCACATTGTTGCACATCGTTGTTTCTGTTGTGCTGCATGAATGTCATAATACCGTTTACGTGTATTTTTTTATTCGACATAAAATCAAAAACATGCTGGAATGAGAGAGCTGTTTGGAAGTGCCTTATGTGCCTTGGGACCAAGCGTGGAGCAGTTAAAAATATGAGCCGCTAAATCAAACCATATTTCATATACAGGCAGACAGACATGCACATTTGCCATGATTATGTGGATAAAGCTGTCAATATAATACAACAACATGCCATAGGCATTTGAGAGAAAATAACTGCCCGCTATACAGTACCCAAACTCAGATTTCCCAAAGGTCTTTTCATGGTTTAGTTAAAGGAAACAAGCGTTTTTCCCATGGTAAAAAGGAAAGGTCCAACATCCTCATTTTATAACCTGCATTGGCTGTTCACGCTCTGATCTGGCACATTATGCAACTGATAAATGCTGATGCTGTATATAAAAAGACAGGTTGAGCGTGTCTGTAATCAGAGCTTTAGCGATCAAGGCCTCAGTTCCTGGCCAAGACAAAAGAAGTGCATTACATCACACCGGTATTATCAAGTCTTCATTCCTAGCCTTCACACTTACTAAAATATTAGCCTCATGAGTTAGCAGGCTTCTGTCCGAAACAAAGGCTGACGGATCTAGGCCATTTTTAGCCTGTCTCCAGTGAGGACACACTTTAACATCCCAGAATGCAACAATGACCCTGGTTACATCTGGTATTAACATCCATCTCTGTGGTGAGCATTACAAATACAAAATCTGTCCAAAAAAAACTGTTTTGGAATCTGATGATCGCTCAGACCACATTTTCAAATAGTCAAAAATCATGTGACCACATTGTATTTGTAGTGTAAATACTAATGTGTCACAGGCAATAATGAGGAACATATATTTTCTGCAAAACAAAGTCTGCTCAATGAATATAGATTATATTTAAGCATGTACATTCTCATTTAATAAAAGTACTCAAATAGTTAACTATAAGCATGAAGTTTACAATTTTCAGATCAACAAGATGTAATGTCAGGTGTAAACATTACCTTAACATTATCAGTACTGTTTTAATTTCTGTCTGGAGCACATTAATGGCACAGAGGTGAAAATAAGGTACTGGATTAACAATAATAATATACGGCCTGATATCAAACATGCATCTGATCTCCACTGCCAGTATATTCCATATAGGAATATCACCTGCGGTCATATTAGCAATAGGCCTAACGTTAGTTCAGAGAATTTTCACGGGCAAAAAAATTTTTGTCAATAGTGCTCAGACGTGTATAAGCACAGTCATTTCTGTTGCTTAATGCACTCTATATTCGACAACAAATTATTGATATAGACAGTATAAATTGTTGAGACTTGCAGAGGTCAATTTAGCGAAATTTTGCGGACATAAAAGGTCCATTGTGCATTATAGTGTAGCAATGCAAGAATCACTCAAACAGCAGTCACATTTTACACAAAGACGCTGGTTGGTCAAAGTGAGAACCATCACAGGTCAACAGTAATGTGACCGTACCTTCAGAGGGACAGTCCACCTAAAGAAAACTGAGGTAAGTGGCTTGCTTCAGAGTGATAAGAACTCGTGGATCACCCGTTACAGAGTTTAAACCTACAGCCTTTTCAGAACATTAAACAATAGAGTGTTCATCGTTTTAATATATCCTGGCTCTTGTTTAACTTGTGTTTATTCAGTCTCCAGTCGAGTCTCCTTAAGTTTCTGAACAGGAAAATGTAATAAAAGTCTCTGGTGCAAATGATCTCCAATTAATTTTTTAAAGGTCTATTGGTGGTTGCTAAACGTTTCGATTATAGAGTTATAGTCAAAACCAATCGTATTGCTTTAGTTTTTAATTCTTTAGCAAATACCTTCTTAGCCAAACTGACTTACTACAATAGACACAGACCTGAAGTTTTGAACCAAAAAATATTTAACCACTAAACCGCCACCAAACCACGTAGACAGAGTTTAAATAGTAAAAGAGGAGAGAGCTGTTCCCTTAAAGGTGAAGTGTGACATTTTTCAAATTTAAAATACATGTCTAAGATTATTATGCAGAGAAAACTAGAGGTAAACAATTTGTGGGTTGGTTGGTTTCACGAAACATGTAAAAAATATGGTGGCTCTGGAGTGCCATTAAAACATTGCTGTTTGCTGGAGCAGCTAGATAGCCAATGGCATGTTTTTGGATGGGGCTAGCTGTTTAGCTAACCAATGGCAGACAGGAGAGAAACCTGTTTGAAACAGTCATAAGTTTTGCATTTGGTGACTAGTGATCCACAAATTCCACACTTCAGGCTTTAGGAATTATATAAAATTTCAAAGACTTCCAAACAAAAATAAAATTCTGCCTTTTCTTTTTTCAGTTTTACATCACAATGTCTTGCCATTTCATATTCAAATCTTGTTAACATTCATGAATAACATAACTGAAAACATAAAAACAAAAACATAAATGGGTAGTTGACATAAAAATTGGACTGTGTCCTATGGTGTGACATAGCAAAAATTTAGAAAAAAAACTTAACATACAAATAACATGAGAAAAAATTATCTTATTTCTTAGTTACAAATAGCATGAGAGTGGTTTATCTTCAATGTTAGTTTTGTTGTTTTTTTACATTTTTCTGTCACACCATAGGACACATTGATACGTCAACTACCCAAATGAAAATTCCTAATGATAATTTTAATTATCGCCTAGTAAAAACTGCAACCCTAGACCTCAATGCTTTGAAATAGTCTGAAACTGAATGGCAGTAGATCAAATTAATCTTTTAAACAGCATCTATTACTTATATTATTCAGGTTTGTTTAATCTAATAGAAGACACCACTTACAGAAACTGCCTAAACACACAATTAAACAAGATTGTCCTCCTTATTTTGTTAGATGAGTTTTGATGTAATAGGAAAAGCTGCTGGAACTTAGTGGACGGTCATTCTGCCTTGTCCTTTTCCCAGCTACAAACTTGACAATGCCTACAGGAATTGGCACACTGATAGTAAACAGGCAGAATTAAGTCCTTTTAGGAGGCCAGTCATAGCCTCAGGTACACATGGGGAAACAGTTACATTCCCCTTTCTTTTGCCTTTGGATGTTCTTGTTTTTTTACTGCACCGTCATAGTTGACTCCACCTCAAAAACTAATTCACACAGAAATCTAATAATATATATGCATTTTTCTGTTATTTCCTTGCAAAGCACTTATTTTAGTAGGTATGAGTTTTTGTCTGCTAGACCTGGTACAGTGATCAATGCAAAGTTGTCTTTGGCAAGTATTATTTGAAATAGCTAGAGGAAGAAAAGTTTTTCTACACCGGCTGTAAATTAGGACTATGGACTATTTTCATCCAGGTCAGTGTTCCCAGAGGAGCTCATTTCTGGAAGACAGTGCGACAGCATGCATTGTTTTAATATAAATCACCCGAAATTATGAGACTTTTTTGTCATGTAGCTTGAAATGAGACTTCATGATCAAATCCCAAGTTTGAAAACTTTGGCTCACTTCATGTTCTTTGCTTGACAAGCTGCTTTGCAACCCTCAGTCTGTCTGTTGTGGCTAAAAATAAAAGCCAAATTCAGTTGACGGGAAGACAGATATGAATCTGTGGATAAAATGCATGGATAAATACTGTCATGTAAGAAGACATCAAGGCAAACGCAATGTCTTTTGACAATACTCACCCCCTTTATCCTCCTTGAAAATGTTGGGTCTTTCATAAAAAGGTTTGAATGCACTGAAACAAATAATAGATGGATAGACAAATGCAGACTGTAAATCTCTTGATATAATACTTGCGCCACATCAGATTGCAAAACGGAAGTTGAAAGAATAGTCGAGTGTTGAAAGACTGCAGATGCTCCTGGATACAATAAAAATATAATGGACAGGCATGAGAAGGGCTCATTTCCAGAACGGTGAAGCTTTTGGAGGAAATCTCTGCTAAGGCTATTTTGCTCTCGCTGACATACCAGGTCAACGCCAGTCTTCATTTGTCTCGCAGTCGTAGAAAGGATTCAGAGAAAGGATTTATTTTTACTCGTATGTATGCGTATGTGTACGCCTCACTAAAATACCTAGCTAGTGACCGTGTAACATAACCCTGTTGTCACAATCAGCCCACTTTGAATTAGCATTGTGCTAATCTACTTCAATTCAGATTTGCAGTGTGTGAACAGGAGTTGCTGCTTGTTAATTATGGTGCTGTCAAGGGGTCGAGAGATAGAAGGTGAGAACATTTGTGAGGTCACACCAAGCCTTGCAGGTAATTTATGCTGAGTAAACTTTTGACCTCCTGAGCTTTCAGCACAGACTTTATTTCTCAAGGGGCTTCTAACTTAGCATGATGCCTTGTGTGTGCCATCTTATCACGTTTTGTGCTGCATTTCTTTTGTAAAACTACGTTAGTCAATATTTGCAGTTAAGTTAGTCCATTTTGGCCTTTTCTTTTCTGAGAAGTTTCAAACTAAGTCATTTTAATTTTTTTGGCAGACTTAGCAAGCATCAAGGAAACTGCTGGATAAAGTTGGTAAGATCTGACAATCAGATAGTTTCAAGCCACAAACCTTCAGTCTGCTTTCAGATGAAGTCCATATCTCGAATTTTTCTCCCTCTAGTGCCAATATTTGCAGTAATTTAATTTCAACTGCCTCCTCGACCATGATGTTTAAAGGACATTTTTTGGCCACAGAAGGACAAACTTTGAGAAAAACAGAAATGCTTGCTGGATTCTCTCCATGTTGGAGATGTGAAATAGTAATTATGCGTTCATTGGGAACTCATAATTGCACATCTGTTTTTTATTTTATATTCCAAGAATGCAGTTATGTGCTTTGCATTTGAATGCAATTTCTTCGTATTTTGTAAGAATTTCAAAACCCGTGCTAGCATATGAAGACGTCAATTTAATACAGCTATTGTCATTCCCCCTTTATAGTTGTTCTTGAGGTAGAAAAAAATATATTTTCCATTATCCTACAACATATAACTACATACATACTTCAAAATAGCTTCCAGCTGAATTGAGTTACACCTCCCAAGTCTCATGGAAGACAGCAACGAAACCCAGCAGACCAATTGTTTTTAAGTAAACTCCGCTAACAGTTTTATAACCTGGACCTCGTAAAAGAGGGCCAGACTTTTGGTCAGTTCTCTTGATTTGGCTGGAATCCCCATTTGCTTGTCGGTGTGGCAGCTGGGGGCGAGTATGTGTGTGTCCCTAAGGTGATATACGACTGCTGTGTCACGTTCCACATCTGACAACCATCCCAAGATGTTCATCATCCATCCTTTTCCCTTTTCCATGTGATTCCTCAATAAAAGAGGGGGTGTGAATGTCAAAGCGGAGGGGAGGGGAGCCGAGAGGGAGGGGAAGGAGTACAGAGCTCACACACAATCGGCATGCGTGAGAGAGAGTAAAAGAGAAACAGAGAGAGGGGAGAGAGCAAGTGGATGAGGGAGAAGGAGAGATCTAAAGGCAATTGTTGCTTTAAAAATTTTAATTTCTGTCCTAGAGGAGCCAGCTGGGATTGGATATTGCAGGTTAAACGGCACCAGGCAGAAGGTAAGACCACCAGCGTTGTAAAGGTGACCAGGTCATCAGTTACTTTTCATTGGCTGCAAGGTTATCGCTATACATTTGTATTTTACTGTTTCCTTGTTTCGGCAGCTTATACCTTTCTAAATAAATACTAAATATAAATAAAAAATGTAATATATAAATATATATATAAATATGAATTAGATATTTTTATGTGTATATATATATATATATATATATATATATATATATATATATATATAGGCTAATAATAATAATAATATATATATATATATATATATATATATAATTAATATTAGATTTCTTCATTCTTAGATTTATTTTTTATATATAATGCATTGCCAGAAGTGACAAGCTAATTATGGTCATTGATTGACCTCACAATTTAAGAATCCAATTTTTGAGAAACTGCATATTAATAACATTAAGATCAGACACATAGTGATTTTGCTCCGAAATGACTCATAACCGAAGGAAAATGGCTATGTTATAAATGACGAGCTTCACATAATGTGTGCTGTGGGAAGTCGGTTGCTAAGGTAAGCCATCAGCTGCTTGTCTAGCAGAGACAGGGACTGAATACTCAATTTAATGCTAAGCCAGAGGTCGTTAGCAGAGCACACCAGATGAGAAATCATAGATATTCTGAGGATTGTTTATGGAGCTCGAGGAAGAGGTGAACTAGAACACACTTTCCTCCAGATGTTAGATATAAAAGCAGACAATGTCAACCAGTGCACGACTCATTCATAATCAGTACTACATAACAGTCCTTTAACGACTCTTCAAGCTCTTTACAAAGATATTAAAGCCTGAGGTATTTTCAGAAGATGACGACAGCCATCAATTTACACGTCACATTAAAGCGGGAAGGTTAACGCAACAACATAACAGGGTCTCTAATTAATTTAACTGGAAACCCCGCCACGGATTTACTGTGTGCAGACCCTTTCATCCTTTAGCATTCCAATCAGACCGGCACTTTTCTGGGAAGCTAAATGTAAAGCTAACATTAGTTTAGCATTGGCTCACATGGTGCCCTGGCTATTGGCAACAAGCTACTTTCAAATCCACTGTGTTTGTCTTATCTTTATCACAGGGGATATATTTAGTGTGGGCTTTAGTGTGGAGACGTGGGTTACTGGCGTCGGCGTGTGGTGGCAGTGCCCCTGGCATGCTGCTTGGGTTGCAGATGGGCATGGGAGAAGGGCTGTGGGGTGATCCCGGCAGGAATCTGCCCTTTGGTTTATTAAAAGCCTGTCAAACAATAGGGTGCTAAACAAGCAGAAAACAGTGACGTACACCCTTCACCGGAGGAGGGGGTTTGGGCATGTCAATGTGACTGAGAAGACAATTCTGCTTATTGGCAAATACTAGGTGACCACACGCCTCACTCAACAACTGTGGACTCAGCTGCTGTCAGACCCATCAAGAGCGCCCTTTTGAAGTTTTGATACCCTTGTTAGATTACTCAAACGATGAAATTAAATCTGAGGGATTCATAGGAACCATGATGTGATTCATTTCAATTTTCTTGTATAATCAACAAATATAGTTTATATTATACAACAGTTTAGCTGTGGGGATTTTTAGTGACTCTTTCCTTACGCCAGTAGGTGGCGACAAGGTGACAATTAAGTATTCATAAAACAATAGGCAAAAAGTACCCAGATAACCTACTACTTCCACCAAGATTCTGAATTGCGCATCTGATGGACACTTTACTATCCCATGAGAACATGGTAGTTGCAAATGGCATTGAAGCCATGCAATTAACACTAAGTCACATGACAGTGACAACAAGGCAGATGTAGTATATCTGCATTTAATTTATACTACATGTTCAATCTATATAGAATGTAATTTTTTAACGGTTACAAAGTGTGTTTTAATTCAAATGTAGTACCTACTTAATAATTCATTACATTTATATAGCGCTTTTCTGAGCACTCAAAGCGCTTTACATAGAAGGGTGGAATCTCCTCATCCACCTCCAGTGTGCAGCATCCACCTGGATGATGCGACGGCAGCCATAGTGCGCCAGAACGCCCACCACACACCAGCTTATTGGTGGAGAGCAGACAGAGTAATGAAGCCAGTCAGTGTATGGGGATGGTTAGGAGGCTATGATGGTCAGAGGCCAATGGGCAAATTTGGCCAGGATGCCGAGGTTACACCTCTACTCTTTTCGAAAGACATGGGATTTTTAATGACCACAGAGAGTCAGGTCCTCGGTTTAACGTCTCATCCGAAGGACGGTGAAAGTATAGTGTCCCCATGACTATACTGGGGCGTTAGGACCCACACAGACCACAGGGTGAGCACCCCCTGCTGGCCTCACTAACACCTCTTCCAGCAGCAACCTAGTTTTCCCAGGAGGTCTCCCATCCAGGTACTGACCAGGCTCAACCCTGCTTAACTTCAGTGGGCAACCAGTCATGGGCTACAGGGTGATATGGCTGCTGGTTAATAATTAGTATGCAAACCCAGCCAGTGTCTTTAAAAACAGGACAGATAATCTTTTTCTCCAATGATTCATTCAAAAAACTGAATCATTCAGGAAAAAGACTACTGTGTATCGCTCTAAGATTCACAACAGTTTTCACAACCATTTTTGTTGACTGCAAAAATACACAAACTAACATCCAATATTGTCTAAAATTTAAGTTACTCAATATTAACAGTGTTTACTCCAATATCATGATTCCTTTTATACAACATTATTGTGCAATCGTTATGATCCAGATTCAATGTTCTTCCAATTTGATTATTTTCTCAGCATAGTTTGGTTTGAAGGCATTAGGTGACTTCGAGATGGATTACCTCAGAAATTGAGCTCTATCTTCAAATAAGCCCATTTCTGCACAGCAATGTTGAGGAAACTATAACTAATAATGTGGATTCAATTGTCTCAATCCACATAATCCAACCCCTTAGGTGGTTTTGAGTAGAAAATCCTCCTTAAAATGACTATCTTAAGCAGAAAGAGCAGCAAGGGTTAGAACAGGAGACAGAGACTGAGATATCAAGAGCCTACTCATGATCCCCTTGAGTTCTTGCAGTGTCTGCCATGAAAAGCCACCATGTGAAGATGCCTTGACAGGAAAAACTTGCTGTTCTCACATTTTATACCCTCTAAATCAAATAGACACTATGGTTTTTAATGGTATCTCAACACAGAGGCCTGAGTGAGGTGAGAAGCAGCACTGAATAGAGTACAACGACTCCTGCCATATGGCCTCTAAACTGTGGCTGCTTTTGAATGTCAGGAATTTCACAGTCCTAATGGTGCAGACGGTGAGGCCCCTCTCAGCCTTGCCACGGCCTGAGAGGATCAGCCACGATCAAAAGATCCATACTCTATTTCCACAACCACCAGTGCCACGCCTAGGGACAGTTCATTCCAGGGATCCACTCCCTAAGTCGCGCTATAGCTGCTGACGGGACTCCCGGCTAAGACGCGGTCCCTAAGAGAGCAGTCTGGGCCTGGGAGTTCAGTGCAGTGGGATTCTGGCATGTCTCACCCGGCCCTGGCTCCTGCCTTCCTCTTAAATTTATTTATTGTTTTTTTTTTCTTCCTGTGGGATAAAATTTGGCAGTTAGTAAATATAAAAGATACCCTGTTTTGCATCTTACAACTTGGAAATATTATAGGGATAGCTCACTTTTACTCACCCTCATGTCGCTCCAATGACTTTGTTTCTTCTGTGGGACACAAAAGATGATATTTTCAAGAATGTTTCAACTTTTTATGCAACCAATAAAAATTCTGAAACAACACTGACTTCACTGCATGGACAAAAATGTTTTTACCACAGAATAATAAAGTAATAATATAATAAAAGGAACACTTTATTTTAAGGATCAATTCTCACTATTAACTAGTTGCTTATTAGCATGCATATTACTAGCTGTTTATTAGTATTAATAAAGCACATATTAATGCTTTATTCTGCATAACCGTATTCAAGACCTTTTAATCCACCCCCTACCTAAACTTAACAACTATTACTAACATTAATAAGCAGCAAATTAGGAGTTTATTGGAGGGAAAACTCCTAGTTATTACTGAACGTGTTCCCTATTCTAATATATATATATATATATATAAATAATATAATAAAGTAAAAAGAATAAAGAGAATCATACAGGCTTAGAATGATATGAGAGTGTGTAAATGCAAAGACTGTATACCAAGATGGTTTACTTATATTATTTATGCATGGAAGAAACTGCAAGACGAAATATGTCAGAATAAGTCCCACCTTCTAAATTAAAAGGTTAATCACCAATTTGTAAAGCAATTGTGTCACTGCAACCACTGTTAGAAGCTTCAGTTACCATAGAAACAGTCATTGGCTCGCACTTAGGACTGCATATGCACATTGGCTGCTGGACCAACCTCAAGTATAGATCATATAAACCATTTCAGTGTAAAAAAACAAAAACATAATGAGACAACATAATGAAAACAACATCATGTCAGATTTTGCTGCTGATTTGAAATATATTATTAACTTAAATATGAGTTTTTGGTATTTCCCCAATTTAAGTAGATAGGAGTTGGTCTTGCACGCCTGAAATAGCTTCCCCGAGGCATTGCAAATATGGCCACAGAGTGAACTGACTTTGGTAAATGTTGATAGAATTTTCATTTTTAGAAGTTTTACAATGTATCGCACTGCAGAGGCAAACATATTCAGGTTAAACACTGGTTTAGACACCTCTGAAAATGTCCATGCTGAGAAAAACAAGTTCTTGTCTCTGTCTATGATTGTACTGTGAGAACTAATTAAAGGAAACATTCGAGTACAGCTTGCATCAGATAGTTGTTATGATAAGATTCCAGCACGTCAAAGCTAATTTTCCTAGTTTATAAACTCAAAACTTTAAGTTTACAAAGTGAATAGGGAGATATGAAGCCAGAGAGGGAAACAATTCCTCTGCTCAGAGGTGGACAGATGTGGTGGACGCCGTCTCAGATGGAGGAGATTGTAACTCCTTCTGCTGTTTGTAGACACACTGGGCTTTATAAATCTACAGGCCGAAGCAGGTGTGGACGCTGTGGTGGTCAACATTACCTTACATTGAATTCTGGCAAGAAGCAACACACCCACAACTGTCCTAACAGCACTAGAAGCTTTTGACCGATGAAGCTGCCATGGATGGTTGCGGCATGAGGTCACTGTCTCATTGTTTATGAACTAAATTGGATCTGTAGTTATCTTTTGAGCTGGGGTGTCTACACTGCATTGTAAATGCCCATTACGGTGCCTTCAGATCAGTGCGGCAGACGCCCTCAACCAGGTTTGAATGTCAACAGTCTTGTCTGGGCACGATGATGATGATGAAGATGGCGGCTGGTATGCCCAATATTAAATAAATGACAAAGCAAGTGCGTCCTGTATTTAAAGCATCTGAGTTAGGAACAGACTGTGATATGTGCTTTTGTTAACCCAGCAACACATGCTCTCCAGTGCAGTTAAACATTTCAGGGAGTATTTATTTAAACAGGCAAATTGATACCTAAAATCCTTACTCGAGGAATGCTAAAGTTAAATGAGTCGCTCCGGTAAGAAAAACACAAGGAGAAAGCTTTAAATTAGTCTGATGTGTTTGCGATTTCGGAGCAATTGTGGGTTTCGAAATAAAATTGGAAAGAGGTTTAGACATAATGCAAGGCATTGTTTTAATGAATGATAATTTCCTCTCTGTCTGATCCAGGTTTGCGGAGTCGGTTACCCTCAGGGCTCTGCTACTCATTCTCCCCCTCATTACACCAAACATTTTAGCAGTTGTGGCTCAGTGAATTTAACTGCCGCGCACGAAACATTGTCATGAGGACTGTAAAGCACTAAGCTCATGAAAAAAATAAGTATATGTGTGTATAAATATGTACCTAAGTTGGCAGTTGTTTTGCTGTCATGAGAGAACTTGCGTGGAGACTTCTTTCTTTTTATGAAAAATTCATTTCTGGGGAAATTCACTCCAGGCTGTTTATTAATATATTAGGTTTCTTCGCTGTGTAATAAAAACACCATGTTTTTCAGTGTTGGGATTGTAAGAATAACACTACAGCGGTCTGCCAGCACTCCTCATACATCACAGCCCACTTATTCCTGGCTGGAGACATAGCAGCAATCACCTTAACCAGCTGGCAAAGGCACAACAGACGTCTGTCTCGGGTCATCTGTCACTGCCGGGTTCTCACGCAGACTAACTCCCACTCTCCCTTACTCTGCACCTTACCTTACCTGCCCAGTCCCTCCACTAACAACTTAAACAGCTCTGCTAACTGGGCGTAACATGCGAAACATTACCTGATATCGCGCTCTCAGGTGGGTGTCTTTACTGCAGCTTGCGTCCTGGACTAACCGTGGTTCCTTTCTTTACCCACAGACACATCCAGACCACTCAAGAGGATGGCTGAGTTTAAAGAGAACGCTCACTACATGATTCGGTTCACATATGCGGCATCAAAATCACAGTGGAGAGCTCTTTGTTGTCTTCTGTAGGAGACGGTCAAGCTTTCTTTTGTTTTACCTGTGGAAGTTGTGGACAATATGAGGAACTCAGTCGCTCTGGGCCAGCCTGGGATTCTACTTCTTCTGGTCACATGTCCTCTGCTGACAATCCTGAATGGTGTAACCTGTAGGGCAGAGAGTGGACACTTAGGGGACAATGATCCTGACAGGTGTATGAGACATCATTTTGTTGAGACCATCACACATCCTATCTACAAGTGCAATTCAAAGGTAAGAAGACAAAATGTTGATGCTGTCACTCTAGTGATTCTGATTGTATTTGTGCCATATATGTTAAATATCCTTAAACTAGTTTCATATTTTTAGAAATATTTCTGCCCGTTTGTTCCAACATATCAGTTAAATTAAGTTTTAATCATATAATTGAAACAATAAGTAAAAAAAAGTTTTACTATTTTTTTTTATTTGTACCATTTCCATTTTATAACATTCAATCAGTAAATATATTTCTGTAAGTCTCACAAATATATGTATGTATGTATCGCAGTAAGAGTTTCCAGTTCAGCATTTAGAATATGAAAACTAACTTAATTTAACAATGATTTACAGTTCAGCGAGGGAGTCATTTGTGAACAATTAATTGACTTAGCAAACTGATTCAAACAACAAAAGATGTAAATCTTTTTGACTGACTTATTAAAATGAATGACTGACTCATTAAAAAGAATCAGTCATAAGAATTAAGACTAAAACTATTAAAAATCTTTTTTTGTAATTGAAATACATTTTAAATTAAGTAAAATCTATTAGATGAAAAGCTTAAACTTAAAAAAATAGATGTTGTCTTGGGAAATAACTGAAATAGAAGTACTAGAATTACTCAAACTAAAAAAAAAAACAGACATTTCTTGCATCTCGCCAATGTCAATTTGATTTTAAATTATTGTCACACATTTTTATTTTTGTCGCATGTCGGTGTAGAGGAGTTCTTGGGGTCTTATTTAAAAAAGAAAAGAAAACAAAGTAAGTCTTATTAGCATCCAAGTGAAAGTCACACAAAATCGAGCTCCCATGATTCTTACTGAATTACAAAAATGGTCTGGGAGGTCAGATCCTCTTGTAAGACAATACACTCTCTACACCCACAACTTTCCTGCTAACAAGCTGCTTAAAAACAAATCAAGTCTCCTGGTGTTTAAAAGATTTTACATTTAAATACTGACCCCAGGGATGTCGCTCAAGGCTGAGAAGAAACCTTGTTTTCATTTATTGAATCAGATAGAACGGCTGGCTTGTCTAATGACCTCTACCTTTAGTTACATTGACACCTTGGCAAGGAACACTGCAAACAGCCTGCCTGTGCGGCCCAAAGCCTCGCCAGAAATAAGCACTCAGGGGGGGCATAAAATGTCTGGGAGATGGCACAGTTCCAGGGCTCCACACAGTGCTGTGCCTGACTCATTTTTTGGTTATCGAAACAATAGAGTGCCTCAGATACATCCCCTCAAAATAAAGCCATTGATAATAAACACTCTGGGATAAGTTCCAGATGCTCTGATTCACCTGTACCCCTCAGAAGAGCAGCCTCTCATGATCTGTATATCGTGAATTAAGATTCTCAGGCTCTCGTTCTTACAAACCCAGCTGGGCTGTGTCAACAAATATCCATCTCCCAATAAACTAAAGATGAGCTAGTCAGCCACCTGTGCTGGAGCAGAAAATCTTCATTCTGCAAGCATTACACACTGTATTTTCTAATTATGAGACAAACAACCTCGATGATCCAAAAGCAGTGGGTAAAAAAAAAGGAAAACATAGTCGGTTAAACATTCATTCAAGGATCTAAATGAGGCCGCTGAGTCTGTCTAAAGTAATTATGACAGATTCTGCGTACATGATTTTTTTTTACCGTTGCTTCCAGAAAGTGATTAGTGAATGGGGTTGGGGAAAAATACTGATATTACAATTAATCGTAATTTTCATTTTAAAGATCTCTACTTCAAATCCCAAGAACTAGGCCTATCCTTTATGTTGCCTGCACAGTTTTCAGTATCACACTTTGCTCAATCAGTCATTAATGAATTCAATTAATTTACCATCTTGATCTTTGAATCTCATTGAGCAAAATGTGCTAATCTTTATTCAAATCATTGTTCATTGCTAAAAGGTTAAATTTCATGATAAAATGTTAACATTTTCAACAGGAAACTTCGCAGAACAAGCAGTCATACCAACATATATGTAACAATTTTTTTTATTCTGAATTAGGAAAATTATTATAATGCAGCCAAATATCCATTACAAGACAAATAACCTCCAGAGTCCTGAGTCTTTCATTCATTTGTCATTTGACAAATGCAATGCTGCAGTTCAAATTTAAATAAGATATAACAAATGCATGATACCACATTTTTATCAAATTCTCCTTGTGGACTGCAGGCAATTGTATACATAAGATGAGTATGATTCACAAACAAATGCCCTTTTTAGTAAATCACAAACATTCAGCGCAACCATTGTAGTCAGATTCAAAAACAAATTACTCTTATAAAACGGTTTGTTTTAGTGAATTAAAAACACTTAATGCAACTGGTGTAGTACCACTGACAAACAAATGACTCTTATGAACCGGTTCTTTTTAGTCAATCAATGCAAGTGTGATATTGCTTTTACACAACAGTTCAATAAACAAGAAGTTAATATTTCCAAACAAAACCACAAAGGAATAATGTCAAGTTCCAGTCAACACACAGTGGTAGGGTTCCTGAATGAAATCAACATTGTGAAAAAATCTATTCAGTGATGCACTCGTAAAGACAATCACTTGTCACCAACTGGCTTAATGTAATTTTCTGAAAGAATCCTCACAAACTAATGCACAGACTGAAGCCCGAGTCTGTCTGGAATGGCAAACACATACAAGTGGAGTGATACAAGCAGTGAAAAGTCCCAGAAATCTTAACAGCTTTCTGGAAGAAAAGCAATTTAAAGTTTACTTCATCCACAAAATATTTAACAGCTTCATTATTAAAATTCATATTTTTATAATGTACCAAGAAGGTTCCCTGTATAATTTACAGAGATAATGTATTGGATATGTAAGCAAAATGGACATTATAGACAATCTGAAATACGTTTCCACTCTGGAAATAAATCGGAAAACAATTTGTATTATGCAATGAACTAACAGTTAAAATGTCCTGTCTCAAAAACAGTTTCTGATTGACAGGCAAGTACACAGGCCCATTGTCTAAAAGCAGCACAATGGATTAAGCTCAACTCGGTCACCTTTAAAGAAGCTTATTACACATTGCATTAGTTATGAGGATGGCTGTTGCTTCCATGCAAATTTCAGCAGTGCGACACAATAGGATCCACCTGCGCAGTCACTCTGAGATAAATATAGAGGGGAAGAAGAGCTTACATCTGCTGCCAAGCTTTTGTCACCTTGCCATGTTTCCTTGGATATCCATCTTCCGTTGGCCACACACCTCCACTGCACCTCCCTCTGAAATCCCCCACATCTCTCCACCGATTGTTTTACGAACATGGCCGTATGCCTACAGTTTCAGGTGACATGAAATAATGACATCAGCTAAAAGCAGCAAGCAAATGCCGCTTCATTCATGGACGTCGGACCATGAGTGATGCATATCGGGTGCTTTTTGGCTTCAGACAGGCTAGTGTTCCTTATAATGGGGGTGACACTCTGCTAACACTATGCAGCTGAAAGACAACATGACATAGGAGTCCATTTACGGAGTGTTCAGGAATGTGGCGGCCCGTGGTCTGGCCAGCACCTCATATTCCGAATCAGTAGACCATTGAACTGGGTCACGTTCGTGTCTATCATTGCAGGTGAGCATCACTCATTAACCTTTAATTACCAGAGAACTCTTATATAGGACAGAGCTTTTTTTGATGAGCGAATCCCTCTTTATCAGCCAGTAACTTCAGCGATGTAGCCAGGTGGATCACTGACCCCCATAAATAGGTCCCACAAAGTGCAAAGCCTTTCCATCTGTCACACAACAATCCTCATAAAGCAGACGAGGCAAATTTGTGAGATTGAGGTATTTGGGGGAGTCATGTAGCTTGAGCATCCAGGTCTGGGAGAGATCAACCACACTCCCATCAACATGCAGGTGCAAGGTCAAAGTGAGAAAGTCCACAAGCTTTCTTTGTTCAACACTCCAAACTTTCTCAGGAAGCTTATCTTAGTCCTGACACAGGGTTCAAATTAGGGATTGTTTGTGCACAAGTTCCACTGGTGAAACTACTAAAGAAAATAATGTCTTTATTACACATTCCACAGTATATGTATTCAAAAAGGGGTAAAGCCAATTTGGGACTACAAAAATGAATACTTAAAATGGCTTTGAACCCAACATGAAACATGAAGATTCTGGCATTAATTTACTCACCCTCATGTCATTCCAAACCCATAAGACCTTTGTTCATCTTCGGAACACAAATGAAGATATTTTTGATGAAATCCGAGAGCTTTCTGACCCTGAATAGACAGCAATGCAACTACCGCGTTCAAGGCCCATGAAACGTAGAAAGGACATTGTTAAAATAGTCCATGTGACAACAGTGATTCAACCGTAATTTTATGAAGCATAGCTTCATACTACATTTCTGTGCTTTGAATGTGGTAGTTGCATTGCTGTTTATTCAGGGTCAGAAAGCTCTCAGATTTCATCAAAAATATCTTAATTTGTGTTCCGAAGATGAACGAAGGTCTTACGGGTTTTGAACAACATAAGGACAATTCCTTTAAACAAATTGGGCTCAGATTCTATTCTTTGTAGATAGATTGATTGAAACATAGACAGATAGATGGATAGATAGACAGACAGACAGACAGCTTACCCAAACATGGAACTAATTAACCTTTTTTCTTTACAGATGGTTCTCCTGGCTCGATGTGAGGGTCACTGCAGCCACACGTCCCGTTCAGACCCGCTGATCTCTTTCAGCTCCGTCCTGAAGCAGCCTTTCAAAAGCACGTGTTTCTGCTGCCGTCCACATACCTCCAAACTGAAGGCGGTACGTCTGCGATGCTCGGGCGGGACACGGATAACCGCTACTTACCGTTACATCCTTGCGTGCAGCTGCGAGGAGTGCAGCTGAATAAATTTGTCATGGAGAAAGACCCTCTGGCTGAAACACATAAAAAAAAAAGTTGAAGGTACACTTTATTGCTGATGATTCAGAGCAAGCATTTTACGATTCATTAGCACTGCCGCAATGTTGCCAACAACCCATCAAGACTTCAAGAAGAATCATGTCACGTGTAAAGCGGCGCATGCACTCGGATTTCCAGATGTCGGCCCACCCGTCGCACCTGCGCATGCGCTCAGCCAGTCAATTTACTTTTATTGCATTCCATTGTTTTGATCACTGCGTGTGTAAAATAGCGGATGCCGACAACAAAATCGTAAATCTTGAAGGAAATTTGATGAAGCTGAAGGGGAGTCACTTTGATGGACTATGTTTTACAATATCTGAGAGACTTGATACACAGACCAGGACAGAAATGTTTGCATAAACAATGCAAGTGGTGAACTATAAAATTTGAGTTATGTCTAGAATAGAAATTGATAGTTCACCCCCCTAAAGTCTGGTTTGGAATCACATGACAAAATGTTGGGGTGTATTGTCCCTTTATGGTCTCTGGATTTGCTCACGTTCCAGCATACATTTTTGCTTCATTATACTGGCTTAATATTTAAACAATGAAAAATACTCTTGTAATGATCATATTGCCAATTTTAGACTTTTTAAACCTCCTACAGCTTTTTTACTGTGGAGTTCACAGCAATCTACCATGCCAGACTGTATGTGTAAAATGTCAGTGTTAAGTCTGTTTATTTCATCATCAAAGTCTCGCATTGGCTCAAGACACATAATAGCAGCAGGTTGTCAAGCTAATCACGAACAGTTATGATAACTATAATGTTTGCATTGTGGTATTGTACAGTAAATGACGAGTATCATATATATATATATATATATATATATATATATGAAAGAAAATTGTATTGTTCCTCAAATTTCTCTTGTCTGTGGAAATAAATTTACCCTCTACAAATTGCTGAAACTGCACCGCTGGGAAATTATGACAGTTTGCTTGCTGGACAGGTTTGTACTCCACTACAAACCTGACAGCTTTTTGGGCTCTGCACATGAATCTAATAAACAGTGCCCTTTTGTTTTTAAAGACTGACTGGCTGCCTTGTGCTAGCTGTCTTGTTACACATACTTTGGCTCCTCAATACAATGTGACTTTCAGTGGGGCTATAATTAACTTAATGGCTAATTTGACAGCATGACAGACAGTCCACATAATAGCTGTCAGTTGAGTTCTCTGTAATTTTTATGGCTGCCCCAAGACATCTCCCCACACGATCGTCTGCAGAACCGAGGCACCTGGTTAAATGTCATATCACATTGTTCTCTGACCTTGCATTAATTCTAACAGAACGTTCCAGGTGTTGTACACGTGTGCTTCTTTATTCCCTTTCTAACAAGTGATAATTCAAGCAAAACCGACAAGTGATTTAAATAGAATGGGGTTAAGTATTTCACCTGATTACTGCTAATTGAAGCCAGTCCTGATTTTGGCCCAAAAGTGTGACTTTTCCTTTTTCTGTGATGTCCACTTGAGTGAAGATGATGTTTAACCATCTAAAACAAAAAAGGTAAGTCATTTTCTCCCAGAAATCGTACAGAGATCCCATGATTCTGGAATAAAAGACAAAGAATTGTGATCATTGAATCGACACATGACTGCAATATCCTTTTGATCTCTCATAAGATAGCAATATGAGGTATTCTGTCCTCTCACGTTATTAGACTGAAACCAATATCAGCTGCAATGTTTCATTACTTAAATTTAAATTATTCGCTTGTGCGTTTTTATTACTCACTCTCTTCTTTGAGACAATCCTCCTTCACTGAGCTTGCACACACAGCTACTTGCAATAAAATCTTTTGTAAGAAAAAACAGACAAACAATTAAAAGCAAAACCATTGTATGTTTTACACATAGTAAAAGGATGTACCTCATTCCGCTAAAAATATGTTTTTACATTCAATCAATGACAGTACAAGGAGTATGAAGAGGTATATATGCTAAAGGAACACCAAATTAATCAACATCTTGATATACAGGTGCATCTCAATAAATTAGAATGTCGTGGAAAAGTTCATTTATTTCAGTAATTCAACTCAAATTGTGAAACTCGCGTATTAAATAAATTCAATGCACACAGAGTGAAGTAGTTCAAGTCTTTGGTTCTTTTAATTGTGATGATTTAGGCTCACATTTAACAAAAACCCACCAATTCACTATCTCAACAAATTAGAATAGTTTATAAGACCAATAAAAAAAAAACATTTTTTAGTGAATTGTTGGCCTTCTGGAAAGTATGTTCATTTACTGTATATGTACTCAATACTTGGTAGGGGCTCCTTTTGCTTTAATTACTGCCTCGGTTCGGCGTGACATGGAGGTGATCAGTTTGTGGCACTGCTGAGGTGGTATGGAAGCCCAGGTTTCTTTGACAGTGGCCTTCAGCTCATCTGCATTTTTTGGTCTCTTGTTTCTCATTTTCCTCTTGACAATACCCCAAAGATTCTCTATGGGGTTCAGGTCTGGTGAGTTTGCTGGCCAATCAAGCACACCAACACCATGGTCATTTAACCAACTTTTAGTGCTTTTGGCAGTGTGGGCAGGTGCCAAATCCTGCTGGAAAATGAAATCAGCATCTTCAAAAAGCTGGTCAGCAGAAGGAAGCATGAAGTGCTCCAAAATTTCTTGGTAAACGGGTGCAGTGACGTTGGTTTTCAAAAAACACAATGGACCAACACCAGCAGATGACATTGCACCCCAAATCATCACAGACTGTGGAAACTTAACACTGGACTTCATGCAACTTGGGCTATGAGCTTCTCCACCCTTCCTCCAGACTCTAGGACCTTGGTTTCCAAATGAAATACAAAACTTGCTCTCATCTGAAAAGAGGACTTTGGACCACTGGGCAACAGTCCAGTTCTTCTTCTCCTTAGCCCAGGTAAGACGCCTCTGACGTTGTCTGTGGATCAGGAGTGGCTTAACAAGAGGAATACGACAACTGTAGCCAAATTCCTTGGCACGTCTATGTGTGGTGGCTCTTGATGCCTTGACCCCAGCCTCAGTCCATTCCTTGTGAAGTTCACCCAAATTCTTGAATCGATTTTGCTTGACAATCCTCATAAGGCTGCGGTTCTCTCGGTTGGTTGTGCATCTTTTTCTTCCACACAACTTTCTGTTAACATGCTTGGATACAGCACTCTGTGAACAGCTTCTTTGGCAATGAATGTTTGTGGCTTACCCTCCTTGTGAAGGGTGTCAATGATTGTCTTCTGGACAACTGTCAGATCAGCAGTCTTCCCCATGATTGTGTAGCCTAGTGAACCAAACTGAGAGATCATTTTGAAGGCTCAGGAAACCTTTGCAGGTGTTTTGAGTTGATTAGCTGATTGGCATGTCACCATATTCTAATTTGTTGAGATAGTGAATTGGTGGGTTATTGTTAAATGTGAGCCTAAATCATCACAATTAAAAGAACCAAAGACTACTTCAGTCTGTGTGCATTGAATTTATTTAATACACGAGTTTCACAATTTGAGTTGAATTACTGAAATAAATGAACTTTTCCACGACATTCTAATTTATTGAGATGCACCTGTAGGTGCTATTGCTGTTCGAGTTGAGTTTCCATGTTGCACACTTACGTAGCAATTACGCCCTCTTGTGGCCGAGATAGTAGCTGGACTGTTCGGTCTGGATTTTTATATATTTTTTTCATTATAATGAAAGAAATATTTCAACCAAAGTTCTGTCATTACTTACTCAGTTTAATGTCATTTTACTTCTTCTGGGGAGCACTACAAGAGATACTATGAAGAATGTTCAAGCCAGTCTTTTCCCTAAAATCAAAGTATATATAAGAGCTATTAAGCTTCAAAAATGTCTATTCAACCCTAAACTATATCCCAAGTCTTAAGTCAAAGCATTCCAGTCACAGCCAAAAGACAATCTTATCAGTGAGTATCTCACTCTCAAGTGAAATAACTGAAAATGTAGACATTCATTGATGCACAGCTACTTATTCTAAATGTGGGTATTATTGCATACTGTGATATTGTATATTGTAATATTTCATATGAAATTCATGCATTATTAAGATTTATCTATCATAATATTGCATATGTATGTACTATGTATGAATGAAGTTTGTTTTGTATAACATTTGTTGCTTGCATCTTGGAAAAAGATGTTAAAAGATTCATCTTACTGAAGGCCAGTTGTTTGACATATAAACTTGCCTGCACCATAAATGACTATCTCATGTTTCAATGATTTTCTGACAAACATTTTAGTAAAGGTATATGGATATAGGGCACCAATATCTTTATATCTTACTAAGGGCAAAGAGATGTTCTTGTTGAGTCTGGCTAACTTGCTTACTCAAATGAGATCAACAATGGATTTTGATTATCTGCCATATACGTATCATGGACATTATAATGTATGACCTGACAGCTCCATCCGGAAGTAAGTGAGGTTTAAATATATATATATATATATATTATGATATATCTCAGTCTGAAGCAATGTGTGTGAATCTACAGGCACAACCTACATGACTACATCCACCAGATGGCAGCAAATTCTTTAAGAAACAGTGGATGCAAAAAATACAATTAGGGTATACAACTAAATAACAGACACACAACTAAATATAGACCAAGTAGTATATACACTTTTCATGCAAATTTCACAAAAGCATTTCACCACAAAAAAAAAAGAAGAAAAAAAAAAGCATTTGTTAGTTTTTAAAAGACATACAAATGTACACTTCCTTGCTCTCAAACTTAGTTGAACATGTTCATGAAGTACACCTATGGTTACTCTGCTAGGACACCGGTGTAAACTTCGTTTCATTTTGAAGGAAGTTAAAATGGAAATGTTAACGCAGACTTGCAACTAAAAGACCCTCTGGAGAACCTCTTGAGCCATTGAAAGGTGCCTAGAATGCCCTAAAGAGTAAATTTGAAGTGTCTCAAAATCTGGAATACTTGCACATGCTGCACTGTACTGTATTATCATACTACTCATCTGGGTACGTTAACTGCTAACCAACGATACTTTCCTTCTTCACACACCTCGTATTGTCTTTTTTACTTATCGATTGCAGTGAAATCTAAATTCCAGAAAATCTGAAAATTATTTTCAATTATAAAATGTACTCAGGGGGCGCCAGTAGCAATTACTGTAATATTGCTGCAGTTTCTTTTGTTGCTAGGCCGATTGTTTTGTACAATATTATCTTGGCGGGTGTGCAGTGTCAAGTATCTGACAAATTTGTATATTTTGTATTACATACAACAGTTAGAATGAAATACTATTGAGTAACTTACATTTCAGACCAAAAAGGACAGTTTATTCGAGAAGCTGACTTTGGCTGGCCGCACACTACGATTTTAAGCCCGATTTGCAAATTGCGGCTTGTCGCAAGCGATTTTTTGTCCAAAAAATGTCATTACGATTATTTATCTGCTCCCGATTGAGACGGAGCGTCCCCATACTCAAATTGTAAATATCATACATGTTTGATATTTACAACTCTTGATCGGGCTGCCTCTGACGTGATACCCGCGACAGCCAATGAGAGCTAGCAAGAGTCACTCACCGGCTATGGCATGTTCAAGCTCACACCGGTGCTCAACGTTTTGCTACGGTTTCCGGGTTGAACGACATGTTTCCTGGAAACGGTGTGCAACGGGGTTTGAGATAAGTTTTCTCTTGTTTGGTGGGTGTGTCAAAAATGTCAGCCCAATCAGCAGCAACATGTACAACCCCAAATCAGAAAAAGTTGGGACAGTATGGAAAACGCAAATAAAAAAAGAAAGTAGTGATTTCTAAATTTACTTTGACTTGTATTTCATTGCAGACGATATGAACACAAAATATTTCATGTTTTGTCTGGTCAACTTCATGTCATTTGTAAATATACATCCTTTCCTGTCATTCAGACCTGCAACACATTCCAAAAAAAGTTGGGACAGTAAAGCATTTACCACTTTGTAATGTTGCCATTCCTTTTCACAACACTTAAAAGATGTTTAGGGACTGAAGACACCAAGTGATGAAGTGTTTCAGATGTAATTTTGTCCCATTCTTCCTGCAAACAAGTCTTAAGGTGGGCAACAGTACGGGGTCTTCGTTGTCGCATTTTGCGCTTTAAAATGCGCCACACATTCTCTATTGGAGACAGGTCGGGACTGCAGGCAGGCCAGTCAAGTACCCGTACCCTCTTCCTCCGCAGCCAGGACTTTGTAATGTGTGCAGAATGTGGTTTTGCATTGTCTTGTTGAAATATGCATGGACGTCCCTGGAAAAGATGTCTTCTTGAAGGCAGCATATTGTGCTCCAAAATCTCTATGTACATTTCAGCATTAATGGTGCCATCACAGAAGTGCAAGTTACCTTTGCCAAGGGCACTGACACAACCCCATACCATGACAGACCCTGGCTTTTGGACTTGTTGCTGGTAACAGTCTGGATGATCCTTTTCTTCTTTGGTCCGGAGCACACGGCGTCCATTCCTCCCAAAAAAATACCTGAAATACTGATTCATCTGACCACAGTACACGTTTCCACTGTGTGATGGTCCATCCCAGATGCCTCCGAGCCCAGAGAAGTCGACGGCGCTTCTGGACACTGTTAACATAGGGCTTCCTTTTGGCACAGTACAGTTTTAACTGGCATTTGTGGATGTAACTACGTATTGTGGTACTTGACAAAGGTTTGCCAAAGTAGTCCTGAGCCCATGTGGTGATATCGCTTATAGATGAATGACGATTCTTGATGCAGTGCCTGAGGGATCGGAGATCACGGTTGTTCAGCTTAGGCTTGCGCCCTTGTCCTTTACGCACTGAAATTCCTCCAGATTCCTTGAATCTTTTAATTATGTTATGCACTGTTGAAGGTGAAATATCCAAATCTCTTCCTATCTTTCTTTGAGGAACATTGTTTTTAAACATTTCAATAAATTTCTCACGTATTTGTTGGCAAACTGGCGATCCTCGGCCCATCTTTGCTCCTAAAGGACTAGACCTTTCTTGGATGCTGCTTTTGTACCAAATCATAATTACAATCACCTGTTGACATCAACTGTTTCAAATCACATCATTATTTAACCAATTTACCTCATTACTAGCCCTAAATTGCTCCTGTCCCAACTTTTTTTGGAATGTGTTGCAGGTCTGAATGACAGGAAAGGATGTATATTTACAAATGACATGAAGTTGACCAGACAAAACATGAAATATTTTGTGTTCATATTGTCTGCAATGAAATACAAGTCAAAGTAAATTTAGAAATCACTACTTTCTTTTTTTATTTGCGTTTTCCATACTGTCCTAACTTTTTCTGATTTGGAGTTGTATATAAACCACGTGGTATTAAAGAGACAGCTGCACAATGGGTCCAAGTGAAGTCGTTCACAAATGTCTGCTGCAGCTCGGTATAAGCAACAATTGAAGATATTAGAAGACATGTTTGTCGTAAGAGTTTTATAGTAACATAGCATATCAACATGATGATGAAGTAAATGTAATTAACATCCAAATTAATTCACAAGAGCAAGTATATTGTTTGCACATGTTTATTTACATTAAAGGCAAAATAACAATAATAATAATAAGAGCACAAGTATAGATCTGGAACTTCTTTAAGTCTGTCTAAATTTAATGTAGTAATTGCAATGTCTTCTGGTCCATATCCTTTCCTTAGGAAGGTGTGCTAGACACTGATTAATGTAACATAAAAATACTATACATATTTATATATTTTGTTATTGTATTGTGGAGTGACACTTTCATAAACTTTTCCATGCTCCTCTGATTATATAATGGTAAATATTACAATATCATAGCACAACAACAGTGATCAGCAATAATGATACGCCTAATACTCACAATAAAAATAATAAGGTCATATAGATTATAACACAGTCTCGGAGGTAAGAAGTGGATTATCCGTCATCTGAAATGTTTGTCTTTTCATCCTGAAATGCGAGGCAAATATTGGATCACAATAATTAGGAACCACAGTTTCCACAAATCCCTTCACTCGATTGGGATGTTCTCTTTTATTCTGGACGGCAAGGGCAGTGACTGTAACATCGAGCGTATTTTGCAGTATTAAACACGTATTTATACCGATTTCATTAGGCTCCGAAAATTCTTCAAAAAGAACACAAAGAATGGCCTTCTCAGCTGCCATAGTTGCAACACTTGCGTCATCAGAACAGAGTGTTCAACGCATCACCGTTTCCGTTTAATAAACGTTTTGCACCGTTTTTTCGGGGCTGAACGTAGCCCGGATGTGCTTCTACAGCTGAAACTTGGCAGCCACAATCATGCCATGAAAGCAGAGAACATCACCCATATTCTTTTCTATACTTTGTTTTTCACTGTAAAACAGAACGTGCGCCAGGAGAGCCAGTTGACACCGTTGACTGTCCTCTATTTGTTTTTCTTTGTCACGTCTGATCTCGCGAGTGTCCGTGAGATCACGTGTCACTGTGAAATCGTTCCTACAATCATCAAGTGTGTGGTCTCCTGGGCTGTACCCGAAATCGCCCCCTATACCCTCATTCACTATTCCCTATTAGTCCACTCATACAGTTCACTTGAAGGAGTGAATGAAAACGAGTGAGTGAATTCGGACATTGAGTGCACCGGAAGGACTGCCGCTTTTGCATAGTTTGCTTGCTGTTTAATTATCATTTGAAACGGGCAGCTCCAGTAGTAAGACTGAAGGATTTATCTTGAACTCTGTCACGGAAATTATGTATAAACCCTATTAGTCAATTTACAATTAATTTGTACCTGTGTTGTATTACGCCGTGGACGAGCTTTTCTAAAATAAATGAATGGATGAGCTTTTCTAAAATAAATGAATGGATGATTCAGCTGCGGGCATTGTGGGATTGAATGAGCCATCTTCTGGCGAGACACGATTTCGGAAAGCCCTGGTCTGGGCCGGTTTGAAATTCGATTTTCGGCGCGCGACTCTCACAATTTCTGTGGCATTGCCAATGCCGGGATTCTCTAGCCATTGAGTGTACATCTTAAGGGTTGTACACTCGTTTTTGCTTGATAAATTTAAGGGACCCTTAAACAGCTCCCTTGCATTGTGGGATTGAATGAGTGCACTGTAAAATCGAGAACATCCACTATGGTATCAATTATTATATTAATTTCGAACACCACTTAAAATGGCTGTCCCCTCAAATAGTGCACTTAAGATGTAGGTGACTTTGTTCCTTCAGTAGAACACAAACGAAGATTCGTTCTTCGCAACTCAAACCGTTGCAGTCTGTCAGTCATATAATGGCAGTCAATGGGACTCACGGCATTGAGGGAAAAAAAAAACATACACAGACAAAACCAAATTAAACCCTGAGGCTCGTGACGATACATTGAGGTCTAAAGACACGAAACGATCGGTCTGTGCAAGAAACTGAACAGTATTTATATCGTTTTTAGAACCTCTGATCGCCACACTGTCCAACTGTCCTGAGCGCGGTCACAACAGCCGGCGCGTGACGCATCGTCTTCTTCTTCTTGCTTTACGGCAGATCGCAGACTTATAAGTGCATTACCACCACCTATCTCTCAAATGGACCACTGGCACTCCTAATTGAGATTGTAGATAGAGTGTCAATGGTCCATTTGAGAGAAAAGCAAGAAGAAGAAGAAGACGCGTCACGCGCCGGCTGTTCTGAACGCGCTCAGGACAGTTGGACAGTGTGGCGGATCAGAGGTAAAAAACTATATAAATACTGTTCAGTTTCTTGCACAGACCGATCGTTTCGTGTCTTTAGACCTCAATGTATCATCATGAGCCGCAGGGTTTAATTTGGTTTTGTC
The DNA here is from genome assembly GCA_027422415.1 of Schizothorax lantsangensis. NCBI lineage: Eukaryota > Metazoa > Chordata > Actinopteri > Cypriniformes > Cyprinidae > Schizothorax > Schizothorax lantsangensis. Next base: position 25,500,185 of record CM049848.1, on the reverse strand, counting down.
TGTGTATGCTTGTTTTTTCTCTCAACTCACATCCAGGACTCTCACCATCAGCACTGGCGCCTCTCAGGGATGTGTCCCCACTGCTCTTCTCCCTCTACACAAATGACTGCACATCTAACGACCCCTCTGTCAAGCTCCTGAAGTTTGCGGACGACACTACAGTCATCGGCCTCATCAAGGACGGAGACGAGTCTGCTTACAGACAGGAGGTTGAGCAGCTGGCTATCTGGTGCAGTCACAACAACTTGGAGCTCAACACGCTCAAAACAGTGGAGATGATAGTAGACTTCAGGAGGAGGAACCCCCCCTGGCTCTCCCCCCACTCACCATCATGGACAGCACAGTGGCTGCAGTAGAGTCATTCAAGTTCCTGGGCACCACCATCTCCCAGGACCTGAAGTGGGACAATCACACTGACTCTACTGTTAAAAAGGCCCAGCAGAGGCTGTATTTCCTCCGCCAGCTAAGGAAGTTCAACCTGCCACAGGAGCTGCTGAAACAGTTCTACTCTGCCATCATCGAGTCTGTCCTGTGTTCATCTATAACTGTTTGGTTTGGCTCAGCTACCAAAACAGACATCAGAAGACTACAACGGACAGTCAGGACTGCGGAGAGGATTATCGCGTCCCCTCTACCCAACCTCCAAGATCTTTATATCTCCAGAGTGAGGAAAAGGGCTAAGAAAGTCACTCTGGACCCCTCACACCCAGCACACTCTCTCTTTGAACTGTTGCCCTCTGGCCGACGCTACAGATCACTGAGCACCAAAACAGCCAGACACAAGAACAGTTTTTTCCCCCAGGCCATATCCCACCTGAACAACACATAACACACCCCAGTACTGTACATCTGTAAATAACTCATCAAACCTTCATCTGTACATAGGACACATGCACATTCACAGTTCTGTCTATGGACATTTTTCTTTTCTTTCTTTCATCTAGTGTGCGCGTTCAGAGGATTAGGCTGGCTGCACACTAGACGATTTTCAAATCTTAACCGATTTTAAAACCATGGGAGACCACAGAAATGAAGACAGTTCAACCGATTTTTAGCCTTATAATCCTCTGAACGCGCACACTAGATGATTCGAGCAGATCGCAAGAACGCACACTTGAAGATTGTTGGAACGATCTCACAGTGACACGTGATCTCACGGAGACTCACGAGATCAAACGTGACTAGAGAAGAAAAACAAATAGAGGACAATCGATGTTGTCAGCTGGCTCTCCTGGCGCGCGTTCTGTTTCACAGTGAAAAACAAAGTATACAAAAGAATATGGATGATGTTCTCGGCTTTCATGGCATGTTTGTGGCTGCCAGGTTTCAGCTATAGAAGCACGCAACATCCCGATTCGAATGATCGGGGTGTGTGGCCCGATTCGCGGCTTGTCGCAAATGATTTTTTGTCCAAAAATCCTCTATTGTGTGGTGTCATTATGATTTTTTATCTGCTCCCGATCAAGACGGAGCGTCGCCGAACTCAAATCGTAAATATCAAACATGTTTGATATTTATGACTCTTGATCGAGCTGCCTCTGACGTGATACCCGCGACAGCCAATGAGAGCGAGCAAGCGTCACTCACCGGATGTTACGTGCTTCTATAGCTGAAACTTGGCAGCCACAAGCATGCCATGAAAGCAGAGAACATCACCCATATTCTTTTCTATACTTTGTTTTTCACTGTGAAACAGAACGCGCGTCAGGAGAGCCAGCTGACAACGTCGATTGTCCTCTATTTGTTTTTCTTCTCTAGTCATGTTTGATCTCACGAGTCTCCGTGAGATCACGTGTCACTGTGAGATCGTTCCTACAATCTTCAAGTGTGCGGTCTCGCGATCTGCTCGAATCATCTAGTGTGCACGTTCAGAGGATTATAAGGCTAAAAATCGGTTGAACTGTCTTCATGTCTGTAGTCTCCCATGGTTTTAAAATCGGTTAAGATTTGAAAATCGTCTAGTGTGCAGCCAGCCATTGCTGGACGGCGAACACCGCACAGAATAAAAGCTGGTCTGGATCTCCGTTAGTGGAGCAGAACGACAGAACTTTTAATTTCCTGCTCAAAGCCTCAGTTTCAGATCCACTCTGGGTTTTCCATTTTCTGCTTCATGCGCACTAGTGAGAGAAACACCGCATGTAGCGATTGCTACATGATTTGCTGATGTAGACAGCAGAAGTTCAAAGAATTGCTGCATAAGAAACTGCATAGCTCTGCTTCCCATCGCAAAAGAAAACACCGATGCTTGGGCTTTCAAAAAACCTGTTACAGGTGAACTCAGTGGTGGTTTAGCACATTAAAACAACGCTGATCACACACACTACGTCAGGGTTCGAATTCGCATACTTTCATTGGTTGCTTTCTAGACCTTTGCGCCAGAGAAACAAGCACGCATCCATCTTTAGAATTTTCTCTTTGAACTTTCGCTGTTGAAGAGTGAGCTGGTGAAGTGGATTTACTTATTGTAAAACACTGAGTTAATGAAAGTTATCATGTGCATTGTAATGTTCGAAGGTGATTTCATAACATGTCAGTAAACCGGGAATATTTTAAAACGAGTGGTTAATTCATAAATTCGTACGTACGACCTTACCTTTATGCTGTGGATATACAAACCGGAAGACAGAAGACAACGATCGATGTGCTGAAAAGGGGCGGGGCTACAGTGCACACTACTGCCATGCCCTATTTGAGTGAATGAGTAGCCTAAACTAGTGAGCAATTTCAGACGCAGCAAAACAGTGAAATGTTGAGTTCTGGAACGCCGGTTGACCAATCAAATTCGAGGACCATGAAATGACTCTATCATATATTTACATTTACATTTAATCATTTAGCGACGCTTTTTCCAAAGCGACGTACAATCAATAGAAGCAATTCGAGAGAGCAACAGTATACAAGTGCCATGAAATGACTCTATCATATATATTTTGTTTTACAATAAATTTATACACTCATTTTATTAAAATTGTATAATCAAATGTTCGTATATTTTTTAAATATCTATTTGTACAATAATGTTGTACTGTTAAAATAGAAATATGTGCTCCTCCTGTTGGCACTCATTACATAGCACGCAGATGGGAGCTTCGGTGCATTCTCCCCAGTGCTCTTCTCATCTGTCATTCCCAATGATAGGAGGCGGGGGCGGGGCTCAGAATGCTTTGAACACAGATGCGGAGCGGCTCTTCTGCTCTGAGCGGAGCGCCAGTGACACGAACAGCACCATGACTGCGAACGCATACGACGTGATTGTGATTGGCGGAGGCATCTCAGGTTAGTGTCATCGAAATAGCGCATAAAACTTCAGATAATCTCATTGCAATTAACGCACTGTTTAAAGTAACTTTATATCACTGAGGATTACAGGCTGATGGTAGTCATGCTGAGTTATGATCATCGTTATTGAGTAAAATAAGGCGCGTGACAGACCCGTGCTGAACGACTATTCCATTTCCTAAGAAGCTTAGACACCTTATAACAACACTGTGCCATGGCTGCGTTTAAAAATGATGCATATTTACGTTTTAAATAGGACTGTGTTAGTTTGCCAAAAGGACAGGGTTAGTTCTGCAGACTTCAAGTGAATTTGTTCGCGGTGTCACCTGAGCTTGCTCTTCCACTTCCGTGACATGATTATTTCATATTCATAACGCCAGAGGCAGAGGCAGTTAAATGGCATGCAACAGTGTAAGCGGGTAGTTATATATAACATGCCCATTAACTTTTTTATAATCAACATGAAATTTTAGTTTAAAATATACGTATGTGTAAAAGAACAAGTGTATATTTTTATAAATCACATGTTTACCTTCACTAGCTCATTTAGAAAGGTCTTGCGATATGACAAATATTTTTTGGAAAGAACAAATATTTCATAATTTCTACTGTTAGGCTAGCATCTAGTATACTCTGCATGTATAATATATATATATATTGTTTATAATAGTTTTAGATGAATTATGTCAAATATTTCAGAATAATGACCAGAAATGTTGCATAACTGATGATTTATCCTTGTGGTCTTGTTTTATGTCTCTAATCATTTTAACTGTAAATTTTAGCTCAAACAATATTTCATGTCCATTTATTTATTTGAAAAAGATCAATAGGAAATCTTGTTAGATGCAACATGTTCTCAAGACATGGGCATTTCACACCTAAAACTATATTTAAGGTTGTATTATGTGTTATGACATTGTATACTCAATTTCAAACTATTTTTTATAATTTATTATTTTATAATCATACATTACACATACAGTTTTAATCACCTCATATTAAGATATTTCATAAAATATATTTTCTTTTAAAAATGTAGAGCAAGACCATTTAAAATTAACTAGAAAATGCCCAAATAATGTTTAAAAATGAAGAATGCGGTTAACCCAGAATATATATTTTTTAAAAATATTTAAATAAATGTTAACATAAACTGACTTCTAAAAAGAAAATTCCTTAAACATGCATCAGCTCCACACATATGCTGCAGTCCTTGCATGCACATACTTGCAATGCTCTGGTGCTCTTCATGGCTTAACCCATACAAAATCAGTGTGAAACATTGCTTTGAAGAATGTGTATGCAACTCACGGTTAAATAAGATGAAATCAGTGTAGTGTGAAAAGCCTAAACCTTTCAAACTCTATATCACAATAATCTCATTGAGAAAAGTATGTGCTTTGACCCTGGTGAAAAACCACACTTACCTGGGAAGTTTATTTTACAGAGATTGCAGAGAGATTTCTGAATATATTGCACTACAATAGGATGCAGTATTGATTAGAAAATACTACGTGACAAGGATTCTGTTTCAGTCAGTCCTAGAATGTGACCTATTTTGTGTAGAGTTGCATAAAAGCGCAGCATAACGTCCTTATGGTTATGACCTGACAGGAAATTCAATTTACTTTGTGCAAACTGACTTGTTTTATGTAATATGCATTATTATATACAGGCGTGACAATTTAAACCCAGCTCAGAGGGAGTGCACACTGAATGAAATATTGCTTGTGTAAGAACAGCTTTCTTGGAAACAGAACTGAGCAAAACAGCATCAAGATGTCCTACCGATAACCTGATGGAGACTTTATTGTTATTCATACAGACCGTATTGATGGTTTTGATTTTATATGATATGCAAGAAGACCACAAAATCAAGTCAGATGTTTTAGACTATGTGTAGCTCTCAGTTTATTTAACTCTTGATCAGGCTACTGATTTAGGGCCATGTGAAATCCGTTTATTTTCCCCAAATTCCGTTTTATTTTTTTCTAAATTCTGTTTTTCCCGTTTAAAGTTTTCTGGACTCCTTTTTAATGGTCAAATTAAATTGTATTAATCAAAAAGCATGTCTAATTAATTAAAATCATGAAACTTATACAATTTAACATTAATTTATTAAATGTGTAATAAAAATGACATGTTTAGGGCCGTATGAAATGTTTTATTTTTTTCTCACCTTATGTTTTATTGTTACCAAATTCTGTGTTTTAGCATGTCTAATTATTTGAATGCATGCAAACTATTTTTATTTATTCTTACAGTAGCCTTATGAAATGTTTTTTCCCCTCAGAATTCGTGTTGTGTATTTAAATTTGACTGGTTATCAGATGAAGGCATAAATCATTGATTTCATTTATATTTAATTAATTAACATTAACATTTTTGGCAAATAAATGGGATTTACTATTAAAATTAAAATATTTTGTGATTATTTCTTAAAAAAATAATGTTTTATTATTTTTCAACAGTAGTAGTATGTAGACTGTAAAAAAAAAAAAGTTGGGCAAACTTAAAATTTTAAAGCAACCAGCTTCAGCAGATTTTTGAGTTTTCTCAACTTCTTGTTTTAAGTTTATACAACAAAAAGTTGAGAAATTTCCTAAAAAAATAAGTTGAGAAAACTCAAAAATCTGCTGAAGCTGGTTGACTTAAAATTTTAAGGTAGCCCAACTTTTTTTTTTTTTACAGTGTGGTAGTATTATGTACATTCTACTAAATAATAGTAATATAGCCTATTTCTGGCACAATGTCTTTAATAAGTTAAACCGAACTTTTATTTTGACGGGTTGCCGTGAATACCTTTAAAGTTCTGTGTGTGTATATGATATGACGCTAGTTTTACTCAAATGAAATGGTAAAATGCTCGTGAAGTGACTCTTAGATCAGTTTTGGAGATACTGTTCATGTATTTATGTCCTCATTGAAACGGCAGACGCTGAAATCACCGCGAGTGTCACCGCGCTGTGTATGTAACGTTAGTAAACAAAACCGCGCGTCTGCTCCATTCACACAGAGATGCGCAGAACATGCAGGATTCATATTTAAAACGACTTTTGCGGCTTAATATTTACAGATACTAGTCCATAACACGATTTGATTTAAGTGTAATGACCTACTTTTGATTAATTCATCCAAACTTTGACAAATTCCGTGACATTCCGCGTTAAACTGTAAATTCTGTTTTTATGACTGGATTCCGCGATTCCGTCCGCGTTTTCTGCATTGTGGAAATCATAGAGCCCTACTGATTAATCAAACTCAGACTTTGTTTCAGAAAATAAAAGTGTGTGCTATGCATGCACTGAACCAGTCATACAACTCTTCTTGAAAAAAGCTAATGAATGTAATCAGTCACTATTATGTAACAAGGCCACACATGGTGCACCATGGACCCAGTATCACCCAATCCATTGCTGTAGAACCTTTTCAGTATCAGAACTTTGAATCCCTGCCAAGTTTCTAGGAGTCAATGCTAACCAGACTGCACTTTTGAGTCTGTAAAACATTTGTCATTAATGCATGTGTGCAATATTGCACGTCATCAAAAGTGTGAAGCTAGTTACACATTCACCCTCTGGTCAAAGGTGCAGTGCAATTCATGCAATGACATGTAAGTTATGTTTCATGATCTGATTTGTGCAGTAATATGTAAATATGATCCAGGACTGTCTGCTTTTGACACATGGAGTAGAAAGAAAGAGACAAAATATGTTTTTTCACGAATTGGCTGTCATCGTACACCCATTGAATATGCGGATGTTTTTCACCTGTTGGCCTTTGAAGAAAATCAGCGTTTCTTCTGATTCCTCATAAAGTGGGTTGAAAAGAAATGCAACATTGCTTCGGGGACCTTTTAATAACGACCCAGCACTCCCTGCAAATCCAATTAATCTATTTGCAAAGCCACTGGAGGTGCTCAGAGAGACAGCATGTTGGCAGAGGTGGTAAACAAAACTGACAACTCATTTTTATGCTCCCTGGGATCCAAGAACACCCGACAGCTAATGTGTATTTGTGTCTGTTGTCAAGCGCCACAGGGGCTGTGCTTGACATAGAAGAGAGACAACTGAAGCCTTTCAGCTAAACAATGGAAATGACACCTTTACTCTTGTGACCTTATTGTTTCATTTCAATGACTGAATTAAATTGTCACAGTTTACATTTTATTCCCATGTTTAAAGTCGAAGTGTGTCATTTCCTGCAGCTCAAACAGTAGAGTGCTAGCAACGCCAAGGTCATGGGTTCTATTTCCCAGGAACTAATAAAATGAAGAACTTGAATACAATGTTTTAGTTGCTTTGGATAGAAGCATTTGCTAAATACATAAATGTAAATTTAAACCATAATTTCTGCACCACTAGTCTTACCAAACAAATTTGGTAAATTAACTATATTTTCTGAAATATTAGTGGCTCTTACCTGTGCAGACGTTGCTGTCATGATCCTAGGATATTTTATATATTGTCAGCATGTTACCATGTGCTTTAGGATGTTCTGGTTTCAAGGGCAATGTTAGGTGGTTCCTTACTTGCCCAAAACAAAAGAGCCCAAGTCTGTATTGCAGTTGGTTTCTAAAGGAGAGTCTCAAGCCATATATAATGTGATTTTATTGGATTTTTTTGCTCATTTTAAAGTAAAAATCATACAAATCATTTAGGGTGTTTTGTGTGTGGTTCAGCTTGTATATCTGAACAAAAGGACCCAAAAGAGAACCGTATTCAGACCACCTCCGGAGGTGCAATGATGTCTCAGTATGCTTTTTTTTTTTTTATATATATGTTTTTTGTATGGACCAACATAACACAGTATATTATTTACAGATGTAATTTGTAACTTGTCAGTCTCTTGTTACATTAAAAAAATATATAAATAAATGAACCAATTCTTAACTCTAACAATATAAAACAATTCTGTTGTCATTTATGTAATCTATGGCTAGCTGTGCATTAAACGGTTTTAATGCAAGATGTGGAGGCAAAGAACCACCCGATACGAAGAGGAGATCAGACGCTTTAAATCAGACATAGATAAAGTAGTGCGGTAAGATCATATTTATTAGAATGCATGAATTCTAGCGTTGCTTTGAATAAATTATCGAGACCGAGAGAAAGAGAGAGAGATGTATGTTGTGTGTGTGAATTACCTGCATCTGTGCGTCTCTCTCTGCAAACAATAAACTGTGAGTTTAGTTACTTCAAAAACAGCAATTACCTCCTCCTCGCTGAAAGATATAATGTAGCGATTCAGTATCAAAGCTATTATTTTAAAAGCTGCAGGCAGCGCTGACAAGAAGTTTTTGTGCTCCTGGATGTTTCTGTGTGTGTGCAGTGCGATCTCTCTCGCTTGCTCTGTGTGTGTGTGTGTATATGTGTGTGTGTTTGCATGCATCAATGAAAGTGATTAATACAGAAAGATGATTAAACTAACTTGGAACTACCTGTGCATTAAACAGTTTTAATGCACACCTGCCAGCCAATCAGAATCGAGTATTCAGACAGACCATGTTATAATATTATATCATTCTTTAGAAAAAAAAACAATAATCATTAAAACAGAACAATGAAATACAGCTTTTTTTTAAGTTAAGAACAAAAAATGTAGAACTTATCTTCCATCTTATCTGAGAAAAAAGGAAGTTGAATTAACATTATGCATATTGTATGTATTTAATTTTAAATTTGACTGAAATACATTGTTAAAGCTCTGCAAATGTCTTGACCGGTAACATGATCAGGGATTGCCAGCTTTTCCTCTTCCATGTCCACTTCATCTTCTAAGTTTTCCTGACTCCAGTATTCCTCTGCTGCACAGAATCTGGGGTCTGAGTTCTTATTAAGTTGTGGTGTGAACAAGAAAGGGTTTGAGGTGATCACTTCAGTGCTGAAGAGTACCAAAAAAAGAACCAGGTTCTCTTTTGAGTCCACTATATTGTGGAACACCAAAAGGACTGAGGTCACTTTCGGCTGGTTCACTTTAAGTGAACTGGGTTTGGTTCTTTCAAAATAAAATATATGTGAAAATAACCCTTAATGATAGTTGAATGTGCATATCAAGTCAGGAAAGGGGAAAGTATTTTTACATTAAGTTTCTTTATGTCTCTTTGTGCTTACATGTAGAAATAGCTGTCAGAAACAAAAGCTTTATGAAGTTGTTTTGCTCAGAACTCTAGTAGGTCTCAGCAGCAGCTCTCATGGGGTGTGCAAGTGGAGGGCAGGAATTCCACATCTAATTGTGGAGGCTGTTGACGCTGACGCTTCCTGGTGAGTGTCCTGCTCTTGATAAAGAACTTTGGCATTCCTGTTTTGGAAGACAGCCAGGAAAGGCTGGAAACATGGAGATTCACAGGCTGTTTCTGTGGAGTGTCAGAATGGGTCACTTTTACAATGTGGTTTTGTGCTTATTGACACATTATATACACATAACTTTTCATGTGTGTTTGTGTAATGATGGCTTTGCAAAGACATATACTACCATTCAAAAATGTAGGGTTAGTTTGTTTTTATTTTTTTATTTAGAAAGAAATAAAGATGCTTTTATTTAACAAGGATGCATTGAATTGATCAAAAGTGACAGTAAGGACATGATGTTACAAAAGTATAAAATATTTTTTTTGGAAATCTATTCATCATCAAAGAATATAAAAAAAAGTGTATCACGGTTTCCACAAAAAATATTAAGCAGCAAACTCTTTTACACATTGATAATGTAAGAAATGTTTCAGGATATTAAAATGAATTCTAAAGGATGATGTGACCATCACAGGAATAAATGACATTTTAAAATATCTTAAGATAGAAAAGAGTTGTCAATAACATTGCACAATATTATAATGTAATGTCTTATACAGTTATTATATTATACAGTAATGTTATAAGTTTTGAACAATATATAGTTTTGAATGTATTTTTGATCAAATAAATGCAGCCTTTCTGAGCAGAAGAGACTTAAACTTAACCATTAAAACCTAACCAAACCCAAACCTTTGAATGGTAGTGTCCAAAATAAAACTTCAGTCAGACATTGCACAGAATAATTTCCATAAAGTTAAACTTTTCTCAACATTGTCGCCTCAGACACGGCCACATTGCAAGTGATTGCTGTCACTCATGTTCCTGGAAACTGACAGCTCTGTTAGACAAGACTTTTGGTTGTTTTGTCAGTTCAGAAATGTGTCAACACCTCTTCAAAGTTACGGAAACAATGTTTATTTCAGTAATAAATACAGCTGTGGATCTCTGAAAGTCAGTGTAAACAGACATGACAAACATTGAGTTTTAGAGCTCAGCACATTTTGATGAATTTGGAATCATTCTTTTATATCTCCAGTCACTCTCTTTATGATCCTTTTTTAAAAACATAGTGATAAACCAAACATCTGAACTTGGAAAAACATGTAGTCCTGAGCTAGGGAAATACTCAAATGCCTAAATGCCTTTTTGCAGTGTCCTCTAAGCTTGTGTAAACAAACGTCATTGGCCTGGTTTTTTTTTCCTCTCTGAGCCGTGCAGAAACGAGCCTGACTCCAGCTTGACTGGCTTCGTTATGCAACTTAATATAATACTGCTCTGTTCCTCTCTTAGACGAACAACTGTCCTTAGAGTTGCCAGGCGAACATGCCATTTCACTGATCTCTCTGTAATTGCTTTTTAATAATGCATCTAAACGTCGATGTTGCAGCCTATTGTAGAAAGCATTTGCTTCTAGAAGAGCATGAAGCATCAGGAACTGTGCGTGCTGTCACGTTCAAGTGATTATTTGCCGCATTAAATTTAAGAAAACCTCCTTTCCTTTGTGTTGGATTGACTTGGTGCATATTTAAACAATGTAAAGGAATTAAGCATGCTTTAATGTAGACAGAAAAATGCATTAAAGTTCTTGTTTGCTGTTCTTTCAGGTCATAGGCCCAAGCATGTTGCAGCTGCACAGCTGAGGTTAGAGAGCAAATTACTTTGTATTATAATACTGCTAAAAAAACTAACCACAAATATTGCTCTAGTTTATTTACCCTGATTTAAGGATACTTAGATATTGGTACTGAACAACGATGTGACTATTTTATGTAGTGTATGATATCTTAAAGTGTGGAGATGTACATTTACATTACATTTAGTCATTTAGCAGACGTTTTTATCCAAAGCGATTTACAAATTATTTATTTCATTATATTTCATGCATTTAAATAGGAATGCACAAAATATTAGTACCATTGGTTTTTATTTTTAATAATGTATTTTTTTCATTTCTATTTTATATATTGGCGGATATTGTTTATTTAATTGTTAATGCTAATTTTTACCTATTTTTTTACATAGATTAGATTTCTTATGTTATCTAATGTTAAAGTTAATCTTTAAAAACATTACTAATTTTAATAATTCTGTTAAATCTAATCTTTAGCATAATCTCTGAATGATTATTCTTTATATTATCATTTTTATACTGTGCATTATAATACCTAAATTCATTTGAAAAATTTAAAACCATTCATTTTAATTTATTTAGAAAAAATAGTACAGAGATTTGATATTGAACGTTGTTATTGGCATAACATGAAAATAATGCCCAGTTTTTCGGTATTGATTTAAATTATTATATCGGTCCATTTCTATCTAGTCAACAATACTCTCTCAAAGTTCTGGTTACTTTTGTCTTGTGCGATTAAATGATGAATGAGCTGCTTGCTAAAGCTGATATTAGAATTTTAATTGAGAAATTCCTTGAGGGATGAACCACAGACTTAAAGGTGGCCTGTGTCACCTCCAATCTCTGTGTCACCTCCAATCTATCTATTGACTGTTAATGTGTTGTGATAATGTGATTGTGCAATTACCACTAGCTGACAGACATAGCCTCTTAAATGTGATTCTTCTTGCTCTGTAATTGTAGGTTTTATCAGGGTCTGTAAGAGTGCAAACAAAGCAATTAGGTTTAGATTGTTGTATTAATACTAATGGCGAATTGTAATATGATAGAGTTCTAGACCTGACCTTTCAAAGGAACAGAGTTGTAAACTAATCCTGGCCTATTTTGGAAATACATATTGATGCAGAGCAAAGGTGTATGCATTAGTATAAAACAATATTACTGATTTGAGGTCAATTGTTATAATTCTCAATATAACAATGCTGTTGCCAATGTCTTGAGAACAAAAATGTAAAAAACATCAGTTTTTTTATATTACTTGTTTGCATTTAAAACAATTGCATGCATGAATATATAAAATATGCATGCATAATTAGTTCAGTATTTCAGCATGGATGCAAACGGTAGACTTTACTTTATAAAAACTACTTTTAATGCTCATTTTAGTTAAATGTAGAAGGTTTGGTGGTCAGCTGCAGCATATAGTAATTGTGTAACAAGAGAAAAGTGCATAACCCTGTTCTTACAGGACAAATCGATGCTGTATAAGATCCAGATCAGGCCTATAAGCTTTTATGTTGTCTGATTTACCATCTTTACCTTTAGTTTGATGTCTTATTGAAAAGCCTAATCTTGTTATGGCATGTCAATTAGAGCAAGAGTGCACAGCCGATTCTTGTTCCCAGTGAATACTTTGCCAAGCGACTGCATCTTTATATGTTCTGTTGCCATGGAAACCCCATCCACCCTCAGACTCTTGTTTCCCAGTAAATGACCCCCTTAACCGGCACCAACAAAAGGAGTGAATCCTAAATATGTTGTTTTATCATGATCAGCTAGGTCTCTATAATATTGTACGTGATCAGAGGAAGTTTTTAGACCAAAGCACAACACAGTTGCATGTTATTCCTTACCTCCTCAATTATGGTACAATAAAATCACTGCTTGTGAAATATAATCATTAGAATAGATATATTTCTACTACCTGAGCTTATCACTTGCAAAATTCCCCAGATTCACAGAAGATCCTGTATTTTTAAATGTAGTTTTTTATTTTGTTTGTTTTTATTCATGTATAAATTCCACTCTTATTTTAGTTTCATGCTGCTTGACATGTTGTTTAGTTCACTAAACTTAAGCTGAAGAAATAGTGGATGTAGAATGAGAAATTAATTGGGTGGAAAAGCAAAGAAAAGAAGGAAACAAAGACCTTGAAAGAATGTAGCTTAGTCTTTCCCAGTTAGAGACAAGCTCTTTGATCTCCCAGAATTCTCTTCAAGGAACGTTTGACCTTTTCCTCAGTGATTTGACATTCCAGTTGGGGTCATATCTTCTCCATATGTGTGGTGAATTATAATATGTTGCATGCAACTCAAGTCTTTATCATTTAAACTGATTTAGTTTTGCCAAACATACATGTCCTATAGATCAGTGAGATATATCATAATTCAGGCTTTATTTAGAGCCGCTTCCTGTAAAATAGTAGCTAGCTATGCAATGTGTCATTTTGCACTCATTTTTTACTATCATTTGGTCTGAGGTTTTCATTAGTCCTTGGCTTATTTTACAAACCTTCCAGGGACTGTATTTCTGAGCCCGGGTGTTTAGGTAGCAGAGTCGTGATTCATGGCTTGATCTTTTAAGCTTATTTGGATGGCAGAATTTAACCAGATTGACTGCTTAAACTTAATTGTCTGCTAAATTGTAAGCTATGGTTTTAAAAGAGACCCATTATGCCCCTTTTTACACTATGTGAAGTCTCAGGTGTCCCCAGAATGTGTCTGTTAAGTTTCAGCTCAAAATACCCCTCAGATCATTTACTATATAATTTTTAAAATGCCTATTTTGAGTGGAAGCAGAAACGCGCTGTTTTCGTGCATGTATCTTTAAATACAAATGAGCAGCTGCTCCCCGCCCCCTTTTCCAGAATAGGGCTGTCTTTACAGCTCATACCTCAGATAATCTGCTAAAAACATGTTTGGTTTTGATTATCATGTCGATCACGCTGAAATCATGCATTTTAAACCACATTAGTTTAAACTTCTGACAGGCACGGCTCGTCTACATGGGCAGAAATATTCATACAAAACATAAGACCTCTATATAAACTAAATCAATAATAAATTGTAAATGTGTTCAGCATTCTGCAACAAATATTTTTCGGATTTTCTATACTATTTTAAGTTGTAAAGTAAGCAGTATATATTAAAATTCCACGCATGGCTTTAGCAGGCATGTATACATGATACTAAGCGGGGCAGACAGTGCCTGAGACCTCCCGAGCTCAACAGCGCCCCACAATTTTACAACATATATCTGTGGTGTAAAGGGGAACTGCAGCACGCGCTAATTGAGAGCCAGTGGGGCAGATTTGAGACTGCCCCGCTTATTTTCACATTAACGTTACCTTGCGTGAACCTCGCTCCACCAAGAAGATATCAATCCGCTTCAGCTATGTGTCAGCATCAGGTCAGTAGCTAGTTGGCATGTCTGTTTTTTTTTCTATGTGGAGTAGTGGATCAAATTAACAAAGTAGGCTATACTTTAAATCCTTTAGTTTAAATGTGTTCACATGAATAGCCTTTATATGGTTATGTTGTGTTTGTTTTGTTTATTCTGAGAATAGACATAATATGATCTTCTTTTCTCACCCGAATTGCTCCACAACTTGTAAAATTCTAAATCAACATTTGAAGGTGATAAATACTATATTAAGGCAATTATTATACAGCATTTTATGCGTGTAACATTACTTCGAGCCTAGTCTCGTGTAGCCAGACCTTCAGACTGACGGCTGAAGGTCTGGAATCTATGGTAGCTTTCATTGGCCAAGGCCCGCCCATGAGGCCGTTTGACCGACATGTCAAACAACCAATCACAGTTCGTTTCGTTCATCGTCACGTTTCAGTGCGTGGAAATGCCGCCACAATAACAGACCGGTGTGTAAAACTCTCGGACATATTTTAAAGATTCTATGCTGTGAACTTTAAATATTTCACATACTTTTGAAAATCCAGCATTTATTTGATCCTGATAAGCGCTCGTCGTCACAGTTGTAAACACGACAGCTTTCTTCTTTCGTGAGGGGGTTTGGCGCCACGGCATCTTTGTTTCCAGGCAGTACGTTAAAGAACGCGACACACACGTCTCCCGGAAATCCTGTATAATTCAACCAATCCGACGACGACTTCAACACTCCTGAAGTGTTTCCACTTTTGTGTGCCATATGCATCAGACGTTCAGCCAACGGTCCGTGGGCGTGACGTCTGAGGCTGAGACTACTTCGAGACTGTCAATCAACATTAGCACGCCACCCACAGGATAACGCAAGGACATCTCTGCCAAAATTTTGTGTTCAGAGATTAGAATATAAAGCTTACAAAATAATCTGCCCCACCTAAACTTACGGTCAGGAGCCGCTACTGACTTCTGACATATGGTTTTCTAAACGCATACATCCGAAGCATGCGCATGTGAGTAATAAAGAACTAAATTATTTTTTATGTCTTATTGCACTTTAACGGTCAAATACACACAAGTTTATGTTAAAAACACACATGAGTTACAAAAAACTGTCGGTTATGTCTGTGAAGGTAAAAGCTGGGAAATAAATTATATTAGATCTGTGTGACAACAGCGTATACAGTAAATAAATCAATAAATCAATAGCTCTCTTGTCTCCTCTGAGGCTGGGACTCTAAATAGCATTCTGTGATCGTCTGTGCAGCCAAAGACAGAACAGTTAGCATGATTTGCTTGAACTTTCCCCATGGTGTTAGAACTGGTACACCGTTGTCGTTTGCGAAAACACAATGGCCATAGGTGGAAACATGCAGATTAAGGGGCGGTAATATTATAATAGATCCACTTTCTACATCATGGTGGAAGTGAAATCTGAGAGGCTAATTTTTCACAAGCTTGTAGAGAAAGGCTTACCCCAAAAAAAATTACTGGGTTGTTCTTTTTCACGTTTTCTGGGTAGGTAGATGCACTGGGGACCTTAAACATGGAAAAAGTCAGATTTTCTTGATATGTCACCTTTAATGTCTACAGTATTTTTGACCAAAATTAGTCTTTTTGCTTGAATGAGCATGAGTAACTGCAACTTTGATACTTGGTCTGAAAGGATCATTTATCCAAAAACTATAATTTTGCCATTATTTACGCACCTTTATGTCTTTGTCAGCACTTATTTGGCAGTTATTGTCTTTGCATCATACTTGTCTGTCATTTCCTAAAAAACAAGGGATGGTGTTTGTAAAGACTATAGAACAATTATTTGTGTTATTTAAAAGGTTTGCAGTGTTTGATTTGGTTAAAGTTAAAGATAAAGTTGCAAGAAAGCAGCAGATCTTTTTTTCCGTATTATGACCTACATCCAAGTGAAAAAATAAGAAAAAGTAGGCATGAAGCAGACTAAATGATCGGAGAAGTCTGTCATTTCACTTGAAGTTCGAGATGATTATGAGGTCAAATTTTTTTTTAATGAATTATGTATGTATGAATTGTTCACACTCAGATAAATAAAGTTAATTTACAAAATATATAAGGTGAATTTATTTCATGCTGTTTTTAAAGATCTTCTGTAAAAAAAATAACGCAACAGTGAAGGCTGAAAACAGAGCATGAAGTTTAAGACTACTAGAATTGCAAAATACTTGAATCAATATATAAACTGGCAGGATGTCCAACTAAGAGACGCAGTTGAATGACTGATGCACAGATGTGGGCCCCTACTGAGAGAAAAAACATGAATGTAACCGAATGCATGTGTACTTAGTCCAACAAAACAATATTTTGCAGTCTGAACACAAGAGCGTGACCTGTGTGAACGGCCCCAAGTCTATAATTGTGATCTTATAAAAGTCAAGCAGACAAGCACGAATCTTTCTTAAGCTTGACCACACTTTGGGATGTTTACTGTGCTTTTACTGTTACTGTCGCCAGTGTTTATTGTAAACATGTTGTTTTTAGCAAACTGCGAGCTTCATTTTGTATTCAGTTCCATATGTGTTTGTGTGTGTTTACTTGGCAGTGGTAGAGTTCAGTCAGTGCGGTCCCTTCAGTGCTGCACTTGAGTGACAAAGACCACAGCAACTATTATGTTTCTGCCAACTTCAAGTTTTTTTCTTCCTTTCCTGACCATTTAAGGTCTCAGAAAGAAGAAAATATATACTTCTGAGCCAGCCAAACATGCAAGACCAAACTTTCTCTCATGAGAGCTTTTTATGTTAAAGGAATATTTTCAGTTCAGCCAAGCAGTGACAAATGGAAATAAACACAACATATAGATCATATAATATTTTATAGACATCATATAGACAACTCTCAAATATGTGTGTTAGTGAGTATGACTTTGTCTTTAACATGGTAGCATCAGATTGGCCGGTAATTGCATACATGTGTGAAATATGAGGTTGTATTGAATTGGATCTTGGAATATTTCTATTCTCCATCTCTTTGGGGTGAGACTTGAATACCTCCTACACATGCCACCTGGTTAAATAATCTGGTTTCACTGCAGCGTATATGACAGTGAGCTCATTTATCGTTCTCGGCCTTGTTCAGACAGGCATCATTTTTTATTTTATTTTATTTTTTGTCTGAGAACCAAAAACACATTAAATTCCAATGTTTACAAACCTGACCCAAAGTACATTCTTTGGAACGTGTCTCTGTCTGAATGGTGGAAATTCATGTTTTTTTTTCCCATATTTTGGATATTAATGTTACATCATCAAGTTTTTAATATCATCTGACCAAATATAGTCCGAATTTGCATTTTGCACACCTTGTTTTTGAACACTGTATATGCATGAAGGTGTAAAATGTTGTGGTGAAATGGTGAAATGACATGGACATAAGCAAACCAAATGGCCAGGTTTCATCTTCTTTTTCCACACTAACAGCCACTCTCAGCTGGTGTTCGAGTCTCTTGTCAATGTGCTGACACATTTCTATAGTAACTAACTGATGTATACATGTAATATTGGCTATGCTGTCTGAACAAACAGATCAGATTTCATCACTTGCTAAATGGACAGTCAGTCCTAAATATTTGATTTGAAAACCAAATCGCCTTTGTGCGTAGTGTGAACAAAGCCTTAGAGGTTTATATTGGATTTCTTTCTAGCTCTGTGGCTCAGCCAAAACATAATTTAGTAAAACAATAATTTCAGACCTGTCAGATATCAGACTTCACAGCTGTGGCCAGGGTTTGTAAGCCTCTGCAGTTTCATTTGAATCTGTGCTGTTGCTGAGAGCATGAAGTGTCTGCAAGATGTAGGTCACTGTCGGCCACAGAACACAAATGATGGAGAGCATTTCAGATGTTTGGCCCGTGTGTTTGGGTAAGCTGTTTGTCTGGGTGTCTGCCACTTTCTCCGCTTATCAAAGGCAGTTTGTAGTATTATATAAGCTTCAAAGGTCACACTTTGACCTCAGACGTTCTCTGCTGCATTGTCACATCACTGTGGCTGTAACAGAATTTTAAAAAACAGGTTTATGCTTTTAATTATTTTTTGTGTGACAGGCCATTTTCAGCAGTGACAGTACTATCCAACTTTGATCTAAATGTGTTTTTTCCGATCAAATATTAATCACATTAATTGCCATAAGGGCAAAAGACCAACTTAATTTTTTTATTAGATGTGTGTGTATATATATATAATATTTTTGCTGGTTTATACAGTATTTCCAGCATGATGAAAAGTCATTACACCATATGAAATTCACAGGAGCAGTTTTACTTCCTCTGTAAGGAGAGGAAGTCCTTATGTGTGTGTTCAGAGACAGGAAACTCCTGTGATTTGGTGTTTGACTTGCAATTTTTCCTTGCAAGGAACCTAGTTCTCACTTGTGGCTTCTAGTTTTGAGCAATGCATTGGAGGAAACTGTTGATTTATTGCTGTGACACCATAATCACTGCGCAGCCTCAGGGGTTTAAACAGGAATCTTATCTCACTGATTACAGGGAAGATGCAAAGATTTATTGAAAGATATAAGTGGTTTTATACTGATAGTGTTGCCCATGGGACATCTTAGATACTGTGAGTGTGAAGGTTGTTGTTTTTTTACGCATGACACAAGGCTTCAACAATAGACTCTGAGAGACTTTCAGGCTGGTTGGTGGAGATGTCATTGTATTATTGGCCCAGTGCTGTGTTATCACAATGTATTACATTTGTTGATCATTTACATGGGTTTTTATGTCTTGAAACTTTAACATTTGGCTTTCTATGATAGACTAAACCTTATTGTTGTGATATTGGACTAATTAAGTATTTATCTAGCAGGCTGTTATAGATAAGGTGTTGTTGAATTTCAAGAATGACTTGTGATACTATAGATTAGGAAGCATTATATGAGACTGAAGTAATAGCTGATGAAAATTTAGCTTTCCCATCACATGAATAAATGACATTTTAAAAATATATTCAAATAGAAAATAGTTTTTTTAAGTTGTAAAAATATTTCACAATATTACTGTTTTAACTGTATTTTTGATTAAATAAATGCAGCCTTGGTGAGCATAAGAGACTTCTTTCAAAAACATAAAAAATGCTTACCAACCCTAAACTCTTGAAGGTGTGCACACACACACACATTTTTTTTCACAAAGAAAACCCACCATTCACAAAGTTCTACTCCTTGCATTTTCATGACATGTTTTGGCTAATTTGATTATATTTTCAGTTCCTAATATGAATATACCACTCTCAGGACCGTTTGAGTAATTTTACCAAGCCAGACCTCGGTGTCTTTAATTTCTAAGTTGAGGCGAATGGAAGACAAACTATTTATATGCCACAAATTGTTTACACAAAAGAGGTTTAAAATATGTAGATGTTAATTTTAGCATGTCAGTCATGATATCACACTCAATAGAAAGCCAATAACAACACTGTCATTGGTAACTACTCTACACAGTCAGATAGGAAGTAAGTAGTCAAGAAAGGAACAACCTTTAATATTATCAGGACAGGAAACAGTTTGAAAGAAAAAAGTATTTTAGACCACAGACTACTGGCATCTCAAATGTACTCTAAATCTCTGTCTTAGCAGTTAGCCAAAGTACCGAGCTGTGCTGCTGTTGACAAAAGTTCAAATTCTTTTCCCTCTCTCTCTTCATCATTTCCTGTCATCTCCTGAATAAACAACTTTTCTCAAAGACCAATCTAGCAGATATTATACTATGTCTACTATATCTTACTATATCTTACATATACTATGTCTACTAAATCTTACCGTCTGCATTTTTACATTCCCAATTCACAGGTCTGAGTGCCGCCAAGCTGTTGGTGGAGAGCGGCCTGAATCCTGTGCTCCTGGAAGCCAGAAACCGTGTTGGTGGAAGAACCTTCACTGTTCAGGTAAGATACTCATCTGAAGCAAATGAAATTACCTCATTGCATGACACACGGTCTGCTTTTACATGTATGATAGGAACATGAGTCATGGACTATAATATCATAACTAGGGGTGTGCGATATGATAATATCATAGTTGTTTTAACAACGTGCAACTTAACATTATTGAGTTTGAGTATGTCACTCACAAAATATAAACTCACATACACTCCTTGAGTCCACACATTCATTGTGATGTTGCCTATTCGAAGAACCATTACTTCACGTTTCAGTATTCAGAATTGTACTTAGAAACATTGTTTATGTAATTGTAATAGCAGTGTAAATGCATTCATGCCACCTCTGCATTCAACAGTCTATGTAAATACATGTAAATGCCACTTCAGATGCAGAAATGCATCTTCTGCACTGCAAAAATGGATATAATTGATAGTGGTTTATCTGGTATATTTGATTGGGAACATCCCATTGAATTTATTGATTAAATGTAAGAATTTGTGACAAAAGGTGATGCATACATATAATAAAGTTAGAAAAAATGGCCCTAAAGTTAAAAACACTGCTTTTTAACCTGATTTAACCTTGAGTCATTTGGCTCAAGTCAGCTATTCGCCACCACGGCGAGTATGTCGAAAGAAGGGTGAAAGTCAAAACCGAGTTTCAAGTTGCCTAGTGGGAGGCTGCCTACACATGGAAGGGAATCTGCTGTCTTTGCATGCATATTCTAACACTTCCTTTTTGTTTTTCTTTTTTTTGGTCTCAGCGTGGCTTGTAGAAATTTTAGTGACTATTTCATTGTGAATCTGTGTGCTTTCAGAATAAGGAGACCAAATGGGTGGATCTGGGAGGAGCGTACGTTGGGCCCACTCAAAACCGCATCCTGAGAATAGCCAAACAGTACGGCGTGAAAACATACAAAGTCAACGAGGAGGAGTCTCTGATTCACTATGTGAAGGTAAACCTTAGTGAAGGCCTACACATGTAGCAGCTTAAACTTATTACCGAATCAAAAGCAAAACATCTGCGAAATTCAAACAAGATTCAAACAAAATCCAGCTCTCTTCACAGCCTCAGGCCAGAGCTTCGGCTAATAATACGGCCTTTTGTTTGAGCACACTCATGTCTTAATGCACAGGAAGTCAGAGCTATCCCCGGTTCGTTCAGCTGAACAGTGCTGAATACCGAGTCCCTCCTTCACATTAGTGTGCTGCGCTCAAGCCTGGAGATGCTAATCGCTGCCTGAAGGAAGTCTGTAATATGGTTTCAGATGCTTGGAGTGGGTAAGAAGGGCGGATCTCGAGAAACCAGCCTCCCCTCCTCCTGCCCCATATCCAATTTGAGTAGACGCATCACTGCCCTTAGCACATGCACGCTGCATGACCTTATTAGATTTGGCTGTAGATTCAGTGTCTTCTCCGCTCTGACCCTGCTATTACAGGGATAAATCACTGGATTCTTAGTGCTGCTCTTTATCATGTGGGCTTTACTGCTTTCTGTGGTCATATTTCATAAGAAAAATACAGGTTGTTTTAAAGTTATCATGGTAAATCAAAGGGGTTCTTGAGATGGAGACCAGGAAAACGACAAGCTCACACATACTCAAGAAGACAGTGTGCACGAAGGGAAAGGTCATGGTGGAGATTCATTGGAGTGTTCATTGTAGATTATGTCAGGATGGAACTGGATTTCAGTTGCCGTGGAAAATACCCTTTGGCATGTTTCCCATAATGTTTGGTTTTGCCCAGCAGAATAGTTAGCTGTGTAACACCATACCATCAAATCTATAGTGTAAATATTTGGTTACTGTTAAATATTTATAAGATCTGAAACTTGAACTTTGCTTTCGGTCTCAATATCCTAAATCAGGAATGTGAAAGTAGTAGAATCTTGTTAAAGGGAAAGTTCGACCAAAAATGAAAATTGTTGTTCCAGACCTATATGACTTGATTTTGTCCATTGAACACAAAAGGAGAAATTTTGAGGAATGTGCTGTTTGTGCTTTTCTATGCAGTTACAATGAATAGTTTCTTTCTAGCTTTAAAAAGCAGCAACATATCGTAAAAGTGGTCCAAATGACTGTTTCGTAATGAAAGTCACATAATAGCTTGTTGTTTCAGTGGTCTGTTAAATGTGGCGACCTCACTGAGTTGAATTTGAGATCAGTGAATAAGTCATATAGACTTTGTGTACCACATGATTCAGTCATGAATCAGACATATAGTAGGTACTTTTCTCAATATTTCCAGCTAATAACTTTGACACAGAACTATTATTATGTCTTCAGAAGTCATATATGGAACACTTCAGATTTTAAGTGCCTGAATAAAAGTATTAATATTTTTTACAGAATCTTACAGACCCCAAATTCGAACTGTAGTATATGTTTCAGAAATTCACTTTTTGTATTCCACATAAGAACATAAGGATGAGTAATTTTTTATTTAATTAACCCTCTAATGATGTTGTACTGTATACGTAGGCTATATATTTTTGTTTGCTAGCATATTTTTGATCTTTTGAGTTACAGTACAGTGCGTCATATTCCTGCTGGAGTCATTTCTATAAAAATGCAAACCCTTTAAAAAACAATCCTTGGTTCCTGTTCCTTGGTTTGTGCAGTTTGACAGCACAATCATTGTGCTTCCTTAACAGGTTTTGTCAGAATAAACCCAAAGGCAGTAATGCAGAATGAGGTAGACACTAGGAAGAGGCTATGAATGAACATCTATCTGATATCTGATTGATTTTAAGGCTTTATTTGTTGAAGAACGCATCAGCATGGATTCAGACATCTGTAAGAGAGATGCTCTTCAGAGGTTTGATGATACTACTTGAAAATAAAGGAGAGTGCTGTGTTGCATCACATTTTCATTTGGCTTCTTCATTTCAACCAATACTGTTATGGTCTGTCTTGCTATAGGCTGCTTTTTGGTACGTGTTGTGATTTAAATAGAATAAATGCAAATGTGTCTGTCCTAATAATGATTAATGATGTGTGTGTTTGTGTTAGTGTATGTTCTGAAGGAGCCGTCCCCTCTCTCCTCGTGCCATTATCTCCTGATCGGAGCATCCCTGTGGGTTACCATGGCAGCACTCCTCATCAAAAGACAATCGCTATCAGGATTGAGGGGACACTCTCTCTCTCTCTCTCTCTCTCTCTCTCTCTCACACGTTTTCTCACACCATGATGTCTGGCTCTGTCTTTGGGATCAGGGGCGTTTCCTTCATAACCAAATTACTTCAGTCCACAGAGGCACGAAGTCAGGTTTTTAATGTTGAGCCATGCAAATGTCTGGTGACAACCCACTAATTAAAATTTTGAGGGGAGAAATCCAGTCATTTTAATATGAATCCAAGCAATCTGTAATTTAGCGTCAATGCGAAACATTTCGCAAAGGTGTTGAGCAACAGAAAGCTTTTGGTAGCTTGGGAGCCGTGCTTTATACATTGCTACACTATTGACAATTGAAAACCTTTTTTCTTTGTGAAATTTTGCTAATGTGACTGCACTTTAATTGTTGTAGGTCACTAACACCATTTTGCTTTGTCATTGAGGAATGAATTAATCTCTATTGATCTAGTCTGTTGACCTTAACAACAGTGGTGTAATTCACCTTTTGAGTTTATCCTGGATATTATCAGTGTTTTGCTGAACTGTGTCCATTTTTCTGCGTAGTTTTATGAAAGAGGCTCATAGGGTAGTTTTATCAGCCCCTCACGTAGTCAGTACAATCTGCTCCTGCACGCTTTGCTTTGTTGAAAGTTTTACAACCGCTTTTATAGTATCACCTGTTACTCAGCAATCACGTATTGGCCTTGAGCCAGTATTAGCCAATAAGGGCCTTATAATGAGCAGACCATTTTATAATTAAGGTGAGCGTGCAGCCAAGGCGCCCGTGTAATCAGCTTTTCTATGGCTGTAATCCTAAAGGCCAGACCCAGTTTCCTCTGCCTCTGTCTGTGAGGAACTGCTCTGCTCTTTCTGGCAGTCTTAGCATATCAATATGATTATGACTGAACAGTTGTGCAAAGGCAGTGTTGTTAAAAAATTAATACAGCCTATTGTACAGTGTTTGCATTACTGTGCATTTACATTAGTGGTTTCTGAGCAATACTAATAAACCACATATATACTTATTGTTGTGGAACTACTTGGAATTACATTGTTATTGGTACTATTGCAATGAATTATAATGATATGTAATATGTGTATAGTTTTATTGTTAATACCTAAATTTCCACATTTAAAAATGAAATTTCTAAACAACTAGCAGCTTGCAAACAACTAACAAACTTGCAAAAATAGTTACTGTTTTCTAGGAATGAACAATGTATCGGAACTGTATTGGTTATTGATATTAGATATTTTATCTTTAGATTTAGATACAATTTTGCCAACATTTAAATATTAATTTTATATAAAGGTACTTTTTATTTATTTACACAAAGTAGTGTAGGATTTTAATATCGGCCATTTATCGGTTATCGCCATAACATAAAAACAATTGCAAGCTTATATGTATCGGTCAATATCGGTGCAAAACATTGTGCACAACTGCTTATAATGACTGCTTGTTTCTTCAAAAGAAAATGTGTTCATTCTGTAAAAAGTCTATACTGTAACATACAGGCAAACAGAATGTTACTTTGGAGGATGATACATTTGCGTTGGACAGGATGTGGTCTCATTTCATTGCTTGTAACCGAGGAGATGGGCGGCAGTGTGGATATAGAGCAGTATGAGGTTAGTGATAGTAGAGAGGCTTAGGTTCTGCTCTGGCTGAAAAGATATCATAAGAGATGCACTCCATCTCTCCACCTCAATTCTGTCGCCATGGGAACAGACCTGATGCTGGATGCTGAGCAATCCAGTGTCCTCTCCTGCATTGGTCTGGCAGCCTCGCAAATGATATGGAAATGTCATGGTCCCTTATTTAGCTGAACATGTTTTCCTAGTGTTAGTTGGCTTAGAAATGCAGATGGCCAAGTCACATTAAAAAATTATACATATGCCTTTTTTTAAACCCAACTTAGTCCAAGGAGACCATTTTTGTAAGATATACGGGTTCAACTGACATGTTCTGAAGAAATGTCATGCATGTTTCCCATCAAAAGTGTAATTAAAAAATATTACAAAATATGTATGTTTTATAATTCATGTAGCTCAAACAATAGAGCATGGTGCTAATGGAAAGTTTGTGGGTTCATTGGTTCGATTACCAGGGAATGCATGAACTGTATGAATTTAAACCTCGAATGCAATGGAAGGCGCTTTGAATAAAAGCGTAGGCTAATGGATAAATGTAAATGTATAGTAAAACATGGTTATTATAGTTTAAAAATGTGTCAAGTTCAGTTTCCTTTTGTTGTTATTAATATAATAGGCTAGATTTGAACCTTGGAATGCCGGACTGCTAAGTTGTGATTTCGTTCTTTGAATTTTGTCATGTTTCGTCTTGTTTAGGGCACCAGGAGAGCCAGAGCTGCCATAGTGTCCACTCAAAAAGGAGCATGGCGTCCCTCCGTTGTTTTGCGGTGGTCTGCCATTTGAAGCCTTCAATCATTTATCTGTCCTACTAAGTGCATTCTAGTCCTACTCAAAAACCACTTTGGTTCCCCTCAGATGTTTCTGCGAGCAATAAAATGACAGGGTTTTCCGAAACGGTGTGTTGAAAGTGCACAAATCACTATGACATGACAAATTGCTCGGAAGTGAACGCTGGACATCAAACCCAGGGGTGCGTGAGAATCCTTCTAGGTGACAGGTCTTTGATTTTGTCAGCAGTTTTGACTAGGTTGCCTGATTCAGTGCTAAAGTAATAACCTTTAGCACATATTCAACTGTCCATCTCGAGCCTTCTTTATCAGAGATTTCATTATCATTATGGGTTTAGCAATCATTAGAGGCTTTATGTTGAAGAACAACATATTGAAACGCAGCACTTCGTCATTGATGTATAGTTAAACATTAATCAATCAGCCCAGCGGTGCTTATTTAAGAGCCCCACAGCAACAGAGCAATCCAGGTATGAAGTAACGTCTGCATATAGTTACCCCATTGGCCAGCCACAGAGAATGATCATACTGACTAAGCGTTTCCACTACTGTGGGAAGCAAGCGATGTGTGAACAGCTTGTGTCATATAGCTGCTGTTTGCCAAAGGCTAATATTGTCATTATCTGTGATTATGAATTTTACTGAATTAGCATTATCATTAATGTATATTTATAGATGCTTTATCATTACTGTATATTCCACTCCAACCCCCTAATGAGCATATATATCCTTTTCCTGCTCCTAATGAAGAAGATTGTCACATTTTTATGTGAAATTCATAAAATCTTACTGAGATTTGATAAGGTCGAGTTGTTTCTGATCTTCTGGTTGTATTAACGCAAACTGTAAAGGCTGTGAACAGAGGCCCTCCATTAACTGATTTGATTCCAAGCCAGGCGAAATGCAGTTACGTATATTTTAGGCAGCAAAAACCATTTTCCATTCCAGACTGGTTACACTTCTAATGATAATGAGGTCATGATGGCTATGATAAAGACATTACGTCAACAATGACAAAATAATAATAACAATTTTCATTATTTGGTGATAAGGTAGTAGGTTTCTTACGGACACTGTTTCTTGTTTCCAAGGGCAAATCATATCCATTCAAAGGGCCTTTCCCTCCAGTGTGGAACCCTCTTGCCTACATGGACTACAACAACCTCTGGAGGACAATGGACAAGATGGGAATGGAGGTAAAGGCCATTTTTAGTCAGAACCGACTCCACTTAAAAAAAATCCATTAACTGTTCTCCTGTATACATGATACTTACCTGCAATACTTATTGAATGCCGCCACAACACTGCTGCTGAATATACATCACAAAACAAACACTCAAACATACAGTGAAACACATGTAATCTGATTCCCTAATGAATGACTCTCATGAGTCGATTCATTGTAGTGAATCAAACACATACAGTGTTACCAGTATAGTTTGATTTCCTGAATGAATGACTCTGGAGTTGGTTCTTTTTAGTGAAATGAACACACACAACACAACCAGTGCACTAAATGACTCTTAAGTCTGTATTTTTTTGTGAATCAAACGCATACAGTGCAACATCTGTAATCTGATACTTGTATGAATAAGTTGGTTATTTTTAGTGAATCAAACATACAACACAACCAGTGTAGACCAATTTCCTAATGAATGAGTCTAATGAGCTGGTTCTTTAAAGTGAATCAAAAACATACAGTGTAACCAGTGTAGTTTTATTCCTGAAAGAAATACCCTAATATGTCAATTCTTTTTATTGAATCAAATGCGTACAGTGTGACTAGTGTTGTTCGATTTCTGAATTAATTACTGTAATTAGTCAGCTCTTTTTACTTAATTGAATGCAAACAATGTAGTCCAATTTAAGAACAAATGATTCTAATGAATCCTAGTGATTAAAATATACACAGCTTACAAGTAACTTGTTCATTCAAGTATGCACTTTGTCAGCAGTATTTTATAAATAATGAATTAAATATGTAATACTACATTTAGTTTGGTATTGTTTAATAAATTGTTAAAGGAACTGTCTCCTCTATGACTTTTCCAAGAATTGTTTTATATTTATTTTTGAATTAAATTATCTCATAATTTTGGCAATATAATTTTGTTGTTTCTTAAAAATAATCATTATTGGATCTATTAAGAAACTGGAATCAGAATGAATTCAAGTGAATAGAGTCCCTGATCACAAATGTGCACTTTAGATTCCTAAAGAAGCTCCATGGAGGGCCCCTCATGCAGAAGAGTGGGACAAGATAACCATGCAGCAACTCTTTGACAAGATTTGCTGGACCAGGTACAGAGAAGGGACCAATTAAAATCAGGTATTTTGTGGCATATTTGGCTGTTGATGTCATATCCCTTCATCCATGGGTTGCTTGCAGGGCCGCTCGTCGCTTTGCCACTCTGTTCGTCAATGTGAACGTGACCTCCGAGCCCCATGAGGTGTCTGCTCTGTGGTTCCTTTGGTACGTCAAGCAGTGTGGAGGCACCATGAGAATCTTCTCTACCACCAATGGAGGCCAGGTAAGTCTTTATACAACAGATTAACTGTAGGCCTGTTGTGTAATGTTTGTATACTATGTTATCTCGGTTGATTATTTCTCTGTCGAAGACCAGAGTTAATTATATGGCAAACACAACATTAACGTTTTCACAGCGTGTTTGTGCATGTCTCTTTGGCTTTTTCACTGCACCAGTGCTTGTGTTTACAGTATAATTAACATCTGTGGGAGAATGAGAGAATGGCAGGCTGAGGGAGTGAGAGATGGGGGTTTAGTGTCCTCACACAGCAGCGTCTTTTTTGAAATATTGGCAGTCCAGGAAAGCAGGTGTTAGAAATAGTGATATAAATCAAGCTGTAGCTGTTCAATCCAATGTTCCTGCCAAGTCCAATAGTCATTGCCACTGTTCAGTCTGTACCCCTAATTTAGTTAACCACAGCTCTCAAAATGGGTCTTGTTGCAAGGCAAAAAATGTACTTTCTGTGGAAGAAAGAGAAATGTTTTACTGTTATGAGTAGAGAGGAAGGGTTACACAGGGGTAAAGGGAGAGTTCACTTAGAAAATATTCAAACTGCATATTTAAATATAGTCATGTCAGACATGTCATGCCAGGTTTGATGTCTGTGATAGATTGTAGCTTTTTGTTCTCAACCAATACGGTTTATGACAGATACAATACAGTATGTTTTTTTGTTTGTTATATAAATTACATATATATATATATATATATCATTTTTTATAAATATCCAATAACTGATATGGAGAACCAATTTTTAATTGTTTTATTTTTTGCTTTTTGACACAATAACCAGATAATTAAGCTACATTTTATTTAGTATTTTAGCATATTATTATTACTATTATTATCATTAAAGAAAAGATCACTTGGTGCCATCTATTGGTAGACCTCATATTAAACAACCAGTAACAAAAAGTGAGAATACTGGTAAAACAGTATTATTGACCTCAAAACAAATTATCGGTCGTTTCTCCCAGTCATAATGTGTAAAGTATTCACAGTAATTTTTCAGTCAAGCCACTGCAATACTCCTTATAGGGGAGTATATTACATTTGTTTATTCATCCATGATGAATTTTTTTTTCAAGTTAGTTGATTATAGTACATAATTATAGTATACACTTCTCAAGAGAGGCTGCCTTGTGTCGTACCCATTCATTCCTGTGACACTGAACTGATTGTGTAACACACCAAAATAGTGGCCACTGTATCTGGGTCACATTTATAGCAGGAGCCTACTAGCAACTGTGTCCTCTGATGGCACACAAATAAAGCAAATAAGAGTTTGGTTTATTAAATTGATAACAAAATATCACGTCTTTTATCTTTAATTCCCTATGGAATGACATTGTCAATAAACTGTTATGATCTGCCTGTTTCTGTTCTTTAACCTGTTTTATATTCTTAACTTGTCTGGTAAGGTATGTGCATGGTGGCAGTATTATACAACTCTGTCGTAATTCTATCTCTGAGAGACAGAGACCCCTATTGGTGAAGTAAAGAATTGCAGTCCTTGTTGAAATGTGAATGTTTATGTATATTAAACTGATAATTTCTATTACATACAAGGTCTAACCAAAGTTTGGAAAACTGTTTTCTGCTGCCTCATATGACAGGAGCGCAAGTTTGCCGGAGGTGCCAATCAAATCAGTGAGGGGATGGCGAGAGAGCTGGGTGACCGTGTGAAGCTGGACAGAGCTGTCTACAGCATTGACCAGACTGGAGACCTGGTGGAGGTCAGGACAGTTAATGAGGAGATATACAAGGTGAGAATGTGCACAAAACTCTCCATGGCTATGTCCTATTTGGCAAGGACTACTAGCATACTGCTTACAGCATAATTACAAAGTATATAGTGCATACTAATAATCAAAACATAGCATGGGAAAGAACGCAAAACTAAAAACAAAATTGTCACATTGGCCAGATCTAAGGTCAAGACAGGCACATTGCATTGTGGTATGCGTTTTTCCACTCTAAGTAGCAAATTATTCTGTGCAAGTACACAAATGTGCATAATACACACAATAAACATATTGCATAAATAGTAATATGGTAGTGTGATAGTCTTTGAGATTAGTAACCAGTGATGAAGCGCATTCTGAGTAAGCAGTATTTTACATTTCATGCTAAATCGGCTAATTTGAAGGACAAATGTCCCACTTTGAAGTATGTAACACCATGTATGTGTGTAAGCTTGGTGGATTGTTATCAGTAAGCTGCTCTTCATCCCCCTGTCCTGGCCACATCCTCTTTCCTGTGCTGAAAGCTTGTTAAAGTAGAGCTGCTTAACCCTCTGGGGAGGAACAGTGGGGGCGACACTGGAACCACTGTATTCAACTATATGTCCTTTATTTGTTTATAAGTTGAGTTTTCAGCAGATTTGTTGCATGCAATTATGAGTTCCACATTTCAGAGAGGTTTTGATATTGTAAATCCATTAAAGCAAAATAAAACTCTTTTTGTTATATACAAGGTAACAGACTGATGTGATTTCAGTGAAATTCATCAGATAGAAGGGACCTTTTAATGTGCGGCATTCCCAAAAAATCACTTACAGCAGCTTTAAATGCATTGTTAATGGGCACAGTGCTGATGGTTTCTGGGGTTTGATCATGCCTCCTACTGAACTTACTGAAAGAGTCCTTTTAACACTTAACTATCTGAAATGATGATGAATTAGCAAAATAGGTCTTTTTTTAAGGATATTCTTTTTCTCTCTTCTTGTAGGCCAAATATGTTATACTTGCCATACCACCAGGCCTGAACTTGAAAATCCATTTCAACCCTGAACTACCGCCTCTGAGGAACCAGCTCATTCACAGAGTCCCCATGGGCTCAGTCATCAAATGCATGGTGTACTACAAAGAGAACTTCTGGAGGAAGAAGGGTCTGTACCACTTGTCCACTTTCCATTACATAAATCAAGCCAGTTACAAAAGAATATTGGGACTGAAGTGACATTGTAATAATATTAATTCAAAATATTATTAAAAACTATGTATGTAAATAATGCTAACACTGACTATACAGTGTGTATGCTAACCTGGGCTGCGTTGTTTTTTCAGGATTCTGTGGCAGCATGGTGATTGAGGAGGAGGAAGCACCTATTGGTCTCACTCTTGATGACACTAAGCCTGATGGGTCTGTGCCTGCTATAATGGGGTAAATAAAGCGACAAGCTTTCTATCATAGGATGAACATAAACTACTAAAAAAATTATTGAGATTTTTGAGGTGACAGAACAGTAAGCTGGTTCCTTCTCTTTAGTTTCATCCTGGCACGAAAATCCAGGAAATTAGCAGACCTGACGAAAGAGGAGAGGTAGATATTTTTTTGTTTTCATATTAGTAAACTGTCACTGCACCTGTGCACACTTTGTGCTGAAATATTATTCTTACCAGAATGTTGTCAACCATTTCAGAAAGAGAAGGATCTGTGAGATTTATGCTCGTGTGCTTGGCACAGAAGAAGCATTAAATGTGAGTCTCCATGACCAGTCACAAATCTCTGTCATCCTTTAGTCTTATCATTTTTAATAACTTTTCATGCTTTGTTTTTATGGTGGTGTCTTCTTTAGCCTGTGCACTACGAGGAGAAAAATTGGTGCGAGGAGGAGTACTCTGGTGGCTGCTACACTGCCTACTTCCCCCCTGGTATCATGACACAGTATGGCAGGTTAGCGCACCTCTGGATGGTTCAGCATTATGCTAACCTGCTGATGGTAAACTAGAGCATGAACTGACATGAGAAGTGACCGTTTCTCTCTGTTTCAGGGTCCTGAGGGAGCCGGTGGGAAGGCTGTATTTTGCAGGAACTGAAACGGCCACAGAGTGGAGCGGTTACATGGAGGGGGCTGTGCAAGCTGGAGAGAGAGCAAGTAGAGAGGTGTGTAGAGGGTTTAGCTACTAAGATCTAAGATATTTATAAAAAACTCTTCTGCCCAAACTTCCTGTTTCAACAGGAAATATATCAATGCAGGAAACAAAAAGCTCTCGTCAAGTTTGAAAATCTGTCATTGAATTTCATTATTAGTATGCTCAATATGAATCCATCTATTTAACAACATGTCACAATCTATTTAGTTCTACATCATTTTGTGCATATATGCATGCTTCATTTTCTATTTTCAACACATTTATCAGTACTTGTATTCTTATGTGTAATTGTGTTGGATTGTTTTATTAGCACAAGGTTTTGTTGTATCTGCATTAGCTTGTCCTAATTTAGCTCTTGTTTGTACAAAGTTTTGGGGTCAGTAAATAAAAGTCTCTAAGATGCATTTATTTAGTAAAATAGTAGTATTGTGAAATATTTTTACAGTTTAAAATAACTTATTTTTATTAATGTAATTTATTCCTGTGATGGCAAAGCTGAATTTTCAGCATCACTACGCCAGTCTTCAGTGTCACATGATCCTTCAGAAATCCTTCTAATATGCTGATTTGCTGCTAAATAAAGATTTCTTGTTATTATCCATGAACTGACATTGATATTTGATTTTTTTTTTATATATATATTTATTTGATATTGATTATTTATGGTATTTTATTTTGAAAACTGCTGGATATCTGTGTAGAAACTGTGATATATATTTTTTCAGGAATATTTGATGAATAGAAAGTAAAAAGAAAAACATTTATTTAAAATAGAAATCTTTTTAAAAAATCTATAAATGTCTTTACTGTCCCTTCTGATCAATTTAATGTATAATTTTATTAACATTTGTATCACATTAAATTAAACAAAAATCTTACTGACCCCAGACATTTGAGCAGTAGTGTGTGTACAAGAAGCTCTTCTAAACTAACACAAACAGCACTTGCTTGCCATCTGTTAACAGTCCTGCATGTAAAACTAAACACTTTTTGTCATTTGCTCTAAATGCCTTACATGTGAATGTTAATTTAAATTTATGTCTGATTTTAAATATTGCCATCTGTTACTTGAAGGAAAAACTCAAAATACTGTATGCTTTTTTCTTCCAGATTTTGTGTGCAATGGGAAAACTACATTCAAGTCAGATCTGGCAGTCAGAGCCTGAATCATTGGTATGAATTGCACTTTTGAATGCACTTAAGAAGCATGTTTTCATTGAATCCATAAATATCAAAACCTTTCGTTTTGGCTCTTGAACAAATTCTACTCTGAACACTTTTCCTCAGGATGTCCCGGCCCAGCCATTTGTCACCACATTCTGGGAAAGAAACTTGCCTTCGGTTGGGGGACTCTTTAAATTCATGGGCGTGTCCTCCTTCCTGGCTCTGGCCACAGCAGCAGGAGTAGTCGCCTACAAGAAGGGGCTCCTCCCACATAGCTAAAGCTCCTCCCACTTTCAAAACCTGCTCTCTGAGCTGGCCTTGTGATTGTGGCATTCAATCACCTAATCACGGTCATAACGCTGCCTGGGTATGTGGCCGAATTACTTAGATGAGATTTGACACACAATTGCTCAGTCATTGTTAAAAATTCACCAAGTGATTATGGCATAATTGTTAATAATTTTTAATGTGGGAATTGCCCTGTCAAAGAGTTCACAAACTAGCCAGATTAAAGGAACCGAACGTGTGACATTCCACAATCATTCATGTGTGTGTGTGTGTGTGTGTGTGTGTGTGTGTGTGTGTGTGTGTGTGTGTGTGTGTGTGTGTGTGTGTGTGTGTGTGTGTTTCACCAGTCTTATTGATTACCTCTGCTAATTCAAGGTGCTGTTCTCAGGAACTCGTTAATTAACCTTCCGAAATATTGAAGTAACATTACAGAGATCACATTAGCATTTAGCAATCCATTTTATTTTACTCTATAACAGAGACTTTGAGAATATCTTCTCTACATCACAACACAGAAGCTGTATTAGCTTCAGCACAATTCACTATATCATTCAAGAGAGAAGCAGAGGCTGTTCATATCACATTCATTCTCGATTCTCAACTTACAATGTTAAACGACAATTAGTATGACGAAGTGAAGTCTATCAGTCATAGAGAGCTGATTTGAAGGTTGTCCCAGTGTTTTATGTCATTTCTAAAAGCTGCTGTGTGATTGAATCATATGAAAGCATTTGAATGTACTTTTACATAGTCGATTTTTTTCATGTAACAGACCAGTGTATACTTGAAATATGAATTTGTTTTTGACATGCATTTATTTTCAACCATCCATTGTTTATCAGTCCTCTAATATATCCATAGTATATTATTAATAGTAAAATAAAAATGATAAAATGTAATTAAATGTTGATTTGTAGAGAAATGTAAAACCCAGTTTATCTAAATGTTTTTTTCTAATTTTCTCTATCTACCAGTCTTGTGATAGATAGATAGATAGATAGATAGATAGATAGATAGATAGATAGATAGATAGATAGATAAAATGTCCCTCCTTCACCTTCGTAGCAGTAACCTGTGCAATATTATTTACAGAACAATTATAACATTATGTATGGTGATTCATTAATTATTCATTCTAAGTTGACATTCTAACACTCTTCAATTATTTTATCATTTCTATTAAATTATATATAAAATTGCAAATAATTGTAAAGGAGGTCATGCAGCCCCAGACAGACAGATTAGAAAATAAAATGTATTGTAAAATGTGTGACGCGTGTAAATTTTGTTGTTCCAAAGATGCGTTGTAACTGTTGTTTGTGGTGCCTTAATCTGATGTAGTATTCCTCATTTCTCAAGTGCCTCTGTGCTGATGAGCTCCTCCAGTCTTGAACATTGTCTCTGGGTCAGTCACTGGCTGCTTTAGGTGATGCTTTCTAAAAACGAGCTCCTTTCACAAGAGTTAGAAACAGAATTTTTGGTCAGAGCATACAATGGAAAGCTTTCATAACTACTTCCTGAAGAAGCCACTGATGATCCAGAATCAGAGGCAAAGCCACTCCTGACTGTTGACTATAATGTTTGATAAGAAAGCTTTCTATCTGTGACCTACATCTTGGTTAGAGTCTGGTCCACTGTGAACTAAGTAATGATGTGGTGACACTTTTGTCCTGACATGTTGTATTTGCTGTAACTCCTCCACCTGGTGTGCTAGTGAATTGTGCCTCTGTGTGTGTGTGTGTGTGTGTGTGTGTGTGCTGCTAATGCTTTTCTGAAACCACATAGCAT
Organism: Schizothorax lantsangensis; assembly: GCA_027422415.1. Classification (NCBI taxonomy): domain Eukaryota; kingdom Metazoa; phylum Chordata; class Actinopteri; order Cypriniformes; family Cyprinidae; genus Schizothorax; species Schizothorax lantsangensis. Next base: position 25,464,467 of record CM049848.1, on the reverse strand, counting down.
GGCCCTGTTTACATGATCTGTCGTCGCCTGCTCCAGTTTGCATAGCTGCCCTGCTTCGATCAGGCCCCTTTGTCTGATTTTGTGTGCGCATCACAATTTCCAATGGTCTAGTCTTGTAATTGCATTGTTTGATCTCTTTGTACAAATTCAACGAATAAGCTGATAATAAAAGTGTGATTTACCACCAGACCATGCATATGCTGTTCTTTTGTTATCAGAATACGTACAGTGTTCTCATCTGAATTACTCCCCTTTAAAGTCCCAAGCTTCTTGATTGTTGTGACGGCCTCCTTCAGGGAAGAAAGCAGATGAAGCTATTCCAGCAGAGATGAGCTCATTTCAACCACAGCAGGATATGAACTGCCTCAGCTACTGATTTAAGTTCCTTAGGTTACATGCAAATACAACTTAATATAAACTTCCTTTTTTAACAGCTAACAAACTGTTACGTTTGCTGTAACTAGATAGACAGACAGACAGATAGATAGATAGATAGATATTCACCACGTGTTTTGACCATTAGAGGGCGCCAATGTACCACAGTTATGACTATAATAGTTTCTGTCTGTCTATCTATGTATCTATCTGTCTGTCTATCTATATATCTGTCTTTCTTTAATATTATGACTATTGTTGAAAATGCTTCAAAATAAAATGATCGCATTTGTTGTGTAGCTACTTCAGGCAAAGAAGGTGAGCACGTGCTGAAAACTGCCTTCACTCAAGTTGAGTGTGTCCTTTGTCTCGTTTCGGCAAGGAAATGCAGATTATGAATGGACATATTAATAGAAAATATAACAGTATTTGCTCTATGAAGTCACCGATAAGGGAGAAATTAGGAAACCAGACGTTCACCTCGTCAATCTGCCAAATGTTATCGCTTCCTACAATGTCTCTCACAATCCCAGCGAAAAAAAGTTCAAAAGAAGCATCAGTGTTGTATAGAGATAAGGGATGCTGGGATATCATATCGCCTAATGATACTTTTTTTTCACAACTTTGAAGCTGTGAATGTTGAAAATGGGCTGAAGTGCAGAGAGGGGGAAAAACACTAATAAATTTGTGCGATAAGCACTGGATAAGACTCCTCCAGAGCGGAGAGGAGAGAAGAACAGAAGCTGCCACAACAAACATCATCAAACGGGGGAGAGCAAATCCCACATAAAAGGAGTAAGAAAATATGCCCGAAGACACAATTTAGAGATGACCAGGGGTCCTTATAAGAATTTAGCGTTCATTCTCAACTGTTCTGCCCCACTGTATTAAGGAATAAGGTACGAGGCGCTAGGCTAGGCCTATATAATTCCCTCAGAGAAAAGCCTGCAACTATTTATTGAAGATTGGTTCTTTATGGGTCTCTTTTTTAGATTTTATTATGATTTTGTTATTGCTTAATCACTATTAATTGCACGTTTATTTTTCTTCTCATGTTTCAGATTAATTTGCATTGTTAATTTCACTGCAGAGCTCATATTGTAAATTGAACGCTTGCTTATTTTTATAAATAAACATTATTTTCTGAAATTAAACAAATTACTCTTGAGAGTTGGCCATAAAATATTAATGAAATGAACTGGTGAGATGCTGATTTGTTCTTTTGACGTCTTGGAGAGACAATTCTGCCACCATTTTTTTCAACAGCATTCACAATTTAGTCATGTATTATTTATTTGATGAATAAGTGGGCAAATGTCAGCCTTTCAAGGTCTATTAATGTTCAGTTGTATGTTCAGTGGATTGATTTATTTAGGCAGTGAATTTAATTTAGGACTGCGAGACCACAAACCAGTGTCTGATTGAATTGAGACTGTTCATTTTTAATGCATCTCATGACCTGATTGACCGGAGAATGAAAAAACGTGCCTCCAACATTCAAATTATCTAATAATCTTCTACAAAAGCCTGAGCTGTGCTGGAAAAAGATCTCCCAGCTAGGTGAGTCTCCTTGAGGATGAGTCCTCTGTTTGTTTGTTTGTTTGCATGTGTGGGTTAGGCCATTTCTTAATTTATGTCAAGTGAATATTCAGAGCCTTAAGAGTGCTGTCTAAATGTCCCACTGCTGAACATTATGACATTTACCATCTGCTGTTGGATCAAATCGTGTGCTGGTTGCTGAGATAAATGGATGGTATCATCTAAATGTTGTGGTTCAATTCATCATTTCAATGGTTCCTGAATTATCCATACATGCCCTGCAACATATATGATACCATCTGTTGTATGAATTATTTTCACCGAGTATGGAGTGAAAGAGACCGTAAAAGTCATCAATAATGTGAATGCAGTCTGTCCTAATAAATATCTAGTCTCATTTCCTGTGCCTTTCCTTCACACAGCCTGACACAGTTTTCATTCGTTCAAGCAGTATGATCAAACGTGTGTCATAAATCCAATCCAAGTTTAAACTAAAAAGTCTCAAAGAGGCGGTTGTTAGACTTAAAATCCTCATTCAGCTCCATTTTCTTCTTGATCTATGCTTGTACAATTTTTGTTCTGAAATATAACAAGAGTATTTTAGGGCTTTGTGAGTAACAGGGCTTAGTATGAGTCAATTAATCAATGTTTTTGACCCATAGATATGGAGTAAAAGCCACAACATTTTGAAATTGACTGAAATTTGGATTTAATTTCATCTTTAAAATGCAGGAAATCATGTACGTACATACTGTACATAATAAATAATTTAGGGATAGGGATTAAAATAGGGATTTTTCAGTGAAACACCATTTTGCCATAATTAATTAATTAAATAATTAAATAACTAAATAAATAGTATGGCAAACAGGTAGTTCATTGAAAAATCCCAGGTTTGGAGAACATGGTTCATGGTTAGATATACAGTCCATTCCGCTGGAGATACGCTGCAGGCATGCTTTAAGTCACATTATGGTTGGGCTAATGAAGTCTATTTAAATTTGGTGTCTCCAGAGTGATTCTGAATGAAAGAGGCAAACAAAGGAGGTCAAATGACCTGCTAATAATTTGGCCCATAATGAGAATGTGAGGTCTATAATAAAGAAAACAGAAGCTCAGGCACTACACGAACCCACTGGGGAAGGGGTCAGCAGTGCCACAGACAAACTGAGATGCTGCTTTAGAATAAAGTGCGTCAAAAGCAGATAGCATGAGGAAGGTACCTGCTCATTCATTTATATTTTAAAAAAAAGGCTTGTAACTCATTGAGCAATATTTATCAGCAGCATTTTCTCTTAAAGGGGTCATCGGATGCCCATTTTCCACAAGTTGGTATGATTCTTTAGGGTCTTAATGAAAAGTCTGTAACATGGTTTGGTTAAAATTTCTCAATGGTAGTGTAAAAAACACCTTTTTAAACGTGTCATAAACAGCTCTTGTCAGAGCAAGCCGTTTTGTAGCATTTTCCTTTAAATGTTAATGAGCTCTGCTGACCCTGCCTCTCTCTTCCGAGCCACTCTCTGAGGGACTGTTTACTTTAGCCGCATTCATCGTGAAAGTTTACTAATTAGCACATTATTAGGAAAGGCGATTTGCAAAGATTCATTAAAAACCCTTATACTCACTTCTTCTGTAGGTGCAGCTGGATCACGAATGATTCGCGCAAACATAGGCGCATTTAGGCAGATCAGGGGGCGCATTCCCTCCAAAAACAAACGTAATCCACTGCATCTTCAGCGGCTCAGATGTTGGGAGTAAATGACGACTGCTATATTCATTATTACATCCAACAACAGAACACCTCAATCGCTTAACCTGAGACATCTTGTCTTCCCCTGCACCGGAGTCTACACAATGGCGGTTGGACTGTTTACCGCTCACTCACCCTGTGTTCCATTCGGAATGGCTCATCCCTATGCCCTAATCCCTTCAAAGGGTTTACCCTCCGGAGTGAGCGCTTCGAAGGGTTGAAGGGTGCAGAGGACCAAACAACTGGTTCTTGAAGTGCCCTTCTGCGTCATCATCCCGTGCCAACACGGAGGCGCCATCATCATGCAAAGAATCTGCGCAAAGGATCATGGGAGCCCAAAGTGTCCATCAGTTGTACCCTTCGAAATCCTTCATTCCGAAGAGCCCTTTGAAGTGGCTAGTTTTGAGCACTTCGGTTTGGAACGACCCTTCAATATGGCGGCTTTCATTATTGCTTTCACTCCGAAGTGCCCTTCGGAGGGCGTTAGATCCTGTTTGGAACGCACCGTCAGTTCACTCAGCTCACTCAGGGCGGGTCTAAGGTAAGACGGCTTGTCAATCAACTATCGTGGGAGCGGTCTGTACAGAACTATGTCATTCTGACAGGAATCTCAGAACAGCCCGATTTGGAAAAAGGGAAAACACTGGGTGGATTTTTATCATTAGAGGATGGATGTGTACACACACTTTCAACACACATTTATGTTCAAACAACTTGTAAAGTGAATTTTCCATCCGATGACCCCTTTAAATAATGACTTTTGTGTTATCATAGTAACCAGACAACTCTTAGACAATATTAATTCATATTGTTCTGTCATTGTTTTTCCCACTTTTATTTTAAATCATTGTTCTGGGTCATTTACAAATTAAATGCGCTATAGCTTCTTGATATGAACACATCCACAAGTGAAAACTGGGGTAGCCATTCATTGTGTGTCTGTTACACATATGTTTGAGCAAGTCTTAAGCAGCTCACTGACAGATGAGAGCCTTGAGTGGGAGTTTAGAAGTGACAAGACAGATAGAGATGTGTGAAGGCAGCACCAGTGAGGAGTTAATCACAAGCACAGTGTGAGGGCAGACAGCTGAACATTGGCCAGCGGCTGCAGGGGGGATCCTCACTTCTTCCCTGGACTGCTATCCTGAGTCTGCAACTATATGAATAGAGATGTTGCCAGAATCTGTCTGACCAGCAGGCCATTAGCGACCTGACCATAGAAATCATACTCACATGCAAACACTGAATGCAAAGACACAAATCAAATCATATTTATAATCTACATGAGAAAACAATTAAATGGAAATGGAATACTTAATACAGATATAAAAATAAAGTGCGCATAATAGAGCTTTTATATGATGTATCAGTATGAACATGAGTAGAAATCTCAAAACAAAATTGTTTTGAAGGTTTGCTGTAGTATATCAACATCTGTGGCTGAAACACAAAATTGCAAGTTGCAAAGGAAGTGGTTCCTTTTTTTAATGTCAGCTCATCTACACGGATGTCTGTGATCACCATATCTGACTGGAACTGACTAGCTTCAAAACTAAAAATGACATCTGGGCAAGTAGCATATATGTTGATTTGACTCACTGAAAACCGTTCCCTTGCTCCATTTGTTGTTGTTTGCATGCATATGGGAAAATGTTCTTGAAAGCTTTTCATGGTACAAAAGAGCAAAAGTTTTCTTCTGCATTCATGAAAGAATGGTTTCAAATGGGTAAATATACTGTAGCTACTTAATGCAGTTTCAACCATTCTGCATTTGTGCTCAGAATAGAAAACAGTATTATCTGTGAATTCTCATATTTAGTAGTAATCATTTATGCGCGTCAGCATGCACAATGGCTAATAGGCTCTGATTAGCTTTCATTATTGGAATGCATTTGATTGAAGCATGTGTGTCCCCAGTTTTAAGAGAACACTTTCTCATATGCATAAGAACTCTTGTGGCTGCTAGTGTGTCACATCTGCACCTGTGTGCCATCTGCGATCAATTTCTTGATGTGTTAATCAAAACTTTGAGCTGGCAAGTAGAAAGTTTGTGGTTCAGTTCACACAAAAATCAAGTAAGGTACCTTGGATACTGAGGTTGGCATCATAACATGGTAGGCCTTCTAATGCTACGTCTACACCAGTCCAGATACATTTGAAAACATCCTTTTCTCTATGTTATGGCCTTCCATCCATAAGAAGACAGCATTTTTGTAGGTGCTCTCCCAAGTGGATAATTTTTTAAAAATGCTTTTGCATTGTAGTGTAGACTGTGAAAATGGAGGTATTTGAAATCTGTTTAGTTATGGGGTACATATTGTAATGATAGATGTCTGTTTATACCAGTATGTGCCTGTTATGTGCACTTTCACCTAGTTGCTAAAGATATATGTTACTTTGTACAACCTTCATATTACATTGCTGAAAGATAACAAAAAATTACTCACAATTGATGTATTGCGGCAAAACATAAGGGCAATTGCATTTTAGACCATACATTGAATGGTGATTGAGTGTGACCTGGATGCACTAGTAAGTAAATGTTGCTAATAAAATTATTGTGCCTGAAGAATAGCATGAGAACTTTATTACATCTGGTCTCTCGGTATCATCTCAGGGCTTTTTATGTTTTACTCATGCACAGTAAGTTGATTTTAGTGTTTTCTTAGGTGGCCCAGTAGTGCACAACACAACGAAATCTCCACAACACAACGGAAACAAGCCGCAACACAATGGAAACAAGTCGCAACACAATGAAAACAAGCCGCAACACAACGAAATTAGCACAACACAACGGAAACAAGTCTCAACACAATTGAAACAAGCCGCAGCACAATGAAAACAAGCTGCAACACAACAAAATTAGCACAACACAATGGAAACAAGCTGCAACACAATGAAAACAAGCTGCAACACAACAATATTAGCACAACACAATCGAAACAAGCCACAACACAATGGGAACAAGTTGCAACACAATGAAAACCAGCCACAACACAACGAAATTAGCAAAACACAATGGAAACAAGACGCAACACAATGGAAACAAGCCACAAAACAATGGAAACAAGCCCGATCAACACAACGAAATTAGCACAACACAATGGAAACAAGCTGCAACACAACGAAATTAGCACAACACAATGGAAACAAGCCCGATCAACACAACGAAATTAGCACAACACAATGGAAACAAGCTGCAACACAACGAAATTAGCACAACACAATGGAAACAAGCCCGATCAACACAACGAAATTAGCACAACACAATTGAAACAAGCTGCAACACAACGAAATTAGCACAACACAATGGAAACAAGCCCAATCAACACAACGAAATTAGCACAACACAATTGAAACAAGCTGCAACACAACGAAATTAGCACAACACAATTGAAACAAGCTGCAACACAACGAAATTAGCACAACACAATGGAAACAAGCCGCAACACAACAAAATTAGCACAACACAATTGAAACAAGCCACAACACAATGGAAACAAGCTGCAACACAACAAAATTACCACAATGGAAACAAGTCGCAACACAACAGAAACAAGCTGCAACACAACGAAATTAGCACAACACAATTGAAACAAGCCACAACACAACGGAAACAAGTCGCAACACAATGGAAACAAATTGCAACACAACAGAAACAAGGAACAACACAACGAAATTAGCACAACACACTGGAAACGAGCCACAACACAATGAAATTAGCACAACAAAACGAAAGTTCTATGCACTGTGTTGTGGAGATTTTGTTGTGTTGTGCACTACTGGGCCATCGTAGTTTTCCTATGTTTCAGTGTGGACAAGAAACTTTTGGAAAACGGTTAAAAATGCTAGTGTGGATGGAGAGAATTTTTTAAATGAAAACATATTCAAATGTTTCCGTATTGCTATATTTATTTATATATTTATATATAGCCTATGTTTGGCCATTCCACTCCCATTAAACATAACATTGATCATTTGTTTCTTAATCAGTCATTAAAATTATTAGTTTCAAGCATCAAGCTCCAGTCAGGACTCATGCAAGAGGTGACAGCACCAGCACATCACTTTCTGTCCACTGCTGTCTGACAACAGTAGTCATTTCATGCTAAATGCTCCTCTCAGAAGAAACATTGGATTGTTTTTCATCAGCAGGTTGAGGCCTCTTTGAGAGCAGCCCAAAGGAGAGCAAAATACATCCAGAGAACAAATCTCATTGTAAATGCGATGTGCACCCTCAGGAAAGAGAGTGAAATGAAGTTTGATCTGCACTCTCTGTAAAACCATTCCAGGGATATCCACATGATGAACCGAAACACACTTTTGCTGCAACATCAGACAGAATACTCACAAAGGGTCAAGCCTCCTGAAAAAAAAAGAACATTACTGAAATAGAGTGGATGAATGTAAATGAACAATTCGTGACATTGCCCCGGGGATTGGATTGGTCTGAACGATGCAGATTCACAAGGAAACAGAAGTAATCAAAGTGAAAAAATAATCTGGAGGAACAGAAATGCTCATGAGGACAACAACAATCTCAAGCAAACAATAAAGCAATGTAATGCAGGCCAAAACATTGAAAATAAAAGAGCAGAGTGGTGAAAAGCCTCCTTAAAACAATATCCACTGCTGCAAATGAAAGAACCATGCAAATACAACAATGTATAAGTGCATATCATTAGGCATAAAAGATTGTCTTAATAAACACATTCCAGGCTTTTGACTTATAATGTGAATGGCCTGTCGTTGCACTGCTTTTCATTTGGAAGCAATTACGTCCCGCTCCATTAGTTAAATGTTTTTAGCCTGAATTAGATCTAGCAGTAGGTGAGACCCTCCTGATCATCAGAGAAAAATGATCAACATCAATCAGGATGAGTTACGTGTCAGACTGTCTCATTTACTTCTCAGTCATTAGCATCAGCATATCAGTGGGTGGATAATTGGTTTTCTGTTGATGGGTTTTTATGTCAAAGGACAAACAGAAGTGTACAATTCACTGATATTACAGAGTGATGTTCATTGCCAACATGCCACAAGAAAATGTATTTTTACCTGTTTTTGAGCAGGTCGGGTTTCTAATTTTCTAGGTGTGCTATTAGTGTACCAATTATACAATGACTAGATGGGGCCTGAATATTTTAAAATAATTTGAGCTTTTTAAAAGGAATTTTAAAATTGATAACATGTTAATGTAAATATAATTTTCACACGGTAATCTTATCAGGTTTATTTTATTTGTTATGTTATTGTCTTATTCAGTTTCTTTCTTATATTTGCTATGATTTGCTATGCCATAGCAGTTTATCCTACTTGTTCCAAGCCCAGAAATGTGTAAAGGATGTAGCCTATGGAAAGCATTTGAGCACCCTTGCTATGGTATAGAACCTCTAGCAACTGTGACACTTGTTTGTTTGCATCTATTTATGACAGGTGAAATATTCAAGGAAATATTCCAATATTCCTTTGGTAAATAGAGCACTGAGCTCTCAAACTCTGACTCTGAACTCTTTAGGAGATAAAGCAATGAAAATAATTCAGCAGAGAGCAAGAGTGAATAAAAGCATGACTGCCTAAAGTTCACCAGCTGAACATGCTGACAATGTCAGAGCAATATGAGATTACATAGTCTAACAGCCTGGATTTTAGAGTGGGGAATAATATTTGAGTAATATTTGCAGAGCAATCAATAGGCCGATTGTTTAAAAATATTCAGAGTGGGGATTAAAATACTGAAGAGACAGCAGTCCTAGTGACTTAATTCAAGTCAAATAATTAATTTAATATTAAGCGATGTGCACGATGACCAATGAAATTGATTTTCAAGGAGGCCTTGTAATTCCACCATCTGTTTCCATTCTTCTCAATGGCAGCTTGTCATGAAACAAAACCAAAAGTTTATGGATATCTCTCTATCTCAGCTCCAGCTGCAGTCTCCATTCTGAGTTTAGCAAGCTGTATTTGCATAAGAGATAAAAATTGGCTGTGTTTTGTGAGTGATTGTTGCGTCACACCACATTTTCACGTTTGGCGAGGACCAACAAATTGATTTTGGCTCGAATCATGTCGTAGCTGGTTAGGATGAAGTGGCTGTCAAATAAAACAGGTGTGATTTCTTAGTATATCTATTTCAGTGATGTCTGTCAGGTAGTTGGGACCTTTAATGCATTGTATTAAGAAATGGTTACAATCAAGAGTTTCAACAACAATTTATTTTAATATTCATTCTGCAGTGAAAACACGTCATTATGAGTCCATGGTTACTGCATCCTAGTGAATTATCTGTACATTTATGTAGGCCTATATTTACATAGGTTATAGAAATAATCACTTTGCATTACCCAGGCCAGCACTTCATCTCATGTTGATATATTATAATTGTAAATCATTCCCTGGAGTGCCAGAGAACATGATTACAGCTGTCTTGTATTTAGTAGGACAAGTGGGTAAATGTTTGACACCTAGCGGGAACGCTAATCACAGCTCGCTTCCGATGGAAGTTTAGATTCAGAACATATCATAATTACCTCAGAAAGGTAACCACGGACATGTTATTAAATCTTTCTCCCACATGAACAACCTAGAATGTCTATTGCTCCCTCGCCCATCAGCTTCTCACAGAAAACCAGGCTTATGAGGAAAAGTGTGTAAACTGTTAAATTAATGTGATTCAAACAGATGTGGGAGGAGTCTTGAAACAGCTTGTGACAGCTTATTAATTTATTCCAAATGGATCATGAAGAAAATGCATGTTTAAAGTTCAACTTTTCCCCCTTCAAAATACATAATGATTAACATACTGTGTTTTATTAATAAATACATAAGGATATATATATATACTGTATATACACACACACACACACATAGGTTAAAGAGATGATCTATAGAAAGTGTATTATTAAAGACTTCATTTAGTTTTCTTCCCATGAAATTGTCAATAATGTAAAGGTATCTGTTATGAATACTGTAAAACCCAGACCAAGAAGAGCAGTTTTATAATGTCATGAAATAAACCCAATAGATTGTCGACTACAGCTCTGCATTTCACACAGTTCCAGAACAGTTGGTGTCTTCATGCTGGGTTCTGAATCTTGAGTTCAGTCACAGCTCAGCGACTAGAGGAAATCTCTGCAGCCTCACCAACTGTTCTCCTGCTCTGCAGTCAAAGATCTGAGGTTTATAGTTGTAAGTGGATGTGCTAATAAAATGAACATTTGAAAAGAAAAGTAGTTGTGAAGCAGACACAAAAGAAAAAAAAAACAGTTACATGCCCCTTTATTATTTTTTAATGCCCATGGGACCATTGGGTTATTTTTTAACCCTATAATACAAAATAGGCTATTGTTTTTTCTTGCTCTGTGTTTTGAGTGACTCTTATTGTGAGTTACATGATTCGTCAGCAAGTTTGTGATAACTGCCTGCATTAAAGATCTAATCAGTGAAATTCATTCAACTGATTTGTTACTAAAGCCAAGTATGAATCTCGTCCAGTTACTGTTTTTAAGCATTTTACATTTATTCCAAAATTATAACTCAAGGTAGTAACAACTTAAACAATATATTTTATTTGTGAACTTATGTTCATCTATTCATTTTAATAGTTTAAGTATTTTTTAATTTTTCGGATCAGTCATCAAAGGTAAATATTGGTCACAGACGCATGTATTTACCTTAAATTTCACCAAGCTGTGTTTTTAGGCCATTTCAAGTATTATTTTGACGTAACAAAGTGGTTATATCTAAGTGTGTGAGTTGTTTACTTATTTTTAAAATTAGTCTTCCCATTAACACCATTATATTGTTCATTCAGACTGATTTGCGAACACAATAAGCAACATTTATCGCATGAACCAATCACAGCTGATCATAACTAGTCATATTCAATCATATCGCAATAGAGGCATTGCCTCCTCTCTCATGACTTTTCCCCATTCATTCTCAGTCACCCCCACCAAACTTACGGCACGCTTTAGGGGGTCTGTTAAAACTCAATGGGCTCAGGGGAGGCGAGAGAGATGCAGACTCACGCTGGAACTTTACCTGCTGGTGTCACTGTTGGACATTGTCAAAAGTGTTGATTTATACACTTTTTAATGTTATATGTAGTAAGATTTGCGTTATTTTATTTTTGTACTACAAATATTTTTCTCATCCAATTTTTTGAGGAGGCTCTGGGTCCCTTTCCTCTTTGGAGGAAATGCCCCTGCTATGTTTGTAGTGCTGCTAACTAGGCTACTCTAAAAGGATGACATACCATCTTTAAAAAGATGATATAAAAGTCCCTTAACTCAAACTGCCTTGATAATTGGTATCTGCATTATGATAATCAATCTTACTTATGTTTCCAACTAGGTGAACAATAGAACTATAAAATCTCTACCTTAAACAATTCATCTCCCTTCACTTAAATATATTCACTAATAACACATTACTGCTCCAGCAAATTACAATTAAGAAGACAAATTGCACCTGTATAATACAGCAATCTTCAGTGTTTGCAGTGAAGTATAGAATAATTATATGGGGGGAGTATAAGAATAATGTTTTTGCTGGTGCCATTGTGCTAGCTTATTAAAGTAGCAGGTGTGAAGAGTGTGGGTCTGCAGTGTGAAGACCATTAAGAGCTCTAAACACATCCCTGAGTGGTTCTTAAAGTCTTAAGTCCTCGGCTTTAACTCATGATGCTGTTTACTGTGACAAGGTCTTTTACTGTGACACACCTGTTTTCCAGACTGGAGGGGAATGGTTTGCTGAACAGTTCATCTGTTCTGTGGTCAGTTGCTGACTGTCATTGACTGAGCATTCTGTATCAGTGATGTATACCGGTAATTAAATGTCCTAAATGTTAAAACCTGGGAAAGAGAAAGAGTTTCTTTACTAACTGAGTGACCTTGTAAATGTAGTCAATTTCAAATTAAGCAGTTTGCTTACATTCAGACTGGCACTTAAGATGCTTCACACCGTTGAATGTCTATTGGCTCTCACATGTGTTGTGACAGGTTTGCTAAATTTGAATATGCAGAATCACGAATAACATTTGAAAGCAAAAACGTCTGTTCCTCACACAAAGCTATTGTATGGCTTGAGAACACTTGGAATAGAACGCACAAGTTGTATGGACAGCTTTTATGTTTTTTTCTGCATTTGTTGTGTGAGGGAAAAAAAGCAGTTTGAAAAAAAAAATGATTACATTAAAATTTTACTTCATAGCCTTTGATGAACTGTTTTCTTTAGGTTTGAAGGTGTGTAATTTTTCATTTTTTTGACGGCTCTTTGCAGTGCCTGCTGTTCAGGGCCGTGACCTTTGGAAGGTGCTCAAAGTATTTTAAAATGCTGATATGTGTATCGAATGGATGCTTCTGTAATTTGACGCAGGTTTGAAAAAGAAACACAAAACAGAAAAACCATTTTTTGAAATGTTTTTTGCACCTCATTTCTGGAATGATATTAATTATTGTTGTTGTTGTTGTTAACAGGGTATGGTGGTTTTGCTGTGTAAACACTACTGTTGTTGTTGTAGAAAAAAATATTCCTGTCTTATTTAAAATGAATTCTATTCTAATCCTGTTCTGAATTTATCATTTTTTGAATGAAATGATTTACTTCACAGCCTTTGATGAACTGTTTTCTTTAGGTTTGAATTGCTGCGTGTCTGACGGCTCTTTAGCTCCTGTGGTATGATGGGATGGAAAAGTGCCTGCTGCTTTTAGAATCTCAGCAAAAGTATTACATCATTTGGGATTATTGCTTACTGCATCATGTATACTGCATATTCACTTTTTGGATACTTACACTTATTCATATATGAATAATTCATATAAATGCATATATGCATTTTTTAGTCATCTTTTGACTTAAATGATATTCAGATATTATGGAAAATGTATAGTGCTGTATGTGTGAAATAGCAAAGAGTACACAGTTCATCCCAGCAGTTCATCAACTGTGAGTTTTCCAAAACATTGTATTTGTGATAAATTGAGACTTTTTTCAAATTAGGCTGAATCGCAGGAGCAGCAATTAAATTTGAGTTGAAACTTTGTGTTGGCCGACTGCCAGCACCGTTCTCCTACTCAACTGCTTTCTGAGTTGCTATGGAAACTGCTCTCCTCTCTTTTCCCCTTTTCTATCCCTCTTGCCTTCTTCTTTATTCCATTATGGTGTCTTTTTTACCCACATCCTCCACTTAAAAAAGCAAAGAAAAAAAAACTGGTTGGAATTGGTGGCACAGGCTGTGTACAGAACAGGAAGAGTGGAATGAATCTCTATACTGCCCGTTCCAAAGGCCACGTCATTGCCCTGGCTGTTCTGAGCTGATCTCATCTCCATTCTCCAGAAGCCGTTGTTGTCACTGACAAGGTGAAAACCACTTGGGGAGCTCTGACATTTCTGCATACAATCACCAGACTAGCGCTGGAAATGTCCCTTCAAACCCACACAATGGAAAGCTCTTGACATTTTGTATTTACGTTCTGCATAATCTATCAAAAGTCAGTTCAACAAGACCCAGCAATGCAGTTCTCACTGGGAGTTAAAACGACAAAGAGAGTCAGAATACAAGTGGTCTTTTGTCACCTTGCATTTTAGAATCTGTGTGATCCCTATAAATAACCAGACCAACTTGTTTTCAGGGGCCTGTACCATGATGGTAGATGAACAAATTCAGAGTTACAGGATTAGTTTGAGTTGACAAAACCAAACCACTCCAATCCGGCTTTGATGGTACCATGATGCTGATCATCAACTTTCTTTGTCAACTCAGGCTTTGATCCTGAGTTTGTGGAGCACGTGCACATGAATGTGTGACATCACTGGCGAACAGCCAATCACGAGCCTTGCAACACAAAGCAAGTTTGGTTTACTTCTCGCGAGAGACCCAGCGAGATTCACAACTAAAGGTTAAAGGTTTTGCTAAAAGTTAAGAGATTGAAGAATATGACAAATTTAAACGTCATATGAAACATGAAAGAGGACAAATAAAAAATTATCTTGCTCTATCAGTGCAGTCACAAGTGAAACTTGTTAAGTTAGTTTATACATTTGAAAATATATAGCGATAGAGACTCGAACATGTAAGGTTACATGTAGTCATTTTTAAAATAGTGTTATCTATTGATACTACAGCTCATTTATATTACATATGATCTGTATATATGAAATATGTATAAAATGTATAAAATACATGATTTATAATAACTGTTTAACTAAAATTGTGTGTAATGGATTAATAATAATATAAATCATATAATAATTATATAAATCATATAAAATAACTCTAAGTAATTATCATTAAAGCCAGACATTTTATTTATTAATTAATGTATTTTTTATTATAATTTGTTTTGTTTTTTGTAGTGACCTTTAATTTGGATCAAGAGAAACTGGGGGAGTGACTTTTTGTGTCAGACATGTGTCACTTTGCTCACATCTGATTGGTCCAATTCCAGTTTGAGATCTCTAACTCAGAACATAACCTGCCCGGAACAGGTTAGCCATGGAGTGTAAGTTACTAAGGCAATGATTGCAGCTAAAAGTGGTACCTATTGGTGCAAACTAAACTGAAACTTACCTGGCTAGCCAGCACTACGGTGGCCTAGAAGTGCAAAACAAATCACAATTCTGAAAACAAAATAACAAATTACAAACGCAAATGCAAATATAAAAAACAAAATAACAATTCAGAAAACACAACAACAATCCCGAAAACATTATAACAAGTCAGAAAACACAATGACAAATTCGAAAACAAAATAACAAGTCAGAAAACACAACGACAAATCAGACAAACCGGAAGAGGTAAGGTATAGTTTGAGACAGCGCCATTGGTTTGGGAATAGATTACTCACTGCTGACTGGATGAGACATCTGTCAATCAAGGTAAAGGAAGAACCAGAAGAAGCACAGCAGAGTCAACTGAAGCATCAGCTCCAGTGGCGCAGATGGTAAATCGTGTGTCATGTCTTTTTGACGCGATCGACCAGTGGTTCGATCCTGCCTTTAATGAAGTTAATGAAGCGTGTGCACGTGAATGTGTGACATCATAAATGAGCAGCCAATCACACACCTTGAAACTGTGATTCACTTCTCGTGAGAGTCAGTGCGATTCACTACCAAAGATTAAAAAATTTAACAATATGAAGAATTTAAACCCATTTACACAGCAAGATGAAACGATCTATCCACAAAAGAGGAAAACTTAAAGAAAACATTTTACTATGTAAGTGCAAGTAAAAGTTGTAAAGTAAGTTTAAAGAGTTGATAATATGTACAGGTATAAAAACACTTTAAAATCCAAGCTCATATGTAGTCATGTTTAAAGCTATTGATTCTAAAACGTATTTATATCACGTATTATCTATATGTTTATATTAATTTAAAATAAAAGCTTAATAATTAGAATTATTCTAAGCTGGCTTGTGTAATGGATTAAGGATATAATAATTGTATAAATAATATAAAATAATTATAAAAATAATCATCTCTAAAAATCTGATGATTTTATCTTAAAAAATGTTTAACTATGTAGCGTCCTTTAATTTGGAGTTAGAGAAATTGGAGGCGTGGCTTTATTGCATCAGAGATGTGTCACTTTGCTTGAAGCTGATTGGTCAAATTTGGGTTTGAGATCTCTGAACCAGAACATAACCTGCCCCGGAGCAGGTTAGCTGTGGAGTGTAAGTTACTATGGTAATGAACACTGCTAAAAGCCAAACCACTTTAATGGTACCTAAAACCCAGAGTTGGCACAAACTAAACTGAAACTTACCTGGCTAGCCAGCTAAACCGGCTTCATAGTACAGGCCCCTGGTCTTTTCCATGTGTTTACATGCTTACTCCTAATTGTAAATATAACTAGTTTGTAAATCATCCCACACTATTTGTGCAACAGATATAAGTTTGTTGAGGAAACGTATAATGTAAAACCCCTTCACCGTGAAAGAAGGATTTTGCAAGCGGTGTACGTTATCCTGCTACACGGATGCTCACCAAATAAATAAATATGTGGACATTAAATGTGGATTTTAGTTGAAATTATTTGATAATTTTAACTGTATATTTATCTTAAAATTTCCACTAGTCCACACTGAAGCCTACAAAATGAAGCAAGACAAACACTACAAGAACATTAACAGTAATAATAATAGCCTACTGCAGGGGTGTCCAGTTTTGCTTCTGGAGGGCTGCAGATTTTGGTTCCAACCTGCCAAAAACACACTTGCCTGGAAGTTTCTAGTAATCCTGAAGAGCTTGATTAGCTGATTCAGGTGTGTTTAATTATGATTGAGTTGTCCTGTAGAGTTCAGTTGGACACCAATGGCCTGCTAAGATCGTGAGATGGGATGTAATTTTCACTACAGTCATAGCTGAGATGCAGGGTGGCACCCGTTGCATTTGTATGCAAGCAATCGCGATTCTGCAATGTGATACAGGAGACAAAAGAAGTGGTCTAAATTAGGGCTGGACGATATGGCCAAAATTTATATCACGGTATATTTCTTAATTTCGGTCGATACGATATAATTCCGATATCGATATGAACACTATTAAAAAAAGCCTCATAAAAACTGCCAAGAATGCTCACAACAGATGTCTGTACCTACAAACTTATGAAAAATTAATTTGGTGTATGCATTATCCTGCAACACGGATGCTCACCAAATAGTTTTAATTAATATGTGGACATTACAATGCGGATTTTAGTTGAACCTCTGTGTGGGATGTGAGAATTTGTATAATAAAAGGTTAATAACTTGCTTGTACCTATTACTAGCTCCTCCGCCACTTAAATTTGCCACTAGTCCTTTGAATGATATTTTTATATTTTGTCTTTATCTGAAGTTGGGGTTGCCTACAAAATGAAGCAACATTTTTATACAAATACATTTACACATACATAGAACATTAACAGTGAACAATAAATAATAGCCTAACTGCAGGGTACTCAATACTTGTTAGGGGTTCCTTTTGCTTTAATTGCGGCCTCAATTCGGCGTGGCATGGAGGTGATCAGTTTGTGGCACTGCTGAGGTGGTATGGAAGCCCAGGTTTCTTTGACAGTGGCCTTCAGCTCATCTGCATTGTTGGGTCTGGTGTCTCTCATCTTCCTCTTGACAATACTCCATAGATTCTCTATGGGGTTCAGGTCAGGCGAGTTTGCTGGCCAATCAAGCACAGTAACACCATGGTCATTGAACCAGCTTTTGGTACCTTTGGCAGTGTGGGCAGGTGCCAAGTCCTGCTGGAAAATGAAATCAGCATCTCCATAAAGCTTGTCAGCAGAAGGAAGCATGAAGTGCTCTAAAAAAAAAATTTCCTGGTAGATGGCTGCGTTGACTGTGGACTTCAGAAAACACAGTGGACCAACACCAGCAGATGACATGGCAGCCCAAATCATCACTGACTGTGGAAACTTCACACTGGACTTCAAGCAACATGGATTCTGTGCCTCTCCACTCTTCCTCCAGACTCTGGGACCTTGATTTCCAAATGAAATGCAAAATTTACTTTCATCTGAAAAGAGGACTTTGGACCACTGAGCAACAGTCCAGTTCTTCTTCTCCACAGCCCAGGTAAGATGCTTCTGACGTTGTCTCTGGTTCAGAAGTGGCTTGGTAGCCCTTTTCCTGAAGACGTCTGAGCGTGGTGACTCTTGATGCACTGACTCCAGCTTCAGTTCACTCCTTGTGAAGCTCTCCCAAGTGTTTGAATCAGCTTAGCTTGACAGTATTCTCAAGCTTGCTGTCATCCCTGTTGCTTGTGCACCTTTTCCTACCCAAATGCTTCCTTCCAGTCAACTTTGCATTTAATATGCTTTGATACAGCACTCTGGAAAGAGCCACACCTTTCAGTAAATACCTTCTGTGACTTACCCTCTTTGTGGAGGGCATCAATGTTCGTCTTCTGGATCATTGCCAAGTCAGCAGTCTTCCCCATTATTGTGGTTTCAAAGAACAAGAGATACCCAGAATTTATACTGTAGTGATGGTCATTAATTGAAACTCAAATGTAGATATTCTAATATTTTGAGATACTGATTTTTGACTTTCATGAGCTGTAAGCTCTAATCATCAAAATTAAAACAAAAAAAAAACTTTTGAAATGTTTTACTTTACATGTAATGAATCTAAAATATATGAAAGTTTTGAAATAAGTTACAAGAAAAAAATGAACTTTTTCACGACATTCTAATTTATTGAGATGCACCTGTATATCGAAATATCGGAAATGTGTTTAAAAATCATATCACCGTTATTGAAAAAAATTATATCACGATACATATTGATATTGAATTATTGTCCAGCCCTAGTCTAAAGCTAAATCAGTTATCATAACTGCGAATGAGCGAACTTTACAACATTAACGTTTTTAGGAAGGGTTTTCTGCTTAAGGATTTCCACACGATTAATGTAAAGAACGATAAATAGTAAAGTAATTTCATGTAAAATGTTTACTCTCAATCTATAAGTGTAGCTTTGTGAAAATGAATGCATGATCCACCACTCTCTCCTATCACACCTACAGCTAAATTAATGATGTGAGCTGAATTTATCTCAGAGGACTCGCTACAGCTTCACACATTTTGATTTTCCTGCATGCGTATTGATTAATTCATCAAAGACTTTTTCTAATAACTGTTTTATGAAAGTGCAGTTGTATGTTATTTGTACATTCTGGTGTTTCTGAAGCAGAGACAAATGAATAAATAACAACCACAATAATAAATTGCTACTGGAAATATCAGGCCAATATAAATTCAGCTGAATTTCTAAAGTGGAATTGTGGTAGGGTAGAAGTATACGTGATTCATCATGCAGGTTACATATTATGTTGAAGTATAGAAGTTTTCTCTTTTTCCTGCTCGCATTTTAAGAACTTTAACAGCATGTGGGATATGGTCTTCTGTTTGTTTAACTCTACATCCTGCCATGTCTTTTCCAATAATTCAACAAATATAATAAAACATACCAAGACAAACAATAAGAAATATATTATGGTCAAAAGTATGTGTACCCCATTCAACTGGATGCATAACTTCTTTTATTTTACAGCATGACAAAGCCTCTGTGCATTTTCGACATCTTTCTTCTTTATAACAGGGGATTTGTTACTGAAATAAGATCTCATGGGAAAGGTGCTGAGGTACTGTGTGATAATGTTTCACAGCACCATCTGTTACACCACTCGCTTTGTTTTAAAATATTTGCAATATTTAGTGAAAAAGTGAACTTGCTAGGTTGTTTTGATGGAAAAAGAAAGCAAATGTTTACATTGTTTTTCAATGTAAATACTTTGATATAGCCTTTTCCTTCTAAAGGAAAGAAATATGACATCAAGTCATGAAACATGTATATCAAAGCACACTTCATTTTCAAGATAAGAGAGAATGATGTCAACTTCTTGATAGCAATAAATCTGCCTTTGTAATAACAATAGATGTTCTCACTCTTTCTCACTTTATCTCTCTCTCTGTCACTTTTCTCTCTCATGTGTTATGTTCCACTATATAAAAAAGATGGACAAATTGTAAAAATCATAATCACTGATAAACGCGGGATTCAAAAGTCTGAGACCAATAGTGCTGCTGTTCTAATTATTATTGTAATATTTTGTATTTCTTAGTATTCAAGCTGCATGAACACCACAAATTTGTTTAAAAGCTGATTTTTATTGATTGTTTTTCCTAAAACAGTCTTATTATTTCCAGGTTTTAATTTGAGTTTGAATCTGTGATTTTAAGGGTAATCTCAGACTTTTGGACCCATTGTATATTAGGACATTCTCTGTACATGATATTATGCAAATAGAACATTATCCAACACTACAGAGAATTATTCCTTTGAAGGACTACATCAGGCCTGTTGACTCATGTTTTAATTGTATTATAATCTGTTAAACTGCCAAGTCAGACTTCAAAACTGGGCTTTTCCCTCTCTGTAGTAAATTCCCCACATGCTCCTCTGTCATATTCAAATCTATGCTAATAGCACATTATACCCAATAAGAAAGCAGTCAGAGTGCCCCATTACCGTACACAGTAGTCACTGCCAAGCAGACACAGGCAATTTCTGTTAATTAGCACTCCTTGAAAATGAAGCTATAATGATGAGAACGAACGAGTGTTTTATTATAAGAAGCATCAGTGGGAATTGAGCCTCAGCTGAATCATGCATCATCATGCCGGTGTACCTGAGGCTGTGTTATGTGTGCCTCAACCATCGACACAAAACATACTGCATGGTAAATACATCTTCAAACTGTCTGTTTTAGCATGATTTTTAATGACACTTAAAACATTTACAAACATATTTAAGCTTATCGTGAGTGATCTGATGAATTACTGTTAATGTACAATGCTGTGGGAAAATAACACTCAGTACTGTCCTAAATTAACCCTCTGGAGTCTGCTGCTTTGGGGGAGAGTCTGTAAAATGTATAGTATGTGATTGTCTGAGGTTTATGATGGATTTTAGTAGTCATCATCAGTGGAAAAACACAAACTTTATTTCTGAACACTAAAGTGTGCAAATTTTAATAGCTGAATAACTGACCATTAATTATTGAACATTATTTACAACATTAATCCACAATCCACAGCTATCCTCGAGATTTTACCTGCTTTTCTTTCCCTCTAAGACACAGCACCCGCTGACTTACATATTATGCATCACCAAGGACCAAGGGTTCAGCTAAAAATCATCTTTTCTTGTTCTAATAAAAAGAAAAAAATTCACCTACATCTTGGATGGCCTGAGGGTGAGTAAATCAACAGCTAATTTTTATTTTTTGGTGAACTATTCCTTTAAAGGTTCCTCTTTCTGATGTTCTCTTCATGAACAGATGACTGTTGAATATGGAAGCAGATTAGACTCAATAATAATTCACGCAAAAGACACGATGCACACGTGTATCCCAATTCACATGCATGAAACCCAATTCACGTGCATGAAAAATATAAATATATTCACAAAAACCAATTCACGTGCACAAAATAAGAATATACATTCATAAAATACTTTTCACAAATGCAAAACACAATTCACAGATGTACAACTGTGTACAAAAAATGTAATATTTAAAATTCATGAGTTTATCATGGACTGTGAATGTGTGAATCGCCTTGGATTTGAGTGTGTATTTTTGAGACGTAACATCCAGGTAGGCACGCCCACAGCGGGTTATGATTGGTCGATCGACAGGCTCAAATCTGATTGGCTAAAGAGTACGAGTGACCCGCATGGGAGAAGTTCGCTGCCAGGAAAGTCTCAACAATACACACACAAATCCAAGGCAATTCACATATTCACAGTCCATGATAAACATTCAACATTTTTGTACACAATTGTACATCTGTGAATTGTTTTGCATTTGTGAAACGCATTTTATGAATACATATTTCTTTTTCGTGCACGTGAATTGGGTTTCATGCATGTGAATTGGGATACGCTTGTGTGCATTGTGTCTTTTGCGTGAATTATTATTGAGTCTAATCTGCTTTCATAGTTGTAAGTGGATTCTTTTTAGTAAATCAAAAATACGAAGCATGACAGGTGTAGTCTGGTTCATGAACAAAAGATAGTTATGAGGTAATTTTAGTGAATCAAAAGCATACATTGTGAACCGATTCACAATAAAAAAATTACACTTATTTAGACATTCCACTTTAGACATTCTGTTGACTGTAAGTAACTTTGCAAGTACATGTCAATGAAGGAGACGGTTCTTTTAATGGACATTTTAAAAAGATGGTGACTGGGTTGAATTCCTAATATAACATGAACTGAAGTACGCTGAAATGAATCAGGATTTACACCGGTCAAAAGCTGTCACTGGAACATTATTTATTGGTACTATTTAGGTACATTTAAAATTTACCTTTAAGTTAGGCCTAATACCTTACCCCTTTAGGGGTAAATAAGTAACAAAGGTGTACCTTTTAAAAGAATACTGGCCCAGGGACAGCTTTTGTACCCTTTTCTCTTGTGTAATCCAAATCGAATTGAGAGGTGCAAAAAGTTTTTTAAGGCATCTATGAGGTAAGTATAAGGCAAAATGATTTCACCTGTTCAAAGTCACAACACATGAAACACAGCTTGGACTGATGCCCAGTAGAATTCATTAAAACATCACCGACTTTCCCATGAGATCATTTCTTATGCCTGTCTTGTGTGCTCACTGCTCAGTCCCTCTTGTTTAATTAAAAAATGTTCAATGGAGATCCATTGATATACCCTCTTGTCTTTCTTTTCTCTTTTCATCTAATCTCTGTTTCTGCCCTTTCTCAACAGGAAGTGTCAGGTTTTGAAAACACTCTACAGTTTTGTGATAGACAGTTGTCTTTTATGACAGATTCTCAACACTCAACTCTAAAATGTGCTGTGATAGTCAGGCCACAGGAGATTTGGACTGAGACCAGTTTGGCTGCATAGGTTTTTCTTGATGAGCAATTCAGCTCTGACTCTAAAGGCAGCCCTAAGGGAATAAGCATGATAGTGTACCTGAACTACCTGTACTGCTAACAGCACAAACTCAAGGAAAATGCCAAAACAAAATGTCAACAAGAACCATGAACTTATAGCTATGGCTTTAGATCATGCTGAGTGAATTAAGACACTGATTAAGCTTTAAAATGTTTTTGTATTTGTTCCTAATTTCTTGAAACATACTGAAGAAAAGAATATTAATATTTGGGACCTAATAAGGACTTGAGCCAAACTTTTCTTTTTGTGGGATGTTCAGTTACTTTCAGACTGGTGTTGGATGGAGTTTGTCCATGTTTGTCATATATTTTAGTGATTCATATATGTGACCCTGGACCACAAAACCAGTCATAAGGGTCCATTTTCCGAAATTGCATCATCTGAAAGTTGAATATATAAGCTTTCCATTGATGTATGGTTTGTTAGGATAGGACAATATTTGGCCGAGATACAACTATTTGAAAATCTAAATATTGAGAAAAATCGCCTTTAAAGTTGTCCAAATGAAGTTTTTAGTAATGCATATTACTAATCAAAAATTAAGTTTTGATATATTTACAGTAGGAAATTTACAAAATATCTTCATGGAACATGATTTTTACTTAATGTCCTAATGATTTTTGTCATAAAAGAAAAATCAATCATTTTGACCCATACTGTCACAAATCCGGTTCGTGGCCTTCCATCCGACTGCCACAAGAGATCGTCTCTCCATCATATTGAATCTCACGCCACACAGACTGTTACATGTCACTCCGGACTACAGTTCCCATCATCCATTGCACTGATTACACACACACAGCTGAATGCACTGATTACACATACACAGCTGAATCCAATCAGACACGCTTTATAAGCCTTGGACTTCCTCTTTCAGCTTGCCGAGTATTGTTTAGCATATATCACTCTTCTAGCGATAGCTACATTATGGAGCCATTCCAAGTTTCCAGTCCTAGTTTCTAGTTCTAGTTTAAGTCTAGTCATTTTGTGTTGTGTCTGGTTCCTGATATTCTGCATGTGTATCTTGGATTAACCCTTTGCCTGCTGTTTCGAACTGTGTTTGCACTTCGCCTGGACTATTGCTCGTGTTATTTGGATTACCCCTCATGTCAAGCCCTCTGGATATTGTTTGCCGATTGTAGACCCACGCTAGCCCTAGGAATATTCTTTGCCTTGCCTGTGATGTACGTGTTATCTGACCCTTGCCTGTTTCTTGACCACACCTTTGTAAATAAAGCCTTGCATATGGATCCGCACGTCTCGCGTCTCGTTCGCCCCATAACACATACAATGTATTTTTGGCTATTGCTACAAATATACCCCAGCGACTTAAGACTGGTTGTGTGGTCCAGGGTCACATATTTAGGCTACATTTACATTTTCCAAATGACCTCATTTTTCTCTGTGGGTCACATATAAAATTGCACTATTGACCAATATTTATCTATAGCTTAAATTGACTATAATAAATGTGCAATATACCCAGCTAACAGGGAATGTTCTGGCAAGGTTCTCAAAGTTATGAGCAAACATTATTCCAGTAATTTTAATAGAATATAATAGAATTTTGTAGAAGAAAAATCGCAAAAATGTTGGATGCATGTAGCTTGGCTAACCTGTGCAAATTGTATTTTTCATTATTTTATTTATTTAAAATCTTTTTTATTTTCTATAAACTTAATTTTTAAGTAGTAGTGTAATTTTAGTAGTGCCTGTTAGTATTTCATACAGCAACAATAAATTGTTTTTTGAAAGCATTTGTAATTTTTAGTTTCCACACAGCCAAACACCATGTCATGTGATGCTTTCATCTTTTCAGCTTTTAGATGGTCCCTCAAATGTATTTGACTAATTTCTCTCACCTATATAATAACTTAGGGTCTGTACTGTATGTCAATAGTGAGGAGACATGAGGTGTGTAATTCCACCATAAGATTTAATGAAGCACCATTGTGAGACAGATGGGCTTCTTCACAGCTGTCCACCATAATTTTGCACAAATGCTGCTCTGTCATTTCAATCTATTACACTGTTGGAAAACATTATGTGGTCTTTGATGAGATATTAAAAAGACATGCACAGAATTACACTTACTGTTTGATGTTGAATATTAAGAAAATTCAAATGGGGGAATTTATATCTGTTTCTTAGACTATTATCTGTTTTTAATACATTTACCCCTAAATGGTACAAACCCAAAAACTACACACACTAGCACTCTTTCAGTCATATGCAGAACATTTTTTTGTCAACTGCACTGTTCAAAAGGTTATCAGTTATGACAGATCCGTCTTTTAAATGTCAATGTAAGTTTTTTGTATATGCAGTTATTGGTGGCATATATTTTTAATTGGTTTGCAGTATTGAAGGAAATCCCAACCTCTAATGTATTCTTTTTTGATGGTCTTCTGTTGGCTTCAGTTGAGTTGGAGCTTCACTGAGGCATTACACACAGATGAGATCCGTTACGCACTGCTCCAGGTGTTCTTGCAGAGGGAATATCACCTGTGGGCCAAACATAGACATGCCAGACACCTGCTGCAATGTTAAGTTTGTTTTTAACAGTTAATGTTAAAACCTTCAGTCTGAGTTCAGACTTGAGATTTAAGCAACAAAACACACAAACAAACACCAGATAAGTTGAGCCATGCTGTGGTATTTCTAATTAAATCTGAAAGGTGTGACTCTGTCTTTAGTACCCTTTACTTAACCACACTTGACAGACAAGACCAGGACAGAGAAAACAAGAGAGAGAAAGAAGAAAGAAGATAGGAAAAAAAAAAAAAAAAAAAAAAAAAAAAAAGGTTGTGGGAAAGTTATAGAGAGAGAGAGGGAGAAAAAACAAAAACAAAAAAACAAGAAAGCTTCAAATTCAAAGAACTCACAACATCTGTTATCACAATATTCTAAATGTTAAATGTTAGAGCAGCCTATTTGAAAGAAAAATTAGGCAAATCATGAATGACTAGCTATTCTACTACTTTACTGTTTCTTAAGCCACTGATGTAGAAGTGAGTGACTCATTGATTATGTTGCACTTTAATTATCCAGCCAATGCTTCTAAATACTGTGCTGGTAGTTTTCTGACATTCTTTGTAATTGATGTGATCACACTGTGACAAGTGATTGAGCTCTTCAGTCTACTGACAAAGATTTTGGGGAGTAATGATGAATACCTTATAATGTACCAGTTATCACTGGAGTAGATCAAGGCTTAAATGTAAATTTACCAAAGTCTTTCCTCACAGATTAATGTCTAAACACTAGGTAATTCTCACAGCAGTTTTCAGCCATTTTCTATGAGTTATGCATATGGAGCCGAGGGGTTCAGAATCCTCTTAATGTCTTGTACACCAAATTGTTTGCACACCATCTGTGAGATTATGCATCACACTTTGATGTATAGAACTGGAAGTGATAATTATTAATTTTTCCCCCCTAAACTTGCTGTGTAGGTTTACACACACACACACACACATTTTTTTTATTATTAAACTTTTGAGAATTTTTGAGTCTACACTTTAATAAAATCTCATATTGGCTGTACATTCTATGTATTGCTTAGTTAAGAAACATTTCTATATAAAAGTGTCTGTTTGTGGAACTTTTGAAAAGTATTACAATGCATTCCTCAATGCATGTAAAATAAATATTAAAGAATATTATGATGAAAGTCTAGTATATGTAATTGTGCAGTAACCACATGGGGGCAGCACCCATATGATGCCCTATTAATTCAACCTTTGGGTCACTGACATAGGTTATCATAGTTAATCCCCACTTTTTCAGGCCTATTTCTTGTGCCTCAAAGTTTTGTATTGTGCATAGCCTTTCAATTGCTGCAAAATTTTAGCAATATTATAACCTGTAAGGTGAAATGATTGCATTGTCAGGGGGTGTATGTTGTTTAATCTATATGCAAGAGGGCGCTGATAGTATGTGTCAGGTCAGTCCCTCCTGAGACCCTGAGCATCAAAAGTGGTAATAATCTCATTACAGCAAGTTTAATGAATTTATCCCTCTCTAGGTCACAGGCCACAGGACTATTTTGCATCACAGAGGAAGGTAATCTGATGCAAGAACTATCCACTCTTATTCAATAAAACATCACAGGATGAGTCATAAACATATATTTTTATCTGTGATCTTTTATTCATCCATACTCACAGTCTAAAGGCTAAACCAAATGCTGTGGTAGGTCTGATTTTTATTATTATGTATTAGGAAGGCTATAGTAATCCAATTATTTTTAGTTAAGCATTTGAAAATTGTAATATTTTTTTTTTAGAAAACTATATTAATTCGATGCCACCGAACTAATATGTATCTTTATTTACACGATGTCATGTAAACAACCAATTAGTAAACAGAACGAAGTCTTTAACACAACACAGTAAAAAGTTCCTGGTTTATTTGGAATCGGACATAATTGAAAAACAACAAAAACAATCAGGCCTGCTTTGTGAATCAATTTGACTGACTCACTAAAAGATCCAGGTCTTAAGAATCATTTCTTTGGAAAACACTGCAGCACACTCTAACAAGGTGGTATTTGGTGCAAAAGTTTTCCCCAACAAAGGGCAAATTCAAATTCAATTCAAATTCTATTTTTGTGGTAAATTGACGTAACTCGAATGGTCATTCCAAATGAAAGTAAGCAACCGGAGTGTCGCCTCCTTGCGATAAAAATGTTGAAAACCAAGGTAATATATTTGAGACTAAACGTATGACATATGACAAAAGTATGATGATAAACAATAAACAATATAACGTTAAATAAACTTAAATATTTTGTGGTAGTCTTCTCAATTTTCAAGCTCAAGTTAGTCCGATGTTGCAGGCACAGATTTCAGACACATTCATTCCCTGATGCTTTCTAACATTAGACATTTAGGTTAAGGCTGTGGGGGTAGAAAAGATTAGAGAATGATGATGAGCACCAATGTTTCTCCCCAAGTTCATTTGGCTAAATGAGAATGAAACATTATTGAGCACATCAGGCAAGAGGCTACAGAATTTCCATAGCAAATGAATGTGAGCCATCTCCCATGCAATTAGAAATACTCTGCTTACTAATAATTGTTGCAATGTCTTCATTATACATGCCAGAGGGCATAATGGGCTTTTAGGGTTTGTTTTCCATTTTCTCCCTTCAACCGTGTGCAGTGGTCCATCAAAATCAAGTCTGAAAAAACCCAAACGCCTGTCTTTTAAATTGACTATACCAGTGTTGTTCTTCAGGGCAGCTGAAATTGAGCATATTAAGAAGGTGTGCTTTTTCCCACAATCCCCTGTCTTTGGAGTCTGGAGCTGGTTTAATCAGATCGTAATGATCTCCTTGAGTGATAGTAGAGAGTAGCACAAAACATACACCTAGGGCACTCCACAGTGTGAAACAATCCCTTGTGACAATAAAACATTACCAAGGCCTTGCCACTCGCCGCTTGATATACAAAGCACACAAAAAAGAGGTCATCCCTGCCTCTGGAGACTAATTTGAGCTTTCTTTATGTGTAGACACGTACAGGTATAAACACCAACACATTTTTTCTGCTATGGT
This sequence comes from Schizothorax lantsangensis, assembly GCA_027422415.1. Taxonomy (NCBI): domain Eukaryota; kingdom Metazoa; phylum Chordata; class Actinopteri; order Cypriniformes; family Cyprinidae; genus Schizothorax; species Schizothorax lantsangensis. The sequence goes on along the minus strand of CM049848.1, from coordinate 25,435,762 downwards.
AATTCTAGACTGACCAAACATGCCTGTTTGGAGAGGAGTTCAGGTAATGAGAATTGCTGGCTACATGACCACTTTTGTTGCCATGATTGGCTGAACATGTTGAAGTATGTCAGAGTGGTTTAGGTCTTAATTCAGAGGATCCCATTGTGGGACATTTCTCTGGGGAGGTGTAACAACAATAGAGGGGTCAGTAAGTCTTCCCTGTGGCAACTGAGGACCTGTTTTCCCGGTTGATGAATCTTATAGACCTCAAAACACTCCTCTTTTGCTGTTACCCAGGGAATATTTACAATAGGAATGAACCATTACATCACATTACAAGTTTTATTGTTAACTAGATCTATTAAAAAAAATACTTTTTGTAATTACAATAAAGCTGAAAACTAAAATTAGATCAAATTAGAATAAAACAAAGCTAAATAGAAATATAAAGTAATAATAAAAAGGACAGCACATAACAAAATTACTTAAAGTCAATAAAATGAAAATGAAAAAAATGAAAACTGAACACAAATATAAAAGCAAATGTAAAATATTAATAAATACTATAATAGTGTATAAACAACACTACTAAGATTGAGGTCAAGGTTGAGAGAGAGAGAGAGAGAGAGTAAAAAAGAGATATATGTATTTTTCTAAATATATTTTTAAACATACATTGCCATTCAGTGCATACAAATACTCTCTATGTGACTCTCGATGTGGTAAAACAGCTCAGTGCTGAGACAGGCCAGATATAATTCCATCAGCATTCGGTGGCTGCTAACTGAAAAATGCTAACCAGCATTGATTTTGGTTCTTTGATAACATCCGCCGAAATAACTGGCAAAGACTTGTTGAGTTGTGTTTGCCATTGACTGCTATAACAGATAATTGAATTCAGTGTTCCCTGTGCGTTCCCAATTACAACAATACAATTAGCCTCAAATGTGCCAAACAGAAGACTCGTAGTTGAGTTTGCGTTTTTCACTGCCAATTGCCATGTCAAAGTAACAATTATTAAGTTAACTTCTGCGAAAAGGCAATCTTTCTATTGACATCTTTGCATGTCACAAAATGGCTTTCATCACAAATTGATGATCATTCACTGTGGTTTCAAGTGATAATTGTCTAGAATGAATCTGTTCAGCTGTCAGAGAGAAATAACAGAGAAACACAGAGAGACAAAAACAGAAGAACAGAGAGACAGTTTAATTATAAGGTATGGGCAGTCTTTAGGCTTAAGAAGATGTAAATCTCAAACATTGAAAAAATAGTGTTAAATCCAAATAACCATTTAACTGTGCATCGTTAAGATAGCAAAATAAATAGACCTGCTTCTTTCTCATGCAAACTCTACACATGTGCATATAGTTAAAATGGTATTTAGCATGCCAATGTGTGTTATTGCTAACCACAAATGAAAGACATTTGAGTTACTCTGACACATCTAATTCTATAGACCTTTACTCAGTTCAGTTAAAGGAACAGTTCAGAAAATGTAATCACCCTCAGGTCATCCACAATGTAGATGAGTTTGTTACACCATCAGAACAAATTTGGAGAAATTTATCTTTATCTTACTTGCTCACTTGATTCATTACTTGATTCATTGTGATGTAATCCTAAATTTCTCCAAATCTTTTTTTTTTTTTGCAGTGAATGCAAAGTTTGGAACCTGAAGCTAGTTGACAGGATGTCTGTGTTTTATGAGATTTACACAAGCATAACATTTTACATTTTTTTTTTACATTTTACATTTATGCATTTAGTGCATTCAGGCTATACATTTTTTTTTATCAGTATGTACAACAAAACATGTACAACAGTATAACAAAACAGTGATTGAAAATAGAACAAGAGGAGACAGGTCTTGATATGATTGTATGAAGACACAGCTGTTAGAATGCAGATCTTGCCATGCCCTGTGGTGCAAAGTCACCCAGGAGCTCAGACAAAACCAGCCTCTGGCACACACACAATGTCACTCTTTCTGCCATTCACCTGCTGCCATTGGCCAGGGAAAGGAGATCGAATGCACCTGAGGATACCAAATGTCCCCTGTCCATCACACTCAGTGCCTGAAATGCATTGTTTGAAAATCAGCTGCCTTTTCAGTGTTGTCAACCTGATGTATAATAATTTCAAACTCAATGTCCTATAGTAAAAAAGTAAAAGTTTGACATTTAGTAAATCAGTATAACCTGATACAATTTAGCATTTAAATAGAAAAATACATGCAGTTATGTAGTCATTATGTGTGTGTGTGTATGTCTGTGTGTGAATTAGTAGTTTAATCTTTGAAAATCACTGCAGCTGAGTCAGCTGCCTTTATGCCAACATCAATGAGGCTATGATTCAACTGTTTTTTTAAGGACTCAGACTATAAATTTACAATGAGAAGTGACTGAATGAATGGACTCAATGTACAAAATCCAATTAGCTCAAGTGTATCCCACCAATCATCAGCTACAGAAATCAATGCAGTAATTCAAAGGCACTAATGTAAAAAGTGCAGACAAAACCCAAAGTAATGCATTTAAATTTTCCTTCATTGCCAACCTCAAGTCAGCTTCCTTATATTGGACTACAAATACAGCTTGGTATCTCAATATCATTTATATTTATGTAATTTTTATTTAAAGAACCATTCATTTTATTTAATTTGGCCATTATTAAAAATTAAAATGACCCAGTATACTAACTAACTAACTAAATAAATGATTAGATTTGAATTATGGTTCCAATAATTATATCTAAATATTATTATTATTCCTGAGTGTTTTAATTATGTGCATCTATGCTTTAGCAATATTGAACGTACTACAATCAGGCCATTAAAGTATTTTAAATTCGAATTGAAAATTTAGATAAAAATAACATTTCACTCTTTCGATAATTTTTTTAAGATATTTTTATTATATTACAATCATATAATGCACATTTTCTGTATTGGCGTATAGTTAGTAAATGAAAGGTTTCCAAAAGCCGTTAAATTTGATTAACGCTTCGCATCTAACACCTTACTAACACCGTATTAAGAAACTGTCAGTTTGGCTGACAAATTCTGAGACGCCTGGTCGTCATTTTGGCTCAAGCCGTAGTGCTGGGTTAAGCAGGAATTCCGGAATACAAAAGTCCTACCGGAGCCATTATGGCGTGAGGCAATCCAGTTTCATAACCTTGAGTGGGAGGAGTTTGGGTTTTCTGGAAGCTGGGAGCAGCAGCGCTGGAGTTGTGAGGGGGAACTAGAGCAACGGCAGCGAAGGGAAAAGCCTCGCGCGTCTCAGCGAAGCCGTGCGCGTGGGTAGAATGAGTAGAATCAACTGAACTGCGCACTTTAATAACAGCTTACATTTGTATCCCAGAAAAGGCGTGTAGTTCTTTTTTGGGCTCGATAGAATCGAGTTAGTTAGTTTAGCGTTTAGTCGACTTAACCCACTTGGCTCTTGTGACTTCAACAGCGATAATTTTGGAGTTGTTTTTAACGTTTGAATTACCTCAGCCTCGAGTGGCGGCAGGATTAAGGGGGCCGGGAGCGAGGGAGGAGAAGGTGGGGCAGAGTGAGTCAAACGGACCGAGCGCTCACTACTGTCCGCTTCAACCGAACCACCAACGGATATTTTTTCTTTCATTAAAACCGACAGGAATCGATCATTTCTTGTTTGTCGGAATTTGGAGAGCGGTAACGTCGGCTGTCAGCGTGTCTTTTCGCCGCACATTCCTGGTACTCTGAAGTATCTACGCTGCAATCCTCTGATATATTTACCATTTGGACGGATTTTTTGGGGGGAGTGTAAATTCCCCGGTCTTGTTGGACCATGGCCGACGACGACGTGCTCTTTGAAGATGTTTACGAGCTGTGCGAGGTCATTGGCAAGTAAGTGTCACGGTTTGATCACTTTTATAATGACACACGGGCGAATGTGCATCTGTAACTCGAGCTGCGTCTTTTGCATTTTGTGCCTAATGTCAGGTGAGCGTCATAGTTGTCACTGCATTTTAGGTTGTTGTGGTGCAGTGCTGCTGTCGAACATATATGACAGTTACATTCAGTCGTAACTCTTCAAAAACTGCATGTTGTCTGAAGCAGGAGGAATGGGAGTGGCGTGTGTGAGAGATGAGAGAGGTCTGTACTTTCAGCATTCATGCAGGTAGATCATTCACAACTAGTGTAACGTTACAAGACGGGAGCGATTTTGCATAGCCACATTTATTGCTGTCAGCACTGATGATATCTGCAAAGGATTGTGATGAATAAACCGAGTCATATGCAATTTTAATGGAGATCTAGGTGCCACCTGGTATTTAGGTGTTATATCCAGAAATATTATCAGGTATGTGCTTGCAGTCATGCTAGTTTGTGGTTATGTTATTGGTCATTGTTAATAGCCACTGCATGTCTTTTACATTGAGTGGTCAGTGTTGGATGTCCTTTGAGTTCTGGCTATTATAATGAGTTGTTTAATTTTAAAAACGCTATAATGGCCCAAAATGGGCATTAATGTTTCACCCAATATGTAATTTGCTCCTACATTCAGTAGAGATGGACTGATATTGCTTTTTGTATGCCATATATGATGCAGATAATTTTTTGTTTAGTGTCTGAAAAGTAATACTGATTTTAATATTTTCTTTTGCTTTTTGACACAATAATACTAAATAATCGTTATACTACCAATAACATGTTATGATTATTGTATATAAAATACTATATATATTTTATATATATATATAGATATATACATATATACATATATATATATATATATATATATATATATATATATATAATATACTTGTAATATATATTTATATTTTGGTCTATTCTAATAATTAAGTTTTATATTATTTGTACGTATTGTTATGGTCATTATTGTTGGACTAAATATCGAAAAACAGATAACAGATTTGATAAGTTGATAAAAATATCAGTCACACCAATTATCTGTAACACTTTCTTTCACACAAAATAAAATATTTTTTAGTGGTAGTTGAACCACATTTGTGGTAAGTGTCACATCATTGCAAGAGTAGTACAGCTGTAGTCAGGCTTAAAGTAATAAGAAATTAACCTTTTAGGGAATAAATGGATCTAACACCATAGAGATTAAAGTTGTTTCTGATTTAATGCTGTGTTAAGCCACATTACGAGTTTGGTGACTTTTTGCTGTGGTGAAGGGCACAGCACATGTATCAGCAGGCCTGGAGCCTTTCATATTAAACTGAAACAGAGTTATCTTACTATTTTCAGGTTGTAGTTGTACTTATGGAACTATTATTGACTATTGTTGTTATGAGACGATTTCATATTTTTGTGTTATATAACCTGGTTTTTCTCCAGCTGTCACTGATGTGCAAGTGTTTGCTTGAGTTTTGATGTAAAGACAATAATGCATGTACATTTCAAATACCTTGTAATTAGAGCTCCCAACATGGTACTCCGGTACTCAGAGTTTGTAATTAGAAGCAGTTTGGTACATGTAGCTGTCTCATAATAACAAAACAACATATAGTTAGCATATGCATTGCGGTGGATTCTACTTAAACTATATTTAGGGGCACATTATAAAAATTTGGGTGTAAAAATATTCAGCCAATTAAAATTTGGCAGTGCAAAAAATGGAAACTCTGTTGATGGGCTGTTTTCATAATGTATATGTAGATACAAGGATATATTTACCTCTGCCTTGTTTTAAAAAAAAATAACCTCTGCCTTGCCTAAGTTTTGTTTACAGGGCCTTTATTTTGCTCTGCCATGGACTGATTCATTTTGTGATGCACATACACGCACAAAATTGAAATCCTTTTTGTCTGTCTCTGTGGCTTGTCACTGTCTGTGATCTACTTTCTTGTTTCGTGGCCACCCTGAGGCCTCATGCTGGTGTTTGGAGGTAAAGAGGAAAGAGGATGCTGTCCATTAAGCAGATACGCTCCCACTGACACTGCTTCTCTCCCTAGGCCAAGTTCTGTAAGCTCAATAAAAGATGTGGGTGTGGGTGTGTGTGCGTGCTGTGTTTATGTCTGTTATTATAAACAGCACAGATTGCTAATATAGCACAGGACAAAGGGTCAGAATAGATGACCAAGCCAGCCTGCAGTGCCATATTTCACTGTTATATTTTGTCTGGCCTCTCGGTCTGTTTGTAAAACACTGAAAGCTGCTACCGGTTTGTTTATTCCAACTCCTGTGTGTAAATGACCATTTATATTGTGTTGTTCATTAAGCAGAACTGATTGCTCTTTGCATATAATGAAAACAGGTAAATGTTTAAAGACATTTCTTTTAAATATATTTGTTGATGCGGCCTCATTACTTGCTAAACATTAGTCTTCTTGATAGACAGACAAGAAAGATGTCTCATTTTGGGGAATAAAAACTGGAAATGAAGCAGCACTCACAGCACATTCAGAGAACCCGCGCTCTTTCAAAGCAAGAGGGAAGAGTTGATGGCAGATGGTATTAATCTTAAACTTTGGCAGACTGTTAGGCACGGGCACTAGTAGTATACCAAAGCGCAGAGCTGTCTCATGATGTTAAACGAACGCAACACGCAGTTTGGCTGAGATTTTGGCTCTTAAATATATGAAGACGCAGAACCTACATTACTGGTCATCTTTACAGATCAGTGTACTACGTTGTTTTTAATATCCAAGTGGTGGACTTTAAGTCCAGAGTGATTGTGTTGTTTAGGCACTAGCGTTTTAGTAGTCTCAGAATGGTGCCAGAGCGTCCTAGCAGTCTGATTGAGATTTGCTGATGCATGAAACCGTCATCAAGCAGCCTGAACAAGAGTTTTAGGCCACAGTGTGCTGCACAGCAGATTTAGTTCTGTTAGACCTGGCAGTGCAGCCTAGCAAAACACGATTCAAGTGTTTAAAGTCTTAAGACTCCTGTGTGATTGAGCCTAGGAAAGTTTTCATACATCCAGGTAGCCTATTTGATATGACATATTTGTTCTCAAGAAACCTTTTCATACAGCTTTCTTTTGTCCACTGAGAGTCATAGATAACTCTAACATGGTTTCCTGCAGGTTAGTCCCCACTGAGCACAAATCAAACTATCCTCCGGTAGGGGTGGGCGATATGACCTAAAATTCATATCACGGTATTTTCCACTGTCCAGACGATATCGATATTATATCGCGGTATGCTGGAAAAAAAATTGGAATTACATTTTAGTAGACCTTAAATGCAAAATATGTATTTTAAACCTTGTATAACTAGAAAAAAAACAACATTATTTCAAGATCTAAGGCAAAAATGTAATGGTCTGACTAGGGCTGGACAATAATTCAATATCAATATGTATCGCGATATAATTTTTTTCAATAACGGTGATATGATTTTTAAACACATTTCCGATATTTCGATATACATTACCAGTGTTTCCCATACATTGATTTATTTGTGGCGCTTGACTTCGTTGAATAAACATGAGCGCTGCATGTTTCAAAATCAAAACGCAAATACCGGTATTGCGCCCACCCCTATCCTCCGGTCTCATAAAACCCCCAGGATTCTGGATCCTGTTGTGAAAGCACCATGAACCATCAGTAGTTGACCTTCATTTATCCCCAGCTGCAGAAGAAAAATGTTGTAATAAAGGCAAGCTTCCCCCACACGTCACCTCAACCCCTCAAAACAAGTGTTAACATGTTCATTAAAGGGGTCATATGATGCGATTTCAAGTTTTCCTTTCTCTTTGGAGTGTTGCAAGCTGATTGTGCATAGATAAGATCCCTGAAGTTGCAAAGACTAAAGTCTCAAAACCAAAGAGATATTCTTTATCAAAGTTAAGACTCTGCCATGCCCCCCTAAAAAGGCGCATTCAAACACGCCCCCACATGTCTACGTCATGATGTGGAAATATTTGCATAATGCCGCCCAAATTTTCACGCAAAGAAAGAAGGCATGGTTTCAGTAACCGCAGTAGTGTTGATGCAGCCATGTCAGGGAGACACTGTGTGTTTCTAGGCAAAAGCAAAAGCACTTTACTTGGCCTTCCGAAAGTAGATGCATTTAGGAATCATTAAGATTACTTACAACAGAACAGCAACGCATTTTATGGACGACCGTTTCGTGAACCTAGGAGAGGATGTAATTCTGACTTTGCTGTGACAATCTGGTGCTTCTGAATCAGCGACTGCAAGTATGTTTTGTTATTAGTTTAATTATTTGCTATTGACTGTTCAAATGCGGAGTTTTGCGCGTTTTGTGTGTGTGTGTGAGAGAGAGAAAGAGAGGGTCACATCACAGTGGAGTCAGCTGTCTTAATCGCGGCTTGTGTGCAAACACATACAAGCATCATCACTGTGTCTGTCACGCGACTCTGTTCCCCTTTCGGGCTTGAACTGATGGTAAAACTAAGGACATTATTAACTGTCTTTACATTTATTTTGAAAGATGTAGTTTGCGATTATGGAAAAGGGGCGTTACATTTCTGACGAGTGCTTGCGGTGTTCGGCCAATCACAATGCACTGGGTCAGTTGGCCAATTAGAGCAGACTGCGCTTGTCGGAAGGAGGGACTTTGTAGAAAACGAAGCGTTTGAGAGAGGCGGGGCATAGAGGACCTACAATAATATACAGTGTTTGAAAAATAATGTGTTTTTTGAACATTAAAGCATGTCAACATATTCTGTTACACCAAGTACACAAAATAACGATCTTTAAAAAAGCATCATATGACCCCTTTAACAGCATGCTAAGCATGTTGTCTTTAATAGTGTTTTTTTATGAGTGTGGGAGGGGTGGTAATGAGGTCAGTAATAGTGTGTCACTGACTTTGATTCGTGGCTGACTGACACACTGACCCAGATGAGAGGGTAAGACCACAGAATCCTTGCTTGAGCATCTAGCTTTGAGCAAAATGTTGGGAGTGTGATTAAGTTTGACAGTGTTGTGACTTACTTCAGCTTTATGTTGTTATGAGTTGAGTTTTGGCAATCTGTGCCATGGTGGATGCGGACAGAAGGTTGTTTTTTATTGAAGGCATTTTCCCTCAGGTTTTACCAAATTTTACCTTCCTTTAATGTCATTAGGATGCTGCGTGAAATTGAACGTGAATGGAGGCAGTTTCCTCTGCATTTCATCATATTCCTTCTTCCAACATTGTTTAGTACCATGTAGGGCTGTGCAATTAATCGCATGCGATTCTCATGCGCATCTTGTCAGTAAAGCCGGCTCCGTGATTGGCAGTAAATCTGAAAGGTGTATAGATATAAGCGAAACAAACAATTATCTTTTCTTGTAAAGCGTGACACCAAGATCGCGAATTTGAATTTGAAAGTGAAAGCACACAAAAAGAGGAATTGCTGTTCACAAAATTGAAAAAGAACAGGTTGAATGTTGAACACTTTTGTTACCATATAACCATAAACTATGATAAAAGTTCATCAGCATGCATTGATTATTCAAATGTTGTATATATAAAAAAAAAAAAATTGCTACCAAATGATGTGCTCGTGCGACCAACTGAAAAAGTTAGTCGCACAAGTGCGACCAGTGGGAAGAATGAGTCTAGAGCCCTGTTTACATATAAACACAGTTAGTTAAGTCTAAAGTGAAAGTAAATGGTCAAGAGAGAGAAACGCGTGCGTGCAGGTCTTAAAGGGACAGAACTAAACATGCTCCCGATTTTCATTAAATGGATCGTTCACCCCAAAATTTTAATTCTGTCATTATTTACTCACTGTCATGTTGTACCAAACCTGTATTAAAATCACTGGGAACCAGCAACTGTTTGGTTACCCACATTCTCCAAAATATCTTCTTTTGTGTTCAGCACAAGAATAAAAATGAATACATTCTTCAAAATATTTTTTATTTTTAACAGAAGAAACTCATTCAGGTTTAAAACAACTTGAGAGTGAGTATATTATGACACAATTTTCATTTATGGGTGAACTATTCCTTTAATGTTAATAAAATAAAACACAGAGAAAAATAACTCCCTGCTCCTGACTGAAGAACTTTAATACAGTAGCTAAAGTTCAGCAGTAATAAAATAACTTGAAAAAAAAAAAAAAAATTCACATCATATCTTTTTGCACCAAATAGTATCGATAACAGCATCGATAAGTACCGGTATCGATAAGCAGTATCGGTATCGATAAAATGTAAACGATATCCATCCCTACTTGTAAGTATTGTGTGGTAATTAATATTTGTGTAATTAAGTATAGTTTTTAATTATTACATTAGACCCTTTAGATATCAGCACAGGAATCACCCACTAAAATCATTTTGTTCGGCAGTGCCTTTTTCATGTTCAGATCTTGTTTACATAGTTTGAGTTGTACCTGGTTGCAAGTCATTAATAAATTCTCCAGAGTCTTTAAACTGTTCTGATGCCAGCAAGGTTGAGCCCTTATCTAGAACGTCATGTTCTAAGCCTTAATGTTCCCTGCCTCACTGAGAAGACAACTGGCCCTCTTTTCTGTTTAAGAGATGCTGCATAGAGCCAAATGATATACTGACAGTCCATTTCAGGTCACCAACTCTGCTACCTTATTAAAGCCAGAAGCAGATGCTGTTTGATTGCCTTCTCACTGCTCATGGACTTTAAAGATGCCTCTTGTGGACAACCCCCTCCCTACAATCCACTTGATTTTGTGACATTTGATGGACAGCAGAGGTGCTAATATTTCTTTGTTCCTGTAAAGGCTAATGCTTTCGCAATGGGCAGAGGACGCAATGTGCTTCCCCTCCTTACTTTCCTCTGCTCAACCGATGCTGCCCAAATGAGGTATTGAGACCATGAGGTAGGCAGGCAGTGCTCTTCAGTGGACTGCAGGTGCTGCCTATTACTCATTCTCACAAAATACAGCATGTACCCATGTGAAAAACACACTCATCAGCCTGGTCACAGTCAGGGTTTATGTGGATGGACAAAGTCTGAAAACTCTTCTTGTAAACTTTCTTGGAGTTCCCAAGCTGTAGCAGTTTTAACACATTGGTTATGTTTACATGTACTGTACACTAGGGGCCTGTACCATGAAGCTGGTTTAGCTGGCTAGTTAGGTAAGTTTCAGTTTAGTTTGTGCCAACTCTGGGTTTTAGGAACCATGAAAGTGGTTTGGCTTTTAGCAGTGTTCATTACCATAGTAACTTACACTCCACAGTTAACCTGCTCCAGGGCAGGTTATGTTCTGGTTTAGAGATCTTAAACCGAAATTTGACCAATCAGCTTCAAGCAAAGAGACACATCTCTGATGCAATAAAGCCACTCCTCCAGTTTCTCTTACTCAATTAAAGGACGCTACATTGTTAAACATTTTTAAAGATAAAATCATCTGATTTTTAGAGAATTTTTTTTTTTTATAATTATTTATATAATTATTATACCCTTAATCCATTACACAAGCCAGCTTAGTTTAATAGTATTTATTAAGCTTTTATTTTAAAGTAATATAAACATATAGATAATATGCAATATACTGTAAATAAGTTTTAGAATCAATAGCTGTAAACATGACTACATATGAGTTTAGATTTTTAAGTGTTTTTATACCTATAAATATTATAAACTCTGTAAACTTACTTTACAACTTTTACTTGCACTTATATGCTAAGATGTTCTCTTTAAGTTTTCCTCTTTCATGGATAGATAATTTCATCTTGCTGTGTAAATGTTTAAATTCTTCATATTGTTCAATCTTTTAATCTTTGGTAGTGAATTGCACTGACTCTCTCACGAGAAGTGAATCACAGTTTCAAGGCATGTGATTGGCTGCTCATTACTGATGTCACATTCATGTGCACACGCTCCATTACTAGGGCCCTATGAAATCTGTTTTATTTTTTCCCAAATTCTGTTTTATTATTTTCTAAATTCAATTTTTTCCGTTTAAATTTTTCTGGATTCCGTTTATTTTCAGTTTAAATTTTTCTGGACTCCTTTTTAATGGTCAAATTTAATTTTATTAATCAAAAAGCATGTCTAAATAATTAAAATCATAAAACTTATACAATTTTACATTAATTTATTAAAAGTGTAACAAAAATGACATGAAATCACCGCGAGTGTCATGCGCGCTGTGTATGTGACGTTAGTAAACAAAACCGCGCGTCTGCTCCATTCATACAGAGACGCGCAGAACATGCAGGATTCATATTTAAATCAACTTTTGTGGCTTAATCTTTACAGATACTAGTCTATATCACGATTTGATTTAAGTGTAACTGTTAATGACCTACTTTTGATTAATTCATCCAAACTTTGACAAGTTCCGTGACATTCTGCGTTAAACTGTAAATTCCGTTTTTATGACTTTTTTAGGACAGGCATGCTTTGGTCAGAATGGTAATGCAGTATAAGTGTCTAAATGCCTGTTACTGTAATTAAAATGGGAATGGGATCATATTTTACTTTACTGTGATTATGCTCATAATTAACCAGTATCACATTAACATAATGGTAGTATTCTTTTTATAGAACTCTTAACTATGTGTGTGAGTAAATGTCGCCACTGACGTTAAAGGGGTCATCGGATGCCCATTTTCCACAAGTTGATATGATTCTTTAGGGTCTTAATGAAAAGTCTATAACATACTTTGGTTAAAATTATTCAGTGGTAGCAGGGCTCCAGACTAACATTTGAGAGCAGTGTCACAAGCGCTAGTAAGTTCTACAGATGGTGGCGCAAGAAGCAGATTTGGTAGCGTTGGGGGTTAGTGCTGGGCGGTATGACCAAAAATGTATATCACGGTATTTTTCTAAATTATACCGGTTTCACGGTATATGACGGTATTTACAGTGCCCTCCACTAATATTGGCACCCTTGATAAATATGAGCAAAGGCAGCTGTGAAAATAAATCGGCATTGTTTATCCTTTTGATCTTTCCCTCAAAAAATTTACAAAATTCTAACCTATCATTGAAGTAAAACAATTGAAAGTGGGGAGAAAATCTCATGATGAAATAAATGTTTTTCTCCAATGGATGTTGGCCACAATTATTGGCACCCCTAGAAATTCTTGTGAGTAAAATATCTCTGAAGTATATTCCATTCATATTTAATTTTTTTAGCACACCAGGGTGACTAGGAGCATGAAATTGTCCAGCCATGACTTCCTGTTCCACAGGATTATAAATATGAGGAACACAAAGACCAAATTCCCTTAATCATCCATCACAATGAGAAAAACCAAAGAATATATTTCTGATGTGCAGCAAAAGATAATTGAGCTTCACAAATTAGTGAAGTGGCTTTAAGAAAAGAGCTAGAGCAGTGAAAAATCCCATTTCCACCATCAGGGCAATAATTAAGAATTTCCAATCAACAGAAAATGTTACGAAACTGCCTGAAAGAGGACGTGTGTCTATATCGTCCTAATGCATGGTGAGGAGGAGAGTTTGAGTGGCCAAAGACTCTCCAAGGATCACAGCTGTAGAATTGCAGAATATAGTTGAGTCTCGGGGTCAGAAAACATTAGAAAAAAATTGTCAAACAGTCCCTACATCACCACATGTTGTTTGGGAGGGTTTCAAGAAAAATTCTCCTAGCTCATCCAAAAACAATCTCCAGCATATTCAGTTATCAGACATGACTGTAACTTCAAATGGGACTGGCTTCTATGGTCAGATGAAACTAAAAAATGAGCTTTTTTACACACTCAAGATGGGTTTGGTGCACACAGGGATAAAAGTACCCCATGTGTACAATGAAATATACTGCTGTATTTTTGATGTTGTGGGCCTATATTTCTGCTGGAGGTCCTGGACATCTTGTTTAGATACATGGCATCATGGATTCTATTAAATAACAACATATAAAAAATCAATAAGTGACTGACCCTGTTAGAAATCTTATAATGGGCCATGTTTGGATCTTCCAACCGGACAATAATCCAAACACAAACCTCAAAAACAACACAAAAATGGGTCACTGAGCACAAAACCAAGCTTCTGCTATGGCCATTCCCATCCTCTGACCTGAACCCTGTAGAAAATGAGTGAGGTGAACTGAAGAGGAGAAGCACAAACATGGAGCTGTGAATCTGAAGGATCTGGAGAGATTCTGTATGAAGGAATGGTCTCTGATCTCTTATCAGGTGTTCTCCAAACTCTTCAGGCATTATAGGAGAAAACTCAGAGCTGTTGTGCTGGGAAAAGGACATTGCAATAATTGGGTGCCAATAATTGTGGCCAACATGAAATAGTGAAAGTATTTCTTACACAATGAGATTTCCCCCCATTTTCAATTGTTTTACTTCAATGATAGGTTGGAATTTTGTGAATTTTTGGAATGAAAGATAAAAAGGATAAACAATGCAGATTTATTTTCACAGCCGCCTTTGCTCATATTTATCAAGGGTGCCAATATTAGTGGAGGGCACTGTATTTTTTTCATGCATGACTGGGTGTTAACCACATTTTCTACTTACTGAGAGAGAAAAACTGCAGTAGATTGACTTAGAATGCCCTATTTTACTGTCATGATAGGGCTGGGCGATATATCGAACGATATGATCATGCGCATCTCCTCAGTAAAGCCGGTTCCGTGATTAGCGCTAAATCTCCATCACCTGTTTTCAAATAGAGCGGCAGTTAACACACAGAGCTGTAGATCACTGACAAGCTACGCAATATCGAGTTCATTATCGAAGGCGATTCATCTGCGATAATGAACTCGATATTGCGTAGCTTGTCAGTGATCTATGCTAAAAACATTATTATAATTATAGGGCCCTATAAAATCAGTTTTATTTCCAAATTCAGTTTTTTTCCATTTTCATTTTTCTATACTCTGTTTTAATGGTTAAATTAAATTTTATTAATCAAAAAGCCTGTCTAATTAATTGAGTTTTACAGGTTTATCTGTACCAAATTCTTATTTTCTGGATTCCATTTTAATGGTTCCATTTAAAAAAAAAAAAAAAAAGTAATTTTTTTCTTTTTCAGAAATACTGCACATTTACATTTTTCTCCTAAATAAATTCTGGTAAATAATATTTCTGGTAAATACTCCTTTATTTAAAATACTGATTATAATTGTATTATTAGACTAGACCACGTGGATATGTTGTCTTTCTTACACTATAATACTGAACTGATTTCAGTGATTTGGACTGAGATGAGATGGACACTTGCTTCTTGCACACTGTGTTGCACTTTACTTTTGCTTTAAAAAAGGATTTCATAGAAATTTGGATTTAATTTGGTTGAATATTTTTTTAAGGGAAATTAATCGTTTAGATTAATCGATTAATTGATAAATTAGTCGATAGATTAATCGAAATTAAAATAGTCGTTAGTGGCAGCCCTACAGCGTAGCCTGCAACAAGCCCGAGCCCGACCCGAGCCGAGGCTATTCATTAAACATTAACCCGAACCCAACCCGAAAGTATTTCGGGACCCGTCGGGCTCGGGTCGGGTAGCAGACCTCTAGTGCTTACATTTCTAGGGTCATATGGTTTCCGCGAAAACGCGGACGGGATGGCGGAGTCCATTCATAAAAAACGGAATTTACTCTAAAGCGCGGAATGCCATGGAATTCGTCAATTTTTGGATGAATAAAAGAAGGTCTGTCACTTAAAACGCGATATGAACTAGTGTGTGTGAATATTAAAATGCAAAAAGACGGTTTAAATATGAATCCTGCATGTTCCGCTAGCCTCGTTATGTATGAATGGCGGAGACGCGGTTTTGTTTACTAACTTATTTTCGGCCTCTGCATCTCACTACGTGATGACATGAACACTTATTTTACAGGCTGTGAGAGCCACTTCATGATAATTTTACCGTTTCATTTGAGAAAACTAGCATCATATCATACTGTATACACACAGAAACTTCACGGCAATATGTCAAAATAAAAGTGCGGTTTAACATGTAAAAGAAATATATTACTCTTGTATTACTTTTGTACAGTATAATGTACGTCTTTATATATTCCATTTACTGTCAAATTTAAATAAAACAATTAAATGATAATTTAATTGTTACAACTACATTATCCACTTAATTGTAGAAAAAATACAATTATTATTAAAACTTTTTTAAAGGAATATTCACACAATATTTCTACCATGTATTAATTTTAACAGTAAACCTCTGTTTGTTTGCCCAAAAATAAAAGGGTTTAATTTTCAATTGATTAAAAATAAATACATTTTTCATGCTTTCATTTGATTATCAGAAAAAAATAAAACAAGAATTTCTGGAAGAAAAAATAATAATAATAATTGTAGGGCCCTATTGTTTAAAATGTTGAAATGGAGCGTTTTGGACTTATTTTTTCACTGAAATAAATGTTTTTGTTATTACACAGAGAGTAGAGTAATGAAAAAAGGTACCGCTGGGTATCGGTACCGGTTCAAATGTGAACGGTACCCAACCCTAGATGCTACATACGACATTTGCCTTATTGACTCTACACAGACAGGCCAAACTGACCCACTGGAGTTGCTGAGGCAGACTCTTCCATTTTCAGCTTTTATAAATGTCTTTTCCTTTTTTTTCCCCTTTACCTCTTTCATGGTGGGCCTTTTGAACTGAAGTCATTTCCTGCTGCTTTGCCAAGATACACAGCAGCCTGGGCCGGCAGCTCAAAAACGGCTGGCTTAAATTGAGCTATATTTCCTAGGTAACCACTCAGCACTATTTTAGTGCAGCAGTGAGTCAGAGGCAAAGTGAATACAGTAGTCCCTGGCCTGAAGTGGTGCTTGCTTTGATCAGGTATCTCACAATGACAAACCAATGTGAAGGATGTCAACTGCAGGGTATCTATAATGGGAATGGTTCTTTATGAGGGTAACACTTGATGTTCACACGTTACAAGGAAAGCGAAAGTGTTGTGTCCTTTGTCCTGTATATGTGTGAATCATATTATTATAGTTACAACTTCTCTGTGGACCATGATAAGAGGAAGCCAGCCACAGGTCAGGGGAAGTTGGCGTCACAACGTAGTGTTCAATATTAATGTGAATCAAATAGACCTCACATTTTTGCTTGAGAAAGATTAAAGCTCCAATTAGCTCCATTAGATTAGCTCCAATCCTATAATCAAACACACCTGAACAAGCTAATCAATGGCTGTATCCGAAATCGCCCCCTATACCCTCAAATAGTGCACTATTTGAGGGGACAGCCATTTTAAGTGGTGTTCGAAACCATAGTGGATGTTCTCGAGTGCACTCATTCAATCCCACAATGCACCGCAAAAACTAGTGTACAACCGATGTACACTCAACGGCTAGAGAATCCCCATAATGCACTGTGAGAGTCGCGCGCCGAATGAATTCCCGCGTCTCGCCAGAAGATGGCGCCCGCAGCTGAATAATCCTTTCATTTATTTTAGAAGAGCTCGTCCACGGCGTAATACAGCATAGTACAACACAGGTACAAATTAATTGTAAATTGACTATTAGGGTTTATACATAATTTCCGTGATAGAGTTCAAGATAAATCCTTCAATCTTACTACTGGAGCTGCCCGTTTCAAATGATTATTAAACAGCAAGCAAACTATGCAAAAGCGGCACTCCTTCCGGTGCACTCAGTGTCCGAATTCACTAACTCGTTTTCATTCACTCCTTCAAGTGAACTGTATGAGTGCACTAATGTAGGGAATAGTGAATGAGGGTATAGGGGGCGATTTCGGATACAGCCCCAGTCTTCAAAATCACTAGAAATCTAGGCAGGTGTGTTTGATTAGGGTTGGAGCTGAACTCTGCAGGACAGCGGCCCTCCAGGACCGAAGCTGCCCAGCCCTGATTTAGGGTAATCATAAAGGACAGAAGATTTTGCAGGGTGTGCATAATTGGCCGAATTGTTTATTAGCATTAATGTTTTATTGAACTTGAGTGTATTTTATCATAAAGTCTTTTGGTTTGCATGGTAAAATCACTGTAATGCACAGCCTCTTGATCATGGCTCACTCATAATTACAGGGCTTTCATGTAGCTTGTATAAAAGCTTTTGAGCGCTGGCATAAGAATGCCATTGTCTTTTGTATGTGAGCCACCAGCGAGCCCATATGGAGTAGATCCCATCATTCCCCATTACTCTTTTCTCTCTTCCATCTGTCCTTCTGTTTGTTCCTCCTTTGTCTCTCTCTCTCCTTCTTGTCCTCTTTTCCTCCCTTCAGGCCACCTGTCTCACAGGCCCCTTTCTCCCACCCTATATAAAATTTTTGTCATGTCTGCCCCTCCCTAAGTGCCAGTGTTTCTTGATCATGTGATGTGCATTGGGTTTGTACCCCAGCCCCATCAGTCATCCGATCAGTTCTGCATGGTGTAAGGACACTTTGCTAGCACTTAAAGTGGTCGTAGTTATTTCATAGGCTGTTAACACCAGATGATACAGAAGATGCACATTCATATTAATTTTTATAAATCAAACATTGCACTTGTTTTTTTTTTGTGGATTAATCCATGATTAAAATGCAGTGGCTGCCTCTAATTTCAAATGGCTATGAAAAATCAATGTGCAACAAAGAGTGATGAATACACAAATGTTATTTTATATGTGATTTTTCAATTTCTGTACCTGAACATCTACAAACATAAAAACCTAAAGCATCATTTAATTTTTATCTTTGTGCTATAGGCCTGTGTTTATTTGTGCTATTACTTGTAATTTTTTTCTTATTTACTGGCTGTCACTTGTCTTTAATAATGCTTAAACTTTATAGTTATGTTTATTTTTGGCTAGTGATTTTTGCTGTGGTATTGAAATTGAAATAGAGAATTGTAAAACTTAATTTATCTAAAATATTGGTGTCATATACGCTTATTTATTAGAATACAAGATAACACAGATAAAAACAATGATAATAGCAACTATTTTATTGTTTTTGTGGCAGGGCCAGTGAAAATGTTGGCAGGGCAAGTAAAAGTTTGTACCACTGGCCCAACCGGGCCAGTAGAAAAAATCCTTAGCGTTGATCCCTGTTAATATTGCAGTTCTTTGTTTTTTCCTCCCCTGTGTCCTCTTTTCAAGGAGAGCTTGCTCAGACTTCATGATAATTGTGAAGTACTGATGCCATGTGATGATAAACAGCTCTGTCTGACA
Source organism: Schizothorax lantsangensis (assembly GCA_027422415.1). Lineage (NCBI taxonomy): Eukaryota > Metazoa > Chordata > Actinopteri > Cypriniformes > Cyprinidae > Schizothorax > Schizothorax lantsangensis. Next base: position 25,416,764 of record CM049848.1, on the reverse strand, counting down.
ATGAAAAATGTGACATCAGTTCAGTAAAGAGCAGAATAAAATATTCAGTTGGGTAGGGACTGCTTCTCTGAATGCTGAAAGTCAGATAAAGGATGTGTGAACTGACATTAAGTTGCATTATATTGTGTATTTTGTCTTTCTGTGAGTCTGTCAGAATACTGTAACTTGCAACTTGTATTTTCCCTTGACTATTTGAATGAAAATAATATTACAAAACATTCTGTAATTGTGAATACCCTTAGCGCCTACAGTGAGACAACAGTTGTACTCTTCAGGGAAAATCCCACAGCTTTTTGTTTATGAATGACTATTTCATTTTTGTATCTCTCTGTTTGCGTAGTGCATCCATCTGAGTGCTTTGATCACTCTGGTTTTTTTTTTGTTACACAATCATGTTATTTTTGGGTTGTTTAGACTTATTCACATGCTGTTAACCCAAGCAAACTCTGGCCACTGTACATTTCTGAATCATGCAGTGAGCAGTGCATTTTGGGAAAATAGATACTTAAATTTCTAATCTAATTTTAAATAAAATAGTATTTCATAGGGGTGTAAAGGTACACATATTCGAACTGTTTCGGTACGCATGTGTACAATATTACACCATATACTCATTATATTTTACTAAACCTGTTAGTCTTAATTATTTAATTATGTTTATGTTAATCTGTTATGAAACATGCTATGACAGCCAATGTGCAATTGAATATATTTTATCAAATAACCTAGAAATTTTATTATTTATAAGTTAAATTAAAAACTGCATTATGTGCAGTTTACATGTTTGCATACATTTTTTTTTTTTTTTTTTTTTAAGTTGAGTGTTGATCATCTATTTAAAAATAAATAGTAATTATATTTAAGTTTGGGTTAAGTTGTTAGGCCTAGTTGTAACCTTATATAATGTAAAAGGGCTCCCTATAGTTTTAAGCATGAGCTGAGGTAGATTTTTATCACTAAGAAAATTTAAACTATAACTGAATGTATTTAAAGAAAGAGCAACTTGTTCAGCAAACCACTGTTTATAAAAAAAAAAAAAAGTTTAGTTTCTCCCCCTGCTGTACCGAAATCGAACCGAACCGTGACGTTAAAACCGAGGTACGTACCGAACCATTATATTTGTGTACTGTTACACCCCTAGTATTTTAAATCTTTAACTGCAAATAAGCTGTAGGGTCATCCAGATTAAAATGAATCGCATGTTATTCCCTGACAGATATAGGATGAAGGTTTAGGTGATTTCATTTAGGGAAAGTTTAATATATTCTCCTGACTAAGTTGACTTGTCTCCCACAATGCACTATACTGTGTTTAATGTAATGAAATTCAACACGGTATAGTGCATTGTGGGAACTGTTTTTCCACTCTAGTACCCCTCACTGTTGTGTAATTAATGTGCTTCCACAAAATTTACAATTTGCACTTGTTGTCAGGGGTGTTTTCTTGTGTTCAAAGTTCAGTTTTATAGCTTTAATAAAAATCTTGTCACTGACTGACCGCCATACGTAAATTAGTCACCCTGGTGAAAAGCTGCCAGGCTTGGAGATGCAATAAAGATATAAAGAAAGGTCAAAAATCAGTAATCATACTGTCTTTATTCTGATAACCTTGAAACATCCTTGAAATACAGTGGTGGCCAATTTATTAGAACACTAATATTATCACCAGCTAAAAAAATGGTTTTTAGTCAGTTATGTCTGTCTTTTGCTGTATAGTGTGTCATTAGGAAATATCAGTTTACATTTCCAAACATTCATTTTGCCGTTAATTGTAGTAATCCAGTGAGATTTTTGTTTGCACACGGATTCTGACAACAGCCAGTGCTCCACACAGAGATCTGATCTCATTATCATCATCCAGTCTGTCTGGAATGACATGAAGAAACAAAACAAACTGAGACAGACTAAGGGTGAATCCCATTTCTCTGTCTTACCCCTTCCCCTTACCCCTTCCCCTTAGTTTTGCGCATTCACGTGAGAGTAAGGGCTGTCCCAATTCTCGTTTTGATCGAGGGGTAGGGCTAAGGGGAAGTGGTAGATACCCCTTAAAACCAAGCATTTTCGCGAGCTTACTTGAAACCAAGGGGTACCCAGAACACACTGCGCAACCGGCAACAATGTCGGCCAGATCATTCAGAGAGTCCCATTTTCGGCTTAAATAATTGATTTAAAAATTACGACAGTCTTGTTTTGTGCTCTACACAGTCCTGGACATATATATTTGCAACCATGTTCTTAATTGAAACGTTTTAAAAAATCGCTAGTTTGCTACGCTAACGTTACATTGCTGATTTGCACAACAATCGCAAAAACATCACTAATAAAACCCACGCAATCGACATACACACACTTGCAGACGCATCTTGGAAGTTTGTGATCAACACTTGTCGCCTCTGGTGATGTAGCAGCCAGCTAGCGACGATGTACGATGACGTAACCGTAACCAAGTGGTGTCTCATTTCATAGGGGTATGTTTTCACCCCTAGCGCTTACCACTCGGTTTCGAGGGACAAGGGTTAGGGGTAAGACGAAGGGGAAGGGGTAAGACAGAGAAATGGGATTCACCCTAAATCCAGAAGAACTGTGACAACATCTTCAAGATGTTCCTGAACAACGTGTTCAAGAAACCTGACTGTTGTCAGACTCCTTGGGCAAACAAAAATCTCACTGGATTATTACAATTAATAGCTAAATTAATGTTTGGAAATGTAAACTGATATTTCCTACTGACACACTACAGCAAAAGATAGAAATAACTGACTTAAAACCATTTTTTAGCTGGTGATGGCTGATCGTGTGTTCAGCTGATCCGATTCTGTGACTACACTAACTCCTGATAATGGAGGATCCACGCAAGACCCCAGATAGCGACAGCAAATTGAACCGTTTAATGTGAAAATTGGCAGGCAGTTTTCACACTAAAATAAAGACTCTCTGTCTCACTCAATCAGCACCTTTGCTAACACTTCCTAAAACAGTTCTTTAAATAAGCACAGAAACTCCAGGCTTTCCTAAGAGCCCTAAACAAACTGTTTTGCAGTCCCCTTTTATCCTTGCCCCTCTGTTATTAATATGGCTTATTTAGATGTGTATTTATCTATTTATTGTGAAAGTGCCAGCAGAAATAACTTTAGATCCTCTTACGGGGAGAGCGGACTGAAATTATTTAGCACTGATCCCCTGGGCACTTGCTTCCTGTCTGGAATAGTGATTCTTCAGGAAAAATGGGCTGTAATCTCCTGCCTCTCTTACTATCGCCACAATCAGAGTTCAGTCTGACTGTAGATACTCTAGGACTCACCACCAGCTGACTGATGAATGCTAATAAAAAATTGTGGATTTTACATACCGCATGGAAATAAGGCTTATTCTCTTAGCTTAAACTTCACTCTTTTCTTGAGTAATTTGAGTTTTGTGTCCTCTTCCTCATAAATCATCTAAACCGATGACTGATAGGTGGGGGTGGTATGACTAATGTATTGCAAGTTATTTTATTATGTCATGGTAAATATCACAAATTCACAATATAGTTTTTGCTCTGAAGTGTTTTGTGTATTGCATATCCATAATAATATATTAAGTAACCTTTGCCATCATCTGATGTTGACTTAAAGATAATCTTTAAAAACCCACCAACTAGTGGATTCTGAAAATCTGTAGTTTTGCTTCTCCGTAGTGAATGGCAGAGGAAACAAATCACATGGATCTTGACTGTTGACTCTTAGGTGCTTCAGTGGTTTTGAAGTCACGTTTTCTACTACAACCTTTTTGCATGTAAATATTTTCGCAGTAGGCTAATACTTTTTCTTAATTCATACTGACAGTAAAATCTCGTCAGCTGTGAAGTCTGTGTTGCTACTTTTGTGAACCATATTTTCATGGTGTATAATTAGACTGAGCGGATGGAGTGCTGCTTGCAATCTGCCTGGATGCAAAAAATTCAGAGACAAATAGCTCTGCGGCATTCCCTTCTGCCCACAAATCACGCTCACGCTTGGCTAACCCCTTCCTCTTATCATTCCTCTGTAAGTATATCTCCCTTCTCGTATATCTTTTACAAATCATCATTTTTTCTCCTCTTCCTCTCCTACTTTCATCTTCCTTTCATTTTGAGTAAGATTGCTTGATTGTCCAAATGTGAGATCCGCAGTAAAATTATACAGAGTTCCTGCTTCATATTTTGGACAAAATTGCATCTTCAGATCCTGTTCATGGTCTTCACCTTGTGTTGTTTGTTGTTACTTCTCTCTCAGGAGATATACACAAAAGGTACTGCTGAAGACATACCTTTACACAGTTTAGTCAGTAGCAGAGATGTTTCTTGGCCTGCTCTCTGCCATCAGCATCTCACAGCAGCAAAAATATGGCTAACCACTCAGTTGAGCTCATTACCCACAAAATGTCACTTCCTATCCCCAAGCAATGTGCTCTGCATTGGGATATTCTTTTATCAGTGCTTCAGTTTCCCTCTAAATCATTTTCACTGGGAGTCTGTTTCCTCCTCTACACCTCTTTAGTCTTTTGCCCTTTTTCTCTCTAAAAACAAGCCAACCTTCTGGGATGTAACTTCCTGTGTGACTTAAGAAAAGAAGGTCTTCGTTGTCAGAGCAGCTCGGGCTAAAGGGCTTTTGTTATAAAACAAGCTAATGAATGTCAGGTGTATAAGAGCAAAGCTCCCAGTCTGTATTCCCAGTCTAACCTGGATTTGAAATTTCACTGCCCCTATTAGCAAGATCTCTCCATTATCCCTGTCAGTGACTTGATCTCCATACCTTGCAAGAAATAGACAACTCTAACCTATATTTATCTTTTTAGGGATGTCAAAAATAGGCTTGTAATCACATTTACCAAACTCAGGAAAGGAAAGGTGAGGATTACTTGGGTAAAGAAGAGCTTTCCTTAAGTCTTTAACTGAAAACATTTGCTGTTGTACTCATCAGGTGCGGATTTTTCACACATTGCATTCTTGTGTCCATCCAAGGTGTTTTTTAATTTTCTATGTGTTTGAACATTGCACTAAACAGGCTTGTTTGACTGATTGCAACACATCTTGTGCCACAAGCGCTGTGATTTTCAAATGTTAAAGATTCCTCAGGACACCTGTATTCTGCTCATTTCCCTGTGCTATGTCTTGTTTTTTTAAACGTAGAATGCACGAACACTGTGGACAGCCCCTAAGGCTGCTTGCCCATCTTTAGTAAATATGGCAGAGTGCTGAGTTAAACCCAATCAAAGCCTCCAGGGTTTATCGCCTTGACCCAAACGCACACTTATCTGGAGGCTATCGAGCCGTGTTTAAGTCAGTGCTGGCAGGCTTGTGAATGTGGTAATTAAGTGTTTCTCATCTGGAGCTCAGCATGTCTCTACTGGTCCAGAGTAGATTTTTTCCCCCTCCTTTTTCCCACCAAAGTGGTTTGGTTTGCAGCAAATGCTGCTTCACACAAGGTTTGGGTCACTTATAATATGCATTTGGGAATGCAAACCATCTTCACAAACTTGTAATGAGAAGCTATTATAAACTGGCTGTTGCCAACAAAAGAGGAGCTTTAAGGGCTCCCTGTGGTTCTCTGCTAAAATAAAAACTTGATGGTTTAATGTTTTTAAATGAAGAAATGAAGACAGACAAAAATATTAGTATTATAATTATAGAGTTGTACTGTAAAATATTTTTTTCTTAATACTAGATATTATTTTACAGTGAAATATTGCAATAGTAATACTTCAGATTCATAATTTGTTTACTATTTTTATAGTAATAATAATAATCATAATAAAAATAATATACATATATATGATTGTACAGCACTTCAGCTCAGTGTCTGGTCTCCATATGGAGTAGAGGGTGTAATGAGACGCCTCCGTCCTCCATCTGTTTAACACAATAGTGTGTAGGATGTAAAAGGTCAGACACCAGGGCTTAATATTCCTGGACAAGACAGGAAGTGCCTTGACCTCAGTACAATGATTGTCCTTTGTAGATGTGCAATATAAAGCTGTTCATACTTGCTACAAAACATTCAAACATTCACAAAACTTGCCACAAATAAATAAATAAATAAAAATAATAAAAGTAAAAAAATAAAGGAAGATGTTCTGGTCATCCAGTAATTTCATACATTTCTTTTAACCTTAAAACGTAACACACAAATAGGGCTGCAACTAACGATTAATTTGATAATCGATTAGTTGGCCGATTATTTTTTCTATTAATCGGATTAAAAAATATTTTTTTATTTTATTGACAAAAAACACACTATTCCACATTCTGCCCAATGTCCTTCAAACAAACGTGCCAACTGAATGCTATGAAAACATACAGTGCTTAACAATTTATTAGACCACCTGTCATAATAAAGAGAAAACACATACACTATATTGCCAAAAGTATTGGGTCACCCCCTTCTAATGAACAGGTTTGACTACTTTAGTAATTTCTATGAGTACAAATCTTAATGTTAAAGCATATAATGATATTCTAGGAAATTGTGTGCTTCTAATATTATAGCAACAGTTTGGACAGGACCCTTTTCTATTCTAACATGACAATGCCTCTGTGTATAAGGCAAGGTTCAAAAAGAAAATTATTGATTGCATGATGCAATGTGGAAGAATGTGCAGACCTTGAGCCAAAAACTCATCACTAAACACCAATGACTTGTACATACACTATATAGACAAAAGTATTGGGACACCCCCTTCTTTAGAACAGAAAAATGCACTTCCAAATCTGTGGCAACAACGATGGGAACATAATTAATGTATTTAAAAATTGTATTTCCATCTCTGTTGCAACAGTTTTGGAAGGGTCTAAAATGACTGTACTCATATGTACAAGTCATTGGTGTTTGGTGATGAGTTTTTGGCTCAAGGTCTGCATTTACAGTCACACCAGAGGTGTTAAACTGGGATTAGGACTTGGTTTTATGCAGACCAGTCAAGTTCTTCCACACTGACTGAATCAATAATTTTCTTTTTGAACCTTGCCTTATACACAGAGGCATTGTCAGGTTAGAATAGAAAAGGTTCCTGTCCAAACTTTTGCTATAATATTAGAAGCACACAATTTCTTAGAATATCATTATATGCTTTAACATTAAGATTTGTACTCATAGAAATTAGTAAAGTAGTCAAACCTGTTCATTAGAAGGGGGCGACCCAATACTTTTGGCAATGTATTTTAGAAATCTGTCAAAAAAAAAAAAATCTAAAAATGTTATTGTCATTTATTGGGCAAATTACAAACAGAAACAACTAATTAGTATTTATTCACATAATAACAAAAATTGCCTCATAACGGCTTGCATTCTTGCTTGCATTGTTTATGTACTTTTTGACTGTAATTGGGAAATCTGAAAAAAAACACTATAAAGTGCTCTGCCTTTCATAGATAACAGCAATAATTATATTATAGCATTAAAAATAGCCTACTGTTACTAAAGAGCTTACGCATATTGGAGGACTAACCAATACAGAAAGCAAAAACATGATTTTGTTAATCACCAATACTGTTAGTTTAGAGCAGCCGTGGCACAAACCTTACATACATTTGTTAAAAACCTTACATAAATTTAAGCATTGTATATAGTGAATATAGTTTAAATCTCTATTAAAAATTAAAATAATAATAAAGATAATAAAGACCAATAAAAAAACAAACTCCGTGTGTTAACCAACAGGTGAGAGTAATGTTCTGTAGGAACATGTTCACTTTGATCACAGTCACCTCTTACTGTCATTTCTTTATCCTGTAAAAGGCGGTTATGGAGCGTCTGATATTTATATTCAGACAATTACATGCTGTTATCCTTTTAAAGTTCCTACTCTCATAAAATATTCGCACTGCATGTTGACTTTTAAACCTTAAATTAACTTTCAACAACAGATATTTCAGCACAATGGATATTTTTGCGCTGAATAGCCTATTAATTGTCTCCCTCTCTACTCTGTTCTGTCTGTCTGCACGCGTGCACGCGCCCGCCGCTCATTCGGTATTTTAAACTTAACACAGCCTGTCAGGACGGACCTTTATGCAAAAATGGAAATGCTTGCGTGAAATTGTGACCTTTTTAGATAAGGATATGACCATAAACTGAACGTTTTTGTGCTGAGGATGCACACGCATCTGTCAAAGCGCCTGACAGGTAAAGCCCTTACGCTAATGCATTAACTTAAAGCTTAAAATAAAGAATTCTCATGTTTTTGGCAGCTTGGATCACGTACTTCTCCGGCAGCATCTCATTCTGTTTTCATAATCGATAATAATCGATTTTATCGATTAGTTGTTGCAGCCCTACACACAAAGTTTATAATTCAAAATACAGGTAAACTCTTTCATGTTAATACAGTAAATTGTGCCCTGTTTTTTTATTTTTTTTTTTTTTACAGTGTTGTCTACTAAATGCAGAAAAAAGATGAGCTAAACTGAAGGTAATGCTCCCTTTCATGCAAATATCAGCTCTCCTCTCAACGTCTCCATATCAGTTTCATTCCTAGACCATATGCAAACGCAGACTCAATTTTGTTTTTTTTTAACCAGTGTCATCTAGAAGATGAGGTCACTACCACCTCATTTTCCTTTTACCGGTGCACCACATGGATGAATACAGACTTCCTCGTCAGCATTACATCCTACATTTCACTACTGATTATACTCTGTATGATTGTGTATGTGACAAATAAACTTACCTTGACCTTGATTATAGTATTTACATCAAATATTTGCAGTCTCCTCTCCCTCTGCAGATAGAGAGACAATCTGTTTACAAATGGGATTGAGAGCAGACAAGAGCCAGTGTGTTCCTCATTTCCAAATCACTTACTCCCTCTCTTTCATTGAGACCTAGAAAAACATGGTGTTTAGACATATCAGTCGAGATGGAGCTTCTGCAGTCAGTTGCTTCAGGCCTTATTAACCAGCAGATGAACAGGCATAGGGCTGTCTTTGGGTTCGCTAGTCACAGAAAACAAGGTGAGGGATATCATACCCAACACTGGCACTTTAATACAGGAAGTTTGTATGTGAACTTTGGTGTAAAAGTAGGGCTGTGCAATTAATCGCATGCGATTCTCACGCGCATCTCGTCAGTAAAGCCGGTTCCGTGATTGGCAGTAAATCTCCATCACCTGTTTTCAAATGGAGCGACAGTTAATACACAGAGCCGTAGTTCACTGACAAGCTAGGCAATATCGCGTTCATATCGCAGATGAATCGCATTCGATTATGAACGCGATATCGCGTAGCTTGTCAGTGAACTACGGCTCTGTGTATTAACTGCCGTTCCATTTGAAAACAGGTGATGGAGATTTACCGCCAATCATGTAAGGATGTCACTACAGTATTGCTTCATGTGTCTACCTTCTTAAATAAAAAAAACCTTAGACTTTTGCCAAAAATTGCTCTTTTGGATTCAGAATAGATCATTTGTTAAGTTAAGTAAAGGTAAGTTAAGTAACTTGCTGTCAAAGCACTTGTTTATGGTGTTCATTCACTTCAGTTATAGGTGAACATTATTGACAAATATTAGATTATTTGAAACAATCATATTTTTTTAGATATTATAAATAGTATTGTTACTTCTCATCGTATTTTCATCCTGATTATGTTTGATAAAGTAGACAAAAATACAATGAAGTGCAAGATGTGCAGCTCCAAGCTGTTGTATAAAATCATAATGAGAACACTATTGTAATATAGTGTTGTGAGTTGTTTGTATTTAGATTTTGAAGCACGTTATTACAGGTCGGCTTCACAACAGGTGTTACACATTCTAGTTTCTGCAGCACATAGTGTGCTTGAGCATTTGTGTAGATAGATCCAAGTGGTAAGATTATGTCTATGTTGTGTGTATTTATTTTAGACCAACTTAACATTTTGATTGCACATTTTGCTCAGGTAAGCTTACTCATGTTTTAGATATTTAAAAAAAAAATTTTTTTTACTCACTCATTTTGGCTTTGGCTCACTATTATGCAATAGTGCATATTTAAAATGAGGCTAACTTCATTTTAATAGACTAGTCTTGGCATGAGGGCAGTGTGAAATGTGCTTGGGTCAGTATTTAATACTTTCAGCAACATTAACACCATGATAACAGGTCCGCTCAGCAGTTCTCACTATCCTCTTCTGAGATCAGACGAGAAGCTCCTCTCCCGGTGGCAAAAGTGATGACTGCTCCACAATGTGTGCTCCATCTTTGGCTAATCATTTTTCTTTGCTGTATTTTTCTCAGATGTAGCAATAAGGCAAAAACTGCTTTATCCTCTATAATCGATAGAATTTTTCAAACCAAGAGCTTTCAAGTGGAGGTCAGTTTCTTGAACACACCACTAACCTGATTCTGCACAGAGAGTACATTTTGCAAGCAGGCAGTTTGAACAGATTAGCTGCCTTGGTAGCATTATTATTTATTACTATTATAGTTTTTAATAATGTTTATCAATGTATACATTTTAATCATAGTTTCCATTTATTTCAATTTTAGTTTTCAGTTAGTAATTTAGTACTTCAACTTATTTTAGTGTTGCCAAGGCAACATTTCACATTTTTATGTAGTTTACTATTTTTTTTTTTCAATTAACGTTTTTTTAGTTTTAGGTAGTGATAAGACGACTCCTGGGTAGCAGAGATATTGAAAACATTTATGTGTACACAAATATTAAGCACCTGTGATTTACATGTTCAGTGATTTATAGCGATGGGTACCGAGAACCGGTATTTTGTTGGACCGGTACGTAATTGGGTCAATACCGGACTACCGGTAAGCTTCAGGACAAACGATACTGTTATCGATACTTGAGTTGTTTTATCTCCGTATAATTCAATGACAAATTAGAAGCTGCCGCTTGACATTTTCCTTCACTGAATTATGTGGCCGACGTTTGCTCGACGTGCGTGTGATATCCATGTGCATGTGCGTTGTGTGTTTGGATGCAATCAGTCATCACGGCAAGAGTGAAACATTCGAGAGTGTGGGCACACGTTACAAAACTAAGCCGCACTAGGGTCAGATGCAATATATGCAGTAGTGTAATAGTGAACAAAGGAGGCAACAGCAGTAATATAATGAAACATTTACTAACAAAACACAACATCTACCTCAAGCAATGCGCTGTAGCCTATTTACTATGTCTCCCGTCTCCAGCTCCAACTGCAGCTCGCGAGACTCATTCACATCAAATGTTGACTCAGCGGTGGAGTTACACTCACGAGACACTGCACTTATTCGCAATTACAAAAGTACATTATTTGCGTGTGCTTTAGTTTAAAGCTTTGCCGGTTAAACAATTAATTTGCGTGCTGCTCTGACGTCCAGAGTGCATACACTGAAGCGTGTGTACACTAAAGCCCTGTCAAACAGCACATGATTACTTGGTTATTTTAGTTATCGTCTGATTGAATACTGTCAAAAACACACAAGGTTTACATATAAACACAGTTATGTCTAAAGTGAAAGTAAACAGAGAGAAACAGATGTGTGCAGCTCTTAAAGGGACAGAATGCTGCCGATTTTCATTAAAGGGATAGTTCACCCAAAAATTTAAATTCTGTCATTATTTACTCACTGTCATGTTGTACCAAACCTGTATTAATTTTTATTCTTGTCCTGAACACAAAAGAAGATATTCTGAAGAATGTTGATAACCAAACATTTGCTGGTCCCCACTGATTTTGATAGAAAAAAAAAGGAAGTCACATTCTTCAAAATATTTTTTTATGTTTAACAGAAGAAAGAAACTCATTCAGGTTTAAAACAACTTGAGAGTGAGTAAATTATGACAATTTTCATTTAAGGGTGAACTATTCCTTTAAATGTTAATAAAATAAAACACAAGGAGAAAAATAACTCCAAGCTCCTGACTGAAGAACTTTAATACAGTTGCTAAAGTTCAGCAGTAATAAAATAACTTGAAATTTTCAACAACTTTTCACATCATATATGTTTTTGCACCAAATAGTATCGATAATAGTATCGATAAGTACAGGTATCGATAAGCAGTATCGGTATCGGTATCGATAAAATGCAAACGATACCCATCCCTAGTGATTTACAATATTTAGACCAACAGTTCACTGGTTATTAAAGGCAGGATTTAAAAAAAGCAAATTCTGCCTTTAATAACCAGTGAACTGTTGGTCTGAATATTGTAAATCACTAGGGATGGGTATCGTTTGCATTTTATCGATACCGATACCGATACTGCTTATCGATACCGGTACTTAAGTTTGACTTAAGCATATTTTGCTAGACTGTCCTGCTTTTAATGTTACAAGGCAAAGGTTTTATTCAGAAATGACCTTTATTCATCAATTTCACAGATGTTTTTAAAAAGGTATAGGCTAGCCTTGGAATATGTTTCGATTTTCTGTCAAATATTTTTATGAAGGCTTTTCATTTAATTGTTTGGAAATTTAATTATATATTATATTATTTTCACCCCACCAGTCCATTTTCACCGCTTTTCTAGGGCCAGGTAGAAGACTAAGCAAAACAGCCCACTTTTCCATATTATTTTGTATATTTGATTAATTTATTTGGCGTTAAATTAGCTTTGGTGTTAGCTTCATCTGAACTCAAGTCTACAAGTATTACTTGCCTCGTGATTTCCATATGTTTTTGTTGTCCAGTATGATTCCAGCATAAGCATAAACTGATAGAATAAAATCATCAGTATTTGTTATGCACTGTTTATGCATAAACTGGAATTTTAAACCAGTATTTGTTAGGTAGAAGAGGGCTGTCGCTAAAGCAATTACCGCACATATATATATATATATAATATATAGTATTACATATATATATATATATATATATATATGTATATACACATACATATATATATATATATATATATATATATATACACATATATACCGCATATGTGATTGATTATATATAAATATATGATTGATTAATTATATTGTACGGACAAAATAACGTGTAACGATCAAAACCAATAGTCTTTGGCATACATATAAATATATATAATTATATATATAAATATATAATATAATATAAATATATAATATATATAATATATATATATTAAAATATATATATATATATATATAATAATGAAACAGGAAGTTAGCAATCCAAATCATCTGAACTCTATTGTTAGTGACTACAGTTAGTTCTATTCACTTAGAGACCTCGTGCAGACTTCCAGTATGTTTTTTGTCAAAAACGCTGTCGGTAAGAGACAGTGAGCGCCATGTTCATTCAATTCCAGCATAAGAAATCATGAAGACAGCGCCACTGATAGTCGAGCGTCGATAAAATGCATGACACCTGTATACACATTCAGGTTATGCACTGTAAAACGAGAACGAGTAGGCTTACGACAAAAAAAAAAAAGGAAATATCGCGGTTGCTCGTTTGTTGCATCGGTTATGCTCATCAATAGGCATTGCGAGTATAAAACGAGAACGGAGTTATCGCACAGCCCTACCACTAAACTGCTGAGCATTACACCAAGGCCAGGGAGCATTTCGCTGCTGTTATGTGGCATCTATACTTGAAGGATACATCCTTGACTTGTTTATTTATGAAGACAAACAGTTCTCTGTTCTTCCAAAGAGTCAAACAAGCGCCGGTGTCTGTGTTTAGGTTGTTTAGAGTGAAGGAGGTTTGAGGCTCACTGGGGCTGCTGTTGAACGACTGATGTTTTGTTTACTCAAACGTTACAGAATCTTCACCATTTCATTTACATTGCTAAACACAACAGGCTGCGCGTCCCCCATCTCCCACTGGTTCTTTGCGTGTGTGTGTGGTGTTTGCGCCGATGCTAGTGTCGTACTACTGCCTGAAATTCATAATGTGGATTCTGCTTATCAATGGTAATTTAACCTCTCCCGTCCTTACCTGACTTTGTGGAGCAAGCTGTATTATTACTCACAGCTTGCTGTGTGCCCATTGACTTTTAAATGGGATTGTCCCAAAACAATGTGAAATACTACCTTGCCTTGATGAGATGGATTACATATAGCACTCTGGGTGGCCTGTGGAGTTGACCTACACTACATAAGTGCAAGATTCATGTCACATTCACGAAGACATTAGTTTGTAGGAGATCATTTTTCAATTAAAATGTAGTTCGAGTTTATAGCATGATTGTGACAAGCATACACTACTGTTAAAATATTGAAGGTGCTTTAAATTGATCAATAGTTGACAAGAAAGTTATAATGTTACAAAAGATTTTGGTTTCAAGTAAATGCGGTTCTTTTGGACTTATATTCATCAAAGAATCATGAAATGTATCATGGTTTCCACAAAAAAATTGCACAACTGTTATCAACATTGATCAATAAAGAAACTTTTCTTGAGCTCCAAATTGGCATATTACAATGATTTCCATAGGATCATGTGGCTGCTGAAAATTCAGCTTTGTCATTAAGGAACAAATTACATTTTAAAATACATTAAAATAAAATAGAATATAGTTATTTTAAATTGCAATAATACTTAAAAGATTACTATTAAAGTTCAGTGTGTCCACAGCTGTTAAAAACACCATAAGTTATATATGGTCTCCAAATGAAGGGTCTGTTGATCTGTTAGTGTCATTGCTAATAAAATATGCATGTAGATATTTCACACAGGCAGTTTTTTCAGGAATTTTCTTGGATATTCACAGAAACTAGTACTGATTTGTGTCTGTTATGAATGTAAATAAGAGGTGATGTTTCCCCGAGGTGTTTTGTTGTTTGTGCATGATCTGCAGGTCCAAAGCCTCTCCTCAAGCCTGCAAGCAGATGTCATGGTGCATTCGCACAGTCTAACTGGCTGTCAGGCACCTGTCAGAACACATCAGAGCAGTGAGAACACAGCTAAATGCAAAGGAACTGGCACCTGCCTGTCACTAACTGAGGTGCTGGTGCAGCCGTAATTAGCTTAGCTAACTATACCTCACTCTGCGGCCTGTCTGTAGCTTCCCTTTATAGCACTCAGGTTGATACCGTATGTATAATATGTGTTGAATTTTTCAATGTGTGTTGTAAATATTTTATGAATCTTGTCAGAGTGATAATTGGGCCTTCGTTGAGGGGTTCCTTCTCATTATGAAAGATTGTGAACATGAGTTTTTGAGATGTGATGGCTTTTCACAGTTCTCTTCAGTTCCCAGATGTCCAACTGTGAGCTAGTTTGCCATTATTGGATGAATAATAAGCTATAACTGTAGAAACTTCAGCGAATCAAAATCTAATGGTCTTAAGTTAAAAATGTGTAATTTCAACACAATACAAGCACAGTTGAACTGTCTTTTCAGTTCAAGAAAAGTTTACAAATCTAAATGTTTTTGTGATGGAACTATTATTTTCTGAAGACTTTAGAAATTAAACAAGCTGTAAAGATTTATGCTCTAAATGGTTAAATAATACTTTACATGTGGCACATAGTTGGAAGTAGTTCAGACAAGGAATCACTTTAAAACATCATTATTCTTTTGAGCTTCCTTTTGTAAATAGTCTTATAGATCAGTATAATTTGTATATGTGTGTTTGTGAACACGTGTGCACAGGCACATTCATTCTTGTCAGAGGGCACCATGTGTTTGACTGGCATGCTGTGGTTATCAGTCTGAATGACCAACAGCAGGTTAGTTGTAATCTGGATTCTTTCCCTGGGATTTGGGCTATTTACCCTCCCCTTATTTTTTATTCTTTATAAATCTGGAGATGAGCTTCTCTATTATAAGTCTAATCCGATACTGATATCTAGAGAGCAGAGTGACCCGATGACCAATATAATTCCTTAAGGGGCATTCACTGACAGTGATTTGCTCTAAGAAAACGACTGGGCATCATTCTTTTTCAGCCAGAGTTGACTTATTCCGTTGAGCTCAACTTTACGCAATTGAGATAAATACCAGTGGTAGCGCAGATAAGTGATTCACCGCTTTATACAGCTGGATACTATGACAGACTAGTAATGCCTAGGGATGCAACGATTATAGATTTTGTTGGTACGATTACAGTCTGAGGAATAATCACGGTTTCACGATTATTATGCATTAACATAAAATCACATGAACACTCTTTAGATATTAAAGTGTTATTTATTTCTGTCTTTTGAAACAGAAATAACACAGTAACCAATAAAACAACAAAATAAAAAAAGTCCATCTCTCCTATTCCATCTCTCCTAGGGACCTCTGCTCTGTAAAGGTGACCTCTGCTCTGTAAACATCCATGTCAGTATTTCCCTTTTGAAAATATACAAATCTATGTATTTGGTGTTTTCATTTGTATATTCTTTCTATATTTCTTTCTATATGAGGTGAGGTACAGAAGAGATGGTGTTTTTTTTTTACTTATGAATAATACTATAACAGGGATGATAAATCACAATGTTAATTAAGTATTATTAATATAAGACTAATATTAACTTTATTTATCCCACAGAGGACACTGTTACTAATGAGGGGAATAAACTAAACTATTATTGTAATCAACTGTCATCCATACTTATTCATTTTATAATCTTTCGTCTGATTTTACATTATGGCCTGAGAAAATCATGTCTATTATTTTGGTTTGTGAGATTGAGCAGCCCACACAAACATTTAGGAGGACAGAAACTTGTTGTCAACGCTGCCCAGCGACTTTCATTAATAAAATAGCTTAGATTGGATCGCTACATTATATTAATCAGCAAAGAGGGGGTAAAATGACTGTTTAAATAACTAAACTCAAATCTTCATTGTTTGTAGTGACGTGCAGATGCAGGTAGGCTAATTCACACACGCAACTGTTACCTCTCTCTCTCTCTCTCTCTCTCTCTCTCCGCACTATTTCATCTCTGTCTGAAGTGGGCAGAATGCTAGAGATAACGAACTTCGCGTCAGGTGGTCCTTGCCTTCACGTCGTGCATTAAAATAGTTTATTTCACAACGAGAACAGGTTGGCTAGCCATGCATTATCCCTTACGTATACTCTTTAACAGCAAATTTTACGGCAATATTTAAATGACCAAAATGGTCCCACACTATCGACTTCAGATGTTCTCTGGTGGAAATAAAGGATCGCTGTTCGGTTCATCTGTCATAGTTAATCTAGTGTGTGTAGTAGCCTCCGTGTCTCTGATAAGCACGGCATTTTAAGCTGGTGCACCGCTAGTGTAACTTTTTTTTCATTTTGCACAAGTTGCAACAGTTCCGTTCCGTGCAACAGAAACACTCGGTGTAGCGGAGCCTTTAGGATTAATTAACCGTGACTTTTTAAAGCGTGGTTAATAGTAAAACAGGTTAATCGCTGCATCCCTAGTAATGCCTACTAGAAATCAACAGCACAGCATTGTTAGCAACCTTTAGTGATTTAACCAATATCTGTGAATGCGGCTTTATGTAAATAATACAATTTAATGATGGCAAAAGGGATTTAAAAAGGGATTTTACTCATTTTTCCAAGTAATTAACATAAAAATCTACTAATCATTTATATAAATATATAAATATATTTCTCTTTTTAAATAATATTATAGTTCTATTATTTATTTATTTATTTAACAAAAAACAAACAAACAAACAAAAACTAGTCAACAGTTTTGATTAGAGATCGACCGATATATCGATTTACCGATATTTTTCCCGATATTTAAGCATTTTACCATAATCGGATATCGGTTTTGTAATATCGGATTTTCCGATAAACGCCGCCATCTTGTGGGTGTTTTAAGAATTGCACGCATGATCGCCATTACAGCGCATCTGAGGGGAGACGAGACAACGGCGTGCACAGGTAAAGTATTACTTGCTTTGCTGTAATTAGTACATTTTTTTAACATAACAGCCATTAATGCACAAATTAGATGTGATACATATGCTTGATATGTAGTTTATGCAGCTCTTAAGAAATACGAGATTAATCCGTAACCTGTCCCAATGACATAACTGCATGAATTTAAAAGCATGAATGGTTAATAGCGTGAAAAATTCTCTCTCAGGTTAATCACTGTTCACTCATCCAGGAAATGCTACAGCACGGCCACCGCATGTAACTTTTAAAAATATTACGATAAAACACCGTAATTATATAAACATTTACTATATAACCATCAATTCCCCATAATCCTAGTAACACAACTCCATCCCACACAACCTGGGCGATCGCAGGTATATTAACCAGACACATTGTTAGCAACCTTTATCTCCCGCGACACTGTTTCACACTGCTCGTTCTGTGTGCTTTAACAGACAAGTCTCTCTCTTTATCTGTGCTGAACCTGCACGCAGCTTTATCCCACAACAGGTGACAAACCTAATGAAAATACAATTTAAGTGATGCCCCGCGAGGCAAAAGGGATTTAAAAAGCAGGATTTTACTCACATTTTTCCAAGAAATTTACATAAAATAATAGCTTGTTACTAATCATGAGACAAAACAGTAATATATTTAAATAATGTATATTTCTCTTCAGGATTTAAGTATAATATTATATGTGTTCTATTATTTATTTATTTGGCATTTAATTTAACAAAAAACAATCAAACAAACAAATTAACTAGTTAACAGAATTACTTTTTGATTAAAATGCTGCTGAGTTAGACATCGGTCTGTTCTAAAAAATAAAAAAATTTTTATTTCTCTGATGTTTTTTTTTTCTCTGACTGCCATAATCCATCTTTCTTTCTTTTTTCTTTTTTTTTTAAATATAAAAATAGCAGTCTTGGAAATGCACTAGTGATTTTTTTCTTTAGGAAATAGGAACACAAAAATAATATTTGCTATAGTCTCCAATGTCCCTTTATAGAATTTTACCCTCCTATATTTTACTTCCACATTCCACTTACTTTACCAGGTGTTATGATTTCAAGGGCAGACAGGACTAGATGGGTGTTTTGGGAGTCGAAGAGTGTTTCTGCAATGCATCATCCCTTTTCTTCATTCATTTTGTCACAGTGACAATGCATTGATTTGCAGTATATTAATTGTAAAAGTAAGTGTGAAAAGACCAGACCTCAGTCGACTGCAGTCTCTGACAGATGTGTTTCTTCAGAAGAACAATATAAAAGCTCATCTCCCTAAATTAATCCGCCACAGTCTTCAGTTTAAGCCTCTGAATGAAGCAGTTGCTGCTTTGATTTGTTTGAGAGTTCTAGCTGAAAGTATATCCCTTTTCATAACCTTTGTGCCAAACTGTGTGGCATAGCACCTAAGAAAACAAAGGGATGTTTTCTTTGATCTGTAGCAGGAAGCTGGGTACTGGGCCAGGGGTCCCTTGGCGTTTCATTAAAAGTCGAGGTTGTGGTTGGGACCGTCCTGATTCGCCGTGGTGTGACCCATCTGTTGTATATGTGGGCTAATCTTAGCTTTAGCCAACCACCAGGGATTAAAGAGAAATAAGTAAGCCTCTGCTTCGCCACTGCTCCAAGACTGCAGGCGCTGTACCACACTGCTTCCTGCCTTTCCAGACTACATTTTTAACTTCTTACATGTTCGCTTACCTTAACTTGCACTTCTGTTACTTAACTCTTAGTCAATTCCACAGTTTGCACACAGTGCATTTTTAGGAACGCCACATAGAGAACTCCCTGTAGATTTGACCAGTCTGTAAATATGAGATCTTGAGGATTTTCTTTCAACAGAACTGCGTTGTGCTTCCCTGTGTGGGTAATGACCATGATCACCCAAGTGACCCTTGACCTTCATCCATCCAGGGACTAAATCCATGGGTCTACATTGGTGTAAACATGCATAAAGCAGGATTAGTCCACTGCACATCTGCTGTATTGTTCACTTTAACTACTTCTTCACTCTAGTATCTGCTCAAGGCAAGGTGAAGAAGTGCTGCTTCTGGGTATTAGGAGTAATCCAATGGTTCAGGGCTAATGTTTTAGGTGAGCTGGGTTGTACGTGTGTGGCTGCACACTGAAATACCTTGTCTTTGCTTTGTTACGCTCTTCTCTCTGACAGGGATCGGAGAGCAATGTCCTGCTGCTTTATTGCTGTGGGGCAGAGTTACAGAGTTCCTCTTCAGGCCTCACAGAGTTCATTATTTATGAAGTTAATAAAGATTGCTGGAAGTGGGCCTTCCTTACTTCCGCACAGCTTGTGTGACGTCAGATGGAGAAGACGGCTCGGTCTTGGAAAAAGTTATTTTGTTAGCGCAGTCAGTGATATATTCTCTCTCCTCGCCGTAGTCTGGAAGCTCTTTTGTCGTGCTCTTTTTCTCGTATTCTCATTTGTCTCATTTTCACTTGCTCTTTGTCTCGTTCGCCTTTTTTTTTTTTTTGCTGCATTTGTCTGATTAGCCAAGGGACCGCTCTGTGCCTAAACAAAACGGCCTTTATGTGAGAGGAAAGGCATTTCTTCAATGGCCCATATTGACACCGCACCAGTTACTGTGCTACTTGTTAATGGACTGCATTGACCCCCTGAAGAGTGTGATTTATCTGACCAACTCCTGTGGGAGCTGAGCTTGAGCTTCATGCAGAATTTTAGATCAGTAGATTTAAGCCTGGGTGATATATCGCAGGCGATTCATCTTCGAGAATGAACGCGATATTGCGTAGCTTGTCAGTGAACTACAGCTCTGTGTATTAAATGCCGCTCCATTTGAAAGCAGGTGATGAAGATTTACCGCTAATCACGGAACCGGCTTTACTGACGAGATGCGCATTAGGGTTGGGCGATGTCTACAAAATTGGCATCGGACGATGTCTACAGTGAAACATCGGGATGGACGATGACATGCGTGACGATGAGTCCGTATTCAGAAAGACACGGGAAACACATAACGATTGCTAACGGTTGCCTGTTATATTACAATACATAAAATTTCACATACCACATAAACTGAGTGAGGAGAGATGACCGAGGACCATGGCGAATGGTTTGCAGATCCTCAGCACCACTGAAAAGCATCCAATCATGTAAAATGTGTGGTAAGTACTGCCGCTTCATAGTATAAAGAGAGTACGTGCGATCGCGAATCTCGAAAGTGAAAGTGAAACTTAAAATGCGATCGTGAATTCAAAAGCAGTTTCAATGCCAGGCATAATATCGGCTCCCTGATGCCGGCAGTTATATACAGTATAATTTACTAGAAAGTATTGAAATGTGTATTTTCCTCCCATCTCGTATTTATTCCCTTTAGGGGTTCCGTAGTAAGTTACACGTCATTTTCTTTCCGAACACGGTATGGCGGATTGCGGGGGGGTATTGGGGGGTATTGGGGGGTGGGGGTGGGTGGAATCACAATGTCGGCTCAACATCGCGATGTCTATCAGCCATCGGCGATTCAAGCGTCCAACTATGCGCGAATAGCGCGATTTATTCGCGCAAGTCGCGTCTGGTGTGAACGCACAGTCAGACCTCTCGCTCGCGGGGCAGCACTGGAGACATATTTCAACTGAACGAAAGCTAAGGTTTTGCAGTACATATATACATACAAGGAATAAATTCTTGAAATATATTTGATTTAGTTAACGGATAAACAAGGGGGAAAAAACAGTTCAACACGTTATATAGCCTATATATGCTGAGTTTCAGTTCATTTTTGTGACAGGCTTAATTTGTTCACAGAAAGGAAACTCAAATGGCAGAAAGCAACATCCTATTAGTTTTCTTTTTTAATAAAAGCACAATGTTTTGTTTTCATTGTGAGTGTACACAAATAAAAGCAGACCTTTATACAGTGATGCATTATTAAGACGATAAGTGTTTAAAGTTGTTTCTGCTGGTATAAGGAAACAGTTGAAGTGATCGTGTCACACACACACACACAGACACGAACACAAAACACATCAGTTCCAGCATTGCTAAAGTTGGTACTTTATCAAAATAAAATACAAACATCAGCGCACCCACCTCTGTGTCACTGTTGGAATGCGACTGAAGTACAAAACCTATAATTTACATAATAAATAATAGTTTAGCATTCAGATACGTTACATCGCAAATATGGAAATATTATGGAATATTTGGATTTGTGCCGAATGAGAGAGGTAGGATACACGAGCACAAAGCTCCATTTCGCAAACAGTTGACTGCACAAGCCTTTAAAGTATACTCCTTTGTCAGTCTATGTGAGAGACGCGTTCAGAATCAGCACATGGTCACTGTCTATGGGGCTTTGTTTTCAAGTGCGCAACTCATGGCATTCGCTGTTCTTCTGCTGCCGGTTATCAAACAGCGTTGCATTGCTGGGGGCGCCCCCTTCTGGATTGGGGGTGATTTGCCTGTATTCGTTGTAAGGCCTCATGCACCGAACCGAGATGCCCGTACCGTGACGGTTCGGTACGAATACATGTATCGTGCCACCCCTAATTAAAATGTATTTTTACAATAGGCCCATGAAAGTTTTTTTTTTCTTCTGGTTATCAAATGAAGGCATAAAACATTAATTTAATTTATCTTTTAATCAAATGAATGTTAAACAAACTTTTTATTTTTTGGCAAAGGGGTTTACTATTACGGGTTGCCATGAGGACCTTTTAAGTTTCTGTGTGTATATGATATGACAATAGTTTTACTCAAATGAAACCACAAAGTGCTCATGAAGTACTCTCAGAGCAGTTCTGGGGATGTTGTTCATATACATTGCGAGCGTCACGCGTGTTCAGTATGTGTGTAGTAAATGAAACCTTGCATCTGTGCAATTTGTTTTTTTCATTAGAACAGATTTGGAGAAATTTAGCATTACATCACTTGCTTATCAATAGATCCATTGCAGTGAATGGGTGCCATCAGAATGAGCGTCCAAACAGCTGATACAAACATTGCAGCAATCAATATGACTCCTGTCCATCAGTTGACAGCTTGTGAATTGAAAAGCTAAACTATTGCTTCCGGCTAAAATAAAAATCCTCCATCAATAGTATTGCTTTTTCTGTGCATTTGAATGGTAAAGTGCCCTGCAAGTACTGTAAAAATCATTGTTTCATTATATTTTTTTACTCACTAAAATAACCTGATTCAAACCCCATAATATCTCCAATAGCTGGCCATTTGTTTGTTTGATGATATGTCTGAGGTCTGCATTTTGTGCTTTGACATGCCCAACATTATCTAGTGTTTAGTGTTTTAGTTAGTGTTTTCGTTTTTACACAGACTGCATGCATTTACTGACGACATCCTTTATACGCAATTCCGTAGTGCTAATCCCTGTTAAGCTTTTCTACAGTATGCACTTAATGGGATTCTATACAGAAGCAGTCTTCCAAAGAGAGCAAAAAAAAAAAAAAAAACAACACAGACAGAAAGAGAAGGAATTGTTGATGAGCTAAGCAGTGTGCTCAGTCCTTTTTGAACAAACACACTCTTATCAAAGTCTTCTCACTGTCGACTTCTTGTTCCTGTTCATAAAACAAAGGTCAACCTTTCAAACAATTCTGCCGTCTAGCTAAAGGCCACAGACTGCTGCATGAGCTCAAGGGGCTTGGCACGATCTGTTCCTAAACTTTCAAAGCTTGGTTTTGCAAGGCTATGTACAACACACACACAGACACACACAAAATATTCTTTGTATTTCCCACTTGCTAGAAACACTTCAACTGTCCAGATCTTTTTGTCGTACTGGGCTGTCACACCATTTTGGGTCGTGAAGTATTTTGTAGGTGCTCAGATGATCTTTAGAAGACGTTCTTTGTTCCAGAAGACTGTCTAAAGAGGTTAGAGCCAGTTATTGAGTTTTCATTGATTTTCTGCATTCCACGTGTCCTTTCCTATTTACCATCTAGAATGCTGATTGTGTACAAATGGATTTAATACATTTTTCAGAAGTAGTTTGATGCCGTGGATGTGGCCCATTACAACTCAAGAATAATTTTTAACAAGTGATCCATATTACGCTCTATTGGAAAAGTGTTTTCCAGCTCTTTGGTCTGTATGAATAGGAGATGCTTTTATCTGTAAGGCAGACAAAAGAGTGCCTTTTCATTCTTACATTCTGGATACAGTACAATAATAGGAATCACGAGGAATGTAACAATTGCATTTATAGTTCCTTAACAGCTTCATGAATGATTTTTTTTAGTATGTTTGTAGAAGCTGTTTTGATCAATTCAAGTCACTTAGACCAGAGTTCCCCAACCATCGGTTCGCGATCCACTACCGGGCCGTGGTAGAATTACTACCGGGTCGCGAGAACTGATTGTTCTAATTATTCTGTATTTTCGTTGTATGCGATTGATATGGAGTAGCAATTTGACAATTTCATATTAACTTAGTAAATAAAAAATTGCTCTGATCTGTCATATAGGCTATTAGGGCTTAAACGGATCGCAGTTGATCCGTGATATACGGACCAGGTCCAGACCCCACCGTTCTGCATGTGATTCGCAGATTAATTTGCCAGTTTACACGTTCAAGCTATTTAAAACCACAAGAAGAAGAAATGAAACATAAATCAAATCGTTACTTGTGCGCTGTACTCACACACACCCGAAGCACTCACAAGCATAGAGACGTGTTTCAGATAGTGCGGCATACCGATTTGATTCCTCTTTCATGTATCCCTGCGTTTAAGATACATACGCATGGGGGTTTACGGTTACGTCGCAATGCTGGAAATATTTCTGTTTTAAACCATGAATGCGAGCCAATGGATATCACACAAGCAACTTGCAAACTTTGCGCAATAGTTATGCCGGTGAACAAATTAACTTCAGTCATACAGAAAGTGAAAGTAAAAAAACTGATGGAGTTTTCTAACGCTGCATTAACAGCGCATATTCTCTCAGAGACGAAAAGAGCCGAATCTACTACAACATGTGCTGATAACAGTATAAATGAATAGACCTGTTTTAAAGACCCTATCCACAAACTGAATCTGTTCAAATCTGTTGAAATAAATGTTTTACTGTTATTTTTTTTTAATCAATTTAAAACATTCTTGCTTAAAAAAACTTCATTTTTTTCATAATTTTACTAGCTCCAAACTTTTGAACGATAGTGTTTCTCATCTTGTTTTTGGTCTCTTCTGGGTCCTTCCGCTCATGCTTGTCAGTTGTCTTGATGTCAGAAAACTTTACCTTTATAACTGTGGTCTAGAATTTCTCGCTTTGAAGTCTGCCTAACGCTACACACTTTTATACCCAAATGTAATCGGTCAGCCCCTCACAGCCTGACCCTTTTGAAACCCTATGATGATTTTAAGCCTTTTTCTCCCCCGCCAAGAATGTGTAACTGAAAATTGCCTTTTGTTCACCTCAAGTGCATTTTGCACCCCTGTGTCACTGTGGCAGTCCAAACATCTTCCTTTTCTGTTTGTGTTTATACGGTCCTTAAAGGCAACATTTAATTAGCATTCTCTCTGAGGGAGCCTGGTCAAGAAACTGGTCCTGTTCCTGGGTGAATCAGTATGAAGACATGCGGCATAAGGCATGACTCATTGTGTGACTCCACTGAGAGGGCTGAAAGTGGGCGACCATTACATTACATGTATTTTGTGGTCACATGGATTTGTTTGTTTGTTGCTGTGCATCTTGCCATTTTTAGTGCTCTCATCTGTTAGAGCTCATCTCCCTGAAGGACATGAGCTAGATGTGTAGTAAAACAGGACAAAAGCAGATTTAGTTTTAAGATTGAATTTACTCAGACCAGTCACTCTAGTTTATTTGCTCAATTTGATGTGAAAATGAGTTAAACATTTTACCCCACTTCACTTCATTTTGTATTCCATCACTGAGCCAGAAAATCTCTCAACCTCGCAGTATAATGTTGGCTTGTTTATCTTGCGGTTGTTGTTTCTTACTTTGTTCTTTAGAGCCTTTATTTCATTCACAGGTATTGTGCACAATTGTAATCTTTCGCATAAATTCTACATTCACAATGCATAAAATGTAGCTCATAATAAATAGCTACAACATGTAGGTGAGAATTATTAAAATATATGCACTTGCACAAATGAACAGATAAAATCAATAGTTTGAAGTGAAAGACTGATTCACATCAAATGATTATAGAGTTACAAAGCTTCTTCATTCTGTCTCTTACAGGAATAGCTGCTTGTTGAGTTTAGTGTGACCTTACACTGGCATCTTACTTACTTTTTATTTGCTCACCAAGTGCCAAATGGAAGTAAAATTTGGAGAGTTTCTTGCCAATTTGCCCTCGCTGATGGAAGTCATGAGTGAATAAAAATATACAAACTCTCTACTAAAAATCTGTGGCAACTTTCATGTCTTCTAACTCCCTCAGTGGAAAATATACCATTTAGGCCTGTGTGAGGAATATTAAACCAAACACATCATATTAAACCAAAAAAACATGGTGTTTAAGCTTAAATTGTCCCATAGAGACAAAAATCAATATAAACAACACCTTTTGCAAAATACAGTAGATTTTCACCTGTCGTTAATTTTGAAACTTCTGGTAAGATTTACAAAAATATGTGTTCATCAAATTATACATCCATACATCAGCATGCT
This sequence comes from Schizothorax lantsangensis, assembly GCA_027422415.1. Lineage (NCBI taxonomy): Eukaryota > Metazoa > Chordata > Actinopteri > Cypriniformes > Cyprinidae > Schizothorax > Schizothorax lantsangensis. Next base: position 25,390,392 of record CM049848.1, on the reverse strand, counting down.
TCTTTTGGAAATTTGTTGATTATCTATACATATATGCGTCACATTTGATGTATCACACAGGTCTTGATGTGTGAGTCACTCTTTTCTGCTTGTCTCCACTGTGCACGCTCACCTTAAGGCTCTGACTGACACGCTATTGCATGTGGCTCTTTGAAATCAAAGTGACTGTGGTGTAATATGAATGTAATGTGATCTCTTTCTCCTTAGGCAGACCCTGCACCCCCTCCTCTTCCTGATGTTTCCCCATCACTCTTGCCGCACACTCTCATTAGCATCTGTGACAATTACGGCATCCATTCCTGTCAGCAAAAGAGAACGAGGGAGAAAAAAACCTGAATAATGCATTCAGCGGGCTGTGAGGTTTAATTTCTGGATCGTTTTTCCTCCAGCCTCGTTCCTGCCCTCTTTAAAACTCTTAATCTCCCTCTCAAAAGGAGCAGTGTGGTGCCCATTGTAATGGTGGTGTTATTGTGGTGCCCCCTCAGAAGAGGTGCCAGCGAGAGTAAAGCTGACAAGCGAGAGGTGACTGATGAAGACGAAAATGCAAAAACAGAATTACTCTCATAAATGAGTTTAGGAAGGTTAAGAGAGAGAAGAGTGTGAAGGAAATAACTGTTAACAATACAAAATAAATATTTAGACATCAGAGGGAGTTTCTAGTGCAAACGGAATGTGTGCTGAATCAGTCACATGTTTCATCATCTATCAAAGCAGCAGTTTGGTGTGTAAGATCTTGTATCATAGCAGCAGACTCGCAGCCACCAGGACCGCCCGTCGGAAATGAGCTCAGCCTAGTTGGACCAGACATTCTTGTCCTGTCAGCACTTTCTTTACTCATTAATTAACAGATCCGGAATTAATTACCTAAGCCCTGAAGCTTCTGTTCTTATTTAGCCCTACATGTCACGTTTACTGTTGTCTGCGGAGCTTGTCTGGGTTAGGTCAGAGACAGTGTAAGGAAGAAGAGATGAAGAGACAACTTGTAAACAGTAACAGAAGAAATTACGTTGCTCAATATAACAACTCTCAAAGCAAGTCAGGTCTTTCAGTTACAAGTACCAATCTTGTCAGCATTAGCTGGACCAGCCTAAGAGAGAACGTCTATTTGAAAATTTGATTTAACGTTTTCGAAGATGTGAGCTCCAGTGCTCATGCAGCCTCTGAGAACAACCTCACCTCGGCCAGATCTTCTGGAATCTGATGTCTCTATAGTGGTTAAACATGAGATATAATTCATTTAGGGTAAATATAACGGGCAGTCTTTGGTCTCATTAATCTATTATTTGTTCCAGAGCAAATAGTTTTGGCTGAGTGCAAAATCTCATCACATTATATTGTATATATTATATGTAACTTCAATGCTGTATATAGCGCTGCCTTTGTACTTTTGACTGAATTGGCTAGCAACCTTTATGATTGCTGTTGTTGTTATTAAACATTATTATTCAATAAATAATATTTTATATAAGTAATAGTATTTAGTATTGGGAAACAGTGTGTGTGTTCGTGATGGTGATTTTAGTGACATTGTTCTGCCATTAGATGGCGACAAGAGACTGTTTTTATGGGTCAGCAGTAAAGACTTTTATATTGAAAGAGACTAAAGCGCTGTTTTGAACAAGGAAGTTATTTTTACTTTTAACAGCAGCTTGTAAGCAACAAATGCACTGAGCAGCGCTGTCATCGGAAATCACCCTTAACAGATGAAAGGATAGGCTCTCTTTGTCGTACTATCACATTCCTCAGCGGATATTCAAACTTTTATTGTGAATATGAGATTGATCTGAAGAATGAATGCTGTATCAGATGCTGATAATCACACTCTCTGTCAATCTCTCTCTCATAATACTCTACTCCACATATTACACAGCTTTTAATACAATAATACAATAAGCTTTTAATGAAGCAACTCGGTGTTCCTTCGTTACTGGTTCTAAAGTAACGTTTTCGAATTAGTAACGGAGGCTTGTGCTCAACTGTTAAACTGTGTATTCAGCATCGCAGATCGGCTTGTGTCATCTCTGCATGTGCTGCCAGTTTAACATGCTTTTTCAACCCCTATAGACTCGCAAAATGCTGTGGGAAACACTGGGACGCATAGTTTTATTTCCTTTTTGTAAACAAAGTGGCCTAATTAAAAAAATAAATAAAAATACTTGACCCCTATGCATACCAATAAGTCCTCTATAAACCCTTGGCCAGCACGTCTTCTGCCTGTGACTCACAAGTGAGTTATGTAACTGGCCTGACATGATAGCAGAACCAATGGGCTTAGTGGTTTTTTTCCCCACTGTCTGACTTCATGGAGTGGTGTATATTGTTTGGGTGCAGACATGTTCATGTGTGGCACATATGTGACAGGCACGTACATTTACCGCTCATTCAAGCAAATCTGAGTCTGATTGCTTTTCTGCTTCATTAGATTTAATAATGAAATTGAGCTAATAAGTTACTGCTTTTTTCTGTTTTTGGTGCAGCTGGTCTTCTAAAGCACAGAGCTCATTAAATAGCATATTAACAATTCTTTAATGTATATTAAGTACTTCCTGTATTTATGAGACACACTGTGCATTTTATTTGTAGGTCTCAATTGTGTGGTATGTTGCTTAGAATCCTCCTATTTATTTATTTGTTAGAAGAGAAATGGCTTTCAATATAACAGTCTTTGGTGCTATTTTTTTTAAACATCTTGCATATTCATATGTTACAAACTACGAAATATGGCAACATTTTATACATACATTTTTATATATATACAAGGCATTGCTCACCAATGGTTCCTCTGCAGTGAATGGGTGTCGTCAGAATGAGAGTCCAAACAGATGATAAAAACATCACAGTAATCCACGACTCCAAGCCATCAATTAACGTCATGTAAAGTAAAAAGCTAGTTAAAAACATCTTGATGGAGTTTGAAGTTAAAATTGCAAACAATAATAGATTTGTCATATAGAGATGCCAAAGGGTGAACATTCCCTCAGAAATACATCACATTATGAAAGTAAAACGAATGAATGTAATTTCGGGGTGACTCAAAAGCTTAACTGCTGGACATCAAAGTTTTTTGAACATATAGGACACCTGCATCTGAAAAACACTGGTCTCACGTAGGGCTGGGCGGCGATATAGCTAAAAAATGTATCAAAGATATAATGTTTCATATCATTTGGTATCGATAATTATTGACATTTTTAATAACCTTTTTTAAAACACAGAGCAATATTATTATTTTTTTAATTTAACTACTGTATTTTTAAATTAACCCAATTTGAGACAAAAAAACATATATATATATATTTTGTTTTAACAGTCAAACACAAAATAGAAATTAAACATATCTCATTTCTAATATTTTATATGCAGATTAAATAGGTCTTAAGGAAACTTTTGGCTTGTTTCCTGAGGCCACAGAAGGGCGCAATGAGAAAAATAATGCAGCGCATTAAATTGTCAACGCAAGGAAATAACTGTCTATAAAAAAAACATGCATTACGTCTAAATTAACTCGTATAAATCAAATATAATTTCATAAATTGCATAATTATGAACAAAACAGCATCATGTATTTATGCATTGCTTAATACAAAGAGCCGAATCGCCCATCACAGTTTGCCTTTAAAAACATATGAGACGCAGTGAAAAGGAATAAACCAACACAAATTTGTGACGTGTTTTCTAAAAGTTTAAACAGTTTTAACTTTGCATGGCTTTCTATACATCTCTTGTGTGAGATGTGAGTGCAGCAGACATATTTGTCCTTCTAAAAAATGTGCTGAATTTGCATTCTGTGTGAATGGCTTGGTTTCAGTTTTAACCTCATCAACATCTTCTACGCATTGAGCTACTATATTTATTTTGAATGAATAACGCAGCAACTGTGCGTCTCGTGGGCTAGACTAACAAAACATTAAAATGCAACAATGTCACTTACACCATCCTCACCGCATCTCGTGCACCACTGATGACGCTCCCTGACGCACACCTAACATTTGATTGTACTATTTTTACATTCAAATGCAAATGTTTATTTTAAATTCGACTAATATTCATTTTTTTATTCATAATCTCCTCATCACAGGCAGGCACAGCACTCAATTCAGCATGTGTTCGTGTGTGCTGTCTGCGTCACTCATAGCACGTGCCTATATCATGCACTATATCGAAAAAAAATTATATCGTTATCGAAGAAGGTGTACCGTTGATAAATATCGATATCGCCCAGGCCTGGTCTCACGGCCCTCGTAGGACATGGCTTATTCTTTCACTCATTGAAACATGATGCCTCTATGATCGGTGTTCAATGAGCCGGTTTCTTTACAAAGAGTGAATACTCATCTGCTCGCTGAAGCCTGTAGAGTTAAATAAATGAGAATGTTATGCAATAGCCTGCTGTAGTCTGTTTTAGACACAACATGAGGATTCACACTGTCGCCATGATAGAGTGATGGAGTAAAAAAAGACTGTGTGCTTAGTCGCTATATCCTCGTGGGGGGAAATGAAGGATGGCTGTTCCAATGAGTTTCTCTGGTGTTCTTCAAAGGGCTTTTGCCCTCATTAAGGTTTATGGACTACAGGGTGGCTAGATATCTCCAGGCCAATATACTGATCACTCAACACACGCCCAGACTAGTTTCCTATTAATTGGACCGTGTCAGAGGACAGGATATCATGTGAGTAAATGACTAATTGATTTCAGAATGGTGGCTGTGTGAGACAGGTGCCATTCTTTATCATAGTGGCTATATTTGCCTTATTCATCTACAGTCACTGGTGGCCTACATTAAATGTTGGCTCAGTGATTTTAATTATTAGCTACAGGTATGAGAAGTGCTAGTAGTATTAAAAGGTGATTTCGTGATTTCTAGTTTTTTCAACAGGATTAAAAAAGTGTTTTTGTGATTTCTAGTTATTTAAACAGGATTAACTATCCATTATGCCTCTATGTTACTGGTTATCCAGTGAATTGTCTTGTGAATTGAACTGTTGTCTTGAATTGGCTCTAAATCTGAGTGGAATTGAGCTGGAGCACAAGAGCCCTGAGATGCTCTTCAAAGACAAGCACACTGTGCTATAGAGTTCACGCAGCTGCCCGGCTTGTTTTGGCCATCATCACTCCTGCCAAAAAGATTTATACCACTGCTGATGTGCTATTTCTGCTCAACATATGAATGCTAGAATTACTCCCCGTAGTCAAAGCCCAATGCCCTTATGTTTCAAATCAAAACAAGGCCTGCTTTATGCACTACAGTCTTCTGCGGTTGCAGTCCAAAATGAACTTTTTTGCCACACCTGCCACATGGCTCTAGTGAAAATCTGCTGCCCAGAAATATTTCTTACCTACTGTATAGCTCTGTTTTGTTATTGTTAGCAATTAATTTTTATATTTAGTGGAAATATTTATGCTTTTAATTAAACAATCTTTTTTCATATATTTATTTCTTCACTTTTTGTTTAGCATTTTTTATAAATATGCAACAAGGAAATTATGCAGCTCTAGTATAACAAATCTGTTCTAGCTTGAAAATTATGATATATAATGACGCCATATAATTACTGCATGGTTTGTAGTTTTCACCACATTTGAAGCTTTTAAGACATAGGGTCCTATGATTTCCGGAATGCGGAAAATGCGGAATCCAGTCATAAAAATTGAATTTACTGTATAACGTGGAAATCACGGAATTTGCAAAATTTTGAATGAATAAATCAAAAGTAGGTCAGTACACTTAAATCAAAACGCAATATGGACTAGTGTGTAATTATTAAGCCGCAAAATTTTACAACTTTAACTTGAAGTGTAACAGAAATGCATTACTACTACTAATAAAATTATTAAAACATTATTTTTAAGGAATATTTACCAGAAAATTATTTAGGTGAATTTATTTACCAAAAAATTTAAATACACAACACCGTATTTCTAAAAAATAAAATAAAATAAAATCGACTATTTAGAGATGCTTTTGATTATTGAAATTTAATGAAACCATTAAAATAACATCCAGAAAATTTATAGAAAACAGAATTTGGTAAAAAATAAAACTAAACCTATTTCATAGGGCCTTAAAATGTAGTTTTATTGTTAAACCTTTAATAAATAAAATTTAATGCTGTTAAATTGTGAAAGTTTCATGATTTCAATTAATTAGACAGGCTTTTGTTTTAATAAAATTTATAAAAAAAAAAAACAACGGAAAAATTAAAACGGAAAAAACGGAATTTGGAAAAAAATAAAACAGAATTTGTGAAAAAATAAAATGGATTTCATTAGGGCCCTACTATCATATCAAGTCAAATTAAATCATATAATATTCTTTTAAAAATCATATCATATCAACTAGAGAACATTGTCTAAATGGCAAATCAGCAGTCAACTGGCCTGAAACTCTTTTCCACTGGCCTGGGCCAGCAGGCCATCTTTATAGTTGAGCCCTGTTATCACTCGTGAAATTTAGAAAAATGCAGTATTTGCATTGCTATTTAGGAGATTTACCCTGTTAGCATGTGTTTACATATTCAGAATGTGGCTAATGCTTGTTTTTCCATTATTGCATTATTTCTAGAAACACTGCAAGTTTTCTAAATGCTTTGTTTATGATCACCACATTATGTGTTAGTTTTATATATATATTCTAAATAAACTACAAACAAAAAATGTATACATTTATTTTTTCATCACATTCTTTCTTGTAACTCTTTCCTCTCAGTCACGTACCTGACTAAATGGCTCATTATGCAGCTCATTATGCGGGCCTTTGTCTTCTCAGGTGTGAGTCACAGCATTATCCAAGATAGTTCACGCCCTCTCGCATAGACCCTTTCTACTCAAAAAGTGACTTAGAAAATTTAAATCAATATATTGTTTTCTGTGAGCAAGTAAACAAGATGATTTTCACATAATTTTGAAGCAAAAATTCTAGGCTACAAGATCCAGTTCTCAAAAGTCTTGTGAATAAATGTTCTGTATGTGTTTTTTGGCCTTATTTCAGTTTCTTAAAAATTTTAGTTTTTCACTAACCACGCATAAACATTGTTTTCTCAAAAACACAATCACGTACATACATGCTGCTGCATACATGCTGCTCACATATTATTGTAGCCCAGTTTGTGCTGTATACAGTGTATTTAGACTTTAGCCATTAAAATGTTTATAAGCAACTGAAAAAAGCACAAATGTCAGGGCATGTCAAAACTTCTCCTGGGCCCCAAAACACCCTCAGACCCCAGAGGGTTAAACCTTTTGTGCATTTAAGTAACTCTGCTTGTACTGTAGTATATTTTCATTCCCTCTTTTTCCAGTGCTGGTGTGTCAGAAAGCCTGCCTTTGTTTATGGTCGCTCCTCACCTTTTGTACAAATCTCTCGTAAAGGCCAAAGAGAAATAACAAGTGTAGCACCAGAGGGGAGAAATGCCTTCAGTTGTGTTGTTAGCATGTATTGCTGTGTTGCCAGAAGACAGCTGCTTCATAATGTCAGAAGAATGAAGCAATTAGGCCTGGGAATCTGGCAGCAGATTCCCAGGCCTAATTGTTTGCTAAAGGCAGCTCTACATGATTTTGAGTCATACATGTTAGAATCACAGCAATGACGCACATGCATGGTTTTTCGCATTATAATGAAGTGACTTTTATGTTTAATGAGCTCATTTATGCATTTAAAAGCTGTTAGAGGTCTAGAAACCTGTTGAACGGGATGGCAAAATAGCTATAACGAGGAATGGAGACTGATTATGTCAAAACACACAGTGCTAAGCTGCCGCTAGAGCTTTTTATTGCTCTGACCAATATTAATTAAATGACAATGGCTTCAAATGGGTCGTGAACATTTTTGGGAGTCACTTTGGTTACAGAATCGTTTCAAAAATGAAAAAGTTCTAATTAAGATTCTTTGTTACACTGAAGAAAGGTGTATACATGTGGTGTGTAAATGACAGTAAATGACAGAACTATAATTTTTGGGACTATCCCTTTATGTGTGAAAAGAACTGTATTCATCTCTTTTAAACAAGACTGACAGCTGTATTTTGCTGCTGTGTGAGTGTAGCCATAGAGTCCCTCCCCTGAGACGCTGTAAACTCATTTCTCTCTGCTGCTGTTACCACATTAATGACACATGCCCCCCCCCCCACCTGACGATCTCGCTGGGAACGAGCAGGAGATGCTACAAGACAGATGATGTGCTCTTCAGCGCTGTGTTATTCGGATCCCATTAGCGAGCTCCTGCTTTATGTATTCATCTCAGTGGACCTCAGATTCAATTGTCTGAAAATAATTAAACTGAAAGATGTTGCTCAGTTGTTTAGCAACCATGTTACATAACAACGAACGCTAGTGCTTTTAAAGCAAGGGCCCCAAAGATGTCACACTATGCAACTTTTATGAAAAGTACTAGCTAAACGTTTTACACATTACTCTCAGCTTTGTAACACCTGTGTGGTCTTGTTAAGTCTCGCTCAGCTGGTCTGTAATATAATTTTATTAAGACTGGTGACAGTCATGAATCAGTTTGTGCTGAAATTTCACTTTAGTAGATGTTTCTACCATTCCTGACATTGAGTCATAACGCTTCCATCTTAAATTCTAATCATTCAATTATCCACTTTATTTTAATATTTTTATTTTATTTATTATTCATTTTGCTATTCTGTTGTTATATTTTATTATATTATGTTTCCTGTGATGCTGCAAACACTGTGCCAGTTTTTGTGGAGCCATTTTTTTTAAATATAACATTCATTTTATTTTATTAAGTTTTTTCTATTCTTCTGTTTTTATTATTCTAGCTTCTAAAAGACAGTTCCCTGTGCTGCTGTGTGCTCTGTGCCAGTTTAAGCACAGGCATTTTTCACATAGCATAATAGCAGAGCCATTTAATGTCACAGTGGCAGGGTTAAGTATTTTCTTTATCGATTTGCAATTTGGCAAACATTTGTAGCAAATCTCCATGCTGATCTTATAGAGCCCTGCATGCTGTGAGAGCTGCTGAATAAATATGTGCTGGAAAAACAAGCAACCAATCCTCACCATGCCGTAAGCAACAGATCTAAGGGTTTGTGAATGAGATTAATGTGGGTTGCATTCTCTGATATTTTGTTTTCACCCACAGGTTTGTCTGTTATCACAAGGTTTTTTTATGCTCTATAATCCAGCTTTGACAGAGAATGATTTGGCCACTTTGTTTCTGAAGATGGCTGTTGACATGCACCTCAAGTAAAATGTAGGCTTGGAGCCATAATCATGTTTTTTTTAATGTTTTGTGGCATCAGAAATGCAACACACTGTTGTATTACTAAGCTGAACAGCAAGCCACTTCTCACTTATTGTTTCTGCCCTGTGGGAGCTTGTGCACTGCTCATGCTGCCTGTCACTCCTTATTCTATTTCACTATTTACCCAGCATAGAATATCTTTCATTTGGCTTGATTTTAATTTCTTCCCTTTACCCAAAACACCAAAATTTAGAACATGATTTGGACGCATATAATTATATTGTTTTTATTTATTGTTTGTTTGTCTAAATGTATTGCATTTTTATATTCATTCATTTATTTTTTTTATTTTTTTATCTTTTGTATATATTTCAGTAGAATAAACATTGAGTGTAGAATAAATGCAATTCAAAATGTATTCAAGATGTTTGATTGTTTTTTTTATTATTTTACTTACTGTTTACATGTTGTATAGATGTTTTAGAATGCTTAGTAGTTCTTTTTTGCACACGTCACCTAACAGTGGAGGTCATAGGTGAGGAGTTGTGTATGGTGTTTCTTATTTATCTAACGGGAGTTGCCATCAGTTTTCCATATGGCCCTTTACACATTATCCACCCAGGGAGGGCGAGCGACACATGGCTGGCAGAGCTCCTCAACCTCTGATATCAGTTTCATGACTTTCTGTGTGTTTATTCACAGCTGTGTGTCATAGGATGCCACCCACATAATCTGTCTTGAGTAGAGTGTTCTGGATGCCTAGCCTACATCACTGTCACTCCTCTGACCTAAGTAGTAGTAAATCAACCTTGTCTATCTGTTTGAAAAATTAATAACAGTCCCATCATTCCTCTAACCTATGCTCTAAATGTGATTGGATGGTAATACCAGGGCCTTCATAGGTCAATATGAGGTTTGTGTTCTTCTAGGTTGCATGTGAAAAGAGGATGAGGCTGAAATGCTCTGATCTACAGTGACGTGATTGGAGGGACTGAGTCATCTGAGATGAAACCTCTGTGTGTTGACAGCGGGCTCTGTGTTATAACACTAAATGCACAATGCTGCTATTTTCACCGCTACATAGAGTCTGGAACTGAGGAAGCACCTAAATCCAAACTGAATGCTGATTTAAACCTCAACAGCAGTGCCAGTAATCATTGTTTTAAAGGGATAATTCAGCTAAAATTGAAAATGGTAATTTTGTGAATTAGAGAATGTTCATTTTTGGATGGTTTACCCGCCAGTTAATGTGAGGGGATTAATTCTGCAGAAATGAGCAGCATCTGTAGACAGAGCAGCATCTTATTAGTACTGGATGTCCATCCTAAGGTCAGCACACAGGAGGCATGCTGGAGAATTAATGGCCAGCGGCTCTGTCACATTCCATGAGCTTTAGGTTGAACCAATGGAGTGTTTTTCTGTAGGGTCACACAAAACCACTGAGTGGCCCCAGGGTATCATATTCTGTACATATTACAGTGCAGAGGAGAGCATAAGACTTCTTTTTGAAGTAATAGTTAAGAAAGTGTATTTCCACAGTATTATCCAGACTCTGAAGCCATTAGCTGGAGTTTTGGCCAAAGTTTTTAGCTGACAGTATTAAACCTTCAGTATATATTAATAAGTCTAAAGAAATATTAGCGGTAAACAATCTGTTAGTTCTCATATAATTCAGCTTGAAATGAAGTAATTAATGTAAGCTATACTTACGTTTTTATAGTCACCCCATTAAAATAGATCCAGTCATCTGCTGCTAACATACAGTAAATTACATTCTATTTAGTTTTCCAGATGGATTCTCTAATCACAACAAAGCAAGCTCCCTTACATCTGTGAAGGACATCTGTGAACGTTCTCATGGCCCGCTGTGAAGCTAAAACGTAGGTGGTATCCTGGTCTGACTTAGACACTAAATTTAGATCTTTCGTAAATTTGTGAAATGATATGTTTTGCTTATCTTTTTGCATCAAATAAATGCAGTAGACGTTTGTATAGAATCTATAGCAGGGATATTCAATTAAAATTACAAGAAGTCAGATCTCTAATCTATTATATTTCCCTTCCCAGCAGAGATCCGGGCAATACTTGGAATAGTTATAACTTTTCATCTGGCCAGTGGTAGTGCTTTGTAAAATAAAAAATAAAAATAAAACACACACACAAAAAACAAAATCCTAAACAGTCAAAATCATAAGATCAGATGTTTTATCAGACTATTATTTTTTTAAATTTAGATATGTGACTGTTTGGCCATTTTTATATTTTAAAATAAGTAGGTCTATATACTTAATGCAAACAACATGCATAACAAACACTCTCATCATGAGTAGGAAATAGGGCTGAACGATTAATTGCATTTGCGATAATATCGCGATATGAGAAAACGCGATTCTTCAACCGCAGAGGCTGCGATTACACTGTCACGTGACACGCGAGAGTAGGAGTAAAGCTGTGTGTTCGACTTGAAGATCGATCGTATGACATCAAAGTACGGCGAGATAAAGCATAAGGAGACGTCTGCTCTCTTATAGCTCTCACAGTACTTTGATGACACACACACAGCGATCGGTCTAGCAGCGCTGCTTCAAGTCGAACACATCTAAGCGGTCTTCAGATGAAGCATCAAGTTGGCACTCTATGTTGTCAAGTCCGCAGTTTGCCGTGGGTTATTTTCGTGTCCGCGGGTCTTTCATAACATGCAGAATTGACGCGCTACATGTAAACGATATCCTTTGTTGTATTTTCCTGTCAAAATAACGGAGTTCCTTTAGAATTCTTCAGCTTTTAAGAACTACCGGGTTCTCCGCTAGTGGGCGGAGCTAATGCGTAAACGGCAATCTCATTGGCCAGCACTCACCTATCATCGTCCCTGTTTTGATTTCAGCAAATCAATTCGAGCGAACGCAGACAACGTGATTAATATTCATGAACCCAGCAGCTATTAATCCTTAGTGCGTTTTTATACTGTTATTAGTAGTAGAATTCGTAGTAGTTTTGTTATCTTATCAGTATTATTTGTAGTTTTCTTTTTCCTTTTTTTATAGACACTAAATGACAAACAATATCTTAAGCACCACCACCAGTCCTAAGTTCAGTCAACATGACAAATACATTCATACATGGTTATTCTAATTACTAAAGTTATATCATCATATACTGCTCAAATTTAATGCTAAATTATCATAATATCATATTATAATGTTTTGACTGACTGATGCTAAGTGAGATATTTTAAAAAAAAACTGCCATTTTACAAACATAAGCTTTATATAGATATAATTATATATAATTGAAAATCATTCAATTGATTATAGTAAATATCATCAACCCTCTATGGACACCTTGGCAATATAATCTCCATTGGCTTGTCATTTTTTTTAGTTTACTCACCAGACCAATATTAATTATCTGATATACTATAAAAAATGACAAGCCAATGCAGGTATTTAGTTTATTTTATAAGATTCTATTGCCAAGGTGTCTATAGAGGGTTGATAATATTTACAATAATCAATTGAATTTGAAACAAACTTAACTAATAATTTCAAATAGGTGTCTCTCACATTGTCCCACGGTTGGAGAAACATTAAAATAGGTGTAGATTAGTGTGCAATGTTTTATAATAATAATGTATTCTATTTAGTGTCCATTTCATTCATTTAACATTTAATATTGGGGACATCCAAGTTATTTGACATATTTGAACATAAAAAAAAGCCATATTAAAATTAACAATAGTTACTTTCCCTGGTAATTAGTTTCTTTTTTATAATGATGTAACTCAGCTACTATTTGTGAGAAGTATTAACTAGTAATATAACTGAAAAATTACTTTTTTAAAGTAACGTGCCCAATGGCGCTCTGTTCCGCGGCACTGCATACTATACAATGATTTATTAGAGGCCGCTTGTCTTTCCAGCAACAGACGCAACACGAAGAAAAAAAAAAGAAAAAAAAAACACCGTTGAATAATACAGAATATAAAGAGCTTTAGTAGGAAACAAACTTAACTAATAATTTCAAAGTCTAATTTGTCTTTTTATGACATCTACAAATGCTTTTCTAAGTTATTACATTGTTTATTAACATGCTAATTTATTGTAAATGTAGATAAAAAAAAAAAAGTATCATCACAAACCTGGTTAATTTGAACGGTTGGAGTCATATGTATGACATAAAGTAATTGTCAAAGTAATGCTGAGGTAGAGCATTTTATGAAGAGGGATCGTGTTCAGTTTTTTTCAGCCACATGGATCATAGAGGAGTCCTGATGGGGTTCCTGTGTTTGCGTAAGAATGTCTGTCCTTGGTGCGTTTTATGGTTTCCATGGGAACTAATTCAGATCTGACTATGAAATATTTCTCTAAAGAGATTCTAAATCCCAGAAAATCACTGTTTAATTAAAGCTTCATGTTAATGTGGAAAGACTTGATATCCCCTTTATCAAAAATAACACTTTTCTTATGCTTATTTGCTTATTTTCTGCCATTTTTATTTTTTATGTAAATCACAAGATTAAACCAGCGTCTCATCACTCAACTAAAAGAGCAATGTTTAAAGTGCCAGTGTTCACACTCTTCAGGAAGTCATATTAAACTGTGATAGTATTTTAACAGTGAGAAACCACACACTTCACCTTTAAAAACACATAGTCTTTATGTCTCAATTTTTCTTTCTTCCTCTTGCACACTCTCTCTCCTCTGATCAGGATCACAGGATGGGAGATTGCATTATTCATGCCTGGCGGAAGACATGACAACCAGCCCATAAATCTACAAGCGCTTCCTCTTCTCTGACTGTATGATTATGAAGGAAAAGAGGAAGCCCTTGTAAAAGCATCAACAATAGACTGTCTACCTTGTATACAAGTCACAGTGACTTTTTATGTCTTATAGGTGATAATATAAAAACATAATAGGGTAGTGTAAGATAACAGATAAAAGATAAAAAACACTGATTAAAAAAAGACCAAAAGACACTGATTAATGACCCATGCTGTTTGATTTGTGTAGTTTTTAGATTTTTTGTGTAGATTTTAACATTTTCTAAAGAAAACAATGTTTCAGTGATGCTAGAGAAGTGTATATTAGTATTATTTATATACTAGCATTTATTAATATTTTGAATTAACTTTTAGTTTTATATTTTCAGTTTTAATTTTAGTTTGATGTACATTTGTCATTTATTATTATTTTTAAAAATCTGTTTAATTTAATTTTTCTTTCACTCCTAATTCTACTCATTTTAGTACTTTAATGTAAAGTTTTTTTTATTAGTTGCCTTGTCAACAGTTCTAATTTTCATTTAATTGTTTTCGTTTAATAGTTATATTTTTCAATTGCCGATAAGATTTGTGCAAGTTTTACATTTAGTTAACAATGGTAGCAGTGGTTTTTCATGTTGCCATGTGGTTGCTTGGCTGTTTTGGGTGGTTGCTGGAGTTGCGTTTTTGCTTCAGGTGGTGTTTACACTGGCAGTGATTTTTAGTGAAAAAGCTCATTCATTTTAAGGCAGTTGGCAATCTCTGTTTGGAACAGATGCAAGTCAGTGTTTCCCACAGCCTTACACTCTATTTGTGGCGGCAATCCGCCACCCCCATATATATATATATTATGCAAATTAATGCTCTGCCAGCAGGAGGCGCTTTTAGAGTGTGAGAAATAGAGGTTTCCCTGGTAACGCTGTACACAAAGCAACGCTCCGCTCACAAACGCTGCTTTATCAGGCATTACATGCAAGATAAAATGAAAATGACATTGAAAATTTTCTGAAGACAGTCGGATTCCTTCTGAACTACAGTGATATAAAAACACCCACGCCGGATTTTGATTTTTAAACGTGCAGTGCTCTTGTTTATTCAACGAAATCGAAGCTTTTGGAAAATCTATTTGTGGCGGTCAGTTTTGATATTGTGGCGGTCCGCCACAAATAAGTCAATGTATGGGAAACACTGCAAGTACATGGTCAGATTGTACAAGTCAGAATGAGATTCATTGAGAGACTGTGTGTAGTTGTGTTGTGTTTATCGTGTGTATCAGTCTCTGTTACTGATCCAGCTGTGGGATCTCCTCTCAGATGGACAATATCTAAAGGACACGATTTCAAAGAAATCCCTAAAGCCATTTCTTCCAGGAGGATGCAGTTTACCCGAGCATGAAAACAACCATTTTTTTCTCTCTTTCCCTCTCCTCCCTGTGGCTCATCACAGTCTTTTCTAGATTAGCTTGTGCCTTTTGAGAGAAAAATAAAGTGGTATTGTCTAGAGTCTAGTATTGTCAGAAGTAGAATTTGAAATGAAAGCTACTTACGTCAGTGGCCGTGTTGTATATTGTCCTTTTATTAGTTTCAGATGTGGTTTTATTGCTGAATGACATGCATACTTACAGTGAGAGAGCACAAAACTTGTCCTCTGTCTTTCTGCCTCTCTGTAAAAAGACACAAAGGTGACTTGACTGGCTCAGAAATGTAGACGTAAAGCAGCTTGAGACAAACAATGTTTCTCTGTTAGCAAGATCAGCACTGTAATCAGAGCTGTGCCATTAAAGCGCTTAGCGTTGTAGAAGTGCCATTCTAACCATGTACTTTGATAGGCGATCATAAGCAAGCTTTTTATTTAATGTACCACGGTTTTAAGAACTGAGACAAGCAGAGCTAAGAAGTAAAAAAAAAAAACATCAGAGTGATGCACTGGCATTTCATAACATATTTAACACTAAAAACTGCTTGTGTAAATCTCAACACCCTCACTGTCACAATGAGACTGTGCAGAGTTTTTCTTCAGGAGTTTTACTGTTAAAGCAGCTTTTGTTTTTGTGCTGAGCGACTGTGTCTATATCTGGGTCAGTGACGAGGAGTGAAAGGATGCAAAAAACAGACAAAAAACAATAGAATTAATTGTATACTGTGTATGATTTTTTTATATAAATGTTTTTTTTTTACTTTTTCAAATATTGTAATCTTTATGTACAATTTTGTTTTTGTTTATGTCTAAGTTTCAGCTGCAGTTCTATACATTTTATTTAATAACAGCTGTAAGTTATAAAATAGTGACCAGGAGAGGGCCATTGGGAACTTTTACAAGCTTGATTATCACAAGATTTAATTTATGAAGAGGAGAATCACATTTAAATCCAAATGATAAATAAATCTGCATGGAACAGAACCCAAACGCTTAAGTGCAGCTGTAAATGGCCTAAATCATCGAAATAAATGAAATGAACAGACAGCTCTGTGTAACGTGTGCTGAAAGTAAATAACAGTGTTTCTTTTTTAAAGAGTAGACATCAACCTCAAGTCTAAATCATCAGAAACAGTTTAACAGTTAACAGATACATTGCATGACATGCACCTTGTCAGCCTGATGATATAATTATTCTGCTGTCATTGAGGTACTTTTAGAGTTTCACATTTCTCTTACAAGTGAACTAGTTGAGACAAAGTTCAAATATAGCTTTCTCCAAAATGATTTTATCATGGTAAATACATAGACGATTAGCAGCTAAGCAGTCAGTTTATGAAGATATGTGCTGTATCTGCACTACACTGGTTTATTCAGTGTACTGAAGCATCTCCTTCATTGACTTCCATTAAATGGAATAGCCTCTTGTCTATCTGTTGAGTGTTATGTCTTTTTGAGCAGACCTTGAAGGCTTTCTCTGAGAGAGGTGCTCTGGATGCTTGTGTATGAAAAGGAGGAGAGGACGAAAGAAAGAAAGGTGCCTGCAGTTGTCTCACCTCCAGTTCCTCATGAGTTCCTTACACAGCATCTGTGCTCACAGCACTGTGCTCAACGAAACTACTGTTATTCATTAAATTGTACAGATCCCCAGTTCCATGTTTGTGAATTAAATATTTTGACTAATTTAATTATGCTTTCAGCTACCATTAAGACTCTGAACACCGTTTAGCACATTTTGCAAAATTTCTAAATCCATTCCACTGAATTATGCAGATTTTCTCTCTAAATCAGCTCAGCAAATGCAAAAAAGATTCCATCTGGGTCTACTCATGAGGAAAGTCACGATTTGGATTGGTCTCACTTCTCAGATGCAACACATACACACAAACTCACTCCACTGACAGATTCTTTATGCAATAGCACATTTAAAGGGATAGCAAAAAATGAAAAGTTTGTTATTTTTAAGCAGCGTTCGACAATAAGGACTGACAGGGTCAGCGTGAAAGATGCTCGGGATGAAAGTTGTATCATTTGCATTTGTGTTTAAGCTTTGCCAGTGTAAATATTCAAGTGATTTTAAACCATTCAAGTGCAAGAAAATGTCTTGCATAAATTATGGCAGAATATTAAATTTTTTGTGAACTCCCTTTAACGTCAACACACCTTCCAACAGGGTCTGTGATGCAGTGTGAGTGAGGGTTAATAAGGGCCTAATAAAACAGCATTAATTTAGTGCTGCTGGGCAGTTAGCATGGATGCTAAGGAGGTTTAGCAGTGAGTCAGCACAAATTCAAATGACGACATTACTGTCTGGCCATGAAAATGTATCATCTGTGCTTATTAACTCTCTCACCTTCTCCAACTCATATCTTACTCCATCATGTCAAATGATACCTCATGCAATGCACCCTTTTTTTTTGGCACATTTTCACTTAGCTGTTAACCTGCCTTTGGTGACTTGATGTAGCCAAATAAATATTTCATTGACATTTGAGCTGAAGGCTCTCCTAACCCGCCTGGCAGAGATTACTTTGTAATTCTAATGAGAAGTCATATGTGTGTGTGTGCGACAGCTCTCACAGACAGGCCTCTGGGCCGGTGCTGTAAACAGACTTTGACCTCCTCACCCTGCTCTAGTTAATTAGGCCGGCTTACCCAGGGTAAGCTTTGGGATTTCATGTTTCAGATGAATACCTAACAGATAAAATACACTACCATATTCCTTTTAAAACAACTGTTTTTGGTGTTGCTTAAAGGGATTGAAAATTCTGTCATTTTCTTCAGTGGAACTCAAAAGTAGAAGAATGTCTCTTTGTGTTTATTTTGCTCATACAATAAAAATCAATGGGGTGCAGTTTTAAGCCTGTGACAATCCAAAGAATTTGCAGCGCTGAAAGCAGACTGTTTTCGCCTTTCGTTGCATATGTCTGTGCTAAACAATTAAGCAAGGTATTAAGCAACCGCACAGAAAATGCCCTGGCAACCGCCCATAAGACCTTAGCATTTTGGCTGTTTCTTTTGTGTGCTTAAGTACCGCTTTTCTAAAGAACATTTTGCTTCATTCATAATGACATCGCATGCTATTTGCATTGCAGATACATGTAATTAAAACTTTGGCAATGCAAAAACACAAGGACCTTATTAAGTCTTTATTTTCACGTGCTTTTTAGAGGGCAGCCGAACTGCTCTTGTGTTGACTGTTAAGTTAATGAGCGGAGTGGAAGGGATCTTGAAGGGAATGCGTGTCTTGAAGGGATGTTTCCTGTGTCTGAGTGCAGTATTCTCTGCTACACTGATGCTGTTTGCTCAGGTCATTGATGCCCAGCCATGCACAGAGCAGAACCACAGGAAATCACAAGGCTCTTCTGCCGCCAGCACTGCTTGATCTGATACGTGGCGACAGCCATTTGGAAAACAGTGAGTTTCAAACACATAGGGATTAATTCTTTTTGCTTAATTGAATAATTATAGAATATGTGCCAGCCTGCTTTTCATGTCTCAGTGGCTGACTGGAATTCAGGAGACCCTCATGGAGGAATTGTGTGTACACTAACCCTCCAAGGGCCCCGTGTAGCTCACTAATGCACAGTGCCCAATGTTTTAGGGGGCCCTTTGCGAGGTACAAGTGTTCAGAGAGGTTCATTTTATTCACCCAAAAATGAAAATTCTGTTGTCATTTAGTCACTCTCAAGATATTCCAAACTTGTGAGTTTTTTTCTTTGGTTGAAGATATTTTGAAGGAAAAAACATTTGCTATTAGCATTTCTTTGTGAATTCAAGTACAGCTTGAGAAATGTCTAATGCTGATTGTGCAGTACACGGTGCAGCAGTGAAACTGATACAAAACATCACTGCTAGGCAGATGGAAGCATGGCATATTGGCTTTATTGTGAAATTGCTGGGGTGGTCTTGTTCTCATCTGTTCCTTCTCTTGTTCTCTGCCTTTTCCAAATAATTCTACCTGCTTACCCACCATGCAATAAGTGCCTGCTGTGTGTAAAACGGCTATGAGAGAGATGTTGAGGAAAACGTTAGGTGTTTAATTAAATTTGTAGATAATTTCAATATCTAATTTGGATGATAAATGTCAGAATCAGGTGAGACACACGTTAAAGTGACACTGTGATAGTAGGGTTCATTGTCAGTCGTTATAGTAGGGCTTCATTTTGATACACACTGGAACACCATTTCAGTTGAATAGATGTCAGTGAATGTAATTTTGAGACTTCATGTCACAATTGGCCTTTTCTACATTTGCATTTCAGTTCATAATGTTCTGAGGATGTTAGCATGCTGGCAGCTCTCGGTGTACAGTGCTGAAGTGCCTCGGGCCACCCTGCTTGGCAAAGTTGGGGCAAAACTAAATCAATTGGTCACACATAGTCGATCAATGTTGTCAGTAGGGAGTTCATGCATGGCTGTTCGACCTAAGCCATGTCACTCTGTCAACATTTGCTTGTATTTCACTCTGCCTAAAGAGTGTTTGATATGGCACTGTGTGCCTCTTCAGACCTTCAGATGGAGTCACATGCTCTGCCATCAATCATGTGTGAATCATATCAGACATGATACTCAGTGTGTGTTTGGAGTTTTTTTTTTTTTTACTGCACCCATGATGTGTGTTGCACACATACACAAGTATTTGAATTTTTTAATATTTGACAACTGAAAAAAAAAGAAAAAAAATTTGAGCATCACAAATTCAAAGGAGGATTTTTATATTTCAGGTTACAAATTCATCAGAATCAATACATAATATTATATAAATATATTATTAATTCTTTTGATTTATTTTTGAACATATCATTTTTTTTATATCTAGAAATAATCATTGTTGTTAAAATTCTAATTTGTAATCCAAATAAATAATGAAGCATTATAATTAAGTTTTTTGCTTACACTACAGTTCAAAGTTTGGGGTCAGTCTTTTTTTTTTCCTTCTGAACAAAAATACATTTATTCAGCAAGAACACATTCAGTTGATCAAAATTGACAGTAATGCTGTTCTTTTTAACTTTCTATTCATCGTGGAATCCTGAAAAAACAACAACAACAACGTATCACTGTGTTCTCAAAAATACTAGGCAGCACGGCTGTTTTTAACATTGATAATAATCAAAATGTTACTTGAGCACCAAATCAGCATATTAGAATGATTTCTGAATGATAATGGGTCACTGAAGACTGGAGAAATGAGGCGGAAAATTCAGCTTTGCCATTGCAGGGATAAATTAAATTTTAAAAGTTATCAAAATACAAAACATTTTGATTTTAAATTGTATTAATATTTCTCGCCATTACTGTATTAATAATAAATAAATGCAGCCTTGGTAAGCATAAGAGACTTCTTTCAAAAACATCTTGATTTTAAAACATTTTTGAACATTAGTGTAACTGAAAATTCTGCTGTGTATTGTTTAAAATATACTGTATATTGCTTCAACAGGTATGTGTAACCCTCTAACCATACAGGAACATAGAATGTGACAAATACATTAATTGTAGAGAAAGTGTCTTGTTATAAATCCTGTGAAATGTAATCTAGGTCTGTCTTGAATACACATCGAGGAACATTGTGCATAAGTCTTCTGGGAGCAGAGAATGACCGGAGGGCATCATGACTCTCTTGTAGCCGTCACACATACTGCATCACTGATTTGATCTGATACCTAATTTTATCTCTCTAGGAGATCGGGCAGTGTCAGCTACATTTCAAAACCTAGTGAGCTTCTGAGCTAGACAGTTTTTTTAAATATTTTTTTTTATTAATAAACCTATGATGCATCAAAAAGGTCAACAGCTCTCTAGATTTTGGGAAGCAGCCAGTGTCATTCATTCACACACACACACACACACACACACACACACACACACACACACACACACACTTGCGTACAACAGGAGGACAGATGCAATGGGCTTTGTAAGGTTACAGA
This sequence comes from Schizothorax lantsangensis, assembly GCA_027422415.1. Taxonomy (NCBI): domain Eukaryota; kingdom Metazoa; phylum Chordata; class Actinopteri; order Cypriniformes; family Cyprinidae; genus Schizothorax; species Schizothorax lantsangensis. The sequence goes on along the minus strand of CM049848.1, from coordinate 25,369,072 downwards.
TTAATACAGGATAGCGGTAAAAACGGTGAACGTGTGCGGTAAAAGTGCTGAGTCAAACCTCTCGCTTGTGCTGATAACTGAGCCAAATACGCACACTGAGTGTGTTTGAAGCACAGGCCTCTACACAGGATGAAATGCTGTTCCTCTGGCCTTCTTCCAAAGAAGAAAGGAAACAGGTTTGCAGTGAAGAGTGGTAAGGTGGTAGAGGGCTGGAAATGTGATTAGAGTGTCAGCAGGGCGGTGAGCAGACGGATGGTAATGCTTGAAAATGAGCCCCATGTCTCATAAATATTCTTTGGGGGAGGCTTTATGGGGTAATACAGACTGCTTGTTTGTGTCATGGCAATGCAGGTCACACACACACATGCGTATAAGCTATACACATATACTTATTCTTTATTATTGCTATTTTTCAGATTCTGTGCGAGTGTATTTTTTATACACCGCAAAAATGACCTCATACCCTCATGTAAAAGAGGGGCAGCTGTGGGGCTGGACAACTGATGACGTATTGTATAGGAATAATGAACTGAAGTGGCCACAGTGCAGTATTAACAGTAGTAAGTTCTCATTTTCTCTCTTAGTAACAAGGCATGAGAGTTTGAAGTGTGATTAGATGTCATCGAGTGGTCAATCAGCCTCCCGGTGAGCTGATAAGCACTTCGAGCCTTTGGATCTTACCCAGACGTGACCTCTAATAGTGCTGGTTTAATGAAGCTGTAAAGTGTAACGGCTTTGCCTTCAGGTTGGTAGAGGCTGGTTTGAAATCTTATTCATTTTACTGTAACACACAATGATCTTTCCTTAAAAATGCATTAGCCTACAAAACACAACTACAGTTTTTCATAAATTAGTTTTTTATTTTTAATTTAAGTGCTTTTGACATGAAAAATGTCACAATAATAATAATAATAATAATAATAATAATAGTAATAATAAAAAACTGGCTCTAAAAGTAAGTTTAATAAGTCAATTAAATAAGAATGCATATTCCTAGTGCAAAATAGGTCTGTCACGATATTTGATTTTCGCTACACAATTGTGGTAAAAATAAATCATGTTAACAATGTTATATCGATATCTATAGAAACTGTGAAAAATACAATTAAGAATTTTATCAGTAATTTTTTTTTTTGTTTTGTATCTTCTTTGCATCTCTTTGTGGCCAATGAATCACACTTAAAATATGAGTGTAGGGAAGTGGAGAGAGGTTTTGAACTATAACTGTACAAAAGCGCATAAAAAAAACTTTACTAATGAGCAGCACTTCCTGCAGACTGAAGTGTCTGACACTCCATCTTTTTTACAGAATCCCCAAAAAAAACCTCCCACACTTGTAATATCAGGTGTGAGTAGAGTGTCTTACTTTGACCTTTTGTGTGGCAATAGTAGCTACACACGGCATAATTACTGGTGCTGTATGATTTATGATATTATCATATAGTGGTAAAACAATTTCAGTCATTTCATTTTCTTAATATCATGGTTATCATCAATGGTATATTGCGACACCCCTAGTATAAAGTATAATTTATTTTTATTCTTTTGATTATGGTGGTGTATATAATGTTCTTGAGAAGCTTTGTGACTGTTTTAAACCCTGAAGTGTGTGAGCATTCAGGTTGTTCCTCAGTGTCATGATGTCTTTTTTAATCCACTCTGTTTCTCTTGCTGAGTGCAGCAGGAGATTGAGAATTGAAAGTTTGAGTCTGATTACATTGAGAAGGGTTGAGACAGATTACCTGTCTCTGATTGCCAGTGGAGTGGCTGTCTCTCTTTATCTCTCTTTCTCCCGCTTCCTGTTCCCTTTAAATCTGTTAAGTTGGCACAGAAACCTGGACAGACTTACTGCTCATCATCACCCACAGCGCCTGCCATGATACTTCCTTTATGTAAAAGGGCAAACAGAGGACGTTAATATCATTCTTTCTCATGTAGATTATATTCACTCAAAAGATTTATATATATATATATATATATATCCATCTATCCATATATATTCTTGGGGGATCTCAATTTTAAACCCAATCCACTGCTTTTCTTCATAAGCTTTACTGATTTGTATTGTTGAACCAGTCCATACCAGTTGGGCGTCAGTGTTTAATCTACACCCCACCACTGAGGTTGTTTATGCCAGCTGGAGGCTGTATTGATCTTGTGTGCTCTGCCCACTGTGGAGAAGCACAGCAGGCATTGCATTGGGCAGCCCGGGGCTCCTAGCTGCACGGACAACATATCTCTCCACGCCTGCTCCATCAAGCTTTGCCCTGGCAGCAGTGCTTTCTGATTAGCTGTGGCAGCTGTGGCCAACAGGACGGTGTGCCCAGCTGGCACAGGTACCTGATGTGGCATCTGCTCTCAATAAAGAGCTGCTGACACCAGCTGGCCACTAGAGGACCAGCAAGCAGAGGAAAAAGGGAGAGACAGCATCATCACATATGGACATGTTGTTTTTGAGTTTGTTTATTGATCAGGAAGAACTGATGGATAATTGTTTTTGAATACAAAGAAAATACAAAAAAAATACACAGGTGTGCACATCCAAAACCCAAATTGGGCTCATGTGTAGGACAAAGAAAAATCAATGAATGAAAATAAGGATGTCAGCACACACATTGAAATTACAGCTCCAGATAATTTATTAATAAAATAGTGCAACTTTTCATCCAGTCATGTGTTCTTCATTAGAGATTGTGCCTGAAACAGCCTTGACTGGGCAAAAAGTTTGTTTCAGTGCCCTTGTTGAAATGTATCAGTATGACTTAAGGCTGTGCAATTAATCAAATTCGATTCTCACGCGCATCTCGTCAGTAAAGCCGGTTCCGTGATTGGCACTAAATCTCCATCACCTGTTTTCAAATTGAGCGGCAGTTAATACACTGAGCCGTAGTTCACTGACAAGTTAGGCAATTTCGCGTTCATAATCGAATTTGATTCATCTGCGATTCTGAACGCGATATCGCGTAGCTTGTCAGTGAACTACGGCTCTGTGTATTAACTGCCGCTGCGTTTGAAAACAGGTGATGGAGATTTACTGCCAATCACGGAACCGGCTTTACTGACGAGATGCGCGTGAGAATCGAATTTGATTAATTGCACAGCCCTAGTATGACTTGAAACATGTTTGAGAAGTGTTTGTTACACATATGTACCAGGTACAGTACTTGATGTATTTTAAAAGAATAGTTACAAAATAAAATAGTAAAAATACTGCTTTACAATAAAAGCTACAAAAAAGTAGTCCATATGACCTGTCTCTTATGTTCCTATAGTCCTTTAAAGCAAGTGATAGAAAGTAACGCTTTATTTATATAACATGTTTTACAACAATTTTTTACAAGTGTTTTACAGAAACATGTAAATGGGTTCCTACACAGTTTCCATTTCGAAGTTTCAAATTTCTAGACTTCTCTGTAGATTTTTCAGACCATTAAATTCACAATACTGAACTCACAATCTGATAGTGTCCCAATACTGCAAACTTGTGTTGGTACGACCAATGTTGGTACTGTGACAACACTATTTTGTAGTATTGGGATAGAGTATCAAATTGCGAATTCAGTATTCAGTATTTTGAATTGGAAATTGTGTAAGAACTGTGATACAAAACATCTCCTTTTGTTGCTTAAAAGACAGAATGTCATACACTTTTAGAATGACGTGTGTATAAGTAAAAGATGGCTAAAAATTAGAGATGCAAAAAAAATCAACTGTATAGATCATATGCATTTGCAACGGGAATTCTGTTTGTATCTGATTGTATGCAGCTGTGGCCAGTAATTTTGAAACTAGTTTTGTTTGCCAATATATTGTATTTTCATGGCCTGGAAAATTAAATGCAAACTGAGCATCTCTTCTAGTGTCCTTCCGCTTGTTGTTGTCTGTGGAATTAAGTTTGAAAATGTTCACCGTCCTAGCATACTGTATGTATCATCTTCAGTTATTTGCTGTAGTAAGTGTATTGGCCAGCACTGACAGGAAATCATTAGTGCTGTCTGGGAGGAAAGGTGCAGAGTGACGCAGCTCTAATGGAAGCTAAGGTTGCTGTCTGCTCTGCCACAGACTCCTGGGGAGCGCCTGGAGCATCCATCCGCCTGTCTGTCTGCTGTCCCCTGCTCTCTGTCTGTCTCCCTGTCTCCAGCTCCCTCACTCTTCATATATACACTTCTGCTCAAGAGCTCAAACACCATGACTTCCGCCTCTGCTTTGGCTTTCTCTAGTTTAGCGACTCGCCACTCTGATCTCACATCAGTTTGGCTTTGCTCACCTCACAAGTTTGTTGGTTTTCTGCTGAAAACCAAGATGCTTTTGGTGTTGGATGTCTTGAGGCAGTGCTGTCTAGTTTACAAAGCTTCGTCTGACCTGAGATCAGGTCTTCCCCTCCATCTGGAGGTTGCACTGTCAGACAGGGCAGGTCTTTCCCCCACTGTGAGCGAAACAGGTGTTTGTTTATTGCTCTGTACCTCTGTGGTTTGGCGGTTTATTATCGCTCGAATCTCAGCAGTGTGAGTTAGCGGGGGCGAGCACATGTCTTTGAACAATTTCCTCTTCCTGTGATGCTGCCAACGTATTGTTTTTTCTTAAACCGCCAATGAAAGGAGATTGTCAGAACAGAGCAGAACAAAGAGACGAGGAAAATGGCACATTACCTTGGAGGAATCGTTCACAGTCAGGCTAAATGTTGAGAACAGATTCTTATAGACATCTTTAATATTTACTTTTTAAACTTTTTTTTTTTTTTTTTTTTTACAGGAAACTCATATCTTGAGAAAATGTCTACATAATGACTACGTAATATATTGTTGGATTTTTAAATCAGACTGTGGGTTATTAAAGTCTTTGCATGTCAAGCTTATGGTTTAGCCAGTCAGGATGCTTGACACAGCCCCTGCAGACACATCTCGCCCACTTAAAACTAGCAGAGATATTTACATGAACTGCAAGATTTGTCGTCTTCTGTCTCAAATATGAGACCACTGTAACCCTAATGCTTACTGTATCATATTTTATATGCACATTTCTAAGGCCTCTAAATTATCAGCATGATCATAACTTTGCCGGAAACTTATTGTACACAAATCCACTACGTCTACTGGTTTACTTTTTGTAGCAAGTAAAAGGCTTTCTAGTGTAATTATGAAAATGTCACCCTTCCGGTTGTTACCCTGAATGTAAAAGTCTTCAAGGTTAAGTAACTAAACAAGTCGGTTATAAGAATCAGAGACCAGAGACTTAAGCCTGTTTTGGTGCAAGACACGTTGACTGACATAAGACCGCAAAAGTGTCCTCTTATAAGATCAAGAAAGGTCCACTCAACCTCTCCGTCATACTGATGATAGGTTGAAGAACTTATTAGGCAGAAAGAGTTGTGTGTGGTGAGGGAAGCATTAGCTGTGTGAGATGGAGATGTGGGGCCACTGTGATGGCTTGTGGTCAGTTCAAGTACTAAGATGGAAAGAGGAGAATCAGTGCAGAGCACTTTTTGTTTCCACAAAAATATTAAGCAAAACAACTGTTTTCGACTGTTATAATAATAAATGTTGCTTGAGCGCCAAATCGGCATGTTAAAATGATTTCTGAAGGATCGTGTGACACTGAAAATTGGAGTAATTTTCAGCTGCTGAGAATTCAGGAATAAATTACACTTTAAATTATTTTAAAATAGAAACAGTTATTTTAAATTGCAATAGTATTTTACAATAGTATTGTTTATGATTAAATGCAGCCTTGGTGAGCATAAGAGTCTTCTGAACTTTTGAACTGTAATTTTATTTATTTGTTTAGTTATTGCATTCAGAACAATACTCATCAGTCTAAGAACAAAGATCTTGATACGGGTGGCAGCTGTAATTAACATTTGAGCATAAATTATGCTAAATATATCCAGGGGTTAAGATAGTTTTTTTTTTTTTTTTGAGGTTGTAAACTGTAAAATCTGTGGTGGTCTTATACTGGTGCATATTCAGTAAACATTTGTCCGGAAGGACAAGAAATAAAACAAATCCTTTGTACCGGTGACATTTGATCTGACACCGTGTAATCTATCTCAAACTGTGGTAGGTGGTCTTCTTTTGACTATAACAACTGTTGGAGTGGTGCAGTTTTTGAATGCCCTTCTGTTTGTTTTCATGCCATTATGAGAGTAAAGAGAGCTGATGCACATGTTTGTATGGAGCACCTGTCCCATGATGCATGTGATATCTGTTTTCTGTAGAGCTGCGTGTGTGTGCTGTGAGTGCCTGCGCTCAACAGTCTGACGATAAGAGACTGAGGGGAGGAGAAGTGAAATGAGCTGCTTTATTCTGCTGAAAATATGCTAATGAAATTCACTTAGGCTTCATTTCCCAAATGTTTGCACTCTTCTCTGAAGTAACGTTTGATTTGATTTTTTTTCCTTCCTTGGAGGGAGCTTTCCTGTATTGTTCTTCTGCTGCAGGGTTTTTGACTGCTACGGCACGGACATGAGCTAATGTTTTGTTCACTGTTCGAAGAGTGTCTAAATTTGTGTGTGTGCATACTTGAAATTAAGGCATGTGACTTGTTGCAATCCCAGCATCAGCTGCCAAGCATTAAAGATGTCTGCTGTCAGCAGTAGTGGTCTAGAAACACTCATTCTGTTTTACCCTCGTGATCTTGCTAGAGAGCTTTTAGTTATCATACTGTACTGTAGGTGTGTTTCTGATGGCTGTTTCAAAGTTAAATTTTATCATTTCATGGAAAGGCAATCCAAGAATGCACTGTGATAAGCTCAAGATATGTACAGTCTTGTACCTTTTGTCTTTTTGTCTGATTTTCAAATACTTTTTTTGCCTCAGGTTTGTAATGTTGTGATTCACTTTGCAGCTGGTTGGTTTGGTTCATGACTGTTTAACAAAGACTTTTTAAATCCCTATGGGGAAATGAAAAAAACTTAACCAAGGCAGCTGCAAAAGAGGACAAGCATGTTACACTACGTATGTAAATGCTAGACGATTAACTTTATTTGAAAAGCGCTGTTTGTGTTGTGTGTGTCAGATGCCTTTAATGGAATTGCTGTCAATCAAGATCATTTCATTCACTCATTGTCCCATTTTGTTTATTATGAGATGGCCATGGAAGGTAGTTGTCTATGTAGACAGCAAAGCAGCACTCTTGAAACAGAGCCGCTCAGTCTCTGACTCTTTGTACCAGCAGCATAAATAGAGCAGTCAGCAAAAGCAGGCTCCACAGCCCCTCAGTTCTCCAGCGTGTGTTTTTTTTGTAGGAAGAAAGTTGGTGGTATGCGAGTATTGATTGTCGTGTGTTGTCAGAGATGCAGGGGGGCAGAAATACCGCAGCATGTCCTCTCACAGCCCTCCTGTTTCTCCACTTCGCAGAAGGCTATTATATCCACTCACTGGGCCATGGACAAGCATGCTGTAAAACACATGACATTTACAGTACTGACCTCCTTTTGTGATGAATTCCTTTTGTTAAGGGCATGGAGGGACGTTCATTAAATCACATTCCTGGGATGGATGGGTATTCTGGACTGAGGGTCTTTTATTTGGAGCTGGACTGGAAGGGTTGTATGATGCACATAACTCACCTGCCCCAGCTTGCCTGTCTCTAAAGGCCTTTCTCATACATGTGGGCGACCTCAGCTGCTTGTATCCAGGCTGACATTGTATTTTGATTTGTTACGGCTGAGCATTAAGGGCTTGGAATATCAATCCCCTTTCTTTTCTGTAAGGCCATGTTCCCTTTAGGTCTGTCGAGATTACATAATCGACTGTTTGTGATTGTTTGGTGCACTTTAAATTCAAATCATGTATTGCCACCAGAATGTTTTTTTACTCTATAGCAGTTCAGTATGAAAGTGAACCATCTGAGTACGCCATGCATTGTGTACATTTCTTTATTATAATTGCATATATTAGTTTTTTTTATTTGTTCAAATAAAAAGACCTTGATTACGTTTTTCTGCTTGTCAATTTAAAAATAGTTTGACTTTTACAAACCCTGGGCAAATGCTATTGTTCACAGAGCAGATGAGTGTGGTGCACTGGTTGCTCTATCGTGCAGCTGCACTCCTCCAAGGCTTCCTGAATATGCTGTGGAGAGCAGGAGCAGTATAATTTCTCTCTGAAGGCCTCCTTTACACCCTGATCATCCGGTCTCCATTGTGGCTCCAGTGGCTGTAATCTTTGTGAAATTAGCTTCTGAGATGCAGATTTCCTTTTCTTTTTGTTACATTTCCTTTTTTGAATTAGCAGTTTGAGTGGGTTTTTATTCAAACCCCATTTTTCCCCCCTTCTTCGCCTGTCCTAGATGGTAAGCGATTTAGAAGATGATTTTCAGTCTACAGCAGTTGAAACTCAAGTGTTGGATTGATGTCAGCGTCTTCATCTAGATTTACATCACACTCTAATGAAATCTCTACTGCTCTGTCTGTGAACACAATCTGTCAACCCCTTTATCACTGAGTGCATTTACATGCACCCTCTTAATGCGATTAAAATGAGATTTTGACAATATTGCAATTAAACTTTACCTCATGTAAACGGAATACTTCGATCTAAATAATGCAATTAAGCTCATAATTAGAGATCGACCGATATATCGATTTACCGATATTTTTCCCGATATTTAAGCATTTTTCCATAATCGGATATCGGTTTTGTAATATCGGATTTTCCGATAAATGCCGCCATCTTGTGGGCGTTTTAAGAATTGCACGCATGATCGCCATTACAGCGCATCTGAGGGGAGACGACACAACGGCGTGCACAGGTAAAGTATTACTTGCTTTGCTGTAATTAGTAAATTTTATTTAACATAACAGCCATTAATGCACAAATTAGATGTGATACATATGCTTGATATGTAGTTTATGCAGCTTGGCTCTAAGAAATAGACGAGTCACGTAAGATAATCCGTCAAGTCCTGTCCCAATAAAGACGTAACTTTGCATGAATTAAATAATACAGCCATGAATGAGCGCAAGTTGGAAGTAAAAGCGCTGAATTAAATTCTCTCTCTGTTGTATATTTGCTCATCATTAGTCTCGTGAAGCCGCTTCATATTGCTGTTCACTCAGTGGGTTGATGCTCAGGAAATGCTACAGCACGGCCACCGCATGTAACTTTTAAAAATATTCACGATTAAAACACCGTAATTATATAAACATTTACTATATAACCATCAATTCCCTAATAAACATCCTAGTAAACACAACTCCAGTGTTTCCCCACACATAGACTTTACCTGGGCGGGCCGCCCAGGTATATTAACGGCCGCCCAAGTATATTTGGTGACACATTTTTGTTTTTATTACTATTATTATCTTACACTTTTTATTTTTTTTTATCCGCCCGAGATAATGAAACCATCCGCGATCGATTAACTGGTTGAAATCTCCCCACACACTGCTCGTTCTGTGTGCTCAGGAACTGTAGACACTCCCTCAGACAAGCTCTCTCTCTTTACTTGTGGCGGGCTGCAACAATATCCACAGTAAGAGCTCCCGCCTCTCACACACAAGAGCGCGACTTTCAGTATTTAGCAACTTTCAGACCCTTTTGGCGGCTTTTTTCCCACAACAGGTACATACTGACAAACCTAGCGACTTTTTTTGAAAAAACCTTAGCTATCGTTCAATTGGAATTTGTCTCCAGTAACGTTACTGCCCCGCGAGTGCGAGATCTGACTCTCCCGGCGCAGTGTCGACTCTCTCGGCGTCTATTCTGTGCAGTGAGCGGCAGTGAAGCAGCGCATTAATTTGTCCGTAACGCAGCAAAATCGTCAGTAAATCATTTACAAAACAGCGTTTCCAAGCACCTGTCGCTTACTGACTGTTTGGACTTTTAAATATGAACATAATTCGTCTGTTAATATGCGCATAGCTTGTTACTCAGACGCAGACAGTGCGCTGAATGAGACAAAACAGTAATACAGCCAAAACCACCGCATATAGTCGCTTTTTAGTGCAAGTTAGATGTATATTGATTTTATCAGACGATGTTGCGATTATAGCCTAAATCAGGATTTAAGGAGTATAGTGAGAGTGATTCCTGGTTAACATGTAAAATTAATGGTTCCTGTTTACTATTTATACTTGTTTAATGTATGACAACAGAAAGTATAATGTGAACAGCTTTATTGGCATTGTTGTATTAATTACAGTATGTGACATTTAGAACAGATCTTAAGTGCCAAAACTCGTCTGAACGCAAACTTGACACAATGACATGCAAATTAACGTGACGTCACCTGCCGCCACAAGTTTTATTTATTTTTTAATTGGTGAGAATTACTTTTATGTGCTTTATTTATTTTACCTGTTTGTTTTTTTTACCTCATCGAAGATTTTATTTTTAAACAAAAACTGTTTAGTAACAGTGCACTTTTTATTTTTTGTACTCTCAGACCCCTCTATTTATTGGTGTATAAATAAGATTTGTTTTGTTTTCTATGCAAAGAGGGAGTGATTGTTATAAATAAAATGGTTTGTTCAGTTCAGTGGTGTTGTAATCATTGTGTCAAAAACACAAGTATAACAGTAAATAAATATCGGTTCTGCATATCGGTTATCGGGCACATAAACAAACAAATTATCGGTATCGGTATCGGTTCTAAAAAATCAATATCGGTCGATCACTACTCATAATCGCAGCAAGCATAATCGTATTAACATAGGTGGCGTACGCCGATTTTAATCGAAATATACAGGCATGTAAACACCTTAATTGCAGTATTGCCGCTCTGACCAAAGTGCGCATGCGCTTGTGACATACATGAATAACGTGACACGCACCTGTAATAATACAGAGATTAGAAACGATGGTGTGGAAGAAAGCATCGCATTCTGGGGAAAACACAACTAGCTGCCACCAGTCTCTGTTCCTTACCCTCATCCAGAAATGGCGAGTAGAATGCGACGGCAGCGTATAGGCAAACAAATTCCATCACATTTCTATAGCGCCGAAAAAGCGTGGAATACAGCTATACAAAATCATTATGCATTAGACGTAAATAAATTAAAACAGCGGCCAGTAACACACCTGATCTTTCTGAGTCCATCATTTGTGCTGTGTAATGGGTTATGTGAATAATGGCAGTAAAAAAATTAACCACAATTCTTAGCGAATAATAAGAATAATGGAAATTGCATGTAAACGGGAGTGAAGAGCTTTGCTCTTGACATGTAAACATCATAATGCGATTAAGTCCTTATTCGTGCGCATGTAAACATAGTTAATGACGGTTAAATATCAGCTAATTCTGCCATAAGGTGCGGGTCTGTGGGAGTGTGTTCTTGTGTTAATTATGTGCCTTTTTGCACAATACAGTTTATTAACAAAAGCACAAGACATTGGGCACTGTTGAATACAAATCTGTTTCATATTCAGAGTTATTAAATAATAATTTTTTTTATTTTATTTTATTTTTATATTTCCCACCTCTCACTACCCTGAGGCTACATAAGAGAATGTTTTTTTTAGGGATGCAACGATACCATTTTTTCAGATCCGATCCGATCCAGAAAATTCTGAGTATCGCCGATTCCGATCCGATCCTAGCACAGTTCTTTTTTTTTTTTTTTTTTTATAAATCAATGTAGAGTTTCTATACTTCTGTGTCACTCTTTTGTGTGTTAAACACAAGCTAATAGACAATTTAATTTTAATGAAAAATAACATGAAAATATATATAGGGGCTGTTTACACCTGGTCACTTCATGCGTTTTGTAATATAAATCTGATCGCTCAAAACGTTTCAGGAGGTGGTCTGGGCCACATTTCTGATGAAACTGAACAAGTGTAAATGCATCTGGTTGTTGAAACCACATATGTGAATTTTACTCCTCCCAAAATATTAAAATAATAAATGTGTGAGACCGTGTTATAGGCTATATGACATTTTAGTCAGATATGACTGCACTAATGCAACAAGCGTCACTGCGGACGAGTAGCTGAGCATCTCTTCAGCAAGCAGACGCGCAAACTGCTGCGAGTGAAACTGAAAGAAAGACGCAGACGCTCAACACAATCATCTTCATTAAAAGTAGTAAGACAAACTTATATTTCCAGTGATGATGCCGCGCACTCTCCTATTGCGGTCTTTGATCTTGAAATGAGCTGATAATTAATAAAATGCAGCGCTTTTGATTTAGTTGACGTGAACTTCATTAAATTTAAATATAGCGCGGGAATTGAAGCTCGGATTTATATCCATTTATGTGGCCAAATGTAAATGGAAACGCTTAAACAAATCAGATAGATATCCGATCAGAGAAAACGCATGAAATGACCAGGTGTAAACAGGCCCATTCATAATCTATGACAAAAATAATATTATAAACTAGGTTAGTGGATAATTTAGCAGCAAAAGTTATTCTAGAAAAATCATGAGTGCACAATTTTATAAAATCTAAACATTTAGTGAAATAATATTATTTAGTGGGAAACAAATAAAAGTGAATATGTGAAGGACTAAATCTGGTAAAATGTTACACATTGCTCTTTGTATTGTTCTAAAATACATTAATGAAAACAAGTAAATGTATTTATTTATAAATAAACTAGAAAATTAAAATACATTTCTTTTAAATATATCACAGTAATGAAGTCAAGTCAAGTCACCTTTATTTATATAGCGCTTTTAACAATACAAATTGTGACAAAGCAACTGCACAATATCAAAATGGGAAAATAGTGTCAATAATGTAAAATGACAAGATTAAACACTCAATTTTCAGTTAAAGGCATTTCATTATTGAATTCAGTGATGGCATCGTCCAGCTCAGTTCAGTTCAAAAAGTTTCTGTTCAATCAAGTCGACGATATTGCTGGAAATTAAGTGTCCCCAACTAAGCAAGCCAGAGGCGACAGCGGCAAGGAACCAAAACTCCATTGGTGACAGAACGGAGAAAAAAAACCTTGGGAGAGACCAGGCTCAGTCAGGTGGGCATTTCTCCTCTGGCCAGACGACACAGCAGTTCAATTCCAACTGCTGCAAAGGCAGCAACATATGATAGAGGAGACCTATCTATCATATGTTGCTGCCTCCATTACTGTGCTATACATTAGATTATTAATAGCCTTGATAGGACAGTACAAGAAACGCTATAAATAATATTTCATTGCGCAAAAGTATTATAATGTGAACAGCTCCGCTTATGCGCTTCCCGTGCGCAGAATGATGCTCTTGAAGCAGCACGGAGTCACAGCGCGCAGCTCAGGTCAGAGAAGTTCAAAGCACAGAGGAAAGAGATATTGATGCGTAGCTTATTAAATCTGCGCGATTAGTTTATTGAGCCTTTTCTTTTAATGGTTTTAAATCTCAGTTATTGAGCACTCTTGAAGAGAGTTTCATTGTTTTGACTGTAGTAACCGAACGCAACACGCAGTTTGAACGCTGAACGGAGGATAACAGACAACCGCAGCAGAGAGAAGAGTTTACGTGAACTTGAATTTAATGACTTAAATATTCATCTGTACCTCACATTAAACTATGGAACGGCTTCAGAACACTTGGACTTGGACTCTATGGTGCTTTATAATGCTTTTGTGCTTTCGTGGGGCTTAACAATAACACAGAATAATATATACAGAATATCGGATTTGGATCGGTCTCCTCTCTCCGATACCCGATCCACAGAAAATGACCGGATCGGAGCCGATACCGATCCTGAGTATCGGATCGATGCATCCCTAGTTTTTTTTTTTAAAACTAACGCACTTTTGATGCAATTTATAAACTAATTGTTGTAATTCTATAATTTTCTGGTAATGCTCAGTTTGTTAGAATTATTAACTACTGTTACAACATTTAGCTAAAATCCACTTAATACCACTTTTATTATGTTAAGCAGTTTAGATGAATTTACTACACACTCCCATGCTCGACAGATCATTTTTTCTGGAATGCAAGTTCCTCCTATCTCTTGTTCTGTTTTACTACCTCTAGTGCCCATATTTACTTCTCTCTTTGAAACACTAGATTAGTTGACTCCACTCTGTTTTTATGGTGTTTGAATTGAGTGGATAATGTGAACATTATTCAAGACCTTGCAAGCATTTAACATTCTTCATTAAACTGCCACATTGCTTGTTACAGCAGTGAGGTTGTTCCATTTGACCATTTGTTTTATGCATTGACCTTAGTTACGCATATTGACACAGTACATGCACTAATTCATGTACACACACCTGTGCACACACAGACCCTTTGCCTAATGTATAATGAATGCTATTCTTTCTTGACATCCTATGTGTTTGAAATGACAAGGAGTGACCTTAACGTGTGCAGCAGTGCCATGCCCATTCAAACTGAAAGGGCCAAGTGGATTTTTAATAAAGATAAAGTTGCACGATTGTCATTGCAACAATTGCAAAATATTGTCAGTAATTTTTTCTTACCTTTCAACTTATATTTATTTTTTATTTTTTAAAGTACAGTACTGTACATTTTCTGTGCAGTGTGGCCATGTTTCACCGACATACAACCCTGAGCTGTCAGGTGTCCTGCAGGTACCCACGCACAGATGCCGTCTGAGGAGTTATCTTACACAGGAGAAAGCCTACACCTACGCCATCTCTTGCTCGCTGGAACAGATACCAGCTGTCACAAAACACCAGCGTTCTTCCCCTGCCAGCCTCCCTGCTGTCTGACCGATTCTCTCATCCTCCACTATATCCTCTTCTGTACTTCTCTTTTCTCTCATCTGCCTGCGTCACATCTCTCTCTGTGCTTCTTTTCCTGTTTTCACTCTTCTTTCCTTCCTCACCTCATATTTCTGCCTGCCAGCACATCTTCCCCCGTCATGCACTGCTGCAGAGGACATCTTCTCTGTCCATCATTATTTATGATCCCTACGTTCAGCACTCTTGCACAGAAAGACACTTCAATGAAATATTCACCTGTTCAACTTGCTGTAAAGTGGTTTACCCAGACTTGTTTATCCTGTGTATGTGACCTGTACCCGCTGTTTTCATGTCTACACTGGTCTTATCTAATCTGCCTGCTTCTTTCTGGCACCAAACACGGCATCCCTGCTGCGTGCTACAGCATGTCGCTGCTTGTGCTTGTCATCTATAACAGCTGCTGGGAGCGAACGGCCGATGCACTCTTACTGCACCATTTCGGTTTGCAAAGGCTCCCATAATGCTATGATAAATCAGCACAGCAGGGCACCTCACAGGTTTCTCTCTGCACTGCTTTTGTCTAATGCATTTTTCCTTTTCCCTGAAAATTGTGAGTTTAGTGTTTCTTTGGATAGTCCACAAAAAAATTTTAAATTCTTTAATCAAGATTGAATATATTAGTTCCCATTGACATGCATAGTATGGATTAAAAAAATACTATGGTAGTCAATGGGGAACTGAAACGTTTTGATACCAATATTATGTAAAATATCTTATTCTGTGTTTCACAGAAGAAAGAAATGAGGGTCATTTATGAGGGCAAGTAAACGATGACAGAATTTTCATTTTTGACTATCCCTTTAAGTGTTTAAGATGCTATTTTTTCTTACAATTTTTCTTGGAATTGCTTGGAGAAGCTCCTTAAAATAGATTCAGTTAATTAAGTGATAATGATTTTCAAGCTTTGTATTGTTGTGATATCTGTAGTATAAAGTAATGTGTATTAATTTTTACCTGCACCAAGATCTACTTAAAGTTTGGGTAAGTGATTTCTGGTAGCCAATATTGATATTTCACCAAAACAAACATGCCCCTACCCCAAAAGGGTCTCGCCCCTATTTTCATAGCTCCGCCCCACACATACGTACGCAACCCAGGCAACGATTAGTTCTGTGAAACAAATTAAAACCAATGTTACTCACCTATCGAGAAGAAACAAAGCAACCTCGTCGTCCGATCGCAGGCCTTCCCGCTCCTTGAGTTCTCTCCAGCGCTGGAAAGCTGATCCAATATTTACACGGGTCCTACTTCTTGCCTTATCGTAACACCGTGTCTACACTGGACGCGAGCGGCGCGATAACATACTATAGAACTCATTATAATCAGTGATGCTGTCTACACTGGATGGGACACGACAAATCCCTGACAGTAAACTGCTGCAGCGTTCTATTTATGACGTACTGACACAAATTTAGAATTATTTTCAACGGTCGCTTTGTCACGTCCAGTGTCTGTAGACAGACTTTAGCTGTTGCGGCGCAGCATGACACGACAACTGTCGCGTCCTGTGTAGACACGGTGTAAGTGTTCCGCTTCTTTTGTTCCGCAGACGTTTTCCTCTTTTGTTTTTTTTATCCGCCATCTCTATCTTTCTGTCATCGCTTGGCTCGGCTAATGTCCGTCATGTGCATTGAGCGCACTCTCCTCCACATCATGAGTAGACACGTCCCTTACTGCTGATTGGCTACAAGTTTGTTTTGGTACTTGACCCGACTCAGTTTTCTTAAGCATTTTTGAAAAAATACATACCCCACCTTTAAAGCAGAATTTAGATTTGTTGTCTTTGCTGATTCTATTACTTCCCAGTTTAATACGGTAAAGCTGCTTGAAAAAAACTGCTGTCATATAAATCGTTATATAAGTAAAGGTGAATAGACATGACCAAGATGTCTCCATTCATTTGTCAGCAGAAGTCCACCGAATTACATAGCCCAGGTCTTTTGTGAAAACTAAAGATTGTACGTCCACGTTTTTGTACCCCTGCTCATGGATAGTCTGATTGAACCCAGTGTATTATGGATGTTGAAGTTTTCCTTGTTCATACCACATGAGTTTTTTCTGTTTTTTAAATGTGACTCTGCAGTCAGCAGGCTTTCCTGTAGCTCAACTGGTAGAGCATGGCGCTAGCAATGCCAAGATCATGGGTTCGATTCCCAGAGAAAGCAAGAGCTGGTCAAATGTAAAACTGTAACTTGAATGCAATGTAAGTCGCTTTGGATAAAAGCGTCTGCTAAATGCATAAATTTAAATGTAAATGCAGTCTCATAGAGAATATTTTGACTATTTTTTCTTACTTTTATAAGGTATTATGGCTGCCAAGAAGAGCCCCTATAAACAGTTTGATGATTTTACATTTGATCAGCTCTTGCTTTCCCTGGGAATCAAACCCATGATCTTGGCATTGCTAGCGCCATGCTCTACCATTTGAGCTACAGGAAAGCCATAATACATAACGTCATTTATGTAATGTCTAGGGAACGTTTATGCCAAAAACAACACGAGGACCATGACAGATTGAGTAGATAAAGCCCATTCAGATATTATGACACTTCTGAGTGTCATGTATCCACAGTTCCAGCAGTTTAGCATGGCCGAGTCCAGCTCTGAGCCACGCGTGTCTGCACCTCGGCTCTCTGCCTGTAAGCAGCTTTGCGCTTCACGCCATCTGCTCTGGCAGTTTGTGTTGGGGAAAACACAGCCCCTCTCGCACCCGTATTAGCAAGATACAGTGATGATAATAAGCTCTCAACCACCTCTTCGATTTGCATTGTTCTCCAGTTTGCCGGCATTGCAATTTTATAGCTGGAACAGAATAGACTTGTGCTTGAAATGCAGTTCTTTTTATTTATTAAGAAGTGCCTGCTTGTTTCTTGAAGGTCAGCAGACTGGTGTAAGTCGCAAAGGACATGAGATTAGATTTTCTTTAGGCTAATCATTGGGTGCGTTTACATGCACAGTCGTAAACCAATTCTTAATAATATGACAACATGTAAGGTCATGTTAACACCTTAAAACCATGTTGTTTTATAATGTTAAGGTCATACAACACATTGATTTTTTTTTTCCAGCTCCCTTGTTTTACTGGCTTCTTGACATCTGATTAGCTACATCAAAATGATGATTTCTACATCTCATGTAATGTGAGTTTTTATAATGAGCAGATTTTTGATCGAGGTTAATTCTGTCTCACTTGGTGGAGATTTATTATAAATCCTTTATTGTTACTGTTATGGATGGTCTTGCTGGTGTTTTTTAAAAGCAATAAGCCATAAGACTGATGGTGCACCCATTCATCGTGACGTGCCAGACAAGACCTTTTAACCTTGTGGCTTATTGCTTCAGTAAATCTCAGCAAATGCTCTGCTTAAAAACTCAATTACTTGTGACGGACAAAACTCCCTAGCAGTCTGTGTGTTTGTGTTCTTTTTAAATTTTAATTGTGTAAGTTTGAGTGAATGAGAGAGGCCTGATCTGTGTACTTGGCTAGAGCTGTGTATATGATTTGCATGGCTCTGTCCAAAAAATACTGCCTTCTGTCCTGTGCTGGCAGCATAGATAAATACTATTTAAAAAATGTTTACACTACTGGTCAAAAGTTTTGGGTTAAGATATTTCTTTTAAAGAAATTAATAGTTTTATTTAGCAAGGACGCATTAAATTTACCTAAAGTGACAGTAAAGACATTTTCAGCCTTCAGTTATAGACACAATGTAGCACTGCTGCTCTCCAAACACTCCTCCCTTAAACTCTGTCCTCCACCCGTTCACTGCACCTGCAGTTCATTAACAGTTCAGCCAGAGAACTCGGATGACAGGAAGACAGCAGCCAGCCTGAAAGTGTTCTCTGCGGAGCTCTGACCTGAGAACTGTACAGAGCGAGGTTCTGACAACACATATTTCATAAATTCTGTCTATTTTTATGTCTGGAAATCTGTGGGTCAGAGTGAACTGGGTCATCTGTAATAAAATGTAACTTGCGTACCTGAGGAGGAAGGTGAGAAATTCTTACCGGCTCTCCGCAGTAATTTAGAGAATAAAAGTTTGAAAATGTGGCCACGCTGAGCTTAAAGTATGTAAATATCACACCAGCTCATTTTCACTCACTGCAGAGAGAGGAAAAAATATATAATAATAATAATAATTTTATATATATATATAATATTATTTTTTCCCTGTACAAGAAAAGAGATGATCTGATCTGTCAAGCTTGAAGCTAAATCCTCAGAATATTTACATTTGGATAAAGTTATATTAATTTGTGTCTGATTTATTTTATTTGTATTTTATTTGCATACTATGAGAATTAAAATGTTCCTCTCTTTAATGTTTAATATATTCAGATACATTATTTATGTCAATGTCCTTTTTTTTTTCGAATGACCGATCGACTGACTGCACATCATCTTTACCTATAGGACAGAAACACAAACAGATCTGTTGACATCAGCCTATTGCACACAAACAAGCAAAACCTTCTCCAGAGGTCTCTCTGCTGCCATCTTTCTTCAGGCCTGCAGAAACACTCAGAGCTCATGCTGAGAAAGGGTTAAAGGCTTTGGGAAATCAGATCACAGTTCTTCACGGAAAGCCAGTCTCTCCCCAGCCTCTCTACTCCCCGCTGTTCCTCAAACACTCAGTCCGCACAGACCATTCTCATCATTCTTATTGCTGATGTGAGCATTCCTTCATTCCTAGAAAGAGGCCAGTTTTTTTACTTAAGTCGCTGATACTCAGCTTGTGGCTGTCGAGCCACGTACGGCTCTAATGACATTGTTGAAACGGAAGATCTCACTTCCCCCAAAAAATTGTTTCTATATGAGGTTTACTTGTATGAAGTACCCTTGTGGGTACTTGTTCTTGCTACGTATTACTATCACTGTGAGTTGTTGTTGTTTTTTAAATGATTTATGGCTGTGTAAAGATCAAATTTAACAGGTTCATGGGTCAAAATAGCAACAATAGCTACATTTTTGAGAACAGAGGAAACAAAGGGAATGTTGAGGCCAACTAAATGAAAAATTGTTCATGCGGGAAGGTTAAGGCGTGTGTGTTATGATGTTTGATTGTGGTTTTTGTTCTGTTGGGAAAGATCTGGATTTTTACTGACAATAATAGTTATTTGCCCACTCGTAGAATAGGTTGTTCATTGCTGCTGGCCTCTGTATAAAAGTGATCACCAGTCATAGACTGATAAATCAGACTGAGTAATCAACCAAAATTTGAACTTTTTAGGGATCATAATCATTATGATTCCTAAACTGGCTACCTGTATATTTCATTTATAATTTTGAGTAAATGTATAAAATAAAGAGTTTATTTCAAAAATGTTAAGATTTGTACATCTCATTTGCTATAATTAAATTGCAACATGGCCTATCTTTATCCCAGCATGTGCTGGACTCTAATTTACCTGTTTGTTTTCTCTCCAGGGGGCCGTTTAGTGTGGTAAGAAGATGCATCAACAGAGAGACAGGCCAACAGTTTGCTGTGAAGATTGTGGATGTGGCCAAATTCACCTCCAGCCCTGGCCTCAGCACAGAAGGTAAAACACTCGTTTTCCTCTTTAGGTGACGATTGTGAGAAGAATTCATCAGCTGTGACCTTTCCAGAGCTCAGAATACATATTCAGTGTCATCTCATGAATAAGCACTGAATTCTTTACATAGAGCTGGAAATGAACCAAACGGAATGTCAGGGTTTGTGTTGATTTGATCAACCACTCTCTAATCAGGACCTTTGGAGAGGAAATCCTGTATGTCTACACCACCAACTCACCTCCTAAACATCTGCGGTTTCTGTGACTAATACAGCTGTCCAAAATGTACTGTGGAATTAGCATTGCTTTGTTGATGTGAAAATAGAAGAAGTGCTGCTTGGCTGTTACATACATTATGCCGAGAGTGGGCACATATGTGTTTTGCTGAGATCGTGGATAGGCCTGCTGATCATACAGTAAAGTACATTACAGTGGGATAGAGTAACCTTGAAGACCTGACTTTTTGAATTTTGCTCTAGTGTGATAACAGATTTCACCTTAAATGGCACCTTGGGGAGGTTTTAACAGCAGTACGCTTGATTGTTTTCAATGTGTGAGTCTTCGCTCTGAGTGTGTGTGTTGCTTTAGCTAGATGTTTCTCAAAGCATCAATGCAACCGGACTGTTTTTTTTTTAAACAACAGATAATGATGCAGATTATTCTTTTCATGATTTGATGACACGGAAGCCTGGAGTAATGGCTGCTGAAAATTCATCTTTGGCAGATTTAATAGTTAATAATAGATTTTAGGGATGTAACGGTATAAAAATTTCTTATCACGATTATAGTGACCAAAATTATCATGGTTATCAGTATTATCACAGTATTGTTAAAATGTGCTGGAGATGTTCAAAAAGTACTGACACATAAATCACTTCACCAAGTTTTATAAATAAAAATCAACAGACAACAAATAAAATGACTTTTTGTTTGCATAATCACTAAAACAATAACATGACCAATGATGTTCGGATTTTAAATGACAGCTTGACTGACACCAGTTTAATAGCATGTTCAAATAACTAACGTTCAAATAAAGCTTTGAAAAAGTTTAATAAAAATGTAAACCTCACATTTCAGAAAAGGGTTATGTCAAAATGATAATTAATAAATGATTATATGTATTTTATCTGCTCCATAAATAATTCTAGATAACTTATCTGAATTGTTTAAATGTGTAGAATCCACATAAACTTGTTTTTCATCAGTCGGTCAAAATTTACAGCAGGGCAAGCAAATTCGGTCCGTTTTTGGCCAGACAGAAACTGCACAAAGGCTGAATGTAAATATAAGTCTCTGTAAATCCACTTTCTGACACTGGGTGGCGCTTATAGAAAAGCTGAATACAGCTGTTTCCCGTAACCTACTTGAACAAAGCAGTATTGAGATTAAGAAGATTAAGAACACTTCTAGGTATTACATGGAGCGAAGATGAAAACAAAATGCCATCGAATCGTTTCTGAAGACAGTCAGAACCTTTAGAGGTACATTCATATAATTCATTCATTCATAAATTAATTTGCATAATTCCCTCAGCACTCTTTTAAAACCTCCCAGCTTTTCCGCCCTGTTTTCACTCAAAACGAAACTACTCTGCTGCTGTAACTGTTACTTAAAACTGTGCTTTAAGCTGGACAGTATTTATTTATCGTGAGTTGTTCAAATCGTGGTAATCGAATTTTAATGATAATTCAAAAATGATACGGTAATACTAACCGTGGGGAATTTTATCATGATTTATCGTCAAACCGGTAATCGTTACATCCCTAATAGATTTAATAGTAATAGAATGTATAGTTTTTTGCTATTATTATTTATATGTTTAAATTTTGGGATATGGGGTGTCATGCTGTGTTAGTGCTAGTTCCACTAGTGGACTCAAAATAACTGTGTGTAGAGGGTATCACACCTGAGGACTGTTTTTCCCCCTGAAATGTCATCCTCTTCTGTATTGACTGATTAAGAGTTGACTAAACGACTGCCTCTCGCTCTCATTTTCCTGTCACATCTCAACTTCCTGTGTTGGCAACAGATAAATGTGTTGTCTAAATAAGAACAGGAGTAGTTCACAAACATAAATAGACTGAATCAAGATGGGGTTAATGAAGTAATCTTACCCTCTTAATGTTTGTGGTATGTGTTTATGTGTAAGATTTAGCAAAAACAGCTAGTGGACTATCCTAGCTTAGTCCGTTAACAAGACTGACCGATATACACAGTACTCTGTGTGTGCAGTTCTGAGGTTGGAGTCTACAAGTCTCCCTTGAGATAGACAGATTCACCGTACTTCCTCTATCTTATGGAGGGTGTGTGTAAGCATGGAAACATAGCTGAACAGTTTCGGCATGAATTCTCTGAATACAGAGAAGTTCTTTGGGTAGGATGTTAAGTATGCGTGCATGTGAGAGAGAGATCTTTGCCCAGGGCTTTGTGTTATCTCAGTCCACTGCTAAACCTCTGTCTCATCTCTCCTGAGCTTCACAGTCTCGGCAAACACTCTGCCCACCTCCCATCTGTCTTCCTCCTATGTGGGAGAGAACACACTCATGCTGGTATTTCAGAATCTACTGTAAAACTCATGAGACTCGGTGATTAAAACATTACAGTAACTTTGACTTCTGTCACTGTGTTACCTTTCAAATGTCTATTCCTCTCTGAGTTCAGGATAGAAGCAACTCAATGAATTTTGCCTCCTTGTAGTTTACTTGCAGTCCCACACAAACACACACACACACACAGACATTCTTGCGAATGTGGTTTACGAGGACTCTCCATAGGTGTAATGGTTTTTATTCTGTATAAATTTTATATTCTATCCTCTTACCCTAAACCTGCCACTCTACAAAACTACTGGCAATTTTTGAATTTCAAAAAACACAGTTTTGTATGTTTTTTTAAGCCATTTGGTTTACGGGGACACAGGAAGTGTCCTCATAAACCATGTTTACGTTGTAGTACCCATGTCATTACACACATTTGTGTCCTCATAAACCATACCAGAAACCGCACACACACCCTCATCTCTAACATTACGAATTCTCTTATCGAGTGAAACGTCTGTAGTATACAAGCTTCTCTTTCTGTAACTTTTAAGTTCATTAGCTATATACTTTCAGGGAGATATGGAACCAAGAGCATCAAAAATCCTAGCTTCAAACACCATAAAACAACAAATTTCTTATTGTTTTTTCTGTAACTGAAATGTGAACTTTGTAACAGAGGGTAATTTGTCTTTTCATACTAGAAGCAACAGTGCTGCACAATAAGCGCCAATCTTAATTAACACTGACTACGTTTACATGGACATCAGTAATCTAATTATTTACCTTATTCTGAATGACAATATTAAGATTAAGGTGTTTACATGAGTTGCTTTTAGAATAATCCTTTCATGTTCCCGTTTTACATGTTATAGCACATAGATCGATTAATGGCATGCGTCATTACGTCACCACGCGACGCAATCTGACGTCCCCTCCAGAATTGCACGTATAAACATATAGTTCGTCTTCATTATGATGCCATATACAGTTTTGGGTGTTTCATTTTTACTTTTATGAAACCTTCAAGTGCAGTTAATTATTTGTACGTGCATACAGACGGCGGCGGTGTTGAAGCTCTTTTATTTGCCGTCAAACGGTTGATCACTGCCGTGAGTGAATCCTGTCGCAAAATGCGGCGAAAAGTCCTACATGACAGCAATAGTGTGATTAAGGTGTTTACATGTCTATTAGGGCTGTCGCGGTGAAGGAATTTCCCTTGCGGTAATTTTGAGTGGCTCAATAGCGCGGTATTACCGCGCACACACACATATATATATATATATATATATATATATATATATATATATATATATATATATATACATATGTGTATGTATACATAAGCATATATACCGCATATACACATATATGATATAATCTGTGATTAGATTATATATATAATCTGTGTGTACGTGTTACGATGTAACGAGGTCATATTCAGAAACCAATGGAACCGAAACTAAATCACGTTGAAACAGGAAGTGAAGTAAACGGAAGAGAATGACAAAATAACGGTCCAAATAACAAAACATAAACCTGACAATAAGATCGATAGTCTATTGTTAGCATACATATATATATATATATAAAAAACAGTTAGTTCTGATCCTCGAATCTGACTGACAAGATACTTTTCTGTTGATATTTCACCTGCGTGTTTTAGACGAGTCTCAGTCAGTGCAGTTTTATTGTTTCAAATTTACTGAGCCTCTGTACAAATCAGCATGGTACACATTGTTATCATTACTAATATTCAGTACATATGCACTAAGTATAAAACGAGAAGGGAGTAACCTTACGAAAAAAAAAAAAAAGGAAATATCGCGGTTGCTGCAGTTGTTGCATTACTCTGCGGTTATGCTCGTCAATAGCGCGGTATTGCGATATTGCGGTTATCGCGACAGCCCTAATGTCTATACTGCACTTCAATAATGCGACTAAAATAGGAATACTCCACATGTCTTAATTCGATTTGTGTTTACTTCGATTATGACTTTAGCTGGATTAAGGTAATCAAAAATCTCTGTTTACATGGTAGACTCTTAATCAGAGTATTGTCATAATCGTATTAAAATCGGAGTATTGATGTCCATGTAAACGTACTGAATGAGTGACTTTGGACCACTGAGATTTTAATGTGGCTGAGGCTACAATGTCCTGCCATAATGTCATGTCACATATCACAGGCTGACACTTAGGTTTCCACATTATGCACTTGTTTTTGATTGGTTAAGATATGCTATAAGAAAGGCAGCATTTCCTAAAAATCTTCCATTTCGATGTTGGTTGCTTTTTGTACCATTGGAAACCTTGGCTTTCATTATCATTACAATCATTGCACCCAGACCTGTGGAATCTCAGCGTAATATGAAAAATCAGCAGAAGCGCACAGCCTGGTAATGAGCCTTGTAGACAAGTAACACTTCCCATAATTAAGTGACATTACTGACTCTTGCTCTGCTTGACACTTCAGCTAGAGGTTCTGCACTATAGTTTTTCTTTTGAGATACTGAGTATTTTTTCCACTTCTTACTCGTATTTCTTACATGACCTGTCTACAAAACACCTGTTTATATAACCCGGCATCCTAATTTGAAAAAGAAAGTCTCATTTAAAGATTTCTGCTGACTTGAAGAAATGTAATGTATCAGCTCTTTTTTCTTAATAGTAAAATAATATATGGTGCAGTGTTTCCCACAGGATTTTGTGGGACTTGTGGCGGCATGTGATTTCACATATTAATTTGCATATTCATGACGTCATTGCGTCAAGTTTGCGTTCAGACGAGTTTTGGCACTTAAGATCTGTTCTAAATGTCACATACTGTAATTAATACAACTGAATGCCCAATAAAGCTGTTCACATTATATTTTCTGTTGTCATACATAAAACAAGTATAAATAGTAAACAGGAACCATTAATTTTACATGTTAACCAGGAATCACTCTCACTAGGCGGCCCGCCCAGGTAAAGTCTATGTGTGGGAAACACTGATGGTGGTTTTGTGGGTGTGGGGTTTTGTTGTTTTTTTCCCCTTCACTGTAATATGAATAACAGGTGGTGAAAAGCAAAGAAGTGTCACTGGCATTTGTAGTATCTGTGCATTTTTGTAGTATCACCTGTATACATAAATCTGTATGAAACACTGTACTACTGTTGGCACATCCCAAAGCTGATCATTTTGTGTCGTCTAGACATCAGCTGGGGGAAACTACACCGTCATCTGTGCCACTTTTGTGTTTGTAGCACCTTAAGGTCATCATGCCAGCTGCCAGCCATCTGTGACAAATCCTCTCCAAACTATAAAACCTATTCTGTGTTTAGGGCATATAAACGCACACACTTTTTGTTTGCGCGAGTCCAGTGTTTTATTATAGCCGCACTTAAGACACCGATACACTGGAGTACGGATGCTTTCACGTACCATTCCATTGTTGCACTTACCGTAAAGCACAACACTAGGGAAAGCCCATAAGGGCCACTTAGCTCAGATGAGACAGATTCTCTGTTACTGATGGACAGAAACGAACGTAAAGATTATATTCAGTGTGGTTTTAGTTTCTGAAAGACAGATTGAGGTTTTCTTAAAATGAAAGCATTGCTTAAGTGTGTGAGTGGATATGTTGAAAAGCATTTACGTACACAGTGGTTATTTATTGCTATTGCAATTCATTGTTGCAAGACTAAGTTTGAAATGTGTTTGTTTCATTGGTTGATAAGGATGTTGATTCAGGAAAAAAAATCTTACTTGACAAGTCTTCTTATGGCATCTGAGACAACAAATGTACCTGAATTTGGTCTCGTTGAATATTTTAATACTTGAGTGACTTTTTTTCTCATATATTCAGATGTCTGTCATTTTATATTACTACTCGGATGTCTGAATTGAAGCTCATAGCTCAAGGTCACCTCAGCTTCCATATGTGTTCAAAAGGATATAGTGTAAACATAAAAAAAAAAAAAAATTGAATTCATTTATAATATGTTATATTGTTATCATTTGTGACCCAGGACCACAAAACCAGTCATAAGGGTACATTTTTTCGAAATTGAGATTTATACATTATATGAAAGCTGAATAAATAAGCTTTCCATTGATGTATGGTTTGTTAGGATAGGACAATATTTGGCCGAGATGCAACTATTTGAAAATCTGGAGTCTGAGGGTGCAAAAAAATCAAAATATTGAGAAAATCGCCTTTAACCCTCTGGGGTCTGAGGTGATTTTGGGGCCCTTGAGATGTTTTGACATGCCCTGACATTTGTGCTTATTTCAGCTACTTATAACATACTAATGACCAGCATGTATTTGTTTTTGTATTCAGCACAAACTTTGCTACAATATTATGTGACCAAGATGGATGTACATGTTTGTATTTTTTTAGAAAAAAAATATTATGCGTGGTTAGTAAGTTTTGGGGGAAAAAATGTAGCTGAAATAAGGCCATAAAACCCACACTAAATAGTCCTGAATAAGACTTTAGAGTAATCAGTCTTGTCGGCTAGAATATTTACTTCACAATTAAGTGAGAATCATTCTGCTTACTCATTCACAGAAAACAATATATTGATTAAAAATTTTTAAGACATGTTTTGTGATTGAAAGCCTGTATGCGAGGGAGTGACAATGTCCTTGAATATTAAGTGATTCTCACCTGAGACACAAAGGGCCCCCTCCCCTAAAGGCTGCTAATGGCCCATCAGTGTGACTGTGACTTTGAGGCAGGTAAGAGAGAATGTGAGGAGATTGAACAAATGTTTTTTTTTTATTATTTGTATTTTATTTACAACACCGTATAATCAAAACATACATAATGAAGGTCAAAGACACATTATTTTGCACACTGATCTAACCACAGAGATGTGAACAGACTTTGAGTCATTCCTGCAACAGATTCTGTTCAACAAGTGACACAAGTAAATCATGCCTGATATTTACGTGTGTTATTTGAGTGTTTCTGCTACTTTCCATGGATTCAAGAAGAAAAAAAACATAATCAGTGGTCAAGGAGCTTGTTTTACCATATAATATCAGTGTAGTTGGACATCTGATGTTGGTACAGCGCTCTCAGAGGAAAACAGTTTGAAGAAAGTCATCAGGATTCATCATCTGTGGTGCAGGTATCTGATTCAATAAAATACAAACAACCAAAAAAAAAAAAACATTTGTGAGCATGTTAATATCAGGAGCATCTTTTTATATATATGTTTTATAGACTCACGCATGCTTTGTACTATCGTAAATAAAAAAATACATTTTATATCTGAGAAACTAATTATTGTTTAGAAAAAACGAACTATGATTTTGTAGTCATATAGCCTAGTATGTATGGCTTTGTACTACAAAAGATGTACTTTGTACTATAAAAAAATGATATTTTATATCTGAGAAACTAATTATTATCGTTTAGCACGCTATTAAATCCATTTGTGAACATTAAACATTTTTCTAAACATTGTAGCATTCATCATGTTGTTGTTTGGGAAAAAAAATAAACGCGTTCAAGTTTGAGTCACAATAACACGTTAACTAATGCAAAAAAAGAAACATTACTTACTCATCAGATCGCTCTTCTCTTCTGGATGAACTCTTGCTCTTATTTGGAGGCAAATCCAGCTTTTATTCAGCGTGTCTTCTTCCAGAAACGAACAGTAATTTTAGCCGCGAGGAACGATCTGGCTTTGTTTGTTGTTGGGCGTCTCCTTGAGCACGCGGCTCACGTGGTTATTTACATATGAACGCGAGGGGGCGGGATCGCATTAGAAATAATGAGTTAGACGGGACAGACTGAACATCGTGTTGGTTTCATACGGATTACTTCATCACAGAATGTTTGTTTTCGATAAGACTTACTTCATTTCAAAGTAGACACTTCCAGCTTTCTATAGATATAACTCCCATGTCCATGTGTTGAGTTTTCGCTGAGTTACAGTTCATTTTAGTGACGTATTTTGAAGAGCAGCTCGCGGAGATGGAGAAGACAAAGAGCGCATCCTGTTTGTTTTCTTTTTTTTTCCAAAACCACAAAGTTTTGTTGTATTCGTGAGTGAACACAAAAAGAATAGACACTTCAAAGTTTCAATTGATGTATAACACTTATCTATACGACCAAAATCGACGGAGTATTTTTAATGTCTTTTGCACTGATCCCGAAAATTCTGAGTATCTGCCGATACCGATCCAATCCGATACCAGCGCCATTTTTTTTTTTTAAATCAATGTAGAATTTCTATACTTCTCTGTGTTGACTTGATCGTTACTCTTTTGTGTGTTAAACACAATCTACTACATATAGACAACTTAATTTTAATGAAAAATAACAAATGAACAAATATATAATCATAATCTATGACAAAAATACTATTATAAACTAGGTTAGTGAATAATTCAGCAGCAAAAGTTACTCTAGAATAATCACAGGTGCACAATAATTTTATAAAATCTAGTGAAACATTTTTATTTACAAATAAAAGTGAATAAGTGTACGACTAAATCTGGTAAAATGTTACACATTGCTCTTTGTATTGTTGTAAAATACATTCATGAAAAAACAAGTAAATACATTTATATATAAAGCATGGCTCTAGACTCATTCTTCCCACTGGTCGCACTTGTGCGACTAACTTTCTCAGTTGGTCGCACGAGCACATCATTTGGTCACCAATTTTTTTTTTTTTGATACAACATTTGATTAATCAATGCATGCTGATGAACTTTTATCATAGTTTATAGTTATATGGTAACGAACGTGTTCAACATTCAACCCGTACTTTTTCATCAGTATTATTTGTGATTTAAATTGTGACAGGAATTCCTTTTTTTGCTTTCACTTTCACGATCTTGGTGTCATGCTTTACAAGAAAAGATAATTGTCTGTTTTGCTTATATCTATACACCTTTCACTTTTTAAGACTAAAACAAAAGATGGATTCATTGTTGTTCTTAATTAAAAAGCACAACAACAATAAAACAGTACGTTACAATGACAAACTAGCATAACATTTATTAACAAAAACGAATAAGACGAGGTATGGCATAGGA
Organism: Schizothorax lantsangensis; assembly: GCA_027422415.1. Lineage (NCBI taxonomy): Eukaryota > Metazoa > Chordata > Actinopteri > Cypriniformes > Cyprinidae > Schizothorax > Schizothorax lantsangensis. Next base: position 25,339,286 of record CM049848.1, on the reverse strand, counting down.
CACATCACATGCTGTATTATATACCGACTAATACATAACAGAATGTTTAGCAAACACTGCAGGGCTTGACACTTACCTTTTTCACAAGGAGCACATGTGCTCCTAAGTTGAAAAATTTAGGAGCGCATTAAAAAGATTTAGGGGCGCAATGCAAATTTTTCAAATTATGTGTTTTAGCTTAATAAGGGGATATAAAGATACATTTACAAGCACAATTATTTAATTTATCAGAATACAGAAAGAACACAAGGTTTTTAAATAATTTTGCATCAGACTCTATTTAATAGGCTAATTATGTAATTAGTTATAGTCCTATTAAACTGTATGTACATTAGATATGTGACAGTATCAAATTTTCACAATAGTCATTGAAGCTTTTGTCATGTGTTCATGTGTCATGTGGTATGTGTTCTTTAATTTTTTTTTATCACAATATATAATTTTGAAATGAAAAAAGTGTTGTCCTCCTAACAGGTTAAATAACTTTATTAAAGAACCTTTACTAAAGAAAGACTTTATTTAAATAAATACACAAAAATATAAAGTAAACAAGTGTTTCAAGATTAGAGTGCAAAAGATTGTTCAAATGAACGAAAGAACAATAGGTAACACTTTACAATAAGGTCCCATTTGTTAACATTAGTTAAAGCAGGTTAACATTAACTAACAATGTGCAATAGCTAATTGTTGCAGTAGTTAATATTTTTTGTTAATGTGGATTAATAAAAATACATATTAGTTAATGTTTGCTCCATTGAATAATATTAGCAAACACAATTGTTGATTTTATAATGCATTATTAAAAGTTGAAATTAACATGAAAATTATTAATAAATGCAGTCATTGTTTTTTCATGTTAACTAATGGAACCTGTTAAGTGTTACTGAACAATAATAACGAATCAGTCAATATATAGATAGGCCCACTGTTCTCTATTATAGATCAGTGGATAGGCCATGTTTTAGGTTAGAATTAAAAAAATAAAAATAGCTCATTAAGTCTTTAAGTATTAATTATTTGGTGCTATTGTGAAGACTAAAGCGAATATGAATATCTAAATGACTGTGAAACATTATTTACACAGTTAGGAAAGTAGTGCAGCTGCTGTTTACAGGGTTACTGGGGTAACGGCAGCATTTATGCCTCCTTCAGCTTCCTCTAGTGGCGAATGTGCGTCATTCAGCCCGACCTTTCTTCTCATCTGTGCTAATTTGAATTAAACCGTTGCCTTTTTAAAGTTCAGTAATCATATGAGGCTCATTTAAACTGAAGAAATTAATACGTTTGTTATTGGCTACTGAATAAGTTAGGCTGTTTTGTATTTTGTATTGTATACGCACTCATGCTCCTAAATACATTTTCCAGTTCGCACACATCTATTTTTAGTCGCAAATGCGAGTGAAATGCTCGCACTGTCGAGCCCTGCACTGTGGAATCAAATAATTATAATATAAAAAAAATAAGGAAAGTAGAGCTGTCGCGATTCGTCGATTTTAGTCGACTAGTCGATTTTGAAAAATCGTCGATTTCATTTTGCTGCGTCGACTAACCGCAAAATACCGGAAGTGCCGCATTTCACGGAGGAGAATCCACAAAACACATTATTAGACTATTTTCCAAGGCTGCATGACATTAAACCCATTTAAAAATCATAATTAAGCATAATTGTGAATTCACAAAAGCTATGATTTAATTAAATAATTATATGCGATGCAGTTCTAACACAGTATATGCGCTTGAATTATTTACTTGGCTACTCACGCTGATTATTTATTTAATTTATTATTTATTTAAGTAGGTGCGTCACACAGTGGCTTCGTTCACAGTAGTTCCACAGAAACTTATTTACATGTGTGGAGCATCTCAAACTCCATCTCTGCATGTTGTTGTGAGTTTGGGTTTATTTAACGTGCACCATTTCATCAGATTTGTAAGGTAACTAATTTATAAACCTGTGCAAACACAGGAGAATACATCGCAATTTCAAAATAAAAGCTCAAACCCTCACTCTGAGTTTACACGTTTTGATGTCCACATATTCATTTAATTACAGTGACTATAGCATTTCTGTCCTAAAGAAATGGCCAAATATTAATGATTAAGTGGACATTTGAATTAAATGGTGCTTGGTCAATATTAAACAAGGATTAGATCGCGCAGTAATGTTTAAAAATAATAATCAGGCGCCCCCTGCAGGCCTTTGTTGTTATGCGTTATCTACATTAGCTCTATTGTTTATAATACATTATGTATTTTAACAGGTTTGTTCAATAAAACCATATGATTTCTTGCTTTTGATACTTTATTTGAACTAATTATTATTGCATCATTGCTATTATATATGTATTTTAAGTCATTTTAAAAGCTATTGTTCACTTACATCTATTTTTATTACCACAAAAAAAAAATATTATAATTATAGGGCCCTATGAAATCCGTTTTATTTCCAAATTCTTTTTTTTTTTCTATACTCTGTTTTAATGGTTAAATTAAATTTTATTAATCAAAAAGCCTGTGTAATTAATTGAGTTTTACAGTTTTATCTGTACCAAATTCTTATTTTCTGGATTCCATTTTAATGGTTCCATTAATTTTCTTTTTCAGAAATACTGCACATTTACATTTTTCTCCTAAATAAATTCTGGTAAATAATATTTCTGGTAAATACTCCTTTATTTAAAATACTGATTATAATTGTATTATTAGACTACAACACGTGGATATGTTGTCATTCTTACACTATAATACTGCACTGATTTCAGTGATTTGGACTATGAAATGGACACATGCTTCTTGCACTCTGTTGCACTTTACTTTTGCTTTAAAAAAGGATTTCATAGAAATTTGGATTTAATTTGATTTAATAAAATATTCTTAAGTAAATTTGATGTGGTTTTTGTTGTTGTTTTTTTGGGCGGGAAATTAATCGTTTAGATTAATCGATAAATTAGTCGATAGATTAATCGAAATAAAAATAGTCGTTAGTGGCAGCCCTAAAGGAAAGCCTCCATAGTGTAACGTGAGGTAAACAGCAAAGATAACAAACTTTTCAAAACAAAAACAAAAAGTAAAACTAAACTGTCTGTCGCTGACAGGACTTCCATGTTTTCTTTACAAGAATACCAACATGTTCACCTTCTCTGCTTTAAGAAGCGGTCTTTTACTTTAGTTTGAAAACCAAATCCTCCGTTGCGCTCCGTCCGCTGCGTGCACCTTCGCGCTCGTGCTGACGCGCCGAGTGAAAGCACAATGGGCACGCGCTGCTCCCGCTCTGCATACGCGCCGCTTCTGTGCTGCCTCTGCTCTGCTACGCGTGTGGTGTGAAACCAGGCTCTACTGAAGCGCTCGCACGTGATCAGTGAAATCTTTCTCCTGCTACAATGTGCTGCGGCTGGCAGCGCGCACGCTTTTGAGCAGCGCAGACCATGCACTCGCACAAGTGCGACCATGTCAAATTTTTACTCACTCTCAAAAAATGGTCGCAAATGTGACCATTTTGGTCGCAGTCTAGAGCCCTGATATAAATATATACTATAAAGTTAAAAGACATTTCTTTTAAATATATAGCACAGTAATGAAGGCAGCAACATATGATAGATAGGACAGAACAAGAATGACTATTAATAATCTTTCATTGCGCAAAAGTATTATAATATGAAAGGCTCCAACACAGAGCGACACAAAGCGCTTATGCGCATCCCGTGCGCAGAATGATGCACTTGAAACAACACGGAGTCAGCCCCGAGTCCACATAGAAAAGTTCAAAGTACAAAGGGAAGAGATATTGATGCATAGTGTATTAAATCTGTGCGTTTGTTTGAGCCTTTTCTTTTAACAGGTTTAAACCTCAGTTACTGTGCGCTGTTGAAGAGAGTTTCATCGTTTTTAGTGCAGTAACCGAACGCAACACGCAGTTTGAGTGCTGAATGTAGGATGACAGACAGCTGCAGTGGAAAGAAGAGTTTGTGAACATGAAAAATGTAATAACTTAAATATTCATCTGTACCTCACATTGAACTTTGGAACAGCTTTAGAACACTTGAAATATAGTGCACGAAAAATTCATGGTGCTTTATAAAGTTTTTGTGCCTTTCGTGGGGCTCAACAATAACACAGAATAGTATACGCACAATATCGGATTTGGATCGGTCTCGTCTGACCGATACCAAAGTCTCTTTAAGACAAGTCCTGTCACTCGGCGGCCATCTTTGAAACGCCTCTCGGGCAGCCAAGAGCAGCTCCTATCTCTTTGAATGGGGAAACATCAAATTCTCCAAAACTGTTCGACTTGCGGAAGAATAAATTTCATATTTGAAATCACCAATGAAATTGGACAACAACTGTGTCATAAATGTTGTTTCTTTTGCTCAAATAGCGTTATAAAAAGATTATTTCTCAGGCTAGATCAGCCAGTGCGCATGCGCAGTCCTCAGAGCGCTGACTGTTTCTACAGCAACCGGGACTTCTAACGGCAGCTGCAGTGACGCGCTGACTTTACCGATTAGTGATTGGCTCTTTCATTCAGAAGGCGGGGCTTCCTGCGATTGAGCGGCCATATTGAGCGTTGCATTTTTTCCTCATTCAAAACTATACGAGTGACATGTCTTGGGTATTCTATAGTCTTTGCCGATACCCGATCTGGCAGAAAATGACCATATCAGAGCCGATACCGATACTGAGTATCGGATTGGTGCATCCCTACTTTAAAGCTGTCCAAATGAAGTTCTTAGCAATGCATATTACTAATCAAAAATTACGTTTTGATATATTTACAGTAGGACATTTACAAAATATCTTCATGGAACATGATCTTTACTTAATGTCCTAATGATTTTTGGCATAAAAGAAAAATCAATAATTTTGACCCATACAATGTAGTTTTGGCTATTGCTACAAATATACCCCAGTGACTAAGGTTTTGTGGTCCAGGGTCACACTTATAATCTTGCAATTTAGAAACGAAAAATCTATTTTTGTACTTTATTCTAGGCCTGGGCGATATGGGCAAAAATGCACATCTCTGTATTTTTTGGCCGATTTGCGATTTACGGTATATATCTCGGTGTTTTTGTATTTGTATTTTAAAAAATCTGTATTCAATATATATATTTCACTTATTGCCCAATGTTGTCCAACAAAACAATACATATTAAAGGCTATGAAAACAAATGAAGTGAATGTAACCATGTAAGCCTTTATATTGTGTGCAAAAAAACAAAAACACATTGTAACACTGCAATCTAAAAACAAAAATAAGGCTTTTAAAGCGGAAGTTAAATTCACTTAACTAAAAATGAAAATAAATAAGAACAAAAGCACAGAGTTGTGTTAGACTATTTTGATTACCCCATTACAGTCACTTTACAGTTAGTGCTATCATAAAAATAGACTTAGGCTACTTGTAGGTTTAAAATTCTACACTACTCCAACTACAAATATTTCAGCGAAATGTATATTTTAGTCAGAATTGTTGCGCTCCTCTTTAATTGAGCTCCATCTGTTTGGCGCACATGCGCACGGCGGTGCTCGTACACTGAAGTCTGAAGTTTAGCGGAGAATCGCAAAGCAGAAGTCTCATGCACTTCTGACAGCAAAATGGAAATATTTCCATGATTCTCTAACATTTACAGATGGAGAATATACCTGTGAAATGTAAGTTATGAATTAAGGGAAACAGCACATCTCTAACACATTTAAACAGCGTGAGTAGCCAAGTGTCTCTGTCAGAGGCACACGCAGCCTTTCTGTCAGAGCATCTGATGGACCGAGCCGGTTAAACTATGTGAAACTATACTATGTCTTACCAGTTTTTAAAGGCCTTAATATAAAGCTTGTCACATGTTTAGAACAATTGGATTATGCACTTTATCCGCAGCAGCTCAGACTGTGTCCTCCGCTATATTTTTCAGATGCACTCGTATCAAACTACTGTATATCGATATAAACGGTATTGCCTCATATCGTATCGCTTATAAAGAAAATATTGATATATCGTACAAACTCGATATACTGCCCAGCCCTACTTTATTCCTTGAAAAAGAAAATCCATTCTTCAAAATACCAAGCTTTGTTACATCTTTGTCGAGTGCCCTGGACTGTTGGAGTCACTCATTTTTATTCCGTGTACTACAGGACTGAATGAATTGTCTTTCATCCTCCAGCTCTCAGAATCATAGATAAAACCTCGCATTTGAGAGTGGCAGCTGAACATCTCTCTGTAGGAATTCTGGCCCTTCAGTAACCCTGTCATTCATTTTTTTGCAGCAAATTCTTTGAGAGAGTGTGTGGTCATACAGAGGGCCACAATCGAACTTTAGTGGGGTCCTATTGATCTGAGGCAAAAAAGAAGAAATCTGTCCAGAGTCGAAGAGAATGCGGCCTCCAAGAGGCAGAGAGATGGCCTCCTTTATTGTCTTCCCTGCGGGAGGTTCTAAAGTCTCCACCATAGCACACGCAAACAGCTGAATGTTAAATGTCATTATCATTATCATCATCACTGCAGCAGAGCTCCAGCAGTGTCTTCTGCAACAAGAGGTTGTTTTGAGGTTACCGCTACCTTTTCGTTTAGCTACGCAATTTATTTAATGCTATTTTTGGAAAAGAGAGAGTTTTGTGTATGTTTTTCAAAGCGGCTCCATTCAGGATATTTACAGAGAGGAAAGCCTCCAAACAGCCTGTGGGAAATCCACAATTATAATTTAAAAGACCCTCTGTTGCTTTTCATGTTTGCTCCTCCGCAACGTTTGTATAAAGTCACCAAATCATGAAAAGATTCACTCAGAAAGCTGCAGACGCAGGGGTTTGTTAGCCCGGGTGAACTGTTTTCCTCTATGGATCAAATCAGTATGGTTTGTTTCAACCTCTTCTTCCCAAGATCTCAAAAAAAAAATTTGTTTCTCCATTTAGCAACTTTAGAAACTTTGTTTCTTTTTTTCAAGACTACTGTTTTACAGCCTTGTTTTAGAGGACTTTCTTAGCTATAGACAGCGATGAAAATGCAAATATTTCTTCAAGGTACTTTATGATTGAAGTTAAAACCTATATATATATATATATATATATATATATATATGGTGTTTTTCCATTTTTTGGAAAATAAAGGGGATTTAATATTACAATTAAATTCCCAAATACTTAAAAATTTATAAATCAGCCCGTGTAACATGTAATACTTTAATAATTGACTAAAGAAATACAGTTCTTTATTTATAAAAAATAAACAAATCTTTCCTGTGAAATTCAGTAATTCTGTAAAAGTAGTAATACCATTATAATCTTCCCTGCAGAAAAAACACACACACACTAAAAACAAACAAACAGTAGAACCCCTCCCTAAACACAATAGAAAATGTAATGGATTTAAGGGTTATTATGGGAATTGTATTGGTTTTAATGTAAACTATAATGGTGTCTACTGGTATTTGATGCATTTTATTGGTGGGATGTAATCTAACAGATGGCAACCAATAGAACAACAGTAATTCCTATTGGAATAATGCCCAAAACAAAAAGGAATTTTGTAATGGTTTTTATGGAAACTATAAGAATTTCTGTGATGGTTTCTATTGTTTTTTTTTTTTTTCAGCAGGGTAACGATACTCATACTGTGCTGCACATTATTGACAATATTGAGCTGAAGCTTGACTTTGCAACTTTAAAATCGCAAATCAAATCGCAATCGCAATATCTGTCAAAGAAATCACAATTAAATATTTTCCCCAAATCGCATAGCCCTACTATGAAATATATTGCGTACCTTATTCTGTGTAAGAAGCCATATCATCTCACAGAAGGATTTATTTCAAACACTCGACTGACGTTATGAAGTGAGTTTGGATAAATGTGGTATTTACATTTTTTCAGATGGAGCAGCATTTACTACACAGATCCGTAGTTCACTGAGAAGCTACGCAAACAGCTTTCATTATCGCGAACGATTTTTTTGGTTTCATAATCGCGCAATTATATCGCCAGTGATTTTTTTTTTTTGCATAGATTGTCAGTGAACAAGTTAGTGTTTCAACTCTTCTATTGAAACTCTAAAAACTTTTTTGGAACATTCTCAAATCATGCTCGTTCCTTCCACAAGTGTGTATGTATATTTATATATATGCCATATAAGTGCAGGACTGAAGCGGATATATCTGTAGTACTGGGTGCTAAAGCCATGAATCTGTAACCCGTGCCAGTGGTGGGGTGGACACCACTTCACTTGCGCTGTAATTATTACAACACTTAGAAGACAATTAGGCTGTTCAACAGCCTGCTGTAATCAGCCAACCTGCCACTAAAGAATGAGAGATAAAGCCAGAGGATACGACAGAGAGGGTGGGAACACTTCCTAGGCCTCTGCTGGTGATCATGCCATTTATTATACCTTAAAGATTAAGCCAGATGTACCCACATCCTAACTGGTTTTTAATTGGATATTCTCATTTTAGCTTCTGTCTTGTAAGATTAGCTAGATTAGATTAGTACAGTACATTTTGATATTGTTTGCTGAGAGAAATATCTTGGCTTGTGGGTTTAGGGATTTTTAGCAAAGTATAAAACTTTGGCCCATAATTACAACCCTTACTATATTTTGGAACATATTTTGATCTATCCTGTATTTCTATATCTTTTTTTCATTGAGGTGATATGAAATGTATTTTTCAAGGGCCTTGAGAACAAAGCTCCATTTCTAGAGACTGGGGAACTTTTTGGTCCTTTTCTTTTCATCACTGGAACTGAGCAGCCCACCTCTTTACTGTATGTCTGAAATTATTCTGAAGCTTGGCATCCGACAAAGAAATGTGAAATATGGATTTTCATTATTTCTTTAATAATTACAAAATAATAAAAGATGCTGCATTGATTTTTAGGTCTCCTGTGCCCTTCAAGTTATAAATCGAGACACAGCCGATGGTAATGTAATGTAATATCTTGTCTTTTAATGCTCTAGCTGTACCTTAGCACCTCCAACCTGCTGCTGTCTGCCTCTCTAGCATGACACTTACCAGAGACTGAGAGATCATGGGAGATGTGTGTTTACTGCATATGTGTGTCAGCAGCTGTGTTTGATGCCATGTGAGCTGTGGAGGCCACACTGAGCGTGTGAATGCTGCTCGGCGAGGAGTCCCTGCCGTCCATCAGCACCTCTGAATCACATGCCGATTGCAGCTTCTCTCTCTCTCTCTCTCTCTCTCTCTCTCTCTCTCTCTCTCTCTCTCTCACTCTATCTATAAAAAATGGGTGAGCGTTAACAGCCTCTTCGTGGTTTGTCTCTGGACATCATGTGAAATCCATGCCAGTGTGTGAACTCACAGCATGCACAAGTTGACCTTGAAAGAAATCGTCGTATGTTGTGGATTGAACTCTAAGCATCTCTTTATGGCCGTTTTCTTCAACTAGAGCCTCTAATATGTGCCAGGGGTTGATTTTGACTAAAATTAATCTTTTTATTTTTTATTTTATTTTTTTATATAAAGGCCACATTACTGCATGTCTGCAAGTGTATTTTGCACACTTTATTTTAAGGTCCAATTCTCGCTATTAACAAACTACGACTTTTGCCTCAATAAACTCCTAATTTGCTTTTGCTTATTAATAGTTAGTAAGGTAGTTGTTAAGTATGGGTATTGGGTAGAATTAGGAATGTAGAAAATGCTTATGTAGAATAAATGCTTTATACTGTATGAACTAATAAGCTGCCAATATGTTAATAATAGGCATGCTAATAAGGAGCTAGTTAATAGTGAGAATTGCTCCCTATACTAAAGTGTTACCTGTATTTCTAACATACGTAAAGCTGACCTTTAACAGATAAAAATATTTAAAAATAAATATTTTATTGTAAATACCTAAAATATTTATAAATCTTTAAAATATTACATTATTTGTAATTTTATGCATATTACATTTTGTAATTTTTATATTCTAAATGAATAGTGAAATAATTGCAAACTATTTTACTATTTGTATTAAACTTTGGTATCATTTACACCAAAACTAAGCATACTTTTTATTTTTACCAAGGAGATGATAGAGATTGTAAAGAGTATGATTAAAATGAAATGAGACATGTGATGTGAGAAGAAAATATTAATGTTATTACTAAATATTTTATATAATGTGTATTTTACAAATAATCTAAAATGTTAAATAAAACAGTATTTAAAAATGCATGTTTACAATTTAGTAATGATAGCTATTAGTGTTGTCAAAAGACCCGGTACTTCGGTACCAAGTCGGTACTAAAAAAATGAAAACGTCACGGTACCAGGTTTCTTTAAGTCCCGGTGGTACCAAGTACCGGGGTCAACCCGGTTCTTGCTGCGTGATCTGAAAGCTGCGCAGATGCGCTCGCTTCATAAAAGCACTGTGACAGGGCGACATCCAACGGAGGAAACACATCAACACTTTAAAGACTGACACCCGGATCAAATGAAAGAGTTCAAGCAGGTAAGTTTCTATTTAATATTTAATATTTAGATATTCTGTTATGAATATTATTCCATATTTTAATTTCAAAGTCGGATTAAAATAAACATTGCCGTTATAGCGGAGTTAATCCTTAGCATAAGCGCGGCTAACACTAATATAATGAGCATTAGAATGAAGTTTCTTTATTAACTACTTAATGCGCCTATATCTTTTATTAGGGTAAAAACAACAGGAGGACATGATGGTATTTACTATTGTTACACACCAGAGGCTTTTAAATGAATTGTGAATCTAAAATATGCATGTTGGAGAATGTACAAACAGTTAATAGTGTTTATGTCATATCAGTCCATCAGAAAACAGTTCTGGCCTGTTTTTTTGCTAGTTAGTTGCTAGTTGTTGTTATTCTTGGCTGGATAACTAGCAGTTTTAAAAGCCCTTTAAAATTAAATATGTACACAGTTTGTATTAAATGAAAGTAGCTACAGTCAAATGTTATCTCCTGTATAGACTTTACAATGACTTCATGTTATTATCTAACATCAACTTACAGCGAGTGAACAATATATTTTTACAACATTAATTAATGTTTGTGAATGTTATTTAATACAAACACATGATCATTGTTCATTGTGCATTAAATAATTTTAACAGATTGAACTTTGATTGATTGATTGATTTTATGTATTTGTAAATTTTGAAATTAACCCTAAGAAGAATAATTGCAATATATAACTATTGTTTATGTGATAGGTCATGCTATCTAAAAAATATCATCTTATTGTAAAGTGTTTTTAATACTACAGTTTCCTTCTATTTGATATGCACTTGTCTTAAAATATAGAATTTTATCTAAATTTATTATAAAAGCTGAGGTTTGTTATTTACTGAAATGTTATATTTTAGCTGGAGTCAATGATCTAATATTGCATTTGGTCAGACTCAGTCCACTGCTTTACTAATATTATATTTTCCTTTTACAGCTGCAGGAAGATCATGAAGCACCAGCAAACCCTAGAACAGAACAGTTTACAGATGTTTTTCAGCAGCAGCAGAAATATGACAAAAACTTTTGGGTGGAACTTGTTTACTTTTTTTATACTTTTATTAATTGTGGAAAAACTTGAAATAATTTTAAATAAGCATAAAAAATGGCATTGGTTTTTGTGCAGTTTATTTTTGTTTAACTTTATTAATAAAAATGTGTTTTTTAATTAGCATATTTTTGTGTTTTGCTTTGGTACCGAAATTGGTACCGAGAACCGTGGATTTTCACTGGTATTGGTACCGAATACTGAAATTTTGGTACCGTGACAACCCTAATAGCTATAAAATAAGAATTTTTAAAGATTCCAAAAGTGTTATTTCCAGCACAGAAGACTACTAAACAAAGTATGTTTTTTGTGATGTGGTGGAAATGACACTGTGCTCAAAAAGTGTTTTACATTTCAGTTAAAAATGACCGGAATGGGAAAATTCTCCTGGAATGCATGTGTACACTATTGACATTGTTAGGAGACAAAATAAATGCACTAGTGAACAGTTTTTAAACCATTTTTTTTTTTCTAAAAGTCCACAGGGCCAAAAATGCTCCTAGTTGAAGAAACACTCACTGGATGTGTTGGAGTGTGTCAAAATGTGTCAGCGCTCTCCACACAGTGTGGGTTTGAGTGTGTAGGCTATCATTTAGAAATACGCTTCAAATGATTGCCGTACATTTGATAACAGGCTGTTATTCAGAAAGACATTAACTTGGACCTTCAAACTCCTCTTTCAAAAAGACACATGTACCTCTTTTTAAGAGGGCACAGAAATAGTTGGGTGTAAAGCAGAAGGGCTTCTTCTTTCTCAGAAATGGCATGACTTTAACTTCTTGTTTCATTTCTCTCTATAGCCGTTTATAACTTACCCCATCACTGATCTGTGCTCCCGTCCTTGACTGACTGTTTTGAATGTTTGTTTGAGATATTTGACAGAGTAGGACATGTGGTGAATGACTCTAAAGCTTTGCTTGGGTCCTTTGCTTTGGTTTTTGGGGGGCTGGGATGGATGTCATTTTATACATGCTTCAGGGGTCAATCTGGCTGGTTAGTGGAACTCAGCGTCAGGTGGCTGTCTGATACTCTGTTTGATGGATCACTGTTTACTCAGGTTAGTGACAGTGCTGGCGTGATGGAGAGAGGCCACATATGCTGGAGTCGTGGCCCAGCATAATTATTAGCTTGGAATTAGTCTTCACTCCCCACCGCAGTCAGCACACTCTCAGACCTCCTATGGTCCGTTCACACACAAAAATGACATGACATTGCTGCAGTTCCAATTCAACTGGCTGACTTTACACGAGCCGAGTTACAGTTTTTTATTAGTCCCCCAGGAAAAACCAAAACACTTCTGAGGAAGAACTCATAAATGTGAGAGGTGTGTGGCATCAGATCCTGTTTGGTTTTTTGGTATACTAGACATGCAATGCATTATTTCTGAATTTTTCTGTGAAATAATCAGTTCTTTTGGTCAAACACACATTTCTTCAGTAAATTCTTTCTATTTAGGCAGAAAGTTCGTAAACTGAATAAGATGTATTAGATTTATTGACGATAGTCAAAAGTGTGGCTCCATGTGAATAGCTTGCAGTGAGAGGGAGGTTTTTCCCCACACAAACTTGTACTGATTTTACACATAATACAGATACACTGTGACTGTAGCACTCTGTTAACCGAGTCAGTGTGAGCGGAGCCCTCCTGCATAACCTCTCTGAAGGTGGTCCTGACTGCACAGACCACTGCTGACTTCTCATCTCTCCGCTCTTCGCACACCTGCATTACTCTCTCCTCCTGATCTGTCCTGAGGTGTCTGCATGCTTATTGGTCCACGTGTTTGCATTTAAAAGAGCTGCCTATGCTTATAGGAATATTTGACTTGTAAATTAAGGATTTGGATTTATGGGTATAGGGTTATGAAGTGACGCTTGTTAAACAGTTGCTGAGTGGTATATTTGCAATGATTTTACTGCTGTAAAATTAAAACGCAATAAAATTAAGCAACATTGAGATTGTAATGATTTTAATGCGCTTTTTAAAAGGCTGTGAAGTTCCCCACAGACTGTGTCATTAGAGTAGTTTCATGAGCCTTGATTCATTTCTGTGAATCAGATTAAACGGTCAGTTTCAGTGAATTCATTCAACAGATTCAAAAATTTGTTTGCATAATCAGTGAAAAATGTGCACTGGAGTCATTTTTCATTTATTTAAATGTTTGAATAAATATATCTAGGTAAATAATAATGCTGTTTATTGCATGTATTATGCATCAATTATGCATTGAATAATACTGCATATAATTTTCATTGTATTCAGAAGACAGGTTAGAAAATGTATCTTGATTTTAACTTGATTAGTTTGATTAATATTGTGCTTTAAGCAGTTTGAATCTATATAAATATATAGATTTCGATCATCGTTCAATGACGTGAACTTATGCTCTACACTGCTGTTATTCTGTGTTCCACTGCTAGGGCTAACAGCTCTTTTGTGTGTTGTGTTTCATTGTCACTCTTTTAGATTGTTTTAAGCCCGGCTCACACTGTGCGATTTTGGCCACGATTTGCTCGTCTGAGACAAATTTTGAAAATCCTAAAAGATTCCTATAATCCTAGGCTAAAATCTGTAGACTTTGATCGCTGGTTTGACATGTTCACCGACAGCCGATTAATGGCTGTTGCGATCAAATTTCACCTCCGACGAAGTTCTGGCAGTGTCAGAAGATTTGGCGAACAGTCCTGCAGTGTGACTACCCCTACGATGAATGTCAAACTGTCTCCGTTTTTCAAGACAAGCTATGAGCAGAATTAATGCTGGAGAATTATTCTATCTGCCATAAACTCCGGCGCTCCGTCCTCCGCTCACGGAATTCATCTGATACGTTGCTGATACTGGTTGCTCCGCTGTTTTCATGTGGGTGTGTAGAGCTGCATACACTATTCTTCTTAAATACGGCGGTATTGCCGCCGTTCATATACTTTTCATGATAGCCAACAGTTCGGTCCCGCGTGCAATGCAGCTCACAGTCACTGGACGTGTCCGGAGAAGTTTTCTTGCGCGCACCTGTTTTTAACTCGTCTTGACTGTCGTACAGTCTGACATTAATGACAACTGAGATCCCACAGTGTGACTTGATCATCATGTTCGTGCAGTCTGACAAGTACAATCCTAAAGGACTTTTAAAAAATCGCACAGTGTGAGCCCGGCTTTACACGGTTTCTTTAAGAGCTCCTTTGATTAGGTGCAGTATTTTTGTGTTCTGATAGAATGGAAAGCTCTGGCATTACAGCAGTAAACTACAGTGTCCAGTGCCAGCCTGAGCAAACAGTGACATTTCATTCATCACATTGGCTGTAATTATCTTTGCTGTGTTTTGTCCTCTTTGAATCTTCAGGTTCAGTAGCACCGTCCACCTTAAAGGCTTTTTAATATCATTTTTATGGCTGCCAGGAAGACATTGTGAAGCTATAAAAAGCATGCTGGGACTTATAGCCTTTGCAGTTGTATGTTCTTGGGCAGAAATGATCTATCTCTATCTCTCTCTTTCACTGTTTATCACTACATCTGGTACACTTTGGTTGTGTATTCATTGTTTGATTAGATTTGGCTCCAGAATTATGATAACTCTTATAGGGACAAAATACATACGGTCATGTCATATTTTATTTGCATATACAGTGGGTACGGAAAGTATTCAGACCCCCTTAAATTTTTCACTCTTTGTTATATTGCAGCCATTTGCTAAAATCATTTAAGAATTGTTGACATTTTTGCAGATTTATTAAAAAAAGAAAAACTGAAATATCACATGGTCCTAAGTATTCAGACCCTTTGCTGTGACACTCATATATTTAACTCAGGTGCTGTCCATTTCTTCTGATCATCCTTGAGATGGTTCTACACCTTCATTTGAGTCCAGCTGTGTTTGATTATACTGATTGGACTTGGAAAGCCACACACCTGTCTATATAAGACCTTACAGCTCACAGTGCATGTCAGAGCAAATGAGAATCATGAGGTCAAAGGAACTGCCTGAAGAGCTCAGAGACAGAATTGTGGCAAGGCACAGATCTGGCCAAGGTTACAAAAAAATTTCTGCTGCACTTAAGGTTCCTAAGAGCACAGTGGCCTCCATAATCCTTAAATGGAAGACGTTTGGGACTACCAGAACCCTTCCTAGAGCTGGCCGTCCGGCCAAACTGAGCTATCTGGGGAGAAGAGCCTTGGTGAGAGAGGTAAAGAAGAACCCAAAGATCACTGTGGCTGAGCTCCAGAGGAGATGGGAGAAAGTTGTAGAAAGTCAACCATCACTGCAGCCCTCCACCAGTCGGGGCTTTATGGCAGAGTGGCCCGACGGAAGCCTCTCCTCAGTGCAAGACACATGAAAGCCCGCATGGAGTTTGCTAAAAAACACCTGAAGGACTCCAAGATGGTGACAAATAAGATTCTCTGGTCTGATGAGACCAAGATAGAACTTTTTGGCCTTAATTCTAAGCGGTATGTGTGGAGAAAACCAGGCACTGCTCATCACCTGTCCAATACAGTCCCAACAGTGAAGCATGGTGGTGGCAGCATCATGCTGTGGGGGTGTTTTTCAGCTGCAGGGACAGGACGACTGGTTGCAATCGAGTGGACCTCAGACTGGGCCGAAGGTTTACCTTCCAACAAGACAATGACCCTAAGCACACAGCTAAAATAATCTTCTTCACAAAGTGGCTTCACAACAACTCCGTGACTGTTCTTGAATGGCCCAGCCAGAGCCCTGACTTAAACCCAATTGAGCATCTCTGGAGAGACCTAAAAATGGCTGTCCACCAACGTTTACCATCCAACCTGACAGAACTGGAGAGGATCTGCCAGGAGGAATGGCAGAGGATCCCCAAATCCAGGTGTGAAAAACATGTTGCATCTTTCCCAAAAAGACTCATGGCTGTATTAAATCAAAAGGGTGCTTCTACTAAATACTGAGCAAAGGGTCTGAATACCTAGGACCATGTGATATTTCAGTTTTTCTTTTTTAATAAATCTGCAAAAATGTCAACAATTCTGTGTTTTTTCTGTCAATATGGGGTGCTGTGTGTACATTAATGAGGAAAAAAAAATTAACTTAAATGATTTTAGCAAATGGCTGCAATATAACAAAGAGTGAAAAATTTAAGGGGGTCTGAATACTTTCCGTACCCACTGTATATAATAATAATGCATTTAGCAACATTGTAGATATTGTAATACCCCCTATTTTATTAATTTCTGTGAATCAGTTCAAACGGTCAGTTTCAGTGAATCAATCCAATAAGCAATTTTTATCCACATACTTGAATACTTCTGATTTATGAGCCATAATGCAAACAAATAATTGAATCATTGTTTTCAATCAATTCACTTAAACAGTCTGAACCGATTCACTGAAATGAACCAAAGTTACCAATTCTAATGCCTATTTTGCTACTGAAATTTAAATCAGAAACATCTGTCTTAACAGTCTTATTCTCACAAGTTGCGAGGATCACAAAAGTCTTACCTAATAACCAAATAAAAGCACATACAAATCATAACAGTATTTATGATGCAACTTCATTTTATATTGCAGCAATATATTACATACAGAATATGCAAAGTTACATATCTCTGAACTGTGTTTAGTCACGTTAATTAAAAAGCCGAAAACTAAACTTTTGTCTCAGTCTGTCATCGTCTAATTTCACTTGGTTGATGTTTGTTAGTTCCTTTTCAATTAATATGGAAGTCCTCATCCTGAGGCGTAGGTCTGGGCAGAATATCTGCACTCATGCACTCTCTGCAACCTTCAAAACTCTCTTCTGCTTTCAAAGAGATTGCCATACATTTCATTCTTTATAGAGCAAGAGAGAAGGAGAGAGAGGCTTCATGGTTGCCATTGAATTGAAGGTCTTTCTTGCGGTTGTAAATTGCCCGAGTCATTGTGAGAATATTTCACCCCTTTATTAGTTATGACGCTGTGTGAGTGATGGTCCTCATTCTTCAGCAGGTACCCTGTGTTTCACAGACTAATATAATTCTGTGTGCACAGGTTGATTTGCCTGCTTACCTTCATAGTGTGATATATGTATATATTCATCTTTCTCGTTTTTGGCTCTATAAATGGGCCAATTGTTTGCGTTCGTCTCAGTCCTCTTTATTTACCGTGTCAGGGTGACTGATTGTTTCCATATTCTCCTCTGTGCCTCTGTCTCTCATATGTGCTATATTGCAGCAGGAGGACATTAAATGTTAATGCAGTTAAAAGAGAAACACATTCTCCAAAACATTCAAACGGTTAATGTGCAGTATCTTTCCCTGGTGTATGGAATACCCCCATAAAAGCTAAACGAGACAGTATCTCTGACAATCTGTTGTAAAAATACTTTGCATCAGACATGAATGGATCTGTGTCGAATAATAGAAGGTGAAACATTTATTTAACTACAAATGTTCCAATTGTGCTGTTAGCACAAATGGGGTACTTTGCACTAACTGGATATCACACAAAGCATTGAAGCTATTTCAGCATAACTGTGTCATGATTTTGCATCATCCCACTTCTAGTAGCTTTATACATGTGACATGACTGCACAATGGTAATGCATAATAAAACAGTACATCCTCAAGAAAGAAAATGTAATTAATTATTCAGACTTCTGTTGTTCCAAACCTGTATGGCTGCAGTTTTCCTTATAGTGCAAGCAAATTTTATTTTATTTTATTTTATTCAGTGCGTACTGTTTGTGTAATAATTATAACCTGGTGTTTATTGTAGAAAATGCTCACCAGATTACTGGATGTTTACTATTTAATTTCTTGCTTTTAATCTTTTTTTGTATTCTATAATAGCATTACAGAACAGAATCAAGAAGATTTTGCTTTTTTAAAAACACATAGCTTCATTTCAGCATTAAAAAAGGCTATATTGATTAACCACTAATTTATAGTTTGTAGTAGAGAATGTAGTGACAATTATAGGGAGAACAGCAGGGAACAGGAGTTGCGATCCAGATATTAATTTTTCTTGTACCACGGTTCAATGTGTCAGGGCACTTGTTCTAACTAGACCATGGCTTTGTCATGATGCGCTGCCCATCTCTTCAACACACACGTTCACACACAGATTGCATAGTGGAATATAAAGCGGGTCGGAGTCCAGGGGGGCAGCAGAAGGTTAGCAGTGTGTCTGTGTTTGTGTTCAACATCTGTCAGAGGAGATGAGCGGGATCGTTCAGGTGCTGGACGTCTGCCGTCGGCTTGTCCCCTGCTCTCCTTACTGCTGGAGCCTGTCGACATGTTTTATTATGCTGAAAAATTACGGCAGCTCAGTTAACCATCACCAGTGTGACGGGTTGGTGAGGCACAATTGCACAAAGATGAATGAGATAAACAAAAAGGTATTTTAATGAGTAAATCCAGGAGACAGGCAAGAAACTCACATAACATAGACGAGAACGGATGAAGACTAATGGAGAACTGAGGTCTTATAAGCATAACCAAACAAAGGGAACTAATGAGATAATACAACACAGGTGAATACAATGAACAGTGATTAACTAATGAAGGAACACAGGAAACTGACCAAATAAGGAAAGACAGGAAACCACAGACATGTGACAACCAGATAACCTGTAAAATCTTCTGTTCTTCACTGAAAGTGTCGTATGTACGTTCCACAGAATGTGTTGTGAGAAATGTGGCCACTTGTAGACACTCGTAGTTACTCGTGGGAATGTCCCAGGGGAAGGCTCCAAGTGGAAGCTGGATAGAGATAGAGAGCAGTGAGTGTCCAGACTGTGTGGGAATGTTGTGCCAAACATCCAAGCCAAGCTGCCTCTTCTCTGTGAGTAAATCTCACCCTCTGATTTCAAAGATTTTCTTCCTCACATAAATCAAGCTGCATCTCAGATTGCTATTGCATCATATTAAAACTGCACATCGTCTCCTCATCATGAGTGTCCCAGATTTTCCCATAATTCCCTAAGCACCCCACTCTTGAAACACAGGCTTCAAACACCTGGAGTGGATGGAAGAGGTGCTACATGATGACCTGCACCATTCAGATATTTGTAACTGAATAAATTCAACATATTGTTTAGCTTCAATACAAAGGAAATTGTAGAACCAACTGGGCTGAACTTCCACAGCATTAGTTTAATAAACAGTTTCTTTGAGATTCTTTGAAATGGAATATTTAATATAACTTTATAAATGTCTTGGCTGCCACTTTTGAGCAGTTTAATCCAAATGAAAGATTTATTATTATTCTACTGCACTGTAAACCCTAATGAGTTGAGACTACTCAAATGATTTGAGGAAAGTGATTCCCTCAGTTTAATTGAGTAATGGGAAATTGACAACTCAGTTTAATTGAGTTCACCTAATGTGGCCTTCCAGTTGAATTAACTTACTTTTTTAAGTACATTTAACTTAAAAGGCAAACAGACTAAACTCATACTTTCCAGTTTATATATTGTTGTTTAATTGGCTTTAAAACATGTATAAATCATTAAGAGTATAAGAGTAAGCTCATATTGTTGTCACATTTTCGACAGAAACATTTTAAGTCAACAAAATGTGAATCTGTATGGAGCATAGAAATTTGCACCTTATTTGTGAATGGTAGTAGCTATTCAAAGTGTGAAAAAAAAGAAGAACAAAAAAACTTTTACTTTTTAACCAAATAGGTTTGTCAAAGACTGTATTTTAGGCTCCAGGTCTTTCTGCCCCATGGAAAGTAGAATACATTGAACACATCAAGGATCCTGCTGCGATCATCGGACATCTAGAGAAGATGAATAAACATCAACAAATTAAAATTAATTCACATGCATCCAAACTCACGTACATTTCAAAAGGTGCAAAATAAAGGGATATTTCACCCAAAAATGAAAATGTGGTCCTTGGTGATTCATGTAATGCAAGTCAACGGCTACCAGCACTATGGGAGTCAAAAAAACATACACAGGAAAAACTAATTTAATATTGTGGCTCCTGACGATACATTGAGGTCTTATGAAGCGCAGTGAGTAAATTAACAGCAAATTTTCATTTTTAGGTAAACTATCCCTTTAACCTACCAGCATACTTCAATGAGTCTTTATCACAAGGCTCTCTTCCCGCCTGCTTCAAGATGACCGCCTGTCTGCTAGTCCTGCTGTCGGAGGAAAACAGAAAATTGAACACCACTCCAATGTTCTTACAGGAAGTTAGTATCTCAAACGTGTTTATACCTTGGAAATAGGGCTGGGCGATACAGCCCAACCCCCCCCCCCCAAAAAAAAACACTATAGAATTTTCATAATTTTCATGATAATTGCCATGATAAATGCCAAATCTTTATTTCTTTCAAGTTTAGTGGCAGATTTTTTGCTCCTGGGTGAAAGTTGTGAAAAGTAGAAACCAGACAGTTAATTATGTTTTATTATAGACTAAGTTACTCTATACAAATGCAATACAAATAACACAAATGCACCAAAAAACTGATATAGCTTAATAACTGTAATACTGTAATTATATTCCATTACTTCCATTAAATATGAACATCCTACATTTCTGCCACAATAACACAGACAGTGTTACAGTAAATCCATGGTAAATGCTGGCGATTTCTATTTGAAAGCCTTCTCCTGTTTTCCGCATCAGTGCTGTTGGTAATGTAAGCTTAGTCTGATCAGACATTAAACTAGTTTAAATAACAGAGACATGTATTTTTTAAATCGGAGAACTCGTGCGCTTCTCACTAGATCTCGCAGCGCTGTTTAGTGATTGCGTAACCGCGAACGGTCAGTGAATAAACGCAACGCATTCGCTCCGAGCTCTCCGCGGTGCTCTTTTCTTTTGGGCCGAGTTGATAAACGGTCCGTGCGGCACGAGATTCAGACGAGTAGCTCTGTTTCGTTCCGCTTTTGGTGCGTTTGCCATTTAATGTTGTTTGCGTAATTCATAAACATTATAAAGAACATTTTGAGCATTAATTATCAAACATTTTATGTGAAAATCATTATCGTTTTATCGTCCAGCCCTACTACTTGCAAATCACACTAAAATGAAAACATTTTGAAGACAACTAAGCAAAATGTACACATGTATTAAATATTTGTATTTTCACATTAACCTACCAGCATACTTCAATGAGTCCTCATAGGGCTCTCTTTCCGCCTGCTTCACGACGACCGCCTGTCTGCTAGTGCCGCTGCCGGAGAAAAACGGGAAATTTGCAATTATACCTTTCAAATAACATTACAATAAAACTTGTAAGGTAATTAAGAAAAGTGTATATATGCGTTTTAACCTCTACTTACCAATTTAACGTTTGATTTTAAATTAGACGGCTCTCTCTGCCAGTGCCTCTGGACCGCTGCTTCAACGACCAAAAACGTACCGCCTTGTGTTATATCGACCAATCAGCCCGTTTGTCAAGGCAGAATTTCAAACACGACCAATCATATTAAACAGAGACAAAGAGCATAATTTAAATAAATTGAAATTTTGAGTTCATTACACTTAAAATCTTAATTCTAAAGATTTTTGCTCCCAAATGAGTACCTGTTTGCTCCCAACATACCTGTTTAAGTTTTGACAGCAAAACGTGGCATTTTAAGTAATGTTAAGTTATGATAACTTGATTTCTTTATTAATGACAACATTGGGGCTTACAGTGTGACCCCACACTATTGAACAGTAATGTATGATTTAGATAAATGCTACTTGGTTTGACATTTTGTTATTTTAAAGCATGATAGCACAAGCAGAGTTTGCAAGCTAAACATTTCAAGTTGAAGATAGTCTGTTTGTCAAACATTAGTGGATCATAGTTAATGTCAAGTGTCATAAAATCACTTTATTTTATGGCTTTTTTTATGGGCCTTATTTTTTCCCTTCTGCATCTCATCTGCAGTGTCTGAGTGGTGGCTTAGATAAAGAAGATCCATGCAGTAGTCTGCATAAATCACTCAGGGGAGTGTGGTTTATGGCTTATCAGTAACAAGCATCTGGGCTGGTCGGTTTGATTGATGTTCGCTCTCTTGGATAGACTACTATTACTTTTTGTTCTTGCTGACAGAGAAGAGGTTCAACTGAGCAGATGTTGGTTTAAATGTTAGCATGTCAAACATAGAAACAGAACATCCATGAACTGAAGTTTTTCAGTGAGGGGAACTTGTGTGATTTTAATTATAATGTAGTTTCGTTTGCATTGCAACAAGCCGACCTCACACATCAGACAGTATTGTACTGTACGCATCTCCTCCAGTCTGTGTAGCTTCACTGTAATCTGCAATGATATACTGTACAGTAAGAGGTATTTCCCTGCTCTTGCCAACTGGGTCACAACTGATGAAACAAGTCAGGAAAGGGGGAGGACTTTCCGCTAGGGAGGAAGTGCGTAAGTTTAAAAATAAAACACTGAGTAGTTTTAGGAAAGAGCGAGATACTAATGCAAGCACATGTTTTGATGCATTTTGCTAATCCGAGTCGTGGTTTTTGTGGTTAGTATGTGTCCAACACTCTGAGATGCACATTTCCTGTTCTATCTGCTCTGTCTTTTAAACACAGCTATTTGTTTTATGGTGGTTGAGCTAGTGTACATTGATGTTTTAGCTTTGAATACCATAAATAAATATAATAAAGCTGTCTCTCACATGCTAATTTCACTGTGACACAAAGCATAGGATTGTCTTTTATTTGATGCTTTTGTAGCTCCACAGCTTCTCCAAGTGTTTGATAGTGGAATTTATTGAAAAATCCCTCAGAGGTTTTAAAAAAAAGTTTGTAGGATAAATAAAGGGATTATTTATTTATTTGTTTATGTATTTACAAATATCTAGAATTACAGTTTTATCCATGCAATTCCTTGATCAAAGCATATGAGACCTGTATATATGTGAATCTCACATTCCATTCACGGCACCAAAAAGTCTATGTGGAACTTAAGTCGAGGAAGTGTGACTGTTAAACTGTGGACTATGGCCCTGCTCTGAGGAAACCCACGGCATGCTAAGACTAATGTGGTTCACACATGCAGAATACTTGAGCATGTTTTTTTTTTTTCGTTTTTTTTTTTCTCGGCCAGGCTTGAATGTATTCACACGGCTCATCTGGCTTGTTAAACAACTGTTTTTACTGTCTTCTAATGGCTGTGTGATTCTTGAATGTCAACAGTTTTAATTACAGATGAGAAGAGCAGCGGTTTGTGTGCGGGGTCATCCACACAGATGTCTGTTTGTGCACTCTTGCACATTTTTGCTAATTGTGCGAAATCCTGCATCTGAATTACTGTATAAACTAGTTTTAGTCCTGAAAGATGTAGATGTGAAATATGGTGGTGAGCTTGACTTTTTGTATTAAATTGGGATATTACAGACAATAAACGTCTAAATAAATGACATCATTCTTCATGTTTAAATTTAGCATTGCTATCATACAAGTGTTTTATAATGTTGCTAAAAATAATAGATTATTTTGTACCAAATTAAATTAAACTAAAAATTATTCTTTAATACTTTATTGAGCGTAGTAATTCTGAGTGGCTTCCTGGGTGAAACAATATGTACTGTAAAAGAAGTGCTGTATTAAAAAACTTGGCTTGATTTGAAACTGAAATTAGCCTATATTTTGTCTTTCTGTAGATCTGAAGAGGGAAGCGAGCATCTGCCACATGCTGAAACATCCTCACATAGTGGAGCTTCTGGAGACCTACAGCTCTGATGGGATGCTCTACATGGTGTTTGAGTTGTAAGTCTTTCATTCTGAGCAAATTCGTACTTGTTTTATCATTCCATTATTCTTTATTCACATAAAATTTTAAATGCAATGAAAGTCCAACACATCCATGTGGGTTTAGTGTACAGTGGGAAAAAATAATATTTGATCCCCTGCTGATTTTGTACGTTTGCCCACTGACAAAGAAATAATCAGTCTATAATTTTAATGGTAGGTTTATTTTAACAGTGAGAGACAGAATAACAACAAAAAAATCCTGAAAAACGCATTTGAAAAAAGTTATACATTGATTTGCATTTTAATGAGTCAAATAAGTATTTGACCCCTTCGCAAAGACGTTTCTTGTAGTTGGCCACCAGGTTTGCACACATCTCAGGAGGGATTTTGTCCCACTCCTCTTTGCAGATCCTTTCCAAGTCATTAAGGTTTCGAGGCTGACATTTGGCAACTCGAACCTTCAGCTCCCTCCACAGATTTTCTATGGGATTAAGGTCTGGAGACTGGCTAGGCCACTCCAGGACCTTAATGTGCTTCTTCTTGAGCCACTCCTTTGTTGCCTTGGCTGTGTGTTTTGGGTCATTGTCATGCTGGAATACCCATCCACAACCCATTTTCAATGCCCTGACTGGCTTCAATGTCCTGGCCCTGATGGTACATGGCCCCGTCTAGGGCTGCACGATATATAGCATGCGATTGTCATGCGCATCTCGTCAGTAAAGCCGGTTACGTGATTAGTAATAAATCTCCATCACGTGCATTCAGATGGAGCGGCATACACAGAGCCGTAGTTCGCTGACAAGCTACGCAATTCACGCTCATAATCACAGATGAATCGCCTGCGATAATGAACGTGATATTGCGTAGCTTGTCAGAGAACTACGGCTCTGTGTATTAAATGCCACTCCATCTGAAAGCACGTGATGGAGATTTATTACTAATCACGTAAACGGCTTTACTGACGAGATGCGCATGACAATCACATGCGATGTGCAGCCCTCGGTCCGTCCATCGTCCCTTTGATGCGGTGCAGTTGTCCTGTCCCCTTAGCAGAAAAACACCCCCAAAGCATAATGTTTCCACCTCCATGTTTGACGGTGGGGATGGTGTTCTTGGGGTCATAGGCAGCATTCCTCCTCCTCCAAACATAACGAGTTGAGTTGATGCCAAAGAGCTTGATTTTGGTCTCATCTGACCACAACACTTTCACCCAGTTCTCCTCTGAATCATTCAGATGTTCATTGGCAAACTTCATACGTGCCTGTACATGTGCTTTCTTGAGCAGGGGGACTTTGCGGGTGCTGCAGGATTTCAGTCCTTCACGGCGTAGTGTGTTACCAATTGTTTTCCTGGTGACTATTTTCCCAGCTGCCTTGAGATCATTGACAAGATCCTCCCGTGTAGTTCTGGGCTGATTCCTCACCATTCTCATTATCATTGAAACTCCACGAGGTGAGATCTTGCATGGAGCCCCAGACCGAGGGAGATTGACAGTTATTTTGTGTTTCTTCCGTTTGCGAATAATCGCACCAACTGTTGTCACCTTCTCACCAAGCTGCTTGGCGACGGTCTTGTAGCCCATTCCAGCCTTGTGTAGGTCTACAATCTTGTCCCTGACATCCTTGGACAGCTCTTTGGTCTTGGCCATGGTGGAGAGTTTGGAATCTGATTGATTGATTGCTTCTGTGGACGGGTGTCTTTTATACAGGTAACAAGATGAGATTAGGAGCACTCCCTTTAAGAGAGTGCTTCTAATCTCAGCTTGTTACCTGTATAAAAGACACCTGGGAGCCAGAAATCTTGCTGATTGATAGGTGATAGATATTAAATACTTATTTGACTTATTAAAATGCAAATCAATTTATAACTTATTTGAAATGCGTTTTTCTGGATTTTTTGTCGTTATTCTGTCTCTCACTGTTCAAATAAACCTACCATTTAAATTATAGACTGATCATTTCTTTGTCAGTGGGCAAACGTACAAAATCAGCAGGGGATCAAATAATATTTTCCCCACTGTATGTGAAAGGAATTTTGTGTTAATTCAAGGTTATTTTGAAGCATATTGTGACGAGGTTGGGTCAATGAACTCTAAAAACCATCTCAAAACAAGGCACGAGCATGCTGTGCTCTGTCCTGAGTAGCCTGTGTTTGTTACTCTCTCAGCGGTTTTGGAATAGGGTATAGGTTTAGTTGTGTGGTATAGAGTGAGCTTTTTAATTCCTCAAATGCTAAATACTCATATGCTTATCTAAAATGCAGAGCTTTTCTCAAATAACTTTCATGCAGTGTGAGTTCTTATCTGGAGAAGCGCAGCTGCCTCTCAAGGGATTTTCTTTAAAGGCCTTAGAGACCCAAGCCGACACAAAAGCAGGGGCTTCCAGAGCTCTGCTGCCCCCTGGAAACAACACCGTTACGGTCTTGGTGTTAAAGCATTGAGAAGATTTTCAATCAGAAAAGTATTCATTTCTGAAAATGGCCACACTTAACCCAGTCCATAATTCATAGTTCAATTTGTGCTCAGAGATAATAGGCAAGTACCAGCGAAGCAAAAATCACACTTGAGACAGGCCTTGCAATAAATGTCTCCCACACTGAAAGTTGCGAAATAACAACACCATCACAGTTCTTAGTTTTTAAAACACTGTTTTTAAACTTTAATATATACCCCTATAGGTGGATTTTGGATGAGATTTCAGTGTAGGTGGAGTCAGACAAAATTGATTTTTCACTCTTATCTTACAGATTTGTCAATTTAAACCAGAAATAGATTTTAAAACTGATTGTGCCAATGTTTGACTTTACATTGCTGATGAGTTTCCTGACTTGTTCTGTCTTTCAGCATGGATGGAGCAGATCTATGCTTTGAGATTGTGAAGAGAGCAGACGCTGGTTTTGTTTACAGTGAGGCAGTAGCCAGGTAAACACTTTTGAGGACTTTCACCCATTTCCTGTTACTGTGCTATTCTTAAAGGGGTCATCGGATGCAAAATTCACTTTTCAAGTTGTTTGAACATAAATGTGTGTTGGAAGTGTGTACACATCCATCCTATAATGATAAAAATCCACCCAGTGTTATTTTTTTAAATCTCTATTTTAAAATCCCCTTTCTCAAATCAGGCTAAAGTAAACAGAACTGCTTGCCACTCCACTGAAGAGAGGGGCGGGGTCAGCAGAGCTCTTTAGCATTTAAAGCGACATGGACTAAAAAACGGCTTGCTGAAAACAGAGCTGATTTTGACAGGTTTAAAAAGGTGTTTTTTACACTACCATTGAGAAATTTGAACCAAAGTATGTTATAGACTTTAAATTAAAACCCTAAAGAATCATATCAACTTGTGAAAAATGGGCATACGATGACCCCTTTAAAGTTGTAGACTGAGATTTCTCTGTTAAAAGCAATAGTTAATCCCCAAAAAGAAAATTTTGTCATCATTTATTCACTATCATGTAGTTCCAAACCTAGTTCCATTTTCTTTCCATTCAGGGAGACAAGGCCAATGAAGTTTGAAATTAATATAGGTTTCTGTCTTTCCCTGCTCTCATTCTTTTTTAGTCACTACATGAGACAGATCCTAGAGGCTTTGCGGTACTGCCATGACAACAACATCATTCACCGGGATGTGAAGGTAAGTTCAGTGGTGTCTAGTGCTTTAGATGACTGCTGACACATTGACGTGTCTTACAGTTATTCACACTTTTGCAACTTCCCCCTTCTATTGTATGGTACCATCCTACCATCATGCTGTAAAAATAAACTGGGCTGTTCTCTTTTCTCATAAATAGCCTTCAGCTGTCAATACAAGGGAATTAAACAGGAAACATAATATAAAGTGCTGACGATCAGTTGCTTACAGTAAGAGCTGAACTCACAACCTAGAACTATAGAAAGCATAACAATGATGTTTCCCAACAATCGCCCAAGCTTACAGGTACTAAGGAAAAAAGCTTCATATATGCTGCTATGCTAATAAAAAATAATCAAGCCAGGACATTTGGTTTACTTACATTGAAGAAATGTACATAGGTTTTTAAAAAAACTTTATTCTCAGTATTTGAATTTGTTAGACATGTAACAGGCTTTTGAATACAAACCTCAAACATGTACTGTAACAACACTTCTGAAAGAAATGTGACAAAATTATAAAAGTTAAACATGAAAATAAAATACTTTGCCTCATTTATTTTTACGGCTCAAAACGTGTTTGACTACCAATAATATTTGGCATTGATCAGACTTACGAATTACTGGATCTTTCTTATTCTGTGTCTCTGAACTGTGTTCAATAAATGCAAACACAAACTTTAGTAAATTTTAGACAAAGTGTGTTACGAGTAGTATCAGTATTGTGGATTTTACTTGTGTTATGTATCTAGATTGATACTGTATATGTGATTTGCAAGAGAAAATTAAGCATTTGCATTTGCCTCAGAGAAATGCAAATCTGCCATCACCAGCCTCAGGGCAATCAGATCTTATTAGAACAAAGATGATCTTGATGACAAAGGTCTGTGAATCATAATTTTCTCCTGTCACCCAGTCTTCACCTGTAATTTTTTTAGCTTTTTTTTTTTTTAAAGAAATTAATGCTGAAAGGATGCATTATATTGATCAAAAGTAACAAAGACATGTATAATGTTACAAATGATTTCTATTTCTAATAAATAGTATTCTTTTAAACTTTATTCATCAAGGAATGAAGGAAGAAAGATTTCACTTTTATGATCTTACTCATACATTATTATTGTTCTTTGTGAATTGCTTTGTATGTTTAGTATATGCACCATTGATATGATACTTCACGAAGCAACCTTTTAAGTTTTCTGTCTGGATACACTGAGACTAAGATTTGCCTTTTAATTTGACTGACTATATTCTGACAAAATGGCTTTATGGAGCTAGCTATCTGGCTGAGATTAGAATGATGGTGCAAAAGCAAAATAGGTAACTATAATCTTGCTATTTTATAGGAGTAATGATGCACACGTTGAAGCTCCTGACAGACTCTAATATTTACTGTCTGTAAAGTAATGGCCTTTAATGCTGCTGTCATTAGAAACGTAGATGGATATCTACTCCATCATGCACCATTACCTGTGACATAGTCATATGAGTGTGCTGCAAAAAAGTAAAAGCACCGTTTGCAAGCACACATACTTTGATTACACAACTACAGTAATGGAAAGCTCATCGCATTTACCACAGTAACCAGCATGCAAATAGAAACAGGAAAGTGGGTAAATGTAATGTAACAAAAAAAGGAAACAAGCAGCCCTGCAAGACCTGTAACAATAACATATGTTTGAAAAACAACCTGAAATGAGTATAGTCATTAAAAGTAAAAATGAGGCATACTGTAAATGTGTGAGAAATCACATCAGATGTATAGTTCACAAAAAAAAAACAACAACATAGAAAATCTGTTGTCATTTACTCACCCCATGTCATTCCAAAAGTGTATGGCTTTTTTAAAGTTGTGATGAAACAGAAGTAGCAACATACCTTTTCTTCCATATCATATATCCAAATGAAAAATGTAGTACAGGCACTTGGTCCAAATCATTGGTTTGTGATTGGAAGGAGACTCATCTGAATGCAAGTTTCTAGTCAAATGTAAGAAAGAGGCAGGTTTTAAGTGGACTAAATGATTGGAGAATTGGTGAATGTCCATTTCATGCTGACTTTGTGCAAGACAAAAAAATAGACACTGAGGAAAAAAGACACTGATACTACAGAAGAAAGTAAGTCATCGATGTTTAGAATGACAGGGGAATGAGTAAATGATGACAGAATTTTCAGTTTTTGACTAAACTATCTATTTAATGCTACACAAAGTACTCCAGCGATTCAAAGTGGTATACGGAATGGAAGCATCAGTCTGACTTGTAGCTGCTTTTCAAAACATCTGGTTACTTTATAGGGACTTGCAACTTGCAAAATACTTGTTTACATTGGGTTCCACTGTGTGCCTCTCCACATATCCTCTTTTATAAAGCATTTCTTAGCACTGCGTCATTGCACACAAGAGTTCTCACAGCTTCACATCCATACTGAAGAACAATGGACATGCGGAAGTAATCCAGTTAAAGAAATGCCCATTTGCATCCACACAACATTTTTCGGAGGAAACATCGCTCACAATGACACTCCTTTGTGTCCATTTACAGTTTCCTCTCAAGTAATGTCTAAAGACACGCACTTGTTGCCTGAGATAACTGTCCCATGTTAGACTTTGATGACTGACTGTCATTTGCGCTAGCGCGTAATCTCAGGAGGCTAACCGAATGCTTACGAAACGTCTTGTCCAGCAGGAAGTACATGATGGGGTCTGTGCTACATCGCAGAGTTGCTAAACAGAGCAGGATGCTCTTCACCTCCACGTACATGGAGAGTGGATGGCAAGCGTCTTTTGGAGGTGATGCAGACCAAGACTGCTCGTTGATGATATGAACGAAGATGGCTTTGTAGATGTGGTGCGGCAGGAGACAGACCACCAGCACCACCATAATGACGACAATATTCCGAAACACTCTTGCATAGACTCGCTGGCTGTCTGAGATGACCGTGCTTCTCCTGGACCTCCAGATGTGCCTGATCACTGCCATGTAAGCGCATAAGACCAACAGGAAGAAGACAAAGAACAGTGAAACGGCCACTAAAGCGAAGACATGAGATCCTTCCCCACCAACCTCCACTGCTACGCTGTAACACGCTTCATCTCCGTCATCCACACTCCTAGCCTCCCTGATCGAGTACAGCACCACAAAGGATGTGACCCCTATGGCTACGATGGCCCAGGTGACCATGCACAGTGCATGGGCCAGTTTCGCATGTTGTTTTTGGCAGAGGAAGGCACCTGGTAGAACTTTGAGCCACCGGCTTGGACGCTCAGCATGGGAGTGTTGAATCAGCGAGGCGAATCGACTGAGCGCCACCCAGCTCAACATCATCACGCCAATGCAGATGTTGATGTGGATCACTGGAGTTAGACCATTTATTGCCATTTGGCACATGGTGTCGTGCTGGCGCCATTTGGTTCCCAGTGAGTAGTATGTGGCCTGGAATGGCATGGTGAGGCAGAGCAGCAAGTTTGAGATCCCTAGATTTATCAGGTAGATGTGAGTGGATGTTTTGATGGCAATTTTGCGTATGAACACCCAGAGAGAAATAGCATTCCCTGGCAGGCCAGTGATAGACATAATGGTGTAGATAATGGGCAGAACTACACTTGTAGTGGAGGTTTTGCACAGGTAAGATTCTGCATGTGAATCGTTTGCCATTGAGCTCTGGAAGAAAGAGATTCCCAATAGCTGAGGGAAGAAAAAATTTAAATGGTTATATTATTGTTAAAAATTAGTTAAGGACACAATAAGATTTTACTTAAAACTAAGGGTTTACTGTTAGTACATACAGTGAGTGGAAATGACATTCTAATGAAAACCTGAGCTTCCTTTCTCCTTTATTTACAGAAGTAACTTTGGATATCGCTTGCATTCCTGTAAATATTCTAAACCCAATTGCAGAAGCTGATAAACCACTTTCACAATAAGTCAGTTTTCTTTCTTTTTTTTGGCATGCACTATATCAGCTGAACATTTTAAACATAGGTGATAGCTCTGGACAAAATATCAGGGTAACAGGACATTTTTAAGTTGTTTGAAAAAATAAATATATATAGCTATATATAATGTTGGCAGATATTCTGTAGTCATTACTACATAGTTTTCTGCAGTAAAGTGTGCATGAGTTTTTACAGCATTTCACAGCAGCCACAACAGCAAAACAGTAAAAAAATAGGTGTTGCATACTTGTTTTCTTTAATCTTTATCTTATATTTATCCTAATATATGATCTGTAAAGTTAAAAATATGTGGACTTTTCATTCAAAAAATGTTTTTACTTTAAAATTTCCTTTTACTTTTCAGTTTTTGTGTTGGTGCTCTAATGGGGATAGCACAACTGAAGCTCAAAATAATTGATGTTAAATATTCACAGTTTCTAAGATAATTAGTTGAAACAAATATTTTACAGTGTTTTGGTTGTAATTGTAAATGACTTATTTGTGTAGCAATATCAGAGTAAGAATATAATGCATAATATAGGCAATGTAATAGACTTACCTCTCTAAATGCAGTCACTGATGTGTGTAACAGGCATCTGTAAATTGCCTTGCTTTGGACCACCTCCCTAGACTGGCCGTCTAACGGAAGTGACGGTCTGAACATGATTGATGTTTGCTCAGTTCTCTTTTGCAAGGTTCCTTTCACAGAAGCACTTGTCTTTGATAGCAGAACTGCTGTGAGACTGTAAAAGGTGCTTTTTGTTAACCGTTGCTTCACAAAGTAGCTTAAACTCATTTTTATAGAATTGTTAAAATAATTACATAAAATAATAAATGCAGGAAAATAGGTATTTTTTGGACAATACATTTGAGTATCATCTAGACTTTTTGTAAATCTTCTAGTTGCTTTTTAAGAAAGATTTGTATCTGTTACATATCTCCTATTGTATGTATTTAGCTGAAAAGGAGCTCTATTGTAAACTGGTCTGTCCCCTGACTTTATTACTAGGATACCTGTCAAGGATTTTAATGGTCTCCTCACGAACTCTTGTGGTGGAATTGACACATTGCAGTTGAACTATACAAAACAAATGCTAGAATCAGGCTGACACTTATATTGATTCATTTTATGAATGCAATTTTTTAGAAGTATAATTTGTTATAGTTTTAGCACACAACAATACCTGAATGTGGATTACAGAGCTGTTTTTCCCTTTATATGTTTTATTTATATACATATATATATATATAATTTTTTTTTTTTTTTTGCAAAACAAACATTAATTACAACTCTGGGTGGTTACGAGTTAACATGTCAGTGACATTGAAAACAAAACAACAAAAGAAAAAAAATCTGAGTCGGTGTAATCTGAGTAACAGTACAGCAACTGTGATGCACCAAGACATTCAACAGATTAACCCATCACATAGTAAATGTAAATGACAACCTACTTTGGGAAAAATGGTGTCTGTGAACAACGTTAAATTGCAATGAATGCAAATTGACCATGCAAAATGTGTCTGTGCAATATTTAATATTATAAATTAATAAATACAAAAGCAGATAGTGGAACATCAATGCAAAGCCTTACTAAAATAGGTTTAGTTGGCATTAATACAGAAAAATTAGTTCCAACATTTTTAAAAAGGACTGTTGTAGTATGTACTGTGTACTTTGTAAAAAAAAAAAATTGTATGCTGAGGTGCCACGCTATCTTGTAAACTGGCCATATGTTTTGCTTTTGGCGAACAGTAATAATTGCAAAACACAGTTCTCTGAGGTTAGCATGTTTCACAGCTTGCCGCATGCATCACACAGGAAATGCAAAGTATCAACCCATTTTTTTTCTAATTTCCCAAAACTATGATGATTGGTGGCTTAATTCAGTTTAATTTTTCTTTGGTTCTTCAGCGTGTTCTGTCACATTTATAGTATGTATGTGAGGTGTGTCCAGGGTCTTGGAGATCTCAGGTTTAGGTTTGACTCTGTGGTTGCGATTGGCCCGACAGCAGCGCAAACGAAACACCAGCTGGAGGACGGGATGCAGGCAACAGCTGAGAGCTGCAATGAAGATGGTGCACGTTTTAATCCTGAACTCTGCCTGACAGTTTTCATGCTCTGTTGTTAATAAGATGATCCTTTGCACATGGTAGGGTAGGAAACAGAGTACAAACATTATGACAGAGGCCAGTATCTTCCTGCGAACCTTTAGACCTCCTCCGGGCCCAAATCCAGCGCCGACTAGACTTCCTCCCCTTACCTTCTGCAGATGGAAGACCAGCAGGCAATAGCTGACCAGCATCAAGCACAAAATGAAGAAGAATGCTGACACACCTAAGCAGTGGATAGTATTGAACTGATCTTTATAGTGAATGTAACTATTGACAATTTGGTCAAAGCAGGTCCCTTTAATTTGTAGGCTCAGTTTGACCCCCATGCTAGCGCACACAACTGTGGTGACAACCAACCAGGTAGAAAAGCAAAGGATCCAACAAGACCGTGTATGTTTAAAGATCTGAAATAAGGCGTAGCCTGGTTTTACCACTGTGGTATAGCGATTAATGCTGGTCCACAAAAGGAAACACATGTTGCAATAGAGGTTTATGTAGAAGCAAGAGAAAATGATCAGCTCTGCTGCATTGCAGGCTGGAGTTCCAGATTGCCAGTTGGTGTTTTCTTTGTAGTAGGCTATTCTGAAGAAAAAACTGCAGCACATCAGCAGGTCTGACATGATTATGTTCAAGGTGAAGATGATAGTGGGTGTCCTCTCTGATCTCCAAAGATCCACTAAGACCATTCCATTGGTTGGAAGGCCCAGGATAGCCAAAGCCAGGTAGAGCCATGGCAAGATGGTTTCATGGCTTTCTTCAGGTTTTATTATGCATGTGCTACAGAAATAAAGAAAGATAGAAATGAAAACAAGAAACTCGCAGCTTCTCATCTTTGAATAGAAATAAGCTAATTTTTATCCCGACTCAGTTTTATCTTACTCAACAGTCTGCATATATATGTACACACACACACACTAAATTTAAATTTATTTGGGGACATTCCATAGATGTAATGTTTTTTCTACTGTATAACCTGTATTTTATATCCCCTTACCCTAACCCTACACCTAAATACCCCTTACAGAAATTTTTCTGCTACTTCAGATTTTGCAGATTTTTTTTATTCTCTATAATTTATAAGCTTTTGATTTATATACCCACAATTTACTGGTATTACTATACTTCTGGGGACATTTGGTCCCCATAACGTAATGAATACCAGGCACACACACAGATGACAGGTCAAAAGTTTGGGATCATTAAACTTTTCTAATGTTTTTGAAAGAAGTCTCTTATGCTCACCAAACCTGCATTTATTTAAATAGCCCCCCCCCCCCAATTAAAAAAAAATAATAATAATTACAATACAAAAAATATATATATATTTCTGTAATCGCATATTAATATAGAATGTATTGTCAAATTGTCATAATTTGACATTGAATCTCCAAATTCATGTAGAAACAAATATGATTTTAAATATGTATTTAATGGCATCTTTTTACTATGTAGCCTATTATTAATGAAGACCAGTATCATTGATACCAATACTGCTACAGATGTCTCTATTAAATACATTTTCCCTTAAATTTTAGCCATTCAATATTACAGTACTATTACTGTACTAGTACTATTTAACTTAAAACAATCTTCACATAAACTAAATTGTATGTGCATTAACTATAAACTGAATATAAATGAATCTTTATTCAATCTACAGAAGTTCTCAGTGTGCTTACTGGCGGGCTGTCTGATCTTCTGAGCAGCTTTCTGTGTGCGGGTGCTGGATGCCTGTGTTCACAGAGAGCTCCTCCACAGACAGCACGCCAATTTAACTTCTCCTTTTTTGTCTTATCATGCTTGATAGCATGTTCAGATAGTCAACTATAATGCTAGCCAAAGGATGTCAGGGAAAAAAAAAGATGCTGCATTATTTGTGTTAAATAATTTTAAGTGTTAAACTAAGAAGAATTCATTGAAAAAATCAACACATCAAATTTGACAGGCCTAAAAAAATAAATATATAATTTTTTCCCGTGATGGCAAAGCTGAATTTTCAGCAGCCATTACTCCAGGCTTCAGCATCACATTATCCTTCACAAATCATTCTAATATGCTGATTTGATGCTCAAGAAACATTTCTTTATTATTGCCATTTTCACAATGTTAAAATCAGTTTTTGCTTTTTAATATTATTGTGAAACCATCATACTTAATTCAAAAGTTTGGGGTAAGAAGAAAACGCAGTAAATTGAAGAAAATGACAGTAAAGACATTTATAGTGTTAAAGAACATTTCTGTTTCAAATAAATGCTGTTATTTCGGAATTTCTGTTCATCAAAGAATCCTGAAATAACTGCTGTAATAATAACAGCAGAAATAACAGCCCAATTGTTTGGTGTTTTAAGAACAACAGCCTTTATGATTATGATTGTGGACACAAAGCATGGCAAGATTGCATCAGCGAAAAAGAATAGTGGGTGAAAACTAAAAGTGAATGATAGGGACCTTCAAGCACTAAGAAGGACTGTGTTCAAATAACACAGAACCACCACAGCAAAATGACAGCAAACCCCAATATTCAGCTTGAAGTCCCTGTTTCCACAAAAAAAAGACCATACGGACAAAGTCACCACCCATTAAAGAGCAGCAGTTGATAAAACTAATCACACACATCAGTGCTAAAATGTGACCTGAACATTATCAAACCACTGTTTTGGAGAGAAGAGTAAGAAACTGATTCCCTCCTCCAACATGTCTGAGGCAACTGGCCGATGCAGAAACAGATGTCACTTGCTTTAGTACTCCTTTATCAGTACAAGAAAATTCAGCCATCGAGTCCTAAAAATTAAAACATTATGTCCCATAAACAAATTCTGACCAGGTTGGTTGGAAACAAGCTAACCTACCAACCCACATGATACAACAGAAATGTAAAGCATATGCTGCAGAACAAAAATAATTATTATTATCAAGATTGGAGTCTTAACCCCTCCAGTAAGAAAGTGTAAGGTGCAAATCAGTGTACCTTTGATTACTGCCTGTGCTATTGACTTCTGTGGAATGGATTGTGAAGTCCCCTTGCACAGACATGATGCTTATTCCTTTACTCGTCTTCTGAAAGTCATGTTCATGACGTTTTACTTGCAGAATCTTGTGCGTGTGTAAGCTGTTTGTGGGTGGGGTGTGTGCTTCACATAGGAACTCTGTATGTTCACTTCTGACCACATCCTGAAAACATTACATTTTTAGCGGCACAGTTTGCACCAAACTCAGGCATTTGTTTCCTTTCATCTAAGATTTAATAGTGTCATTTTTAATCAATTTTGTATATTTAATGAACTGATAATTAATTAACATATGGCTATAATAAAACTGACATAAAAATGATTAATCTTTGTGTATGCATTTAAAAATTTTCAGTGAGTAAGCCATTTTGAATGATCACCTGTGCTTTTTTCATTACATATTACTACAGTTCAGTGGATCAGGAGGCGCTGGCTGGTGTGACTGAGTGGAGGCGGGGCTAATTTGCATATTCATAGATTGTATGAAAGTATGGTAGATCGCGTATAGTAAATGAGGCAAAGGTGTAGAGTTACATTCAAGCTATTTTAAGGCATGAGAAAATTATTTTCACAAGAAAAAAACATTTAAATATGTCATTTTGATGATCAAAGATGAGTTTTAAGGGATAAAATATTTGACTACAGGGGGACTTTAAGTAGAGCCTTTCTCTCTTTCTCTCTCTCTTATTGTGACCTGCTCATGTGAATGAGAAGGTGTTTTACCACTAGGGGGCACCCAAAGCCCTGTGCTGCTCTTTCTGCCTGTTAACCCACTTTTATTTTCTCATGTTATGGTGTAAAATATAATATATAGGACACTGTATCAGTTTAATTGCTGTTACGGTTCTTGTATAAGTTTAATAGGTTTCATTACATGTAATGGATGTAGTTCATTACAAATGATCCCAGCTATGATTGCAGTATAGAATAGCCTATGTTTGTTCTTAGAAAAGGACAGAAAGAAACTAGCATGTACTCATGTGAGCAGTTTAGAGCCCACTGATCACAAACACATGTACACTTGAAATACGTCATAACATAAGCATTGTTAACTAACACTTTACAATAAGGTTCAGTTTGGTAACATTAGTTGATGCCTTAGATGTCATGAACTAACAGTAAACAATTATTTTACTGCATTCATTAATATTGATTTATGTTAGTTTTTTAAATATAGTAATACATTTTGTAACATTTCAAGCTGTATAAATTAAAATGAGTTCATATGTAATAAACATGAAATAACAATGAACAATAATCCTTATAAACTAATTTTTAGTGTTTTTAAATAATTTAATTAACCTAGATTAATAAATGCTTTAAAAATGTTGTTCTGTGTTAGTTCATGATGCAGTAAATAATATTGAAAGGCATGTTAACTTTTTGTATGATCAAAAATGTAATGTAACTTATTTAAAAAGGTAGTGTTTCTGATGAATATCGAAAATAAATGCACAGATGTACTCTGCGCTGTTCACAGCACAATATTAGATTTCCTTTAACTTTGCTGCGCACATGTAAATATTCACATTCTTTACTTGCATAATAAAAAAAAATATTTGCTGTACATTTGGATATGGTTTATATGTTTATAGAAAAACATTTATAGCACCTCGTTATCTGTTGTTTTTGATAGTTTGACATCCTGAGCATTTGTCATAGGTACAACTGCACTGATATTTGGCAGCTCCTGTGGAGTGTCAATAGAACTGATCAGTCTTTTGGCATTTTGCTGACAGAAGCTATTACAGATGATCTTCAGAATCACTTTGCGAATAGAACTACAGAACAAAAAGTACATGACTGGATCCAGGCAGCTATTAAATGCAGACAGTAGCAGAACTACTTCATTGGTTTTATCCAACACACTTTTCCTTTCGCAAGAGGTGTCTTTTGCTATCTGTGACATGATATAGAAAATCCTTACAGAGTGGTAGGGCACAAAACATATTGTGAAGAGGAAAAGCACAAAGAAGGACTTCCATGCTGTTTTGTTGTACTTGGCAGCATTTGGGAAATCCGGTTTCTCTTTGGAGGTTGTTAGGAGATTCATTCCGATCCTTCCGTAGGAGATTACCAATGCACTGTAGATCAGCCAAAACATACCCACGATGGCAAAGTTGAAATAGGCTTTCCATTTGGATTCATGCAGTGTTTTATATTGGAAACACTGTTGGGATTCACCGTGTTCTGCATTCAGGACAATGTGGCAAATGCCACAAACAAACGCCACAGCCCAGATGACACCGCAGAGAAGCACGCTCCATCGGCTATGCAGGAACACCCGCCTACAGGACGACCTCTGGAACTTCAGATAACGATCTACACTAATGAAGCCCAATAAGACTATACTAATGTACATGTTCGTGTAAAAGATAATGCCCACCATCCTGCACAGTAATGGCGGCAGCACCCACCGGTCATTGTTGGAATGGTACACCACTCGGAAAGGCAGGCAGATCATGAGGAGTAAGTCAGCCAGAGCCAGGTTAATGAGGAAAATGCGAACTGAGTTTTTCTTCGGATGTACTCGCAGAAACACCCAGAGAGCCAGCAGGTTCCCAGTCAACCCGAACAGGAAGAAGAGTGCATAGAAAATAGCCAGCGGTACCTGCAAGCTGGTGTTGTCCGTCTGGCAGTTTGACTGGGGAATGTTCGACATGGTGGTCGGTGATGCAATGGGGAAAAATTGAGGATTGTTTTTTGTCATTGCATGTGTATATATCAGACCTTAGAAAAAAAAATAGCAGATGTCATTATTATGCTTACCAAAGACATTAAGTTTTAATGTCTTGAAATGCAACAGAATGTCTGATGCACAGGTAATAGGTAATTGGAGAGTAAACTTACCTTGTGAATTCTGTCCATCAGAGAACTTCTCTGTTGTGTTTCCTTTTGAATGTCTCTGTCTAATCTCAATTCAGATCTGTCTTTGCAAGCTTCCTTTTTTAAGCTCTTCCTTTTTTAGTTTATCTAAACTCTTGTATACCTCAAAGCACAGCTGTGCACCAGTTAGCATTAAAACAAAGTGTGCAGGCACTTTTAAAGGGGGAGAGCGTGTCTCAAAACCACATTTCAACTCCTCCTTACATGACATGATCACCGAAACAGATAGATGAGGGCTGTTGAACAATGAAAAAAAAATATTTTATATAAATATTTTATCATGCTTATCTTATTTTAAAAATGTTTCACTCATGGGTGATATTCCACTTGTTGAGCTTTGATAATTGCACATCAGTCATATTATCTCATTAAATGGTGTAGTGTTGTTGGACACACACACACACACACACACACACACACACACACACACACACATATATATATATATATATATATATGTACAGAAGTTTCACTTTCCTTGACTTCTAATTTTAATTCTGTGCAGCAGAGTAACATGTCTTTTTTGTTTTTTTGCAGCCTCATTGTGTGTTGCTGGCATCAAAGGAGAATTCTGCTCCGGTGAAACTTGGTGGCTTTGGTGTGGCTATACAGCTGGGAGAGTCTGGATTAGTGGCTGGAGGTACTTGGCAAAATCTTGTTATAGGTTAAACCTGTTACAAATGGACATTTCCTGTGTACCTGCACTGCATGCTAAGGGCTTTAGTGCAATCATACAGAAACTTCTAGGCAACAAGATTCATATGTAGTAAAAGCATGTAATTGAAGCGCAAACTTTTTAGGAAAAAACATATATTCATTTATTTTGGCTTGAAGAACTGAAACTCTTCAGAATAAGGTTTAATTTGTATCACAAAGACTAATCATGGATACAGTTCCTTATTTTATGTGTAGGACAGAACTCTCACTCAGTATCACTTCATAAATTGAGTCAGGAATTTTGAATCATTCAGGCAATGATTTTGTTCTGATTAATGTGCTCTCTTGTGCTTAATTGTTCAAACCTTGGATCAGCAACAGCTCTTTTGAATGTTTTTGAATGGATGCTCACACGTGACATGTTGTCTGTGCTGCAGGCCGGGTGGGCACTCCACACTTCATGGCCCCTGAGGTGGTAAAAAGAGAACCCTACGGGAAACCTGTGGATGTTTGGGGCTGCGGAGTCATCGTCTTCATCCTCCTGAGTGGCTGCCTGCCCTTCTATGGCACCAAAGAGCGCCTGTTTGAAGCAATCATAAAAGGAAAATATAAGGTAGAAGGGCAAAGCAAAGTCTTTTGAGTCTGAAAAGGGCTGTGCGATTTGGGGAAAATATCTAATATTGCGATTTGCGATTTGATTTGCGATTTTTAAATTTGCAAAGTCAGGCTCAATATTGTCAATAATGTGCAGCACACTATGAGTATCGTTACCCTGCTGAAAAAAACTAACAAAAAAACAATAGAAACCATCACAGAAATTCTTATAGTTTCCATAAAAACCATTACAAAATTCCTTTTTGTTTTGGGCATTATTCCAATAAGAATTACTGTTGTTCTATTGGTTGCCATCTGCTAGATTACATCCCACCAATAGAATGCATCAAATACCAGTAGACACCATTATAGTTTACATTAAAACCAATACAATTCCCATAATAACCCTTAAATCCATTACATTTTCTATTGTGTTTAGGGAGGGGTTCTACTGTTTGTTTGTTTTTAGTGTGTGTGTGTTTTTTCTGCAGGGAAGATTATAACGGTATTACTACTGTTACAGAATTACTGAATTTCACAGGAAAGGTTTGTTTATTTTTTATAAATAAAGAACTGTAATTCTTTAGTCAATTATTAAAGTATTACATGTTACATGGGCTGATTTGTTAATTTTTAAGTAGTGGGAAATGTGCTGAATGTTTCATTTCATCCAAGTGAAATTGGCAAGCAGTTAGACTTAATTTACATTCGTTTTAAACGTGGAGCCAGGCGCGAGTTGACACAGGTTGCGCGCGGGCGTTAGGCCTCGTCCATATTGCCAGATGCGTGAGTATAAAAGAGTATATACTGTGAGTATAAAAGAGCATTACGAGACAGGCTGCGTGTGTGCAGCTCGTCCGTGAGACGCGGGAGACTCGCAGCGTGGGGCAGAGCGGAGCGAGTATGAGAAGAATTCAGAGACACGGTAGTTCTGAGTGTGCGGTCTTCTGAATTAGCGAACATGCATTATAAACTTATTTCAAATTAATCTGTTGGGGAGATAAAATGTGTAAGATAATGTGTAAGATAATGTTCATGTGGCCTACTGATAAAAACATCTAAAAATGTATCTTTTATTCTCCAGTACTGAAAGCAGAACCGATAAGGGAGCTCTTGATATGCTTTGTGACGCAGGCACGCAGCTCTTGCAAATTACCTTTTTTTTTGTTCGTTGTCTGTCATTTTGAAGCTGTAGTTACATACATTTTTCTTTAGTTTTAATTTGCCTAACTTTCGATCTGACCCTTTTTAAATGGTGGGTGTTTACGCAGTTGGCTAGAGCAGTGCTGATCGGGGAGAACGGAGGTGCACTCTCTATTGGTTAGTTAAGGCCAACGTATGCTTCGTTTTTGTACGCGTACGCTAGTGTATGCGTACAGTCGAACGCGTAGCCTTTCAAAGTATACTCCATTTGAAGTTGTACGCGAACGCTGGCGGTCGACACATGCGCACTTGAAAGCTTCATCCATGTTCAGTGTGTGCTCTATTTTTATCGGTTAAGTCATGACTGATAACAAATATTTTTGAACTCTTTTAAACCAAAGCTGAGCTGTCTCATACCCTCTCGCTCACAAGCGCTCGTCAATGTGAGCGTCTATTGTTGCAGTCTCCACTGTTTTGTTGTTGTCCGTCTCTTTTTCTACTGTGAAACAACGGCCCGGAACAGTGTTGCCATACTGTAAAATAACTTCAGTGCGCATGTGTGATCTGAGCGTACAAAGTACGCGCGGTTACAAAAATCGGGTGGTGCGTGTACAGAATGCGCGTACTGTTCTGATGACGCAATTCGCATCACGCGCACTGTACGCTGTCCCTCGCGTACGCGTAAAAAGTGAAGTATACTTTGGCCTTAAGACTGCCACTCAAGGCTGGCAGTCATGCATATGCTCTGGAACAGAGTAATACCGTGTCCACATCGCAGGCTTTGAGATTAGCAAATCGCAACGTCTCAAATCGCGATTCGATTTCGATTAATCGCACAGCCCTAGTCTGAATGAGGTGAAAACGGCAATATATACTGATTTGTTTAAGGGCTGAGGTAAGACAGCTACTTAATACACATAAATCACTTCCAAAAACCAATGGTTCAGCATTTGGTCCATCCCTTTCTCACCAGTGCATTGGAGCCAGTGTCCTATATGGCTCCTTTTCATTTGTCTAAACTGTATAAAGACATTTTAGGGCTCTAAAAATTGGCTGAACACTCACCTGATCTCAAATCAGGAACCACTAAAATCAGATTATATTCTCAGCACATTAATTGTTCAAAACAACTTGAGTTAGTTCCAGTTCTCTAATTTGGTCAGAGAATTAGTGTTAAGATTGTTGATAGTCTTTTTTAGTTCCATTTTTGGGTGAATTTTTCCATTAAAATAAATAAGTGAAATAAGTTTGACCTAAATATTTTTGTCCTTAGTCAGCTTTCCACACAATTTGAAGTGGATGGTGATTTTAAACGTAGCATAAAAGTGGACCGTACTAGGCCAACATTCCAAGTCTCCTGAAGCCACATGTTGAACTTTTTGTGAAGAACAAACTAAAATGTAAGTCATTGACACTAAATGTCATTATTGTCAATGGAAACGTTGGCAGGTTTTAAGCATCAGTGCTGGTGCCAGAATCATTTTGTTGGAAAAGTGCTATCAGAGGATCTGGGTTTGTCCATTTATGTATGCGTTTGCTGTACAGATGAATCCTCGGCAGTGGGGCCAGATCTCAGAGAGTGCCAAAGACCTGGTGCGCCGTATGCTGATGCTGGACCCTGCAGAGAGGATCACAGTATATGAAGCTCTCAACCACCCCTGGCTCAAGGTATCAACAGCATTCAAGAAACATCTGCTTATCTGATCTTACTGATGTTTTTTTTATGTATTAATCTGATTGCTAAATAAAATTATTAAAAATATTTAATTGTGAAGCAAAAATTATGTAAATAATGTTTTATTATTATTATTATTAAAACCATATAGACTGTTTCATTAATTTTTTCCCAGCTTTGAGGATTTTATGTACTTAAGATGTAATTCCTTAATGAGATGAATAAGCACCATTTGAAGTGTGCATTTCATTTTAGGAGAGAGACCGCTATGCCTACAAGATCCACCTTCTTGAGACAGTCGAGCAGCTGAGGAAGTTTAATGCCAGGAGAAAACTAAAAGTGAGGCATCAGCACTTTACAGTCTCTACATATTGCTTTAGCAGCTGTTCTTGTGCACGATTCACGTGAATGTTCTGCCGTTTAAACTAAAGACCACATATTAAAAAATTAGGGCAGCCACAGGAAATTAAAGCACGTGAGTTGATCAATATCTATGGTTTGACAGGGTGCAGTGCTTGCTGCAGTCTCCAGTCACAAGTTCAACTCTTTCTATGGCGACCCACCTGAAGAACTGCCTGACTTCTCTGAGGACCCTACTTCATCAGGTACTACAGCGACCAGCAGAGATCAGCTGCCACCCACTCTGTCTTCCTGAAGAGATGCTTTTTTTGTGATTTGTAGTCTCTTATGACAGTGTTTTGGTTACT
This sequence comes from Schizothorax lantsangensis, assembly GCA_027422415.1. Classification (NCBI taxonomy): domain Eukaryota; kingdom Metazoa; phylum Chordata; class Actinopteri; order Cypriniformes; family Cyprinidae; genus Schizothorax; species Schizothorax lantsangensis. The sequence continues at coordinate 25,294,760 of CM049848.1, read as the reverse complement.
TTGATGTTATCTCTCTGACAGAGAAAAAGATGAAGCTTGTTAGTAGCATGCTAAGACAAGCATCACAGTCAGTGTAGCCCACGATTTAGGGATTAAAAAAAAAACCTGGTCTCAATAACTCATCTCGCTGCAGGCAATGAAATAAACAAAAAAAATCACATACAATTGCACTGAGAGAGAAACATGAGCCGGAGGGTGAGAATATCATTAAAATTTAGGGTGGGCTCTTTTGACTTGAAGCAGTGAGCAAATGCCCTAGGAACTGCTTAGCAGTGCCCTGACAACTACCCACAACACCCTGTCATCATGCTGGGGAGCTCTGCATAGGCAAGCACCATTACATTTTTCTAAGAAAGTGATTTTTTTTTTTTTTTTTTTAAAGCAGTGGTCACAGAGGAATTTTTTTGTGTCTTGTTTAAATATACCTTACAGTGTACATTTCACATACCCTCAAACAAACCACCAGTGGTTTGGTTTAGAATCTGGTTCATGTTTCCTGTTTATTTCTCATATCATCTGTGGTAACTTTCCTTTTTTTTCCACAGCACTTAACACAGGATTTAATTAGTCACAATTTTTAATTAAAAGTTTCCCTATCATATCCTTTAAGATATACACTCTCAGAAAAAAGGTACAAGTCTGTCACTGGGCCAGTACCCAAAAGCTAAAAGATACATCTTTTTACCTTATTTACCCCTAACTGCTACATATTAGTACCTTAAAGTGCCATATGACAGGGTACCGCCCCAGTGACAGTTTTGTACCTGTTTTTTATAGTGTACTTGGAATATCATTTGAATGTGCATTTGTGAGTAGTTCGACACAAACTTCTCTAACTGATTGTTTTAAGAGTGTGGGTGAATCATATCTCTATTCACATTACAATTATCTCTGTTTTGTTAAATAATGCTTGTTGCTTGTTTCTATGCTGGCCACCCTGCAGGACTTCTAGCAGCGGAAAGTAGGTGTCACCGTCTGTCCCCTTACAGACTTAAGTGTTTGCCTGCTTCTTTCAAATCAAGTTAATGCTTTTCCTGGGTATTTAAAGGTCACGGTGTGTGGTCAATTGTGTTTGTGTTTACATGTAAAGGGGCTGTGTCACAAGTGCTAGACAGTTTGGAGGAAATCCATGCGCTGACGGACTGCAGTGAGAAAGACCTGGACTTTCTACACAGCGTCTTCCAGGACCATCACCTCCACACATTGCTTGATGTAAGAGGCTGTATACAGGCACACACATATACATACTAGGGATGCATGATATTATCGGACTGATATCGGAATCGGCCGATAATGGCTTTAAATGTAAATATCGGCATCGGTCCGATATGAAAAATTATGCCGATATGTCTTGCCGATAAGAGGAATACATTAACTCACATGTGCTAGTGATTAGATCATGTCAGCAGTGTGGCTCATTCTTGAAGCAAAGTTTTGTCTGAATGATGATTAAACTCACTCTTTTGGATTGCTGCATTTAATCTGTGAAAGCACATACAGAATGACGCGTTTGGTGTGTGATAGAGTAAACAGTAATAGCATGTGCAGCGGCAGCAGTGACAGCCTCCCCCAGGCCCTAATGCCCATTCGGTAAGGAGTTTTAATCTGTATGGAGCGCTGTTGGCCTACTTCTAATTAAATTAAAAGTAAAATAGCCTGCCCTACACAAATAACATTTAGACTGTGTTTCTGATTAAATAAAGCAGTAATTGATGTCATAAAATAATGAGTATGTTTTGATTTAAAGGTTAGAGGCTATAGCTTACATGAAAAAAAATCACAAACATGACACTTGTAAATTAAATAATTTTATATATACTGATTTATTCATTAATGTGTAATATGTTTTATTTTTTTAAACAAATCATAAGCTCTAAAAGATTTTCAGAATTTTTACAACTCTTTTGCTTAAATAAAATTTTAGGGTTAACACTGCATCTTTCTGGGGGGGGAAATGCAGTGATTGATATATAGTTTATTTATAGTTATTTTCAAAGCTTCAATGTACTGTCAAAAAAACCTTCATTATTGTTGATTTAATTCTAACAAGAAAGTTCTTGTTAAAAACTAACCAAAATTAAAAATAATTTGTTTATAATTTCTGCACAGGAGAGACTTGGTGTTGTTTCCAAACAAAAAGAAAGGTATCAGTATCGGCCACAATGAGTTGAAAAATATCGGCAACAATCTAATATCGTGCATCCCTAATACATACCCATAAAATTCTTCCTTCATTAAAGGGGTCATGAACTGCCTTTTTTATTATTTTGTACTGTTCTCTAAGGTTACCTTATAATGTTCAAGATTTTTACATTAAGAAACATAATTTAAAAGTAATTGGCTATTTTCTGTCCTGTTTTTAACCCCCCTCATCAGAACGCTCTGTTTGAATAGGCGTGGCGGATTGTAGACTCGGAAGTAAACGCCCACTGCTATGATTGGCTAAGAGTTGTGTATGTTTGACAGGCTACATCCTTCACAGATGGACACTGCTGTGATTTAGGTTAAAACCGCATAAATACTAGGGATGGGACGATACACCTACCTCCCGATTCGATACTATCACGATACTTGGGTGCCGATACGATATGTATTGCGATTTTTTTTAAGAATTTCGATTCTACAAGTATTACGATTCGATATTGCTATGTGTTGCAATTTTTGTTTTTTGTTTTTAACTCTAGACCATGGGAAAAAGTTGAATGATACACTTAATATACAGACTGTCACAATTAAAAAAAAACACACACATTTTAGCAGACACTATTGCGATGCGATATTACAATTTATTGTGATTTTTGTTTGCTTATTGAAGACTAGACAATAGCTGCGTTTCCATCCACCTATTTTTATGCGCATTTTAGAATATCGCATAAAAAAACGCTGGATGGAAACGGCAAGATGCGCATAAATTCTAAAAATGCGCATAAAAAACTTATGCGCACATTTGAGTAGGAAAAACTTTTTATCCGGTAAGAAAAAATGCACATAAACTACGATGGAAACACATTTACCGAATGAATTCCTCCATGCGCATCAAAAAAGTCATGTGACTTTGCGCTATGAGACGGGATAACTTGACAAACCAGCGGACTGATCTCGTTCACAACATCTATAAGTTGTTATGGTCATTCTGAAAAGCCTGAGGAAAGTCTGTCATCAAAGTATTTCTGTATAATTGTCTTACACAACTGTGTTCTCAAACAGCTGGCATCCACCTCCGAACGCAGTGACAGCATTTATTGTGTTACGTCTGCTCTCTCTGAGGCGCAAGTAATTTATATCATATATGAAAATTATTATATTCAGTGGCTTCTCCTATATTCTTAGTGATATTTAGTGCCACAGTTTACCAGGAAGTGACGATTTTGTTCTCTTTGACTCGTTTGATGGAAACGGTGCTTTATTCGCATATGTATTATGCGATATTGCTGTTTTGCGCATAAGTTAAATTCAAATCTTTGGATGGAAACATAGCTAATGAAAAATAGTTGATTATACCCTTAAAAGAGACTCTATATGATGAGTCATAGTAACAAAAACAATGCATCACATCTTTCTGAACTTTTATTTCAGGAGCATACACATACACAGTGTATATTTAAAGTACCTTGAACCATGAAACTTTAAAATACCAAAACCCTGAACTTGCATATGAATATAATAGTCAAATGTTCAAAAAAATGAGCAGTTGGGATTCAAAACGTGAAGCTGCAGAAAGAATTCTGGAAGAAGTTTGATCCTCTGCCTCCGTCATTTTTCTTTCTCGCGCCGGCTTGAAACGTATATGACGTCATCTAATGCAGTGGCACTGTGAACGCAGACCGATCGGTTTATGATATCAAAGCACCGTGAGAGCTACAGAGAGCAGACAGCTCCCACTGATCTATATATAATGACGGCTCTGCGTGCTTTCGAATCGCTCTCGCGGTACTTTGATGTCATATGCTGATCGTCTGCACGGTGCTGCTTCAAGTCGAACACACCTATACATTTCACCCTCTGTTGGAATTACAAAGCGCTAACTTCTCCCCACCACCTCTTAGGAAAAATAAAATAATGAAATAAAAATCGATTCTGAGGTAAACCAATCGATTTTTAAATCATTTTAAAAAGAATCGCGATAGGTGAATCGATTTTTTTTCCCACCCCTAATAAATACTCATATCAAACGATTTGTTAAACAGACAAAGCAATAGTGATCATGTAATAAAATCAGTTACTCGCACTTGTGTGTTGCGACATTACTATCGGATCCAGCATTGTCTTTTACTTTTAGTTTCAATCTTTTTGAAAATCCCATGTCAAATTGTGCCTTGAAGATGTAAATGAATCCGCAGTAAAATTAAGCGAACAAAGGGGACCAAGTTCTTACTGATGCGGTCTGGATCATCATTAAAAATAAAGTTTATCCACTCTTTCCTAACATTGGGATCAGAAGGAAGGCAATGCAAAGACTGTTTTTCCACAACTTGGCACTGCACAGTGCGTCTTGTCTTCAGAGTCATCTTTATTGTTTGGTTTCTGGGTAGACCTGTGTTTGCCTCTATTTCTAACTATTTACACTACATGTGCGAATTGGTGGGTGTGGCTAAACAGGCACTTCAGACTTTAGTGTTTAGCCACACTATTACATCATAAAGTGGCACATTCCACAACCTGTCGTTTTGGCAGATTGGCTTCAATATAAGCAGTTTTAGACTAACAAGAAGGTTTTGAGTTGTTTTTTTAGTACAATGACCTCTTATACGTCAAAAGATCAAGGGAATTTTGATGTGTTAAGATGCTGTTAAATCTTGCTTTGATTATCTTGCTTTGAACTTGTCAGAAGAAAATGTCACATTAGGATTTTTTGTTTCTTCTTTCTTTTTTGCTTTTGATAAATCGGCAACAACCTAGTCTCAGCCTTGGACCATTCACAGACCTTCTGATGCATATTCCACATAAAAATGGCAAGAGTTCACTGAAACTGCTGTTCCAATCTGATTAACTGGCTTTTACGCAATTTCTGGGGATATCAGGTTGTGCAGGTTGCTAGATTAGCTAGATGTTGAATTTTTTTAACATTTATATTACCTTTGCCTTAATGTAATGCTCAAATTAATATATAAGTTAATATTTGAAAACATTAAATTTAATAAAAAACATGGACATTTAATAACACTGTTACTGATCTTAAACTGATTATACTGTATATTATAATGTTGTGAAGCCTGAATTTCACTCATCATCATTCATACATCATTTCACTTTTATAAACTCTTAGCCATAATTTTGGCTATGCAATGACCTGTCTATGCAGGTCGGATTTGGTTTCTTGACCTTTAGCATAAAGTTTTTAGCCAACTCATCTTACAATAAACTCGTTGCCATCACACTCTCTGAGGAGCGATTTGTGGGTAATTGCACACCAGTAGTAATGCAGAATTGATCTGCCAACAGCAGACCCAAACAAAAAGCCCTCCATGCTACAGATATCAATCTATAGTAGTCAACATTTGAAGTGGATCAAAAAAGTTAATCAAAGTTGTCCTAAGACAAGAATGCATTTTGGTTTTAGGACAACTTTGATGAAAGGTTTTGATCCACTTCAAATGTTGACTAGTGTACTTGAAATAATTAGCCATAGCTAACTTTATTTTTTTCTGAGTACCACAGCTGATCATTAAAAAATGTCAGTAGACCTATTTCAGAATTTTCAGTGTCATCTTTTTTGTTTATTTGAGAGCTCAATAGACTTTCATTCATTGTTCTTTGTTCATTCATTGCATCTTTCAATGCGTGTCACACGTCGCATGAGTCTTTCTGTATTATGGTGTTTTTTTTGTCTGTGTGAATAAGTGCAGCTGTGGATTCTCCCCACTTTCTCTATGTTTGTGCGTGTGTGTACCAAGGCCTCTATAGAGAGGCGTACAGCTCGGTACAATCCAGTGTGGATGATAGGGCCTGTCTCCATAGCCCCAGGCCAGAGGAAAGCAGAGAGGAGAGCACGCCCCTTATGCCACTGCTCTTTGGGTAAGATTATCATCAGGAGGCTGTGAATGCATGTCGTCCCATTGAGAACTCAACTCCTATCCTGAATAGGGAGGGAAACAATAGCACCTATTGTCAGCCTAGATGCATTTCACTGTTGCGGCTCCAGCATTATCTGTCTATCAGAAGAGCTACTCCAGACTTTGCCATCCTCTCCATTCTAGCGTGTTTGAGATCCTATCCGGACCAGCTTTGTCTGGAGTTTAACTTTGGTTTTGGTTGGTTTTTCTTTGGAAGTGGTGAGTAACCTTGGGTATTTTCTTAGCCAAACACTTTCTTTAGAAAGCATATTCCTTGTTGCTGGAGGTGTAGCAATTTTTCGCTCCATGTTACCCTGAACGTTCTGTTCTGTTTGTCATTTTGTGAAATGCAGATTAATATATGTAAAGAACTGATACCCTGTGCACAGCACTCACAAATAGTGTACCATGCATGTTTTAGAGATGTGTGTGTGTGTGAACATGGTATTTTTCTTGTGACATGGAACCATGTATTAAAGGATGTGGTTTGCAAGATCATTTATATTCAAATAGATCACAACATGTTACAGCTGACTGACGTCCAGAAGAAAGCACCTGCAGAACACTGGAAAACATCTGTTAATAAGTTGATTAAAACTGTTGAGAACTGTATTCCTCATCACGGAATGAAAATGTATTTAATTATGCATCCCTTTTTATGATTAATATTTTGCAGGAGAAACTATAGCCTAGCTGTTCAGTTGTGATGCCAATTTATTGGCTCTAAACAAAAGGAGCACTGTCAATGTTTGTGTGGATGAGAAAGGGTTCACTTCTTATTGATTCTCATTTACTCAAGAAGCAGAACATATTACCCAACATATTGGCTTGTTATTAAACATTGATTATAATGTTTAGTTTTGAGCAAGGACAAATCTGTCTTTGCATGCTGCAGTGTTTTTAATAGAGCAAAGAAATCTTGTGATTGTTCATTTATATATTCTCCCTTTTTCAGCTGTACGACAAGATAAACACCAAGTCTTCACCACAAATCAGGAATTCTGCAAGTGACGCAGTTCAGAGAGCCAAAGAGGTGAGTGCAGGCTACAGTTACAGACAGATGCCTTTGTACATATAAAATTATGAGGGCCAAAGAAGTTCCTAGCACAAGTTTAATTGAACTTCATTGTAGTGTTCGACTTAATCATTGATTTAAAAAAAATTACCTCTACCAGGAATATTTGTTTTTCTACTGCTCTTTCCTTTTCAGTAAAAAATTAAATGTAATCTCTCTTTTCAATATCTTCAAAAAGAAAGTATGTTAATGTGACTCAAAACTGAATGGAACAATGTTTAGATGGTTTTCTTATGTCTTGGATGTGTTAAAGTGCCCCTATTATGGATTTTTGAAAATTACCTTTCATGCAGTGTGTAACACAGCTCTAAGTGATTGAAAACATCCTGCAAAGTTTTAAATCTGAAAGTGCACCGTGTAAAAAGTTATTGTCTCTCAAAAGAAAGAGTCGACTCTGAATCATTGAAACGAGTCGTTTTTAAGATGAATCCCAAGCCGTTTCATATTGACATCAACATGAAACATTAGCATATTGCCCGCCCACTTGTTTGTCTTTTCGCATTGGTCTGAATGAAAATGCAAATTCATTCTTTGCCACTAGATGCAGCTTTTGGAGCGTTAAAATAGCTGTTTCCCCGGTAACGCTGTACACAAAGCAGCACTGCCCTCACAAACCCTGCTTTATCAGGCATTACAGATGAGATGAAATTAAATGTGACCAATCGGACCAATCACCACAGATTAGCGTCATGCAAAGGAGGGGTTTGGAAAAATGAATGGTTGAGCGAATCGTTTGGGAGTCGTTGAGCAAGTAAGGTAAAAATAAATGCATATTATAAGACAACGAAAGTGTTTTTTGACCTTGCATGCATGTCAACCTGTTGTTGGGGACTCCCAAAACCAAAATATGAACCTTTCATAACCCATAATAGGGGGACTTTAATTCAGACATGACATTTCAAATACTTAAATATGATGAATAGAATGTTTGGTGTATGTTGTAATTTTTAACTACTATTCTGTCTAGTCTGTGTTTGCATTTTAATACAGCTTATCAGGATGTTCAGAAAAGACTCACTGCATGACCTACTCACTTTTTTGCTTTTCTAGAAACAGAATTTCCTCTCTGCATATTTCTGTCTTGGTTTTTCACTTCTGCTGTGACTGTAGTTTAGTTTTTTTAAAGAACTAGTCATCTATAAAACAGGAAGTGCATTAAATTTTCATATCTGAAAGCTAATTACATGCAACAAAACACATGGTATGTTTTGCTTTGTATGTAAATTTTGTTAACCAAAAAGTATTTTACAGATGATGGTCCCACAAATAGCAAATCAGTTATAGTCATTTTACTTTTACTTTGAGGTATTTATTTATGGTCATTAGTTTGTCTTTTTTTACTCAGTACCTTCTCTGTTCATATCTTTGTTTTTGTTTTTTAGAAAGCAGAAGTTCATGTGATTTTATATAATTTAACAGAATGCCTCAAACAGAGATCTGTTTTGTACTCAATGCCTCTAAGAATTCAGTGTATGATTTATGTGACATTTACAGATCCCTAGTGGTCTATTGCTTGTGTGAACACATGCCTGTTTTCTTCCTGGTGAATTAGAATGCATTTCAACCAGCTGCAGTTAGAAAACCACATTAACAAGTGAATGTGTTTGTTTGCTCTTACCTACTGAGTAGATTAGAAAAAATATATAGAATAACATGACTGTGTGGTGTTGGACAAAGCAGCTCTTTTATCGCCTTTCATATGCAAGTGTGGAAGATTATCATTGAGAGCACAGACTGACATGACAGTAAATTTTGGAGTGAAAATGCATTTAGTTTGGTGAGCTTATCAGGCTGAATGTTTGATGTTTGACTGTCTGTGTGCTTGCCTCAATGTTGGCTGAAGAATTTTCTCACTAAAATTCAAATTCTCACTAATAACTCAAATAGACAGTGAATAGTTATGATAATGGTTCTGTTTTGTCTTTAACACACTAAATGAGGATATAGGCACAAACTATCTATGAATCCCAATTTCCAGTAACTTTACAAGCATTAAAAAAAATTCCTTAAGTCTTAAAAGTCATTGATCTAGCATAAAGTTGATCTCATAAACAACTGATGTAGCAATCTATTTTATTAATGTATGTTACTGATCTTATTGTAAACGATTCATGTATATATTTTTAAATTTGACCAAATAATTTTTAATCAAAAAAACTCAAACGTCTGGTGAAACAACATGTTGTCTGGATACGCATGTCAAACTTCTCCATTTAGTCTGAACCTCCTGAGACCCAGCTATGGAGTTTTTGCCTCTGTAGTGGACATTATATTTTAGTGAATTTCTCTGAGACCTCACGTCACAGTTTTAAGCCTAGATGTCCACTACAGAGCACATTCAGGGCTTTTTAGAGATACCAAATGTTTGGAAGTTTCACCATGACCACACCTCTCCTAGGTCTTTAAAGATGGCTAAAATTAATTTGGTGAAAAATTGTACATCCTTATGGAAATATGATTATATTTTGAAATTTATTTTCAAATAGTTTGTCATAAAGCAACATCTCAGGAAAATGTTATGGGTTTTCAAATCCAAATATGACTTCCTGTTATAAAATAGGACATCATTTCATACATGTCCACTGTAGAGGACACCAGGACTAAAAAGCATGTTTATTATGCATTTTGGGCATAACAATTGAATAGGAAAATAAATTATATATTAATATTCTTATGAAATATTAAGGCCGGGACACACCAAGCCGACGGTCGGGCTAGTTTGTTTGGTTTGTTCCAGTCGGCTCTCGTCGGGCTCACGTCAGTGGCAGTTTGCCTGTTGAATCGGCGTCGGGGCCGTCGGCGAGAGTGAGAACTCTGATTGGATGTTCAGTTAGCAAACGAGTCAGTGCCCGAGAATTAAAGCGAAAGTGATGAAAACGAGCATGTAAATGAAGGCAGTACAGACAGAAGGCTGTTTAAATGTTACGTGATCTTTCCCAATCATTCTAATACGCAAATGTTTTCATAACAACATGAGCCGCTTAAAATGATTAAAGTTAGCAATGTTACTGATATTCAAAATGGTAAGCAAGTGCTACTTTGTTTATGTTTCGTATATCTGCGTTTATCTTGTATATCTTTGTTTCGGTTTCTCCTTTTGAATGACGAATATATACTATTGATGACTGCTGAAATAGACCGTTAATTCCTCTCACACATGCGCAGAACGCACATGTTAGTTTGCCGTCGGCTGTAGTCTGTGCGGTGTGTTCGTGCGCAACTTTTTGGTCCGATGATGCCGACGCGAGGCGACAACAACACCGTCGGCTTTGGTCGCCGCTAGTTCTTTGAAGTCGGCTTGGTGTGTCCCGGCCTTTAGATATTATTATGAAAATCTGGCCAATTATTACTCTCATTATGACAATTCTTTTTTCAACATGCTGTCCCAACAGCAGCACATTAATATGCAAATTAGATACAGTGTATAGATACACTTTTTTACATACATATTGCATAAAACAAAACGGTATTTCAAATCATTTTGTTATATATTTTATAAGATAGTTGAGAATCATCCTTAAACAAAGTTTGGCATAAAAAAAATCCTGATACCTAAAAATTGATTGGTGATTTAAAAAAAAAGCGCATTGTTTTTGCCTTTTTGATGTCTATTCATGCCATTAGTGAGTCCTAGTGTCCTCTACAGAGGACATAGAATAAAATATGAATAAAATATCATTTTTCAAAAATGTTATTTTTCCATTTTTTTCTTATGCTCTAAACAATGTAATGACATGAAAAAAAAAAACTAAATTCACAAATCTTCTTTTTCTGGTTCTCAGGAGGTTAAAACAAGCCCCTCCTCAATCTGCAAGCTTGTATTCATTTTTGAATGCAACCAAGACTACTTTCATTCCATCACGACTTGAAAAGCGATATTAAACTGCAGTTTTAAGAAGGGATTAATCCTCCACAAGTCATAGTAAATTTTTTCTTGAAGTTGTTGTTTCACATTGACTTAAACTTAGTGAATCAAAACTGATAATGACTTATCTTATAGCAGTTGCGTCAACAGAAGCATTCTGAATGTTTTGAATATATAACAACAAATCCTAACTTGGTGCTTCAGGTAAGCTTGATCAAACAAATGTGCTAAGTTCCCATAAAGAGCTGAAAGTAATCTTATTTTGAATAGTTCAAACCATCTGCATACTCTTAAGATAAAAATAGTCAAACTAGTCTTGAAGGTTGCTTCTGTCTCAAACTCCCTCAGTGGTCCTCTTGGTCCTGACCCCTCTAACAAGTCTGTCTCAGTCACAAGTTACACAACCTATAAAGCTCTACCATTTCCTTTAGTATTGCACATCAAAAAGGAACTCAGGCCTGCTGGTGATTAAAGAGCTGTGCTCTCGAATAACCCTCCTTGGCCTCTTGCTTGTGATCACTGGCAATGGTGAAATGCTTAAGGATTATCCTCTTTGTATTGCTTAGAGCCAGCGGGGCGGAAACTAACCCATCACCTCTCACTGTTTTCCCTGAGAGACTGAAACTTGCGAAGGTGGTGTAGTGCCTAACTCTAAAAATTCAGCCTTCGACTCTGCTGCTTCTTACACAGACTATATTTTTCAAATGTTATAAAACTTTCCTGTGTGTGTCTCTCATGCGAAGACCTCCGCCGAAGATGGGTCGAGCACGGCTTTGAAACATCTGGAATATGTAAGCTGCAGACATTTTCCCAATCTTATGTCCACTTATTTTTTTTACGACTTTTGTAGAACATGTGGAAATTTCTAGGATTCTTGTAAATGTCTGAGCTTTACATTTAGTGATTTTGACTGGCAGCGAGGGGCTGCCAGGTGGGTTTGACCATTGATTAGAGCTCATTAGAGATGATTAGTGTGGTTCAAAAGACGTCCAGGATCCGGCGCTCAGCAGTATTCAGCGGGGAGTTGTGACATATCTGCAGTACTGTGCCAAATCACCCCCTCCCACCTGACCCGTCCCACCCCACCAATGGAAGGGCCAAATGAGCCCAGACAGCAGTGCTGATTGGTCATATGGGGTCTAAGGGTCATGCCAGAAATGTTTGCGTGTGTGTGTCTTTTCTGATAAATGATGTGTGGGGTCTCAGCAGTCCAGCTCAACGTTGTGTTGCAGTGTATGAGATTAAAAATAAACATCTTTACTTACTTCAAGGATTAAATACCGTGGAGATGACAGCCTGAGGAAAAGCCTGATGACTCTGTCTGTCTGTAGGTACTGGAGGAGATTTCATGCTACTCGGAGAATGCGGACGCTAAAGAACTGAGACGGATTCTAACCCAGCCCCATTTCATGGTGAGTCACAGCAGCACAGTGCTAGTTCTGTTGTTAATCTCTTTACAATACACCTTAAAGTCAACATGAAATCTAAATGAACCCTATTTACTTTCTTAATGCACTTCCTGGTCTTGTTGTGAATAATTAATTTGTGCATGTTATTCTTTGTAATATTTAATCAAAATGTTATACCTTGTTTTTCCTCTGAAACATCTTTTTTATGCTGGCATCACTTGTGTTGGCTATTTGATAAAATAGTAACCAATAGCCAAATATCTGTTTAGTCATTGTTTTACTTTGGGTCTGGTTACTTTTCACCATCTAATCGATTCCCACCCTAACTTTTAGTATACTGTTGGAAATACACTAACATTCAAAGTGTTTTTTTTATATATTAATACTTTCTTTCAGCAGCAGCATAATAAACTGACTAAAAATTACAGTAATAACATTTCTAATTTTTCAAAAAAGAAATGCTGTTCTTTTGAACTTTCTATTCATCAAAGCATCCTGAAAAAATGCTTTCTATTCATCAAAGCATCCTGAAAATCATGATTTTCCACAAAAGTATTAAGCAGCACAACTGTTTTCAACTGTTACGGAAGTAACTTTAGGGATCTCAAAGTGATCCTCATTATGATTGTAGTGTTGCACTGCACATTGCACTGCTAACATCATGAAGTACAGTGAAAAGACAAAAGTGGAGTCTTCAAGCTTGATAAAATTTCTGTCAGTAAAACTATCTTTGAGAGCTTAATTAGAGCATTTGTACTTCTTTCTGAGGCTTTATGAGTTGGATCTATTTATTTAGGACGTTGTCAACGGTCTTGGGGTTTCACAATCTCAGACTTTGCATTGCTTTTCTGTAATCCTCTTCTATAATCAACGAGGTGATTGTTAGACATCTGTGTTCAGAGCATTTTTTCTGTGTTCTTATCAGTGGGACAGACAACCTCATGACAGATGAAGCAGAGAGTTTGCCCTTCGCTCTAAACTGACTGTTTGTCAATAAGATTCATCTAGAGGACTTAGTTTATTAAAGATTCCACACTTTTTTGGTGTCTAATTTTATTTTCAGGGGTTCAAACTTTAATACGACATAATTGGACAGGTTTACCTTTCAGTCAGAGGTGATAGTGAGGGTGAGAATCATTCGTAAGATTAAAAGTAGAAAAATAGGAAAATCTGGTTCTTTAAAGTATGGGAGTCAAATAATGTTTCATGGAACTGAGTGAATTTAATTAAAATGGTCTATGACGTGATCCAGACCACAAGGTTATTTGGGGGCTTTTTACATTATTTTTACTTCCACTTGAACTGGGGATTTACTACAGAACTGAGAGAAATAAAGAGGGAAGGGGTTAAAAAGGAGCTCATGCATGAGAAAACGAGACTGGGGTGATGTCGGCCTCACTAACTCTGAATGTCAGGTCAAGAGTGGGGGGATGTGGGGCAGAAAATAAAAAAAAAACATGAGAGGAGAGAGGTACCAGCAGGTACTAGCTGTTGAATTCCAGCATGACATTGCCCTTGATGCTTTTCTCACACTCTCATAATTGCACACAAGATAGTAGTATGAGATGAGCTGGTCAGAAAAATTTACCTAATGTTACTGAAGTCCATTACATTTGATTTTTAGGAAGGCAGGCATCAGTCATAAAGAATGATAATAAACTAGATTTGTGCACTAACATTCAAAAGTTTTTTTTTGAAAGAAATTAATACTTTTAAACAGCAAGGATTTATTAAATGGTTTAAAAAGTGACAGTAAATACTTTTACATTGATTTAAAAAAAATCATTTTCAAATAAATGCTGTTCTTTTGAACTTTCTGTTAATTAAAGAATCCTTAAAAATATATCACCGTTGCCACAAAGATATTAAGCAGCACAACTGTTTTCAACATTGATTAAAACAAAAAAAAATGTTTCTTGAGCACCAAATCATCATATTAAAATGATTTATGAAGCATCATGTGACACTGAAGACTGGAGTAATGGCTGCTGAAAATTCAGCTTTGCAATAACAGGAATATATTACATTTTAAAATATATTTAAATAGAAAACAGTTATTTTAAATTATAATCATATTTCAAGATATTAGTTTTTACTGTATTTTTGATCATAATAAATACAGCCTTGGTGAGAACAAGATACTTCTTTCAAAAAAATGAAAAATCTTACTGAAGCCAAACATTTCCACAGTAGTGTAAACATGAGGGTATTTGCACAGCTTGATGCCTTGATTGTTTACTAAAGCATTCTGTGATTGCTAAGGTGATATGTATAAGGGTTTTTATTGTGTGTGTGTATTGTGTATTGTGTATGTGTGTGTGTGTGTGTGTGTGTGTGTGTGTGTGTGTGTGTGTGTGTGTGTGTGTGTGTGTGTGTGTGTGTGTGTGTGTGTGTGTGTGTGTGTGTGTGAAAGATACTGTATACTCACTCTATATCACTCTTTTTCAGGCCTTACTTCAGACTCATGATGTTGTGGCACATGAGGTATACAGTGACGAGGCACTGAGGGTCACCCCACCCCCCACATCACCATATCTCAACGGAGACTCACCTGAGAGCACGAACGGAGACATGGACATAGAGAACGTTACACGAGTGCGCCTGGTTCAATTCCAGAAAAACACAGACGAACCGATGGTATGAGTTCACACATTTCCTGTACATGTACACAAACACACATACAGGTGCATCTCAATAAATTAGAATGTCGTGAAAAAGTAATTTTTTTCTTGTAAGTTATTTCAAAAAGTGAAACTTTCATATATTTTAGATTCATTGCATGTAAAGTAAAACATTTCAAAAGTTTTTTTGTTTTAATTTTGATGATTAGAGCTTACAGCTCATGAAAGTCAAAAATCAGTATCTCAAAATATTAGAATATTTACATTTGAGTTTCAATTAATGACCATCCCTACAGTATAAATTCCGGGTATCTCTTGTTCTTTGAAACCACAATAATGGAGAAGACTGCTGACTTGACAATGATCCAGAAGACGAACATTGACGCCCTCCACAAAGAGGGTAAGTCACAGAGGGTCATTACTGAAAGGTTTGGCTGTTCAAGGAGTGCTGTATCAAAGCATATTAAATGCAAAGTTGACTGGAAGGAAGAATTTGGGTAGGAAAAGGTGCACAAGCAACAGGGATGACTGCAAGCTTGAGAATACTGTCAAGCAAAGCTGATTCAAACACTTGTGAGAGCTTCACAAGGAGTGGACTGAAGCTGGAGTCAGTGCATCAAGAGTCACCACACTCAGACGTCTTCAGGAAAAGGGCTACCAAGCCACTTCTGAACCAGAAGTGGCTTGGACAGAACGTCAGAAGCGTCTTACCTGGGCTGTGGAGAAAAATAACTCAGTGGTCCAAAGTCCTCTTTTCAGATGAAAGTAAATTTTGCATTTCATTTGGAAACAAGGTCCCAGAGTCTGGAGGAAGAGTGGAGAGGCACAGAATCCATGTTACTTGAAGTCCAGTGTGAAGTTTCCACAGTCAGTGATGATTTGGGCTGCCATGTCATCTGCTGGTGTTGGTCCACTGTGTTTTCTGAAGTCCACAGTCAACGCAGCCATCTACCAGGAAATTTTAGAGCACTTCATGCTTCCTTCTGCTGACAAGCTTTATGGAGATGCTGATTTCATTTTCCAGCAGGACTTGGCACCTGCTGTACCAAAAGCTGGTTCAATGACCATGGTGCTTTATGGAGATAGAGAATCTGATTTCATTTTCCAGCAGGCTTCCATACCACCTCAGCAATTGGCACCTGCCCACACTGCCAAAGGTACCAAAAGCTGGTTCAATGACCATGGTGTTACTGTGCTTGATTGGCCAGCAAACTCGCCGTAAGATAATCCGTCAAGTCCTGTCCCAATAAAGACGTAACTTTGCATGAATTAAATAATACAGCCATGAATGAGCGCAAGTTGGAAGTCTATGGGGTATTGTCAAGAGGAAGATGAGAGACACCAGACCCAACAATGCAGATGACCTGGGCGGGCCGCTGAATGCAATGCAAACTTGACACAATGACATCATGAATATGCTAATTAACGTGACGTCACCTGCCGCCACAAGTTTTATTTATTTTTTAATTGGTGAGAATTACTTTTATGTGCTTTATTTATTTTACCTGTTTTTTTTTTTTTACCTCATCGGAGATTTTATTTTTAAACAAAAACTGTTTAGTAACAGTGCCTTTTTATTTTTTGTACTCTCAGACCCCTCATTTGTTTTGTTTTCTATGCAAGGAGGGAGTGATTGTTATAAATAAAGTGGTTTGTTCAGTTCAGTGGTGTTGTAATCATTTTGTCAAAAACACAAGTATAACAGTAAATAAATATCGGTTCTGCATATCGGTTATCGGGCACATAAACAAACAAAGTATCGGTATCGGTTCTAAAAAATCAATATCGGTCGATCACTAATTGAGGCAGTAATTAAAGCAAAAGGAGCCCCTACCAAGTACTGAGTACATATACAGTAAATGAACATACTTTCCAGAAGGCCAACAATTCACTAAAAATGTTTTTTTTTATTGGTCTTATGAAGTATTCTAATTTGTTGAGATAGTGAATTGGTGGGTTTTTGTTAAATGTGAGCCTAAATCATCACAATTAAAAGAACCAAAGACTTAAACTACTTCAGTCTGTGTGCACTGAATTTATTTAATACACGAGTTTCACAATTTGAGTTGAATTACTGAAATAAATTAACTTTTCCACGACATTCTAATTTATTGAGATGCACCTGTGTATGTATATATATATATATATATATATATAAACCTAAAGACTGCATAGCATGAACATGACATCAGTTTCTAGTGGTCAACTTTCAAAGTGTGCAAATGCAAGCTCTGCACATCACCTATATCCTGTGTTGTGAGGCTTGGCGCACATCTTGTCACCCTGAGCTGATGGTGGAGTTGATTAAGCTCTCATAGTGGTTAGATTTTATATCCACTTGTTAGTCAAACTTCCTGAAAGCTTCGTTCTCATCACTATGGTTTTAAATGAGTTTGTGGGCACTGTTTCAGGGTATCACGTTGAAAATGAACGAATTGAACCTTTGCATCGTGGCAAGAATAATGCATGGAGGAATGATCCACAGACAAGGTACATGCACCAGATGGTTTTTCCTTCAAAACTTCACCCAACACTGCTATATTGAGATCCACTAGCCTTCCGTCTTTCCTATATTTCTCCTGTATCTCCATAAACACATGATGAATTAATATGAAAGAGATGCAACCCATTATTCTTAAAAAAAAAAACTCAACCCATATTCACATGTGGCAGGCTTGAGGGCTTGTGCCGTCACCCCGTGATGGTCAGATTGCACAATCTCTTAGAACTTGGCAGAAACATGACACTGATGTACAAGCCTTTACCCACATGCCACACACACACATGCCATCAACAAGTATCTCCTACATGCATGCAAGCGGGACAAGCTTATATTAAATCTCATGCAGTTAATATTGTGAAGTTTTCCATTTATGAAGGTTGTAAGAGTAGTGATGTGTATTGACGCATTTAACATGTTGCTTTGTCACAAATCAGGAACTTTGCATGTTGGAGATGAGATCCGGGAGATCAACGGTATAAGTGTAGCAAATCAAACGGTGGAGCAGCTTCAGAAGATGCTTGTGAGTAGGAACTTAATGTATTTCCAGCTCAAAAGTTACAACTTTGATATATGAGGATATATAGACATAATCCAGTAAAAATGCCCTTTTTTAATCATTTGCTTTTTGTTTTTCTGTTGACAGCGGGAAATGAGAGGCAGCATCACCTTTAAGATTGTGCCAAGCTACCGCACACAGCAGTCGCCCTGTGAGGTAATGGACTCCGTGGCCTTTGCACTGTCCTCTGCTCTGTCTCTGCCAGTCTCCTCTCTCTGCAGTGCTGTGGTTTGCCTCCCTGGCCTGTTGTGGCCTTTTGTGGTGGGGTTTGATTGGGATTCTTGTGTGACTAACTGCCTGCCTGATGGCTGCATGTTAATGCTTTTCTCCCCAAAAGCCTCCATCCTGCTGGACCAAAAGGCCTGGCTCAGACACTACCGCACACCAATTTCACAACCAAGATACCGGAACCCTAGCTTACATATTACCGGTGTTGAGGGAAGTTTAGATGTACAGTGTGAGAATGTTCACAGACAATTTTGCAGCATTATTTCGCAATTTAAAAATGCGTCTGTGCTGTGCTGGCTTCAGAAATACATTTTTCATAACACTCCCCTGCCATATCACACTACTGAGAGGATGTTGAAATTAAAGTGGTCAGATTTCACTTGGAGGTCCTTCACACAATAAATCTCTCAAGGAAGATGTTTACATTTAGGCAGTTGTGTTGGCTCCCCCTTCTGGTGGGAAGCTGCAGTGCAGTCTGATGATCAAAACATGTCTGCTTTGGCAACCGTAACATTACCATGCTTTTAAAATGTCTATTTAATAACTTTAATCTCAAGCAAATCTTTTTGTTTCCCTTACATGATGTCCCCAATTTCTTACCGCAGTGTTGGCTAGTGTCCGTTTGCTCTGCTGTTTCGCTGACCTTTATATCTTATTACAGAAAGAATCCCCCTCCACCTCCAGACAGTCCCCTGCTAATGGCCATTCCAGCATTAACAGTTCTATCTTGGTAAGGATCCCAGGCAACCTCAAATAACGCCCCCCCCCCCTTCCCATCCCCAACAATCTCCTAATGTTGTTTGTGATTATTTCAACCCGTTCTTGCAATCATACCCTCTTAATTTGCACCAGATGTTATTAAATTTGTTTAATGTCCAGTTTTATGGTTTTGTTGTTCCAGTTTGTTTTTATATATTTCACTAGAATATTTTGACATTTTCAATAAACACAAAGACTGGACAAGACAGCGGCTGACATCAGTTGAACATAGTTTCCGTTATCTCAGTTCACAAATTGGTGTGCTCTGTGCTGCTGTAGCTCACTCACTCTGACTGCCAGTGTGAATACAGCGTGTGGTCCCAGGAACACTTTACAGTGGACGTGGGATCTACTGTTACATTTTTTAATTCCTTTTTGTTAGTACCAGTGATGTATTGTGGCTGACAGCAAGCACAATGTTTAGGCCAAACTCAATGGAGGCATGCAAAGGATACCTAGCATAAATAAAAAGCATGCATACTTCTAACAAAATGCAGTGAGATCTACATTAGCACTGCATATGAACTAGGGGTGGGCGATAAAGAAGTTGACATGATAAATCAATAAAAAAAGTCAAATAATATAAATTTTGACTATTGTGTTGGGTACTATGTGGTCGAGAATGGGACTCCGCTAAGCCCTGTCCCATTTAGTTACTCTTATGCTGTCAAACTTTCCTACTAGATAAATTTGCAAAAAGTTTTGGGAAGTGGAATTTATTTATTTATATATTTAGATATATGGATATAGTCTTAAAAATATTCTAAACAGAAAAAAAAAGATTAATCAATAAAATACAAGTATTTATTTAAAATATTTATTAAAATATTCAGATTAAATATCAACATAAAATTAGTACCGTAATACACAGTAATAATTAATAAATATTTATTTATTAATCAATTTCATTTAAATATTCTTGCAAAAAAAAAATATATATATATTGTTGCCTTTTCCTGCTTTTATACTTGTTTACATAATTATTTTTTAAGTAAAATTTAAATAAACTTTGTAAATATATATTTTGACTGGCCAAAATTTGAAATAACGTTTGTTAATATCGCCCACCCCTGCTATAGACCCAGTGGGACCCACTTGGTGTTCTTCATAGAGGGGGGTTAGTCTCCACCTCATGAACATGCTTGAATGGAGTGTGGTGCTGAAGCTGCTTGCTTGCTCCTTGCTTTCTTGTGTGTTGCTGTTCTGAGATTTACCCTCAACAGCCCTTCTTCTCTTTTAAAACATGCATACACACAAAATGAAGTAACTTTTGTGGTCCTCCTTTGTGGAGTTAGCATTGCCCCCAGTGGTTTTTACCAGATTGTTTTGTTATGTTTTGTTGAATGTGTATTTCTTTTAATTTTTATCGTTATTAGTTGTTATTTAATTGTTTCATGAGTCCTGTCTTTCCTCTGTAAATGGTCAGTCTCTCTTTCACTGCTGGGCTTTGCTTTACAGGACTTGCCGTCAACCATCCAGCCAAAAGGACGCCAGGTGAATAGAGCATCCATCAGTCTTAGCACCCTCTATTGACTAGCGCTTTTCCACACTGCTTTTGTGCTTGAGATTGAATGAACAAGTTAGTGAATCACCGCTATTAACATCCTGCTTTCTCTATCAGTTTTTGCACTAACAACATTCACCATTAGCTGCAGACAGATTTGGTTGTAGTGTTATTGCATTGCACTTACTCAACAACAAGACTGTAAATGCATAGATATTATGTATGTTGTTTTTAAAAGTTTACATACATTTCAAGGGGATTATCATTTTAACATAAATTTTTAGTCTTACAGATGGGTTATTCTATGCATTGAACCAGTTGAGAAAATATCAAGAACGCTACTTAGTAGTAGTTTACCTTTATTCCGTTTAAATATAAATGTTTATTAAATAAGTTATTTTATTAATTTATTTATTCATATTTATTTATTAAGTTAAATTGTGTTGTGACGAGTATCCTCACAGACAGTAGATTATACTAAAGATTATAACAACTAAGATATGAAAAAAGTTTTCTTAAAAGTACCCATTTGAACTAACTTTTTAGAAATAATACCAACTCTAAGACCAATTTTATTCGGACCCTGTTAGACTTTTAGCTTCGGTAAAAAAAAAATGGATCAAGTATACCAGATTGGTGTGTCTGTCTTATCCTAACCCCATGCGGTCTCGTGCTTTTCTACTTGCCCTGGGCTACAGAGTGGTGTGTGTTTCCTCTCACATCCCATCTAGATTACCCTACAAATCAACAAAGCTGACAACATGAGAGATCAAAGAGCCCATCACAATTTGTTCTTCTAATCTCTAGTCCTTGCCTTTAAGCATCGTGTCCTAATAGGATGAGAAGTAGAAAGAGAGACATACAATCAGCAGAGGGCGCCATCTGCCAGCACGGGTCCATCTGTGTTGGCTGAAGTGCGTCACTGAGTGCTGGAAATGATCTGCTATGTTACAAGTGATGAGAACAAAGTGATGTGACTGACATCTCCACCCTGCTTTGTTCCTTTTTATCATCCCATAACTTTTCTGAACGTTAGCTTTTATAGCTGCATTCTTCATCTCACCAACCCCAATAACAGTGCCGTATTAATGCCGCCACAGTGCCATGATATTGCATGATGTTTGTAATACTCTCATGCCCTAGATCTCCAGACCTCCAATCAAGGATACATTTTCCATCAAGGTAAGATTTTAAAGAATGAGCCCAATCCACTGCTCTGAAAAACTGTTGTGTAACCATTTAAGTCCAAATGTAGCAAGGACACAAAAACAATTACATAATCAGTACGATTCTTTGAAAATATAACGTTAAGCTCGATTTTTGCAATGTTTGTACTTAAAGGCCCCTTTCAGTCAATTCAATGTCATTTATTTTTAATCCAGGAGTCACACACCACTCTACCCTCAGACTGCAGTTCAGTACTCAACTGCACTAAATGTCCAGCAAGGACTCATAACTCACTCTCATACATACTTACATGCATCATCTGTTTGCCAACATGCTCAGTTTTCATACCGTGCAGCTTCAGCCAAGCATGCCTGTCATCTCAACCGAAACCTGATCTCCACTTGTACCTTGACCTCCAGTGGCACCTTAACCTCCTCTTGTGCCCTGACTAACTCTTTCAGTCAGTCCTTTCCTGTGCTGTGTCTGTGCCACTGTAGGGTTTTTCTGACTTCGACTGATTATGTCTTTTCTCAGATCTATGTACGGGCACAGTTCGAGTATGATCCGGTGAAGGATGACCTCATCCCCTGTAAAGAGGCAGGGATTCGCTTCAGGGTGGGTGACATAATCCAGATTATCAACAAAGATGACCATAACTGGTGGCAAGGCAAGCTGGAAAACACCAAGAACGGCACAGCAGGACTGATTCCCTCACCTGAACTTCAGGAGTGGTGAGTTAGGTTCTTTCCTAGAGCAGAATGTCTTTTATTTGTATGATGAAAACCAGAAGATTGTGATTGGATGCTGCTGAGGGTAGAGGGAAAGAAAATACAGTACAATGCAAGTTGCTCGCAATACGATTTAAAAGCACTTGAAGATGTGCTATCATCAAGGCTAACAGATATGCTGCACACTAACCACATGTTCATCTAAATGTTTGTTTTGTTCTAGGCGGGTGGCCTGTTATAGCCAACCACCAAGAGGCAGGCCAGCTTACTGGTTTGGCAAGCAAGAGCCAAAGACAAAACCTAAAGACAACAGCAGGCGCTTACGATTGGCTTTCTGGTAGCTCAACCTTCATAGAGTTACGATAGCTCGATTTCCCTCTCTCTTCATTCAATACTATTCTTATCGAGCAACTCATCCTCGAGGAATCTAATAGGCTAACACCCCCATAACAACAAAATCGAATAGAGCACTCTCGATTGGGCGCATGACTCACAAAAAATCAACTCACTGCCTTTAAACAAGTGATCAATGATAGTCACACACTGCTGCTTCAGTAAATGTTTGTCTAAGTGTGTAACAATAGGATCAATATATTATTCAACATTTATCTGATAGAATGCATAGGATCTTATAAAAATGTAATAAGATTTTATGCATTCTACCAGATAAATGTTGCAAATGTCGCATTTTGCCAGTAATGAAAATAAATAAATTTTATTATAAAAATTGTACAGTATATAACATACATATATTGTTTTATATTATATATTAATTTATTTAGCTTATGGTATATGTATGCAGTATATTCTGAAGTTTGTGGTCAGTAAAAAAAAAAAAAAAAAATTGATGTATTGTATTATATATTATATTATATTAAGATGTATTGTAATATATATATTAAAATAGAAAATTTTAATATTTCACTATATAAAATTTTAAAAAAAATAAAATAAAAGAGACTTATGAGCATCAAAACCTTTAAAAACAAACTTACCAACCCCCAAATTTTGATCAGTAGTGATTGACTTCAGAAAGACAACAGTTTTTCCAATTTAATTAGACATTTATTACAAGTTGAAATTACACTCTTAAAATGACACTTTTCAAAAAGATACTATACAAAAATATTAGTAACAGGGTTGGCATATTTAGAATAGTCCATTACTGACAAACATATCAAAGCAAAAAATAAAGTAATAAAAAAGAGGTCAAGATCCACTTTATAGAATGGCTTGGTAAATTATTCTCTTTGTTGATGATCAAATACTAGAATTGACTGTTTGTTTGTTTTTAGTACATCATTATTGTTGTCAGATACTCATATGATCAGAAGCACAAGAGAACACTATGTTGTTGATGGCCATTGCTAACTCAGACCAGGAGGAACACTGTCAGGAAGAATGCATATGTATTTTTTACATCAGTGACAGTCTATAAATAGTATTATGTTTATATTAGTTCCTGCTTTTCAGAGACAGCAGACTTTTACCCTCATGGGAAGGTTGTCAGCAGATGTTGCTAGAAACGTCTTCATTGAATGATTCAAACGGTAGTTTAGAGGCTGTAGGGAGTGTCTCTGTGTGTCTAGTGGTAGGTATGGGCAGGTAACAGGGCCCTGTGCTGGCTAGCTCAAATAACCCGAGCTCCTGACTGCAGCATTTCCACAAATAGCAGGGTGACTTGTGCAATACATAGCCAAGTAGCTGTGTGTCTGATTCTGCCTGCTGTTCCCTGACCAAACAGTCCCTTAAGACTCTTCAATTTTGCTTCAAGTACCAAAGGGGCTCGTTAAAGCCAGCCACAGTGGAAACCTGGGTCGTTATCACTGATGAGCACACCTGCATATATATACCACTATGCAACAAGTGTGTTTATGTGTGTGTTCTCACGGGGAACTCAAAGGCCATAAGTGAGATGCCCATGTTTTCCATAAAAATGTATGGTTGATGGTAAAGGGCCAGGGGAGAGAAAAAGAGGGCGTCTTTACTGTGGGTTACTCATATGCCATGGATGAAGGTCATGTGTTCATCATGGCCTCAGGTCTAAACCAACACACAGCCTCCACTGAAGATGCACCTGTGTATGTGCTCTCAGATGTACTCCTCCTGCTCTCAGATATACTGTGACTGGATGCAAATTTTACGACCTCTATATAAATCGATCCTGACACTATGAAAGGCGGTAATTACATGATCTCGTTAGAAGCATGGTGAACCCCACCACTTTTAACATCTTATATAAGCGAGTCATTTAGGTCCTGCTTCAGTCTGCAGTACTAGCTATCACAGGGTCAGGTTACTACCTTCGAACACTCAGGATGTTAAACGACGCCATCGTTACTTCTTGTCAAGATCTCCCCAGTGGTGTGGAATAGTTTAAATGTGAGCTTCCCAAAAGGTGGATTTGTTAGTTCAGACTGTTGACGCAGTAACGATGACTCCACTAAATCATAAAGCCAGAAACTCATTCTGTGAATTCAAACTCTTCTAGCTACACAACCTTGATTTTGCATTGTTGCATTATGCAGTGTTTCTGAACATAATTTATAATGCAAGTACACTACCATTCAAAAGTTTAAGGTCAGTAAGATTTTTTTTTTTTTTTTTTTTTGATTACAAAGAAATTAATGCTTTTATTCAGAAAGGCACATTAAATTAATCACAAGTGACAGTAACACTTTTTATAATATAAATATTTCTATTGCAAATAAATGTTTTTTTTTGTTTTGAGCTTTCTATTTATAAAGGAATCCTATCATGGTTTATACAAAATTAAGCAGCACAACTATTTTAAACATTAATAATAAGAAGAAATTTTCTTGAGCACCAAATCAGCATATAGAATGATTTCTAAAGGATCATGTGACACTGAAGACTGGAGTAATGTCTGCTGAAAAATCAGTTTTGACATCACAGGAATAAATGGTGTTTTAGAATATATTAAAACAGAAAACAATTTTAAATTGTTATAATATTTCACAGTATTATTGTTTTACTGTATTTTTGATCAAATAACTGCAACCTTGGTGAGCATAAGAGACATCTTTCAAAAAAATGTAAAAACCTTACCGACCCCTAACTTTAGAATGGTGGTGCATGCTTAGAATTCAATGTGTTTTGGTGAAATTTAATGATTAGCTTTGATTTATTATTGTACTAATGGCAAAGTACATTTTTGAAATATTTTTTTGTATATGATATTTCATTACTTTTCCCCCACAAAACTACACTCACTGGCCACTTTATTAGTTACATCTGGCTATTAACGAGTTGCACCCCCTTTTGCCTTAATTTTTTGTGGCATATAGATTCAGCTGTTAAGTTTGTCTACTAGTGTCATGGCAGTTGTTTTGAACACAGTTATACTGAGAAAGTAAAAATTCTTTCAATGTTTAGTTAACAATGTTTCAAAGTTATGTTGGCCAAGCATTTAAATCTGCATTCTCCTACTTGCATCAAATGTTTCTGGCCTAAGGAGGCCCGAAGGTAGATCTGATCAGATCTGGGCCGCTGGAATCACAGTGTTCTCTGAGCACCCAATCACTTAGGTGATCAAACAGGCTGTGTTGAGCACAGCCCCCTCAGCCATCAGCGGCGGGGAGCGCAGATCAGACATAATCCCTCCTGAGCCCAGTGCCCCACTTTACTGAGTTTGATTTGAGCTCACTCAGCCAGTGAGGCAAGAAATGGGACTCTTTGGGGTATTACGGCCTTTTTTCAGGTCTCGTCCAAATTCCTCCAGGATTGTTTAATTGTCTAAAACTGTTTTGATTTTGTGGGGTTTGTCTAAGGCAAGGAGCTTTGTTACAGTTGTGCTTTGGGCTTTTCCAGCTATAATGCGCAAGTTCAGATCAGGTTAGGAAGGGAAATAGGAAGCATATGGTTGGGGATTTTCCAATAGGAAGCAGTTGGTAAGGACTTGTCCTTCACAAAGAGAATTTCATCTTTACAAGAAAAAAAACTACAACAACACTGCACCAACAGGCTTATAAAGAAAATAGACCTCTATTTAAAGACGTGAGTATCTACAGGCCAGGAAGTGCTTCTCTCAGTTATGTGTGAAAGCAGAAGGGGGTCAGTTGTGGCTTTGCTCAATGTGTGTACAAGTTTGATGTCCCGTTAGCCCTTCCCTTTACTCTGTTCCATCCTAGTAATTTCAACATTGACACATATTATCTAATCCACTTTTCATTGTATCGTTAAAAACCTACTGATTATGTTATTTTGTCTCAAAAAGGTTTGTTCATGCTGCTTGTTTTTCATAATGCACAGTTTGTGCTACATACATGAATAAAATACATAAACATCACGCAGAGAGATTTGCTATTACTTTTCGGAGTGATTGAATTTACAATTTTTCCCTGGCAGATGAAAATTAAACCGAAAAAAGAACATACACCACTGTTCAAAAAATTTGTTTTTAATTAATGTTTTTATTCATCAAGGCTACTTTAAATTGATCAAAAATGACAGTGAAGACACTTATAGTGTTACAAAAGATTTATATTTCAAATAAATGCTGTTTTTGAACTTTCTTTTTATAAAGGAATCTTAAAAAAAAAAAAAAAGAAGTATCGTTATGCAGCACCATTAACTTGAAAAGGTTAGCTTTGAACCCTATCCCCAACACCATGACTTGTTTTTTCTTCTTTCCTTTTTTCCCTTTCACCCCATAACTTTATTTGTGTTAAGATGGTAATGTATATGTCAGACTATAATTGTACATGATACCCGCTAAAAGAAAACTAATTTTGTTGGAATTTTCTGTGCCAATTTAGAAAACTAAAAAGAGGATGTTTTTTTTGTTTTTTTTTAAACTACTACTAAGTAGTAGTATCATGGTTTCCACAAAATTAAGCAGAACCAGAACTGTTTTCAACATTGAATCTATGTTTGTTTCTTGAGCACCAAATCAGTATAATAGGACGATTTCTAAAAGATCATGTGACACTGAAGACTGGAGTAATAGCTGCTGAAAATTCAGCTTTGCCATCACATGAATGAATTCTATTTCAAAATATATTACTATTTCTTTCTGCATTTTTTTATCAAATAAATTTAGCCTTGGTGAACATTAGAGAGTTTTTTCAAAAACAAAATCTTATACTGTGGTAGACATGACTATCACTATCATTTGTTAAGAATAATTTGATCTGTTGGTTTGTGTGACAAGTTCAGAATTTTTTTTTAATAATATTATGTAGCTTTCATCTGCAAATTTTTTAATTCACATGATTATCTAAGAATAGGCATTACCACGATTATGTAATATATATATATATATATACACATGTCCACATATGTCATGATGTATAGCGTTGCTGTAATAGAACATTACTCATACTGTGACCGTAAATTATAATACTTTGGCAGATTATCAGAAAAACCTCTTAATTCCACACTTTAATTGCAGCTTTCAGATTCCAGCCTTGATATGCAAGTGCATTGCTTTGAATGTCAGAGGCATGTTTCATTGTTCAGAGCAGCGACGTCTCGCACGCTCTGAAAGCGCCCCATCCAGAGCAGCCCGAGCTCACGGATGGCCTTCATGTCTCTGTGCTTCGAGCATCACAGCTTTAGGCGTGCTTGTTGTTGTGTTTGTTTACTGATGTTCTGATAACTGAGCCATAACTCAATGACCCCCCTCCCCTGTCCATTTTACATGCTGTCTATCTACCAATGGCCTCTGTGCATGTAAGTAACTGTGTTGCTGTGGCATACAGCCTCTGTGCTTAATTCTCTCTTTCTCTGTCTGTTTGTCTCACTCAACGCCCTTGCTGTGGTGATTTTATTAACCCCGAACCCATCTTTGCCTATTAGCAACCTCCATTTTTCTTAATCAAAAGAACAAAGATCTTTTTGTGTGTGTGTTTGAATGTTTGTGTGGTATTCGTGGTTTATTTTGTGGTGTTGTGCTTTGTGTTTTTAGTTTATTTTTAAGTCTGTATTCTCTGAACCCTGTGCACCTACATCCACTGATCCACAGTACAACATGAGGCTTCTCTGTGTGCAAATCCATTAAACATCCTACATATATACAGCTGCATACTCAAGGTCATGCAAAAAAGGTACATGAATCATTTAAGGCATCTATTCAGATAGGGAGATGAGTGCTGGAATCACATTTCACGTGGAAATGACACAGATGGCTCACGTTTCCCACTGCCAAGTCAACTCACCGTCTCCTGCACACACCAATGCTGTCTCCCCCAACACACCCCCGCATGCACACTGCAGCCAGTTTTGCTCATTATGCAACTGAAACACTGTGGTAGAAAAAGCTTATTGATATAGCTTTGTGGAAGTTCACAATAGCAATGAAGGATACTTTGTCCTTCAGTGCAGTCGTATTTCAGAGGAATCATCGTTTTTAGCCCATCAGACGTTTTCAAATTTTTATGCTAGCATTACTAGTGACAGTATCTAACTGTGAAAATGAACAGGTGTCTGTTAATAATGAGCAGGATTTTCATGCTGCTTTTTTTTCCGTTCATAGTGACAAAAAAACCCTGCAAAAATCACTATAGAAGTGGTCCATGCAACAATCATGGCTTTGTGTGATGACTGAAATCTAATTGATAGTCTTCCTCTTAGATGTAACTCTTAATTCTCCTGCAAGCATGCAAAATGTTTCCAGGTTTGACATCGGTGACAAGTTTGAATATGCAGAAATGCCCAGTGTGAGCGGCTGGGATGTGTTTTCTCAGCTCAGCTTCTGTGCTTCATTTGAACACACTGATTCATGAAGCCACTCTGCTGCAGTGGAGATTGAATGTCAGTCAGACACAGTATCAAATCCCCCATCAGGCCTGTAGCATTACATAAGCAGCCAAAACACATGCAGAGTCCTCATAGTCCCAATGAAAACAGAGAACAAATTACCCCAAAACATCCCCCTTTTCCTTTGTAAGATTCCACATTTGTTTTTTTACTTTAAAACAGCTGGTTTGTTGGAGTCTAATGCATTCAGTTTTTGAAATTGAAGATCAATCCCTCCCTACTATTAAATAACAATCTTGTGTTTTTTTTAGTGTTTGATCAACTAGATCTCGTCACATATGAGGAAGTAGTGAAGTTGCCAGCATTCAAGAGGAAAACATTAGTTTTACTAGGTGTGTATGTAGATCTTGGTTTAAATCCACATCTTACCTTTGTTAGTTGGCACAAAGCATGTCTCTAACATGTGTGGTTTGTTGTCGACTGGCAGGTGCTCACGGTGTTGGCCGAAGACACATCAAGAACACACTCATCACCAAACACCCAGACAGATTTGCTTATCCCATTCCACGTAAGAAATATTCCCAAATCACTGTCTCTAACAGTCCTCATGATTGCTCAACCGCTCAACTGTTAACCTCAAACTCATTTCTGCCCCAAAAGACACAACCAGACCTTCAAAGAAAGATGAAGAGAACGGCAAGAATTATTTCTTTGTATCCCACGACCAAATGATGCAGGACATCTCCAACAACGATTACCTGGAGTACGGCAGCCACGAGGACGCGATGTACGGCACACAGTTGGAGACAATACGCAAGATCCATGAGCAGGGACTCGTAGCCATACTGGACGTAGAGCCACAGGTGAACCTTCAACTGCCCTCTGCATTTATTCATGAGAGAAGAAGACAGTTGAACATTAACCTTGTAGGTCATTCCACTTATGCAGTTTTAGTATTGCATACTTTCATAAATATGTTCTGCTTAAGTTCAGGAACTTAAACTTTATTATAACTTTATTGTTTATGCAAAGAAAATGATCAAGATGAGACTTAATAAGATGAAAATAAAGACTTAAGGTCAGTTAGCCATTGCTTAGTGAGGAATTAGGATATATCTTAGTGTCAACTTGATAGTAGTTTAGATATTTAAAATTATATTGAATATTATCAAACAAGATGGAATGTTTTGGATTGATATAAACCATTTAATACCACAAAACTTTATGAAATCCAATCCAATTTATGTGAGTATCGTTTGCATACCAGAAATACAGTAATGTCACTTCCATTTAGGATGAAGTCTTTCGAGAACCGGTTATTGTTAGTTATAGGGACATTACAAAAGACAAAAGGAAAGTGATGTTAAAACAAAAATATCAGTTAGAGAAAGAAAGAACTAGACAAGCACCTAGAATAATTGTTAAGTTAAAAGTTGCATTGCAAAACTAACAACATGCTCAGATCAAAGTGAAATTATTCAAAATTGTGATATTGTGCTAAAGGAAAACTGACAAATTTGATTGCATCTTAATCATAATTTAATGTCATATCTCAAATATATTAAGACACATATGAGGTGGACATAAGAAATGTACTGCAATAACTCAGTTTTGTGTTCAAATGTTCTCAGGCACTGAAGGTTTTGCGGACAGCTGAATTTGCTCCCTATGTGGTTTTCATTGCTGCACCAACCATCACTCCCGGCATGAACGAGGTGAGATCATGTCATGTGTCTCCTCACTGACACAACAACTCCACCTGACTTCTCTTCCTTCTTTCATTCAGCTACATCTTTCTTTAGCCGCTCTTTCTTTCGTTTTGCATGCACCTTTTTTGGCATGTTTTTTAATTTCTTCTACCTTTCCTGACATCACGCTCAGCTTCCCAGATGGTGCAGGAAGCTGCCTGTGAGTATGACAGGAAGTCAACTAGATCCTAGTGCCTACAGAGCTCTACCCAAACAAGTTCCACTTCGTTTATAACCTTTATAACTAAGGTCAATTGGACAGATAGATGTTTTTAAGAAAACCCTGATCCATATCTTAGTACTTGTTACCGTTTAAAAGTTTGGGGTCAGTAAGAATTTTTGTTTTTTTTATTTAATTTAATATATTTTTAAAGAAATTAATACTTTTATTTAACAAGAATGCATAAAATTTTAGCAAAAGTGACAGGGAAAAATATATATGTTTCCACAGAAATATTAAGCAGCACAACAGTTTTCAACATTGATTTCTGAAGGATCATGTGACACTGAAGACTGGAGTAATGGCTGCTGTAAATTCAGCTTTGGCATTATTATTAAAGAAATGTAGGCTTGGTGAGAATAAGAGCCTTTTCCCTATAACAACAAAAAATCTTACCGACCCCAAACTTTTGAATGATATTGTATATATACAGTAGTACCATCCTTCCCAACTCTCCCATCCTCTGTTTATATCTTTAGGATCATAAATTAAATTTTCTTAAATGGGCACGTTGTCAGAATTCATCCATTATCCTTTCAAAAGGCCCTTTTTCCCTCTCATCTTCTCTTTTACTTACTCTTCTTCTTTCATGCTGCAGGACGAGTCATTACAGAGGCTGCAGAAGGAGTCCGAGATCCTCCAGAAGACATATGCACACTATTTTGACCAAACCATCATCAATAATGAGATTGACGAGACTATTCGGCTCCTGGAGGAAGCCATAGACCTGGTTTGCACCACAGCCCAGTGGGTTCCAGTGTCCTGGGTCTACTAAAACAACAAACCCATCAACCTGTAACCTTACACCCTTCATAACCTCACACTCTGCAGTGCATCTCTGCAAGAAGAAAAAGAAAAAAACTTGCAACTTTCCCATGATGCAAACGGAAGCCCACCTCTGACGTTTCACAACAAGATCGATGTACCTGCAGTGAGCCCAGTCTTGGCCCCTCACAGACTACCTAGACGTAGTGTTGTATTAATGAAAAAAATCAATCAAATAAATTACTAAATATTGTCATGTCTATATAGCTAGAAGGCAACATTTTGTAGACGTTTGATTTAAAGAGACAGTATCCTACATGACGCATTTTCCTGAAAGGAATATTTTTGTAGTTTTTCTGCCCATTCTTCTGTTAGTACCAGACTGAAAGTGCGGTATTCCTACAGCAGTCCATCTGTCCAGCCGTCCATTAACTCATCATACATAATCCCACATTATCCATGCGGCAGAGCCCTGCTGTTTTAGCACAACCCTGCGATTCAGCTTTCAACCCTATGCCTTTTTTTTTTGGTTTGTTTTTCCCATTTCACCGTCCTCTACACGTGGATACTGTCTCTCTAAAGACGTACATAAATGTTTTAGAGATTTGAATGAGATCTCATGCATGTGAACATTCACGGGCGTCCATGCTGTCAGTGTTAGCCGTGTTCAGACCGTCACCCACAGCAGAAAACATTCCATTCGTCTGGATGAACAAACATTCAAACAGGTGGAGCCGGTGATGAGGAGAGAGAAAAAAAAAAAGACCTATGCACATCCCTTGCATTTTGGCAACTTTGTAAACAGTTTATTTTTACCAATCATGTAGTAATATGTGTTTGTAAATGGTCTAAATTTTTATTTGTTGTAAGATTAAGGGGTTCAGGATGAAATGTGTCGTTGGAGAGTATTAATGTTGAATCAGAAATCCCATTTTTATTCTGTGCAGTTTGATTAAGAGGTGCGTCTGCAAAGCGAGAAGACAACACGGTCTGTTCATCTGAATGGTTCTGTACATGACAAACTGTTTACTCAAACTGCCCTGTGTAAATGGCTCTGCCGATGGCGGAGCAGTTCTTCGGTATGAGCGTGTTTTTTTAAATATATTTCATTTTATGTGGTGAAGATCTCCTCTGTCTTTTGCTCTGTGTTGATCATCCAGCTCTTTTGCTCGGCCTCTCTGTGTGAGTTGGCAGAGACGGGCCAATGGAAAACTTTTGGTTCCTCTTTTACCGTTTAGTTTTTCTGGATTTTTCCCTGCAGCTGTGGTAGGTCACGCCCCGCCCGCTTGACTCTGTGTGACTGCAGTCAGAATCAGTGTCTGAGAGCGACGCAGAGAGTGTGTTTGCCTGACCGGTGGTGCTGTGTCGGACATATTTCTGTATGCAATAGAAACCGAGAGCTAGTGCACTGCTACATGTGTAAAGTTTCCACTATTTTAATATACACTAACATTCAAGATTTTTATTTGACGTCTCTTATGTTCACCAAGGCTGCATTTGTTTAATCAAAATACAATAAAACCGTAATACTGTGGAATATTATTTCAATTTAAAATAACTTTATTTTAATATTTTTAAACATGTAAATTATTCTAGTAAGCCTTACTCCAGTTTCTTCAGAAATCATTCTAATATGCTGATTTGGTGATAAACATTATCAATATTATTATTATCAATGTTGAAAACATCTGACATAGAGGTAAATATAAACGTTCATATATAAAGAAGCAGGATTTATTTACGATCTAATCCCAGAAGGGGAAACTAAAGGGCACTTGGCATCACCTTCCTCCAGCTGGGACGGGATATGTCGTCTTGAGTTTTCTCCTGCTCACTAACAAACTGCGTTCCTCCTGAAGAGAGCTGCTTCTCATCACTGTTTGTGCCATAATCAAGAACAGAGGGTTGAAATGCTGCCTTCCCAGTTGATGAAATATACACATGAATGACACCTTTCACCTGCAGAACCCTGTTTGACACAGATATAGAGGCCATGGAGGGAGGAAAATGAGCACTTGACAGTTTAACTGTCATAAAAAAAAAACATACAAATGAAAACGTTTTTGAAAATGAAAAAAAAAAACATGTTGCATGTTTGAATTGTTTTTCATGAAAATGAGACCGAAATGGTGAACTTTTTATCTTATGACAAATGTTTCTGAAGTGTAGTTGGTCAGTTTTAGCTGAAGAAAAATTACTGATTTAAATACTCGTCACAAAGAGGAAAAAATTTGACTTTCTATCTGGAAATTTTTTTACTGTACCATAATTTGTTTTGTTAAATGTACAGCCTGACAAGGTTGCATTGTTTACTGCTGCAGTACCATGAGAGCATAATTTCTCAAACTTTAACCCTCTGTCACTTTTGACCGAAAACTTTTTTGAATTTTAAAAAATCACAGCTTCATCAGAATTGTATGAAACTTTTATGGCATTTGGAATGTGAACATAAAAGGCGAAGTGGTCGTAAAAAAAAAAAAAAGTCACACTTGTGGTCTTCGGTCAAAAATGACCGACCATAGGAAATGAATGGGAAATCGACAAAAAACACAAAAATTAAATGTGTACAATCTACAAATCTGCCACAATGTAGAAAAAAGTACACTGCAATGACGGGGTGAAACTCTAAAACGTCAACAGTGCAAAACTAACACATCCACTCACATGTTAAAATCAGTGTTAAAGCACAATTACTAGGTCTCTTACACAAATCTTATATTTAGTAGCTCAGAAGCTGCTGTCTCAGAGTATGACATCCTTCTGTACAGTGAAGATAAATGATCATAACAGTGAAACACCATGATAAAGCCAATCCATTTGGTTACAATATGAAGCAGCTTACGTTACCGAGTGCACTTAAGCTTTACGGAATAGGAGGACTAATGCATTTACCAGCACTGGAAACTTCCCCAGTTCAATAAACCAAACAAAAGAGGACAGTGTGTTATGCCATCTGCTGAAATGACAGCGAGAAGCTTTATCAGATAAATGTTACAAATGTTACAAAGTTACGCAACAGAACATGTACAAACATATTCATACTATAGATGTGTTACTAAGATGTTTTAAATCAAATCTAGATAAAAATAATGATATAAAAACATTTGCACTACTAGTTGCAGTTCTCACAAAATGGCCTTCGGTTATACTTTAATCAGTCCTTTGCAATGGCAAAACAAAAGTCCTTCACTGTCTTATTTGCTTAAAACATGCTCCTTTCCCTTAAAGACCAGTTTCCATTCATTTAAAGAGATGATCATCTCCAACTCCATGATATCTGGCAGAATTTCATTTTCAACATGAGAAAACCCACCGCTCATGGCAAGATAGATCAAACGTTTCATCACGGCCCTAAACCCAAACATTTCCCATACTGGAAAATTACTTCCACCCTTGGATTCGCTTCTATCCCTTTCGCTATTCACCAGACTCTCAAGAGGCATTAATGCAGTCAATCTGGGCTTGAAAAAGAATCACAAGAAGAAACACAGTCTGAGGAGCTCCAAACAGTCCACGTCCAGAAGAAACCTGACTCTCGGCGGGGTCCTGCTGGGTGCCGTTCCTCAGACCATCTGTGACATTGACCATCTCATCCCTCAGTTCCTGCTGTAGAAGTCTGGAGATGAGGCTGTTGAACTTGTTCTCCACAGTGGGATACTCAGGAAGAGACGTAGTCAGGTTGAGCTCTGGGGGATCTAGACAGGTGCCGTTCAGGTAGGCATAGACAACTTCACTCAGGTCCAAGCCAGCCACCGAGGACGGAGATGCACAAGGAATGTCCCTCACCAACTTATAACTCTCCATCCACTCCCTCAACCACTCCAGATCACAGGTACACTCCCAGGGGTTTCGAAAGAGATACAGGTGGCCGATGAAATAGATGGGCTGGAAGATGGAGAAGGGCAGAGACGTCAGATTGTTGCTGTTGAGGTGCAGCGTGATGAGGCTCGTCAAGTTCTTAAAGGCATCCTCCTCGATATAGGACAGCCGGTTTCGATCCAGGTACAGCACCTCCAGCTCCACCAGGTCACTAAACCATGTTTTGGAGACATTGGTCAACATGTTCCCACCCAGATTCAACATTTTTAAATTGCTTAGGCCCTTGAAAGCCTGCTGGGGCAAGTCGACCAACAGATTATCGTTCAGGTAGAAGTTCTCCAGACGCACTAGATCTTTGAAGGCCTCATCGTGTATCACGTTTATGCGATTCTCCTGTAAGTTCAGATACTTGAGGTTGGTTAGGCCCAATAGAGAGTTGTAGGCCACCGCTTCGATCTTGTTGCGCTCCAAGTAAACGTGCGTGAGGTTTTCCATCCCCCTTATGGCACCGGGAACACGTCGAAAGTTGTTTTGGAAGCATAGCAGTTCCTTCAGGGAGATTTGCTCCAGGAAGATGCGGTCTGGCATGCTGAACAGGTGGCAGTCGGAGACGTCCAGACGCACCAAGCGCTTGAGTGCCGTGAAGGTGCGAGTGTGCAGGTAGCGGATGTACTCGTTGTGGGCCAACTTGAGCTCCAGCAAGTTGGGCAGCCCTTTAAATGTGCCGGGCGTGATGAAGGAGATGTTGTTGTGGCTGAGCGAGAGCGTCTTGAGCGAAGGCAGGGTGCCAAAGGCCCGCTCGGACAGAAACTTGATGCTGTTCTTGTCCAGGTTGATGGAGGACGCCTCGCAGGGGAATTCTTTGGGCAGGTCCATCATGTTGACGTGGTCACACATGACGCTGCAGCTCTTCTCCTGGGTACATGTGCAGCTGGGAGGGCAAGAGCGTGTGCAGGCCCACAGGGCCAAGGCATGAGGGGGGAGGAGGAGGAAGTACACTGGAGAGAAGGGACAGAGATGTGTTAGAGGGTGACATTTAACCACAACATGCAACTAGACAAATTGTCATCTTGTCAGTATATTCATTAAGGCGTTGTTCTGAAATATTCAAACAAGATATGAGTCACGCATTCCATGTGGGTCATTCTCAAAAAATGTTGATATTCCAACATTCACACAAACATTGTTTAATGATGTAACACTACTGACAGATTTAAATGAACCCTATTTTAAACACACACATTGTGTTTCCATGTTTTATGGGGACATTCCATAGGCGTAATGGTTTTTATACTGTACAAACTGTATTTTCTATCACCCTACACCTAAACCTACCTCTCACAGGAAACTTTCTGCATTTTTAGATTTTCAAAAAACTTCAAAATCGGCATGATTTATAAGCTTGTTTCCTCATGGGGACCTAGAAAATGTCCCCACAAGGTCAAAAATTACTGGTTTTACTATCCTTGTGGGGACATTTGGTCCCCATAATGTGATAAATACCAGGTACACAAACAAGTGCAAATATGCAAATTAATATTTTTTTTTTTAACATGGTGTGAATGTTCACATTTGAACACTTGCCTAGGAGATACTTTTCTATATACTGTTTTTTTAAACATCGCAAGGCCAATATAAAAAAAAAATCTAAGAAATATTTTTAGATTACTTATATTTAGTACATTTGTTATGCTCTTTCACCCAGTTGTTAGCCCTGGCAATTGTGGCTAACCTCAGGAAACGTGACTACAAATATATAACTGTAAATGGCATTAAAGAGGAGTAAAGAATGTATGGGACAAGGAGGACTATTGGGAAATAGTCAGGTTACAGAATGAAGCCTTTATGTAGAATTTCTTGAATTTGAAATCCTTTTTATGATAAAGTAGTTGATATTTTCAGATTTTAAGAAAGAATTCACTGAACTGTAAACAGACACATTGATGAATCTGTACTGAATACCACACACACACACACACCACAGGTTTATACTAAAACTACATGGTCTAAATTGCAGAGAAATGCTAATATTTACTTGACACAAATAGCCTTTCATGAACTTTCAGATAGAACTTCCAGGACTGTTATAAATATACAGAAACAAAACACTAGTCATGCAGCATAAGCAATCACTTTACTGGAAGATTACAGAGAGCACAATCAGACACTGGAAGAATAATTTAATGTGTGGCCTCCCTCTGTCCTGCACACTGAAATGATGGTGATTAAGAAATGGCAGATTAGAGATTACACAAACACACTAGGTCTTGTTCGTTTCCTTCAATTTGTACCAGTTCTGTATTTCAGGAGAGCATTGTAGCCATGCTTTAATATAATGTTCTCAAAATCATTGAGATCAGTTGACTTGAACTGAAAATCAGTTTCATTTTTAGCACAGTTTGGTTTAATTACAACTGCTCTTATACAAAATACACCAACCTGATGACACCAAGAAACATAAAACAGCTAAAATCCATGAACTTACCAGCAATAATGATGGAACACATCACTGGTTCCTTTCAGCTGTGGATTTTAAAAATGACATTTGTTGAACATCTTATTACCAATAGAAGACGGAACATTTTATTCAATACCATTAAATAATAAAACAACAACCGTTAAATGATTATAAAACAGCAGCATTAGCCCAACCTACTAACCTGTCAAGCATGTTTAGAAAGTTCTCCTGCACTGACAACTAATAAAAGTACATCCACATGTTTGCCCACCATGACCGTGTCTGTACTGCTTCGCTCCAAGTGAAAATATGAATGGATTAAAGGTGCTATCGCTCATTTTGTGTTTGTATGTGTGCACACATCCACTAACATAAGCACTCCCCTTCAGAAAGCCATCACTTAATGGCAGAAAAATCCTAGGATTATAAGCGTTTAAAGCAGTACTCTGAAATCAAAGCGAGCAGAAATGACCCGCCGGGCCTCAATAGTACATACAGATTATTACAGGCTGCAATCTCTTTATATAAACCGGTGGCCATGAGATACTGTAACATTAAACGTCTCAGGAAACATCTGCAAATATGTTAACACCTTTCATTAGAGACCTTCCTACCACCTGGATTTCATGCTAGTGAACAGTGGGGTCACTTTTCAGTTAGCAAAGAGAAAA
Source organism: Schizothorax lantsangensis (assembly GCA_027422415.1). Taxonomy (NCBI): domain Eukaryota; kingdom Metazoa; phylum Chordata; class Actinopteri; order Cypriniformes; family Cyprinidae; genus Schizothorax; species Schizothorax lantsangensis. Next base: position 25,255,891 of record CM049848.1, on the reverse strand, counting down.
ACAGAAATACATCTAATGTGCAATTATAATTTAAGATAGAAAGCTTTTTCTTTCTTTTAATAGTAGTCATCAGGCTTCAGCAGTGTCATGTTATTGGTGAACAATTGATCAAAAATTAGCATGTTTATACAATACAAAAATAAAATAAATATCCAGTATCAAAGTCTGATTTTACTTTATATTATTCCCATTTTCTTAAAAATATGCATAAAACACCACATGTAAGATTTAGAATATTTGACAGTGAAACAACTGGTGCTTTGGAGTTTTTGGAGTAATTTCATTTTAATGTGAAGTTTTGACACCATGAGTTGAGCCACTGGCACAGTTTACATTTACACAGTGAAATGCTCTCTGACAGCAAATGCAATGAGTTTGCTTCCTTCTTTTCAGAGAAGATCAGTAATATCAGAAAGGAGATTGGCACATCTTCCTGTAATACAGAGGTCACACAGATTCGACAGCAATCTCTGACTATGTCTGAAACAATTGATAGCTACAGCATCTCGTCAACCTGCTATCTTGACACACTTCCCACACAAAAGTGTGCTTAACTGTTTAGAAGCAGATCTCTTAGAGTGGTGAACACCTCACTTCTTTCTGGGACTTTTCCACTGAAAACTGCAGTTGTTAAATTCTCAATCTTGATAACACCTGAGCAACTATAGACCAATATCAAATCTTCCTTTCATAGGTAAGATTATTGGGGAACAATTACTTAACCTCAAATGGATACTTTTCAAGTTCACAGCAGACAGCACTCATTAAGATGATATTCGCTTTAATTCTGAGCAAAATATCAGTGCTGGTACTACTAGATCTTAGTGCTGCTGACACTGTGTGACAATTATCAATACTTGTTATTATGTGAGTATAGCATAAGTCTAAGTTTGACATGCGGAGTTCAATTCTTGCACCACTCTTGTTTAGTATATGAGTCAGATAATCATTGGCTATGCATGCAGTAGTCATAGTTGATGCCAATGCATTGATGAAATTAACAATGTGATAAACACTGAAATTGCATTTTGAAGCATGTTTATCAAACAACTAAAAATCAAGTCAGAAAATTCTAGACAGACCTTATAGTAGTCATGTCAAAGCAGTAACTAAATCAGTCAAAAACATTCAAGAATTAGAAGTCACTTGTTCACTTTATTATTATTGTAATTCCCACCATTAGACAGCTGCAGCTCATAAAATTCTGACTAGAACCAGAAAATCTGAGCATAAGGTCCTTACACACCTTTTACTCGTTTATAAGTCACTCAAAGGACCTAAATACATTGCAGATATGCTCACTGAATATAAACCTAACAGACCACTCAGATCATTAAACACAAAACAAGGGGAGTCCGCTTTTAGCTATTATTGGAACCAGCTTCCAGAAGAGATCAGATGTGCTAAAACATTAGAGTCTCAAAACTCATCTATTTAATTTGTTGAATGAGCACTGTGCTACGTCCGAACTGACTGCACTGTATTTTATGTTTAACTGTTTTAAATTTCATTTTAAATCAATTTCTATATCATTTTAAAATTCCTTGTTTTATTATTTTTAATTCCTTGATTGCTGTGAATGATTATTTCACTTTCTTTTATGTAAAGCACTTTGAATTACCACTGTGTATGAAATGTGCTATATAAATAAACTTGCCTTGCCTTGCCTTACACTGAAGCATCTGACAAGCTACAACTACAACCTACCAATTTAGGGAGAATGCTTGATTTAACAAAAGGAGTAATCTTACATTGTTTTATACAGCCTGGCAATTTTCACTCCTTTACTACTAGCCTGTTATCACTTTGATAGCAGAAATAAAAATAGTTTGAATTATTAACAGTTACCAGCAAATGCAGTGTCACCCACTGTAAGCAGAGGAAATAAGACAAGGGAGACTAAGTAAAGAAAGAGTTTCTATTTTGTAAACAAACTGGCATCAACTAAACGTCAAACAACTCCACGGAGTTTAGATCACATTAAGAACAGGCGTTACAAACGTTCGACTGAATTTCTGCTACATCAAACACTTAAGAAACCATGCTTGATTGTATGGAATTTGCATCAGAAACTTTTATTTTGGTAAAATCATACAATAAATGCACAGCCGAGTCATCTCATGCAGTGCAGAGCCTAGAAGCTACGACAAAGCAAATCCTAAATCTAAGGAGCTCTGGTGTCCTCTCAGGGAGCCAACTATTCTCCTATTTCCATCTGAGTGGAGGGCAGGGGATGTGATTTCAGTGTTTCCAATACATGTTAAGACTTATTGCTAGCGTGGATGCTTGCAGCTTCTCCTGAGTGGACTAATACCAGAGTCACCGTATATGTAAATACAATAGAGATCAACCACATGTTCAAGGTTGCCATGTGCCAGACATTGACAGAAACAAAACATCAACAGAACAAATGCCAATCTGTAGGACAGAAAAAAGCACAAATTTGGAGAATCTGGACACTTTTTGCACTGATACTTCAGTTTTTTTTCTTCTTTTTTTTAGTTTTTTAAATGACTTTTGAATCCAAACCTTGGCATGTTTCCCCCCCCCTGGTTTCCAATTTTGAGAGCCAATTGGTAATTCCATAGCGACGTGTTGCTGTTAGGCCTTTAACAGCTGTGGAAACTGACCGAGTCCATTACGTCTGAAACATTAAAAAGCTCACGCTACCCCGAAATACAGAAATTTTCCACGCATACAGGTGACATTCAACATTCAAGTGCCAGTGTTCAGGTATTGTCTTTTGGTCAAGTTACTTGAAACTTTCAAAGAATCACTTTGAGGCTTATAAAAATAAATATTTCTCAAAAAATGCTTAATAAATTACACAAAACTAGCAGCAAAAGTAGAATCTAGAAATCTGTGTGCAAATAGCTAAATTCCTCACTGCTGATCGCCCTGGTCCCAAATAAATCCTGGTAAATAGTGAGAACCCTTCCCCTTTTGTAAACAAGCTGCGTATCTCCGGTCTCCAGACACAATATTTGGAAGCTTGAGGACATGCACTCAAGACACGTACTGTATATATAAAACTTGAAATGTGCAATAAAAGAACTTTGTAAAACTTGATACACGGGCCTAGACCTAACTAAAGTAGCACCATTCAACTCGAAGTTCGCAATACTGTCAGTGCATCTGCTTGAATTCATCATTTAAAAAACAAAAAAATAAAGTCAAGGCACAACTCACTTGAGAAGAAAATCTATTGCACTTGCGATAAATGCCTTAATTCTCCTCCACTCGACTGCTTCCATCCGAAGCAGAAAACTGGCTCCTCGGCCAGTGGTTTAAGTTCACATCTAACCTGATGAATTTCAGGAGCTGACAGCATTCGTATTCCTGGTGTCCGGCCTCGCGCAGAACAACGGGACTCGATACACAAGCTAAAATGGTGACCTGTCTAACTGCACTCGCGTCAGGCCCAACGCAAAAAAAACTCCCGGTTCGGATCCGCCAGTGCCTCAAAATGAACTCTCGCGCTGCCTCTACCTATGAAAAAGGGAGCCATGCCTGCTGCGCAGCTTGAAAAGAGAGGACGTTTGTATTAAAAGAAAGCCTGCAACAATTCATTCGTCTTCTCTTCTTGACCAAAAAACAAAACACTAGCATGCGTATGTGACCAAAGCGGTCATGAGGCTAAGGCACGGCCGCTTTGGTTCTGTGGTCCGTTTGTAGCCATTTGAACTTCACTTTCAGGATGGCAGGCATTTTTTGTTTTGTTGACATTTGTAAAGAAACATTTTATCAAAAAACCTTGGAGTTTTTCAATAAATGGCATCTGCTTCTCTAAAATGTTGATTCGAGAAAGAAAAGTAGTAGTTAACAAAAAATGCTGCCCACTTAGAGTGGCTAGCATGTGGTTTTTACTAGCTGCCATAACACTGTCAAGTCAATTAAAACAAGTGGAGTAAGAAGTTCCAGCATTTTGAATTTTCAAACACTGAGTGTTTCCAATATTTCGTCATGAATATCACAACTGGAATGGCCTTTTCAAGACAACCATATCCCTAAAGAGGTATCTCTCCAGGATAGAGTGAGCAAAACAAAAGGAAGTCAGACCGATTTGTCTCTTGTGACACAGATGCTTCACAGAGCGGTTCTGCAAAGTACCTGTGATGTGTTTTACTTTGTGGCTTGTATTGTTGGCTTCGTGATATCAGCGATAATTTGAAGTTCAAATGGAACAGCAACTCTCAGAGTCACGTTATCCCAGTATTTGCCAAGGTTTGATTAAGTACAAGCTTTCAAACGCCTTTACAGCAAAAAGCAAAAAAAACAAAAAAAAAACAGCTCTTGGCCAAGTTCACTCAATGAAATTAACAAAACTAAATTCCTGTCTGTATTCAAAAAGGCACAGTACATTCACATACAAATGATCCTCTTTTTTAACAAAAGAAAAATTCAGAAACCTAGGTGCTGTAATAGATCAAATACACAAGTGGGCATCCTTGTTATTCTGCTCCGGTTTTGCCACAGATCAGCTCCCTTTAGAATGTGGGCAGAGAATCACAGCATGTAATGTACCGAGTTCATAAAGCTACACAGGGGTTAGAGTCTGGCTATGATAACATGTGGTTTCCGTTCGGCTAGTTTGGAAATTTAGTTGCCCCACCAGTCCACCTGGGCGTAGCTTCCTCCATAGTTTCCATAGGTTCCCCCGTAGCTGTCACCACCGAAACTCCCAAAACCACCTAAAACAGACAATGAATTCAGAACTGTCCACTGACACAGTAACACTTTACAATAAAATGAAAGGGGTCATGAACTGCCTTTTTTTTTGTACCGTCCTTTGAGGTCCACTTATAAGGTTATCAAGATTTTTACATAAAAAAAATCATCAAAATTTAGAACTATTAGGCTATTTTCTGTTCTGTTTTTGAGTTTGGTTTCTGCATAGACCTGCATTTGCTGCTCTTGTCATTTACCTACTACATGCATGAATCAGTGGGCGGGGCTAGACAGACAGTGATGTAGCAGCAGGCGTTGATCTTCTGCGGAGGCGGTGTTTAGCCACACTATTACATCATAAAGTGGCACATTCCACAATCTGTCATTCTGGCTGATTGGCTTTAATATAAGTTTATAGGCTAGACTCACAAGAAAGTTTTGAGTTCTGACACTTACAGGATATTTTTATAGTACAATGACCTCTTATGTCAAAAGATCAAGGGAATTTTGATCCATCAGTTCATGACTCGTTTAAACTCTGATGAATACTTTAAAAATATTGTTTATTGTTAGAATTATTGTGTTTGGTTGTTTAATTGAACATTATTATTATTAGAGGCAAATCATAAGACGGGTTTTCAAGTTAAACTAACCCTTATTGCCTCCAAAACCTCTGTTGCCTCCAGTGTTGCGAGCACCACGGTTGCCGAAAGCGTTGCTGCCCCCAGCCATCTGGCGGTAATCCCTGGCCCCAAAGCCACCAGAGAATCTGCAGAAGAAGAGTAACGTCATGAACCTGGAAAATACACAAACCCTCTGGGGAGATCTGGAGAGCTTGGATGTTTCCATACCTCTTGGGGCGTCCGCGACTGGTGCTCTTGTGCTGGTGCTCGTAGGCTAGGTTCTCAAGCCAGGATGGCACCTCCTGTTTGGCCTCCACCAAGATGTCTAGCAGATCTTTAGTGATGTTGCTGTTCTTATCATTAAAGAAGGATGTGGCCAGTCCTGAAAATAAATCAATATCTCAAACAGAGTTCCTGGCAAAAACGAGAAATGCAAGACATTTCCAAAAACGACAGCAAAACTCACCAAGGTTTCCTACACGGCCTGTACGACCGATGCGGTGGACGTATTCCTCAATGTCACTAGGCAAGTCAAAATTGATCACGTGTTTCACGTTGGAGATGTCAAGGCCACGTGCAGCCACCTATCAAGACAAAAACACAATCAGATAAATAAGCTTGAGGAAAACCACAGGCTTCCAGTGAACTCTCAAACTCAACTCACAGCGGTGGCAACCATGATAGGGCAGCGCCCAGAACGGAAGTGGTGGAGCGCTTCCTCACGATCGCGCTGAGAGCGATCACCATGGATACTGGTGCAGGCATAGCCTTCGCGGTAGAGGAAGTCCTCAAGAGCGTCAGCACCCTTCTTAGTCTCCACAAACACCAGTGTGAGAGAATCCTTGCCTACAAAGACAAGAATGTCACTATGGATAAAAGCATCTTGCAAATTAATTGCATTTGTAAGCTTAATTATCTGCATTCAATGCAATATTAACCACAGCTTGCTTCTTTACCATAATCAAGTTTTGGTATGATGGCATGAAACTGTAGAACACACTGCCATTAATATGTCCCATTACGTGACTTAATTTCCTCGCTTTAAGCTACTAAACAGCAGCCTTCTGCTACAGTCTTTGCTTAGATAATGTTGGCATGGCAACACTGACCTATGAGACTTATCTAAAAGCATGGGTGTCTCAGTGCTGTGTTGCTATGGATATACAAGAGATCTTCACCAAGTCGTCGGTCATGTTTCTACATGTTTACTAGCAAAACGGTGAGTCAGTCTTTATCTCTTTAGTGTCACATTTAAAAATGATTTGAGATTTAAGATGCTTTTAAAAGTATTTATATTTGTAAAGAAAAATGTTATTTAAGAGCAAATGAAATTATAGAAGCCATTAAAAAAAAAAAAAAAAAAAAGTCCAAAAAAAACCAAGACAAATTCCCATACCACTATTTATTAGGGATATGGTAAGATTCACCGATTCACATTGGTGCATCAGCATAAAAGTTAACAATGTGATGCATTGATTTAAAAAAAAAAAAAAAAAAAAAAAGTGCGCATCGGATACAAGTTGGCATTTGTATCACGATGCATCATTTATAAATTTTGCATTGGTAAAAGCGGATTCATTTATATATAATTATAATTATTAGTAGATGCACTATACTTTTATTATTTAGAAAGTGGCCAATAATTTGTGACCAATATTTTGGTCCAAAAAACAAGTGTAGATTGATTTCTCCTCTCTAAACTGTTTCTCAAGCGCTTTCTCATCACTGCTGCTACGTGAATGTGACTGCGTCGCAACACAACAGGTTGAGTGTCTACAGGACATTTGAACTGTGTTAGTACGTCATAAATAGGACGAGGCAGTTTACTGTGAGGGATTTGTCGTGTCGTATCGTGCCGCATCTAGTGTAGAGAGCATCACTGATTATAATGAGTTCTCGCCTCGCCGCTCGCGTGAGGTAGACAGGGTGCATTTAACTTTCTTATTTAAGGCTACTTTCCTATTTAACTTATTTCTTTGATATTTATTTTTGTGCTTTGCAAGCTGAGTGTTCACTGACGGAAGTGCTAAAATAAACACGCACGTTTGTTAATAGATGATTGAGCCTCATTTATTTATTTTTGCGTTTCAGATATATATATATATATATATATATATATATATATATATATATATATATACACATATACACATATACAGTGCACAGCATAAATGAGTACACCCCCATCTGAATAAATATAAAATATGTATTTTCTTAATGATCACAAATATAATTAATGGAAAGATGGCAAAATTGAAATGTATTAAACATACTTAATAAAAACGACAAAATATATGCCAACATTTTCTTTAATATAAGTAAATTAGCCAATTTAGTTTAAATGAAGGACTGCAGAAATGAGTACACCCTAGATTTAATTCAGCAAATGTATAATATTCTAGTACTTAGTATGTCCTCCAGAACTTTAAGTATACTGCTCTGACCCTTCTTGGCACTGAGTGTACAAGTTCATGACAAATTTTCACATCTGTCCTGTTTAACTCCTGGAGGACGACCTCCTTAAATGCTTTGGTCTTTAAATGGCAAGTTTTGCTCAGCTCGTCTCTACAGAATCCCCCACAGCTGCTCAAGAGCGTTAAGATTGAGTGAAATACATGTCCACTGAAGGATTTTCAACTTGGGAGAATGAATATCTTCATTGTCATGCTGAAAAAATGCCCAATAATGCAGGGAATGAGGGGAGGGTAGCATCTTCTGTTTCAAGTTTTTGTATTCCATCACACAGTGGTGTGTGAATTCATGACAGCGTTGATAAAGCACAACTCCCTCACACCTTCAGCACTCATTCATCCCTATACAAGAGCTTTACTACCACTGAATGTCACTGTGGGTACCAAACACTTCTCACTGTACTCCTCCTCTAGCAACACCAGAACATTTTGGATGCTTTTGGATCTGAAATGATTGACTTGGTCTCTTGAGACCAGAGTATGGATTCCCAGAAGTCTTCTATTTTGTAAATATGGGCCTTGGAAGAGGTTAAATGAGTTTATTTTGCTTTGGCTACAGTAGGGTAATTCTAGTGGTGACAACAACCATGCATGTCACTTCTGCAGGCTGTGTCATACTCTGTGAGATAAAGTGTCACTCTTTTCATAGCTTTTGCCGGCTCTGAGACACTTGCATGTTATTTCTCCTGCTCTTTTTCTAACAAAAATTAATTTATGCTGTGCACTGTATATACACATGGGCGACATTTGACTCAAGTCAGGGGGGGCAAAAAAAAAAGAACAATAAATCTTTTTCGAATGCATGCATCAAAGCAATGCGCTACCATATTGCAACGCATTGAGCTTTGACTCTTGCTGCTGATTTGAATGGCGATGCTTCCCGTTTTAAGTGTCAGTTGATGGCCTTTCATCCTGAACCACAAATGAGCGTGTAGCGCGCTGATTTTCTGATGTTCAAGTTTTCTGTCTTTTTCCCGTGTCACTTGAAATGCGTCCGTTTTGAATCACTGTGGTGAGACTCGAGGGAAAAAATAAACTATCAGTAGTGGGACTATGCTGTAATAAATTGCATACCATTGATTTCTGAACTTTCTATCGTCCGTTACTGGAAACAAAATGAATATGTCCCGATCTCAATAAAGTTTACTCACACTTTTAGTCTGAACTGGATCTGGCTCAGAACGCGCGCTGTCTGTGGAAGTTTGGCCAGGACTGGTTCCAGAATTAAATCACTGAGGCATTTTTGTCCCGTCCATTGCTTATCGCTGATATTTCTAGAATGAATCCAGCATCATTCCCGAAACTTTGCAGCAAGTATGTGTCCGAAAAACGAAAGTTTAATTCAAATTCTGAACGGATTATAGCCTAGAAAACACACAAAGCGCGCTCCCATTATTATCACTAAAAGCATCACTCATCAAAGTTCATCGCGATCTCACAAAGTTCTATAATCAAGCTCTCTAAACTACACAATGAATCTACATCGCATATGCACTTAGTTAGTCATCATGAGATGATTCACGAGCTGAGCGTGCAAAACTCCGGCGCTTTCAGCTGTGAGTGAATTCTGAAAAATGACAACGTTTCTGATTGGCCATTGCGTTGAAGAAATAATGAAGAAAAGATATGTCTTTGATTGGATACATTGCTCAACGCTGCAAAAACACGTTGGATAGTTTTCCAGATGTTTTAATTGTGTTTGCTTTCGTTTGAGGGTATTCAGCGCCGTCTAGTACCCCGTAAAACCAGGCCTGGACTGACGATATCAGGCGATATACACACACACATACACATACATATATATATATATATATACACATACATACATACACACATACATACATACACACATACATACATTTATTGATTCAGTCAGTGTGGAAGAACTTGACTGGTCTGCATAAAACCAAGTCCTAATCCCAGTTTAACACCTCTGGTGTGACTGTAAATGCAGACCTTGAGCCAAAAACTCATCACCAAACACCAATGACTTGTACATATGGGTACAGTCATTTTAGAAACTTCCAAAACTGTTGCAACAGAGATGGAAATACAATTTTTAAATACATGAATTATGTTCCCATCGTTGTTGCCACAGATTTGGAAGTGCATTTTTCTCTTCTAAAGAAGGGGGTGTCCCAATACTTTTGTCTATATCAGTGCTTCCCAAACCTGTCCTAGAGGACCCCTAGCCCTGCACATTTTGTATGTCTCCCTTATCAGACATACCTGATTCAGCTCATCAGCTCGTTAGTAGAGACTGCAAGACATGAATTGGGTGTGTCTGATAAGGGAGACATACAAAATGTGCAGGGCTAGGAGTCCTCCAGGACAGGTTTGGGAAGCACTGGTCTATATAGTGCATGTACAAGTCATTGGTGTTTGGTGATGAGTTTTTGGAATATTAGAAGCACAATTTCCTAGAATATCATTATATGCTTTAACATTAAGATTTGTACTCATAGAAATGACTAAAGTAGTCAAACCTGTTCATTAGAAGGGGGCGACCCAATACTTCTGGCAATATAGTGTGTGTGTATATGTATATGTATATATGGTAAAAATCTGCCACCGTCACAGCCCTAGTGTTGTATCGAATCGAAATTGGATCGCACTGCATTGTAATGGGGTGAATCGCATCTCATCGGCAGCTGCTTCATATGAATCTTTAATGTATCTTATCGTTGACTATGCATCGAGATGCGTATAGCATTGGCCTCAGTTATGGAGATGCACATCCCAACTATTTATAGTATTAGTTTTAAAATCTGGTGCTACAATACAATAAAATCTATACACCCACATATCGTCACACTGAGTTGACCAAATCTGTTATTCCTGCAACAAGCTATCAAGGATCCGAGGACATTGTAAAACAGTGGCCAAGGGAAGGCGATTTACCTGTTGCATTGAGCAGGTCAAGGAGGAAGGAGCGCTTGTCGTTCTCTTCCACCCAAACCACCTTCTGGGTGATATTCTCTGAGGTGGAGCCCACACGGCCCACAGCCAGGAAGATGTACTCCTCCAGAAAGTCACGGGCCAAAATCTTAAAAGATAAAGGCACGGATGCAGTTCTTTATTGCAATCAAAACTTTTATTTAAAATTCATAGTGACTCTCGCTGGTAAGACTCATGTATGCATACCTGGATCTCTTTTGGGAAGGTGGCGCTGAACATCATGGTCTGCCGAGCACCTTTAGTAGGCATGGTGTCCTGCTCCACGATACGTCTGATCTGGGGTTCAAAACCCATATCGAGCATTCTGTCTGCCTCATCTAACACCAGGTATCTACACAGAATGTATAAAGTCATTCTTCTGAACTAAAACATTTGAGGTCAAAAGAAAACCTACAATCTTTGTAGATTGTAGACTTTCTGCTACTAGATTCACTTACTTGCAGTAGTCTAGGCCAATCTTGCCCCGCTCCATCATGTCTACCAGACGACCTGGTGTGGCCACTAGCAGGTGACAGCCTCTTTCCAAATCACGAATCTGCTGCCCTATATCTGCGCCTCCGTACACCACACATGGGCGCACTCTGGAGCGGTAAGAGAACTGCAGAAGATGACAATAAAATTAGTTGAGACAAGCTTAATTTAAACCAATTTTGCTAACCTGTAGCTGGTTTACCAGAAACATACCTTTCTGGCCTCATCATAAATTTGAAGCGCAAGTTCTCTGGTTGGAGCCAGAACCAGAGAGATGGGATACTGCTTACGACGGACGTACTTCCCATTCTCCTGCTTGAGAAAGACCAAAACAAAAGGCTTTCATGACAGAAGCAGAACTTCTTGCCATCACCAGACTCCATGCACAACTTCTGGCCAATAAAGAGATGTATAGTAACCTGGGTGCTGGCTTTGGTGGCCTGCAGTGCCTCTCCAGGTCCATCAGTGTAGATCTGACTAAGCACAGGAAGCAGGAAGGCTGCAGTCTTCCCCGAGCCTGAGAGAATGAAGCACACGCACGATGAAGCACATTGCTCTTCACTGCTCATACAGCTGCACACTGCAGTTTCATCCTCATGGGACAGCCAAAGCCAGACTTTGCACATTCAACCAAGTCAACAAAGTGGTTTATTCTGACAAAGCCCTTCCTGCTGAGACAGGAAGTGGAAAGGGTACATTCTGAAATCTGTGTTCAAGGATCTGTCACTGAACTCTTGGCATGAACTTGGGCTCACATCTACTCGTTTTACTCAAGTCGATCAGAAAAACTTTATTAACTTTACTTAATCAGCAGGTCAATGTTTACATTATGTAAATGACCCACAACATAATGCAGCATCAGCAGTCTTAGTTTCTACTAAATTCAGCTAAAGCTATTGGCATTGTCAAGCTGTACAAAAAAATGTATCCTAGTTTTACTTTATCACCACATAATTGCAATTATAGTTTGCCATTACAGTTCAACTGGCATGCAATTTTAGACCCATTTATCTCCCAGTAGACCGACAGTGATCCACTGTCTAATTGCCCACCTGTTTGAGCACAGGCCATCAGGTCCCTCTTGGCCTTGATGATGGGGATTGCATACTTTTGAACAGGAGTAGGCCGTGTGTAGCGGATCAGAGTGATGTTGCCCATAATGATCTCGCCCATGTCCACATCATGGAACTGAAAAGACAAATAGAAACCATCATCCACCGGTTTCTTTAGCAGCCCTCCACTTTATTTGTTTTGCCACTTGATTCAACAAGGCACTATGATTATTAGGCTTACACTCTCAATATGTCCAGGACTGTTTGATCCCGTGGCCTCCACAGGAATGTCATCATACTTCTCAAAGTTAATCCCTGTGTTGCTCGCAGAGAACAGCTCACTGTCGTTTGGAGGGGGAGACAGAGGACAAAACAATGGCTTAATCACAGAGACAGATGGACTCAGGAGACAGGACACAGTGCGATTAGCAGTGGGCCACTTACTTTTCCAGACGCTCGTTGGGGGACAGTGGCTTTGACCAGTCCTCTTCATCTCTGGATTCTTCAACCCAACGACTGTTCCCTCCTGTTCCTCCTCCAAAGCCTCCACGCTCATACCTGCAAAGAAACATTTGTTTTTAACAAAAACACTGCAGCACAACGCCATGAATACTCAATTTTTTCAGGATCTATTACTTCTGAGCAAACTGCATTGACAGGCTTATTTAGCCCCCTGTTTAGAAAAGTAGTGCATAACTCAACAAACCACACAATTTGAGGCATAATTTACATCCATGATAACATGTGGCAATTTAGGCACCAAAATACAGATAAAACCGACACGATAAACCAGCAGAACTTTGTCAACCAGTAGAGGAATTTGGATCCACATATCTGAGCACGTTTTGGTGGCTTTTTGAGCTTAAACATTGAAATACCCATCTTGACGTGTAGCTTCATAAACAGTCTTAAGTGAACGTACACATTTGGGAGGTTGAGAACCTTTTACTTACAATAGTTAGGTTAGTATTAGATTTTGCTGCATTATTAAAGCTGCAGTCCGTAACTTTTCTTTGGTTAAAAATAATCCGAAATCAATATTTGAGCATGTACATAACCAGCCAGTGTTCAAAACTATCGCCTTACTTTAGCCCGATTCACAACGGTTAGCTTATAATAATGTTTTCTAATCTGAGTGGTACGGGTAGGTTTTCACAGGAAATTCGAGCATGGCACTGCATCATTACGTCACGTCTGTAAACAAAGAAGTTGTCCCGGCTACTAGGCTATCGCATGTGAGGATCCTGCAGGTGGCGGATTTTTTATAGCCTTTTCTCACAGCAGCTAGAATAATTAAATGTACAATTTTGATGGCGGATTGTGAAAGGATTATGCGTTTATGAAACATGTGAATGAAATTAAATTATATTCCAGTTTTAAATATGCTTCTGATTACAGATAGCCTGGGATTACACAAGATTTGTATTTTAAAGAGAACCAGTTCGAAGGGAGCATAGTTTGCTTTTTGGGTTAAAATAATTTTTTAATATGAAATTCAAATGGCATGACAATTAGATTAGACCGTACAGAAATTGAAATCTACATGCTAATACACACTATATACTCAGTCACGCAATGCTGATGTTGTTAACATTAATAATGTGAGAATAAAGTATAACAATAATAATAATTTGCACGGTTTAATGTAGGGCTGTATATTGGCAAGAATCTGGCGATATGATACGCATCACGATACAGGGGTTGCGATACGATATATTGCGATACTGTAAGTAAGGTGATATATTGGGATATTTCTTATTTTAGGAAAATAAAGGTTATATTTTTAGGAAAGCTGTCATGAAGAGCACACCACTATATGCAATAAATAAGTAAATAAAAAAATAGTTTAACCAGAACACACTGGGATCTGCATTTGCAATAATCAGTCCCTGTAACATTCAACATTGAACCGCTTTTTGTGCAGTACGAGTCAAGGGGGAAAAATTAAAGTGTTTGCAGGATTCTTTAGTTAAATGCATGTATAAAATGTATTTTATAAAAAAGACCATATATATTTTTAGACCCTGCTTTAAAAGGTTCACAGTTTAAGTTTACAATTGTAATATACAATGTCATAACATTTTGATCTGAACAAAAAATTACATCTGCTTCGTATTAATGAAAAATAAAGTGCTTGCTGGATTCCTAATGAAAACAAAACAAATGTAAAACAATAAAATAAATACAGATGTTGAACATTCTCAGAACCTTTCAACTTGGATTTCACAGGTTTTTCAGTTTGTATTTATGTTCTGCGTGGAATCGCCGAGAGCGCGATGCGAGCACAGCCCCAACTGCACAAAACGCCCCCAACATGAGAGAAAGCTGCAACTGCGCAGCGACCCTGCCACCCGACGCACGAAGGCTTTTCACACAGGACGCAGCAAGCGGCGAAACCGAGGTAACGCCCGCGCTGCGGTCCCGGGGCGGACATTACCACAAAAGCCCAAATGACGCCACACTTCAGCTTTGTACACCGAAACGAGAGCTGGAACAATTCTTTCATCCTCCATTACTGGCAGCGAACTATATTAACGCTAACATTAGTGGTGTGCTCTAATGCTAGTATTTCCTGTCACTGTTTAAGTTCAGAGATGAAGACTGCTCTCTAGCGGTCGGGATATGAACTCAAAACGAAACAACTGCCATGAATCCTGTATGATGTTTTTTTTTTTTTTTTTTTTATATCGATATTCCGTTTTTGAGAATCGATACAGTATCGCCAAACAAAATATCGCGATACTCTCATGTATCGATATTTTCTTACACCCCTAGTTTAATTTGATATGATCCAACCGATCTTTAGATTAAATCACCATTGGTAGCGCAATTTATGGTAATGCTTTTTTCCTCAGTTGAGCAGAACAAACGCGGCAGACTTGTTACTTGTTCAGATGGCAATATATGGTGAAAATTCATATTTGGGTCATATTTCAAGACGTAGGCTAGAATCTTTGATTGCGAAGTACAGTAAATATCCACACCGTGGTGACTGACTGCCACACATACTCCTCAAAACATTAGATTCATCCGCAATGGAGCCGTGCCAGAGCACAACCCCACGCATGGAAGATAATGCCGCAAAAAGCTGCAATTCCAGGTATTCAAACAGAGATGGCGACAAAGCAAAACTTATGGTCTGCAGCTTTAAAATAGGTGTTGAAAATCTGTGAAATTTCAATCCTATCTAAAACAACTTTGTTATAACACTGCACTCTTCCTCACCTTCCTCTTGAGCCAGCTCCTCTATCATTGAAGGCAGACTTCCCTCTGTCAGAACGCCCACCAAAGCTGTTCACCACAGCGTTCCAGCCTCCATCTTTGTTCTCATAACTGCCATAACCTGCAACTTCATGTTACATGATTAAAACATGTACAACTTGCAAAACAATCACTTTTCTATCATTTCCAAGACTTTTAAAACTCTCACCTGCATTATGCATTGGCTGGTTGAAGGAACCACCATTCCTATTTCCACGAAAGCCACCACGTCCACCTCTGTCATTACGAGGAGGTCCATGGACAAAGTTTGCAGTCCCATTCATACGACCGTCGTGGTAACCATTGACAAAACCATTGCTACGACCGCCGTCCCATCCTGGAGAATCTTTCAAAAAGGGACAGACAGGTAGAGAACGTGAGGATATTGAGGGAATGGCTCTAATTTACAACTTAGCTCAAAGCCAAGACTGGTTTCAGTGATGGTTGAGTGAGTGGCAGATGTGAAAAAGCCAGCAAGCAATTTGCTACTACGGCAACAAATAGAACAATTCAAGTGAGTTGAGTGAACCAGGCAAACAGGTTCATGGCACTGCTATAATAATAAAAAAAAAACACACTGATCAAGCACACAAAAAGAACAATGGGCATCTTTGGGCAAAACTGGCACTCCTAGGGTTTACAAAACCATGTGAAAGAATAACAACCTGTTCAGCCATCCCAGTGACTCACCCAACTATTCCTTTCTGAGAAAAATTCAGTTCAAGGAACAAAAAGCACACACACTCCAAAAAAAAACAAATCACATCATGTGATCGTTTATAGAGCAATGTACTTTATCAAACAAGGTCTTGACACACACAAAGAGAAAAATCTTACAAGCACTAGGGCCTATACAGATGAATCACCACTTAAACGGGTGATAATTTTCTGTCCGAAAACCACCAAAAGCAGGCCAAGCCATGCCACGGTCTGATGCTCAAATTTACCACAGCGATCAGCCCAGCTGATATCACTAGCTGCGTCCTCATTTCCGTCGGTGGCTACACTGCTGTCGGTACACGCAGGAGAGGCTGCAAGTGACACAGAAATTAGCCTGGACTGCGCTCATGCTTACCCATTCTTCATTACTCCAGTGAACAAAGACAGGCCAAAAACACAAATAACTTGCATATCTGACTTCCTCAGATGTGGTTATACCACACAACCAAACATTAGCTTTCCAAACTTACTTTAAAAGAGCACAATCACTGCTGACCTACTTGCTAATCAGAAAGCCAAGGCATACTGTCAAACATACGATGAGGAATCATCAAAAATAACAACTGTGGCAGGCAGTAAAAGCAACAGACGTCAAAGTAAACAGCAAACAATCCCTTAAGTAAAATAAATATTCACCTACATAGTCACGCAACAAACTTGAACTTGAGAAGAAAAAAAATGCATCAGGAGTTGGACATGGTGTCTCTTGGCAAGTATGAAACCAAACAATTGACATGGCAGCAGCGAAACGTCAAAGCTCAGATCAGTTGATCTTGCTAATTAGAGTGAACAAATTATGTAGTGGTGTAGTTAGAGCTGTTAACATATGCATCACTTAGTATTAAAAAATAAAAACACACGATTAAGCATGCTATTGGCATGTAGCATTAGAACATGTCTCGAGCAAAGTCCACAAACTTCAGCTCAAGGGTCTAGTTAAAATGCAGTGTCACAGAGAGCAGACAGCAGAACAGAGAGATGATGCAGAAGTCACATGCATAAAGATATACCGCATCTGTCTGGCCAGCCACTAGTGTAGGTGTGATAAAATGAGAGCTCCTGAGATGGATAACTCTGGGAACCTAAGCAGAGGCACAGGGCACTTAAAAGACAACCATTCCTTCACAACGGAGGAGCGTAAGAGCAAATCAGGTCGTTTTGAATAGTTACCGGTCCTAAAGTCATTCCATCCAGTTGGATAGTTATGCCTGTGTCTTTGGTTTCCCTCAGGGTGCCAACTCTGAGGATACTGTTTGGGAGAAACTTGAGGAACAGTTTCACATTGTCAGAAGATGGCGAAATACTTAAAAGCATTCAAAGGAGTGTGTGTGCGCACGCTATTGCATACAAGCCTCTTTCCTATTTGTTCACATTTAGAGAGCCAATTAGAAAAGAGAAGAAAGGAGAGAAATGCAAGCAACCGCAGCTGCCGGATAATCACAGGGAGCAGTCGGACAACGCCACTAAAGCTTTGTGGACTCAGAAATGGCTCCTTCAGTTTCATAAAGTGTGAGGTTCACTCAACACTCTGAGAACTGACTTTAAATGTCTGGCCCCAAAGTACTGGCTCTGAAGGCATGGAATAAAATTCATGCATCTTGGAAGGAAAGCACCTTCAGAAGAACCTGACCAAGACTTACAGCTCTGTACTGGTGCCACTGAATAACCGCTCTGTCTACCCGAGGAATAAGCATTTCCTGCTGTGAAAAAAACATGAAGTCAAAGTGCAGAAAAAAACTGATCAAAGCATTGATTTTAAGATAGATCTAGTGATAATTTTTAAGAGATGAAATGGAATGGCTCATGCCAATGAAAATGGGAAATCATTTATTGGGGGAAAAAAAAGTCTCAAAGAATTTATTTTTTTAAATAGTCACTATAATCCAGGTTTTGTAGTGATTTAAAAAAAAAAAAGAAAGAAAAACACTGAAACAGTTTTTGTCTGTCAAGACGTATTTTCACATGACAGTTATTAAATTGTAGACATCCAAGAAAATCTTAAAAGCGCCCATTCCAAAAAATTTAAAGAAACTCAAAAGGCCAAAACTCATAATTCAAATCTTAAATATTTGCCAAATTTGCATGAATCTTCAAATTTCCCATTTTATAAAACAATCTAATTTTATCCACCGTTTGTAAAGTAAATCAGCATAACATACCATTTTGTGATACGTCTTTGTTTCTCAAATGAGGAGGAATGTAATGCCCTGAAAAAAGGCATTTTTTTTTTATAAACTTGCATTTAAAATGTGCACTTTAAACTTCAAAAAAAGAAAGAGCAAATACAAAACAAAACTATGTGGAGGATGTTTATGCTTTGCAGGCATTCAATCTGAATGTGGTAAAAGCACTAAATGAGATAAATCACTTACGACCAGAGCCAGCACCCTGTCCATCAGCTGAGTTCAAGTCTAAGACAGCAAGCTGAAAGACAGAGAGAGCAAAGTGGACCACAATTAGTACACTGCCAGCTACAAATATATGCATGCCACAGTGTAAACAGAAAACAGTACTGAGCGAGAGAGAGGAATTCCAAACCTGTATGACTTTTTTTTTTCAATAGAATGCAAAAAGAGATGTTTAGCCTCAATCACCTTTCTCATTTAGTCCACATCTTCTTTTTTTTTTTTTTCATGAAAAGAAAGAACATCTGCCTTACAGCTTTTGTTTTCCATTGAAGAAAGTCAAACAAGTTTACAACATTAGGGTTGAGTAAACAATGACAGTTGTGACCACTGACAAATCTTTACAATTTTAAACTTTATATATAGCCAATTTCATAAGTGTATCCATTTTGAAAGTTTTAAAATGCTCTGTCACGAACATCATCTTTCAGAAGGGTAAAGTATAATTAAACAGCTCTGCTCACGTGACTGTTTACATCAGCTATGTAAAAAATGTCACATGAAATTAAGACGGTCTATGCGGTCATTTATAGTTGACAACTGTATAAAATACATCAACTCTTTTAGAGCCTTTAAACTAACATTTGGTCACAAATGTAGCCGTTGGCATTAAATTGGTTAATCAAATTACAAAACGCCTGCCACAAATGTTTGGCAAGCCTTCATGGCCCTAGTCAAGCCTAAAGCCTATGGTCGTGAAACCAAGAAACACATCGAATTGGTCATATGGTGAATCATCTAGAAATTGCTTAATAAATAAAACGTATTAAAACCATCATCAGCCTGTTATTCATAAAATTATTCAATCTTATCCAATTTAAAGGCTGCATTGTACAACAGGCCGCAGACAAAAAAAATCAGATTTCGACACCATTCGTTTTTTAACAGTATTTCTAAAAAGACGAACTATTCTAAAGCTTTTACATAACTAATAGAAACTATATTTAGTGTTACAGTGACGGAAAAAAGTTAAAAGCTGATGTTGTTTCTGGTAAACCGGTGGCCGAAATGCGGAAAATAAACTAAACTAAAGAGATAAACAGGAAAAGGCGTCGGCTATGTATCAAACAACACTTTAAACTCCAAATGTGGACAAGAGAACATAATTATGGTCATCTCTTGAATGTTATATCTTAAACGAAAGGAAAGATTACAACACGAGGAACTGCGGCTGTGTCTCAACACCTACCGAGGTGTCTCCCTTGACAGCACTTCTGAGGCAACGCTAAGAATGCTGTCTATAAAGACAGCTCACTAGGTTTTACTAACGTTACGTAGCCTGCGTGTCAAAGCCAAGCGATTACAGAGCTCGCGTTTAAAAACACATTTTCACAGCCTACCTGCTGGTTTAGACCGTGTGAACCGTCGACGACCACATGACTCATAACTACAGAGAATAAGTGAGGATTAACTCCTTTATCTCTGAGAAGCTGTTTCTTTGTTGTCTAAAGGATTTCAGCCAAGTCTCCTTTTATAACGACGTCACTTGCTCCTTTTGTAGTCCTGTCCTTCTCCAAGGGCTTTTTGTGCCAAGATCACCGTAGGGAAAAAAGAAGGAAATGTTTACGTGTAAGTTATCCCCCTTCAGCCCTTGTATTGGCAAAATAAATCCCGAAATGTGAAGTTTCTTCCGCGATGTCTGTATTCTGCCCGCTGTGCTGATGGCAGCCCAGTGTGTGCTGCTGTGGTTGTTGGCTTTAGGCTAAATGCCATTGGATCAGCGAACGGAGGAAAGACGTCACGGAGACCGTGTAATATCGCGAGATGTCGCCGTCTCTCGGCACAGCGCGTCAATAATACGTATTTTTTAATGTTTTGAGCTTTGATAATCTTCCACTTTGTACTGAAGAACGTTTCTTACTTCTGGAGGACACTTTTATGTCCCCGTTGATTTTATTCACTTATTTATCACGTGTTTATCACTAATTTCAAATGCTTTCTATATATAAATGTAAATATATAACTCGTGAACAGGTCATTTTCAAATTATGTCAAATGTTAGAAACACTGTGTATATTTAGGATACATAAAAGGGTCATTCTTCATTTGTGGTGGCAAGTGGTGTCCCTCTACTTTACAACAGTTGAAATAAACTTTAAATACCAATAAATCATAAAATGTTTGTTTTCTGTAGCACTGTTAAGTTACATTTTTTGTTTTAAAATACATATTTAATTGAGTTTTAGAGATTGCATTTGTGACAAAATATGGATGTTCCCGCCATACCTTAAAGAGGTAATAATGGAATGTAATTGCATCAATATAACATTTTTAACACAAATAAAGTGGTTATATTGTGAATATAGATTTTATTTAACATGTAAAATTTTATTAAATTGTTTTTAAAAAAATACATATTTTGTTATATTTAAGAAAAAAGTTGTGTCCCCCAAATTCATGTCTGTGGTGTTACAACAATGGATGTAGCCCCTTTAAGAAAAGAGAGAATTCTATTTGGACTTCTTCCTGTGTGTAAAGGTCACTGCAGGTGCTGGTTGATCTGAGGGGTGCATGGGGAGTACATTCTTTCTTATTCATTTTCTTAAAGTTAGCTACATTTCTGACAATTTCATGTGTCACACTTTATTAGTGTCTGTGGTGTTATGTTAATAACTTGCAGATCTGACATATTTTAATCAAAATTTTGATAAACACATACTTATTAATATTTCCAAAATGTCCCCTGATCTTGAAATCATCATGATGGCAGCCTCCATTTTAGAAAAGTCTGGATTTAGGCTGATTTGTCTGTGGTGTTACTGTCTGTGGTGTTACTGTCTTTTCTGGTTACACCCACACCACAGAGCCTAGTAACTTGCAATATAAAGTCTGTAGTGTTATATTACGTCTGTGGTGTTACTTCAAAATGACATAGACATAAGTCGCAGTGTCACCAGTGTTTGATTGAAATTATTTAAAAATCTAAATGTTCTTAAGCTTTTATTTGAATGGATATAGCATATTAAACTAATTTTAAATGCATAGCAATACATTTTATTAGAAAAAAACAAGCATTTTTACAAATTCTGCCTCTCATTTGCCACCCCAATTGAAGAATGATCCAAAATGCTATCTATGAAATGATATGATATATGAATACAAAATAATGGTAATAAACACAGAATTAAAATTTGACACTGTGATTGAAATGTTCATGACTTAATAAATGACAAGAATTTTGTGATGCACGTAATGGACAAATTACATACACTGAGAGTGTGAGAGCTTTTTGTTGATAACAGAGATACATACTCCGGATGTTTGGGGCCCGGGTCTTTTCCGTGCCTGCTTCATGCCTTGCGGGATGGGGCTGTTGTGCCCCACACACACTATTAAACATTTACATGGAGGACTATGAACACAAGCGCGCTCACACACACAGGTGTAATGACAATTGGTGTAAAAAAGGTGCTCACAGACACGCTTTGTCTTGATCTGCTGTTGCTTCACTTATTTTGTAATATTAGTTATGTGTGCTGCTCAATAACATTTAACATTTAGAATTTATTGTGATCATACAGATGTTGGTTGTTGCTGCACTATGATGTCCCCCGGGCTTGTCTGTCATAGTGTGGTTAAATAAAAGGGTATATAAAAAAAAAAAAAAAAAAAAAAAAGGCTGTGATGTGATAATATGCTACACATAGACTGTCATGTGTTTTTGTACTGACAGGCCGAAAAAAAAAAAAAAAAAAAAGAAAAAGATAACAGAGATACATGTTTTGAAGCACAATATGCAATGGCAAAATTTTAGACAATAACGATTTAGCCATTTTAGTCCGATGCGTATACACAGA
Organism: Schizothorax lantsangensis; assembly: GCA_027422415.1. NCBI lineage: Eukaryota > Metazoa > Chordata > Actinopteri > Cypriniformes > Cyprinidae > Schizothorax > Schizothorax lantsangensis. The sequence goes on along the minus strand of CM049848.1, from coordinate 25,233,465 downwards.
ATATATATCCTTTATATATATATCCTTTTATGGGTGTTTCCAAACTTATAGCACTTTTAAGTCCCACTTTTAAGATTTTCATTGTGAACTTATTTATTATGCATTTATTATAGATTTCTGAAAATGACTGATTGAAATGGTAAGAATTCTGTGATGCACATTAACTGTTTGTAGGCTAATTGTTAGTGGACAAATTAAACAGACTGTGCGTGTGAGAGCCTTCTTTAAATAAAAGACTGCATGTTTAATAAAACAGAAAACAACACGAAAATATACAATAGCATATTTTTAAACAATAGATAACAATTTTGACCAATGCCTGCAACAGACAGGTGATTGAGCCGATGCTGCCTCCTCATGGTGTCTTTTTATACTGTTGTTATCATTATCACGATACATACACCACGAGGAAGGTAATACTATATTAAATAACATGCTTGTGTCACCAGTGAAAGATAAAACGCTCGTTGCTTTAATTTCAGACGGTTCCCATGTTCATCCTCTAGGGGACGGACCGCAGACTGAACAAACATCCGGGTACTTGACCCCCTCTCCCCCGCCCATTTCTCCGGAAGAAAATCCCCATCGTTCGCTTTTACTTCCTCTTTCCGTCAACGGAGCTTAGGTATGAGAAACAATCTTCTGTGTCTCTGCTCAATCTGATTACAATCACCGTTTAAAGTTCACCATCCACGTATACAACATGCCGTATAATGTCAACATAATACTTAAGGACATATCTGTGCTCTTTCGGGTCTCTCAGTGTTGAAACTGAAGGTGATATTTGTAATAGAAGCGATGGTGTATCCGTGGTCATGTTGTGGCCTGAAGCGCCCTTAATAAATTTGTTAACCAGCTGATTATTATGCGTTGTTTTTAATCGTGTGTGGGATACTGTTCACTTCTAGCTATTCGTAAGTCATTTCTGAATTCATTATAGTGGCTGTCAGTGTGTTAAACGACGAGTTAACTCGTTTAAAACGTTAACGTCACCTTAATGTTATTCCCAATCTCAATGACTTTCTTCTGTTGAGCAAAACAAGCAGATGTTAAGCAGACTGACAGCTAATATATGCATTTTCATTGCAGCCTTTTCTTTATAATGTGTATGGTGACCATGTGAGTTGTAATGCAGAATGAAATACTGCCTCTATGTAAATATAGCATTGAAATGTCTTATTAAACGTGTTATTGCTTATTTCTACAGGCCGCAATGGGACGTGTGATCAGGGGTCAGAGAAAAGGTGCGGGCTCCGTCTTCAAAGCCCATGTCAAGCACAGAAAAGGTGCTGCTAAACTCCGTCATATCGACTTCGCTGAACGCCATGGTTACATCAAGGGGATTGTGAAGGTAACATTGTGAAGTAATGAAAATATCACTTTGTTATCTAAATAGGGAAGTTACAAAGAAAAATCCTGTTTTTTCCTCTAGGACATCATTCACGACCCTGGCCGTGGAGCTCCCCTGGCTAAGGTGATGTTCCGTGACCCATACCGCTTCAAGAAGAGGACAGAGCTGTTCATTGCAGCTGAAGGCATCCACACTGGGCAGTTCATCTACTGTGGCAAGAAAGGTAATGCATTTTGAGTTGAGAATTGGTCAAACGAATATCTGGGCTTATGAGCACATGCTGATCAAAGTGATTGGACTGTTATAGCCCAGCTGAACATTGGCAATGTGCTCCCCGTTGGCACCATGCCTGAGGGTACCATTGTCTGCTGTCTGGAGGAGAAGCCCGGAGATAGAGGCAAACTCGCTCGTGCATCCGGAAACTATGCCACCGTCATCTCCCATAACCCTGAGACCAAGAAATCCAGAGTCAAGCTTCCATCTGGATCCAAAAAGGTCATCTCTTCTGCAAACAGAGCTGTTGTTGGTAAGCAAACATGAATGTTTTAGGTGATATCAAGAAGTTTTTGTTTAATAACCTATTGTGTTTCTTGCATTGCATGGTTATAAGTCAGATTTAATTGATTTTCATTTTGTAAAATCCTTGGGCTTTTGTTTTTCCTTTATTTTTCATAAAAGTAAAATTTTTCACCTAAATCTCAGGTGGTACTTTAAAATGTCAAAGAGGTTCAATTCAAAGTTTGGGAATCCCTGCTATAGCAAATGCTTAGGGGGTATATGTGCATTCAATTTTGAATCTCCAAGTCTTAAATATAAACATTAGTCTATTGTTTCTTATTGAAGGTGTTGTTGCTGGTGGTGGTCGTATTGACAAACCCATCCTGAAGGCAGGACGTGCATACCACAAATACAAGGCCAAGAGGAACTGCTGGCCTCGTGTCCGTGGTGTGGCTATGAACGTAAGCAAACTTCATTTTTATTTCTTTGTGATTCCAGGTAATTTCAGATTCTGATTTGTTGCCTAAATGCTGGTTTTAAGTCTGACCTGTGCTGTTTGTTCTCCAGCCTGTTGAGCATCCCTTCGGTGGTGGTAACCATCAGCATATTGGCAAGCCCTCAACAATCAGGAGGGACGCACCCGCTGGACGCAAGGTCGGTCTCATTGCTGCTCGTCGTACTGGCAGACTGCGTGGAACAAAGACCGTCCAGGACAAGGAAAACTAATGTGCATCTTCATAATAAAATGTGTCCCAACAAATTTCATTTGCCTCTTGATGTCTTTTTCAGTTGTTGTCAGTTACTTACTGTTTTTATAGGAACACTGCACAACATCAAAAGCATTAAAACAAACAGTTTAATCAAATTACCCCCAAAAAAGTATTAGAAAGGCACATAGTGCCTGCTTTTAATTTTACATTTGTAATAGGTGAATATTTAGAGTTTTAGAAGTTACAAGGGTTCCATCATAAAGAGTTTCTACTGTCAGGAAAAATGTAATTTTAAAGTGGTATACAGTTCTGAAAAGGTCTTTTAAAATATTACATTATTTTAAAGTATAGTAAAATATATTCAATTAATTTTGAAGTATCAAATTATTCTAGTTGTACTCTGATCCGCTGGAAACTGATAGTACACAAACACAAATGTATAACTTTAAATCATTCCTTTCTGTAATCATGAGTGACAAAAATGTGTGGGAACATTAAAACAAGAGTATGGAAAGTTACAGAATCACCCATTGGTCTTGTAGGCAACAAATCTTAGATACAGAGTATATAACTAGTAATGACAAGAACTTTAATTTGATTTATAAAAATATTGTTAATTACCTTCTGTGAGTCATATCCATGTCTGGGCAGCAAGACAAATTTTTAGTGTTATTTTTTCAAGCAGTCCACAGTCTTGAGCTCAGTCTTCCCAGACTCCATTCCCTGTTGAAAAACAGTTCTCACTGTTGGTGATGAATGGCAGGTGAACTCTGCAATCTACCCAACAGGAAGAACAATTTAAGAGTGTTCTCAGGAATCTGTTGAAGTATTTGCCTTGGACTATTTGTACTATAGTGTTTACAAGATTATCTAGATGTTAACATGATTTTGTGTGCAAACATTGGGTTTAAATGCAAATGTGATTAGATATTAAATTCCAAGAGATATACAGGTTCATTAAGCAAAAAGCCTTTCCCATAATTCAACTTTGTATTCCCAGGATTGTTGTATTCTGAGGAAAATGTTCATGTGGGTTCAATGGATTTTATTTGTTGCTGTGTATCTTTTCTAATCAGAGAGTGAAAATTAAAAATAGCTTAAAAAGTAGTATATGGTTTTGGACCAATCCTAACAAACCATACATCAATGGAAAGCTTATTTATTCAGATTTTAGATTATGTATAAATCTCAATTTCAAAAATATTTACCCTTATGACTGGTTTTGTGGTCCAGGGTCACATAAAAGCTTATATGTCTGTCAATATTCTATGGACTATTATAAAGGCAATTTAAAATCTAATACCTAACCCACCAACACACATGGTTGCAATTACATTTTTGTGCCAATAGAGCCGTGCACTCTACAGTGATTATAATGTACTTTAAAATCAATACAAAACATCTCGCAGCTTTGAATCTTCACAATAACAGACCGACATTGTCCCGATTTCTTTTCTTTATTCTTGAAGGGCGCAATGCTTCTCTCTAATATTTCTGTGCACAAAAACCTCACAAAGTGAAAGTCAACATTGTGACTGTGGCTTCAGAATTCAACGTCACATCATGGCCAAAACAAAAGTCGGCAAAAAACAGGGCGAAGAACTCTGTACAGTCAATAATCTTTAAAAATAACACAAGGACAAAAATGTTCCTCTTAAATCAAATTCTATTTTTCTTTTAGTGAAATACAACAAAATAAATTCTATAAAATAAAACAGCAACATATTTAAATATATGATGGGCAGAATATTTTCATTTGCAGGAGTATTTGGTATTTTTTCCAACAAAATCCAAGAAAAAAAAAAAGCATTCAAGTTACCAATTAAATACATACAGTATCTACTGATGTTTACTCCTTTAATCCAAGAGACTTTACTAACTGAAGTTGCAACATGACTAACCAGCAGTTATTTTATGGTACAACCCTGCTTTTACGTTCTCTCCTTAAATGAAGAATCCCCAAACCGAGGCTCTTTTTGAGTACACGAATGCAAACAGAGATCATGAAGTCAGGCGACCCACTAAATTGCCAGGAGGTCATTTGTCTGACGCAAAGGTCGAGACAAATAAGCAAAACGAGTTCTGTCCACTAATGTTCCAGGCATCCTGGCATAAACTGTTGCATATAATTTTCTCTTTCTAAAATTCCTATCATCAAACCTAAGCATTTATCCCACCAAAAAAAGCGACAGACAAATATTTATCTGAGGAAACGTGTGCAATTGTAAAGCCACTTACTTCTTACATTGCTTCGAAAACATCAAATCTAGAAGAGCATATGGAGGAGGGGACCAAACAAAAGGGCTCTTCCAAATCGCCGTGGAGAAAGAAAAATCGCAGAATTGCCCTTCGGCTATACTAGTTTGATGTGAAGCCATGCTAGGATGTTACAGCGTGTCAGCTGGAGCATTCAAATTATTGACTTGTTACCAGAAAAAGAAGAAAAAAGAAAGAAAAAAAAGGCAATAGGAATTTCCAGAATAAAGTTGCATCACCCCATTCACATCAACTAAACGTCAAGATCATAACCCAACCGTCCCATCGTTCACAAACTATGGCCAACTCTTGCTCACGAAGTGCCATATCCGGTTAAGCTTTGACATGAATATAATGTATGATCAAAAGCAGAATGACCCAAACGGCCCAAACCTTACTACTGAGCATGGGATAAAACAGGGATTTTTTTTTGTCTTTCACTGTTGTATTTGCTTCTTTTTTTGTTGTTTTTCTATTTTCATAAATCTGCAGTCTCCCAACAGCACCACACACGCTGTTGCTTTTGAACAGTCAAAACATTAACATAGTATGTACACCTCTGTCATGAGACAAGTGCGACAGGCCCGTTTTATTATTACAAACAATATGCACAGTCCACTGCAAGTTACACTTTTGACAGTTAATACTGCAGAGCAGACGGTGAAGAGACTCTCCACTCCAGGGTTAGAAATTGAGGGAAGCTGAATGTTCTGGTTACACGGGCTCTGGAGTAGAGCAGCATGGTGGGGCCTGGCCTTGCTCTGGATTCGAGTATCTCACTGGAGAACTCAGATGGAGGACAGTGTGACAACATATTGTTAGTCTTTAGTCTGGCTGGGCGGCACCTCCTCTTGGGGCTCCCAGTTCTCTTGTGCTCGTGGGCTTGGACACTGAGGGTTGTTGACGTGCTGTGCTGCGGGGCCAGTGTACGGCTGCGTATGCGGGAGGTTATTCTGCTGAAAAGACACAAGAACAATCAAATTACTACATGACAATCAGAAGACTTTATATTTATGGTTTACTCAGACTTGGAGATGTCATTATATAATGAGTGATGTGTATTTAAAAGTGACTTGTGCAATATATTCAGAGCAATTAAAAACTCTTGAATTATTTACACATTCAACAATCAAAAAGCGCAAACACTCCCAACTGGGGTAAACATGAAAGCCATTAGCGAAAACCAAGTAAAATACATAAACAAATCCAAATAAACTGCTGTTCAAATGTATGTTCAACAAGCTTTCATTCTTATAAAATACTTTTTATTCAGCAAAGATGCATTAAATTGATCAAAAGTTAAATCGTAGTTACTTTAAATTATAATATTTGCACTGTATTTCATCAAATAAATGCAGCCTTGAGTATAAGAGAATTTTTCCAAAAGCATCTAATGAACCAAAATCTTCAGCCATCTAATACGAAACTACAACAAACTTTCAAATCAGGAACTCAAAGAGCCCCACTTTTTTAATGCGAGGTCGCAGTACAACATGGGTTTGCAGTGAAGAAAGGTTATGAAAGTCTTTGGAATGGTCCTTTCACAAACACAGGATATGGTTTAAGAGAGGTCTAAGAGTAGCATTAGGTTTGTGTGACTGAAGCTCAGTACCTGTTGAAACTTTGTGCCTGGAGAGTGAGGGTACAGAGCAGTGTCCTCTGGAGGAGAAGTGTCCTGCTCATCAAGGGCCTCCTGCTCATCAGGCTCCTAAAACAACCAGCACAAATGAAGTTGAGCACTAGATATACAATATATCTACATACAATATACTTAAATATTAAACTGTTTGCTTAATAATAACCAACCAGGGATATTTGTGAATAATTTCCTCTATAAAGAGTCCCTTACAATATAAAACATGCAAATTCAATAAAATGGGAAAGTTCAAGGCTTTATCAGTTTGATGAACAAGGCAAATTATTAGGGGGACTAAGTAAAATCCAATGACAGATGAGTGAACACTATAAATGGACAACACAAACCAAACACTCCTATACTTTGATTTGATTAAATTGTTTTTTGAACATAAGGAAGCTTCTGATGACAGAGGATTTTACTCATGGATGAAATGATTAGACAGTGGCGTGACTATAACACTAAACACATTCTCCTGAACATTGTGTTCTTCCTCAGAGAAAGTTAATCATCAGAATGGAATATAAAACTAACACCACATCCAAATTTGCAGAGTCACACAAAAGCTTCTTAGAAGTGCAGGTTGTTTTCAGATCAGATGACCAGAACATTTTTCATTCCCAAAATAAAATCAGACTCAAAAGAGAAAGAAAAACATCACCAGACACAAAAATGACCTCCAACTCATCTGTCCACTATAGCCAAGGCTTAGAGTTTTCGATCACTTAGTTACCACATTAAGACTTGTAGTTGCGTAGAAAGAAACAGTTTGGACACATTGAGATGAGGACGAAATAACAGTTGATTTTGAGTTGTTTTTGAGGGAGGTGGAAGATGGTTCTGCCTACATCACGCCCTGTGAACACCAAAAAGTTACGCAGATGGCACCAGTGTGGCCGGGCCATACGAGTCTTACGGTGTGCTGTTGTTGGCCTGTCACTTCCCCTGGCAAAAGCTGCTGTGTCGAGGACGGGTTCCGGCCAGCGTCCTCTTCAGATACCACCTCGTGCTTCGTTAAGTGACACTATTTTGAAACGGCAGTTAATATTGCATACTGTTTCAACAAATTGTGCATCTATGGCTGCATACATTTAACATTTGTGGAAATTTGCTACTGATTAAACTAGATAAAGAAAGTGCCTTATTTCTGCAAATCAATAGAAATGGCTTTAAAAAGCAAAACATCTATGGCATGAAATCAAGTGTAAATGTAATGAAACTTAAATTTATGCAAATATCAACATTTGTAACTGCTTTGCGTTATAAAAATGAAAACCTGGAAATAAAAGTCGAAAACTCAAAGCCCTATCTATAGTTAAACGTGGCTATTTAGCACACAAAAACATTTCTAGATCACAAAAGATTCTTTTAAAACCTCTTCAAAATTGCTTTCCAAAGGTTAAACATTTGATATGTGCCTGCCCATCATTATACAGTCATAGTGTGAGATTTCAGTGCCGATTTAAAAAAAAAAAAAAAAAGTTAGAATAAAGTGTTTCTCTACATTACACCAGCATGATCAGTATTTACTGAAAAGGGTTCTTAAAAGGCAACCATGCAAAAATTTAAATACAAATGTAATTATTAAAATGTTTCAACTAATGGACAGAAGCACACATGCATGATTAGACTTTAAACTAAACATACTGGCACTAATGTTGCAGACAATGAGGGGTGGCATGAGCCATCACTTACTTCTTCTGGACACAACTCACAGGCCTTGGCTAAAGTCATACGGGCACTGTGAGAGCGCTCCAGGAAGTATCCATTAGAAGTCTCATTGCTCTGGACAGGAGGGGACCAGTTGTTATACGTGTACTGTGTATTGCCAGTGTACGGTCTCCGTTCCAGCTCGTCACCAAGCCACTCCACTGCCCAGGTCCACTTCCTTTTTAAATCTCCATTACTCTGGAAAAGGTAAACCATAATCAGTTTTTACATATATATATATAAAAAAAAAAATTCACATGCAAAGTCTTTCATCATCAAGCTCACCTGGAGAATTTGGTAGGCCACTGAACAGTTGCTGAAAAGAGCCACCATGCATTTGATACACTGATAAGCTCTCTTTTGGTAGTGATTTTTGGAGCGCTGAATGGTGTCAAAAAGCCCATCACGGTCATCAGGGATTCCTTTCAGCACATTGTGGATCCTAACAAACAAAGGAAAAGAGCAGAGCAGGACATTATTATGCACATTTAGGAACTTAATCTAAAAAAGGAGGTCAAGAGGCCTAAAGTTTAAAGGGTTAGTTCACCCAAATAAAAAAAATTAGCCCATGTCTTACTCACCCTCAAAGCATCCAAGGTGCATATGACTTTCTTCTTTGACAAATCCAATCGGAGTTATATGAAAAAAAATTCTTGCTCTTCCAAGCGTTTGAATGGGATTAGGCAGATGTTTCTGTTCAACAGTCCAAAAGTAGTAAAATAAAGTGCGCGCATCCATAAAACGTGCCTCACACGGCTCCGGCGGGTGAATAAAGGTCTCCTATAACGAATTGATGCGTTTTTGTAAGAAAAATATCCATATTTAAAATGTTATAAATACTTTTTTCTCACTTCCGCTGACTGTCATACGTGCAAGCCGTTCCGGCGGATGACGTAGGATGTCGGCGTAGCGTGATTTGTGACTAACGCGGAGAGAGAACACAACAAAACGCCGGTCATGAATTAGAAGTACAAAACGAGGATTTGTAAAGATAGATGTCAGAGGATTTCGATATAAGCCAAGAGGAGACTTGTTTTCCTTTGCTAAAGCAAGGAAACTTTGCTTCCTTTGCTCCTGTAAACAAACTCGCGAGACTAGCATATGTCAGAGGCACGTGCGCTGCGCAAACGTCCTACGTCATCCGCCTGGAACGACTTCCGTGTACGACAGATAGCGGAAGTGAGAGAAAAGTGTTTATTACGTTTGAAATATGGATATTTTTCTTGCAAAAACTCATGGATTCGCTACAGGAGGCCTTTATTCACGCCCCGGAGCTGTGTGAGGCACGTTTTATTATGGATGCGCTCGCTTTATTTGACGTCTTTTGGACTGTTGAACAAAAAAACCCACTCACTGCAATGATAACACTTAGAAAAGCCAGGATCTTTTTGACAATTTTTAATATAACTCCGATTGGATTCGTCTGGAAGAAGAAAGTCATATACACCTAGGATGCCTCGAGGTTGAGTAAATCACAGGCTAATTTTCATTTTTGGCTGAACTAATCTTTTAAGGACTTCACTCCAGGAACTAAATTTTAGTACTCAATTACCATTGTGCTATTAAGTGTTTCAGGTTGTTCTGGGGCTTTTTCTTCATACGTTGGTTCACATAAGAGACATTTGCTAAACATGAAGTGGAAAGATAGACTGACCTGTGAGTCTGCCATGAGTCCTCAATAAACAAGATTTGAAGGAGCAAGTCCAGGTAAGGCCTTAACTCATACGTGTATGAATATGCCACCTATGCAAAAACACCAATGTTAATAACCATCTTCAGACAATCAGGAAAAATATACATATAAGAAACATGGAGACGATACAGCAAAAATTATATTTTTTATACATTTAACATCGATATAAGAGTTAACAGTTTAGACATAATTTAGACGGATTCACAGACCATCCAAACTCCAATAGCATTATGCTACTTAAGTTTAAACCAGATGCTATAAAAATACTTGTCTAAATTCTCTCATTCTCACAATTTGCAAGAGAGGGAGATAGAATGAAACACGTTTAGTCCAATGAAAGTCTTTAAGAAACTGAATGGCCAAATAAAATGTGCATTTATAACAAAATGTAATTGCAATATTCACAATGGTGTTTAAGTGGAAAATCGTCAACATCTTCTCAAAGACAAATGCTGGTAATCCCCCTCACCTGCCACAGTAGTTCACTCAGCACAGTGGAGGAAAACTGAGGGTTTTCCCAACAACAGAATCTCAGCAGTTTGATAGTGTCCTCTGAGTTACTGCAGTCCTCGATAATCTTCTTCACATAACTGGTACGCACAAACAGGATGTCCACCACCAGCTGCTGCAGAGGCATGATGGGAGCGGTGATGTTGGGGTCACCATATGGGTTTGGCAGGGGAGGGTTTCCTAAAAATGTCAACATGTGGAAATGTCAGCTTATATCCTGGAAAGTGGTCTGGAAAATGTTCGTTTTCCATGCAAATCATTAAATTAGTGTCAACAGATCAAACTACTAAAACATTGTATTGGCTTGACAAAAAAATAAATAAAGTGCATTGTTTGCTCTGCTTGTTTGTCTTTAAATGCCCTCAGCTCCAAGCAATGCCAACCAGGCACTCATGCCTGGAGATGGCTGTGTGTCAGTCAGGAAGTCCTGAGCAAGGATGAGCATCCTTCATTGGGCAATGGGGACCAAAACTACATGTGAAAGCCTACAGACCATTTTGTTATCAGAATACACACATTTTGCAGCAATGTACAAAATTCTCACCATTGATAGAGGACTGCATACGTGACGTCACATCACAGCAGCGAACCAGCTGTGAGACCACAGTATAGAGCTTTCCAAGCTCAGCATACTGGTACTTAATGGGAGGGCCGGGGCCCTCATCCAGAGCCACAAGCATGAAGGTAGCTGGTACCCCGAGCTTTAACAGCTGCGTCTTCTCTGCCAAGCCTGAGAGAAAGAAATGGAGTGAGACAGGACAGCACTATAGCTTGCAAGTCCATATGGATGCAGACCTTAAGGGTGGCGAGTGGTCCTTACCAAGGTTGGCATACATGACGAAAAGGTTGAAGTACTGCTGCAGGTGACGGCCGTGCTCAGACACTTCCCTTCTCAGCAGATTAAGTACAGCACGGAACAAGTGCTCACTTAAACTCAAATTATCACAGCTCTGAGATAAAAGGACAAATAATGAAAAATGTACAAGAACCTATGGAGTGAGCTCCAAATTTCAGACATTACCCGATTTCCCATGAATGAGGGAAGCCTACACTGAAGAGACATACCTGACTTGAAGGTCCAGGTGAGGCGATGGGTGAAGGACAGGGTCCATCTTGCAGGGAGAAATGTGCAATGAATACAATGAGTTTGGAGAAGGCTCCTCGAACCTCTGCACTGGGACACTCAAGCAGGTACTCCGAGAAGCGGTTCGGATATGCAAAGAGGACGTTGTGTGCAAACCAGTAACGCACATTCTTACTGTGTCGTAGCAAGATGCACAGAGCATCATACCTGAAATAAAAGAAACGAGGACCAACTAATTGTAGATAAACGAGGAATCAACTGTTCAAGAACACAGGCAAGCATGTGCCTGATAAACACAGAAATCACATGCTTACCAATCACTAGCAGGGCCACGGACAATTTTCTTGGTGTGGAATCCAGTACTGAAGAGAAATTTAGCAGCGAGCTGTATACTAATCATAGCCATTTCTTCTGCTTCAGGCAAAAGATGGTCTTGACCTAAAAGCCACAAATAAAGTAATCGTTAATGCTACAATGACTTTCACCATCCCCTGGAATAGATTATTCTGCAGCAGCAACAATAGGAGTATGATGTGTAATGAGGAAAAAGGAAACCCATTCTCAAACACACACACACACACACTCTTAGATGCAATTGGTGAAGCTAAAAGTGTAATTTTGTACGTGGAAAATAAGAAAGTTGATAATTTTTTATGGATAGATACTGTGCTGTTTAAGTTTGCAAGGTTTGTGAAATTAAATGTTCATTAGTCATTCAAAGATTGGTTTAAATTATAGAAATGCGTATTTGCTGAATGCTGACGGCAAACGAGAAAGTATTATAAATGTTTGCCTTTCTGTTACTAAATATAAAAGCAATCGTTATAATACATGTATACATGTACTTCCTTTGTTTAACAGTTAACAGACCGATATATCAGTTGACAACTAATTTAAATTATTTAATCTTAAGGATATTAACAAAAACATTTTTTAATATCAGGACAATATCAGGATTTCCCTCAAGATACAAGAAAGTCAAATTCTGCTTTTTATCCATTTTTCAAAGAAACAGATTGAAGAATGGATTCAAAATGAACAGCATGTTGCAGCCCTGATCCCATCTACAGCAGCGGAGAATAGAGCAAGGTCAATGGCTGGATTTACCTGGAGGTGAGTTCAAGTAGACACTGTTACAGGTCAGCAGTTTCCTGATGAACTGGAAGTACTCCAAGCTGTACTGCATACGGTTGTGCATAAACTGCACATTTTGTTTGCGCACGCTGCGTTCGATAGCAGAGGGCATCTTCACCTGGTGAGGTTTGCTGGTCACTGTGAGCTCAGTGATGTATTTAACCAGCTCGCTGTCCTTGTCTAACGAGTCCATACGCTCATAAAAGAGGATGTAGGCATTCCACCAGCGTTTCTGTCGCCTGTAGGACATGCGTTTCATCATGTGGTCGAAGACCTCACCCATGTACTCTCCACCAAAGCACTGGTTCTTCATCTCCTCGTCATCGTCCATCTTGCACTCAGTGACGTCTCCATCATCAAACTTATACCAACGGTTCCTTTCTCCCTCACCAGCACTGCCGTTCCTCTGAATGATGTAGGAGTAATAATGACCTCCACTAGCCTGGCCTGAGTGAACCAGCACTCCCACCAAACGATAACGAGAGCTGCAGGGGGGTTCCGGCTCTGACGGCTCATTCTGCTGGTCCACCTGCTGCTAAGGACAGTTACAAAACCTCAGCTATATGAAATATTCCCAAATGGCATTTAATTTAATTAGACAACTTGAATATCAAAGAAGGACCATGATGGTGTAATACCTGGTTCTCTGGGTGCACATCGGACTCCTCCAGCTTGGCTACTCCAGCTACTGTATAGGGCTCCATGTCTAACTCCCGTGGGAACTCAAAGTAATCATTGAACTTGATGGCACACTCTCGTTCCCAGTCATAATCGAAGCGTTTCAGCTGGATGGCCAGCACCGGAGGAAGCTTCTTAATGAGTAAACGCTTCACTGTGTCCACCTGTCATGTAGACACACCACCTTGAGCATAATGGTGTTCTCTTAAATAACAACAAAAGACATCCTTAAGGTAAAGACTGAACACACACCTTCTTGTTGCATTTTTCACAGTGGTAGGCATTTGCACCCTCGAGCAAGTCTCCTTTCACATACTGCTCCATAGAATCAAGGAGATTTTGATGGTTTCTGATATCTACATTCAATGTCGTAAACGATTCCTCACATTCATATCTGAAAAGACAGTATGGAGTGTGTTACACTGGGACACAAAGATCTACTAAGGCAAAAAAAAAAAAACATTAGATTTCAATGTACCTGTGAGGACAGCCCTGACATATTTTCTGGTCAGCAAAAGAGCCACCCAGCACTTTGCTCAGCATGGCAGGGTGACCCAATGCTTTCAAAGACTCATCTAAACTGTCTACCAGTGAGTTAAAGAACTCCAGGGCATCATGCTGCTCCCTCAGATTGACTGGTTCACCCCACAACCTGCAGAAAGAGGAAGAGGCCGGTTTAGAGAATAGCGCCTTGTCCAGTCTTAAAAGAAAGGAGGATTACATAAAATAGAGAGGGTGAATTTACCGAAATTGCTTCCAGAATCCCCTAGGCACATAGTACTGCAACCTGGAGGCAGCCAAGTGTCCAAAAATGACCTGCAACTGCCGAAGAACCCCAATGTTGTATTCCTTCCTGTCTTCCGACTTACTGAGAGAAGGTTTGTCTTCAAACTGGTGCTGATAGCCAAACACCTCATCCCGGGGATCCACATTACTCTGCAAAATTAAAGGAAGACTTTCAATAAACTTCAATTGTTGCAAGTAACTTCAATCGCATAATAATTTAAAGAAAACTTCTGTTAAAATGCCCTCAGCTCCAGGGAATGCCCACATGGCATATACACCCCAGAGATGGCTAAATTTGTCAGTCACTTGGTACTGAGAAAGGATGATAGTCATCATTGGGCAGTAGTGATGTTCAGTTCTTGAACGAATCATTCTTTTGAGCCGGTTCTCAAGTAACCGGTCGAGCCAGTTCACAAATCAAACTTTAGTTCCGGGTTGATTACGCAGGACGCACAGCCGAAGTAGCACGTCCGAATCAAAAAGGACCGAATGAGACGGTTCAACCAACTGTCGAAGTTTGCCGAGGCTTACCGAGGACTCAACAAGAACCGAATGAGCTGTGGCGAAGTTTGCCAAGGATTACCGAAGATTCTGATGAGTGAGTTGACGATATTGTGCAAGCCTGAGGTGCATACTGGAAATATGCTTATGACGACTTATTAAATTTACATTTTATTAAAACCTGCAAAAACCTTTCTGTCGAGTGATGTAAATAATTTTTACTATAGTTTGTGCATACATATTATATTTAAAGTTGCTTAAGTGAAATCAAGGAGTTTATAAGACTGGTTTACTCAACTGTAGACATAGAACATATCCGCGTTTGTGCATCAATGTCTGTAATGTGTGCTGTAGGAAACTTTTAGGAATCTTATCCAAGTTGTAGGCTAGTAAATATTGGTCAGTCAGTCGTATCTGACAAAGGATCCACGAATGAAACTGTGACCACAAACACCATAAACTTAAGTGAATTATATCGCAATAATCAGCAATATGCTTTCACACAAATAACTGAATGTTTCAATATGTTGACACAATGAAATTCAAAAGTCATTTGATACAACATGGCACTGAGTTGTTAGAAAAGAAATGTAGACACGTTATTGCTGGATGACGTCAGGAACCGATGAATCTGCTTTTTGAACTGGTTCAATGAGCCGATCTGTCCGAAAAGAACCGATTCGTGGAAATGAATCAGACTTTGTATCACTATTGGGCAGTTCATCCATTAAAAAGGTGCAAAAAAAAAAAAAAAAAAAAAAAAAAAAAATCTTTCTCTCCTTCCCTTGCTAGCTTGTACTTATTTGAACAATGACTGAGACTTGGTGTTACGAGCACTTCCTCTGTCTGATTGCCTCTTCAAGATGAATCGCTTTATGTACTCCCCAATTGTAAGTCGCTTTGGATAAAAGCGTCTGCCAAATGACTAAATGTAAATGTAAAAAGGTGCAATATAATTTCAATTTAATGACATTAACAGTCATCAGAAACTGAAAGCACAACCTCTCCAGGAACAATCTACTGTGTGTGCTTCCAGAACAACAAGTGCAAGAGTCGTAAAGTGCTTCTCTGGGTTAATAAAGCACACACCTGAGCTTAATTATACTGGGAAATGAGAAGCCACACCCCCTCCACCTGAGCTTTTCCCTAGGCAATCCTACTCCCATTTTTATTCACCGTGATTGGGACAGGTGCTAATGGCCCAATGCAAATTTCCTTGGTTCAACATGCAATGTGCCAGTGTTACTGTTAACTAAAACTATTAAAAGATGTTTTTGCTAATTGAAAAATCTGAATATATATATATATATATATATATATATATAATATAATTGGGGGAAAAGAAATTATGAAAAATCTTATAAAAAAAAATACAAGAATTACAAAGAATTTAAGTACTAAGAATTCTAAAACCGGAATTAAAGCGAAACAGAATTTAAAAATCAAATTTAATACAAAAAAATATTAAAATAAAAGCCAATTCAAAACAATAATAAAAACTGTAACAGTATATAAATACTAAAATAACAGGTAAGCTCTTTGAATCTTTAGCGTTTTATATGGACCAAAAAGTGAATATATTGCGTTCACACTGTCCGTTGAAAGTGAATTCAAACCTATAAATGGGAAAAATATGGAATATCCCAAATTTAAAAATTAAGTAAACCTTGAGCACTTTGCGTTCACATTGCTCAATCTAAGTGAATCATACTGTGACCTCCTCCAGAGATATTTGTTTTGCTTTATAGTACATTTTTATTTAAAACATTCACATATAGAGTAAAATTCTCATGAACACAACGCAGTCTGAGACTCCGGAAATGAACCATGTTAGGCAGTACCTCATTATCTTGCTTCTCATCTCCAGACATATCATCATCCACATCGCTGCCTGTGCCTTCTATGGCCAGGATGCCATTCCTAATGGGAGGAATCATGTAGAGCTGCTGGATCACTGAGTTCATGTAGCAAGTCGCACCTGCATTTTTCAGACCCACAAAACCCTTGGTAGGCCTTGGGCCAACTGGCGGCAAATATTCCCATTCTGTAAGTGGTTCACAACCTAAAGGTACATAAAAAAAACATTTATAAAAACAAGTAAATAACTGTATGCATCATGAAAACTGATGGGGTTGAGTGCACAATTTCTAGGAATCAGAAATCAACATTAGCACACACCTAAATAGTACATATCAGTTAGTGTGTCCACAATCTGCTTGAGATTTCGCACACATCCGACAGCAAGTGCAACCAGCAGTTCAAAGCCAGCATTGATGGTGGCTGGGGTGCTACACACAGGTATGGCCTGCTCAGTGGGGAATTCTCCACTCTTCATGTATTGCAAGTACACATTAGATGCTGGGAACAGGAAGTCATCCATTAACTCCTATAAGGAGTTCATGGAAAAAAGGAAGATCAGTTAGTCTGATATGGCAATGCAGTCGCAAATAGGAGATTTTTTCTGTTGTCGATGTTATTTAGCAAAAGTGGCCAATGATTACCACAGAAATGTTTACCTTGATAAGGCTAGCACCTCCTTTTTCACAGCCAATGTGGAACTTCTTCTCTGGGGTCTGGAAAGCTAGTAGCTCTTTTGTGACACCAATATGACCTTCCAAAATGGTCTCCTCAACCCCAGGCTCTCCAGTCCTCTTCACTTCATCCTGGGGAGAAACAAACCCACTCAAATTTCCACACAAAGTTTTCGCCATTTTAATTCCAAAAAGAAGTTTAGGTAAATGAACATACCCGGATGCGCTTTAACCAGTCGATCTCATTGTTTAGGAGAACTTCTGCATTAGGAAGATTAATGTTGCTGTTAAATGCATAGTTGAGTAAGTGCCTTAGAAGAGTGAAGTAATCAGCAGCGTGCTTTGCCCGCTCTTTTGCAGTGCTCTGGAACACAAAAGGACAGGATAAATATATAAATAATGAGATGTTCTGAACTATAAATAATGAGATGTTCTGAATTAACACTAAAAAATTAACAAAAAACCTCCAGCTGTGTCCCAAAGAAATACACAAGACACTTACACCTAAAACTGTGAAGAGGAGGGTGATGAAGAAGAGGAGAGGCCTATGGCCCATACAACATCGGGTGGCCATGAGGAAGAACTGTTCTTGGGCCATTTGGCGAACAGACCTAGAAGCAAATAATAGTACGCATTAGCAATGAATTTTACAAAACGAAACAATTCTATCCTGTTTGATAAAGTAACAAAAATCAGTTTGAAAAATTTTAGTAAATTAATTTCAAGTTCAAACATTCAATACCTCACTTTAGGTCCATACCGTAATTTTTTTGACATGGTTTTAATGTTTAAATCATTTACACAAATTAATATTAAATTAAATATATAATGAAATATTAATATCAGAGATAACATAAAAAAAAAGCATTTCTGAAAGTCTGGTATGAACTTTTATAAAAATACTTCCTTAAAACTACAACAAAAGCAACAGCATAACAGAAATATCAGTACTCTATTTTATGATAACTCACTTGCTCTGGCAGTGCAGCAGCAGATCTATAATGAAGGTCTGCCAGGCCTTTTCTTTGCTAAGTGCATCTAGTGCAGTGGGCATAAGGGCGAAACACAGGGTCATGACCTCCAGAGCTTCACAGCACACTTGTTCATCTTCTGCATCTGGCTCATTGCCAGCATTGGTCTGTGGAAGATCCAACATCACAGGCATAAATACGAAGTCATAAATAATATTCATAATATTGAGTTCATAAATAATGAATCACACATAGGTTTTATTTTTCCAATATAGCCAAGAACTAGCACCTTCTCGTAGATCTTGCTGATATCCTCATTAGAACTGAAGACGTGCTGAACAGAGCCGCAGCCAGAAGCCCAGACTATCTTCTGAACCGCTCGAATGACACAGATATCTGGGATGTACTTGGAGGCCTGGAAGAAGTTCTGGGTACAGGAAGAGAAGGACAAACTAAGAAAACTGAGCCTGAAACATGAGGTGTTTCCTCAGTTAATGCCTTTGTACATCTCTTTTGTCACACGCAAAGCAAAAGAGGTTTCAACAAAAATACTTTTGATTATTACAGACATTTAAAGATAGCTAAGGACATTTATTTGAACAATGCAAACAAACCAGTTTCTGTAGGCGCCGGTTGGGTGGTGTTGTATAACATACCTCATCCGAGATCTGTTGGGCGAGGCGGATGGCCACGTTCCGCAGCATGCACTCGGCGGAGGGGTTGGGGATATTCTGCAAGGCGTTCTGTAGCACTAGAGCCTGGTCATGTGTGGTCTGGTTGATCTATGAACAATTTAGGAAAAAATGTGTTATCTTGCAGATTCATGCTAGGTCTCTATTATGTACAGTAACACAAGAAAGAGAGCTAGAAAACAGACAATAACTACCATTCAAAAGATGGAGCTCAAAAAGATGTTTAAAAAAAAAAAAAAAAAAAAACTCTTCACCAAGGGTGCATTTATTTGAACAAAATACAGTAAAAACAGTAATCTTGTGAAGTCATTACAGTTTAAAATAACTTTTCTATTTTAATATATTTTAAAATTGAATTATTGTTATGGCAAAGCAGTCACATGATCCTTCAGACATCTTTTCAATATGCTTTTTTCATGTTCAAGATACATTTATTATCATGAATATTTAAAACAGCTGTGCTGTTTAATATTTTTTGGAAACAAATATTAACATTTATGGGATAATTCTTTTCAGGATTCTTTGATGAATAGAAAGCTCAAAAGAACAGAATTTATTTTAACTAGAAAATTTTGATAACATAATAAATGTATTGACTGTTACTTTTGATCAATTTAATGCATTCCAGGTAAATAAAAGTATTAATTTCTTAAAAAAAAAAAAAAAAATTCTGAACCCAAAAGTTTGAACAGCCCAAAAATCATGTAAATCAAAAAAAAAAACAATAGCCCAAAAATCATGTACTTTAAATCATGTTCCTTTTTTGTACTGAAACATTCAGTGCTTTAACAAAAAATATAGCTTCACATTTCAGCTTGTGATGCAGTCAAAATCATGGTCAGTGGTAATTTCCAACCCTATTGTTCCATTACATCCATAGAAACAATCAAATACAGTCAAATAAAGAGAAAAACGCATGATCAAACTACATTTAACTTTCCCCATTCTCATGGTTATTACTCCCTCATGTAAACGCTTCTGGAGTCTGTGTGTTTCCTTACAAGACACTGTACACCCTTGACATTTGTGGAGCTACATAGGGCAAGCCAGCCTGTTTCTAATGATTGATGAATGTCAGGGAGGCTGAAAGGTTGTGGTCTTAGAAATGAAACCCTCAGTGCTGAACCTATTAAAATCCACTCAGAACCCCCCCAAAAACAGAATTGTGTTTTTGCAATAAGCAAACTTTACCATCCCATCCCCCCATAATTGGTCCTAACTACAGACTAGAGCTGTGCCAAATGCACTTTTATGAGATGAGGTACTGGACAAAAGTGTAAAGCGAAGCACACAAGTGAACGCAGGTTCACTTTTTCTCCCCAAGATGCTAAGTCTTTCTCTTATGCCATTGCTGCAGTTTTAAAATCCCAATATGATATCACAATGTATTTAAATTGTGTTCCTTATAAAATTACAAGATTGAAACTAATAAACTGAGGGTCCAAGTTTTGGACCTTTTCTGTAAAGTAAATTTCACTGAAGGTATTGTGCTTATACTTTTGCAAGACTTCCTTGAAAGGAACAGTTAGGAGCTAAAAGCAAGGGGAACTTACAGGCGACACAGGGATAGTCCCCTCCACCACAGGCTGGCAGGCCTCCGCCACAGCCTTCACATGGCCAAAGCCTACAGCTGTGAGCAGCAGTTTGGCTATTTTTAGTGCGTTGAGATAAGCTCCCCGCCGTGTCTCCATGTCAGCATTTGGCAGGAAGTTATTTCTGGTGAGCATGCTCAAAACCAGGGGCAGGCCACCACTCTTCAAGAAGTTGTATTGGAAGTCACTCGCATCCTCGCCCAACGTCCCACTGGCAGGCATGAGCAAGGCATACACCACCTGAGACACACACAGAAACATTGTGTATATCAAAGAATGATGCCACACAGAAAAGCCTTTAGGGCAGTGTGCCCATTTTATAAAAATATAAATTAGATGAAAACAAATGAAAAAAAAAAAAAAAAAAACTAAAAAAAATAAATAAAGCTAAATAAAATATATATTTTTGTAACATTTTAAACATATTATACTTTTTGCCCCTTTTGTGTTTTTTCAGTACTCTTAATGTGTTTAACTGTTTGCATTACATTTTGTCTTATGTATCATGTACACCAATTATCTGTATTTCTATTTACATATTCCATTTCTAAATATTTTTATTATTATTGCCATTTGATTCAATCAGTTAAAAAAAACAAAAAAAAAAAAAACAAAACCTTAATTCAAAATTCTGAAAAAAGAAAAGAGGAAATGATGAAATAACACTGCTTTTGTGTGGTACACAACCAGCTGTGCATCTATGCTTGGCTAGTTTCATAAAATATTTTCATATTGACTACCAAACAAACCTCTATCAAGTAAAGCACTTGAGATGGTGATGGTCCAAAGAAACGTGAATCCAATGTGGGGCTAAGGCTGTTTTCGCCGAGTTTGGCGTGATCCAGACAGATGGCTCGCAGGTTTTCCACTGTGGTGTTATCTGAAAGGCAACAACAGTGAGAAATGAATAGAGACGGCAGATTGGTGCAGCTAGATGTCTCAAGCAGACATCTAATGAAGTATATAGAGCACCTGGAGGCATGAGCTTCATTAGAACACGAGCTCCATCCCGCAGGAGAGGCATGTTGAGATTACAGCCCAGGTCTGCAACTTGCCAGAGGAAAGAGATGTAGCGCAGGTGCAGGGACATTATCTGAGACAATAAGAATCAGAGGTTACTCTTAAAATTGCCAAACGCAACACATTAAAGCCAGTTATAATAAATGTAATACTAAATCCAGACATTTAGCAAATGGGAGGAGCTTCTACAGATCTACAGATCTTTCAGCAAAGCACCACAGGTGGATGTGCACAATTTACAAACAGCTTCTGTGAAGATATTTTTCATGACCTTAGATGCACTCCCCTTTAAACATATAGACTGTTGGGCTCAATTATGGCACAATGCTCACCACGCCAGGAAGACAGCTCTCCACTTCAGGGTTTGGCCCATCACTGTAGTGATTTCCATGGTTCCCAGGGGAGCCAGTGGAGGAGTCCGAGGAGCTGTCTGGACTGGAAGGCATATTGGCGCTGACCTGGGTGAGCTTGGCTGTGATGAGCTAGAGAAGAAAAAAAAAAAAAGCACTCATTAACTAACATATCCTGTTCAAAAGTGCTGTTAAATAGAAGACAAAAGTTATGCGTGTGAAATGCCCTATTGAGTAAATTGAGAAAAAACAGCCAATTAGATGCCTACAGTTTTATCTTTGAGGTTTAGCTGCCCGATTAGCTTCCTGTCATCTGCTGGGTCTATGATCTCTCCCCCAATAAACAGCTCAATCTTGGTGTGCGTGCTGTTGGCCTTTATTCGGTTCAGAATGCAGCGTCTCACAGAACCAATTGTGTCGTTGGTATGCGACCAAATATCCAGATCATCAACCTGTCGGCCTTGGTTTGGGAAACGCACAACTAGCGTGATATGCTTTCCTCGGAAAGCCCTTAAAGAGAAAAAAACAATTAAATAGAGAGTTTATTAGAATCTGGCTATCATAGACAAGCAGAAAATACTAATTCATTGAGTTAATTTATGACAGGATTGAATGGGTCTACCTGGACATGGGCAGGATGGTCCTCTCCTCATGGTAGTCACTGTCACACTCGGTTATATACTCCCTGAGCACAGTCAGTACTCTCACCATGCGGATGGCCTCCTGTCTGGCACAGTTAATGCTGTCTTTATCTCCATCCAGCACACACAGAGTGTCATAGGAGGCTTTGAGCCGGTCAAAGCAAGACTGAATAAAATCCTCATGGATCTCTACCTGCAAACAGTCATATGACACATTTTAAAAACAAACTCAAGAGCAAACTCAACATTACAGCAAGTGATATGCTTTTCTGCTGTATTATTACCTGATTGGCTTGTAATTTTGGTCCGAGGTTTGTATAAATCTCTTTAAGCAAGTCAATTGCTCGGCTAGCAATATCATCACTTCCTTGAATCACAACCTGTTAAAAATAAATAAATAAAGGAAAATAGATTTGAGCTCAGGTTGACATTTAGCATTTGGCTAAATTTAACCTTGGACTCATTTAGCTTAAAAATACTACTAGTGATATTACAACAACAAAACTGTGATGTGACCCAAAAATATCAAAAGTTCCATTTAAGGGCAAATTTTCAACTTTGCTACTTGACATTTTGTTAAAATACATTGACATATTTCAAAATAACCAACAGACTAAAAATGAAGGCATTTCAGACAGGTAATATCCCAGAATAATTAGCTCTGAATATACCAATGCAGCTTTAATTGACTCTTACCCTCCACAGGTAATCCAGCCCTATCAGCTCCAAGTCATCCATCATGTATGCCCGGCGTTTTGCCACCAGTTTGCCCTCCCTGCAGTTGACAGCCTTGAAGAATCGTTCAAAGCATTTCATCCCATTTTCTGTCAGCAGTGAGGGGTCAAGCTGCAGTACGTTGTTCTCAAAAAAGTCCTTGTTGATGTCAGGGTCAAGGTCGGGTTCGTCGCCCATGAGTTTGGAGTACCATTTGAAGCAGGCCTCCCGATCACACAAGAACACCGCGTTCTCCGCCAGGCACTTCCAGATCTGCTTAGCCTGAGGTGCGCACAGCCAGAGTTGCCCATCTTTCAGTAAGAACCTGATGGACGAGGATATTTAGTGATTTGTTGTTTAGGGAGTCTTTATAGAGTTTCCATAATAGACCGTGTTGTGCAGACCAAATCCATTTGATGTCAGAGCTTGATTGGTGTGAAAACTGTTTTCTGAAATTAGGTGCACACCAAGAAACGGTCTGTTCCTTGGTGTACAAGAAATTTGCCAATGACGACAAATAACTTGCCTTTTATATTATAATATAGTCTAGTACACACAGAACATTCTGTTTGTGTTTATTTGTAATAATGAAATCAAAGGGATAGAAAGCAGGGTAAAAAGGTGAAGTGAAAAACACTTTCCATTTGTGGAACCTTCGTCGCCTAGCTACAGTGATAAACAGCTTATTCTGGTAAACGCTGTGATACTCAGGTTCATGATAAGAATGAGTAGTGTTTGGAGCCAAATAACAATGTGAAAAGAGAAAAGGATGGAACTGCATTTGGATTCTGCAATCTATGCAGTGTATAGGAAGGTTGCTTGTAAAGTATAAATACCTCAAGAAATTAAGCCGCTCCTGGACCTCCTGAACATGACTATACCGACTTCCTGGCCTAACCGTCTGGGGATCAAAGTCTGTGTGCTCTGATAAAACATAAAATAAAAAGTTAGCACTGGTAAATGTTTAACATGGGCATAAAACAACAAAAAAAGAAAATATATGTTAAAGGGGTCATGATATGCAGATTAAGATTTTTATATTATGCTTTTTGTACCAAACAAAGTCCAATATTTATAAAAACATCAAATCATATAATTTATCATATATCATTTTCCATCCTAATTTTCACTCTCTGATGAAAAACAGAGAAGTGAAATGGGTGTTACCTCGTGTAGAAATCGAAGTAAACACCCACTGTTGAGATTTGCTAACTCCACCGAACCGTATCAATGATTTGCATTTGATACTCGAGATGGCAAGCATTTTGA
Organism: Schizothorax lantsangensis; assembly: GCA_027422415.1. Taxonomy (NCBI): domain Eukaryota; kingdom Metazoa; phylum Chordata; class Actinopteri; order Cypriniformes; family Cyprinidae; genus Schizothorax; species Schizothorax lantsangensis. Next base: position 25,209,138 of record CM049848.1, on the reverse strand, counting down.
TAGAGCTGTATATGTTTGTATATGATGTATATTAAGATGCGTGTCAAGGAGAAATCGCAATGTCACAATTCTCTCGATTTCAAATGGGTAGAAAAGAATAATTTGTATTTTTAGTTCTGAAACTTACAGAACTTGTGTTTTTTTTTTTGTAGAGTAACCTCTTATGTGTCTAAATATCGAGCACATTTTGATTCTCCATTTAATAACCCCTTTTAATGAATAACACATGAAGAGGTATGTCCATGTATACAAACAGTGTTAGCCTCACAAACCTTTCGAGAACTGCCTCATATTCTCCATGTATGCAGACAGGTTCTCTGCTACAAGAGTAACCAGTGCATGGTTGTGCTGCAGTTGGTTGATTAGATCATGTCGATAGAAGACATGTGGGCTCCGCTGCGTTTGACTGTAAAGAAAGACACATGACTGAATTAACCATCCCATTTTAATATCTCCATTATATTACAAGTTTTTCAACTAAATTGTATGACAATGGGCTTTTTAGGTATATAGAAACAATTTTTCTCTGTCCTTAATTGAAAGCTTAAATTTACATTAAAGAAGCAATATCCCGAGATGCCATCAAAGCAAAGGCAGAAAAAGAATTATTCGTCATATTAAATTCATTGCATAAATAGTAGGAAAGTATTGAAAAATGTGAGTTCAGCTTTCTGCAATTTTATTTTCTCCAATGGACTCACACATTTAAAGCATCCCAAAGGAAGAGTGCACAAAATCCAAACTTTGTCCAAGAGCATGCAGTTTATGAAACATAACTCACAACGGCACTCTTACTGTAAGAAGCTTTATACGCATGAACCTAGTCCATGGGGACTGATTGGTGATTTGATTAGATGGTGCAGGACACACCAAGCAGATTTTCATAAATTACAGATTTACTGAAATCTAAAAGCAAACTTCAACTTTAAAATTAGTTATAATAATAATAATGATAATATTTCCCAAAATTAGCTGTCCACTTACCCCTCTAAGCTCTTTAGTAAGTTAATAGGTATTTTCTTTCTGAAAAACAACAGGGATGTGTACGATACATTTGCTACATTTACATGCTCTTCCTAAAATGTGTGGGTAATTTTCATGTAAATATTCCTTGAATATGAGCAACAATGTCTTTGTCCATTTTATTTTTGTTTACTAAAACAAGTATCAATGCAATTGATGGTTAAAGATGGTTGAGTCGAGTTGCATTACCTTAAATTCTGGGGGGCTTCTCCAAAGAGGCTACAGATCTCCCGTATTTGCTTCAGTGCAGGAATCACCCATTTGTCATTAGTTCTTAATTCTTCTATGAATCTGTCTATCCACTGCATCTTTTGTGTGTCCCTGTCCTACAGCAGAACAAAAACACTGTCTTTAATTCAATGTCCTCAACTTTTTTACTCCCCCTCATGTTGTTCCAAGCAACCAAAACATCTTATAAAATGACTTTGTTTATCACAGAAGAAAGACATTTTGTAAATTTGACAGTTTAATTTGACAGTTAACTATTTAAATAAAGCTGACAGAGTACCTGGGAGCAGCTATAGTCCAAAATTTTGATATGAGCACTAAGGGCCTGGTCCATGATATCCACAGGAACATCATCACTATGGGCCAAATTCCAAAGCAGATTGAGCACTTTGTGAGCCATCACACCATCCTTGTCATCCTCTGCCAGTCGACGAATCAATTCCAGTAACTTCTCTCTCTGCTTTTTACTTGCATTAGTCCAGCTCTCCTATAAACCATAAAATGATTCTATTGATGACAGATTCTGTAATCGGTTGGAATGCTAGCAAGACACACATAAATGCTGAGTCCTAATGAAACACCTATAATGCATGGTCTCTACATTAAGAATCTTTTTTATGCTAAAAAATGCAATCGTCAGTTCATTATGAATAACCTTGAAGCAGTCAAAGAGATGGTCCAGCTGTTCAGGTGAGAAATCCCACGCCAGCTTTGCAAGGAGATCATGAACATTCTTGACAATAGCCTCATGTTTCCCAGCCTGAGGATATAAATACCATTATTACAATTACAAGTTGCTGCAAAGTTTACTAATAAAGCAGAAATTCTAGGAGGGCTGCCGTTAACGTGTTAACAAATTGACTTCATTTAAAATTATAGCCATATGGTTGTTTATTGGTTAATAGTATCTGATTGGTAAAATTGTAGTTATTGAATATCCAAGATGAAAGTTTAAGAAAAATTTAAGAATGACAAAAATACTATGATTACTCACTTTAAACTATAAATTATACAAAATATATGAATAAAACAGAAACTTAAGAATGTGTCTCACCTGAGCTGCCCAGATGTTGTCCAGGTCCTGAAGCGTTAGGGCCTTTTCTTTGATGACAAATCGCAGGATCTTCTCCAGTTTCTCCACATACTGTGGCTGATGAAGGCTGTCTCGCAGCACAATAGACAAAATATTGTTCTGCTGAATCCATTCCTGTGGGAAACAAATGCATGTTCAGCTAATGTGAAGATACAGATCAAATGCTTTATTTCGACAGCCTCTAAGCTTTTCACAAGTTTTGTTAGCGTAGTATATTCAATGATAATAACAGGAGAATGTTATGAGCTTTGTCATGCAGACTATTTGGTTAAGTACTGCAGCATGACTTACTGCCATGCGTTCTGCCGTCAGCCACTCTTCCTCTTCAGGATTGCCATGCCGATGCGTGTAGTAGGAAACACTTGAAATCACCTTGTTTACTTCATTTAGTGCATTCATTTTGCCATTAAAAGAAGAAATCTGCAATAACCTGTAACAAAAAATGTCAATGATCAAGAACAATCATTTAACGTGCTGCATAATATCTTAAAACTAGTTTTAGCTGATGTTCAGCTCACCTAAGAATCATTTTTAACCTAAATATCTCTAAATTCTTCACGGTTTCCTCTTGTCCTGGTACTCGGGAAGCCAGGTTCTTCAAAGATTTGATTATCATAGACAGGGCATCGTTTTTGGCTTCGTTCTTTGCTTCCTTTTTCAATTCCTCATCGGTGAGGTTTTCTAGAAACTGGGGAACCATTTCTATGATGGGTAGGAAGTACTTCTTCACCGTTTGCAAAGTGAGAAACTCATAGCACTGTCCAAAAGGCCTGTAAAACAAACAAGTGAGTCAAACCTTATTAAAAAAAATCCAGGTTCCAGGCAAATGAGTTAAATATGTTTGATCGTTCTTACTTAATGAGTGCAGCGATGATCTGAACATTCAGAGCTTGGCTGCTCAGGAATCGATCATGCAGAATTTGAAACCCGTTTAACGTGCCAAATTTGTTTACCAAGTCCACCAACCAGCCCTGCAGGAAACAAATAAACAGGAAGTTTTCATTGAACAGACCAATACACCAAAACAAAATAAAACATTGTAATTAAAGCTGAAGGCAGATTCATTAACAGGTAGTTAATGCATAAAACATCTTAGGATCTAACATCATAAAATTAACATACAGGCTCAAATATATACGAATGCATAAGAAAAAATGTGTATATTTTAAGTGATGTGTGACTAGTAATAAATTTAAATAATTCTTAAATTACATTCATGAATTGAAGACTTCTTAAAAATCTGGCACAAACACCCTCTCACCTTAGGAGAGCGAGGGTCAGGTGGACGGGCAAAAAGCTCATCCTCAGCTAGCTGAACCCCAGCAGGCACCGTCTCAGAGGGCCGAGTACCATTGTAGATGTGGAACTTACAGTGGGGGTTGGTGGCCATTGCCAAGAGTTCTAGCAGAGGGAACCAGTCCTGAGAGAGCTTGGTCACACACAGCTCCACCAGTCGGTGGGCGTTATTAATGATGCACCGCTGCCAAGAGAATGAGACAGATTGAAATCCTAGAAACATTGAGTATGTTTTGGGTTTAAAATGCAATGCATAGTTCATGCACTTGATTTAGTTTTCATTTACAGTGAGTAGGAAGTCTTAAAATGTAAAAAAAGAGATCTATATTTGCAGTGCCATTGAAGCTGATCCTAGAGCAGCATTGGAAGAGCTAAAACGAGCCTCATACGAGAGCGATGACTCAGTGCTGTGTCCTAATACTGCCTCTGTTTTACTGAAAGGAGCTCTTTGATCAAAGCTTTGGCATTTCAATCAACCAGCCAAATAAGATGAAGGCAACCAAAATAACATTACGTTTCTTCACAATCGCCCAAAGTAGTAATCAATTCTTGAAAGGACAGACCTGACAGCCAAACAGTTAGTAAAACCCTTTACTGTGCAAACAAAAAGACAAAATGTGCTGCTGAAATGGGAGAAATTATGAAAATAGCACCATCAAGCAGGTTGCAGGACTTACATGGATCTCAAATTTCCATCCACTAACAGCCTCATCTGTCAGTATTTTCGTAAAGGATATTGTCAAGCCATCTCTGAAAAACCTCTGGCATGCTTCACACTTGACATCAAGTCCTGGAGACAGAAATGAAAGAAAAAACTATCAGAGGCTGACATTTACACAGGCTGAAGAATTCCTTCGAGAGCAAAAGTGAAAGCTTAAGATGATGCAGATAAAGGTAATACTGATTCTGCTACTACTCAGCAGAACAATAAATGAAAACAACAAGAATATTAAATGATAAACAAAACCTAAAAATAAAGCATTACCTTTTTTACAAAGATCTATAGCAGCTTCAAGAAGAACTTCTAATTCACCCTTTGGCAAAACTGGAACGACCCAGCGAGGTCTGTACATCAAAAGAAAAAACAATGAATCAACATAATACATCACGGATAAAACACATGTGTAATCTCACTATCAGCGAATAACAGGCTAAATAAATGTCCTTCATATCAATATCCTTGCAGTTCATCTCCAGTGCTCCTGATATAATTATAAGCATAATTTGACCAAATATAGGATACAAGCCCTAACCTGTTGATCATGTCATCCAGCTTGGCCAGTTCAGCGTGGGGGAAAGCTGGCTCCTCCTCCTCCAGAGGAGTGGGACTGTCCCCCTGACCCTGGTCATCTGGTGGGCTCACTGGGGAGTTTTCATTGGATGAGTTGGGAGAGGATGTCTGCAATGCAAACAGTTCACATGTTAAGAAAGTATGTGAATCAGATATGAAGATAACATTCAAGGTCATTACTATAAACATGGAGAGCACTATTAAGCGGCTTCATAAAACAAAGTCTGCCATATAGGCTGTAAATGACGTGAAAAGATATTCGTAACATTTAATTTCTGCAAAGCACTGTACAAGTTGATTGAGCCATTAATTGTATGCAATGATATCACTAAATATTGTGCCCTACCCCCGCCTAGCCTTGGTCACAAATTAGAATATTATGAAAAAAGGGAATTCTCTGCTGTTCAAAAGTTCAGAATCAGTATAAGATTTTATATTTAAAGAAATTAATACAAATTTATTCATTTATTCACCAAGGTCAGAACTGATTAGTTTTATTAATCTTTCATTGTAAGAATAAAAAAAATCAGTTAAATAAATGTTGTTCTTTTGACATTTCTATTTAAAGAATGCTGAAAAGAACTTCCATAAAAATATTAAGCTGAACACTGTTTTACTGAACACAAACTCATACACCATGCACAATATGTCCAGGTATATATATTGTAAAGTAAACCGTGTCGATTTTAATTTCATGTTGCCTATATATTTAATTTGTTTGGTTAGATGGCAAGTTAGCATCGGAGACTATTCATGGTAAGAACAGGGATTAAAAAAAAAATAAAATAAAAAGGCAAATCAAATAAACATGGACGGACAAACAGCATAAATATTTTTTTTTATTAAAAGCGCTATACAAAAAATTGAATTGAATTGAAAAACGGACAGATAACATTTATATAATTTTAGGTATACCTGAGATTTAAAAAAAACAAAAAACAAATTCTAGATGTTCTCCTGTTAGCACTTTATGTGGTATAATTGACAGTAAAAAACAAGAAAGCCACACTCAAAAAATGTAAACCACCTTAAAGATTCATGTATCTTAGTGACAGGATAATCCTTCAAATAAGCAAACATAAAGTATGTATCCATGTAAGGGATTAAAAGAATGAAAGAGAAAGCGTAAGGAAGATAAAGCAGCTTTAAGATGCTCCGAGTCAGTTTCCTGTGCCGTGTCAATGGATGCATGTGGGCTGGAGCTCTGCATGTGGAGCTGAATGGAGCCTGCGGAACTTGGGAAATGTGGGGGTGTGCTGGAAAAGGCTCCTTCTGCTTGGCTGACCTACATAGCCAGTTTGCTTCTCATGTCTAGGCGCTACAAATTTCTAACCAACTGGTGTGCTTTTCTCTGCCAGGCGTCTCATCCTCATTGATTCCTGCCTTTTAACATGCGCTCGGTGAGCGCAGGTGTAATAGATAACACTGCTGCAGTCTATCCCTGGAGAACATAACAATTGCCCTCTGCAACATAATCAAAGGGAGCCTCTCGTCTTTTCTTTGGTCATAATGCTGGGGTGTCAGTTTTTTGACCACAAATACATTAAAACATTGTTAAAACGTTATTCAATCGGAAACACTATAAAGACAGAGATGCACTTGCTTCTGGGAAATCCAAATTCTCAGTAAGATCTCTCAAAAATCACCCAATTTTTTCATCTTCTGAAAGTAAATGTAGATATATTTTCTCACCATTTTGTCGTCAAAATGTCAAGCTTCAAAAAGTTTGAAGTCATCAAGAAAGAAATCCATATGAATTGAGTGGTTTAATCCAAGTCTTCTGAAGAGTCACAATGGCTTTATATGATGAACAGATTCCATTTAGGCTTTTATTTACATATAAACACTCATACATACATTCATAAAGCACATCAAATATGGTAAACAGAAGCTGAAACATGCTTGTCTGACATGTGACATCCAATCAACTTTCTTCTCTCATTAAGTACACATGGTTGAGCCTCTATTTACCAAATTTGTTGAGGAAAAATGACAGAGTACATATAAAAATGATGGAGCATATTAAAATATCTCCATTTATTGGGTGACCTATCCCTTTAATGTCTCACTAAGCTAGACTATCTGCATAATGTATGGTCAACTTTACAGCATTTTCTTTACCACCCAATTAGAAATGAAGAGCAATCTGAGATTCAATCTGTGGTTTAGTGGCAGGTAAACCTGAAATCAATAATATTACAATCATACCTGCAATCTCACAAGAGGTCAAAAAGGTGACAGTTCGGAATTTAAACCTTGTAGGGGGGTCTGGGGGCACCTCCCCAGAATATATTTTTTTTTATGAATTTAACATGTAAATGAAGCGTTCTGGTGCACTCTGACAACAAAATAAAGGAAAAAGACAACATATGCATCAAGTAAAAAATGCACATTTATACCACAAACATTTTGGACAGTGCAACTCTCTTGTCATCGGTGTTCATACTTCTCTTTGTGAGCAGGGGAGTAATTTATTTTTGCAAATTTTAATGTTCACATTAGAGTGTGCATACTATCAACAAACTATCTTTTCACTGCAGAGGAAACAGAAGCTGCATCTGAAGTGGCATTAGATGTATTTACACAGACTGTTTAATGAAGCTGAGGTGCCATAAATGCATTTACACCACAAAATTTCAACTGCATAAATAATTTTATAAGACTAATGTTTTAAATATTTTTGAACATACAAGTTAAAAATGTTGGGAAAAATGCAATACTTTTTAATATGAACCCAAACCACCAGTAGATGGCTGTAAATGACTGTTTTAATGAGCGAGTCATTAGTCATTCATTCAAATGACTGATTCATTCAAAAACGAGGCAAGTGACTACTGTCTTTATGAATGGGTTACTGAATCATTACTACTATACCGTTACACGTGATCATATGTCATCTAGCTCCTACATACACACATAATGGTGTGCATTAGAGCCTTACCGTTCTATATTAATGCGATGCTTACTGACACACACATCGGAGATCGTGCAGCTCACACATCCAGGAGCAAAGGAACTTTGTGAATCACTACATTATATTTCCAGCACCGAGAGGATAAAATCGTTTTTTGAAGTAAGTTAAACTCGCTCATTGTAAAGAGAGACGCGCATACATGCAAATTTCATCTCTCATATCAAACGATAAGACGTTTAGCAAACTTTAGCGGGGTTTTTTCAAACATTTCTTTGAATAGCATCACCGTAAATATGAACTCAAGAATAAATGTAATATAAAACTAATGATTACTTTTCATTAAAATCTTTATTAATGCCAGTAATGCTTACATTTATGTGTCTTTTTTTCCCGCTCGGGCAGCCATGTTGCCGCTGTAGCCGGTTTACGCGGAGATGATTCATACCCCTTCGTTTGTAGTGTGGTCCTGAAAAATCTTAGTTTGAAGGGCTATCTGGCCCTTCCCCTTACCCCTCCAACCAAAAGAGAATAGAGACACCCCTACCCCTAGGGGAAAGGGGAAGGGCTAAGGGGTAGAAATGGGATTGGGCCAAAGTGTGCCGTCAAAACGGACCGGCTCGTGAGATGAGGTGTATTCGATTTGAAGCAGCAGCGTGCAGACCAATCGGCGTTTAACATCAAAGTACCGTGAGATTTGAAAGAATGCGGAGCCATCTGCTCTTTGTAGCTCTCGCGGTGCTTTGATGTCATACAGCGATCGCTCTGCGTGGTGCTGCTTCAAGTCGAACCGAGAAAGAGACTTTGGTCGAACACACTCCTGTCTACGAGCTTGCAATTTCTCTCTCTCTCCGCCCAGACCAGTACTGGTTATTTCACAGACATAACTAAGAAAATACCAAAAACTCCTTGCTTTTAGTAGTATAAGCAATACAATTTCAGGAATGCTAAATTCAATTAAAGTCCGTGTAAAGCGATATGAAAATATGTGTTCTGAGTCTGTCACACAACAGAAAAATGTGTTAACCACCCAGCCAAATTTGAATGATAAAAAAATATATAATAATAATTCGCCAAGTAACTAAAATAAGTTATCAAAATCTTTGAAAAATAAGCAGGACTCTCTGCTCTCAAACACTGGGGGCGTGTCCGCTGTCGGTGCTGAAACCACGCCCACTCGCAGGAAAGTAGCAGTCTCTCTCAACTGTCAAATACCGCTACAACCTGAATGGATGGTACCTTATTACCTTAATTGGATTTATACAACATGTTTGAGCCTCCAGAGACAGAATCTAATTCAGATGACATTGACCGGCTACCCGAGAATCAACCTCATCCCACTCGGTCTGCAACAGAATGGTAATGTAGTAACGAACGGTGACACTAACACGAGATTGAGCGGGAGAACCACTGACTCTAATACGCAGTAGTTATTATAGTGTTAGGGGCAGGGCCATGCTCGGTAGCTCCATTGCATCATCGAGCCACCGTTTTAGCTCTGCCCAAAAAATCCTGAACACAGAATTGGTGAAAAACTGTTTAACGGTTTAACTCCACAATTCAGTACTACATACTTCAGAGTCTTTGTGATGCATTATAGCAATACATTTCTAACATTTATAATGCGTTTAGAAACAATTCTCAGAATTCTCTTTACACAGACTTTAATTATTACAAAAAAATCAGAAATAAGCTTATGCTTATCAGGGCTCGCAAAATCGCTAGCCCGACGTCCCGGGGCTATTGTGTTTTCCAGTCGGGCTACCAAAATGTATCCCCGCCCTGCCCGACGGGCTACCTTAAATACAGGGCTTCCACGCAATGTTCCCTCTAAGCTGCGTGCGCGCGGCCGCACACTTCTACAACCGCGGACGCGCAGAAGAAATAATGTGCCGCTCACACGCAAAAATTTGTTGGGAAAGCCATTTGATTGAATGCCAGTAAAAGCGAAAGAATCGCAATGCTCAGGCAAACCGCTATAGAGTTGATGTCGCTATAGAGTTAGAACCGGTGAATGCGGTTTACAGGTTTCATAGAAAGAGAATGATGTGCGCCAAATGAGTCGCTGTAGAAAGCGAATACTTCAATTGTTGCGGTGCGCTCAAGATGAGAACCAACGCAAATGACATGACATGTGAAATAAACATCCTCATGTATTAAAGAAGAGTGGCTTGATTAAGTGCTGGAAATAGCGGAGGATGGGCACAGAATGGTAACAAAACTCCGAGACATTTACAGTCACACAGTTATATTGTGCAAACTACTTCATAGTTTGTTTTGATATTATATTATATTATGTTAGGCCTATATTATAAACCTAATAAATAAATAAATAATTGACCTTGTTTTTTAATGGAGTCTCTTGCTCATCAAGGCTGTATTTATTTCAAAAATACAGAAAAAAACATTGATATTGTGAAATATTATTGCATTTCTAATATTGGTTTCCTATTTTAATACCTATACTTTAAAATATAATTTATTCCTGTGAAGCAAAGCTGAATTTTCAGCATCATTACTCCAGTCTTCAGTGTCACATGATCATTCAGAAATCATTCTGAAATGCTGAATTATTATCAGTGTTGCTGATCTAATATGCTGATTTACAATAGTGAAACTGTTGTGCTGCTTAATATTTTTTTGGAACCTGTGTTGCTTTTTTCTTTGATGCTTTGATTAATAAAAAGTTAAAAAGAACAGCATTTATTCAAAATAGAAATCTTTTCAAACAATATAAGTCTTTACTATCAATTTTATCCATGTAACACATCCTTGCTGAATAAAGTTTCTTTAACTTTCTTTAAACTTTTTTAAAGTATCTTTAAAAAGAAAGAAAAAAAATTCTGACCCCAAACTTTTGAATAGTGTATATTGTAACAAAATCTCTATTTTGAATAAACACTGTTCTTTTTAACTTTTTATTTTTTTTAAATATCACAGGTCCCAAAAAATATTAAGCAGTACAACTGTTTCCAACATTGATTATAAATCAGCATACTGGAATGATTTCTGAAGGATCATGTGACACTGAAGACTGGAGTAATGATGCTGAAAATTCAGCTTTGCTTCACAGGAATTAATTATATTTTAAAGTATATTAAAAATAGAAAACATTTATTTTAATCTGCAATAATATTTCACAATATTATTTTGTGAAATAATATTCAGTTTTTTTATCAAATAGATAGGCTACAGCCTTGATGAGCATAAGACACTTCTTTAAAAAAAAACTTTACTGATCCCAAACTTTTGAACTGCAGTGTATTTATACTGTAAAAAATGTTTTCTCAGGTAACCTAAAATGTACATCATTTAGTTACATCAAGGGTCAAATCAAATATAAATAGCACATTAAAGTTAAAAGTTTCACACTTTTTTGTGTGCGCGCTGTACAGGTCTGGTATAAAGAATGTTTTTGCTCAGGTGCCCGAAATGTCCGCCCAATTTATGGTCTTTTTTTTATTTGGGCTAGTTAAACTAATTTTTGGGCTACCAAAATCTGAAGAGTACCTGTCCGAAGGGCTACCAAGGATTTAGAAATTTTGCGAGCCCTGCTCATCTCTTCCTTAACCAAATTTGTGATGTGATACAGGAGAGGTGTTTTTTTTGGATCGTTCTACAGTTACCTAATAATATTTCCCTCTGTTGACATCTGTTCCTTCTAAAGGGCAGGACACAATTACAGAAACAAATTTGCATCCGTGAGAGTCGGCAAATGTTTTTTTTCGTTGGAACTTAGTCAACTGTCACAACGGATCAGATGTGGTTCTCTCAAATTCTCTTCAGCGACAGTTTTCCTTCAGTAACAGCAAAAAGGGATTGGAATGGAAAGGGGAAACTCAAAATGGAGCACTGACCTGGTTCTGGGGCAGGGGTGGCTGGGACTGGCCATCCGGAGCCTGGCCCTGACCATCATTCCCTCCCACAGGGGAGCCACGGGTCGTGGCCGTCATACTCGACACGGGGCAGATCTTTGCAATCTTGTCTGCTTATGTCGCTGGCACACCAGAAGAAATCAGTTTCTCCTTAGGAGCGACGGAGAACCGGCACACTTCTAAAAGTGAAAGCACCACCTGGGGGACTGGATATGTTGCAGAGACCATTGCATAACCTGAAAAATAAAGAGACTAACATCAGAATCTTTAAAAACACACCTTTGACAAATGATTTCACATGTCTTTTATGCAAAGATAATTTTTTTCAATCATTTTATAGAGTCTGCACTTACAAAGAGCCCATGAAATATTTTAGAGCTGAGTGTATCTTTTATTAATCTCCATGCTATGTCCTGGCTTAGACCTCATATGTTTTTATAATAAAATCATTGTGAATTTACTTCCTTTTCTGACATATATCCAAGTGACCAGAAAAAAATTATAATAATAATAATAGGGCGGTGCTTCATTTTATCTATTGGGAATTGGATTGTGAAAAGTAAGTGTTGCACATCGGAACGGAGCTAGACCAAAGGTGAGATAACTAAAACAATGTCTAAATAACAGTTTGGCTATTGGTTAACAGCACGTCACAGTAAGGCCTAACTGACATCAGCCAAAAAGGAAAAGGAGGAGCAAGTTTTTACAATATGATTCAAAATTACAAAAGGCAAGACATGCACTAATGAATCTTGTACAACAAGACCACGTATGTGCATTAAAAAGTAAATAGGGTGACATTTTGACTGTATTTGGATTTTAAATTCAGGCTTACATTTAACATTCACAAAGCTCTTTATAATGCCATTTGTACAGATGTAAAGTATTTAGCATAAAGATATGTAACATTTCATATATTCACTGAGTTCGAATTGGTTTGCTCATAAAACTGAATGTCTGACATTTTTTCATATTTACTGCACAGACATGGAAGTACAGAATCGCTGTTCAGAAACAATGGTGAAATGATTTCTAGTGCCCTTATCTGGTCAAATATATTGCATAATCACTACAAAACTACAAGATATATAGTTCAAAACAAGTAGCAGAGGTTTTACTTTTATAGTGCATGTTATGCTTCCCATGAGGATGCTGCTGGCTAGTGCAAAGTGCATTAAATCATAGCATACAAAACAGGTCTGCTAGTACATAAATACAAGGCCAAGTAAAGAAAAAGCAGTGCAGAGCACTAGCACTGATGGAATGACACTGAAAAACATGAAGGACAACCAAGGGATCTTTCCCATCAACACTTCTTAGCTAACTGGACGTTTTTCACAATGCAAAGTAACTGAAAATATAATAAGAAGTTGATGCTAAAACATTTAAAACTTAAAAGTTGAAACTAAAATACGCCAACATAACATTATCTTGGACGTGCTACCGAATTCAACAGAATATATCAATTTTATTCAACAGTATTTCAAAACTATTTCTATTAATTTTAAAGAGGCTGGGATATTTAAAATCAAACATGCTTAGCGTTTTATTACATTAATTTATTTATTTTGCGCAAACTGACTCTCAAACAAATAAGGCAGAATAGCTGCAGTTTTAATAAAAGATTCAGTGGATGTTTGGTTTGTAATGAGCTAAACCAACACAAATTTCATACAAAAAAAACACTGACATGTCTTTCAGGCACTGATTTATGTAAAGTTAAGTGGATTTTTTGAAAATAAACCTCTTGGCACATCTTGGCTTGCTGATCAGGGTGAGAATTCCTAGTATTCATTCAAAAACAGAATTACATAAACTATTGCAGCATTATTGAATTTACAAAGTATTAAACATCTATTTAAATTGTGATATCAAATTAAACTATTAAAAAATTCAATAGAAATGTGTCAGAGTCATAACGTATAAGCACATTTGACCAACACAGTTCAATAAGGTCTCGTCAATGAAAATGAATTAGAACAGATTCTCAAATATCAGAGAAAAATTGAAATGCCCTCAAATCACATTACGAAAACACACAGAAGCAGTCCGAGTAAAAGATTGTTTGAAACTTAACTAATCTTCTGGTTTAGCAGTACTTATGAACATGCTACTATAAGCATAATAAATACAAAAACATTCCTCTGAATCGATATGACATCACAATTCAGAGAAAAAACAATTATCTAATATAATATAACTCATTACAACAAACATTTTCACATTTGTCCTAATAAACCGCTCAGATGCCCGTGGACTGGCAAGCAGAATATAAACGTACAGATTGACGTTCTCAGATAATGGGAATTAATTTTACTGTCACTTAATAGCCAAATATGGGCGTTTCCCAAACCATCAATATAAATATTGCAGCTACAAGAAATCATCTCCGAAATCCACAATACGGAATTGTACATAAAACAGATATTGGCCGTCTCTCAAAACACAGTGATTTGCCTACATAATCAGGCTATGACACCCAAAAATGCTGTCAAAGTAGAGAGCTTACTAGGTTTTCAGTCTCAGACAGTTTAAACGCTGCAAACGTGCCTACGATGCCTAAAAATATTGTCTGGGTGGGCAGCACACTTGCTTTAGAGACACAGCCATTATGTATTGGGCCTAGTTTGAAACTGTGGCAGTTCAGGCCTGTTTCCTCCTCCAAACACAATCAGAATTACAACAGGTTTATTTGTGTAACCAGCCATGCATAAAATGATATTAAAGCTCTGAGGCTTCACATGACACCGTTTTTGAATATACAATCGTATTTTATAACTCAAATGTAAGAGCGAAAGTGAATGTAAATAGAGCAGCAGAAACAGGCTAACTTGCTAACGGCTAACAGCTGGACTCCAGCAAAACACAATCAGCTCGTGACAGTGAATTTAAAGCTGTTAAAACATCAAAACACCGCTTTTAATTACCCCAAAAGCTCAAGTTGTAATTCACAAGCTACCAAAAACGAAAAAGATTAACCAGTGCAAAAAACAACCGACCGGCCCACGTCAAAACCACTTGTTTAGCCACAAATCAACCACCTCAAACTGACCTGCCGTCAAATGCAAATGCTAATTAGCTTGAATAGATCATAAAATAGGCTATGCAGATGAAGTGTGAGAGGATTAAAAATATGTAATAAGTGACAAATATCCAGACGTCTTTAAATTCGTTCTTTGAGCTGTACTAGCTAAGCGAGCACTGACTTGCAAATCATCTGCTATTAGCCGCTAGCTTCCTTTAGCTTCACACACAAACCCACTTACCGAGAATCAAACTGGACCTTTCCTCCATACGACCCCAGATCGGATCATTTAAGTGCTTTTTTACAATTACTCAGCCGCGTGCATGTGCCTGGCTGTCCCGATTAAAAATAACACGCCTGTGTTGAGATCAGATCATTGGTTTATTGTCTGCTGTTGGGTGTTTTTCCTGCGTCACCAGCATCGACTGCTGCTGCCCCCCTCCCTTGAACTGCCTCCAGTCGCTCTCCCTCTCTCCTGTGTCAGGCTGCTTAGAGACCCGTCACCGTGCTATGGATGGAAGTAAATGAGAAGTATATCCGTGCACTAACTGCCTCGGACGTGTGACTCAGCTGAGCATGCGCGGTTTCGAGGACAGCTCGCCAACCGGACACCTGATTTTGTGACATTAAACAGTAGTGTTGTATCGTTTCTTTTTCAAAGAAATTAACGTTGTTGATTCTCCTGAACACGTTTATACTGGAAATGTTGTTTCAAAACCTTTGTTTAGTTATAAAGTTAATAAAGAATACATTACGTATTAATAAGAAATAATGCTCTTAATAAATTATTGCTCTGGCTTTTAATGTCTCATCGAAATTTTAATTGAATATATTATACACAATTAAACAGTAAAAGAAATGCACTAAAACTTGCAGCAGCATCATGGAATAGAAAATTGAATGTATTTAAATTGTATTTAATGTATCTTTATATATATATATATATATATATATATATACACACACACACACACACACAAATATATTTGTATTTTTTTCAAAAGCAGAAAATATACATTAAATACAGTTTAAATACATAAAATGTTCTATTGTGATAGACACCATGCACATGCCTATTTGCACACTCACTATGAGCTAAAGGAAAGTAGAGTTCTATGCAGGCAACATAAGCACTGTCTAGGAGAAAAACCGGTTGCATATGACATGTTTTCCTGCATGCTTGAAAAACTGGGTGATGTCTTGCATGAAAGCCAGCACATTAGAAACAACATAAACCCATGTAATGTGACATACTTTATATGGATCACACTTTAAAATCTGAATTTTGATGCTGGCTGTCTTGATACATGCCAATGAATGATATTTTCTAAGTAGATGAAATGTAATCAGGGCTGCAACTGAAACAGTAGGCATTAACCCTTAATAAATGCTTTGAACAGTAGTTATGAGACATGGTTGTCACATGACCTAATCACGTGAGTGGCATAAAACTATCAAGTTGGAAATAAAAGCAGTTCTTTTGCAGTTCATTTTCATTTTGTGTAAACATATCTAGTTGTCTGATAAAATAAGTAATAAAAAAAGTTAAAATTTAGCAGCTGCCTGTAACAGCTTATTTATCACACTAAAAATGAAAGGTAAGTTAAGTATATTGCATTGTGGGATTAATATGTTGCATTGTGTACAGTATTTTTTACAGTGTGCTGTGTGCATTGCTGCATATTATAACAAATGTTGTACCAAACAATATGCTGTACACATATTGTAGAAATAATAAGAGAAGTATATTAGTATTCTATTCCGAACATAGCCAATCCACTTTGTAGACCAAAGCATTGATAAACATCCTTTACAACAAACGTTTGCTTTAAAAGAAAAAAAGTGCAGTTGTTTCAACTAAATTCTAGTCTACTACAATAACCTAGATGAATGAAATGCTTCATGGACAGGCCACCTGAATAACATGAGTCACTCAGCTGGACAGTCTCTGCTTGAATAGAGCTTGACCCCTACAATCCATCTGTGACAAGCATACAATTGATTGGTCACTCAAAAGCCTTTTGTACGGTGCAGAGAAACCCCCAATGCCTGACAAAGTGTGGATGCTGGTTCTTGTGTAGTGTAAAGAATGGATGAAGTTTAGTCACCTGACCGGGAGAGGAAAGCGCCTTCAGTACCAAGTCTGGGTTCTTCTCACTGCTGAACTCAATTGGTATCAACGCTGCTTTAAATATTCAAGATGAAAACTAAAATAAATGTAATGGACTATTCAAGTGCTTTTATGACAACACATCAGCAGCGAGAGAGTTTAGTTATCGTGCCAACCATATACATTTATGTACAGTAGTGTACAAGACCTTTCGGCAGCGGTTGGACAGTAGGCTAGGCCTATTGTGTCTTTGTATTTAGTAACCCTGCAAACATGCTCCTGTGGGGCCCATGCTGGCTCTTTGCGGGCACAGTGGGCTAGGGCCAGCCCACACCAAACCTAAACAGGCCCAATGCGGGCTTGCCCAGGCAAGGCCTACAGTTTTGGGCTCACACTATGGGACTGCCCACATTAATCCAATGATGGCCCAGTGTGGGCCAGCCCGTTCGGGCTCAGAGCAACTTTTGTATTCTTTGGGCCCATGCAGGTTTTGTGTAGGCAGCCCTGTAATGCAACTAGGAGAATACTAACATTGACTGGCCATTCTTTAGCCACTCAATTATACTGGAATGGCTCAAACCAAAAGAGACCTTTACAGAACCTGTTGACCTTTTCAGAAGCTGTTGTTTCGTATAGGCCAGGGATCCTCAAATATGGCTCGCAAGATCCACTTTCCTGCAGAGTTTAGCTCTAGCCTCGCTAACCCTAATCAAACACACCTGAGCATGCTAATCAGTGTCTTCAGGATCATTAGAAAATCACAGGTGGGTGAGATTGATCAAAGTTGGAGCTAAACTCTGCAGGAAAGTGAGTTTAATGAGCTAGATTTGAGGATCCCTGATATAGGCCGATTTGATTTTCAGAGGCTGTTTGAAAATGTCCCTTTCAGCCAAGTCCTCCTGATTCTGAAGTTGAGAGTGAGATAAAGGTGTGGTTGTGGAATTCAAGAGACAGAGCAGGTGGACGAAAGGAGCGCTACCACCGTATGCTGACTAGTTGAGAGACCTCAGGGGAAGATTGAGCTCTGCCAATGAATACTTTAGTACATCAAAACATATTTTCAGAAGAGGTCAAAGTAATAATTTGGTATTTTTTATTTTTATGTTAATTTATATTATTTTTATATTTGTATAGATAATTTGTAGTCCCTTTCAGAGTGTTAAATTAGCAGTATTAACCTGAATTGAATGTTTTCTATTTTGTATTTAATAAATCCATTGATTTCAAAGGGATTGGATCCCTTTGACTACTGTACATTTTTGACAATACAGACATTGGTTATGTGGTGACTGCATCCATTTCAGATATACAGGTGCATCTCAATAAATTAGAATGTCGTGGAAAAGTTCATTTATTTCAGTAATTCAACTCAAATTGTGAAACTCGTGTATTAAATAAATAAGTCAAATAAGTCTTTGGTTCTTTTAATTGTGATGATTTAGGCTCACATTTAACAAAAACCCACCAATTCACTATCTCAACAAATTAGAATACTTCATAAGACCAATAAAAACATTTTTTAGTGAATTGTTGGCCTTCTGGAAAGTATGTTCATTTACTGTATAAGTACTCAATACTTGGTAGGGGCTCCTTTTGCTTTAATTACTGCCTCAATTCGGCGTGGCATGGAGGTGATCAGTTTGTGGCATTGCTGAGGTGGTATGGAAGCCCAGGTTTCGTTGACAGTGGCCTTCAGCTCATCTGCATTGTTGGGTCTGGTGTCTCTCATCTTCCTCTTGACAAGGTGAGTTTGCTGGCCAATCAAGCACAGTAACACCATGGTCATTGAACCAGCTTTTGGTACCTTTGACAGTGTGGGCAGGTGCCTAGTCCTGCTGGAAAATGAAATCAGCATCTCCATAAAGCTTGTCAGCAGAAGGAAGCATGAAGTGCTCTAAAATTTCCTGGTAGATGGCTGCGTTGACTGTGGACTTCAGAAAACACAGTGGACCAACACCAGCAGATGACATGGCAGCCCAAATCATCACTGACTGTGGAAACTTCACACTGGACTTCAAGCAACATGGATTCTGTGCCTCTCCACTCTTCCTCCAGACTCTGGGACGTTGATTTCCAAATGAAATGCAAAATTTACTTTCATCTGAAAAGAGGACTTTGGACCACTGAGCAACAGTCCAGTTCTTTTTCTCCACAGCCCAGGTAAGACGCTTCTGACGTTGTCTCTGGTTCAGAAGTGGCTTGGTAGCCCTTTTCCTGAAGACGTCTGAGCGTGGTGACTCTTGATGCACTGACTCCAGCTTCAGTCCACTCCTTGTGAAGCTCTCACAAGTGTTTGAATCAGCTTTGCTTGACAGTATTCTCAAGCTTGCAGTCATCCCTGTCGCTTGTGCACCTTTTCCTACCCAAATTCTTCCTTCCAGTCAACTTTGCATTTAACCCGTTTAATCCCACCGGTCACAATAGTGACCGTAAAAAGGGTTTTCATTTATAAAGCTCTAAAAACCTTACTGACTGATGTTTTAGTGCATTTCCTGCAAATATGGAAAAAATAAAGGGTCTCAATTAAATATGTGCAGTTTCACATGATTAGTGCAAATTGTCACATGACCAGAGCAGTTTACTTCCTGTTTGCACCTTGAGATGATAAAGGCTGCATCAAAGCTCCAAAACAAAAGGCTAGTAAAGTATGTTAACATAAAGATATGACAAAGATTTTTGGTGCACATTATCTTTAAGGTGTCTAGTATTAATATATGAATTCACATATATTCAGTTTTGTTGAGTGTGGTCATAGAATGAGTAAACATGTTGACGGTCACAATAGTGACCGGTGGGATAACAGTGAACTTAGGTATACAATATAACCCAGTTGCAGTTGCTAGTGAAAATGACAATAAAATGTTGCAATGACAAAATATTGCACTAAATTAAAAATTCAAATGTTACAAAAAATCTACAATAATGATGTTGTAATACTCGTAGCATTAATCTAAAAATGTGATGTTATATTTTATAAAAATTATCAATTTTGAAATGCAGTGATGGTTGTTTTTTTTATCTCAGTGTTCCTATCAATGTTGCATAAGTTTTTTTTATGCCTAATAGTAACCCTAGAATGTGATCAAACAGTTTAAAATAGCTGGGCTAAGATATATAACAATTTTATGACTGTATATATATGTTATTTCAGTACACACATTATCCCACCGGTCACAATTGTGACCGAACATAAAACACAATTTTTCACATACTTTTCCAAAATTTTAAAAAAATAATTATTGATTATTTCAAAGGGTTGCTTGTGACACATCATTTGGATATTTTCATGTCTGTGAAAAATTTGGGATTAAACGGGTTAATATGCTTTGATACAGCACTCTGGAAACAGCCACACCTTTCAGTAATGACCCTCTGTGACTTACCCTCTTTGTGGAGGGTGTCAATGTTCGTCTTCTGGATCATTGTCAAGTCAGCAGTCTTCCCCATTATTGTGGTTTCAAAGAACAAGAGATACCCGGAATTTATACTGTAGGGATGGTCATTAATTGAAACTCAAATGTAAATATTCTAATATTTTGAGATACTGATTTTTGACTTTCATGAGCTGTAAGCTCTAATCATCAAAATTAAAACAAAAAAACTTTTGAAATTATTTACTTTACATGCAATGAATCTAAAATATATGAAAGTTTCACTTTTTGAAATAACTTACAAGAAAAAATGAACTTTTTCACGACATTCTAATTTATTGAGATGCACCTGTATAATAACAGTTTTTTTTCCAAGGACTTAAGTTATAGTACCTAAAAAGTATTTATAGTGAAACAGATGTATTGTTGTAGATTAATAGTGTGGGCCTAGTGAGGGCTTCCTGGGGGCTAAGTGAGGGCTGCCCGTGCAGGGCCAACGTTTTGCCAATGAGCAAAGTCTCAGAGACCCTGTGCTGGCAGCCCGCTGGGGGCCCGTAAAGGGCCACCACAGGCTTGTTTGCGGGGAAACCACCAAACGATTCCGACAGACATTATGTACGTTGCTAAGCCATATTCTGATTCAAGTGCTCATCACCACTTAACAACGCAATTCAATAAGCATGCATGGTAAAACTGTATGATCTTTGGAACATTATTATTATGAATAATGTAATCGTAATATGGTGATGTTTCATTGGGACACTAGATGTCACTGTGGTATCATGATTTGGACTGAGGAGCAGTATTTACCTAATGCGTTCGAGGAACTGCAGGGGGTTCATGGGTTAAGGCTAGAAGGGACACGTATGGCGCTACTGGGCATGCGCACATCAATACAGCGTAATTTTCTTGTCACACTGTACAACAATAATTACTATTTTTTCATTATTGTAAGGGGTAGGTGTAGACGTTAATAAAACACAATCTAATAGGGAGAAAATTAATTTCATTGTTTGTTTCCTGTCGGAGCTGTATCCCTTCTAGCCATAACCGGGTTCGTGAGTTGATGAACAGCCAATAAATAATTAAATCGAATGGAACATTAAAATAAACAAATAGGACAGATTCACCGGCACCTTTGCAAACCCTTCCTCTGTGATGATGAAACCAGCTAAATCAGAACCAGCTAATCAAGCAGTAGGCCTATTGATCATTATTTGCACCCAGAAAGTGACATCTGCAGTTTAGAACACAATTCAAAACAGGGATTTATTTATTTATTCATTCATTTAAATTCCAGTTCATTTTGAGGGGGAAAAGAGATTCTTTAATTCTCCTTTCCAAAAGGTTACAGGTTAGAATAAAAAAAATGGCAAATAACATTGTTCTTATAAAAAAAAAACCTTAATAAGGTTTATAAGCTTTGAAAATGACAATCAAATAAAATAAAATAAATGTTTATTTATGTGGTTGTAACCAAAAAAAAAAATTGTAGCCTTTTTTTTTTTCTTTTTTCTAAAATTATTTTTAGAGCTTATTAGTTTCAACCCACTTTATTTATTTATCACATCAGTGGCTTTCAAAAGGGGACAGAAGCAACTTTTGCAAAATGACAGAAAACAGAAGTTTACACAGCATTTCACCAATATTCCACCAAAATATGAACGGGTCACTATGGATGATTTTTGACTGAGAGGAGCTGAGCAAAGTCTGTTAACTTGCATACAATATGTTAATTTGCATAATTTGCATAGAACCAAATGGCATGAAGCCATTTTTTTTTTTTTAGCATTTTAAATTTTGTTAAAAAACAGTCTTCTTCAAACTCATCTTAAAGAATGTATTGAATCTTCACCACATCTTCAGATGATTCTGGCAAAAATGTTTTGGATCAAGCAAACCACTGTCCATACTTTCCTAAGTAAATTGAATATTCCAGTTTTGTCTGATGAGGACAGAGAAGATCTGGAGAAAAAAAATTCGAAAGAGAAGACCGCAGTCTCAGCCTTAGCTGTAGGTAAACACCAGGGTAAGATGTTTTTTTCAATAGATTTCTATAAAATTTTCTTTTCAAAATTAGCACACCCGCTGCTTTCTATGTACACAGAGACAATAAAGGAGTTACTAGAAAAGCTTTGGTAACTGTCCTGTTGAAACCCGGTAAAGATCCTAACCTACAGTGCCCTCCATAAGTATTGGGACAGTAATGACAAAATTGCTTTGTTTGCTGTGTAGTCAAGACATCTGCAAATATGATTAAAAGATGAAAATGAGACAAAACTACAGAATGTCACATTTTATTATTAGCTGTTTCAACACACATGTTTTACCAAATAAAAAGGACAGCACTTTTAGAGTTCACCCCACTATCTGATGTGAGCAGAAGTATTGGAACAGCTGAACCTAAGGCAGATGTAAAAGATTAAAAGTTATTATTTAGTTACAGATCCCTTGCGAGCAATCACAGCAGTGAGTCTGCGACCCATTGACATCACCAGACTCTTGGTCTCATCCTTTGAAATGCTTTTCCCAGCCTTTAATGCAGCCAATTCCAACTGTTGCTTGTTTTGGGGAGTTTGTCTTTAGTCGCCTCTTTAGCTTGTGTAATTCATGTTCAGTCGAATTTAAATCTTGAGATTGACTTGGGCAATCTAAGACTTTCCATTTATGGAA
The DNA here is from genome assembly GCA_027422415.1 of Schizothorax lantsangensis. Lineage (NCBI taxonomy): Eukaryota > Metazoa > Chordata > Actinopteri > Cypriniformes > Cyprinidae > Schizothorax > Schizothorax lantsangensis. Next base: position 25,186,242 of record CM049848.1, on the reverse strand, counting down.
AGGGCGTTTTATGGCAGGGTGTATTTATGGCAGGGTGTTTTGGGTCACTGTCCTGATGCAATATGATGCGCTTTCTGATGAGTCTGGTGGCATTTTCTTAAATATTGGTAGCCAAGATGATTCATTCTGCTACTGTCATCATTAATGAATTAATTAATTGTAATGTATTGTCAAGTATGGTGACCCATACTCGAAATTGGTCCTCTGCATTTAACCCATCCAAGTGCACACACACAGCAGTGAGTAGTGAACACACACACTGTGAACATGAACCCGGAGCAGTGGGCAGCCATTGCTCCAGCGCCCGGGGAGCAATTGGGGGTTCAGTGCCTTGCTCAAGGACACCTCAGTCATGGAGAGAGTGCTGTTCATTCACAATCCCCACCTTCAATCCCTGCCGGACCTGAGATTCGAACTCGCAACCTTTGGATTACAAGTCTGACTCTCTAACCATTAGGCCACGTCTTCCCCCGTATACAATCATACATTAAGTCATGATTAAAATTGAGAGGCCCTGTTCCAGAGGCAGTCATGCATGCCCATGCCATGACACCACCTACACCATGCTTTACAAATGAGGTTGTATGCTTAGGATCAGTTCCCTTTTTTCTCCACATCATCGAATGCAAGACTCAGAATGCAGAAGCAATGGATATAACTGATCCGACACATTACCTGCTTTTAATATCGGAACAATTAATGCAACAGGATACAGCTTATCACTTAGAAAGACTTGTGAGGCAACTGTCCCAGTACTTATGCTCACATCAGATAGTGGGATGAACTCTAATAGTGCTGATCGTTTTAGCAAGTAAAACATTTAGCCTATGTGTTGAATCACCCAATAATAAAATGTGACATTCTGTAGTTCTGTAGTTCATATTCATCTTTTAATCATATTTACAGATTTCTTTACTCCACAGCAAACAGAGCAATTTTGTCTTTACAGTCCCAATACTTATGGAGAGCACTGTATATGCCTCATACTGGCCAATCTCACTGCTTAATTGTGAATTTGTGATTATAAAATTTTCACTAAGATGATTGCATTACGTCTAGAGCAAGTCTTACCTAATTGAGTCCATATGGATCAGACTGGATTTATTAGGAACAATTCCTCTTTTGACAATATACGGAGGCTCATGAATGTCATGTTTTCTGCAAAACAAATAGACCATCTGGTCATTGCACTTCCTCTAGATGCAGAAAACTTTCGACCAAGTAGAATGGCCTTACTTGTTGGCAGTTCTGCAAAAAAATAATTTCTATTTTCTAACAGAATGGAGCTGTCATATTAAATGAGGAAAAAGTGGGTCACCCCATAATGAAATTACACTGCATAATAAATCAATAAAACTTCTGTGCAAAAATGTAAAATTCAGATCTTGATGAAGTTATGGCTACAGCTGTGAAGATTAATTTCATAGTTATGCAATCTTCAGGTCCACTCCTTCAGGTTGTCAGTCCAACGCTTCCTTTGACGTTCACCTTCCACTGTGCCCTGGAAAATGGTCTTGGAAAGGGTATTGTGGCGCGTCACATGGCCAAACCACTGGAGTTTCCGCCACTTCACAATGGCCAGCAGAGGATCATGGGGGCCTACCAGGCTGGTGAACCTGTCCCGGACATAGTCATTGGTTTTCCGCTCTAAATAGGTAATGCCCATGAGCTTTCTAAGGCATTTGAATTCAAAGGCCTGAATCCTTCTCTCGTCTTCAGCTAGCAGGGTCCATGCCTCACAACTGTATAATTGGACGGAAACCACCAATGACTTGAACAGGAGGTACTTTGTGCAAAAGTTAATGTTTTTGCTTCTAAAGATCTTTTGGAGCCTTGACATTACAGCAGTTGCTGTGGCAATTCTGATACGGATTTCTGCTGTGCAAGAGCCATCTTTGGATAATGTTGTTCCAAGGTATTTAAATCCTTCTACCTCTTCAAGCTTATGTCCTCTCATGATTATGTTGCTGGTGCTGTCTTTAATGCTGTTGACCATGACCTTAGATTTTTCTGTGCTGATTTCCATGGCATATGCACCTGCCCTCTCTACTAGCTTGTTGGTCAGTTCTTGTAGTTCTTGGTTGCTGCCAGCCAAGAGATCTATATCATCAGCAAATCTAAGGTTGCATATTGCTCTGCCATTGATGGAGATGGATGTCTGATGGTCTTGGAGAGTCTCTAGCATTATCTGCTCCAGGAACAGGTTGAAGAGTATAGGTGACAGTAAGCATCCTTGTCTCACTCCTGGTTGTTGGGAAAGAATCCCAGATTTGGTTGTTTAGGAGGACAGCGCTACTTGTTCTTTCGTACAAGGCCTTCACTATCTCTACTATTCCCTCATTGATCTTAAAGTTCCTGAGTACTTGCCATAGGCCATCATGCAACACCCTGTCAAAGGCTTTTTTAAAGTCAATTAAGTTGTGGAAGAGCTCACGCTGGTGCTGCAGATGCTTTTCGATGATCAACCTACAGCCTATATATATTTTATTACTTTATTTACTGTTCTTTTTTTACTCTGATAGAATGTGTATAAGTTTTACTGTATTGTATGTGTTTGTTGTTTTGTTTTTATGTTTATCTGTGATTATGATTACCTGCCAAGAGACCGCGGATGAAAATGGCTAAATTCGGTACAATGCATCAAATGGAAACATTTATGTTAAAATTGTACATGGTCCCTGTCAGAGAGTCACAGTCACCATCAACCACACTCACCAGATCACAATCACCTGAGTGCTAATCACCGCCACCTGTCACCACTCAGCCCGAGCACTATATGAAGGCACTCCTCCCGCACAGTCACTGTCTGGTATTGAACTTTCATTGTGTACTAACCTGACTCTCTCCTGTTATACTTACCTGCCAGTGTGTCGCCAGCGATCTTCTCCACAGTTCTCCTAAAAGGAAAGGATTCACCATATCAGATAAGACCGACAAAACCTGTTATCATCTGATTACCCACTTGGACTCTCTGCCTTGCTCTTCACTCCCCGTCATTGTCTAATAAACCTGCTGTTTGTGTATTTACCTCTGTGTGCTGACAGTCGCTTTTCAAATAAATGTAATAAAATAAATAATATTTTATGACAAAATGCCCAAAAAATGATTGATCATAAAAAAAGCAAACCACTGTCAAAGCGACCACAAACTTTGTGTGCCGACAAATTTGGCAAATATTTAAACAATTTCAACTGTCTTTAAATGTTGACTTTAACAAAAATATTATCTTCATTATCAGTTCTCATTAGTCACTATAATTTTCCTATGCACACTTTTTCTGTTTCCTTTTCTTTGTATTGTACAAACAGACCACAGCGACGCATTATTTTTTTAAATAAGAGTTTTTTTTTTAGACATCTTTTCATATTCGCAATCTAATGGTTTATGAGGTATTATCATCAAAGAACTGTTTATAATTTTTTTTTAAAAACACATTTGCATTGTCCTGGGGCCTGTACCATGATGGTAGATGAACAAATTCAGAGTTGTAGGATACGTTTTGAGTTGACAAAACCAAACCACTCCAATCTGGCTTTGTTGGTACCATGAAGCTGATCATCAACTTTCTGTCAACTCTGGCTTGATCCTGAGTTAATGGAGCGCGTGCACATGAATGTGTGACATCAGCGGCGAACAGCCAATCACAACACAGAGCAAGTGTGATTCACTTCTCGCGAGACAGCCAGCGAGATTCAAAACTCTTTTGTTAAAGGTTAAGAGATTAAAGAATATGATGAATTTAAATGAATTTCCACTGAAGTACTTGTCCATGAAAGAGGACAAATAAAGGAAATTATTTTGCTCTATCAGTGCAGTCACAAGTGAAACTTGTGAAGTTAGTTTATATAGCGATAGAGACTCGAACATGTAAGGTCACATGTAGCCATTTTTAAAGTGTTATTTATTGATTCTACCACTTATTTATATTACATATGAAATGTATATATTAATATTCATTTAAAATGAATGCTTTATAATAATTGTTAAACTAAAAGTGCTTGTGTGTAATGGAGTAATAATAATATAAATCATATTATAATTATATAAATCATGTCAATTGTAATTATCATTAAAGCCAGACAATTTTGTTGTGTGTATATATATATATATATATTTTTTTATATATACTTCATAGTGAGCTTTAATTTGTAGGAAGAGAGACTGGGGGAGTGACTTTTTATGTGTCAGACATGTGTCACTTTGCTCACATCTGATTGGTCCAATTTCAGTTTGAGATCTCTAACTCAGAACATAACCTGCCCCGGAGCAGGTTAGCTGTGCAGTGTAAGTTACTATGGCAATGAACGCAGCTAAAAGCCAAGCCACTTTCATGGTACCTTAAACCCAGGATTGGTGCAAACTAAACTGAAACTTACCTGGCTAGCCAGCTAAACCGGCTTCATAGTACAGGCCCCAGATGTTGTGTTGTCCTATCAGCAGCCTGATGTATAAACATAAGGATTTATAAAAAAAAAAAAAGGGAGGGGGGGTGTTCCTTATGATTTATATTTAAAGGGGTCCTATTATGCTTTTTCACTTTTTGAATTTTAGTCAGTGTGTAGAGTGTATGTTTGGCCATAAAACGATCTACAAAGTGTAAGAATCTATAGTCTGCCTCGACCCAGCTTCCACTCCACAACATGTTTTATCATGCTCATTTCCCAAAATGGTTTAATTATTATAGAGAAGAAGAAAGTCAACAGTTCTGTTGACTGTAGACCATTTGGGATGCTCACATCCTGAGAAAATGGTCACAATTGTAGAATGAGAGCAGGTGTGGGTCACCGAGAACTACCTCAGACAAAGGGGTGTCAGAACTTAATTAACATACAGACTACAGCTGTTACAACAGGAGCGACTTCATTTACATGAAGGGTAGTAAACTGAAAATGTATAAAAGGTTTGAACTTAGGATGTTCTGGGTTCATTCCGACTCCGTTGAACCCAAGGTAGGCTACTACATGTGCTTTGTCACTGCTATGCTGCAATAAACATCTTCATCAAGATCTTCAAAGTCATCATCATTTTTTCTTACAAAAGTTACAAATCTCAAAGTCCACTCCAAAGGGAGATATTTCGTTTTTAAAAAATCCCTTTTCAAGAACTACAACGAACGGCTCGTTTGGACTACAAAGTTGTTTTCCTGTATTTGTGACATCACAAATTTTAAATCCCGCCTACGGAAATTTGAATGGTTGGCGGGTGGGGGGGGGACGCTTGGTTGAGCTCTGCACGTTTCAAAATCGAAACCCAATGCGGGTGTTTTTATATCACTGTATTTCTGATGGAAACCAACTGTTTTCAGAAAATTTTGGATGTCATTTTCATTTCATCTTGCATATAATGTCTGATAAAGTAGCGTTTGTGAGAGGAGCTCTGTTTTGTGTACAGCCTTACAACAGCGCATCGGCCTCCCGCTGGCAGAGAATATTTGCCGTCTAAAACACGCGGTCTAAGCTGTTCGCCAATCACAATGCACTGGGACAGCTAACCAATCACAACACATTTCGTTTTTCGGAAGGTGGGCCTTCATCAAACCCGGAACTAATCGAGCTGTTTGTGTGAGGCTGGGGAGAAAGGTATTGTAATAATGTAAATTATGTGAAAAATAATGCGATTTTCGAACCACCAAGCATGAGAGCATGTTCTAGTACACCCCCAAAACAAAATCAAGACTTTGTAAAAGAGCATAATAGGACCCCTTTAACTTAACTATATACACTATATTGCCAAAAGTATTGGGTTGCCCCTTTCTAATGAACAGGTTTGACTACTTTAGTAATTTCTATGAGTACAAATCTTAATGTTAAAGCAAATAATGATATTCTAGGAAATTGTGTGCTTCTAATATTATAGCAACAGTTTGGACAGGACCCTTTTCTATTCTAACATGACAATGCCTCTGTGTATAAGACAAGGTTCAAAAAGAAAATGATTGATTCAGTCAGTGTGGAAGAACTTGACTGGTCTGCATAAAACCAAGTCCTAATCCCAGTTTAACACCTCTGGTGTGACTGTAAATGCAGACCTTGAGCCAAAAACTCATCACCAAACACCAATGACTTGTACATACACTATATAGACAAAAGTATTGGGACACCCCGTCTTTAGAACAGAAAAATGCACTTCCAAATCTGTGGCAACAACGATGGGAACATAATTCATGTATTTAAAAATTGTATTTCCATCTCTGTTGCAACAGTTTTGGAAGTGTCTAAAATGACTGTACCCATATGTACAATGTTATGTGTATATGTTCCATGTATATGTTCCAGCTTATTAATTTTCAGGTCCATCATGGCAATGCTGAGAAGTCTTCTGCTTCTTTTGATTGTGTTCTCCATGGGGAATGCAGAAGGTAACTAAGACATTTATTTGTGAAAAGAAAACCTTGTTATCCCATTTTAAAAGCTTGTTCTGCCAAGCCTTTGACATTTTTCAGCTTTAGGGATAGCAGAATGTAATAATATTAAGAGAGCAATATTAAGAGTATAACAGATTAAAAGACCAATATTTGCATGATTACTGAGTGTCTAAAGTACACATATTTTTGCAGCACATAATCACACAAACATAAAATAAGCTACATAAAATAATAAGAATATATATATATTTTTTGCTGTGAATATGATAAGAACCCTATTATTTATGTACTGTATGCAGTTGAGATAGCTGAAAAATGCCCCTATGGATGGTCAAATTTTGGAGTCCGATGCTACAAGTACTTCTCTCAGACGGTTAACTGGGTCACAGCAGAGGTAATGTGTTAGTTATAGTACAACAAGTTGATTTGGTCATACTTTATATTAGGTGTCTTTAACTACTATGTGTTACATTAAAAAAAGTTATGTACACTACAATGCACTTATTTTGTTCATGTTGTATTGCATATTTTAATGATACATTGTTACTAAAATGGTCATTTTCACACACATTTCGCTCTGTTGCGTTATGTCTGTTTTTATATTCGATACAAAATGGTTATGTTTAGGTTTAGGGGTACGGTTAAGGGATTTAAAAATCTAAATAAAAAAAATATAAAAAGTGCATCGATACAAATATCTTTATGATATAAAAGATTTGTGTATATTTTACTTTAAAAAATATTTGTACTTTGCACATAGTAGGCTACATTTATAAAAAATAAATGTACTAGTGCAAAGTAAGTGCATTGTATGACATGATTATGGCATTTAGGCGGCTGGCAGCTATCATTGAAGGCAATTTGTACTAAGTGGTGGCACCCAAATAGTGATAGATGCTATTTAGACCACTAAGTGAAGCTCCATATTTTCTTAGTTCACCTCACTCATTTTCTACGATAGAGGACTGGCCAGCAGAATTTACACTAAGTGAAAATAGCAGTATTTATTACTTATTGCATATAGTGGCAGTTATGTGCTCCTCAGTATTGTAGTACATTATAAAACAGTTTGCAATAATAGGGTATTGAGTCTAAATTTAAATTTTAATTCAAATTATTAAATGGATGCCACCTTATTGGGACAATAAAGCCCTCCCTACACCTACACGATACTTTATTTTCATCTTGATTATTTCCTTCATTTTTATTGAAAATAATTGCCTTTCCGATGTGATACGAGATTTGAAAAGGAAGAGAAAAATACTGACACTTTTAATCAAATATATGAAGGGTCCTGTAGAGTAATCGGAGAAAGAAGCAGGCTAATCAGTTCCATTCCTGAAGGGCCAGGGTTCAGCTCCAACCCTAATTAAACCAGCTAATTAAATCAGTACCAGCTAATCATAGGCTGTGTTCGAAATGCCATACTATCATACTAATCTTACTATTTCTGCAGCATGCAGTATGTATGCTGCGCATAGTATGCAAATTATCTGTATGCATGAAATACCCAGATGACCTACTATTTTTGCCAGAATCTGCTAAATATAACTCAAGTACACTGAAATCAGTACAGAAGCTGTGTTCGGAATGGCATACTATCATACAACTCCTACTCTACTGCAGTATGCTGTGTGAATAGTATGTGAATTTTCTGTATGCATGAAATGCCCGGATTACCTGCTACATTTGCTGAAATTTGATGTATGCATCTGAAGACATTGGCCGTTTCTCAATATGCGTTCTCGTGTTCTTGTGAAACGTCATCAGTCGTCGCCCAAGAACTGTTCCAATTCAAAGTTCACATCTAGCCAAGTACAGTTAAAATCCCCGGATGTGTCCTTGCTCCGCCCCGTTTATCAAGGATGCATCCAGAGGTGACTTGTGCGAACTTGAGGCAGCAAGATATCCCAGAATGCATTTCGCACCAATCAGCGAGCGTTAATGGCAGAGGGGAAAACTGCAAAATTTCAAAATATTACTGTTATTGTGTCATGAAATTGCCGTTCTAAGAGTATTTCAGGCGAGAATGTATTTGTTTAAAACTCAAATCTGTTTATTTATAAAGATAGCGCCTATTTGAAAATTTGTTTCGCCGATTTCAGAGACGTGAGCTCCAGGTGATCAACGGTCACCCAGTGCTCATGTATCCCGAAGAGAGGAGCATAACCTCGGCTAGTCCTTCTGACATCTGCCGCTGGCTCTGATGTCTCTGTAGTGATTAAACATAAGATATAATTCGTTTTGGGTATATCTAACAGGCAATCTTTGGTCTCATGAATCTATTATTTCTTCCAGGTCATGTCGTTTTGGTTGAGCACAAAGTTATTTTTCATAAATTATTTATTTATTAATCGTAATACAGCACTTACTTTGTTAACATGACTGATTTCTTTGCTTTGGTCTTTATTTCCTATTATGTCTCTTGTACTTTACTTTTATAATGACTATTATTGTTCATTAAAACTGACATTTAACAAAAAAGGCAGAGTTGTGCTTGTCATATTTCATTTTATTATACAGTGAATCAGATTATATGTGCACATATTACCTAAACCACATATTAATGTTTTATATTTTTAAAATGAAAACGAAAAGAGGGTTGTGTTTTATATTTTGAAGAAAATGAAAAGGCAGTGTTTGATATAATTTCGTTTATTGTAATGAGTGTACGCCTTGCATGAACCACATTTTTGTGGCAATTAATATTTTAAATGAAACAGAAAAGAGGCAACGCTGTTTGATATAATTATTTTCACTGTAATGTATTTACGTTCCCTGAACTACATTTTTGCGGCTATTAATGTTTACATGAAAACAAAAAGAGGCAGTGGTGTTTGATATCGTATTTCGTCGTATTGTAATACAGTGTAGATAACTTAGGCGAGCTGACTGACGTTATCAAGTACACTGCTGTTCCATTTGCAGAATTACCGGACTTGTGTCCTCCCGTCCTCGTCGAACTTGCGAAGTCCGAACTTTGCGTACTTGGTATTGAGAAACGGCAATTGCACGGGAGACTGTTTCCCAGAACACAACGCGCTCCATGTGACGTTTCATCTTCAAACGCGTGAGTGAACAGGAGGCCGGGAATAGTAATTATAAATGTTACACTTGTATATACATATACATGTAAACTACAAACTATCCCTGTGCATCTAAAAACAATATCATTAGTAGGACAAATTGTACTTTAATCTCTACGGCACTTTTCCGATCAAGTCAAATGACCTCACCTTTATCTCTATACATTGTTTAAAATATATTAAATAATAATATTAATATTGCAGTAATATAATATATGAATAAAATACATAAATAAAATGATGATATCAATTAAGCAAACATAATTAAATTCCGCCGTCAAACAGCTCTAAAAAAATGGAGTGTATTTACTCTAAGGACAAATAGACCAATTTGTTGCCAGAGGCTATTTACATTAACTCCGCCCACCATTGCCTGGCTAAGATAAACAGCACCGCAAAAGACACGTGCATTTCTGTAGAATCAGTGGCGCAGTGAGTAAAAGACGCGAGATGTGTATTGTTGATGTGAGCGATCCAAGTTTGATTCTGCCTTTTGTCAAACTCGTGCAACTCCTTTCTTATCACATACCAGATCAGAAAGGCATTTATTTTCAATAAAAAATTAAGCATATATTTCAAAAGTGGAGATTAAATGCCTCATTAATAATACAGTGTGCTTAGCTGTAGGTTTTTGTCCCAATAAAGTGGCGTTCATCAAAACAATTTATGATAATTTACACTCAATATGTTATTGCATAATGTTTTATTATGTACAGTACTGAAGTATAAATATCTGCCACCTAACTACTATTTGCACACCTGTTGCTCAAGAAAATGCTGCTATTTTAGTGTAAACAGAATTTATTATTATTTGCACTTAGTATAACTACAATATATCACTCTTTCCAATTAGTGCAACTGCCAAAAACATCATTGTTCAGTTAAATGCAGCTCATTCAGTTCAGTCCAATAGCCTATATAAAGTTCTTCAATTATGACATGAGTTCAACTGGGCAATATAGCATTGTTTACTAATATGAAGCCTAATTAACAAGCCTTTGAAAAAAAAGAATAGTTAGCACATTTGTTTGTAAGGTAACAACCTTGACAGCTGTGCTGAATCATTGTTTGTGTTTGACATGTGACAATTAAGCATACTACTCTGAAACATTTGTTGTATATTGTATACTGTTTCACACACTATTCTTTAAAAAATAGTAGGCAGTATACGCTGTGTACTGGGCAGTACGCAGTAAGCAAGTATGCCATTTCGAACACAGCCAAGGTCTTCAGCAATATTGATCATTATTTGAATGAAAATTTTCCTTGCAACTAAAATGTTATTTCTGCAGTCTAGAACATAATTCAAAACAGGGACATATAAAAAAATTCTCCTTTCCAAAAGGTTACTAGTAAAAATTCTATAATTAAAAAGAAAATCAAATAGATGTTTATTTCTGAGACAGATGCAGTTGTAACCTAAACATTTTAGTTCATAGTTTCGAGTCTCGACCCACTTTATTTTTCTCATTCATTTGAAATAATGCCATATATTTGTTAGGCTACATAAAACTGTTTTATTTAGACTAAGTGTCATGTTTGTGATTACAGATTGGTGATGCTTTTTGTGTGTGTTGTACATGCCTTTGGGAAGCATCAGTGGTTTTCAAAAGGGGACAGAAGCAACTTTGGCAAATTGACAGAAAACAGAAGTTTACAGCATTTCACCAATATTCCATCAATATGAACGGGTCACTATGGATTTTTTTTTTTTTTTTTTTGCTGAGAGGAGTTAAAGGGATAGTTCACTTTGAAATTAAAATGTGGTATCTATCAGCTTACCCCAAGGGCATCCATGATGTAGGTGTCTTTTTTTCTTCAGTAGATCCAATTTTGATGTTTTTAGGTCAAACCGTTCTAGTCTGTCAGTCATATAATGGCAGGTATAGGTCACTGTCTCTATAAGAGGGAATTACCAGGTTTCATGCGCTTTAAGGCCTATATCACTTCTATACTGTTAGGGTCTAGGCCAGCCTGAAATGTAGGGCTGACACCTGAACACATTCACGATGGAGAATATGTTAACACATACACACAAAGAAATTAAGGGGTAAAACTATAATACTTGATACACACTAAGCACATACACACGTACACATATTTTGTTGTAGATACAGATTTTTAAATGATAAAAAAAACATTCCTCTTCATAAAACCATTTTAGCTTTCACTCTAATCATAATATGGCGTAAATGCAAAAAGTGATACTTCATGAAGCAATGAATTGAAACAATTAGAAATATGATTTTAATATCGTAATAATAATACTGATTTTACCTCTAATGTCTAAACATAAATCCAAACACAAAACCTATTAGTGAGTAGAATAAACCAATGAGTGCTTCTCTGCTGCCATCTAGTGGTTATAATTGCAATTTCAGGGAATTTACCATAGGAATACAGTCATTTAGGGCCGGTCAGTCAAGCTCTTTGCGAAGGGTCTACTGGTTGATAGAAAGTTTCAAATGAAGTAAGACATTTGATACATTGAAAAGCGCTGCTGGAGTAAAAATCCTCCTATTCTGGTGCTCTTTGGATAAGGGGACATTCAACTCGCAAAAACACTTAAGGCCAAGATGCTCAGGGATTAAAAAATGAAAAAAAAAATGTATTTATTAATTAAAAAAACATTGGCTGATTGGCTTTTTACATTTTCTTGATCGCTTGAGTGGATTGGCCTTATATGTTTTTGCAAGACATTTGATATATAGAGTCATAATTGTGAGATATCAAAAGGAATTATATTTCAGATTTATTTATGACAAAAGAAACGGTTCTTTGATGATATTTTTAGGGGACCTGGATTCAAATCCAGACATAACATACTTTTTTATGGTTAGTTAACATAATGTTATAGTTGCAGTTCACTCAAGCAATAAAGGCTTTGCCATTTTATTTTGCTTAGTTAGTAGCTTTTCTCTCACTACTAGCGATGCGCTGTATTTTGATGATTTGGAAACGTCCTCAGCCCCCTCCCATACTCAGTGGATAAAAGATGCTTTATTCTTTGTTAAATTGGAAAGAAATAAAGACAGTCTTCGAGGTTCCATGGTTAAATTTTCAAGAATTTGGTTAGCCTTTTTGGAGCATGTTAAGTCTCTTCGGCTAGATGTAGTCTTTATTGATTGATTGATTGTCCATTTTGCACCACACTAGTCTGTACTTAGTCTCAGCCTCAGACGTCACACCCACGGACCGTTGGCTAAACAGCCGTCAGTCTGAAGGTCTGGCTATGCAAGACTAGTCTGTACTTAACCAGGTCAGCACTATATAGGCACAATATTTGCTGCAAGTAAAAATATATATATAAAAATATATATAATATATATATATATATATTTTTTTCTCCCTCCTTTTCTCCTAACCTGTCAGGACACGCCCTCCTCAACTTCCTGCACTAATTAATGTCTACTTTGTTTCAACTTATGTTTGTATTGTTACATACAGTTTTTCTGTACAATACTGGACACTGCTCTCAACCTGTGGGTTGGTTGGGTGAAGGTATGCAGCGTGATATTTTTGTATTATTATTATTATTTATTTTCTTTCCTGATTTTATTTTATTTATCTATTTGTTCCTTTTGTTTGTTTTTTGCTGGTGTTAAAATGTAATAAATCGTACAAAAAAAAAAGTAATTAAAGGCTGCCAGTCGAAGAAACTGCCTGGTGTTGTGTGTCAGATCATATTTTAATTTGACTTAATATTGTAAATCTGAATGTGGGAGGGACAATAACTTTAGCTTCTTAAATTTAGCTTTGTTTGAAAGTAAATTAATATTTAGGCTATTACTCGCATGAACAGGAAAACTGATACCTTGTCAAATATATTGTAAATATGAAAACATATCATGTCGAAAGTGTCTCTTTGTTGAGAGCTGTGATCTGTTTGTACAATACAAGGAAACTGAGAAAAAGTGTTCGTTGGAAAATTCTTGTATGATCAATGACAACTGATAATGAAGATAATATTATTTGTTAAAGTCAACATTTAAAGACATTTTAAATTGTTTAAATATTTGCAAAATGTGTTGGCACCGGTTGGCACGTGACTTTTGTGGCCTTCTATAATTTCCTATATCTCACAATTATGACATTATATATCACATACTTAAATTCATTAGTGGCACAAACTGCTCAAAGTTTGATTGACTGCTTATAAGTTTTGAACCAAATGTCTTATACAGCTTCTTTTTTTTTTTTTTTTTTTTTAACAGTCTTCTTACTCATGCTAAAGAATTTATTGAATCTTAACCACATCTTCAGATGATTTTGGCAAAAATGTTATGGATCAAGCAAACCACTGTTATAGAAGGCCACAAAAGTCACGTGCCAACCGGTGCCAACACATTTTGCAAATATTTAAACAATTTAAAATGTCTTTAAATGTTGACTTTAACAAATAATATTATCTTCGTTATCAGTTGTTATCATGGATCACTGCTAGAATTTTCATGAGAAAACTTTTTCTCAGTTTCATTGTATTGTACAAACAGATCACAGCTCTCAACAGAGAGACACTTTCGAGATGACATCTTTTCATATTTACAATATATTTGACAAGGTATCAGTTTTCCTGTTCATGCGAGTAATAGCCTAAATATTAATTTACTTTCAAACAAAGCTAAATTTAAGAAGCTAAAGTTATTGTCCCTCCCACATTCAGATTTACAGTATTAAGTCAAATTAAAATATGATCTGACACACAACACCAGGCAGTTTCTTCGACTGGCAGCCTTTAATTACTTTTTTTTTTGTACGATTTATTACATTTTAACACCAGCAAAAAACAAACAAAAGGAACAAATAGATAAATAAAATAAAATCAGGAAAGAAAATAAATAATAATAATAATACAAAAATATCACATACATACCTTCACCCAACCAACCCACAGGTTGAGAGCAGTGTCCAGTATTGTACAGAAAAACTGTATCTAACAATACAAACATAAGTTGAAACAAAGTAGACATTAATTAGTGCAGGAAGTTGAGAGGGGTAACCTGACAGGTTAGGAGAAAAGGAGGGAGAAAAAAATAAATATATATATATATTATATATATTTTTATATATATATTTTTACTTGCAGCAAATATTGTGCCTATATAGTGCTTACCTGGTTAAGTACAGACTAGTCTCGCATAGCCAGACCTTCAGACTGACGGCTGTTTAGCCAACGGTCCGTGGGTGTGACGTCTGAGGCTGAGACTAAGTACAGACTAGTGTGGTGCAAAATGGACAATCAATCAATCAATAAAGACTACATCTAGCCGAAGAGACTTAACATGCTCCAAAAAGGCTAACCAAATTCTTGAAAATTTAACCATGGAACCTCGAAGACTGTCTTTATTTCTTTCCAATTTAACAAAGAATAAAGCATCTTTTATCCACTGAGTATGGGAGGGGGCTGAGGACGTTTCCAAATCATCAAAATACAGCGCATCGCTAGTAGTGAGAGAAAAGCTACTAACTAAGCAAAATAAAATGGCAAAGCCTTTATTGCTTGAGTGAACTGCAACTATAACATTATGTTAACTAACCATAAAAAAGTATGTTATGTCTGGATTTGAATCCAGGTCCCCTAAAAATATCATCAAAGAACCGTTTCTTTTGTCATAAATAAATCTGAAATATAATTCCTTTTGATATCTCACAATTATGACTCTATATATCAAATGTCTTGCAAAAACATATAAGGCCAATCCACTCAAGGATCAAGAAAATGTAAAAAGCCAATCAGCCAATGTTTTTTTAATTAATAAATACATATTTTTTTTTTTCATTTTTTAATCCCTGAGCATCTTGGCCTTAAGTGTTTTTGCGAGTTGAATGTCCCCTTATCCAAAGAGCACCAGAATAGGAGGATTTTTACTCCAGCAGCACTTTTCAATGTATCAAATGTCTTACTTCATTTGAAACTTTCTATCAACCAGTAGACCCTTCGCAAAGAGCTTGACTGACCGGCCCTAAATGACTGTATTCCTATGGTAAATTCCCTGAAATTGCAATTATAACCACTAGATGGCAGTAGAGAAGCACTCATTGGTTTATTCTACTCACTAATAGGTTTTGTGTTTGGATTTATGTTTAGACATTATAAAATCAGTATTATTATTACATTTAAAATCATATTTCTAATTGTATCAATTCATTGCTTCATGAAGTATCACTTTTTGCATTTACGCCATATTATGATTAGAGTGAAAGCTAAAATGGTTTTATGAAGAGGAGACTTGGAGTATGTTTTTTTTATCATTTAAAAATCTGTATCTACAACAAAATATGTGTACGTGTGTATGTGCTTAGTGTGTATCAAGTATTATAGTTTTACCCCTTAATTTCTTTGTGTGTATGTGTTAACATATTCTCCATCGTGAATGTGTTCAGGTGTCAGCCCTACATTTCAGGCTGGCCTAGACCCTAACAGTATAGAAGTGATATAGGCCTTAAAGCGCATGAAACCTGGTAATTGCTGCTTGCATCTATATTATGAATTTATTTTTTTGGGTGTACCTTTCATCAGTGACACTAATATATAAAGTCACTACACTACATTGGGTATTTATTTGTGTGATGGACTGGCCATCTGTCCAGCCTGTGGCCCAAGAAGGTGGCTCCAATTGGCTCCAGTCCTCTGCGAACATACAGAGGATAAGCGGTTTGGAAAATGAATGGACCAATACATGCCCGAACGTCCTGCGGAGATCTGAGTACATTTGTACACATAATAAAATTCAAATATTGGATCACTGCATATCAGAAATCTATTTTAAAAACTGTGAACTATTATCTGTTATATGAATATATATTCAGGAGACACTATTGCTTAGGACTGAGAGGTACGTTTAATGCTGAAAACATATGCTTTCTGTATGTCAAAGATTTTCTGTGTATTGCAGTTAAAATGATGATCACGTCAAAGCAAATTTACTGAGATTAATGTGTATAAGGTGTGTTTTACATGTTCTCTCCCATATTTTTAACGTGATAATCATCAGGGCATCTTTAAATAGTTGGTTTTGTAAAAATTGGGTGATTCTCTTTGTATTTGTTGCCTTCAACAGAGGATTCATGACCACTAGAGGATCTGTGATGCTACTGCAGGGGGTCCACAATAAATAATCTTAATTATTAAATTATGCATTAAACAAAAATACTAGCTACTTTTAATCAAAGCTCGAATTAAGAAGCTGAAGTTCAGCTACAATTTTCATTGTCACTTCCACATTACAATAATTCACTAATGTATTTCATAACAACGCAATTCAGTAAGCAGTCATGGCAAAACTGTATGATCTGAAACATATTATGATGAATAATATAAACAGTGATGTTTCACTGGGACACTAGAAGTCGCTGTGGTTTATAGCTATGATTTATACTGTAGAGCAGGGTTTACCAAATGCATTCGAGAGGGAACTGCAGGGGGTTTGTGAGTGAATAATTAAATCGAATGGGACATTAAAATAAACAAATGGGATATGTCCACTGATCTATATGCTATATATTATAGATCAGTGCATATGTCATATTCAACCGTTTTTTTTCCTTGACAATGGTGAGTGTGCAAATAGGCATGATGTCTCACAAAATCTTTTTTACATTTTTAATTTTTCCAAAAAGCACAGAAAAGAGGTGTTTGTACATACAAAATCATGATGCTATTTCATGATGACGTTACATGTTTTTAGTGTTTTTAACCCTAGAAGGCTAGAACTTCATTTCTAAAATGTGATAAATTCAGTTTGCAAAGTGTCTGTAACCTGGTATGTTATTATAGTTTATTATACATTTATTATAGCCAATTATTAATAACTGTACACTGTATGTTCATTTTATTCATTATATTTATTTACATTATATTTATATACATTATATTTATTTGTTGATTAAAATGTAAAAAAGCTTGAAAATAATTAGCCTATTAAGTCTAAGGCTATGTAAAGTGAAAGTGAAAGTGACGTGACATACGACCAAGTACGGTGACCCATACTTGGAATTTGTGCTCTGCATTTATCCCATCCTAAGTGCACACACACAGCAGTGAACACACACACACCGTGAACACACACCCGGAGCAGTGGGCAGCCATTTATGCTGCGGCGCCCGGGGAGCAGTTGGGGGTTCGGTAGTCTCAGCCTCAGACGTCACGCCCACGGACCGTTGGCTAAACGTCTGATGCATATGGCACACTTATCTGGAAACACTTCAGGAGTGTCGAAGTCGTCATCGGATTGGTTCAATTATACTGGATTTCCGGGAGACGTGTGTGTCGCGTTCTTTAACGTTCCGCCTGGAAACAAAGATGCCGTGGTGCCAAACCCCCTCACGAAAGAAGAAAGCTGTCGTGTTTACAACTGTGACGACAAATGCTTATCAGGATCAAATAAATGCTGGACTTTCAAAAGTATGTGAAATATTTAAAGTTCGCAGCATAGAATCTTTAAAATACGTCCGAGAGTTTCACACACCGGTCTGTTGTTGTGGTGACATTTCCACGCCCCGAAACGTAACGCTGAACGAAACGAACTGTTATTGGTTGTTTGACATGTCGGTCAAATGGCCTCATGGGCGGGCCTTGGCCAATAAATGCTGCCATCTATTCCAGACCTTCAGCCGTCAGTCTGAAGGTCTGGCTACACGAGACTAGGGGTTTGGTGCCTTGCTCAAGGGCACCTTAGTCGTGGTATTGAAGGTGGAGAGAGCACTGTACATTCACTCCCCCCACCTACAATTCCTGCCGGCACGAGACTCGAACTCGCAACCTTTGGATTACGAGTCCGACTCTCTAACCATTAGGCCACAACTTCCCATCGTAAGCATTCGATGCTTGCATCGTAAGCATTCAGTGCTGCGATGAACACCATATAACGAACAGGCTACAAAAATCTGAATGGCTGTTATATAAACTTTTCAGAAACATCCAATACTTTTTATATGAATGGTGACTGTTCAGGAATTCTGTTCTAATGTTGTAATCAGGTTTGATAGGAAGAAAGAACAGCAATTAGAAATAATAAAAAAAAATCACTTTGCTTTTTTTCACACCCATCTGTGTGTGCTGTGTATGGACAAATGTAAATAAAAAGTTAATTAAATCAGTAAATTAAAAAAGTTAATTAAATCAGAAACAGCTAATCAAGGTCTTCAGACGTACTGATCATTATTTGCATTCAAATTTTCCTTGCACCTATAGAATGTAATTTCTGCAGTTTAGATTTTTTTTTTCTTTAATTCTGAATTCTAACTGGTTAGCAAAAATTTATATAATAAAATGTGTGCTAATAATCTTTGAAAATACCAAAAAAAGATCATCAATCAAAAAAAATCAAATAGATCTGTTTATTTCTGAGACAGATGCAGTTGTAACCTAAACATTTTATGTATTTTTGTGCCTTGTCTAAAATTAATTTAGTTTGTTTCGACCCACTTTATTTTTCTCATTCATTTTAAATAAAGTCATATTACATATTTCATAAAACTTAAAAAAAAATTAAAATGAAAAAAAATTAATATTTTTTTGCCTACAAGCAATGTTCCTTCTAATTTTTTTTTCTTGCTAAGCAAAACGTTTCTCTATTGGGCGACATTTCGGCCACCTGAGCAAAAACATTTATACCAGACCTGTACAGCACTGTACAACCTGTACAGACCTGTATAGCTACTTTTCACTTCAATTTGCTATTTGTATTTGATTTGACTAAATT
This sequence comes from Schizothorax lantsangensis, assembly GCA_027422415.1. Taxonomy (NCBI): domain Eukaryota; kingdom Metazoa; phylum Chordata; class Actinopteri; order Cypriniformes; family Cyprinidae; genus Schizothorax; species Schizothorax lantsangensis. Next base: position 25,167,088 of record CM049848.1, on the reverse strand, counting down.
ATGAACATTCTTGGTTATGAGAAAACATTTTTTAACAGTGCTGTGTTAAGAAATTCTATAAAAAAATCATTTAAATAAAAAAATAAATAAAACAATTTGCACACAGAGCAGTTTAATGCTTTATATGTCACGATCGGAGTTGCAGGGAGAACGCAGGAGACGAGGCGTGAAGTAAATAGTCTTTAATAAATGAAAACACAGGGGATAATCCAACATGAAAGCTTGAACATAAACCAAAGAAACACATGGAACGTAACGAACTGAACAGGCAGGAACTAATAAACACAGGATAATTACAAAACACAGGTGCCAGGGATTAATCAATGAAACTAAACAAGGACAGGAAGGACCAAATAAGGAAACACAGGAAGAACTAAGGGCAAAACAAGACCAAAAACGTGACATAATAATAATATCAAAAAAACTTTACAAATTTACAGAAAACAGAAGTTGCAGCATTTAATCAATATTCCACCAAAACAAGCTCACTATGAATGGGTCACTATGGATGTTTTTTATTTATTTATTTATTTTTTGCTGAGAGGAGCTAAGTGGCTGTGTATAGTTTCTTTGGACTGATACAGCCAGGCACTAAAAATAAACCTGAAATATATTTCCTTCTTGTATCTCACAATTATGGCATTATATATCACATGACATACTCAAACTCTTTAGTGGCACAAACAGCTCAAAGTTTGACTGTTAATTTGCTAAAATACTGTTAATTTTGAACCAAATGTCCTATACAGCATAATTTCCTTCCATTTTAATTTTCATCTTACTCATGCTAAAGAATTTATTGAATCTTAACCACATCTTCAGATGATTCTGGCAAAAATGTTTTGGATCAAGCAAACCACTGTTATAGAAGGCCACAAATTTCCAACACATTTTGCAAATAATTTACTTCTAAAGTCTCACAATTATGACATTATATATCACATACTTAAATTCATTAGTGGCACAAACTGCTCAAAGTTTGATTGACTGCTTATAAGTTTTGAACCAAATGTCTTATGGGACAGGAGCAATTTAGGGCTAGTAATGAGGTAAATTGGTTTTTTTTTTTTTTTTTTTTTTACAAAAGCAACAGTCTAGTCCTTTACTCATGCTAAAGAATTTATTGAATCTTAACCACATATTCAGATGATTCTGGCAAAAATGTTTTGGATCAAGCAAACCACTGTTATAGAAGGCCACAAATGTCACGTTCCAACACATTTTGCAAATAATTTAAACTGTCTAAAAATGTTGACTTTAACAAATAATATTATCTTCGTTATCAGTTCCAGGGACGTCCATTATCATGGATCAGTCCTGGCTGCGGAGGAAGAGACGGGTACTTGACTGGCCTGCCTGCATCCCGACCTGTCTCCAATAGAGAATGTGTGGCGCATTTTTTTCTCAGTTTCATTGTATTGTACAAACAGATCACAGCTCTCAACAGAGAGACACTTTCGAGATGACATCTTTTCATATTTACAATATATTTCATAAGGTTGGTTTCCTGTCCCTCCCACATGATTTACAGTGTGCAATTTATTGAATAAATATTTCTGTTTCTGCTGTTTTTTAAGCCTTTAATTCTTTACTGCAACAAAGCTAAATTTGCATCATCAAAGAACCGTTTCTTTTGTCATAAATGTCATAAATAGATCCGAAATACAATTCCTTTTTATATCTCACAATTGACTGTCCCAATGCACTCCAATGTGTAAAGCCAATCACACCTATTTTTAAAATCAATTTAACCATTAGTAAATAAAGGCTTTTAGATTTTCTTAATCCCTGAGCATCTTGGCCTTGTTTTTGTGAGTTGAACTACCCCTTATCCAAAGAGCACCAGGATATGAGGATTTTCATTCCAGCAGCACTCTTTGTATTTATTTATTTATTTTTTACATGCTTTTTCATGAAATATATACATGCTAGGTCAGCACAAACGTCTTTCAATGATGCGTTTCGGAGATGCCGGATCCATCTTGTTCCGGCACAGATTAAGCCCCGACTTTAACAAATAATATTATCTCCATTATCAGTGGTTGTCACTGGTTGCAACTAGCATAAAAACGTTTGTTGGATTTTCTGTGAAGGTTTTCCCCCTTTCTCAGTTTCCTTGTATTGTTCAAACAGGTCACAGCTCTGAACAGAGAGTTGTTTTCAGATGATACCAATTGATTTTTACAATATTATTCTTCACAACTATTTATTTCTCACTTTGCTCCAGCATCATGTGAAATACTGTAATGTGGAAGTGACAATGAAAAATGTAGCTGAACTTAAGCTCCAACTTTAGCTTTGAGAGAAAGTAACTAATATTTTTGGTTTAATGCATATTTTAATAATTTAGATTATTTATTGTGCACCCCTTGGGGTCCCCAGATCAACAGAATCTTCTGTTGAAGGCAGACAGAGGAAGAACATGCAATAACTTTTCTATTTAAAGTATATTTGTGCTAAATACATTGAGAATCCTCAGTGCAGTATATGAATGCAGACATTTAACTTTTCTGCTTATTCGTTTTCAGGGTTATCAAGTCTGCTGCTTCTTTTCAGTATGTTCTCAGTGGGAAATGCAGAAGGCAACCAATACATTTATTTGTAAAACCCTTTGTTTTTCTATTGTAAAATATTGTTCTGACAAAATTCTGTAGTTTCATGAAATGTACAATATTATTGACAAATATTTGCATGAATAAAGAGGTATCTAGTGTCTAAAGGGTATTCTAAACCAAACTGCCTCTATAAGAAAGAATGAAAAATATTTTGACTTTTAATTAAACATGCATGGTTTTATTTTGTTCTAATTACTTTTTTTGCCATCATCAGCTTCTTCCTCAAAAAGATTAAGTTGCTATTATAATTTACAGGTCCTGATAATCAAATATACTAAATACACTAATAACAACTACCAATCATTTTTGTCTGTTTTGTGTGATTCTCTTACCCTTTAAAACTCATACAGATTCAGTGGAGCTGGTTCACTTTTATCTTCTGTATAATTTTAATTTAACATATGAAAGGCACTATGAAGTTTATCCACCGATGTATGAAATGATTTTGCTGTGAAAGACACAAAATACTCTCAGAAGATATGTTTGATTTTCACAGTATATGAATCCTTAACATCATCGCCATCCTCATCCTCATCTTCATCTTTTGTTGACTGTATAATTTGTGTTCTTTCAATAGTAATATAGTAGTTGTTCTATGTGTTTTTGGGAGGGCTTGGCTAATCAGGATAGTGACCATTATCCCTCTTCATATTTCCATTATGGCTACACATGCTCACTTGTATGAGATGGGTTAAATCTATCAGAAACTGGATATAAATGTTCACTGACTAACAGCATTCAAAATTTAAATGTTTCAAAACAGTATGACGTACTGAAGGCTATTTTGGCTAATTCACATATAGTAATCTTGGCCTATTTGAAACTGAACCACTGATTTGAAACTGATTTGAACAAGCTTCATGTTTCGAAAGCACCCGTCTTTGACCATTGCACTAGTCTCATAAATTAGCGCCATGTTTTTAAGATGGTATGTCAAGTTAAAACAACTTTAACTTTTAAAGATGCATCCTGACACGTTGAGCTCCCCTGTGCTGCCTTGCCTGTGTTTAAATGCAAGAACGTGTTCTGCCCAACAAAACCTATTAGTAATTTCTTGCATTTCGGGGCAGACACAGATATAACTAACAGGCCATCACTTTTGCCAAAGTTGGTTTTGTCCTCACCGATTTTTGAAAGCTACTGAAAAATAACTTGCCGAACACACTGAAAAAGTATCTCTAATCTGTAATTATTATTTAATTGATATAGGTAATTAAAAACACATTAGTCCTGATAAACCTTGCCATAGGCCTATAAAGACAGACAGACAGACAGACAGACTGATAGACAGACAGATAGATAACACTGCAAATTTTAGAGCTCAATTCTGATTTATGGCACAGGTCAGACTACCATAGAAGCCTAAACTGTTTGCACATAATGCACTTTTTATTTAATTTTGTTGGTACACCTCAAATCTGTGTTAAAAAAAAAAAAGAAAGAAAAGGCAATGTGTCATTCTTTCTTTCTAGATCACACATTATAACAAAATTCATAATCAGGCACCATTCACAAAAAGTATTGGATGTTTCTGAAAATTTTATATAGACGAAAGGACTATAATTTGGAATTTACACAAAGTAAATTTGAGTGGAATGTCCCTTGTGACTTATATTTAACTATAAAATATTCAAAATACTAAATAGTTATTTAGTTAACCTAATATTTAATTTTTATATAGACTCATCTTTTCCCTTTCTCCCTTATTTGAATTTTATCTGTATACAACTCCACAAATCAAACAATGACATCCTGTACCATCCTCGTGACTTAAACAGAGTTGACACTGAGAAAAGTATAAAAGCAGGGCTCTTTCTGGAACTTCACAAAATCTTCCTCTGAGATTCTGAAGGCAACAATCTGAAAACCAAAGTGAGTTTTTGGCACAGAGAGCTACTGAATAACCTTTTGACTTAAAGTATCTTTGTACTTTGTCTTTAAAATGCATTGATAATTCACGTGTAACATATAAATGCAAACATTTAACTTTCCTGCTGATTAATTTTCAGGTTCATCATGGCAATCCTGAGAAGTCTGCTGCTTCTTTTGACTGTGTTCTCCATGGGGAATGCAGAAGGTAACCAAGATATTTATTTGTAAAAACCCTTATTATCCCATTCTAAATGCTTGTATTGCTAAACCTTTGACGTTTCATGGAGAGGGATAGCAATAATTATGTAATAATATTTAAGAGATTAAAAGACTAATGTTTGCATGATTAATAAAGGACCTACAGAGTCTAAAGAACATGTATTTGCAGCACATAATCACACAAACATAAAATAAGCTTCATTAAAATAATAACATAATAACTTTCTTGCTTTGAATGTTAAAAGAGCCCTAACATGTATGTACTGTATGCAGTTGAGATAGCTGAAAAATGCCCCTATGGATGGACAAATTTTGGATTCCGATGCTACAAGTACTTCTCTCAGTCGGTTAACTGGATCACAGCAGAGGTAAAGAAAACTGATACTGAGCAAATAATTAATAAGACCAGACTTTGTTTGAAAATGACTTACGTCACTTGCTATGCTTTATGCTAAAAAGTTTCTATTATGTATTAACATAAAAAATATCTCTTTAGAGAAACTGTCAAAGTCTGGATGCAAATCTCATATCTGTTCACAATAAACTGGAGCTGAAATTATGATTCTTAACTGCTGGGTGGACAAGTAAGTTAAATTGTGTTGGCTGAGTATGACTTCTTCTAAGACAAACAATGAAGATGGTTTGACACAATTATTGGCTTGTTGTGTTCATGACGGGCCGTTGGTGAATCTGAAGTAACTGGTGTTAAATTGTGTTGGCCGATCATTGAATACCTGAGATAACAGTAAGGAATAATTCAACTGTTGAATTTTAAGACAAAGTTTGCACAATGGTTTGAATGAACGTTCTAATGCATTATTTTTCTTTACGCAGATTAATCCAGGCAGTTCTTGACCGCATTACATGACCATATGACCATACATGAAGTTCTTGACCGCAACATGACATTAATATGACCATACATGAATCTGTTTTGACCGCATTACATGACCATATAATACAGGTGGTGACCAGTTCTTGCATGACCATACATGACCATACATGACCAGTTCTTGACCGCATTACATGACCATATGACCATACATGACCAGTTCTTGACCGCATTACATGACCATATGACCATACATGACCAGTTCTTGACCGCTTTACATGACCATATGACCATACATGACCAGTTCTTGACCGCATTACATGACCATATGACCATACATGACCAGTTCTTGACCGCATTACATGACCATATCACTTCGCCAAACGATTTCTGTTATTTCAAAGATCTTACAATAGCTAAATAACCAAAACCCACAATGACACTGGTCAAACAAATAAATATAGTAAACAAAAGGATAAAAATGACAGATCATGTCCATGTTTTTGCCAGAAAATTGCGCTTTATTATGTACGGAAAGCACATACTCTATCTCTCCCTCACAGACCGCACATACAGTACATAACAGCTGTTTCCACACACACTAACATACATCGCGCTAATGTTGTTAGCGCTACTCTGACGATTTTATCAGTAGTTTAACAACTTAAAACTACATGACTTCTCACAAGCGAGTTAACAACAACGGTTTCTTCTTGTTTGTGAAGTTTGTGAAGAAAATGAACTAAGAGAACTGAACACTATTGCCGAACACTATTGAGAGACGCACAGTTATTAACTGTATTAACTGTTTCACATTACTGCTTCAACGGATCAAGTCCGTTCAACGGTTTCAAATGTTTAAAATGTTTTGGAATTAGCAACAGAGGCGTTGGATGAGATGCGGAAGAAATAATCCTACTCACAATAGAGATTTAAGTAGAAAAACCGGACGAATGCCTTAAAATATATCATCTGATCGATGTCTTGAGGTGTGGCAACCGTAGTATAAGCGGAATAATTGACTTCGGTCCGTTGAATTATTAGAAAAATAATGCACACCAGAGGTGTAACAGCCACTCCGCTTCGCGTCGTGACCGCATCACCACCTCGGGTGTGCATTATTTTTCTAATAATTCAACGGCCGGTGTTGTGCCCAATTCTGACCCCTGCCAGATTATTACCCCCCTAGTATTGGTAGGTTTAGGGTTAGGTGTGGGGGAGGGGTTAGGATTAGGCAATCATATAGCGTTTTCAAGGAGAGGGGTAATAATTTGGCAGGGGGTCGAAAATGGGCACATCACCCGTTGTCAACTATTCCTTACTTATTTTGATACTATAACACCACTATAATGATCAGAATAACTTGTTTCATATTTCCACACAGCTAACCGTTGCTGGAACGATCTGCCCTGTTCTTACCAAATAGGCTATTTTTGTGCTAAAAGCCTGTGAGATCATATGCAGTTACTTTGATTGTGCTACATTTACATTTTCTGTTCTTATCTTTCAAAAAAAAAAAAAAAGTTTAATCTCTTCTCAATACCTTCTCTAATCAATAAAAACATTGATAAAGCAAATCATGTGTGTTGTGGAGTTAAATCAAATTCATGTTTAAAAATATTGTGTATCAAGGTTGGTTATCATTAGAATGTCAAATGATGTTATCATGGGTGGGGTTACAGGGGCACACAGCTTCATCACTGACAAACACTAAAATATGTTTTGTTTTTGGAATGGATTGGATTGTAGGCAGATATCCACCTCATCCAGTGCTCCTTTTGTTTTCAGTCTTATAAAACAACAGGTTAGGCCTACTAGTATTTCGGTGTGAGAAACCTCAAATGATTCAGTGCGTGAGTGAACTGTATAAATGAATCACAAACGATTTCAGATATTTCTGCACACCTGCTTGACCAATCAATAGTGAATAATTCACTATTCTGGCATTGTTACTTTGATTCTAAAGAGCTTATAAAAAACACACAGGACATGACTGTAGATATATTTTCAGGGAAACTGATTCTCAGGTTTATTTAGCAGTAATATTTTACTAGGGCTCATGTCCCAATAATTTTTTTTAATGGTTTACTTTTTGCATTTTATCTTATTTACACGAACATGCTTTAACCATTAACAACGTGATAAAATGAAATTAAAATCTGTAAATTATATAAAGTATTAAATGAAAGTTAACTCACTCTCCAGTCATTTCAAGAAACGCATGACGTCAACAACGCAAAGAGGCACAAAGATGGAACTCGTTGGGTGCGCCCACAGCCATTAAAAACAAAAGCGAAACAGCAGTGATGAAGAGTTAAAAGGGATGATAAATTACCTTACAAATTGGGTATTTCAAAACCACAATAAACAGAATATTCATAGATATCAGTCATGTGACTGGCTCAAAGACCCGGAGGACAAAACATCCATAGAACTGCAGCACAAGCCTGTCAATTTTCCATCTGTTTCCAACCTCTCAAAACAATAAAAACAAACATATGAGAACAAAATGCAAGGTTTGGTCATTTGCAATCCATATAAAGCGCTATATTTCAATCACTAAAACAGCGGCACATTCTGAAACTTTTAATGTGAAAAACACCTTAAGTGCCTTATTAAAACTTATTAAATTTGATATTAAAAGATCACACATTGCGTTTATATTCTGGGTTCATCTGCTTGCCAGTATGGCTAAGTGAATTGGCAGACAGTGCATGAATCCACATACTGTACTTCTTTACGTCTGCTAGCATAATAGGCCAGAAAAAAACTCTGTTTAAGCTGCGTTGCCGTTTTAATCACCCCCAAGTGACCTGCAGTAGGATGGTCATGATAATCTAAAATACTCTAAGTAGAACGGTTATTCACTAGGTCTCTGTGCCAAAAAGTACAGAGACGTATAATAAAATATAAAAGTACAGATACGTATAGGCCTAATAAAATATTAATCCAGTAAAAGTATAAAGCATTCCTTTTTACTTACTCGAGTGAAAGTACAAAAGTACTTGATTTTTAATGTACTTAAGTAAAAAGTACTTACTGTGTAAAATGGAAAACGATTTTGTGCTGAGTCTGTTGCCTTCTTCCACACGCTCTTGGATTGGTGCTCATGATGGTGAACAAGTAAGTTAAATTGTGTGGCCTAAAGAGACTTATTTGTTTGTCAAGACTGAAATTTTTTCTTTAAACATGAAGATGGGTTGACTTAGCTGCTTACTGGATTCAGAGTACAGTAGTACACAGTGAACCAGTAAATTTGGTACTTTTTCACAAATAGACCCAATTCTCAGTCTGTAAATATCTTGAATGTGTGTTCAGGAGCTGAATGGAACAGCTGGAGAGTCAAGCACAGATCGAGTAGAGTTTCCTCTGCTCACACTACGTTCCCTCTGCTCTATCGTGGATCTCGTGCCGTTCTTCAGCACCCTTTGCTGCTCTTTTAATGGCTCCTCCACGTACCCCCCGCATTATGCCGCTGACTACCCACCGCCCAGCAGTGATCAGGTCATGAAACGCCTAGAGCACATCATTGAAGGAGAGTTCCTCGATGGACTGGACAGTTAGGTGATAGATCCCATACTAATCTTAAAATGTTTTGCTCAAATTCTGTATTTGCTTTTGTAATTAATGTAATTGGTTTCTCTTTGAAGACAAAAGTGCAATGAAATTTCTTTGTAGCATAATAGTTGACATGAAATGTATTAAGGACCCTGCTAATTTTCGTGTTATAATCTTAATCAATGCACGTCAAGTTGTTTAAGGTCTCTAGAATGTTATGACCATTCTGAGTCATCCACGCTGTGAATGTATATCGTCTTTGTATTTTAATTTAGCTTAAGGTGGGCGTTCTGTTCATTCTGTGCACATTCCATTACTGTTTGTTTCTGAATGAGCCAAATGAAAGATTATTTGGCCATGTTTCTTTGGCCATAATGGTCAAAACAAACAGTTAAAGCATTTAGGCCTATTGATTGATTTTTTTTTACTTGTATGTAGGGTTATTAGTCATTTCTTGACTTGATATCCCTTTGCAGTATTTACTTTCCCTGTACTTTCTGACCTCTGTTTTTTCTGTATGCTCATCTATCTGTTGGGAAATATTGACAATGTCAGTTGTTTGTTATCTAGTGTCCATTTGTAAGACTTTCTGTTGCATTCTGTATGTATTTTATTCTGCTATGTTTCTCCAAAAATATGTTAATGCTTACTAAAGTGAATTATTTTATGCGCATGTTCTGCACATATGAATAAAATGACCCTGAACCAGAGAGTGTTTGTGGCTTTTTTGTCTGTCCGTAAACCTCTGGTGGTCTTCGGCCATTTTAGACTGAAAATGTTTACATTTTGATTTTTTATGTTTTTTTTTACTTTATCAGAATTGCACATAACTTGTTCAACTTTGTAGCATTTTTACACACAGAAAGTGGACATTATAAAAAAATAAATGTTCTTAAAAATAAAGTCAAACTACAGTCAAAAATGATCACCTTGGGAAATGAATGGGAAAACGTAATATATAGCAATTTTGGGGGGTACATCAGCCATGATAAAGTAGTCTTTGATAATGTCTAATATATATCCAAATGCAAAATCTAATAAAAAGCAAGTAAAATCATTTAAAATAAATTTTATGTCTACATTCATTGCCGATGTATTTATTTAGTGAGTGGCCATGAAATAAACAGGACCGTGAAAAGCCAGCTTTATTACTAAGTCCTACTGCTTTCTCCAGTGAGAAAGCATAGGATCCGTCTGCTCTCTTAGTCGAACGCGCCTAATGAGTCTGCGCAGTGAACACACATCGTTCAGTACGTCTACCATTCAGATATGACGACACACACCACCATTTCATTATAAGCATCAAGATGGCAGAGAAAAAATATGATTACATCAGGGCACCAACTACAAAAGTTATACCATAATTCATGCACAATCATGTCAACCAGATACTGAGAGACACAGTGCATCATCGTGTCGTGTGTGCTGGCATGCAGTATTTTGCACTTGCTTTGTAGTAATAGAGTGTGTTGACTGAAATAAGTTTGAATAAAGGTTTTGTTTTTGGAGAATCATATTTCTTATCTGTTGTATTTGAGCAGGAAAGGGATGCACTTTGGTGACACATGAAACAAATGCCCAACATTATGTCTTTTGTGTCTTTACATCATATCCATCATGTTTGATGTGCTTGCAGATCACAGGAAGAATTTACTGATTCAAATGTGTCCTGTAAATTATTAGAGTTACAAGTAGGCCTAAACATTTCCTAATTTCACTTCAGATTTTTTTTGTTATAGGCCTACTTCATCTTTTGTTATATTTTTTATACTGCCATCATTTTGTTATACTTTCCTTTTTTACCAAATTTACTGCCATATTTGGCACTTTTTGTGAAAAATGGAGACTTTTGAGGGTGGTTCTATTTTCTGAGGGAGGGGTTTGGCAACACTGAGCAGAAATACTTCCGCCCCGACTGCAAGTGGCTGCTCTAGCCGGTGGCTTTACCTAGTATTTACTCTGGTTAAACCCTTTTGAGAACAACTCGAGCTTTGTGAGCCCGCTGCACCTGAACCGATTTGTTCTTCTGGCTTCATGCAACAGGCCACAGAAACAGGTTTGGACCAGAGATGGTCTTATTGGGAACTACGAGGGTTTGTAGTATTTACCATTGGAGAAAGTGTAACGGTCAATTGGTGTGCCTTGATAACCAATCACATTATAGACTTGATGTCACTGAATTTCAATCAGAGTTGTGCAACAGTCAGTTGCTGTTTACGGATACGATAGGAATGAATGAGATGTGCCGTAAACCTACCTGTCGCAAAAAGTCTGCGACTTCTCTTATAAAACAGCATTATTTTTCTCTGTGTAAACTCTATAAATAATCCAAAACTATTGTTTAGTGTAAAACATGTTGAAGATTAGCCAAATAGGCTGTCAATTCATTAAATGTTAATGTCAATAAACGTGTTCAATTGTGTTTTTTTTAATGAGTTTGGTTTTATTTAGTTATTTGAAGCTATACAAATGGGGTATGACAAAGTGATTGTATGCCATTGAGTATAACATTTACAGCATAAACTCTTGCAAATGATGTCATCAGCACAAGATGACAGCAGCCATTTCTGGGACATTTTGGTTTCAGTTTTCAACACTGCAAAGAAAATACAGGTTCACAAGGGAACTGCAGGGGGTTCATGCCTTGATGAAAAACGAATAATTAATTAAACTGAATGTAACATTAAAATAAATAAGTGGGACAGATTTTCATCTTCATGTCATTGGGGCACCGGCATCTTTGCAAGCCCCTCCGGAATCAGATAATACCATTCCATTTCCTTAAAGCTGTATGTACTACTCAAGTGAAGTTTCATTTCAGAATAACATTTTTGTAAAGACAAGATCAGAAAATGTAAATGTGAATGTAGTACTATCAAAGTAACTGTGGAGAAGGATGATATGAACTTACAGGTCTGTAGCACAAACATATAGCTTATTTAGAACAAATAGGTTGCTTCATTCCAGCAACAGTAAGCTGTAGGGTGGAAAAATGAAATAAGTTATTCTAATCATTATAGTGGTGTTAAAATCAAAATAAAATAGAATGTTTAACTTGAGGCATTTTTGTCAAATGAGCCATTTGATGTTACTATGATATGTATTTACATGATTGTATTTAAAAAAAAAAAAAACATACTTTATTCTTGCAGTTCAAGCTAATCACCACACAGTTCTCAGGAACCACTACCATTGGGCTCTCCGGAGCTGTTGGTACAATCATTTGCAGTTCCATCACTCCACATCCATGTCTTCAGAATCTCAGAGGACGTTTTTGTTCCAGAAATTCCAGAAGGAGGCCTGATTTTATACTTTACTTGATGTATAAGTCACGAGGATGATACAGGATGTGACTGTTGATCTGTGGACTTAATAAAATCCAAATAGCCTAGTTGTTGAGCTTTGCTATGTTTGTGGCAAAGCTGGTGACATTGCAATGCTTTGTCCAGAGAACGAGAGATCTATCAAGGTTTTGTCTGCCATGCATGTGGAACGGATGGCCATATTGCAAGGCATTGTTTGAACAAAAGAAGAAAAGATCAGGAAGTTGTTTTGCACATGGAAGGATGGAACACAGGGCAAAAGAGTATCACTTTTCACACAGAATAAAGATGGACTTTCATGATTTGCTTAAGAAATTGGCAGTTTAGATATCCAGGTGGCACTGTGTAAACGAGATAAGAAAGAAGCCATTCACACTTTGCCAGACACATCTATAGCAGCGGAATCTGACACACAGTTATACATTATATTTAATGAATAATCCAACACACCCCTCACCCAACAACATAGGTGCCTGGGTGAATACACAACTGCCAGCCACGAACCCAGCAGTTTGACTCAGTTTGTCATCCTATTGAAGATTATGTAGTGGAATTTTATGTCTTGGTGGACTTTGATGATATTGCCCTAAAGTTCATTTTTTTCGTAATGGACTTACTGAACCCATTTGTTTTAAGCCTGGGAGAAAAATCCATTTAGTACAACTTAACATAATCATTAAGAACAACTAAGTGTACTCAATTGTGCTATTTTGGGACACCATGACTATGAACCAAAATGTGCTTTTAACATACCATCTCTGTATTTAAAAAATGTATTTCGTTACCACTTGTACACTTGAACCCATCTTTCATACACTAGTGGGTTCAAGTGTACTACAAGTGGTAACGAAATACATTTTATACAATACATTACATACACGAGACTTAGATGTTGTTAATGATTATCTTAAGTACTAGCTAATAATTTTTAGTATATTAAGTGCAAAATTAGTGTGTGAGAATAGAGCACTTTACGTACATTATGGAAGTGCTTTTTTGTTCGCCTGGGACTTCATTTACTCAATTTCAGATTTTTAAGGGAAACCATTCCTTATGACAATATTCAACCTATAGTATTATATTACTATGTAAAAAAAGGGAAAAATAAATATTTAGTTAACCTAATATTTATTTTTTGTACAAGCTCATCTTACTGTATTGGATTTTATTAAATTGACAGATCAACAGTCACATCCTTGTGTCATCCTTATGACTTATACACACTTGACATCAAGTGAAGTATAAAAGCAGGGCTCTTTCTGGAACTTCACAAAATCTTTCTCTGAGATTCTGGAGGCAACGATCTGAAAACCAAGTTTTTGGCACAGATATCTACTGAAGATCTCTGTGAGTTTTTGGCACAGAGATCTACTGAATAACCTTTCTACTTAAAGTATATTTTTAATTTGTCTTTAAAATACATTGAGAATCCACAGAGTGCAGACATTTAATTTTCCTGCTTATATATTTCCAGGTTCATCATGGCAATGCTGAGAAGTCTTCTGCTTCTTTTCACTGTGTTCTCCATGGGGAATGCAGATGGTAACCAAGAGCTATTTATTTTTAAGATTTTTTTTAAAACTTGGTATTCCATTTTAACATCTTGTTCTACCAAACCTTAATTGTTGTTTGTTTGTAGCTTTATAGAGAGGGATAGCAGGAAATATATTATTTTAATTAATATTTGCATGATTAATAAGGAATCTACTAAAGTGTGTCTAAAATACACACATTTGCAGCACAAAATCACACAATCATTAAATAAGCAACATAAAATAACAATGTTAAAAAAAAGGTTCTCAGATATTAAAAGAGTCCTAATGTTGATGTCCTGGATGCAGTTCATTTGGCTGAAAAATGCCCCTATGGATGGTCAAATTTTGGAGTGCGATGCTACAAGTTCTTCCCTCAGTCGGTCAACTGGATCACAGCAGAGGTAATGTGCTAGTTGTAGGTGATTTATTTTTCTTTTATTTTTTTCTTTAAGTAAAACTTTCTTTTCTGCAAATAAATAATACAGAAAACTGATCATGAGCAAATTATCAATCAGACCAGACATTGTTCACAAGTGACTTAAAATTTTGTTTAAAAAAAGTCGCTTTGTGCTTCATGCTGAAAATATTATATTTTGAAAGTGAAAAAAGTGACAAGTGAAAGTGAAAGATTTTGTATGACAATAAAAAAATCTGTCTATTTAGAGAAACTGCCAAAGTCTTGGCTCAAATCTGGCATCTGTGCACAATAAAATGGAAAACGATTTTGTGCTGAGTCTGTTGCCTTCTTCCACACGCTCTTGGATTGGTGCTCATGATGGTGAACAAGTAAGTTAAATTGTGTGGCCTAAAGAGACTTATTTGTTTGTCAAGACTGAAATTTCTTCTTTAAACATGAAGATGGGTTGACTTAAGTGCTTACTGGATTCAGAGTACAGTAGTACACTCTTTATAATCACTCTCTTCACTCTTTAGGAAGGACAGTGGGTGTGGAGTGATGGAACTCCATATGACTACACCAGCTGGTGCTCTACTGAACCTAACAATCTGAATACCGAGAACTGTGGAGAGATCAACTGGACCTGTAAGAATGCAGTGTTTTTTTTTTTTTTTTTTTTACATGAAATGACAATTGCCTTTATTGCCGTTTTATTTTGATTATACCACCACTGTAATGATCAGAATAACTTATTTCATTTTTCCACCCTACAGCTAACCGTTGCTGGAACGATGCTATCTGTTTGGGTTCAATGAGCTATGTTTGTGCTAAAGACCTGTGAGATCATGCAGTCATCCTGCTCCACAGTTACTTTGATTGTACTACATTTACTTTTTCTGATCTTATCTTTACAAAATAATAAATAAAAATTTCTGAATTTCTTATTCTGAAATTAAGCTTAATTTAAATTTATTCTAAACATTAATCTCTTCTCAATACCTTCTCTGAAACACTCGTACAATTAAATAAATAAAAATAAATTAATAAAAGCATTGATAAACCAAATCTTGTGTGTTGTGGAGTTAAATTCATGTATAACAATAAGTATATTTCATAGTAAGGTTGGCTATCCATCTTTATCCTGTGCTCCATTATGCTTTGAGGAAATTATGGGAGTAAATTATGTTACATTGTAAATAATCAATGAAAGGTTTGCTCTATGAACGAAGCGTTTTTAAAAACTTTCAACCATCAATCATTAAAAGAAAATGTAAAAGTATGAAAGCATTTACAAATTACTTTTAACATACCTCAAATAACCCCAAAAGTTTGATTGTTTCTGCAACAATACCATACATGTGTTAAATGCCACTGTTGTAATATATGTCTATATTATGTAACATATGTTGCCCTTAGCAAAATTTCCGTTGTTTTAAAAGATAACAAATTTCGTGTTTACCTGCTTTAGAAACTTTAAGATAAACACGACTGATAGGGGTAAGAAGTGAAAAGGAGACACAATTACATTTTAAAGCACACTGTACGTGTGAAAACAAACCTGGAGCATTACAGTGAAATATTCATGGGTTTCATCATAAATTAGCCTAAATCAGGAGAGAAAAATGCACAGTATATGTTGTCTTTTTTTGATATTGCTTTTTTGTTTTAGTTTTTAATAACCCCAAACCAGAAGTGCCTCTCAATAAAAAACACAGTAGGCTCATTAGGAAAAAGGTGGATTGAAATGGCATTTAATGATGTCATAATCTGGGGTGGGGGGTATGCAAGCTGCACAGTGCACACAGCTGCTTCCTCACTGACAAATGCAAGAAGACATTTGTAAGTTTTGGTTCTTATGAATTTCATGCAAATATCCACCTCTGTAAATGATTCAGTATGCGAGTGAACTGTCTGAATGAATCAAACTGAATCGCAAACAATTTCTAAACAGCTGAAAGAAAACATACAGGACATGACAGCTGAAATATTATTAGAGAAAATTATTTAAATGTTTATTTATCAGTAGACTAATATTTCACTAAGGCTCATGCCCCAGATACATATATGACTGAAAGCACTTGTCTGTGAAACATGTCGTTTCTCAGAGTACATCTGTAAGATGGTGAATCTGTCATGAGGTCTATAATGTCACATTGCCTATTTGTATATTATTCTTTATTATCTGTATCCTGTCCTGTTGCTGTCATTCTGTTGCACTGAGTAGCTTCTGTCACTATAACAAATTCCTCGTATGTGTAAACATACCTGGCCAATAAATCTCATTCTCATAAACCTTATGTGGCATTTTGTCTTTAAACTTCCATTTTAACGGAAGCTCTGTTAATATCTATTGCTGTTTAAAAGTATTTAGCTGGTGAAGTAGATTTTATTGTAGAGTTAACAAAAGTTATCATGTGCATTGTTTGAAGCGGATGTCTGGAAGATTTTAAAACGAACATGTCTGGCATGGTGTGAATGACTTTTCTTTTCACCTTTCAACAGTGCCAGCTGGGTATCTAAACTGCCTATTTTCTTAAGCAAATCAGGATAGCCTATCTTTCTTTAATGTGAAAGTGATACGGTTTTGCCCTATGTCCCACCCTTCCACGTGTAAAACAAACAACTTCCTGATCTTTTCTTCTTTTTTCCAATCGCCTTGCAATGTGACCATCCTTTCTACACACACGGCAAGACTTAATGAGATCTCTTATTCTCTGGACAAAGCCTTGCAATGTCACCAATTTTGCCACAAGTATAGAGTGCTAGAAATGTCTCTACGCATCTGACTTAAGTTAAACCATTGAGAACCAGGCCTTAGACAATTCTGATGAGAATTATAGCTATCCAATTCAAGGTGATGGAGCCCTCTGATGGCGACTGGGAGGAACAACAGGGACCCATGACAATTTGACTATTTGCATTAAAATACTGTTATTTTGGATTTGTTTATTATGAAAACTTTCTGAAAATGTACTCACCCCCAGGCCATCGAAGACAGTGGCGTGCACGGGGGGGCTCGAGTCCCTGCCCCTTTGAGGTCTGACGCTAAAGTGCCCTTGTGGTCCGGTTTGTGCTATATGCAAGATATCGTGGACAATAAAAAATCAGTACCGCCGCTCCCTATATGCAGAGTACGCGTAGGGCACCAACTCCCGGGGGGGCACCATCCCAGTTGCTCCAAAAAAAAACAAAAAAAAAACATGATGCGCCATTCCGCACCCGCGACCGCTGGCGCCTCATGTTTGCGGCTGAATGCAGATGATCATAATTGATGGACAACTATGCCCCTGAAAAGACATCAGCAGTCCGGCGCCAAGAAAAAAAAAAAAAGATGAAAACGAAGCCTGCACGTCACTTTCAGGTAGGCTACATTCATAATCAAAGAAGTATTAAGATAATATATATATATATATATATATATTTTTTTTTTTTGTTTATATAAACAGACCTAAGCCAACAACAGCCTTTAAAATGACTTAAAATGCATTATATAAAAACAATGAGGCAACCCTGCTGATTACAAACCATCAACTTTTAACCATTAAAAAATGGTTTTCTGTAGTGTGTTTTGGGACATAGGACATATTCCATTAGGATTTATTGGTTTTAACAAGCCGAAGCCACTAATAGAAGGTGACCAATTACCAGTAGAGACCCACGGTCCATTATGTTTCCATTAAAACCAATACAAGTCCCATTATAACCAGTGAAACCATTACAAATTTTGTGATGGCATCTATTGTTTTTTTCAACATTACATGTTATAAATGCCTGTAAAGGGAGCCAAAGGCCTGGTAATTACTGCTTTTACACTTACAGGACGATCATATCCTTGTTTAATAGGCTATTGACCAAACATTTCATTCAAATATCCACTTAATCTTTATTTTTTGGCCACCTTTTTGCTATAGATGACACAGCCTCTATAATTTCTTCAACAAAAAACATGTGGACATCACAACCCTTACAAAAATTAACCATGGTTTTCTTAGTAAAACTGCTTAATTTTCTTTTGCGTGATTTCTGAATGCTTGAGAGCATAAAATCAATCAGACAACTGTATTACTGCCATAGGTAACTGTCTAGAGCTACAATTGTAATTTGTAAATAATACAATTTAATTACAATTTATTTATTTATTTACTTTTTAAAAAAAATATATAGTATAGTTCTATTTTGACCCCTATGGTAGGTATTTTTTTAAACTTCCATAATATTTGAGGGAGGGGCACAACAATAAAATCCTGCTTAGGCACCCATTTGGTCAGCAGCGGCCCTGATAAAAATGTCTCCACACTGTAAAAAGTGATAATTTGACTTAACTATTTATATTTGTTTATTCAGTTTCTTGAATACTCCTGCTAAATACACCTATTTTAGCCTACCTGAGAATAAAACACTGTTTTATTTGTATATTATGTGTCTTTGTAATGTGTATCTTTATTCTCATTTTTAATAACAAAGATAAAATAATGACAAAGGTTTTTATCTTCACCCACTTTGGCCTAAATATCTGCCATACTTTTTATATTTTGTTACCTTGAAAGGCTTTGTCTTTATAATAGGGAAATTAGTTTGGCTGTAATGCTCAAACAGCTTGCAAAATAGAAAAACCAACATGACAAAGAATCGTGATAAAATCGTGAATCGTGATACCCCTTGCCGAGGGGGAACAAACCCCCCGGTCCGCGATTGTGACCTCGTAACGCCATTTCGCCCCTGCCCCTCCGGAGGCCTGTGCACGCCACTGATCGAAGATGTGGATAATGTTTATTTTTTTCAGATTTGGAGAAATGGATCCTCTGAGATTAATGGGTGTCATCAGTCCAAACTGATAAAAGCATCACAATAATTTACAAGTAATTCGGCAGCAGCGTCTCTCTGTTAATCTGCTTCAAGAGCAGCACTGCATTACCTCGTTAGTGAGAAATATCATGCAGCTTTTAAGTTGCTAAACTACTTACTGATAAAATCGCATCGTAAAATGCGCTGACAACACGTTTCTGTGCGTGTATGTGTCCATATTTGTGTGTGTATGGGAGGGAGAGTGGGGGAAATTGAGCTTTCCGTACCTGATAAAATGTAATTTTGAGGCAAAAACATGGAAATAACGTGTTATTTGCATGCCTTAGATTAGAACATTCATCCGCCAATCAGATTCAAGAATTCAACAGCCCCTTTGTTATGCATTTTAAACCTTCCTACAGTGGAAAAAGTCTATCCCCTGATGTCCTCTCACATCAAAATCCACTGACAGCCAATATGTGACCCTGGACCATAAAACCAGTCATAAGGGTCAATTTTTTTCAAAATTGAGATTTATACATCATCTGAAAGCTGAATAAATAAGCTTTCCATTGATGTATGGTTTGTTATGATATATCTGGAATCTGAGGGTGCAAAAAAAAAATATCTTCATGGAACATGATCTTTACTTAATGTCCTAATGATTTTTGTGAAAAAGTTAATTTTACATGTTCGTGAAAAAGTTAAGTTATTTCAAAAAGTGAAACTTTCATATATTTTAGATTCATTGCATGTAAAGTAAAACATTTCAAAAGTTTTTTTGTTTTAATTTTGATAAATAGAGCTTACAGCTCATGAAAGTCAAAAATAAGTATCTCAAAATATTAGAATATTTACATTTGAGTTTCAATTAATGACCATCCATACAGTATAAATTCCGGGTATCTCTTGTTCTTTGAAACCACAATAATGGGGAAGACTGCTGACTTGGCAATGGTCCAGAAGAAGAACATTGACACCCTCCACAAAGAGGGTAAGTCACAGAAGGTCATTACTGAAAGGTGTGGCTGTTTACAGAGTGCTGTATCAAAGCATATTAAACGCAAAGTTGACTGGAAGGAAGAATTTGGGTAGGAAAAGGTGCACAAGCAACAGGGATGACTGCAAGCTTGAGAATACAGTCAAGCAAAGCTGATTCAAACACTTGTGAGAGCTTCACAAGGAGTGGACTGAAGCTGGAGTCAGTGCATCAAGAGTCACCACGCTCAGACGTCTTCAGGAAAAGGGCTACCAAGCCACTTCTGAACCAGAGACAACGTCAGAAGCATCTTACCTGGGCTGTGGAGAAAAAGAACTGGACTGTTGCTCAGTGGTCCAAAGTCCTCTTTTCAGATGAAAGTAAATTTTGCATTTAATTTGGAAATCAAGGTCCCAGAGTCTGGAGGAAGAGTGGAGAGGCACAGAATCCATGTTGCTTGAAGTCCAGTGTGAAGTTTCCACAGTCAGTGATGATTTGGGCTGCCATGTCATCTGCTGGTGTTGGTCCACTGTGTTTTCTGAAGTCCACAGTCAACGCAGCCATCTACCAGGAAATTTTAGAGCACTTCATGCTTCCTTCTGCTGACAAGCTTTATGGAGATGCTGATTTCATTTTCCAGCAGGACTTGGCACCTGCCCACACTGCCAAAAGCACCAAAAAGTTGGTTAAATGACCATGGTGTTCGTGTGCTTGATTGGCCAGCAAACTCGCCTGACCTGAACCCCATAGAGAATCTATGGGGTATTGTCAAGAGGAAGATGAGAGACACCAGACCCAACAATGCAGATGAGCCGAAGGCCGCTATCAAAGAAACCTGGGCTTCCATACCACCTCAGCAGTGCCACAAACTGATCACCTCCATGCCACGCCGAATTGAGGCAGTAATTAAAGCAAAAGGAGCCCCTACCAAGTATTGAGTACATATACAGTAAATGAACATACTTTCCAGAAGGCCAGCAATTCACAATTTTTTTTATTTTTATTATTGGTCTTATGAAGTATTCTAATTTGTTGAGATAGTGAATTGGTGGGTTTTTGTTAAATGTGAGCCTAAATCATCACAATTAAAAGAATCAAAGACTTAAACTACTTCAGTCTGTGTGCATTGAATTTATTTAATACACGAGTTTCACAATTTGAGTTGAATTACTGAAATAAATGAACTTTTCCACGACATTCTAATTTATTGAGATGCACCTGTATTTTTGGCTATTGCTACAAATATACCCCAGCGACTTAAGACTGGATTTGTGGTCCAGGGTCACATTTGTTTAGAACGGATCTAAGCTTGCTTGTAAATGGTGCTTAATGTGCAAATTTCTTTCCTGACTTCTCACTGGAGAAAGCAGTAGGACTTTGTAATAAAGCTGGCTTTTCACGGTCCTGTTTATTTCATGGCCACTCACTAAATAAATACATTCGGCAATGTAGACATAAAATTTATTTTAAATGATTTTACTTGCTTTTTATTAGATTTTGCATTTGGATATATATTAGACATTATCAAAGACTACTTTATCATGGCTGATGTACCCCCCAAAATTGCTATATATTACGTTTTCCCATTCATTTCCCAAGGTGATAATTTTTTACTGTAGTTTGACTTTATTTTTAAGAAATTTAGCCTTTTTTTATAATGTCCACTTTCTGTGTGTAAAAATGCTACAAAGTTGAACAAGTTATGTGCAATTCTGATGAAGTAAAAAAAACATAAAAATTCAAAATGTAAACATTTTCAGTCTAAAATGGCCGAAGACCACCAGAGGTTTACGGACAGACAAAAAAGCCACAAACACTCTATGGTTCAGGGTCATTTTATTCATATGTGCAGAACATACGCATAAAATAATTCACTTTAGTAAGCATTAACATATTTTTCCTCAAGAAAAATAAAATTGACAACATTCCAGAGAACAAACCACTAAATTACATGGAGTGAGTCTGTGGACGTCTTTATGTTTTCAGAGTGCCATGAATTCTGCTATCACTTCAGTAAAATTATCACTCTTTACTGCTGTTAATGGGAAATATAAGCGTCTTATTTGAAGCTTATTTGTAGTTGCTATATTGCAAATAGCAATTACAGAATGAGCAAAGATGTTTCATAACTAGAGCATTTATTTTTAGGCACTTCAAACAAAGGCCAATGTAGTAAACTAGCAGTATCATTTGAGACTATAACTGTCAAACCAGATGCACTCTAAAATAAAAGCAACAGCATAAAAACATCCTTGAGGTCCTACAAATAATGACAAACAAACACGGATCAAAAACATTCCCTTAGGTACAGAAATAAAAATGTGCATTTCAATTCCTTTGCTGTAAATATTAACCGAGTATTGACTCTACACAGAAAAGAAGACATTCAATATCCACATAATTAGAATAAATACACATTATCTTTAATGTAAAGTGAGTGGAGAAACATAGCAGAATAAAAGACATACAGAATGCAACAGAAAGTCTTACAAATGGACACTAGATAACAAACAACTGACATTGTCAATATTTCCCAACAGATAGATGAGCATACAGAAAAAACAGAGGTCAGAAAGTACAGGGAAAGAAAATACTGCAAAGGGATATCAAGTCAAGAAATGACTAATAACCCTACATACAAGTAAAAAAATTCAATCAATAGGCCTAAATGTTTTAACTGTTTGTTTTGACCATTATGGCCAAAGAAACATGGCCAAATAATCTTTAATTTGGCTCATTCAGAAACAAACAGTAATGGAATGTGCACAGAATGAACAGAACGCCCACCTTAAGCTAAATTAAAATACAAAGACGATATACATTCACAGCGTGGATGACTCAGAATGGTCATAACATTCTAGAGACCTTAAACAACTTGACGTGCATTGATTAAGATTATAACACGAACATTAGCAGGGTCCTTAATACATTTCATGTCAACTATTATGCTACAAAGAAATTTCATTGCACTTTTGTCTTCAAAGAGAAACGAATTACATTAATTACAAAAGCAAATACAGAATTTGAGCAAAACATTTTAAGATTAGTATGGGATCTATCACCTAACTGTCCAGTCCATCGAGGAACTCTCCTTCAATGATGTGCTCTAGGCGTTTCATGACCTGATCACTGCTGGGCGGTGGGTAGTCAGCGGCATAATGCGGGGGGTACGTGGAGGAGCCATTAAAAGAGCAGCAAAGGATGCTGAAGAACGGCACGAGATCCACGATAGAGCAGAGGGAACGTAGTGTGAGCAGAGGAAACTCCACTCGATCTGTGCTTGACTCTCCAGCTGTTCCATTCAGCTCCTGAACACACATTCAAAATATTTACAGACTGAGAATTGGGTCTATTTGTGAAAAAGTACCAAATTTACTGGTTCACTGGTGCTCTTTCACAGATACATTAAAGCATGTGTTTCTGTGCATGGAGATCTTACCCCATAGCGTCGGTTTATTCCATCCAGTATCCTAACAATATGAGGTTTACACTCTTGTTCGCCTTCCAGCAGAGTGTTTCCTGGTCCATCATAATTCTCGACATCTACTTCAGGAATGAAAGCCCAGCGATACCTGCAAACAAACAAATACATACATACATGCATAAAGTTCAGACATTAACAGATCATGAACAGTGAATTTTACGGTGTGGAGCAGATCAGAGGCCATTTATGTAGGGTCAGGCATGAAAGGCCACCAAGAAGTAAGAGGGAACCTATTGACCTTTACTGATAGCTGTCAATGTTGGGGCAACTATGACGGTCCACTTAGGTTAAAAATGTAAAAAGAGCTCCCCCCTCCCTTGTATTTCAAGTCTAATATATTCACTGACAGAAAGCTTAGAATTTAGCACAGTCATATAAACTAGAATGGTGATTTTTGGGGTTATTTCGGCAGTAAATATATAACCATTTTCACTGTATGGAAAATAATGGCCTTAAAAGATGTGAGGGCAAGTAAATGATGACAGAATTGTAATCTTTGAGTGAACTAACCCTTTATGTCTTGCATATACTACAATTCAAAAGTTTGGGGTCGATAACATTTTTAAATAAGTGTCTTATGCTCACTGGAGCTGCATATAAACAGTAATATTGTAAAATATTATTACATTTTAAAATGTAATTTTTTTCCTGTGATTCAGCAGCCATTACTCCAGTTTTCAGTGTCACATAATCCTTCAGAAATCATTCTAACATGCTGATTTGGAGCTCAAGAAACATTTATTATTATTATCAATACTGAAAATAGTTGTGCTGCTGAATATTTTTGTGGAAAACGATGTATTTTAAGTTCAGGATTATCTGATAAATAGAAGCTTCGAAAGAACTGCATTTGTTTGATTTTCAAACATTTTTAAATGTATTCACTGTCATTTCGAATCAATTTATTTTATCCTGGCTGAAAAAAAGTAACACTTTGTTTATAAAATTTTTACTGTCCCTCAACACTTTGAACAGTAATGTGGCCATTAGAAAATGTCCAACCACTGCTTCTGTTCTTAAGAAGGTTAAGTAGACTAAAATTTGACAGTTCATAAAAATGTTTTCTTATTTATCACTGCTATGGTAAGAGTAAACGGTGCCAAACATGCACACGCAGTTCACTAGACTCTCACATTTGAAACAGAGGCATGTGCTCAGGAGGGAAGGACACAGCGGAGTCCAGGAACTTGCAGGCTGACAGGTACATGTCCAGTTCGGCCTGAGAGAAGAGTAGACCATTCTTGTCATTGCCACCCCGCAATTTACTCCTGAAACAGAAAGATATATATTTTTTTAAATGAAGGGCCAAAATATATACTAACAGCATTTTTCAGAAAGGAAGACTCACTTTGAAACTTTATCATCCAGTAGTGTCTTCTCAAGGCGGTTAAAAATGCGTATCTGAAATATTAAACAAATATTCAAGCTGCACCCAGAAATAACATGCAAAACAACTGATTAAGCATTTGAAAACAACCAAAAAACAAATACTCTTAGTGCAGCGTATTTCTTACCAGCTCAGTGACCATGATTGGCCAGAGAGAGGTGAGATGTTGTGGTGAGATCCTCAGCAGGAGAACACGGAACATAAGGAACATCTGAGTTGACACTGATGGGGTCTGTCCCACACGCAGGTTCTCTGTTAGACGCTCTAGAATAGATTTGGTAAAGAAAGTGTTAGCTGGACATTTTTCTATTGTACATTACAAGTAACCTTTATTTGTTTTCCACACAGACTGAGTGATACCTTGTATGAGAGGCAAATAGAAGTGGTACTGGTCATTCTCTCCGCTAAACATGGCAAAAGCCTGTCTTTTCAGTAACATAGGCTTCTGCTCAGCGCTGTTGAAGAGCTTCAAAGAACTGCTCTGCATGCCTGCACATGGTACAACATGAACACACACAATACAAGTCAATACACTGATCATACAAAAAATAACTAATGCAAAAGAATGTACACATACTCACTCATCAAGTCTTTGAACATTGTCTTTTCATGAGTCAGAAAATGGTCTATGATGGATCTCCAACTAAAGCACAATATGTAAGTTTAGTGGCTTCAACATAAAAATCTTGATTTTGTTGTTTATTTGGTCAAAAATACAGTTACAACAGTAATATTGCCAAATATTAGAACAATTAAAAAAAAAAGTTTTTTAAATATAGTTTAAAATATTTATCCCTGTGAAGGCAAAGCTGAATTTTCAGCAGTCATTACTACAGTTTTCAGTGTCACATGATCTTTCGGAAATTATTCTAATACACTGATTTGGTGCACAATAAACAGCTCTCATTGTTATCCATGTTGAAAACAGTTTTTGCTGCTAATATATTTGTGGAAACTGTGATAAACCATCATTCAAAAGTTTGGGGTATGTTAAAAAAAGAACGGTACTGACTACTTTTACTCAACAAGGATGCATTATATTGAACAAAAGTGACAATAAGGACATTCATAATGTTACAAAAGATCGTCATTTCAAATAAATGCTGTTTTCTTTATTTCTATTCATCAAATAATCTTGAAAAACAATCATCATGTTTTTTCACAAAAATATTTAGCAGCAAAAACTATTTTTAACATTGAAAATAATTAGAAACATTATTAATAACTGAGTACTAAATCATGTGACTGGAGTAATGACTTCTAAAAAAAATCAGGTTTGCCATTACAGGAATAGCCTACATTACATTTTAAAATATACTGGAGTAGAAAACAGTTGTTAAATTGTAATAATATTAAAACAATTGTAAATTGTAATAATAAGTCACAATATTACTGTTTTTACAGTATTTGTGATCAAATAAATGCAGCCTTGGTGAGCACTGAGAAACGAGCATAGGCTAGGAAAATTATTTGAGCAATATTTGACCATTTTGACATTATCAGCACACCTTGAAAATTTTGAATGTTGTGTAAGTATATCTTACTGGCAGGAACACGAGGACTCCATTGTGAAAAACATTGGGTCCATGAAGAGTTCCAGCACCTCTTTCTTCCACGCTCGCTTAGTGTAGGCATATCCACTCAGACTGCTCAACAACTGAGCACCCGCACAGAAACTAGGCACGTTATAGGCACTGAGAGATAGAAATTGAGAAATGAGTATGAGATTTAAATGAAAACTGCCATATATATTTATACATATGGCCAATGCCAAATTAATAATGAATAGACCAATGCTTTTGAATTAAGCACTAACTAAGCATTTTTAATCACTACCACAAGTGTATAATTTCAACTGAAGCGCATCTTTGGCATACTCACCTGTGATTTTTTAGATAGGGAAAAACGTAATACATAAGACGGGAAATAAGAGGCACGGCTTTCTCCTTCTCATCACTGCGATAGACCATGTCCAAAAGAGGAGCCAGAACCTACAAATAATTAGCACAAATGAGAACACACTGTTTTTATCTGTTGAAATTCTGAAATTATACCAGTCGATTTTGTCAAATCACATCAGCATAAATTAAATTCAGTAAAACAAATACTGCCATGTTTACTTACAACTGCACTTTATAATTTAATTAATACAATTATATTTTCTTATTATTTCTGCATTGCATATAATTTTTGCATTAACGGCAATTAGATTTGTTTTCTTTTTTCCCCCCAATATTGCTACAAATTCCATTCAGTTATAATCTGGAGCCCTGTGTGTGTGCATTTCTTCTGGTCTCTTACCTCAGCAAGCAGAACCAGAGCTTGTACACTGAATACGGATGGTGCTGAAGATGACACCATAGCACTGCCCTGGCCTGCACACTCTGAGAGAAAGACAGAACAGAGTACATATTAATACTGCCTCTGTTTACAGTAGACAATATAGCTAGGCATTATTATTATCAGATTATATCTGCAATACAGCAATGGGCATTATACTGAAAGCACATGTATTTCAGTGTAGGGTTACCCTCAAACTCATTGCCATCATGGTCATCTTCATCTCCCTGAAGACAGACTTGAGGCTGTGCTTTCACTTCCAGGTTGCGACTCAGCCAGCTAGTCTGCTCAAGAGACGAGCCAGCCACAGCTCCCACCGCTTCTAGTATGCGCTGGCTCACTTCCTGTTGAGAGTACAATTACTATGCACTTTAACAGGTTGGTAAAGAAACATGTTGGGTTATGTTTTTCTCCTGCTTAGCAATCCAGACAATAAGCAGCAATACAAGTCTGTTTAAACTTTTAGTTTTCACTTACTATATCAACACAATACTGGTTTTGCTGTCTGTCGCTGTACCGGTCTTACCTGCAGTTCTTTAGTATCCCTTTTGTTGTCGATATTGGGAAGTCTATTTACACAGTCATTAAGGATGCTGCAACAGTAAAATAAACAAAGATTGAAGTTTCAAAATATGTTTTACCTTTCAATAATATCTAACAATTGTTTCATGTAATTAATAAGAGATCTCTAAAAGAGTTTTCTGGCTGCCTTCTTCTTGAAATGCTGCATCAAACAACTAGGCGGTTTCATACTGGTCTATTTGTACTGGCTGAACTGGCATCAAATGGTGCAGGACATGTTATGCACCAGAGGTTAATATTTAAGATTGAGGTTTGTTCAGATCTCTGACCCTAAGTATGAGAAAACATAATAGTGACCACATTATTTTATTTACCCGAGGAGCAAGAAGTGTCCAGGAGGGGCGAGATTAAGCTGGACAGATTCTCTGAGCAGAGAGAGGAGAGGATTGATGTTCTCCTGAAGAGCTTGAGCGGTGAGACTGCAAAAAAGACCATATAGGACATTTCCATCAATACTGAACTAAAAATATTCATCTTGTACACAAATATAGTCGAGGGTGGATCTTCCATTGAACAGTAAGTAGCATTAACTTTAGCCATTGGCATTAATTAGATTGCAACAGTTCACTGGACTTTGGTCATTTTAAAGTAAATTACATCATATGATAGCAAATAAGATAAGGTACAATTAAAATATGAGAATGATGTTACCTTTGAATGTAGACGTAGCTGAACTGTAGCATTGGAATGTCAACTAATGTGGTCTTCTGATAATGAGAAACAGTAAACATTAATACATGATGTAATTCTACAGTTAAACGTCAGTTTGTGTACAATTTTGTTTTTAAATTGTAAAAATTCAGTTTTTTTCTCAGGGTTAGTATACTAGCTGTATATAAAAATAATAGATGTTTATATGGAATGTCACCATTTAGATAAATGTGTGCATGCAGTACCTGGTCTCCTTTGATCTGATGGGGTTTCTTCACCACCTCTCTGATAAGCTGCAGTATGGTGTCCGTACGGAGTGTGTTTAGTGCCTTCACTAGATCCACCAAGGTCATTTGAGAATCACTAGCATCTGGTAAAATCTATGTATGCGTACACAAACACACAAAATTTAAAAACATAATTCCAGACGCCTACTGGATGATGTCATTTTTGCATTCTGTTATCTATTGTTCACCTTGTTTCTGGAGCGTCTTTTGCGACTCTTCCTGCTACTCCATACAGCGGCCACAGAGGCCATGACCTGCACCCCAAACTGCTGAGTCAGTGGCATCAAGAACTCCAGAACCTTTTGCCTCAAGATCTACAGAGAACAAAAACACATGACTGGCACCACTAAGCAGACAACAACACAGAATCAACTGTTGTTTTTGTTTACTTCAAGTATCAGGTATACCTTTGTGCCTTTAAAATACACAGAGGTGGGTGAGGCTTTGCTGCCATGGGTGGAGTCACAGCCCTTGACCACACCCCAGAGTAAGGCCATGCTGCTAATCATGTGCGGAAACTCCTCCAGAATGGCATTGCTAGCATTTCGCAGGTCTGGAACATCACAGCCTGCAGTCTAAAAAAAAAAATATATATATTTTAACATAAGTCACATTAGTGTTTTGAAGCTTTCTTATTTACCAACATGTTCAGTGGCGATCCTGGCATTTTTCCCATGGCAAGATCAGATTTGTTTGCAACTACAACTGTTTGCCAGTGGATGTATATTAGGAAATAGAGAGTATTTGGTTAAATTTTATGATGTGATTCATTCACACTGACAGTGATATGCCAAACTGCAGACAGGTTTTGTAAATAAACCTACAGTGGTATACGCTTACTTGCAAGACAGTGACTTAGCGACCTTGTTAACACTTTACAATAAGGTTCATTAGTTAACAAATACACAACTGTATTTTCATTAACTAACATTAACAAAGATTAATAAATAGTGTAATAAATGCATTGTTCATTGTTTGTTCATGTTAGTTCATACATTAACTAATGTTAACAAATGACACCTTATTGTAAAGTGTTACCGCGGCCTTCAAAAAAAACATTCACCTTCATTGTCAGTGTGAATGGATGAAACAGCAGGAATTTGGCTCCCTAGGTGAATGTCCAAGTCACCTATGCTAGGATCCACCACTATTTGCTTTAGTAGGTGCTTGTATGTCTTACTTTCTGGTGGTCTAGAAGACAGTAGTGTGTGATAGTGGTCAGTCCTTCCAGTAGTGTCAGAGGATAGTCAGGCGCTATGTTCTCCCTCTTTAAGGGACCACTAAAGAGAACAATGAAATGAAACAAAAAGTATTTATTTACACCTTATCGCTTAACACTTCATGTGCATCCTCTCTCACACAAACGCAAACAACCACACACATTACTTACTTGTGTGAAGCTTTGATTCCATCGTGCTCATGCTGTTTAACAAGCTCATCCAGGTTCCTGCAGATCTGGGCAATTATGGGTGATACAATGATGGCCAGTGATCGTCCTAAATACGGCAACACTTCACAAAGCAGAGTCACCCAGGCTGGGTGCATGGCACAGCCATACTGTGGGTGCAAAGCTCGGGCTGCTGCCGACACAAACATGCCCTGAGCGGTGATAGGCTGACTGGTTACGTAACGCACTGCTTTGATGGACTGCTGGAACATCACAGCTGTTTGCCACTCTCGAGCCAAGGCTGAAGACGGTGGTTCTGTACGTCGCTGTGGGTTGGAATTGCTTTGATCATGATCTTGTGCTTTGGTGTGTGGTGGACACACATGGTGCTCCAATACAATAAGAACCTTCAGAAGCTTCAGTAGGGCAATCTGAAGTGGGTGCTCAGCCCAGATCCCATCCCTGCCAAAGTTGATCAAGCTCTCTTCTGAGATCTCCCCTTCATCTCCTCCTTGGTCTTCTTCAGGCAATTTGTGCTGCTCTGGTCGATCAGTTCTCTGGCAGACATACATGGAGGCGGAAAGCGTTAGAAGGATGTATTGTTGCACCTTGTAGCCCCAAAGAAGGTTGCGCACCGCCTCCAAGCTAGCAGTTCCCTTTGCTTCCCCGATTTGAGCTTGCTGGGCCACCCTCACCAACTGGATCATCAACTCTGTCAGCACCTCCACGCTTTTCACCTGGACCTCCCGATTGGCCTGGAGTTGGCGAATGGGAACGCTAGCATAGGAGGGATAGTGAGAGCGGAGATAACGCATACACAGGCAGGTGAGTAGCTCTAGCAGGAGGGTTGGTGGAGAGGAAGGAGAAGATGGTGAATGGAGAGGAGAAGATGCTGGCTGGGATGGGTCAGGAGTGGCTCCACTTGGTGGAGTTGAGGTCTGCAATCGGCCATAGAAGCTGCCACCATCCTGAGCCTGACGGTGCCTCTGCAGAAGGTTCTGGATAAGGTTGAGATGGGCAGTGGAGCTGCAGTCCAGAGAAGTACTGGAGAGAGCCTCTACAAATGGCCCTGCACTAGTACGGAGGATGGTGTCTAAAATAGTGAAGGCATAGAGAATTCGGCTGCTCTCACACTGCTGCTTATAGAGCAGAACATGGCGGAACAGTGAATCCACTGCCTCACGTTTCTCCCGCTGACGCTTGAGCAACCGGGACTTGGCCATGGCCTCCAACTGCGCATCATCTTCATCACTTGAGAGCGAATCCGAAACCTGCGTGCGTTCTGAATCCACCCTCTGCAGGCCGTTGGCCATACCTTCCTCCTCTACGCTACCATCATCATGGCGCTGCAAATAAGGGGCGGAGCTTGAGCTGGAGTTTTCAGTGGAGTTCTGAGCGCCACTGGTGTCTGCAGATTCGGTGTGTTCACTTTCTATTTCTTCCTCTTCTTCTTCATCCTCTCCCTCAGTCTCTTCGCTCTCACTCCGGGACATTGTTGGGGAGTCTGGAGGCGTTAGTTCTGGATCTCGTTCCAACTCTGCCCACAGTGCTTCACGGTCTACTATAGTGATGCGCCTGACAAGGCTTTCTTCTGTTTGGCAACCGGGAGTAATGTTGTCTCCAACACTTTTTGTGATGGATCTGTCTCTCCAGGTCAGTGCCTTTAAATTACCTAAATCACAAATACAGTAGAATCAGACCCCACAGCAAAAACAAGAATGAACTCTTGCTATTGCTTTCAGTCTTGAATGCTATTTGTGCAAATGACTATATTCATTATTTTAGATATAGTGGTACATTACAGTTTACTTTATATTAGTCTCGTGCAGCCAGACCTTCAGACTGACGTCAGAAGTTTCTGGGAACCTTGGCCGCTTTGAATGGCCTAGGAATGCCCAAGAGGCCATTGGACTGACAGGTAAACCAACTAATCACGTTTCGTTTTGTGTGCCGTGTCATGTTTAGGGGTGTAGAAATGTCCCCACAATAACATAATAATGGTGTGTAAAACTCTTGGATGTATTTTAAAGAGTCTATGCCATGAACTTTACATATTTCACATAGTTTTGAAAATCTAGCATTGAGTTGATCCCGATAAGCACTCACTGTCACAGTTGTAAACACAACAGCTTTCTTCTTCCATAATGGGGTTTGGCGCCAATGCCATCTTTGTTTCCAGGTGGTATGTTAAAGAACGCTATGCACGTTTTCCGGAAATTCTGTAGAATTCAACCAATCAGATGCCTACTTCGAAGCTCCTGAAGTGTTTCCAATTTTGTGTGCCATATGCATCAGACGTTCAGCCAACAGTCTGTGGGCGTGACGTCTGAGGCTGAGACTAACTTCATATTATAATTGCCTTACGACAATTTAAATGGATTTTCACTGCTAATTCCGGATTAAAATTTTTATTACATAAATCTGTTTCATTTCAGTTTTTACAATGCAGACCTAAAAATTGACCTTCTAAACTCAAGCATAGGTACCACTGTACGTAGTGATCTGGTATGTGTGCATGTGTGAGTTTTGATTCCATACCAACAGAGAGATTCTGTTTGATGCTTTGTATGGGTGATCTCTGTGTTCTCGGGTCCAACAGTAAGAGCAGCACCGGTTCCAAGATACGGACCACATCACTGAGGGAGAGAGCCCGCACCAACCAGTTCTGTGCTGCGGCACTAACGCTACCATCCTGATTGTTCAAACTATCTAGTACCACAAACAAAGACCTGAGAAAACAAAAAGTTAAAGTGAACACTGAGTGTATATAGCACAAAAATATGGGAGAATATTACTGAAGTAAGCAAAAGTTTAGATTAGAAATATGTATATGACTTGTCAAAGGAGCGGTTGAGAGAAGTGCTGCGATTGGTCTGGATCTCTCGTGTCAGGTGCCACAAAACTGAGAACCTGTGGAGCGCCTCCAGACACACAACCTAACACACATACACATACACATTTTAATAAATGTTTATGATTGTGTGTAGATGTATTAAATGAGGAAAAGGCAGTACCTTGTCTCCACTGAGTAAACCCAAGCAGATGATGTCCTCGCAGATGGATGCAGATGGAGCCAAGCAGTGAAGCCGATAGAAGAGCTCCACACAAGATACGTGATGCTCTCTACGCTCCGTGTCCAGCTGAGCCCATAAAACCTGAGATACACGCTACAAGAGAAATAAAAAGAGAATTAAAGTGAAGAAAAAAATGTCACATTAAGAAAGTCAGATATATATGGCGGCAGCTATTTTTTTATGTAGATGATAGGCACACAAGTACAACTCCTTGTCTACTTGAATGGAGAAAGTCTAAATTAAACCAGTCAATATTAAGTTTCAATAACGTGCAAATTTAGCACTAAAATTGTACATAACACTATCATAAATGTTGTGTTTTTTATTCCTCAAATCATGCTAGTCCAGGTAGTCCAGCTAACATACATGCACCTACACAGAATAAAAGGGCAATTGGTTCTTTTAACTAAAATGCAGGACTTCCACAAAATCATAAAAAAACATCCGGCACATTTCCTGACCCTTGTAATGTCTCTGGAATTAGCCATTTATATATCATATTTTTTCAATTCACAACACATGAAGCTATACGAAATGCAACCTGTTACTCATAATGTGTATTACCAAGTAAAAGTCTGTGGAATCCTCCAGAATTTTGAGAACAGCTGGGTAGATGGGAGGCAGGGTGACCATTTGCATCTGTCCGCTGAGTGGGTTTGCATCAGAGTTCTTATAACGTTGATTTTTATCCTGAATGACGAGGGCTAAAGACTGAGAGTGATTGATCAGCTCCAGCAAAGAGGAGATTGCAACATGTTGCACCTACAGACACATAAAAAAAGATTTATTATAAAATGATTCAGTTTTGGCAATGCAACCATTAAAGGTAATTTTTCCGTGTCAAAATAATTTGTCCTACTGTGCAGAGGCAACTCTAAGTAAGCGATTTGTAGGCGATCCTGAATATAAACTATCAAAACATTGTCCTGTTTGTTTGACAATATCAACTTCTGACTCAACCAATAGTGTAGGTTTGGGGGGGGGGGGGACTACCTGTTTCTAAGAACATTGGTAGACGATGGAGTGTGTGGAAATGTTTAAAAAGAAATTAAAAGGTGAAAATAACAGACAACAAGGTCCAGTACAGAGATCCCACATTAACAACTAACTAACATTACAACCTCAATGTCTGTGTATGAATATTATAATTGGGGGAAATTTTATTGCTTTTCATGTCTATAAAAATTATTGTTAAACTAAAAGGGATAGTCCACCCAAAACTGAAAATTATGTGATCATTTACTCACCTTCATGTCATTCCAAACCTGTATGCATATTTTTCTTACTTTTTTCATTCTTTTGGGACCAAACAACTTTGGAGTCTTTTGACTTCCATAAAAACATTATTACATTTTTCAAAATATATTCTTGCATATTCCATTGAAGAAAGAAAGTCCTATAGCCTTGGAATGACATGAGCATGAGATGATAACAGTTTTCACTTCTGAGTGAACTTGTACCTGGTAGTCTTTTGTCAGGCAACACAGAGTCATCAAGGACCTCAGCCAGTCAGGAAGGGTTCCCTCAATCCCTGAGGAGAGAAAGAAGAACATCTTTTTGTAGAAGAACATATCTGTGTGCTGTGACATGCTACATGAAAAAAAAAAACAGTTTAATGCAGCAGTGGAATACATTTCCTTTATTCACCTGTCTTGTTGAACATAGATGTGTGCAGGTCTTGGTTCTCTTCCTCAGTAAAATAGACGGGAAATGTTGTACATTCCAGTAGAAGCTGGCAGACCACAGTGAAGGCCTGGCGGCACGACTCCGTTATCTCCCCTTTGCTCTTTGACAGGAAATTTCCCATCCACTCCAGCTCGGCTGGTCTGTGGTCTTTACCTCCATCCCTAGAAGACCCATGAAGGGCATGGATCCTCAGTTTACTAGGGTTGAAGAACTCAGCAAGTCTGTCTTTGATTAAACCCAAGTCTCGACTGCCTTTCCGTTTCGATGGAGACCGTTTACTGCCTCTAGGAGAAGCATTAGGATCTAGCTGATTTGCTTCTTCCTGTTTCTTCTTCTCTGGATCCATGACATCTAACAAATGCCTGAGAGATGAACATGAGTGAGAGAGAGAAAAAGAAAAGGCAAATACAGTGAGCATGCATGCTGCTAGTTGCAGGGCAAGAGAGGAATACTATTAATATCTTTAACCAGGGAGCCAGGGCCCTCTGGGGGCCTCAACAAACTTCCATTATTTAAAACATTTAAAATAAAACAAATCAAGGTTTAAAAGTGTGCCTTCTATGCAATTAATAAAACTCCATGGGAACATTTGTAATGAATATAGATTTTTCTAGTTATGCCAAACTTTAAAATAATTTATTGAATAGAATTTTTGAGAAAAAAATTAAATCCTTATCATCAATCTTTATAATCCTTATCCTGTAAATAATAAAAAACTAGAAGAGTCTTTTTTGGAGTCAAAAAGTTTCCCAACCACTTGCTTACAAGAAACTGGACAATAAACACTGTACATGGCTTACTATTTTTAAAAAGTAGTATAAATGCAAAATGCAATGATAAATGTTACATTGTTGTCACATGACCTCACTATGTAGCATTTTATTTCATCCATCCAGTTATCTTAGTAAAATATTATTTTGCTTTTTTTAATCCAATTATATTATATGCAAAATCCCACTTTTTGTGCATTTACCACACTGCAAATGGAAGGTTAAATCAAGTGCATTGCATTCTGGAATATTATTCCTTGCAGTATTTTCTGGTTGAATGTGTACATTTTATCATATCTGCCAAGTAACTTCAGTATTTCATGCATACTGAAAATATGCATATTAGGCACACACAGTATATACTGAATTACCTTGTGATCACAGATGCCAGTATGTCCTGCACACATTTGGACATGTTTTCTATAGTTCCTCCTCTTCTCCACACATCCTCTGCTTCAGGGTTCGCATCAGAAGCAGCATCTGCTCCATTACGGCCTGGTAGGAGGTGCTGTTCAGATGGAGATGCGCTAAGGCCTAATCCACTGTCTTCAGAGCGCAAAGGAGGGTATGGAGCTCCACCTGGCTCCACCTCCTGTGTCTCCAGCCCAATCACACCGCCCTCACTGGCGCTGTCATCATGGTTACCATTCACCAGGTCACTTTCCTTGACTTTGGTGTTGCCTGTCATCACAATCTGTATTTGTACAAAAATGGAGCTCTTTTAAAACACACATTTCCAAACTATAATATGAATAGCATTTAAACTTTAATTGTCTGATCATCAAAATGATACACTAAATGAAGTGGTAAAAATATACACTACCATTCAAAGGTTTGAGGTGAGTACGTTTTTTTTAATTATTATTATTATTCAGTAGGATGCAATAAGTGACACTTAAGACTGTTCTTTTGTTACAAAAAATATTTAAAATAAATGCTGTTCTTTTGAATTTTCTATTAATCACAAAAGGTATCACAGTTTCCACAACAATATTACACAGCCCAACTGTTTTCAACATTGATAATAATTAGAAATGTTCCCTGATCGTAATTTTTGAAGGATCATGTGACACTGAAGACAAGGTAATGACTGCTGAAAATTCAGCTTTGCCATTATTATTTTAAACTGTAGTAATATTTCACAATATTACTGTTTTTACTTTAGTAAAATAAATGCAGGCTTGGTGATCATAAGAGAAACATAAAAAAAAAATCATATCAAGCACCAAACTTTTGGATGGTAGGGTACAGTAAAACTGACCAATCTTACCTGTGTTTGCACCAGATCTTGTGTCTGTGATTCAGCCTCCATGTCCATATAAGCTACAGGCATCTGGATCTTACTGAGCACTTTAAAACATGCTCTCATGGCCTGCGTGAGCTCCTGTAGGCTAAGGGATGTCATGTGACTACGCAGTGATTGCAGCATGCTGCCCAACATCTGTGGCAGATATTGCGTTTGAATCTCTGCATAGAGTTCCTAATAAGAAAGCCAAGAAGTCGAATGAGCCCAAATCACCAAAAATTTGAAAAACCTTTCCAAAGATGAATCACCAGATCATACCAAAGGAATAACATCCAACAGGAAGATAATGAGCGTTGAGAGCTCAGTCACTGAGGGAGGGCTACTCCAGTCTTTAGATGGATGCTTCCTGGCTGGATCACTCAGTGAGCTAAGAAACAACCATGATAATAGGCATCATCACATCATCTCATTTATGTTCATGTAATGCTGTTTATTATGAGTTTGTGTGTTTACCTGAGACAAATTTGGAAATGTCTTGTCATGTAGTCCCAGAGATAATTGCCGCTCATAGCACTCACAAGCATATTGACGGTCTTTATGATCTCAGAGGAGTTTTTATTCTCCTTGATTTTACTGCACAGATAAGTAGACAGTGAACAATCAGAAACAGCATTCATTTGTGTGTTAATTCTTTTTG
This sequence comes from Schizothorax lantsangensis, assembly GCA_027422415.1. Lineage (NCBI taxonomy): Eukaryota > Metazoa > Chordata > Actinopteri > Cypriniformes > Cyprinidae > Schizothorax > Schizothorax lantsangensis. Next base: position 25,129,382 of record CM049848.1, on the reverse strand, counting down.
TACATCTCTACTACAATTCAATTTTTTTGGGTAAGTACGACTTTTGGAAAGAAGTTTCTTATGTACAGCAAGGCTGCATTTACTTGATCAAAAAATACCATTAAAAAAGTAATATTGTAAAATAGTTACAATTTAAAACAACTGTTTTCTGTTTTAATATATTTAATACATTAGTTGTGCTGCTTAATATATTTGTAGAAACTGTGATAATTTTTTTGCAGGATTCTTTGATGAATAGAAAGTAAAAAAAAAACAGCTTTTACTTAAAACAGAAATTTGGAACAATGTAAACATGCTGCCACTTTTGATAAATTTAATGCATCTTTGGTAAATAAAAGTATTAATTTCTTTAAAAAAATGTTTTACTGACCCCAAACTTCTGAACAGTAGTGTATATTCACTCACAGCAAATTATTTTTTTTTTTATTAGTACGTAGGGTTCAAATGGGGTTTAGATCTGATTAGCCAATTGCAGCATTTTGCAGTCAGATATTTTTCTATAATAAACCATTAAACTGAATGTATGACTGTTATCCCTGACAACCAGTTTTGAACACTGTGATAGTTTGACATGTTTCTTTGCACTCTGCAACCACATATTAACAAAGCTCAAATCAATTTCATGTCCATTTATTTGGTAAATGGGCATTTAATACGTGGGGTAATGTACAGTCAGGCAGTCATTACTGTAAAATAAACCCCTTTAGGATGATAAAAGGCTGATCACCATGTCAGGTTAACTTGGGACATTATCCCTCACTTATTTACTCACTTAAAGCAGGGTTTTACTTCTATTTTGAACCTTTGTGTAGTATTAGATCTGGACCCTGACATTATTGGTGTTCTCTGGTAATCAAAACCATGAAACTGGTGTTGCTTATATAATTCTCTACTAGTTAAAGGGATAGTTCACCCAAAAATGAAAATTCCGTCATCATTTACTCACCCTCAAGTAGTTCTAAACCTGTATGAAATTACTTGTTCTGCCGAACACAAAGGAAGATATTTTGAAGAAAGTTTGTAACCAGGCTGTTTTGGGGCACCATTGACTTCCATAGTAGGAAAAAAAAATACTATGGAAGTCAATGGTGTCCCAGAACTGCTCTGTTTCCCACATTCGTCAGAATATCTTCCTTTGTGTTCAGCAGAACAAAGACATTCATACAGGTTTGGAACTACTTGAGGGTGAGTAAATGATGACAGAATTTTCATTTTTGGGTGAACTATCCCTTTAAGCTGCGGGACAAAATGAGCATTGATTCCTTCCCTCTGACCTGTTGAGTTGGCTGCCTCTGAGGCTGGAGTTGAGATTGTCCTCTCCCAACATCACTTTACAGTAGCTGTAAAAAGCTCTGACCACCTCTAGCAACACATCAGACAACACCAATGGCCCTGTTTGTTGGAGAATGCAAAGATAAAAATAATTATGTGAAACAGGTCCAAAGTAAAGCATTTTACAATTTGAACCATGTGGGTGTCTTTACCTATTTCAGATTTGTCCAGCAGGCTAATGATGATGCGAAACGGTCTGAGATACTCTATTAGATTGTCTGGGTTGGCCTCTATATCTTTCTGCTTCAGAATATTCACCAAAGCCTATGAACAAAATGTCAAATATGAGTTGTGTTCACCATGCATGTACAGAATGCAAACACTGACATATAGGGAATGTGTAATGTGAACTGCAGTTTGGTAACACTTTAGTTTAGGGACCAATTCTCACTATTAACTAGTTGCTTATTAGCACACCTATTATTAAAATATTGGCTGTTTATAAGTACTTATAAAGCACATATTGTGCATGACCATATTCTACATACCTAATCCTACCCAATACTTCAATTTAACAACTACCTTACTAACTATTAATAAGCAGCAAATTAGGAGTTTATTGAGACAGAAATCATAGTTAATGGTTTGTTAATAGCGAGATATGAACCTCAAAATTAAGTGTGACCCTGCAGTTCTAATTGAAAAACTCTACTTAATACATTGACTAAGCTGTTATGTAATGTAATTGGAGTTCAGTCGAGTGGGTTTGTGTTATCTTCTATACCTGCACCAGTAATTCTCTGGATTGTGTACTGAAGTAGAATGCAGTGTATTCCTCCACGCTGTTAAAGCGACTGGAGTCTGCAGCCACCATTCCTCCTTTGATGTCTAAGCCTGACAATACACACATATAGAAATACTAAGATGTTTACACACCCATTATATGAGTTAAAAATAAACAAAATGATTGTTCATCTAAAATCAAACCCTTAACCATGTTGTTTCAAATCTGTTTGTTTTACTTCTCCTGTATGTTTTACTTTTCCTCCATGGAAAAATTAGATCATTAGCAGAAATTCATTAGCAGATCATTAGCAGACAAAAATTCCCCTTAAAGGGATAGTTCACTTTGAAATTAAAATTTGGTATCTATCAGCTTACCCCAAGGGCATCCAAGATGTAGGTGTCTTTTTTTCTTCAGTAGATCCAATTTTGATGTTTTTAGGTCAAACTGTTCTAGTCTGTCAGTCATATAATGGCAGGTATAGGTCACTGTCTCTATAAGAGGGAAAAAGAACATGCACAGAGAAATCCAAATTAAACAATTCCCCATCGTAACTACACATTCATGGCCTAAGACACAAAACGAGCGGTTTGTGTGAGAAAACGAACAGTATTTATATTGTTTTTTACCTCTTGTACACAACCATGTCCAAGTGATCTAAGTGCGCACACACATCCGGTGTGTGACGTGTGTGTGCGCGCGCTCTGGCTCACGCTGCATTCACACGGGGCGTCGGCGTCAACGCTTGACGGAGGGCGTGTCTGAAGCGTGGTGCTGATGCAACTTTTCAAGCGCCAACGGAGGCGTCAGCCAATCAGATCGCCTCATGCAAATACCCAATCCCGTTCATGCAACACCAGAGAAGTATGTGATTGGTTGTTGTAACTATGACGGCGCGTCAGCACCACGCTTCAGACACGCCCTCCGTCAAGCGTTGACGCCGACGCCCCGTGTGAATGCAGCGTGAGCCAGAGCGCACGCACACACACGTCACACACCGGATGTGTGTGCGCACTCAGATCACTTGGACATGGTTGTGTACAAGAGGTAAAAAACGATATAAATACTGTTCGTTTTCTCACAAACCGCTCGTTTCGTGTCTTAGGCCATCAATGTGTAGTTACGATAGGGAATTGTTTAATTTGGATTTCGCTGTGCATGTTCTTTTTCCCTCTTATGGAGACAGTGACCTATACCTGCCATTATATGACTGACAGACTAGAACGGTTTGACCTAAAAACATCAAAATTGGATCTACTGAAGAAAAAAAGACACCTACATCTTGGATGCCCTTGGGGTAAGCTGATAGATACCAAATTTTAATTTCAAAGTGAACTATCCCTTTAAACTTCTGTTTATCTTCTGTAAAATCACTCATTTTCAATTTTGAGCCTAACTATTATTTTAATAGATAAATGCTATTTATTTTATTAAACAGTATTTCTGTGGTATCATGTAATTTTCTGGAAAATTGTCAGCGGTACCGAGCATCCATGCATAGAGGCGTCGATTCAGAGACATATCTCTCCTGAGCAGGGTGAGTGAGGCAGCAGACACCACACTGATCATCTCATCTTGATTTAGTGGAATGGCACATTCCTCAGGATCCTACAGACAGGATTATTTTAATAAAATATTTCACAGGTGGTCTGGGACAAGTTTAAGGGTGATGATGACTGGTTACACAAATGTAGGATGAATTAAAGAAAGAAAGAAAAAGAAGAAGGATAACCTGGCATGTAGTGAAGGGGAAGAAGTAGAGAAGGATTTCCAGCATGTTTCTCTGGACCAGAACGTTAGAGTCTTGTAAGGCCAGACAAACAGCTTTCACCTGGAGCAGAGAGATGGGGAGGTGTACATTTCAGTTACGCAACTCCTTTAAAACAACAGACCTTAGTCAGAGTTAGACACCATGTGTAATTTGAACCAAACGACTGGCTGTGAGGAAATAAAGTACAGTCTGTAAAGTAGAGTACACACTCACCACTAGTCTGTGGTCTGTTCCAAGCATATACTTCTGTTCTCGAGCAGTGACTGAGTGGTCAAAGTGTGCGACGATGAAGAGGGAGGCTGGGAGCCGTACCAGAGGACATATAAGCACTGAACCCCACAGCGCCCCATAAAACACAGACTGACCCACCAACACTGACAACTTCACAAGTAACGCATCCGTCCTGAGACAAGAAGAAAGACAGTTATGAACAATAATAAGTGCTGTAATGATAACGCAGCATTTTCTAAGGGATAGTTCACCCAGTCATCATTTAGTCACACATATTTTTGTCTTCAAAGTATCTTTTGTGCTCAACAGATGAAAGAAACTCAAACAGGTTTGGAACAACATGAGGGTGAGCAAATAACGACAGAATCTATCCCAGTAACATTGTTTAAATAATATGGGGGTTTTAACATTTTCAATCCTTTCAAACAACAGCTTATTACATTAGTCAGCGTTTAGTAAATGTTTTTTTTAAGCTTGCCTTTTTTCTGACCTTCCATGTTGGCAACCATCCACCATATTCTCTGACAAACTTTATGTCTTGACTAATCTACGTCTATGAAAGTGCTTAGATATCCCATGTGCTTAGATAGTTCATATTCATCATCAAGAATTTATTAAAAAAATATATTAAAATGTTGCTGGGCCACTAACAACAGTGACACAAGAACTTGTATTTTAAGATCAATAAGAATGCATACTTTTACCCCAAGTTAATCAATGTAATCTCACTTAACATTAAATTGTTACGGATTAATTAAGGCACAGTTGTAGTGAAAGTGACAAAGTAGTTCAGGGTAAAATAGTGAGTATGCTGTAGAAATATTAATAAAGTTTAGAATGAAACCTCTGGAGTGTCACCATGAGAATCATTTATTGATGTCTGGTGTTAAGTTGCACCTCTCATAGACCTCCGCGCCTTCTTCCAGTCCTGGCAGTAAGCCCATGATAAAGGCCTGCAGGCTGGGTAACAGCGCTTTCTGAAGAGGCAGGAAGTACCGCTCATACAGCGTCAACAGAACTGGCTTCACCGACATCGCTGCATGACCCAACAATGGGAACAGTCCTGAGCTGTATACACATGAACACACAAATACCACCATAACTGCCTTTGAAAGTGAATCTCACAAAACCTGTTAACAAAATGGGGTTATATTTTAAATATTTCAAAAATGCAAAATGTGTGTTTGCCTATTTTGTATTAGTTCTCATTATTACAATAAAAAATATACTATTAATTCACTTAAAAATACAGCAAATACATTTAAAATATATTAATACATTTATTAAAAATATAATTAAAAACATTAATTTGTGCTGATATTAATGCAAGTTATCATTTTCTTCATTGTAAAAAGTAATGCAGTAAATTTACTTATTTGTCATGAATATGAAATATATATATATATATATATTTTGGGGTGAAATATGACCTTCACATTTCTATGTAGGATTCACCCAGTGTTTATTATTGACACTAACCTGTATATGAAGAGATCCTTGGCTAGCCATTTTGTGCCAATGATTTTGAAAATGACCTCATAGGTCTCAAGTGCTTTGAGATGGACGCCGCTGGGCAGGGCAGGGTGCAAACATTGAGCCAGACGCTTCCCGATGATCAGCCGTCGCGGTAACAGCGAGTACTTTAGATTACTCTGGAGAGCCTGAGAAACAAAGAATGGAAGAGCAGTGCAGGATGGGAGGTGAAAATAACTGCAAAATTATACTGACTGGTCAAGTTTTTAAATGATTTTTTTTATAGGTATCTATATAAATGTAAAAGATTTTACCGACTCTAAACATTTGAACGGTAGTGTTTATATAAAATGGTTGAAAATGATTGTACATACATACACATACTATACCACTAAAACAAGACTAATTGCAGATTGATTACATCAGTAAAAAATCATGAAAGCTAGTATTTACACAGTCTTGTGTTATCTTCTAAGTTACTAGCTATCCACACTTCAACACATATCTCACTCAGCAACCACATTTGCTGAACAGGTTTCAAACAATCTACCAACAAGATCTCAGAGGAGGAACTAGGCTTAGTTTGTTATTGCACAGCTCTTGAAACATGTTTTACAAGATATACCATCAATAATGTCACATGATATACAAAAGTGAACATACGTAGAGTGTGTTAAAAAGGAGACTGTTGATCATAGCATTAAGTTAGATGTCAAATATCTGAAACAAATACACAAAACTTAATAGATATCATGCAAATCCATGTTGTTTTGTAACTCTCGTATTATCCGGAAAGTCCCATTGAGCAAACAAGAAAATCACATGGCAAGTAAAGGACAGGGAGAGAAATTTAAATAAGACAACAGTTTTTTCACATCTGTACATAAACATGGAAATAACGCAGAGGAAGGTTGAGATGAAATGTATTTTGTCTAATCTCAAGGACAGTTTACACATGTCCTGTTCAACTTATTCAAATCAGCTGCACTTTGAACATGGGTGATGTGTTTGAGGTCAAGCAGTAATGTTATACCCAACGCCTTTATTCAACAGGACTGAAGATCATAAAGGAAAGCCTCTCACTTCTCTAAAAAAAACTTAAACTGCAATAGGCAAACTTCTTCCTCTACTTGCAGAGGGAAGTAAAACAAAAGTGTGCCTTTTTAAATTCTAAAATACCTCTCTACTAGTTTAATGTGAAACTATAGGTAAGGCATTTATAAATTTCTCGGAAACATGTAAAAACGGTCTCTTCTGAGCTTTTTGAGTTTTTAAAACAGGAATCACTAAAGAGCTGAAATATATATATATATATATATATTAAAGTTGCTCATATTGACTCTGAACAACTGAAACAAATGCTAACCTAAGTGTATTGATTTGTTTTCTCCGGACTTTACCTTGTTGAGTTTTCCTAGTGAGGAGATGAGATCGGCCCATTCACTAGATGATTCAAAGTTCCGCAGCGCCTTCTCAATGACAGCAGCGTAACTGCGATAACGGTAGTCATTCTGAAGCTCGGCTTCCTCAGGATCCATCATGCCTCAGTCACGTCCCAGCATGCTTAGCATCTGTCTATGAAACAAAACAGACCAATCAGGAGAAATCCTGCATCACAACTCATGATTTCACAAAGAAACAAATGCATCATAAAGTAGGGTGAAATCCTGCTAATAACAAACAACGTTTCAAATAGAAATGTACAAAGGGTGAATAGGTGGTGCATACTAAGGCAAGTATGAGTTTGAACAAACTACTAACCTTAAGCATTAATCTGTGTGCTGCACACATGAATTATACTTCAAATCATATGTGGCTTATTAAGGAGAGGTGTTCTATCACTTTTCTAAGAAATCAGGCTTATGATTTTTACCTCATGCCCAATACATGGGTGAAAAAAAAATCAATACAGTAAATGGAAAGAAAGAAACAAGACATATTTAGTTCCTAGAAATCACAGGGTAAGGAGAGTAAGCAACCCTAGCAACTCCTTTAAACAATTTTTCAGATTTTCAGCTGAAGTTGAACCAAACTTAAAAGCAAGAAGAGAGCAGCTTTTCATTGTGACGTGATGGTGTACTATTTAAATGATGCTGAACAAAATCATGCCACAATAAATGGACAATTCTGTGTAAACCAAGTGCATCTATAACATGAGACTATGGCAAAGAGTATTGTAAACACATGCCTGAAACAATTTATACTGCAGTTTAAAAGTTTGGGGTCAGTAAGCCTCTGATGTTCACCAAGACTACATTTATTTGATTAAAAATATAGTAAGAACAGAAACTGTGAACATCATTTTATATTTTTAAACATGATTTATTCCTGTGATGGCAAAGTTGAATTTTCAGTAGCCATTACTGCAGAATTTAGTGTCACATGATCCTTCAGAAATCATTCTAAATATGTTGATATGCTGCTCAATAAACATTTCTTGTTATTACCACAGTTAAAAACAGTTGTGCTGATTTTTGTGGATTTTACTTTATTTTTTTCTGAATTTTTAAATTAAGGTAAAGTGCAAAAGAACCTCAAACGGTAGAGTAAATGTCATATAATGTCTTATAACCTTCCATTTCCAGCACTCAATTTCTCAGTAAAAAAAAAAACTAAACAAAAAAACTCTTAAATGGTAGTGTACACATATCAGCGGTGTCTTCTCTCAAGGGCGGCACTGCCTCCTGAAAAAAAACTGGATGATAAATAAATTACAGTACAAAAATAAATCAAAACAAGTAGCATATAATCCACTCATATTTCTAAAATAACACTGTCCAACAGAGACATAAGCGGATTACAGAGGGACACAGTGTCTCTTTTGCCTCCCTTGAGCTCATTGTTCTCACAGAGGTTCTAATACATGCCATGAATGCAGGAGATAACAGCAAAATACAGGCAACAAATCACATGAGAGGAGTCAGTGCATCCATAGCACTATTATTGGCTGATTACACTGTCAATGTAATCATATTCACAAATCTGCAAATCAGCCTCAATGAGTCAAACTGGTGGAAATTAATGGACTAATTGCAGAGCAATGACTCTGAACATAACCAATATCTGTCAAATGACATATTGACATAATTGCAGAAAATGCATCTGCATTATTCTGTGTTGGCCAGCTCATAAACAGACATTACAAATAAATACACACCAAAAACAACAGATCGTATAAGACAGATTATGGTATCTGATTAGATAGGTTGACATCTGTCAGCTCTCCGGTGATAAAAGCCCTAAGAACACACACATACACGCATGCAAACACACACTGTGACACTTACATCTGTTCAATATGATGCTGTGAGCATCAAATGGGCATCTAGAGATTTACAGAGGATTTAACAGAGAAGCAAGCCCCAAAACATGTGCCTGTTGAACACAAACCCAACCAAACAATCTGATTCATGTCTACTAGTACTTTTAAAACTATATGTTCAGCTTTCTGTTATTACCACCCAGAAATGTACAACTCCCATGATGGCTATAGACTCATTAAAGTCCAATTAGTAAGCTGCTGAATATCAAGTACTAATTTCAGTTCCTGCACTTCATTCACACATCAAAGAGATTCTGTGTGTGGCAGGGGGAGGCACAAAGCCAATATAGCAAACACAAACACTCACACAATTATCCTGGCTTATGCTCTTAATATCATCAGCAGCTTACGGTCATTATAACAGCAGCTCATTAAAAAGGCTGCAAGGAAGCAACAACAAGCCTATAAAATGGTGATGGATGTTATTTATGTCTTAAAAATTACACATACACTTTCAGAAAATAAGGTACAAAAGTTGTCACTAGGGCAGTTCCTTTTCAAAAGGTAAATCTTTGTAACTAAAGGGTGCTTATTGGTACCTTAAAGATACATATTAGTACCTCAAAGGTATAAAAGTGTACCTTTTGAAAAGGTACTGCCCTAGTGACAGCTTGTGTACCTTTTTTCTGAGAGTGTACAGCGTTATTATTATCATCCAGTTGCTACATCTTATAATACACACTGATACATTTTTTCAGGGTTCTTTGATGAATAGAACATCTAAAAGAACAGGTTTTATTTGCAATAGAAATCTTTTGTAGCATTATAAATGTCTTTACTGATACTTGTAAATGACTGAATGTGTTTTTTGCTGAATAAATGTATAAGCTTAATTATCAATAAAAGTACTTCTTAAAAAAGCGTATTGACCCCAAACTTTTGAATGTTATTGTAAATGTCATGTATAATCGTCCATTTACAGTACTCAATCCATGCACCACATACTGTGAACAATCTCCACCTTCTATAGCAAGGAGACAGGATTGATTTGTCAGCCACTCTACAAAGCATATACGTATTTATGGTACAAATTGCACAGAATGATATTGGTCTATTGATCTGGTCATTAATCGTGCTCCTCTTAGAAGCATACCAGTAAAAACCAGTACACTGGGAGCCAGAGAAATGTACAGCAAATGGATATATATGTGCATGTGATAAATACTTAGGCCTTAATTTCAGCAGTTATAAAGGAGGGGTTTTGCTTCTTTCACAATATTTGAGCAACAGTTTCATTCAAGGAACAGTGAAGCAACACAACAGAGACCTGTTATGTAACTCAAATCTGTCCTTGTTGCATCCAGTAGCTTCATGGCTACCACACAGAACATAATATCCAATATGCATATTCAAAGAGTATTAAACCCTCATTCTTTGATCTTTAATCCTGGCACATTTTCTATAGGTGTGGAATGGAAAACGTGTGGAATTATGCTGGATGGTTGAATGCATTTAAATAAAAATGATCAAATGAAATTAAACTAAAGAAGTACACATTTTTTAACAAAACCTGTTTCACCTACTATCTTCTTATTGAACTTCAGCCTTGATTACGGAAATACTATTAGTATAACATTTACAATAAACAACCCATTAACATTTTATGACATTCATTACAACATGTCAGATGTTATTGTGAGAATTGAATGACTCACTCACTGCAGCAAAACAGGATGGTCGACAGATCACAGAGTCTCGTGCCAAATAACCATACGATTTCAGATAAATCCACAGTTTAAAAACAATAAAAGCCGAGCCCAAGAGAGGGCAGATACGACATATTAATATTCAAAGCTGTAGCCAGCAAGAATTGAATCGCTCAGCTGATTTCCACCAAACAGTTCATTTGTGTACACTTCCTGATGGGCGGAGGGGGACGAACCATGCGGGGATGACACGGGGGTGTGGCGGTGACATACAGTATTATACACTTTTATTGCATTCCTAAATTATATTCAGTTTGTTTGAATAAAGACAAGATAGTTGTAATAATATTGAACTTGGTATCCGTTTTAGTGCTGGGCGAAAACACGGTATTTATTAGACAGCTACAATCTTTGCGAGCTTCCCCCCATTCGTTGGTATCTTCCAGGATGTCATCTGTTTACTCTTCTTGCACCAAGCTGTCACATTTTGAGGCGGCTGACCATCAGCGCTTTAGTGATAACAACGCATGACAGATTATGAAGCATAGTTTACCACGGCCTCGTTACACCATAAATGACGTATAATATAAGATGTTGCTGAATGAACATCAACTGAAGGATAGATGAACAGAGGGACTGTCAGACAGATATGTAACATTATATAAATGTGACATTTATATAGTGCATACCATTCACTTTTATTTATTTGTTGAAAACGAAGAAGAAATGAATACTTTATTCAGCAATTATACTTTAAATGTATCAAAAGTGAGAGTAAAGAAATAATGGTACACAACATTTCTATTTCAAATAAATGCTGTTGTTTTGAACTTTTTATTCATCAAAGAAGGTAAGACCTGTTTCTTGAGCACCAAATCAGGATATAAGAATGCTTTCTGAAGGATCACGTGACACTGAAGACTGTAGTAATGGCTACTGAAAATTCAGCTTTGCCATCACATGAATAAATGACATTTTAAATGTATTCAGGTAGAAAACAGTTATTTAAAATGTAATAATATTTCACAATATTACTGTTTTTAATCTATTACTATTTTTAATCAAATAAATGGCACTTTAGTGAGCATGAACGTTTTCTTAACATTAAATAGCTAGTATAGTAGGCTATATTTTTAATCAAATGCAGCTTTAGTGAGCATAAAACACTTTTTTAAATAACGTTAAATAGTATAGTAGGCTATATGAGAAAATGCATTAATGCGTATAACATAAGTTCACCCAGTGAGATAACCTGCAGAAACAACCATAAGATATTTTTGCTGTATGCTGCAGACCCACAGCAAACACTGGTCTTAATTTGAGTTACAAATTAAGCTCTCAGTAACAAAACTGTTTTGCTCCTGAAAAATGTCTATCCAGATACTGAATAGTATAGCTCAATAGGTGGCCCTTTATTTTTATGTGGTTAGGCAAAGCAGCTCTTATCATGTGCGCTGTTTGAGTTCTAAAGTATTTGAAGATAACACAAAGGTTTTCACTCTTACTCTGGAGTTAAAACATGTTAGATATGACAAGAATATTAAACATTTGTGAAAAGGACAGAAATAAAAAGCTCATCTGAATGATTACCACTCAAGTACACTGATAAAAATTCCATGTACAAATTTTTAACTGCTGGCGCCCTCTTGTGTTTATCATAACTGATAAAAAAAAAAATTTTTTTTTTAGTGTTTTACCCTTATTAGAGCATAAATTTGCATGATCACCCACAAACTGTTAGTTTAGGTACTGTGGTATTGAGGTCATTACATATTTACTGGAAATATGATGGTATCATGCCATATTTAATTAAAAAATATTTTAAAAATAACCCACACAAGTTTAAATGTTACATAATATTTATTATGAACACAACTGGACAAGGTAATTCAACTACACAATAGCAGAGAGAGATTGTTCTTTCTTCACCCCCTGAATCTTGATTTGATTAGGTCTGGTCAGTCCACAGGACTTAGGTCTCCCTGATCAGCTTTGTGAGCTTCTGGATCTTTGTCTTGGTAGACATGTCCGCGTACTTATCACCAATGCTCACGATCATGCCCCCAAGGATAGAGGGATCAGACTGCGAGGAAGAGAAACACATATTAAACATCTGTAATACAATACATTTCAGAAATGCTTTTGATAAAAACAATTTATTGTGCGTTCAATTTCACAAGGATGAGCAAATGACAAAACAGATATGAGCAAATGACAAAAGACATTAAAAAGACAAGGTCATTTTAAAAAGGTTTTGCCTAATGCCAACTGTTCACACTGTCCGATTTTAGCCCGATTTTTCACTCGCCGACAGGTTGAGATAAAAATCGCAGACAAATGCCTGAAATCGGAGGCAAATCGGTGCTCGTTCACGCGAGTGACAATCGCACAGTGTGAATTATCAAAGACACTATCTGAGAGAATCGCCAATGCGTCGCCAACGCCCGTGAAATATTTGTCATGCTAAATATCCGGAGCTGTCAGCGATTCAAAATCCTGCGGTGTGAATGAGTTCTGACTGAAAAATACATCGCGATGACCTACAGCCAATGAGAGAGCAAGATACAGGGCAGCGGGAAGTTCGGGGAGGACTTTTTTTTTCTTTCTTTTTTTATTAAGCAATTACTGATGTACAAACAACGTGGCAATATCAGTAAATTTTTTGCATAAGAATATACAGAACAGGTACAAGAAGATATAGGCTATTTATATGCCTAATTTAATACATACACAAACATATAAAATAAAATAAATTAAATTAACAAAAGGGGGTTAGGGTTTTTCCTGTAAATAATATTCTTCTATAAAGGACAAAAGATTTATTGCATTTTTATTTTTCATCACTTTTGAGGGCTTTTGTAGGCTAGAAATAAACTCATAAAATGCACAAAACGTTTGTTTCACTTTCAAGTAGATTTGTGTATATAAAATTTTCCCAACAGAAGTATGTTTTTAAAAAGGAAGTCATCTTTGTTAATTATTGTGTGTTCAGGGAGGACTTCTAGACCATAATATCAGAGTGATCTTGCGTTATTTCCTTATCACTTCTCGTGTGCGTTTGGCTGTAGTCTGCGGATCAGACAGTTGTCGGCGATTCTTCCTTTTGTAAAGTCATGCAGTGTGTAACCTCCTGTCGCCGATCCATCGTGCAATGTGAACATAACAGCATCTGACTGCTACCCAGATAGTTGTTCAGTGTGAAAACAACGGTGATCTGATGACTTCATCAGAATGATGAAAATCATGCAGTGTGAACTCAGCATAATTCTAACTCAATGAGCAGGAAACATTTTTGCACTCTTTCTCTGCTATGCTTAGAAATGATGCAAGAAAATGAAAATTGTCTTCCTTTTAAACTTTAGAGAACAACAAAATCAAAACATTATGCTGACCTGAATACCCGTCATTTTAAAATTAGCACTTCAGAATAAAATGAAGCCCACCCTCTGGAACAAGCCCTCCTACCTTGGTCTCAAGTTTGATGGTCTCTCCCTTTGCCAGGAAACCATTCAGTGCCACCTTCAGCTCTGCAAGATTAGCTTCATCCAGAGGCTGTTCACAGACACAACGGATTAATTCAAAACTTTAATGAAAAAACAATTCTAAACGTTTTACGCAACCAGGAAATCTTTTAAAACAAAACATTTACTTTAGTGTTGATATTAACATGTGAATGCACAGATGTATCTATGAGTGCATAAATGTATACACAGCTTACCTGAGCGGTGGTGACTGAGCATGTGACCTCTCCTCTGTGGGCACTCATCATTTTGCCAAAGGCTGCGATGACATTAGGGGTAAAGGTCAAGCGGCCATTTTCTGCTAGGACATCTGTAAACAAAAATAATTGTAAATATTCATAGATAATACACTTTCAAACCTATAAATTACTCTCGTAATTTTCTAAATGCAACTATTATGAATTTCAATGTTTTTTTTTTATATAAGTCACTGTTCTACACACTTTTCACTTAATATGTGCAAACTTGTAAACTCTACTTGTACATTTAGTTTTTTAAATCACATAATAGTTCTCACTGAATCAACCTGGGTGATAGTGAAAATAATGGCCGGTTGGAAAACTCACTGATGAGGTTGACGGTGATGGGGGAGAGTTTTGCCTTGGTCAAAGCATCAATGAAAGTCTTCTGTTTGAGACTGCGCTTGATATGAGGATTCATCACAATACTTGACAGCTTAGGATCCTTAATCAGGCTCTAGGATGTGGGGAAAAGAAAGATGAGCCAGAATTGATTGAAGCCTTATGGAAAACAAGCAGAAACAAAGAGACGCAAATCCAAAGTGTAACTCACAGACACACGGCCAAGTTCCTGTTCGACCTTATCGAGGCTCTTCTGCTTGCTGGCAGCAGAGAACAGGGCAGTAGCATAACGTCCCTCTACCCCATAGACCTGGATAGGGGGCTGAAGAAACAAACTATTGTAAGAATACAGCTGAGCCATAAAAAAAATAACACTACAACAGTGTGCATATATATGCAACTGCTTTGGCATTATTTCATATTATATGCAGTATTAAAACTTATGGAGTTATCAGATTTCTCGCTGTGTTATCAGATCTCACTGTGCATTCCACCAAAACACTAGTTGCTACCAACATAAGTACTCCAAATCATACACTAATGGCGCTCCTGTATGAGTGGTTTAAAATATCGTGGTTTAACTAGGTATTGAAGGAGAAACTGTGGTTACCACCGTAACTTTTTCAATGGATGGGAAACAGTAGTATTTTCTCCCCTTACTATGAAAACGTTACTTTATATACTGGCATGGATGATTTTTCTTACCCTGACAAGTTTTGCTGCTGGTCGGATCACAGAGGTGCTAAACTGACGCACCTATAGAGAGAGAAACAGAATAACTTGCACACATTTTTTTTTAACAAATATAACAGACTCTCAATGACGCTCGTATTTCACTAGTGTCACTCAATGCATTCCACAACCCTACTAAACTTAACTATACAATCACTTCTACAGATTTCAAAAGCAAAAACGCATCAGGTTCTTTGCAAAACAAGTTAGCGAACACAATTCAACATCATCAAATTATTGGGCTCTTTCAAGAGCACACGGTTTGAATGATTGTACATGTTGCAGATAACACACTGCCTGTCAAGGCCTCGTTCAGTTATCAGAATAGGCGTCTCGATTCAACTGGTCAAATAATTTTAGTTTCCCAAGATTACTTATATTTAACTACACAAAGCCAAACAGCTCGTGTTTTTCCATACAAATACCAAGGTTTTTCAGAATGTCATACCTGCAGCCCCACTCCAAGCGCTGCCATTTTCTCCTGCGACTGTGTAGGTCAAAAGCACTGCGCATGCGTGTAAGTCTGGGAAGAAACACGAGCTGCCCTCATGCATTGTGGGAAATGTGGTTAGTCATATCAGTGGAAAATTACTCCAAAAAATGACGGGATACTTAACAAATAAAACGTTTTAGAAACTTATTTATATAACGTCAACTTTTTATTATCATTATTTATGTTTACCTGGTTGGAATCAACTTGTTTGACACTAAATTAAAGCCTTAACCTATTTGTAATGTACATTAAGTAGCCTAGCGTTCATCTTAAATCTGGTGGCCAGTCCCAAATCAATTCAATTTAGGTTTACCAAACCTGATATAACTTACTGGTATTACAGAAAGCTTGGAAAGGTGATTAAATATCACAGTTCTTAACCTCCAATCTTGTATGATCAAGGTCATACCGACTGCAGGAATTCCTCTAGTGTCTTTATGTGTCTAAAATGATTTATGTGCCCTCATTCATAAATGACATTACCTCACCTCAGCTGATTTGGAATAACACCTTTATCTTACTTTCTGCAATTTAATTGCACTGCAGTTTCTCATCTGTTTATTTTGTGAGAGGATAGATGCAGCTCACCCCATGAGCAAGTAGGTCAGCTGCATATGACATGTCACACAATTATCGTGATCCTTTCACCCAGATACAGACTATTGATAAAACTATCCCATAAGCAATGAGTAATTGTGTTTATTTTTGTGTTTAACTTCAGCTTTAACTTCAGGTGCACCCGTGGGATGATCTTGGGAGGACCTTGCGGATCTGATTGCAGGTAAAATCTATTGCTATGCTGGATGAAATGATAGCATGCACACAGTAATATTAAGGTAAACAAACTTAGTAAATAACATTCTCAATGAGCATTGTAAACCCCACTGCTCAGGAACCTTATGGTGCATTTCCAGATTGTTCTTTTGACTGCAATAAGACTGTTTCTCCTTTAGTCCAGGAGGTTTGATCGTGGCTAGAAGGCGATTTCTAGTAGTTTCCAATGTTAAGTAAGGACTACAAGAGGTGATAAATCATGAAACAAAGCTCTTTTAGGATAAACTCTTGTTGTGATATAGTAGGCGTGGTTTAATATGTAAATCACCCGCCCTGGCCACGTCACGGTTACACACCAAATGTACGACAAGGGCGTTTACAGCAGAAGATAAAGAGTGGATGGACGTTTATAAAAGGCGCGTTTGGGGCACCATTCATTCCGAAGGAATGAAATCTTCCATTTCTGAACTTTTAAAGACCTCTTCTGACAACGAACATATCCTGCCTTCTCCTTCCGCGTTGAATCTGTCAGAAATTGATGTAGATGATCATATCGCTTGCAGCCCTTCCTTTCTTCTTCTAACACGCGCTGCTCAGTTCTTTATTTCAAGACTATATCATGAAAATGGTAAGTTGTATCTCAAGTGTAACTATTGTATTGATCAAACAGAAATTTTGAAGGTAACTAAACCAACGAGCCACGCAAACACGGACTTGAAAAGAGACTGTATTTGTTGCACAGTACAAATGCGCCATATTTGAAGAATTTCGTAATTTAGTAGTGAATATTTGCAAGATAAATCATCAAGTCTTTTTAAGATGCTGTTTTTCAAATGGCATGACGCAGAATACGTCTTGAGTTAAATGGATAGGTAATTTAAAATTCATTTAAAAAAAGGAGGCGTGACAGCTTGGAAACCATTCACCTTTATTATTTAGCTTTTTCATTTTATATATAACGTTATATATATATTTTTTTTTGTGTGTGTGAAAATGAATGGCGATAGAAGAAGAAGGTCGTACAGGTTTTAGGGTGAGTAAACAATGACTGTCTTGGTCACTATAAAAACATAAAGCATAAAGCATCGTTCTTTCCAGCGAGCTGTGCTTCTAGAAATTTCGCAGGAGTCGCAGTGGCTTATTCTCCTGTCACTCACTGTCGTAAAATTCCACGCTTAATTAATCGACACATTTCCTAACATGACACGAGTGTCAATAACCAGTGTAATAGGGCTTTGTTTTTATCTTTGAAGCAGGGTAGATTTAGTCACCCATTCTTAAAAGGTTTAAAATCGCTCCTCCTGTATTTACTGTCTTGTATTTTTGTTTAAATTATCTGTTGAAAGTCATTGCTGTGAAAAAAATAGTATTTTGCCATTGATTACCGAAGCACGTTTAAATGAGTTTGCTGCAAGTGGAAATTTTCCTCCTTGCCCACCCCTCCCTCCCACTCCAAGTCCCTTTCCTTTTTTTTCTTGGCCAACCAGAGAATCCATAAGGAGATTATCCCAGTCTGGCTGAATGTTGTTGTGACTGACCTGCATTGTTTTCTATGCATTAAACTCAATGGTTACCAAGACTGTCATTCTGCCTAACATCTGTTTTTGTGTTCCACTTAAGAAAGAAGGTCATACAGGGTTGGGAATGATATGAGGTCAGTAAAGGATGACATAATTTAGGTTAACTGTCCCTTTAACACCTAGTTGTTTATAGTATTGACTTAATATTTTGTCATTTCTGATGTGTTGTCAGTTATGCTAAATTTATAGCAACGCTGATGAGCAAATGCAACCTGATAACATCAGCACAGGTCGTGTTATACAATTACAGTATCATGGTGTTATGGTGGTGTGCTTTGATATATAGATAAAGCCTTGACGAAGAGTACAGGTGTAATCATCATCGTATACAGTAATTCTAGACCTGTACTGTGTCTTAATGCATATTGTGCACATGTCTGAGAAATCTGTATAGGTGAAAACATCGTGAAGTACAGACGGAGCAAAACCTACCTGGTTTATAAAAAAGCTTGGGCTATGAAAAGGAAGGTAAAGAGGAAGCTGAATTATTTTTTTTCCTCATTGTGTGGATTTAACCTAGGTTGGTGATAAGGGTTTTTATTTGGTATGGGTTGGGCCATGGCTCCCCGTGTTAGGCTGTAATGTAAGAGGAACAGAGTTGGCAACTTGGCATTGTTCTGACAGCATACATCAGATACATATGTGATATGCATCTTAAATGAGTTACAGGAGAAGTTTCACAGTAATACCAATAGGTGGCAGTAGTCATTGCTCATTGACATTCCTTGAGAATTTTTTTTTTTGGTTATTGGCATAAGCATCTGGTAGTGAGTGTTACCATTGATTACTTTTAAAACTTTGTTTCTCATTTCCGCTTTAAACCTCGATATTAATATGACCTAACTAGCTGTCAGGGCTGTTGCAGTCTGACCTTTAGCTTGCTGTTAGATGGGATGTTAAGCCAGTGAACCAACCAGTGTAGTGTTATGCAATAATCTGCCCTATGATTCACAAGGAATTAGTGCCTGAAGTCCAAGCTGGTATAGTTTTCAGATAGCAGAGCAGTGGATTGGGAAGTGATGCAGCACATTTGCGTATGTCTAATGCAAGCATTAAAGTCAGGCAGTGATTGGAGACAAAGATGTAACAATACATGTTGAAAGTGAGGTCTAAATAAACTTTTCATAAAGATTGAAAGCAATAAATGATTATGATGATGAATGTTTGTTGTTATCATTTTATCATCATATATTTGAAAATGGACAAAGTGAATTAAACTGTTTTTTTATTGCTGTAATTAATATCTTTTAAGATATACTGATATTAAAATTCTATATGAATTTATTTTAGGCAGTTAAATTCGTTTTGAGATTCACTGACGGTTGTATTTAACAGTGTTTAACTTTGCCTCACTTAATATTTTAAAATACTAATTACACTGTTAATCTAAATGTAAAATTGGGGAAATGAGAATGCGCAATTAAATAAACAATATTGCTCAAAACCAATAAATTGATAAAATGTTTTATTTATTTTTTCTGCCTTTGTAAATCTTTGTATATTGTATATATTCAGAATAACAACTTTAACAATGTTACAATTGAATCTTTATCATAATGCTGTTTTCCTGTTTTGCGGTGATTATAGTCAATGGCTTGTAATAATGAATGGGGTGGGGAAAATCTGTCATCAGCTTTAGTTTTTTGATCAACAACTGGTCTAATGCATGCCCTGTTTCGCTCTCTTTCTTTGTGTTTGCTGTCTTGCAGGAATGTAAACTCTTGCCATAGAGAACAGAAGCCAGAGACATCCTCCCCAAAATAACTCTTGTGCTTCATGAGAGCACCCCTGGATAACCAATCAAATCAAAACCAAACACAAACCAAATAGAAATCCATCTGACAGACGGCGGATGCTTCAGTTTTCTTCTAGAAAGACAGCAAACCAAAGGAATAAGAGATTTATGTGCTTTTGCTTGCATCTTTACCCAGCATTTTGAACTGTGATAGTAGCTTAAACATGTTAAAAACGGGACCAGCGATGGAGGCGGCGGATATTGCAGTTGTTGCACTTTATTTTGTGCTTGTTCTTGTAATTGGTCTGCTCGTCATGTGGAAATCCAATCGTAGCACTGTCAGTGGCTACTTCCTGGCAGGTCGAACTATGAATTGGGTGGTGGTTGGTGCCTCACTGTTTGTCAGCAACATCGGCAGCGAGCATTTCATTGGACTTGCTGGTTCTGGTGCAGCCAGTGGTTTTGCAGTGGGCGCCTGGGAGTTCAATGCCCTCCTGCTTCTGCAGCTGCTCGGTTGGGTGTTCATCCCAGTGTACATCTACTCTGGAGTTTACACCATGCCAGAGTACCTCTCCAAGCGCTATGGGGGCAAGCGGCTAAAGATTTACTTTGCAGCCCTCTCACTTCTGCTCTACATCTTTACTAAACTCTCAGTGGACTTGTACGCAGGAGCTCTTTTCATCCAGGAGTCTCTTGGCTGGAACATCTACCTGTCGATCATCTTGCTTATTTCTATGACTGCCTTGCTGACAGTAACCGGTGGACTGGCTGCTGTGATCTACACGGACACTCTACAGGCCGTGCTCATGATTGGCGGTGCGTTGACCCTTACCATCATCAGCCTGCTCAAGGTAGGCGGTTTGGAAGGGGTGCGGGAAAAATACATGGAGGCGATCCCCAATGTCACAGCCATCCTGGCTAACAGCAACTTCAGCTTCCAGTACACAAACTCCTGCCGAATCCATCCCAAGCCAGATTCCCTCAAGCTCCTACGAGGGCCACTGGATGAGGACATCCCTTGGCCAGGCTTCCTTTTGGGTCAAACACCCTCATCCATTTGGTACTGGTGTGCTGACCAGGTCATCGTCCAGAGAGTGTTAGCCGCCAAGAACATTGCCCATGCCAAAGGCGCCACACTTATGGCAGGAATGCTTAAGATCCTTCCCATGTTCATCATCGTTATTCCAGGAATGATCTCACGAATATTGTTCCCCGATGAGCTGGCATGCATTGGACCAGAGCACTGCATGGCTGTGTGTGGCAGTCAGGCTGGCTGTTCCAACATCGCCTACCCTCGGCTGGTCATGAACGTCATGCCGGTGGGTCTCAGAGGGTTGATGATGGCTGTGATGATCGCTGCCCTCATGAGTGACCTAGACTCGATTTTTAACAGCGCTAGCACCATCTTCACACTGGACATTTATAAAATGCTGCGTGTATGTGCCTCCTCCTGTGAGCTGGTGGTCGTCGGCAGGCTTTTTGTGATATTCATGGTGATTATCAGCATGGCTTGGGTGCCTGTCATCATTGAGATGCAAGGTGGCCAGATGTACCTGTACATCCAGGAAATGGCAGGATACCTAACTCCACCCATTGCTGCCCTCTTTCTACTTGGTGTCTTCTGGAAGCGTTGCAATGAGACCGGCGCATTTTGGGGCGGCATGACTGGGTTCGTACTAGGCACCACCCGCCTCTTCCTTGGATTCATATATCGTGAGCCAAAATGTGACCAGCCGGATGAACGCCCGGCTTTCATCACAGATGTCCACTACATGTACATTGCCGCCGTTTTGTTTTGGATCTCTGGGCTGGTGGCAGTGTGTGTCAGTCTGTGCACATCTCCACCAGAAGAGGAGAATATCAAACGTACCACAATCTGGGGCTTGAAAGAATTTAAGCGCCTTCCTGTGAGTGAACGAGAGGAGATGTACAAACTCACTAATGGCAGTGGCAATGGTGTTCTCAAGAAAGATGTTCCAGAAGACGTCCAGAAGGATAGATGTCTTGATGGGGCCGACATGAAACTCCTTATGCCCTCCCCTTGTGAGCAAGATCCCATGACCCCCAGCACAGAGGCATCCACTCCGATGGAGCTGTATGCCAATGGTCATGCAAATCTTGTAAAACAGAAGAATGAAGGCAAGTGTGATGAAGAGAGCTGCCTGCAAGTGTTTGACTGGATTTGTTGTCACAAGGAGAAAACATCTGTTGTCGAACCCAAAGTGGTTGAAGAAGATGAAGGAGCTGTCCGTGAAATGCTTCATGAACCTCCTAAGATCAAGCTCTTACTTAACTTAGGCCTGGTATTTGTCTGTTCACTAGGTGTTTTCATGTTTGTGTACTTCTCCTTGTAATATGCTGATCTTGCAGTACCGTAAGGCCTGTGTGAAAGACAGCACATTTATATGAACTATTTGTTGTTATTATAAGCCATTTAGGGTCTGTAATATTTACAGTGTGGTTTATTTGTCTTTTTAGAACTTCCTTTTAGGGACTTTAAGCATTTTGAATCATACTGATAGAAGATATTTATTCATTTACCTTGGTTCTCTCACACCTTTTAATGAAAATATTCAGCTGTTCTTTGTGGTATGTTGACAACCAAATGCATTATTGAAACTGTAGCTTTTTTATAGTTTATACTTGGTTGAGCTAAGGTAATGTACGATGTACTATTTTTATTCCTTGGTGAATTTTGCCTTAATGTTTGCACTCCTCCAAACCGAAATGAGGTCAGATTTTTGCCTCCAGACATTTTATTCATTCAACAGACCACTCATAAAGTAGTACGTAAATGTGTAAGGAAGTTGTCTTTTGCATATGCACACTGTTAAGACTACCAAATTTCTAAAACTTGACCTCACTTGTAAATTTGTCACCTGTGTAACTGGGATAGGGTTTACAAAGTTTTAATGTGAGATAAAAATTGTGAAAAGGAAGAATTTACAGTGAGAAAAGGTGGGAAATGTATCATGATGTCAAAGTGTTTATTTAAATAGATATCACTAAGGTGTTGTGCTGTCTGATTAACCCTAATGTACATTCCCAAATACAAGTGAGTGTTTAGGTCTATTCATGTAAATTGTAACTGTAATTGTTTATGTAATTTGCTGTCTTTTCTGTACTTTCATTTATTTGTATTGAAAGCTACTTTCATTGGACAAAAACACCAAAATGCCTTTTTTTGCAGAGCATAAGTATTTGTGCAGAGCCGTGAAGACATTGCTTTTTGTAAATATAACATTTAATGTAAAAAAAAAAGATTTCCAAAATGTTATCACTACAAAACAACATAAACTGCACAGACTGGTTATATGGATGTTACTAAATGACCATAAGAACTGCCACAGGAAAGACCCTAGCTGGGGAACACGGTCATTAATGTGTTAATTACTGATATCATAATGGATATTATGAATATGATATCCCAAAACATTAAGACTGGGATGTCCAATTTTGATTGCTGCGCAAAATAGTATCTTGTTCTTCTAGAAGAAGAATTTGATTGTGGCTGCAGTAACAGGCATTGCCTGTTGTTGATCTGCTG
This sequence comes from Schizothorax lantsangensis, assembly GCA_027422415.1. Classification (NCBI taxonomy): domain Eukaryota; kingdom Metazoa; phylum Chordata; class Actinopteri; order Cypriniformes; family Cyprinidae; genus Schizothorax; species Schizothorax lantsangensis. The sequence goes on along the minus strand of CM049848.1, from coordinate 25,105,920 downwards.
TTGAATGCACTATTTGTTCAGAGAAAGGGGAACGGCTGGATGGCCTTAGTGAAAATCAGATGGGCGTGAGGGGTTTTCTAGACTGATGTAATTTATTTTTTTAAGTACAAGTTCACAATGTTGTATTAATACCTTGAAAAGACCTTAAATGTAATGACATGTGAATTCAAGAAGTTCAAGATGGGTTGTAAGAGGAGTTTTTTTTTTTAATGGGCCTTCAAAAAGTCCCTTTTTTTATCATTGCAAATAAAATGAAGTACTGATAAAGTAATTGAAGAGCTATTTCTTTGCAGCTATCAGCTCATCTTATTCTTATTTGTAGGTTCATTCTCAATCTCGGAGGGAAAAAAGCACAGTCATATCACTACATAAGCTGTAATGAAATTTACAAAGATTATCTGAGGCCTAATTGATTCAGATTCATTGTTCTCATCATCCGAACCTAACATGATCTCCTTGAAATGACAAAATAATCAGTTTTCTTGTGTTGTTTGCAGTAGACTTGTGCTCCAACAGAACATCCTTTTAGCACACATTGGACACTTGTATGCATGCCCTTTTTTCTGGCAATACTACTACTACTTGCTCAGGGTGTGGAATTGATTGTTGGTTTTGGATACACCACAGATTTCCAAACCAACACCCAAACTTTTTGAATATTTATCCATTCATTTAGTAGTGAAATGATGATGGGGTTCTGTCTTTTTTGAAGGCACTTATATTGTTTGTTTAGTGATTGATAATGTGAATTGTAATTGACTGTTACATTATTTTATTCAACGTCACTCTCTGAGGTACTTATTTTAACAAGGACTTATATAACAACAAAAGGGGTTTGTGTTCATTTGTTTTCAGTAGCTCATGTTTTGTTTGTAATGAATCATTTGTCATTGGATGGTGTATGGATTTCACATATTTCTGTTGTGTGATTTAGTTTAGAGTGTGTACATTTCTTATGATGTCTTGTGTTGCCAGAAATCTGATTTTATCGATTCACTGTGATGAGTTCGATCTAAAAAGATTCATATGGAGTTTATTGCCTTCAATCTCTGATCTTATCAGAAATACACAAATGATTTGTACATTGTACATTTGCTACTTTTATTATCAAAGTTGCGGATGAATAAAAAGACATTCATTTATGAAGGACAAATTGTATGAGCTTGGTTATTTGACATTAAATCTTATATAATGTGCCATTTACTTGCATGTTGTTTAATTACTTGCATCTTTAATTAATTTGTCATATTCCAAACAGTTGACACAAACACCACTGCATCTCAAAATGACAGTTTTACAGTCTTGTTTATCAGTCATTCATGATTCCGTAACGTCTTGTAGAGATGATCATCCTTTCTTGTAGTAATATGATATTGCATTAACACTTCCATCAAAATTGTGCATAAAATTATTTAGTCTTGTTGTTTTTTCCCCTAAATGAATATTCTGCATAAATATTTTAATCCATCTGCAATAGGAATATACTCCTATACACACACACACCGAATCAACCATTTCAATAACATATACAGTGCATGTTAGCTGTATAAATGCACTCAGTAGTTATATTAGCAGAAATATATAGACACAATATGTAAAATATAAATTTGCCTTTGAAAGAATATAACATAAAGATTTCAGATTTTGCATTGCTTTGAAGTGAATTGTAAAGGATACAGTTTTGCAGTGCTCTCTCTCTTTCTCTCTCTCTCTTCACAGCATGACAGTTTGTCTGTGCAGTAGTTTTCCACTGACAGCTTCCATTTCATTTGCATTCAGATGCATGTTAGGAATGGAGGTGACCCAGTGGAAAACTTTCTTGAAGATGAAAATGCGTAGGTGAATAATTGTTTTGAGCCAACCTGCACCTCACACCTTTGTTTGGCAAAGCCCTGCAGGTTGTTAGGGTGTGTCAATGCTCTATTTGATGTTTCTGAGAAAGATAAAAAAACGGAAACATGCTCCAGGAATCTGTTTTGACAATGTTCAAAATATATGACATTCACAATCTAAATGCTGCGAGGTCTTCAAACCAAGCCGATGCGGTACATCCTGCGGCTTGGCGTTTCACTTGTATGGGAGATTCAACATTCCTAGTCTAATCGAAGGCATAACCTTGTCTAACCTAATCTCTATCCATATCTGGATTGAACTACTTTCCATGATTAAAGAAACAAAGTATTACGACAAGACTGTTGGACTTGAGAGTGATGAGAACGAATGCAGTACTGAGAATTGCAACATGCAGTGGAAAGTCTGATCACATCCATTCAACATGTGATATTTTACCTCTTCCGTACCACTCAGCCTAACAGCATCTTATCAGATATAGAGCTGTTCTGTGAAAAAATTATACCCGTTTATTTGCTCCTATGTTTGGTTAATGTTACTATGACCTTTTTTTTCTATCTCTGCATTTCCTCCTGAGGCTGGTGCTGCTACTGCAGGCAGTGGAAAAGTACTGGCAAAACAATGCCGTGGGCTGCTCTTTGTTCATTGTTGCAGCCGGAGAGCAACAGTGAAAAACAACGAATCTGTTTCAACATATATTAGACGTACACATTTGGACTGACCACTTCATTTTTACAACTAAAGGCCATAGCGGTGGGAATTGGACTCATAGCAGAATATTTCACTCCAGTTAATGACCAATTCAAATAAGAGAATGCACTTCGCATGCAAATAAGTTGCAATCAAGGGTGACTGCTAGTAACTAATTCAGAAAGCATATTTTAAAGTTTTACTTGTGGGAAATAGACTATGTCTATGTTCTTTTACAAATCATGTTAAAGTTATAATGTTAACATCTAAATAAAAGCTATTGATATTTGAATGAAATTAGGTATTTTTGTTTTTTTAAAGAAAATGATTCCGTTACTTGCAATTCCAATTACTAAATAAATAAATTAAAATAATGATAAAACAAACTACAGTTTTCTCCAACTGGGTTTGGGCAACATTATATTATTGTGGTATTATCTTTATTTGCAAATAAAAAAAATCTAACAACCACGACACCTATGATTCACCATAAAATGCAAATGACAACTTGAGCATTTGATTATGAAATGACTCTTGCATAATAGCATGTCTTTTATGTCGTTGAGAACATTTTCAAGCATATCAATGTCATCCACAATTCCTTTTTGATTTGTTTCAAACTGAAGGGTATAGTTTCTTTTATAACCTTTTATAACATTTGTAACCCTAGTTAAAAATAACAACAATGATTAAAAACTATTTTTAATAATTAAAATGTAATATTTTTGACAAAATTACATTACATTACACACACACACACACACACACACAACTGCTAAAAGACGTGAAACCCCTAAAACAATGAAATGAATAATGAATGAAAAAAAATTCAATATGGAAAATTCCTTCATATTAATGCAGTAATATTAGGCCTATATATGTATGTAAATACTGTCATATTATGAAAAAAAAAAATTTATACTCTTTTAACTGTTGTAAATTTACTGTTTTCCAGATACAAGATATTCAGCACAGTTTGGATGTTGGTTAAATGTTTTGAAGAAACTGTTTTGTTTTTGTTTATTGCTCTGCTATGTATAAAAATGATAATTAACCTCAATATTGAAAGGTATTCATCATGCTTGTGGTTATAATACAAGGTAGTTAACTTAATCATACAATGTGAACAATCCCTCAAAGACAACATCTCTGTCAAGCCTTAGGTCATGCAGTAATGTAAACCTGTCACAAGCAATCACACACCAGGGCAGAGACACATGGAAAACAGCATTGTTCAGTATCTCATATGATGAATCATACTGTTCTCCACCACAACCCACAGCAAAACAAACACGGATGCCACACATTCCCAAAATTCAATATAGATGGGCGGTTAAGCGGCTCCGCTGTGCAGGAGATTCCTCAACTAATGCAATCATTCCACAAAACGGCATCTGAATGGAAAAGAGAAATATTTATGGATGCTGGGTTAATTAAGAGGCTTTAGGAGTGAGCTCAGGCCTGTGGTAACAGACCTCAAAGGAGCCACACTGATGCTCCGTCATCAGAGGACCAAACCGGTTTAGCACAAGGTGCAGAACACATATTTAACTACTTAACTCTACTGAAATTACTATTTAAATTGACAGTATAAAGATGGATCATCTTACATCTGCTCTTGCTGCCTGCTTAATGTTCAGCCCATGACCAGTCATTACCTTCTTCTCATGCTGCTGTTTTTCTGCTTCAGTACCTTGGAATGTTACATTGCTCCACACCCCTCAGGTCAATTCCTTGTGTTACATATTAAATTGCCTCTATTGATTCTAATCATTAGCTGTCCTTTTTAAGATCTGTGTCCTCCATTGTATAACGACCTGCCCAACAGTCCTTAGCCATCTTTAAGAAATAGCTAAAAACATCTTCCATCTTTATTTGACCCTTTAACTCTAGCACTCTCTATTCTATTTTATCTATTTAAAAAAAAAAATCACTTTACCCTTTAAGACTTGCACTCTATTTGTTTTCTAATTGCTTGTTTTCTTTAAGAAAACTTCTAACTAGCTTTCACGTTCTTTTTCTACTCTATCTATTTGTTTTCTTTTTATTTATTATATAATTAACAACAACAAAAAACGATTTGTTTTCTTTTTATTTATTATATAATTATAATAAATGCTACATGTACTGCATTGGGCTAACTGAGACTTGTCATAGCACTTGCATATTATTGCTCTTGTTGATTTTGATTGCTTCTAATGTCCTCATTTGTAAGTCGCTTTGGATAAAAGCGTCTGCTAAAGGACTAAATGTAAATTCTTCTACACTGGTTATCTTTAGTGAAACATGTAATGTACTTAAAGATACTTCTAAAACAAGTAAATATAAAGTTTAGAGTTCTGCATCACCTTGCAATTAAAAAACATATTTCTTGCCATTTTTTCCCCCCGATCAGTTTATACGCATAGCCTGTCTGTTATTTTCAGGGGGAAAAAAATGTAAGAAATGGTACATGGTAAAATCAAGAAGGGTGGAGGGTAAAGAGGGTGTCACAGATCTAACGACAGAAACTGGGTGAGGCACTATGACGCTAGGAGGGACATACTTCATGGAAAATTACCATGCTATCTTTGTACTTTTTAATTTCTCTCCGTAACCTTCTCAGAATTTTCTGAAAAATCCAAAGTAATATTATATATATTTATATATACATATATATATTATATATAATATTACACACACACACACACACACACACACACACACAACTGCTAAAAAACATAAGTGTTTGCATTTAACATTTTGTAGTGATCATGTTGGTGTGTAAGATATACAGTATGTGGTTCAGAATAGTACAGTACCAGAATGCATAAAACAATATAGCTCTAATTGGAACCTTTATTTTTTATATACTTGTATTTAACATTCTGAGGAGACTACCTGAGTTAACACAAGCAGGATATAACAGCTCCATTAAAACCAGTGTATCATTAGATCAGGTTCTCACACACATGCAAATGACTTGGCTTAAAAATTAACTAATTTATAACAATCTAACTTTCATGAATACACTGTAAAAAATGATCTCGCATTTTAGTTGTTTGAATGCATTTTTTTAAGTTGACAACTTGCAGCTTCTGAATTTTTTCATTCAACTTAACATTTTAAGTTTTCACTGTCTCAACTAGTTTGTAAGTTGACTGAACTAGAGTATTTGTCCCCGCAACTTAAAAAAATGTGTTGAATCAATTCAATAACGATGTCACGTTCTCAACGTCACTTATCGCGAGATCTTGTGAAGACCACAGCAGACAGAAGACGATCGTCAGCCATTTTGATGAGCCTCTCCACAGAGTTGGGAAACTTTCTCGATCAACAAATTTGGTAAGTAAATATTTGTATTTATTGATTTAATATGTGTACAATTACGTATGTTGTCTAAGAAGAGTACAAGTGTGGTTTAAAGTGCTGTATTTGCTAGTTATATGTATGCCAGTGTTATTTTCGCGGCACTATGAATCCTCGAAATACACGCAGTTCCACTGTATTTTCCACATAAATATTACAATAAATATTCTCCCATGCGGCACTGAGCTGAACTTATCCGGAGAACGATAAAAATACAGTTTGATATGTATTATTTGAGCCCAGCGCTGCGTTAGAGACCGTTCAAACAGAGCGCGAGATGGAGCTCAACAGACAACTGTATGGATTTATGCTGCTTCATGTGCTATCGGAAATTTCCTCTTTCCCACTTATGAAGTTGTGATTATGAACTTGTCGTATTCAAGTGCTTTAATGTAGGAAAGAATAAAATGTAGCACCTATAGCTGATTTCTTTTTTACTCCAGTCACATGATTCATCAGAAATCATTCTAATATTCTGATTTGCTGTTCAAGAAACATTTATTATTATCAATATTTAAAACAGTTGAGTACATTTTTGTTCAGGATTATTTGATGAATAGAAAGATCCAAAGATCAGCATTTATCTGAAATAAAAAGCTTTTGTAACATTATACACTATACCATTCAAAAGCTTTTAGTCAGTAACGTATATATATATATATATATATATATATATATATATATATATAGGGAAAGAAATTATAGAAATTAATAGGCTAACGTTACTTCTATTTAGCAAGGATGCTTTAAATTGATCAGCATTGATGAAAAAGACATTTTTCAAAGATTTCTATTTCAGATAAATGCTGTTCTTCTGAACTTTCTGTTCATCAAATAAACCTGAAGAAAATTCTACTCTGCTGTTTTCAACATTAATAATAATTAAAAAAAAATATATATATATTATTATTATTTTATTTATTTTTTTGAGTAGCAAATCAGATTATTAGAATGATTTCTGAAGGATAATGTGTCACTGAAGACTGTAGTAATGATGCTAAAAATTCAGCTTTGAAATTACAGTAATAAATTACATTTTAAAATATATTCAAATAGAAAGCAGTTATTTTAAATAGAAAAAAATATTTTACAATATTACTGCTTTTGCTGTATTTTGGATCAAATTAATGCAGGCTTGGTGAGCAGAAGAGAATTCTTTAGAAAACATTAAAAATCTTACCGTTCAAAAACTTTTGACTGGTAGTGTACGTTCAAAACTGTAGGCTTTTGAATAACAGTAATAATAGCTTATATCATATAGCTTATAATAATAGCTTGTATAAACAGCTCTGCAATAAGGATGGACACAAATGTTTTAAATGAGCTTTTTTGTTCATGTGTTAAGTCATTTAAAAGCCGTGTATGGATTGTAAAGTAGGGCTTTGTAATTGAAATGTAAACTTGTCATGACATTTGACTTTCTCTGACAAGATTTTATTTATTTATTATTTTGCAGTGTTAACATATTTCTGTGTTTTTCATGTTTATGATATTCTGGAATAACTGAAGATCAGCACATACAGTGGCATGCGAAAGTTTGGGAACCCCTTGTAGAATCTGTGAAAATGTGAATAATTTTAACAAAATAAGTGTTATTTTTTATTTAGTACTGTCCTGAGTAAGATATTTTACATAAAATGTTTACATATAGTCCACAAGACAAAAAATAGCTGAAATTATTCAAATAACCCCCTTCAAAAGTTTGGGAACCCTTGGTTCTTAATACTGTGTGAGGTTACCTGGATGATCCACGACTGTTCTTTTGTTTTGTGTTGGTTGTTCATGAGTCCCTTGTTTGTTCTGAACAGTTGAACTGAGCACTGTTCTTCAGACAAATCCTCCACGTTCTGTAGATTCTGCAGTTTTCCAGCATTTTTGCATATTTGAACCCTTTCCAGCAGTGACTGTATGATTTTGAGATCCATCTTTTCACACTGAGGACAATTGATGGACTCAAACACAACTATTAAAAAAGGTTCAAACATTCACTGATGCTCCAGAAGGAAACACGATGCATTAAGAGCCGGGGGTGAAGCTTTAAGACTGTAAGGCACATTTTAATGCTTCCCTTTGTTTTTATTAAAGCACACAGGTTCTGAAGAGGAATTCATCAAGGACATAGTCTCAGCCTCAAGACGTCATGCCTACGGACCGCTGGCTGAACGTCTGATTCACATGGAACACAAAAGTGGAAACACTTCAGGAGTTTTGAAGTTGTCATCGGATTGGTTGAATTATACAGGATTTCCGGGAGATGTGTGTGTTGCGTCCTTTAACGTTCTGCCTAGAAACAAAAATGCTGTGACGTCAAGCCCCCACACGAAAGAAGAAAGCCGTCGTGTTTACAACTGTGATGACGAGCGCTTATCAGGATCAACTAAACGCTGGATTTTCAAAAGTATGTGAAATATTTAAAGTTCTCGGTATATAATCTTTAAAATACGTCCGAGAGTTTTATACACCGGTCTGTTATTGTGAAGACATTTCCACACACCGAAACATGACGCTGAACGAAACGAACTGTGATTGGTTGTTTGACATGTCGGTCAAACGGCCTCATGGGCGGGCCTTGGCCAATAAAAGCTGCCATAGATTCCAGACCTTCAGCCGTCAGTCTGAATGAAGGTCTGGCTACGCGAGACTATCAAGGACATGACTGTTGGGATTACAGTTGTGGGTGACCAGAGTGAGCACCATCAATCTGCAGCGATGTGGTCCTGGTAATAGAAGAAGAAATCTTGGTAATCTGGGGTTGTAACACGTTGTGTACTGCATTTGACTATCTGGGACTTACATATTGTTGCACTTTTGTTGGTTTGATTGCTTCTATTGTCCTCATTTGTAAGTCATTTTGGACAAAAGCATCTACTAAATGATTAAATGTAAATGTCATTATATGATATGATACAAGGTACTTATCTCACGATACACAGTACATTCACAGTACTACAAACAAAGCCAAAACTGTGTTAAAGAAATTTCACTCAAAAATGAAAATTTGCAAGATGTTGGTGATTTTTTTTTTTTTTTTTTTTTTTCTAAAGTACAAGATTTTTAGCTGAAATTCTTAGTGATTCATTACACTTAAAGGGATAGTTCACCCAAAAATGAAAATTCTGTCATTAATTACTCGCCCTCATGTTGTTCCAAACCCATAAGACATAAAGAGCACAAATTAAGATATTTTTGATGAAATCCGAGAGCTTTCTGACCCTGCACACTGAAAAAAATGATTCATTGAAGTTACTCAATTTTTTTAAGGTAAGTGGTTGCAATCAATTTATTTTAGCTACATTTAATAAACTAATTTTGTTGAAAGTTAGTAAACTAAATTTGTTTATTTAAATGTAGCTAAAATAAATTGATTGCAACCACTTACCTTAAAAAAATTGAGTAACTTCAATGAATCATTTTTTTCAGTGCATAGACAGCAAGTGTACTACCATGATCAAGACCCAGAAAAATGTTGTAAGGACATAGTTAAAATGGTCCATGTGACATCAGTGGTTCAACTGTAATTTTATGAAGCTATGAGAATTTTTGTGCGCAAAGAAAACCAAAATAATGACTTTATTCAACAATTCTTCTGCGTCACCATCCGCCGCCATTCACTTGCATTCATGAAGGTCTTACGGGTTTGGAACGACATGAGGGTGAGTAATTAAGGACAGAATTTTCATTTTTGGGTGAACTATCCCTTTAAGTCAGTACGTCACTTTGAGAGTCAAAAAAAGAATATACTGGGAAAAAATTACTTTCTGTGCATTTGTTTAAAGTAAAATTTAACCTTTAAACATTATGCAATTGCTATGTCATTTTATGATGTTTTTTTACATTTTATTTATTTGAGAATTTATTTTCTGTAATTTCTATATAATTTGTTTCTTATTTTGCATTTACAAACATTTAGAATCGTGTTGTGCATTTCTAATAAGAAATGTGCTAGCTGTTGTGTATTTTACAGTTAAAAGTTGTTTCTGCGTGTTTTTAGTTTTCATGCATCAGTGGCATGACCTTTTTTTCATGGTAATCCACTTTCAATGTGTTAATAGTTTTAAACACTAGGAAACTGAACTGTCATTTAGACAGATTTCTGGAATCTCTGTATGATTTTTAACATGTTTTAAAAGTTTGTCCTTAACATTTGTTCATTTGCAAGGGACAATAAAGTAATTTATATGGAACAAAATGTGTTATTTATTTGGTTGAATGTGCTATTGCAAGTTTAGAAAATATGCCACATTAAGTTCAATGAACTTAAATTGTAGTACAGATAACTTGAAAATATAAGTTAACACGTCAACTAAACTTTGCAAGTCCAGGTTACTTAAAAAGTTGTAAGTTGTTAACTAAACTTTTTAAGTTGAAAGTACTTAGAATATTAGTTGAGTCAACTAATAAATTTAAGTTGAGTGAACTTTTCTTTTTTTTACAGTGTAGTAATGAAGTAATTTATCTCAATGCAGCTTTTCTGTTACAATATACTGATATTTTTAATGTAATTTGGCCCTCTAGTAGTTGAAGCATAAAACTGCTAGTTACTTGCAGAGAAGCATTGTTTTTGTAATGTGTAATATGCGAGTTGTACTTTGGCCCTGTTTTACTGGATGGATGAATCTGATGGTTTGAGGTATACTAGTGTGTACCCATGCCTACATGTGATCGACCCCCGCCTCAAAATACATAACCAAAGAAAGACATCCAAAAAATATGTCGTACAAGCAGGTAGGTAACACACATACCTTTTTGCAGACTTTAGTTCCAACCTTGCTTCAACACACCTGTCAGTTATTTTCAAGTAACCCTGAAGACCGTAATTAGCTGGTTCAGGTGTGTTTAAATGGGGTTGGAGCTGAACTCTGCAGGAGCAGAGTTGAGACCTTTGACACAAGCTCTCCTTCAGCTCATGATGCTGTGTTTCTGCTCCAGTAACTTATTTTGTACCCCTCAACCCTCAGGCCACTTTACTGTGTTACGTATTAAAATATTATTTTGCTTCTAATCAGTAGCAGTGCTTTCTAAACATCATAGTGTTCTTACTATAATGCTTTGTGTCATCTTATTTGCATGCATTTTTGTTCACTTTAGAACACTTTGTGTGTAAACCAAATAAACAATCTCTTGAAAATGTGTGCGTTTTAAACAGCGTTGAGCTACTCAAAGAATGTAATATATTACTCATTAGTTACTCCTTTCAAAAGTAATATTGTTACTTATTACTTTCTGGCAACAGTAATTAGTTACACTAGTTACATTACTTTTTCTTCACGCCCCACAGAAGTTGTAACTGTGTATCTTCCACATAAATGTTACTAACAACATATTTCTGCCTCATCATTTGACCAAAATCCACATAGGATCGCGATCAGAAGTTATTACAAACACTCAATAATTAATAGTGACATTCAAGTAGAAGTGTTGTATTAATCTCATTAATTGTGATGTGTAGCTTGAAGCTAATTGTAATTTCTCCGTTTCCCATTTATGATTATATTTCATTAGGTATTTTATCAAATCACATAAGTTTGTAGGAAAATGTTTAATTTTCCAAAAATATGTTTAATTATCATAATATAATGTACCACATGCTGATCAGAGGGATGTAATGCCAGAGTAAAGTAAAGCCACAACTTACACAACACTGTTCAGATCATCTTTTTTCCTGACAAAATCAATATAATGCAATATTTCTATCTGCTGAATGTAAGCTTTTCCATATTCCAAGCTTGCCTGCTGCACTGGGGACATCACATGCATGTGAGAGTCGTGAAAATTATGAAAATAAATCTAGGAATTATTTAATTGTTGGATTTTAAATCAGCGGGGTTGAGGCATCAAAAGTAACTAACTAAGCTGTTTTATGGATGGTAACTGTAATATTATTACTGAAATCTTATTAGTAATTAGTTACCCTACTAGTTACTGCAAAAAGTAATATTATTACAGTAACTAAGTTACTTGTAACTAGTTACTGCCCAACACTGTCTGGTTTTAAATGAGAGAAAAGGGAGGAAATGTGGAACTGATGCAGTCATTTGACCTTGCTTGTGTTCTTCAGCAATTTGTTTAACATTTAATGTTCCTTTGGAAAGTCAAATATTTCCATCACCTTTCCCCCCTCTTTTTTTTCTCTCTGTCTTACTCCATTTCTAAAACTCTTTCACTTTGTCCTTGAGGATGTCTTAAAGGAACAGCATCCGTTCTGTGCTGGAAAGAGAGAAAATATAGCATGTTTCTGCAGAGACAGGCTTTATTCTGTAGCCGAAGAGATCACCTGTTTGTCCAAATTTATTCATTAATTCAGTTAAATAGTACATAAACTAGTACACATTAATTTGCCATTCAGATGTGATTCAGAATCATCTGTAATTTGTAATGTATTCACAAAGTATCACTTGGGTCAAATCTGGAACTAAAAAGAACTAAGAGAGAAATGATGACCATTATATAAAGAGACCGAGGAGATTCAGAGGTTGTAAGTTCAGTGTTGCCAGTAACGAGGACACTTTAAGAAAAAATCCACAGCATTCCACAGCAGTACTTGAATCAAACAATATGCCTCTGTGTTTGTGAGGTATGCTAAATTGCTTTAAATGTCAGTGCTAACAACACAGACCAACACAGAAAACACTCAGGGTGCATTTAGAATACGTCCAAATCTGTGTTTCATTTAGGATTTTCAGCTAGCTAAATGTTTACATTGCTTTGAGAAATGTAGAACCAGTGGACAATTTTGAGAGAAAATTGAATTGTACAGCAATTTCTGAATGGCTATATCGTTTGCTTCACCGCTATATGCAGACTTCAAATCTTGTGTGATAAATTAAAAGGAACTATACATGTGTGGCTAGAAGTAAGTATTCATGAATGTAGTAAACATAAAAAATGGGACTATCTGGGGTGTTATTTTCATTCACACATAAAAGGACCTTCCTTCCTTCCTTCTCACACTAAACCATATAAAAATGGAACTGTATTCAATGGAGCTTAGATATGCTTTACTGAAAATGGGACACACATGCCATCTAGTGGTTTTTGAGTTTGCAACTTCAGTTGAGACAAATACTGAACAGAGAAACAGGAACAACCAAGTTCTCTCTCCAGTGTTTTTCTTTCTGTTTTACATTGTGATTACTGATTGGCTAAATCTAAGCCTTCACCTGTACAGTTAGTCACAAGCGCCATGACTAAATTCCTTGAGAATTAACACCAAGTTCCACCATAGCCTAAACCAACGGCCTACTGAGAAAAACATTTGCAACGTCATCTGCTAACTGTGATGCTTGTTATGTTGTTGACAGTACTAAGCACAGTGAAGACCAAGAGAAGGGAGCATTACCTACCACAAGTACAAAGAGGGAGTCTGGTCTTCCCAGACTAAAGCCCTATTCGGACGGTAATTGTTTCTCAGGGGGACGTAAGTGATTTTCACCATATACAGGGGGTAGTTGGTGATTTAATTGCCGTCCGAATCCAGGATGTCGGTGTTTTTCTCTCACCACCCCCGTGAAAATTACCTACTGTTTTTTGACAAACACCGAGGTCGTGTGGTAATTTAATTACCGTCCGAATCCACATCTCTGAGTTTACGAGAAGAAATCGATTCAAAATTCAGTGTTTAATCCCTTTTTGAGCACTCCCGAACACCGTAACTTTGTACTTCGGTGTAATTTTCATATTATTTCTGAAATGCTGGAAAGTATTTAAAAGAACAATACTTCATGACTGCTCAACCACAACGACTGGGAGCAGAAAAAGAAGAAAAGCACATAAACTTTCAAATGGGTCTTTATTATGGCAGCAGCAGGTGCAATACAATTTTAAAATGTGTATTATAAACGGATATATATCGTGTATAATTATATACAACTATAGCGCGTCTATTTTCCTATTTTTAAACAGGAGATTTAAATAATCAAATAATAAATATTATAAAATATGCTTGGAATAATAAGAATACATTTTACATAATAATAAGTATTTTAAAATACATTTTACATAATAATAAGAATACATTTGTAAATAAAATTAATTTTATTTACAGCAGACAATCATGTGACTGGCCACGTGAGCAGCGCGTTCCCGGGTGCTGAGGATCACAGAACTCGCTCCTCCACTGTGAATAAATCTCCATCCGAATCCATGAGTTTTATCACTGAGGTGATATGTAAATTTATTTTTACAGACGTCCATATGAGAAACAATTGCCGTCCGAATCGGGCTTAAGACATTGTGACTGTATGAGAAAGAGACTTGAATGCTGTGTACAAAGCAATTAGACTGGAATCCTTGAGACAGCTGATCCTAATTTGGGCATGAGCATTGCTGGTGTAATTTCTGTGTCAACAAACTCTATTTAAAGTCAAACAGACTTCAAAAGTTCAGTTATAAAATGTGATTTAAAAGTAACAAGTGTGAGGACTGGAGACAAAACAATATTTATAGAAGCCTGTGGGCATAATTTGATTAATTTCATATAGTTTCAGTCAAGTCAGTGCACATTGATTCATTCATTCATTCAAAACGAATGGAAAAATATAAATAAAATAAATAAAAAAGTTTAATGGTGCTCTTTGTCATTTGTCAGTTTTCAGAGGAGCACGAAAGACAGACTTCAATTACCTCTTAGAATTCTAATAACTGACTGTAAACTTTATATATACATATATATATATATATAAATATAATTATATATATATGTATATTGAGTTGTAAATATAACAAATATTACTGGAATATATTTTTAAGAGAACATACATTTTCAGTCTTTGAGGGTTCTTGCCTCCATTAGGGATTCCATTTAAGACTTTTGGCCACTTTTTGTGCAAATGTCTTTGCAGAGCCCAAAACACCAATCACCAAATTTAACAGCACATGTACATTGTCAGTTTAACTTGCGCACTCATGTAGAGGGACATACCTGACCAAAAAAAAAAAAAAAAACATCTCACACACAAAGACGTACACAGGTGTCCGGTTACAGTACAGTACACTAATTTACACAATGACTTTTGTCATCAACAGCAAGCTGTTTTCCATCTCGCACACATGAACATACATGAAAGAGTCCATTTGCTCCTGTTTACATCTGTCTTATGTTGCAGTGAAGTCTTCATATCACTCCTTTCCCTTCTCAGCATCAAATGTCATTAGCTGAAGCCTAATCACTCTTCCATAGTGCTCTTGTCCCTTTGCTGTCCAACTGGGGTATTTTTAGCTCTGAAACAACTGGGCTCCTAAAAAAGGGTTAGAGGAACACTGCTATGTAAGGTATCCTGCCTGCTCTCTCCCATCCTATTACCAGCACAATCCACCAGCCACTCTTTGTCTGTGGTTAGGAGAGAAGGCAGAGAGTCAAGGGTTTGCCTGAAGAAAGCTGAATTTTCAGAAGAAGGGCACGCAAACCCTCGGAAAAAACGGTGGAAGAAGGTCTGGACGGTTGCCACTGTAATTATTTCTGTTATAAACTCTTAACTTATATTTCTGTTTGTAACACTTCTAGACCAGAGCTCTCTTAAGTCTAGTGGAGCTGCATGAAGAGCCACCGTTTCTTTTGGAAAGGTCTTAAGTCACTAGTATAGACCATGCAGACCACCTGGATCCTGCTGCTTGCCTCTCTGGGCCTCTCTACTCTGGCTGGTGCTGAGAAAGGCCTCGAATTCCCACGTTATGATGGCAAAGATCGTGTCCTGGACATAAATGAGAAGAACTACCACAAAGCCCTGAAGAAATACGACATGCTGTGCCTGTTCTACCACGCTCCTCTGCCAACTGCAAAAGAGCTGCAGAAACAGTTACAAATGACTGAATTAGTGCTAGAGGTAAGAGAGGACAAGACAAGAGTGAATGT
Organism: Schizothorax lantsangensis; assembly: GCA_027422415.1. Taxonomy (NCBI): domain Eukaryota; kingdom Metazoa; phylum Chordata; class Actinopteri; order Cypriniformes; family Cyprinidae; genus Schizothorax; species Schizothorax lantsangensis. The sequence continues at coordinate 25,090,181 of CM049848.1, read as the reverse complement.
ATGGTGTAAGATATAAGACTGAATGGAATTCAGAGAGTGTTATTTGGAGCAAAGCAACATGGAATTGCCTATAGATGTGCAGTAAACATGATTAAATGTTTTTAAATATATAATTTAAAAGATTTCGTATTTTTTAAATTAAATATTAATGTAAATGTGTTGCAAGTATGAAATTTAATAATAAAAATAAATGTAATATAATATAGGTTCAAATCTATTTTTTTGTATGTAATATCAGTGCAGCTAGAGCACAGGCTGCAGCTGACTGACATGTCTATCTTCACATCTCTTTTTCACTTAAGTATCTGGATTAAAAAGTAGACATCATCAGTCACCATGTTAATCAGGCACTTCATGTTCAGTGCACCTGATAGCTTCTGAATGTGGGCTTGGGAAACTAGTCCTAGAGTATTGGCTTTTAAAATTCAGCCATTTATACTACTCGCATCATGATGAAAGCAGAACACTGTGGGTATTTATGGAACGAGAACACTTCTAAAATGATTACATAAGTGTGGCCTCCTTAACTCTAAATTCATGGCTCACAGGTTTGCTATCTAGACAACGATGCCAGTGTGACTCAGCGGTACTCCATGTACTTCTAATATTCTCCAAAACACGCATAGCCTACATATATGTATAAACATAGGTTATATATATATATATATATATATTATTAGACTTTAATTTCGTTTATTTTATTGTATTTTATTTGACATTTTCCTTGGGGCTTGAGCTAATAGTAAATGAAAAATATGACCCCCCCCCCAAAAAAAAACAGCCGTTACAGTACTATTCATGATTTTTCTTTCCACAGTTAGCTGCTCAAGTCTTGGAGGAAAAGGATATTGGCTTTGGAATGGTTGACTCCCAAAAAGATGCTAAGGTTGCCAAGAAACTAGGTGAGGTGAAAACGAATAGGCCTATGCAAAACTTCAAATACAGTCTATGGGTGCGATATCTGAATGAGAATCATCATTGAAATGTTTATGCAGAAATTTAGATGATGTAGAAATGCAGTGTAATTCAGTAAAACAAAACCCAGTAAAAACAGAAAATAGTCATTTAAACTAAATATAATTGTTAAACAAATAAATGTTTAACAATTATATTTCTATAAATGTATTCATGGAATTTATAGGCCCCATGAAGTATTAAGATAAGCTGCCAAACATTTTAAACACTTTTCAGCCATCTATCCCAACAAATCTTCATTCCATCTCAATTTAACAGGTGTAACAAAAAATAATACCCTATATTACAACATCAATGTTTTTTGCAAATTTTGCATAAACAGATGCTGATACACTGTACAGTAGACTATATGCTTCTACAGTATACTTTACATTGCAGTGATGAGTGATGATAAATATGTTTAATTGGAAGGTCTGCATGAGGAAGGCAGCGTCTATATCTTTAAGGAGGACCGTGTGATTGAATTTGATGGCCTGCTCGCTGCAGACACTCTTGTGGAATTCCTTTTGGATGTAAAGAATCTGTATTTATCGTAAATCTAGACATCTAATTTGTTGTATTGCTTTTATATGCCATTTTAACTTTCTGCCTCCATCTCTCCCTCATGCTTCAGCTGTTGGAAGATCCGGTTGAGATCATTGACAATGCTTTGGAGTTACGAGCTTTTGACCGTATGGAAGAAGACATCAAACTCATTGGTTTCTTCAAGAGTCCTGACTCTGAACGTAAGTATGTGTGCGTAGACTATGAGGACCAGTTACATCCTTCAGAGGTGGTTATCTGATCTCTGCACTTTCCAAACACATACCTCATAGTATGCAAAAAATGAATACCATGTAATAAATGTTCACACATTCATTTTTAAATGTCTGTACATTCCAGTTATGTTTTTAAATGCGCAAAGAAACCTCTTGAGCATTGTGGGCTACTACTCTTTCAAGCTATAGTTGACATTTAAAGGTCATTTATTTCAAGTCACCACTCTGGTAGGCTACACTGCCAAAAATAAAGGTCCCAGTTATGATCAAATGGGAGTTGTCTTTTAATAAATAAACAAACAAATGCTCGCTTCATTTTTTAATTTTCTCTGGTTTCCTCAGATTATCTTGCTTTCCAAGAGGCAGCTGAACAGTTTCAGCCTTTTATTAAATTTTTTGCCACCTATGAGAAATCTGTGAGTATTGTTTTATTTTAATCTCTGAATATGTTTAGAATATCTTTAAGCTATCATTGTGCCATTATTTTCTTTTGGGGAGTGGAGAATTCTTTACTGATGGCAGATGTGTTGCTTTAATTGTTGCATTTCAGGTTGCAAAAGAGCTGACTCTGAAGATGAATGAGGTGGATTTCTATGAGCCCTTCATGGAGGAACCAGTCACTGTTCCAGACAAACCACACTCAGAGGAAGAGCTGGTGGCCTTCATATCCGAACACAGGAGGTAATCAGTAAAAGCTAATCTAATGAAATTCTGAAGGATGGATAGACAGATATTTGATACTGATATCAAATTCATACTGATGATATATCTATTGACCTCCACAGACCAACTCTAAGAAAGCTCAGGGCAGAAGACATGTTTGAGACCTGGGTGAGCAATATTTTTAAATTAAAATTTTATGGAATTGTATGATTGTTATGACTATCATAATTTATTACATGGCTTTCTGGAAAACTATTTTGATTGGTCAGTTGCATTATCTAGTGGTCAGATACCTCCTAATATCATCCATGGCAGTGCTCTATATCAGTCTGCTCAAACATTAACTTAAATAAGAGCTACATTCATGCCTCTCGTATCACACTGCGGACTCAATTTCTTGTTTTTTACAAACATGACTGGTGCCATCTTGCATCTCAGTTATTGATTGTCATAAAAATGACTCCAGAGGACTTCACTATTAATATTATTATATTATATTATCATTGAACTGTTTATATTGTAATTGACTGTTTTTTTCTAATAAGTGCCCGGTTTAAGATATCCAGATATAAAATAATTGAAATCCAAATCAATATTTTATGTCCACATTGCCAGTGCACTCATTTATTGAGTGGCCATGTAATAAGTGGAACAGTGAAAGTCAGCTTTACTGGAAAATAAAGCCCAGTTGCAGAGCAGAGAAATACCCGTGGATATCATAAAGCAATGACACACTGAAATAAAAGTTCTCTTTTGCAGGAGGATGATTTGAATGGAATTCACATTGTAGCCTTTGCAGAAGAAGAGGACCCTGGTATGTACAATTTCAGGGCACCTCTTCATTCCTTATAAATACAAATGATATTCATTTAGTGTGAGCAGCATCAAAAGGACTTGACCTTGAATATGGTTTTCAGATGGTTTTGAATTCTTGGAGATTTTGAAGGAGGTGGCCAGAGACAACACACACAATCCAGACCTGAGTATTGTGTGGATTGACCCAGACAACTTCCCACTGGTGACTAAAACAAGTCTGGATAGATGCATGACAATATTTTGAGTCAGTAATACCGTAATGTGATGACAAAAATTGGAAGAAAAATTATTTCTTCAGTTGAATGCACATTTCCTTTCTTAGCTCATTCCTTACTGGGAGAAGACCTTCAAGGTTGACCTCTTCAGACCACAGATTGGTGTAGTTAATGTTACAGATGTAAGTACGCTACTTTCATTTTTAAGCAGATCTGCTGAATTCATTATGAAAGCCTTCTTTCTCATGCTTGGATCATGGCCTCTATGACAGGCGGACAGTGTCTGGTTGGAGATACCTGATGATGATGAGCTGCCGTCACCTGAAGAGCTGGAAAACTGGATAGAAGATGTGCTCTCTGGAACAGTGAATACAGAGGATGATGATGATGATGATGACGATGACGATGATGATGATGATGATGACGACGACGACGATGATGATGACGATGATGATGACGATGACGATGATGATGATGAATAATTCATATACTGTGAACCTCAAACAAATCTGCTAAAAATAACTTTTTTACAGCAAAATCATTTTGTACATTTTGTGCACTGCAGAGTTTTCTTAATGTTAAATAGAAATTATACAAGCCAAAGAAGTCTCTTATTTATCTAGGTGAAAATAATTTATTTTAATCACCTCTAAACTGGAAATAGACTTGATAAAGGGATTCAAATTACATACTGCGGTGCAATTTTGTCACTGCATCAATTATTACTCTCCTGTACATTTTCTACTGTAATCAATCACACAAGACAATAAAACTTTACAACAGGTTTAGGAAGCGTGTTCCTATTTAAACATGTAAGGCCTCATGGGCTTTCATATTATGGTTTGACACACATCGGCTGAACAGACTGCTCAGCTAAGCACACCACTCCCTGCAGTGCTTTGCAGTCCTGGATAGAGCAATGCATACCACACTGAGATACGTGGAGTAAGTATGCCTTCTATGGTCACTGTACAGAAAGTTTTCAGGATTGCTGGTGAGATCCTGAATTTCCTCAGAAGGTACATCTGCTGTCTGATTTTATTTACCTGATATTGTGTGTTTACAGTCCAAGTCAGGTTTTCAGAGATGTTTGCTCCAAGGTATTTAAAGTTGTTCACCCTCTCCATGGGGCCCTGTTGATCTTGAGTGGAGAGTAGGTCAACAGCAGTCTCTTCCTAGACTCTACACTCAGTTCCTTGGTTTCTAGTTGTTGGAGATGAGGCCCAGAACCTCCATATATAATCAGCAAATTTGACAATAGAAGTGGAGCTGTGAGAGGACATGCAGTCATATGTGTAGAGAGAGTAGAGCAGGGACTCAGGGCATAACCCTGTGGGGCTGGCGTTGGAGGTGAACTCTCACTGCCAGTGAGGAAGTCATGAACCCAGCTGCAAAGAGTGGTATTCAATTTGAGATCACAGAGTTTGGAGGTCAGCCTGCGGGGTGCTATTGTACTGACACTGAGCTAATAAATAAGAGCCTTGTAGGCCTTTCTTTTTCAGTGAATGTGGATAAGAGAAGTGTGCAGGACATAAACGATAGCATCCTCAGTGACGGCAGGCAAACTGAAGAGGGTCTATGGTAATGGGAACGGAGGTGTTTTTGATGAATCTCTCAAAGACCTTCATAACCACCAAGAGGAAAAATTACTATCAACAGTGTCTCATTGTCTCCTATAATTCATTTAGGAGAAATAAAAGTAGACATAACTGAAACAAAGTTCTGTGAGAAAGGAGTCCAAAATGAAAATGGGCTGTAAGAAACATGGGAGATCTCTTTATTGTCTTGCTGTAATCCGTTACAATCTCTCACAAGGAAGATGATGAAGGCGATGATAATCCAAAAATAACGTCTTCAATAATAATCCACACGAGTACAGGGAAGTAAATCAGGGAATGCAGCAAACATGTAACATCAAACAATAACCGACAATCAACTGAACTGAACGGAGACTTTAAGTAGGCAGCAGACTAGGGAAAAAACAGGTGAAGGGGGTTAACTAATAATGACTTAAGGAGCAGATAAACTAATGAGCTAAATCAAACAGGAACAAAACCATATAAGGCAAAACAGGAACAGGCAGACGAAACAGAAAAAGACAATACTAAAGTAAAAATCCTAACATAATCTCTTTCCAGACACTAGTACAAAAGTGTCTTATTGCTCAGAGGTTACTCTGTCTATCTTTGGTTACAGTTGGGTGTTTCACCTTTAATGGTCAGGACAGTACATAGATGCAAACTGCTCACCTTTCGGTGAAAACTCACCTTTTTGAGATCAAAATAGGTCACTTACGAGATTTGTGCAGATCAGATGAGAAAGTGTTTTGATGGGGGGGGTCATTTTTTACATTACCAATTCAATTCTATACCCGATTATAGTCGACCGATTTTAAACGCTCCTGTGTGTTTTTGTGTGCGTGCTTTGGTTTCGAATTACAGAACCACACGTTTATTTACAACGTGCTTTTGCAGTGTTGAGTATTGTAGCCAATCACAGGCATCTCTGTTGAAAGCAATGGCCAGTCAGAGGTGTTTTCTGAAGGTTAGTCAGAATCCGCTCTGAGCTCATTTTTGTTTTCACAAGTAGAGTGAAAGAGATTGATTGTGTAGTTTGTCATTGATTATATCATTGAGTTTTCACGTGATAAAGCTCAGTCAGTTGCGCTATAAGAGGAGCCCTTTGCTCAGTTTCAGAACATATAGAACTGAACATCCACGTATACAGTTTCAGGAGTGACAAACGCGAGTGTAAAAAATTATGCGTGTGAATCCACTAAACTGTTGTGCCAGTCATTGCTATGATTGACAGTGATAACTGTAGCAATGGACAGAACAAACTATCTGACAAACTGATGTCAAAAATAGACCTGTGCATTAAGTGATGCAGAGTAACATAACATATTTGTTGGCTGAATATATTAAGGATAGTTAAAGATAATTTAAAACACTCTTTTTGATGTGTCCTTTTTAAGGCAATGTTTTAAAACATTGCCTTAAACATTGCCTTTTAGTACTTGCTATACTACTTAAGCACAGTACTAAAATTTGCAACCTAGTCTCATGGCATTTATGTACCTGGGTGCACTTTTTAGCGAGACACGAAATACGTACCAATAACTACATATTACTGCAGTTTCACTTTCCAAAAGAAACAAACACTAGAGGCAGTAAAGCTCCGACACCTTTTACTCCTTTTCACACAAATTTACAGAGTTTTGATTAATAAAGCGTATTTTTCGCACAATTACTTTAAGAATATCATGTTACGACTTCAAAACAACATTAATATGCTGGGAGATTTGAAAACTGATGCTTTCGAATGTTAGCATCGCACATATCCAGCGTCATATCTATGGGTTTTCATAGATGGTAAGTTTGTTCGGTAGCTCACGGAGTACGGAGACGTACTTAGGAGGGGAGGAGCTCCGGTTCGAATCCCGTGTAACCACAGTTCGACAAAACAGTTCAAATCTGCAGATAAGGAGTTGAAATGGCACGGTTGTATCAACAAATACGTTTTTATACCAGTTATGCATTTGTTAACACTATCGGGTAGGTTTAGGGTTGGGTTTGGTGTAGGGCATATTTCCAACATAGAGCATTAACTTTTAGGGACAGACCCCAGATATTTCAATTCTGAACCGCCGCAGTACGTACCTGAAGCAACAAAATAAAAACACAGCAATACGTACCTATATCAACATAATAAAAACGTGCTAGGGTTCACGTATTTAACCTGTGTTTTAGCGCCACTCAGTGGACATTTCTCTTTGAAACTGCGGCGAAACGTGCAGTAAGGTACGTAAAACGGTGTCGCACAGAAAGTGCACAGAGGTACATCTTTTTATGAGACCAGGTTGAAAATTTGTTCTAATAGTCATTTTATAATAAATCCAAAAGCAAGAAGTCAAAACTAGGGAGTGGAAATGGCAACTGAGCTAATGAGTGATCCTCTGCTGCCATCTACTGTATATAATGGTAAATTTATGTACTTGTCATCTTAAAAGTCTTTGTTTTCCTCCAGGATTTTTGGCACATTTTTTCAGGTCATCTCCATGAATGAAAAGTGAATCTTTAAAGTGAATTTTACAGGACAATTGTAGATTTTAAAAATAATAAAGGCTTTAAAATAATGTATAGGGTAAACTTACCTATTAATCTCACGTACCCATTAAGCACACTTCCATTTTTGAGATCAGATTATAAAAAGAAAAAATAATTTATTATCCTACTTGATGTCTTAACCAATTGATGTGTTTATTACTATGTACAGTATCTCACAAAAGTGAGTACACCCCTCACATTTCGGCAATCAATTTAGTATATCTTTTCAAGGGAAAATACTATAGAAATGAAACTTGGATATATTTTAGAGTGGTCAATGTGCAACTTGTATAGCAGTAAAGATTTACTGTCCTCTGAAAATAACTCAACATACAGCCATTATTGTCAAAAAAGCTGGCAACAAAACTGAGTACACCCAAGTGATAACAGCTATACATCGTTTAACTATGCAAAACCACATGCCCAATTCATCATGTTCATGCTTTTGTCTGCTTGACAGGACCATACAAATTTGTGTATCTTGTTTTAGAGCAGTTAAAATTTGGTTCTTTGAGTACAATTCTCTCATACTGACCACTGGATGTTCAACATGGCACCTCATGGCAAAGAACTCTCTGAGGATTTGAGAATTAGAATTGTTGCTCTCCACAAAGATGGCCTAGGCTATAAGAAGTTCGGTAACACCCTGAACTGAGTTACAGTACAGTGGCCAGGGTCATACAGAGGTTTTCCAAGACAGGTTTCACTCAGAACAGGCATCGCAAGGGTCGATCAAAGAAGTTGAGTCCTTGTGCTGTGCGTCAGGTACAGAAGCTGGCTTCAAAAAACAGACGCATGAGTGCTGCCAGCATTGCTTTAGAGGTTGCAGAAGTTGAAGGTCAGCTTGTCAGTGCTCAGACCATACGCCACACACTGCAACAAGTCGGTTTGCATGGCCGTCGTCCCAGAAGGAAGCCTCTTCTGAAGCTGGCTCACAAAAAAAGCCTGCAAACAGTTTGCTGAAGACAACCTGGCCAAGAGCCTGAATTACTGGAACCATGTCCTGTGGTCTGATGAGTCTAAGGTAAACTTGTTTGACTCAGATGGTGTCCAGCATGTGTGGTGACGCCCTGGTGAGGAGTACCAAGAAAATTGTGCCTTGCCTACAGTCAAGCATGGTGGTGGTAGCATCATGGTCTGGGGCTGCATGACTACTGCTGGTACTGGGGAGCTGCGGTTCATTGAGGGAAACATGGATTCCAACATGTACTCTGGCATTCTGAAGCAGAAGATGATGCCCTCCCTTCAGAAACTGTTTTCCAACATAACAACCACCCCAAACACACCGCCAAGATGACAACTGCCTTGCAGCTGAAGGTGAAGGTGAAGGTGATGGAGTGGCCAAGTATGTCTCCAGACCTGAACACTATTGAGCACATGTGGGGCATCCTCAAGCGGAAGGTGGAGAAGCACCATGTGTCTAACATCTAGCAGCTCCGTGATGTCATTATGGAGGAGTGGAAGAGGATCCAGCAAAAACATGTGCAGCTCTGGTGAATTCCATGCCCAGGAGGATTAAGGCAGTGGTGCCCCTACAAAATATTGACACTTTGGACACAGTTTTGACATGTTCACTTAGGGTGTACTCATTTTTGTTGCCAGTTACCCTGCAAACAAGCCTGCGGTGGCCCTTTACGGGCCCCAGCGGGCTGCCAGCGCAGGGCCCCTGAGAATTTGCTCATTGGCAAAACGTTGGCCCCTTAGCGCTGGCCCTGCATGGGCAGCCCTCATTTAGCCCCCAGGGAGCCCTCACAAGGCCCACACAATTAATCTACAACAATTCATCCGTTTCACTGTAAATACTTTTCAGCTACTATAACTTAAGTCTTTGGGAAAAACAGTTACTATACATCTGAAATGGATAACTAATGTCTGTATTGTCAAAAATGTACAGTAGTCAAAGGGATTTCAAATCAATTTATTAAATACAAAATAGAAAACATTCAATTCAGGTTAATACAGCTACATATAGGCAAAACTGTAAATACACCTAAGTACAAAAAAAAGAAAGCAATGTAAGATTGTAAGATTTCGACATGTGAAAGCTGGTGTGTGCAAAAGTCTTATATGTAGTACATCAATGTCTAATCACTGTCTGTAGCTGATGTTGACTGATAGCAAATGAATAATCCAACCTCTTGTAATGAAAACACACCACAGCTCTCAAACACCAGACTCTTCCTAACCAAGAACAGTCAAAAATAGTCCAGACTAGGGTCTCACGTCGAAAATAACTTTAAATCCATATTCAAACTGGACCACGATGTGGTAACCTCACCAATAAAGAGTCCTTCTAAAATGCATACAAAAACACTGTCTTAAACTCTTAGCATCAATCCAAACATAGGCCATACATACATGTAACATATCAGCAAAAAACATCAATTCCTTACTTTAGACTGGGCTTGAAATGACACATTTACCAACCAGGACACAGCACAATGTGTTCAGCAGGTCAGCCATACTGGCTACTGCTGCTTATTGCTAAATCCCTCTACCACATGGAAACCTAAGGAAACCTAAAACACCCTAGCACCCCTAGTTGTAAGGAAGAAAACTGCCCACAAAATTCTTATTAACAGGCTCATGTCTGTTACACCTCAAATATGATTCATGAGACCCACTTTCCTGCAGAGTTTAGCTCCAAGTTTGATAAAACTCACCCACCTGTGATTTTCTATTGATCCTGAAGACACTGATTAGCATGCTCAGGTGTGTTTGATTAAGGTTAGAACTAAACTCTGCAGGAAAGTGTATCTCGTGAGCCAGATTTGTGGATCCCTGGCCTATATGAAACAACAGGTTCTGAAAAGGTGTCTTTTGGTTTGAGCCATTCCAGTTCAATTGAGTGACTAAAGAATGGCCAGTCAATGTTAGTATTCTCCTAGTTGCATTACAGGGCTGCCTTCACAAAACCTGCATGGGCCCAAAGGTACAAAAGTTGCTCTGGGCCCAAACGGGCTGGCCCACATTGGACCATTATGGGATTAATGTGGGCTGTCCCATAGTGTGGGCTGCTCACAGAGAGCCTGCGGTGAGTCCAAAGCTGTGGGCCTCGCCTGGGCAAGCCCGCATTGAGCCTGTTTAGGTTTGGTGTGGGCTGGCCCTAGTCCACTGTGCCCACAAAAAGCCAGCATGGCAGGAGCCCCGCAGGAGCATGTTTGCAGGGTATTTGGACAATAATGGTTATATGTTGAGTTATATTTAGAGGACAGTAAATTTGCACTTCTATACAAGCTGCACATTGACAACTATAAAATAGATCCAAGTTTCATTTGTGCAGTATTGTCCCTTGAGAAATTATAATTTTTTTTTTGCTGAAATGTGATGGGTGTACTCACTTTTATGAGATACTGTACCTCCTATAATTTCAAGTCAATCAGATCATTGTACACTGAGATATGAGTCTCTGTGGGGTCACACTATCTGCCGGCCATTTTGAAAGCTGTCTAAAAACTTTCACCAAAAGAGGAGCCCTTTAAATGTGCATTTTTTAGATGTTTAAGCCTTTATTTTGGGTAAGTTTCACTACTTATTGTAAAATTAAGAGATTAATGTTCAGACTTTTGCATATTATAACCTGGAACTTGGATGTGGGAAATAATTACATTAGATCCAAAAGATAGTTTTAGCAACATAGCGCAGATGCTACAGAAATTAGCTGACTAGCTGTATAAGATCGTGTGCTACGCTAACATATTACTTCACATGCATTACTGGCTTGTACTTTTACATCCATAATATTATAAATTGACAGTTTATTGCTGGTCTGTTGTTTTACAGTGCTGTATTTTTTTAAAGATTTCATATTATTTTAAGGTGAGCTTAAAGGGTACACTACTATGAAAATCACACAGCTTCAGTGTGACATCAGTAAGAAAAAGTATAATTTCATAGATATTGTGAATAATAGTTGTTCATATTAAAATATGTATGAACTTAATAAATATTACATGAAATGTATTAAAAATTGTTGCTGCTCCAATTAAGCTCAGTGTGCTCTCTTTAAGCTCTTACACACTGAATGTTTATGTAAATACTTCATAAACAGACTTTAAATATTAACTGATGGTTGTGACTTTAAGTTAAGTTAATCGAATTTCTATGGATTCTGTCAACTCCAATCTGACTGGCTCTGACCTTTGGCAACTAGCATCAACTTCTCCAGACTGTAAATCTGTGGAAAATCGGGACAAAAATCGTGTAGTGTATTCCAGCCTTAAGAGACTATAGATAAGTTGACATTCATTTAAAAAGAGGCTTCATAATGAGGCTAGTTTCTGTGTTCATCCCCATGAAGAAAATGTTTAATTGGTTTGTTTTATTGGTTTGTTTTATCTGATTTTTGAATGTGTTATTTAACTGAACGTGGACTAGTATAGATGTTTCAATGTGCTTTAATGACACTTCATTATGAATATATAACTGATCGACTTGAATGCCTTGTTGCTTGATTTTAGTGTTTAGTTTTTTTGTGATTGACTTTGTACCTTCAAAAAATATATATTTTTACAATTATTCTTTAAAAAAATTCCTTAAAATAAACAAGATTTTTTAATAAAACATAATGTGAGCTTAATGGGAACAAGGGTGTGCTTAAAGGGTACAAAATGTACCCATTAAGCACAGCCGGACTTTTTGAATTTAATGTATATCTTAATTGAAATGCTTTTGACATTTAAAATAATGTGATCGTTATCACACATTGTGCTCAGATTTTTCTCCTTAGAGACTCTGAATCTATTGCATTTGTCTCCTTTAAAGCTTTAGAAAAGATCTCAACAACATCACACATCGTGCTCAGATTTTTCTCCTGAACTAAAGACTCTGGATCTCTCACATTTCTCTCCTGCAAAGTTTAGAAGAGATCTCATCATCATCACCACACACTGTGTTCAGATCTTTTTCCTAAAGACTCTGGTTGTCTCATATTTGTCTCTTCCAAAGTTTTAAACAAGATCAACAACATTACACACTGTGCTTAGACTAAATACGAACAGACCTTTTTCACATTTCCAGGTCTCTCAGCAGCGGAAGTCGTCATAGTTGGGCAAACTTCGAGAGCAATGAATGGGAGAAAACCACAAATATATTTTTTTGCATTCCCATTTGCTCAAATAGCAAAAGAAGAACTCCAGGATAGTGTTTTCATGACTTTCTAAAAAAAAAAAAAAGGAAAAAATTGAGAGGAACTGATAACAGCAGTCAGAAGAGAGAACAATGTCAAATTTACCATCCCGTAGACACTGAGTTAGAAACACCCTCGCATTAGCGTAAACTATTTTTTTTTGTTGTTTTTTTGTAATTTGATGCAAAGGTGATATAATACAAAGTATAGTGTTATACATATACATTAATGTACATTCATTTAAAAAAAAAAAAAAAAAAAACTTTGGAGGATTTACGAATCGATGCTGATGACCATTGAAACACGTCATCATAGTCATACAGGGTCCATTATAGTTTCATATTTTTATTCTTTCATATAAAATTTGTAGAAATATACTGTGCATTTCGTGAACAGTGCCTGTTTAAGAATTTGGTTCTAATGTCAGGTTTGATCAGTTAATAACAATGGTAAAATAATCTGATCTTGTATATAAATTGATACTTAATATGGAGCATTTGTGTAGTACTCTTTTCTGGTGTTGTGTATTTAATAAACTGCATGCACAGAGAGGTGTGTCTCAAAACCACACATTTAATACTGAACACATAACAGCTCGTATATTTTAATATGTTTTGATATTAACCAATTTTTTCTTCTTTTATCTATACCTGAGAATTCCATTACAGTTGCAAAATACCCATTTTCTTTTTGTATTTACATAGTAAAACAAACTAACAAGCACATCACTTAATGCCTATTGCCACTCTACAAACCATATTCTCACAACAATATTACACATCATTTTGATTAAACACCACAACACACAAGCTTTGCTTTAATGCTTTTATTGATTCAAGGAGTGTTTTAGTATTGAGAAGAGATTAAAGTTGAAAATGTTTAGTAAAGATAAGTTCAGAAAATGTTAATATAGTACAGTCAACGTAACTGTGGAGCAGGATGACTGCGTATGATCTCACAGGTCTTTAGCACAAATATAACCCATTGAGGTTGAACAGGTTATATCATTCCAGCAACGGTTAGCTGTAGGGTGGAAAATGAAATAAGTTATTCTGATCATTATATGTTAGAAAATTAGCCGATTTGTGTTACTATTTGTTGTGAAATTTTAGGATGGTAAATATTTAAAAAAACTACACTGAATTCTTACAGGAGAAGTTGACCTCTCCACAGTTCTCGACATATAGGTTGTTAGGCTCATAAGAGCACCAGTAGGTGTAGTCATATGGAGTTCCATCACTCCACACCCACTGTCCTTCCTAAAATGCAAAAACAGTGATTATAGAGAGAGTGCTCTTCTGTACTCAGACTCCATATAGAATGTCATTTAGTTTGGCTTTGAAGAAGTTAAACCATCTTCATTTCTGTCTCAACAAACAAAAAAGTCTCGTTAGTCCACACAATTTAACTTACTTGTACACCATCATGAACACCAAGCCAACAACGTGTGGAAGAAGAAGGCAACAGACTCAGCAGAAAATCGTTTTCCAGTTTATTGTGCACAGATGCGAGATTTGCATCCAGACCTAGACAGTTTCTCTAAAGAGACACATTTTTTTATTATTATAAATAAAAAACATGAATGTAAATTACTTTTTAAACAACATTTTTTGTCATTTTCAAACAAAATCTGCTCTAAATAATTATTTGCTCAGTATTAGTTTTCTAAAAAGGAAAAAGTAAAAGGTAAAAGTTTTACTTTAAAAATAATAAAATCACCTTGTCATAACTAACACTTTACCTCTGCTGTGATCCAGTTAACCGAGTGAGGGAAGAACTGGTAGCATCGGACTCCAAAATCTTTCCATCCATAGGGGCATTTTCCAACTATATCAACTGCATCCAGTACATGAATGTTAGTCTTGTAATATTCACATTATTACTCGTATTATACAAATACTGGTCAATATAATACTGTATATTTCCTGCTATCCCTCTCCATAAAGTTACAAAATGCCAAAGGTTTGGCAAAACAAGCTTTTAAAATGGAATAAAGAGAGGGTTTATACAAATACATGTCTTTGTTACCATATGCATTCCCCATGGAGAACACAGTGAAAAGAAGCAACAGACTTCTCAGCATTGCCATGATGAACCTGAAAATTAATAATCAGCAAAAGTGTCTGCATTCATATTCTGCACACAATGTATTTTATATGTAGCCTATTTTAATGTAGACATTAAGTTATTCAGTAGGTTTCTGTGCTAAAAACTCACCTTGCTCTTCAAATCGTTGCTTTCAGAATCTCAGAGGAAGATTTTGTGAAGTTCCAGAAAGAGCCCTGCTTTTATACTTTACTTGATGTCAAGTGTGTATAAGTCACGAGGATGACACAAGGATGTGATTATTTAATCTGTGGACTTTTGTACACACACTATAAAATTCAAATATGAGAGAATAGGTTAAGATGAACCTGTCTAAAATACAATATCGGCTTAATCAAATATTTATTATATTTTTTATAATATCAGCTTAATCAAATATTTATTTTTAAGTATTTGAAATGAATATAGTTAAGTTAAATATTAGTCATAAGGGAAGGGAATTTCTCTCTGTAAGAGGATTTGAAGGACAAGGAGAAAAATAAGTATTTTCTATATAATCCTTTTAGAAATATTCAGTGCTTTTTATAAACAGCTGGTATTTAAGACTTTTGTTTTAATGTCAGGCTTGATCTAGAAAGAAAGAAATATATATATTTTTTTTTCACTTTGCTGTTTACACATTTATCTGATGACATACAGTATGTGCTGACAAAATTAAATAAAAAGTAAAATGTAAAATAGGGGTGGCATTCCCATTCAATGACTTAATTCCCATTCAATGGCTTAACCCCTGATGCACTGTGGAAATAAACTAGTTAGCCACAACTATTTCCCAAAACCATAACATGATCGCACCTCTGACGTTTGAGTCTCATTGCCGTAAAACGTATATAGAAAGCATTCTGTTTACTTCACTTACTGTGTGCAAATATTCTCTCGCTTCACAGTTTTTTTTTCTTGATGTGTTCATCAGGACACTTTTAAATTAATGAAAAAAAATGCTTTTAAAAAAATCTTAACCTAATTGTTGCGAGAAAGAAAATTTGCATTAAATTAGATTTAAAACAAATTTAAGTGTGTTTCTGCTGTTTTTTTATTCTGACTGACAGCCTTTTTTCTGTTGCCAAATTTGTTATGTTAAAAAATAGTTCACCTCAAAAAATAAAGAAGGTCACAGCTTTAGAACAGGGGGTTTCAGTGCACCAGAGCATGTCAGGGAGGTGTTAAAAAATAAATCAATGAATTATAGTAGAAATAATTAAAAAAGCTAAAAGAAGTTATGTAAAGCAGTTATGCTTTTGATCATCTGTTTTAAAAAGTATTTTATGCCTGGATTTGAACCCAAGTCCCCCAAAATGTTGCTAAAGAATAATTTCTTTTTTTCCATTAGGTTGGTATTCGATTTTCCTGTAAGCTAAAGGAAAAATATATAAACTATCTGATCAAAACCTATTTTTAAAGTTTGTATTGGAGGATGGGAAGGACTTCAGCAAGACAGTAAAGGCAAAACATTACACAAATTTGTTAAATTGTGACGTAAACTCACACGATTTAAAATGATGCGCTATGGGGAAATTAAATATATTCCATAAAACTATATTATATAGGCTATACATGAACAGGAAACATAAAAAAATCATGAAAAATAATACTGTTGATATCAAAAAGATATAATCTAAAAGCATCTCTCTCTTCTGAGGTGTGGTCCGTTTGTACAATACAAGGAAACATATTTGATAAAAGGTGTTCACAGGAAGACCCACAGCATTTATTTATGCTAGCAGTGGTCCATGACCATTATTGATAACTGAGATAATAGTGTTTGTTAAAATCAATATTTATAGACAGTTTAAATGTTTCAGTATTTGCAAAATGTCAAAGAATGTAATAAGTCATATACTACAAACTGCATTATAGGTATATTATATTGCATATAATTTCCATTTCTCGGGTGTGGCTGACCCGGTAAATATACAATTAAAAATATGAAATTTGATCATAATGTTTTTTACTTGATATGGCATGCATTACATTTACATTTACATTTAATCATTTAGCAGACGCTTTTATCCAAAGCGACGTACAAATGAGGAGAACAATAGAAGCAATCAGACCATCGAGAGAGCAACAGTGTACAAGTGCCATGACAAGTCTCAGTTAGACTAGCACAGTACACGTAGCTAGGATTTTTTTTTTTTTTTTTTTTTTAAATAGAATAGGTAAGTGTTAGTATTAGTTAGTCAGGTGCTGGCGAAAAAGATGTGTCTTTAGATGTTTTTTGAAAATGGCTAAAGACTCAGCTGTTCGAATTGAGATCGGGAGGTCATTCCACCAGCTGGGCACAGTCCAGGAAAAGGTCCGTGAGAGTGATTTGGTACCTCTTTGGGATGGCACCACAAGACGTCGTTCACTTGCAGAACGCAAGCTTCTGGAGGGCGCATAAGTTTGAACTAGCAAGTTTAGGTATATTGGTGCAGTGCCAGTTGTGGTCTTGTAGGCAAACATCAGTACCTTGAATTTGATGCGAGCGGCTATTGGTAGCCAGTGTAACCGGATGAAGAGCTTTTTTCGGCTCATTAAAGACCACTCTGGCTGCTGCATTCTGGATCAGTTGCAGAGGCTTGATAGTACATGCGGGAAGGCCCGCCAAGAGAGCATTACAATAGTCCAGTCTGGAGAGAACAAGAGCTTGGACAAGGAGTTGTGCGGCTTGCTCTGACAGGAAGGGCCTAATCTTCCTAATGTTGTATAAGGCAAATCTGCAGGACCGGGCCGTTGTAGCAATATGGTCTGTGAAGCTTAACTGATCATCGATCACAACTCCAAGGTTCCTGGCTGTCCTGGAAGGAGTTATGGTTGACGAACCCAGCTGTATAGAGAAGTTGTGGTGAAGTGATGGGTTGGCGGAGAACACGAGCAGTTCTGTCTTAGCAAGATTGAGCTGAAGGTGATGGTCCATCATCCAGCTAGAAATGTCACTCAGACAGGCTGCAATGCGAGCAGTTACCGTCGGATCATCTGGTTGGAATGAGAAGTAGAGTTGAGTGTCATCAGCATAGCAGTGGTAGGAAAAGCCATGCTTCTGAATAACCGATCCTAATGACGACATGTAGATGGAGAAGAGAAGTGGTCCAAGCACTCGAACCACAGGAGGGCGGTTCCTGAGATGCCCATCTTTCTGAGGATGGACATGAGGATCTGGTGGTTAACTGTGTCAAAGGCAGCAGACAGATCCAGCAAGATGAGTACAGAGGATTTGGAAGCTGCTCTTGCCAGTCTCAGGGCCTCTGTAACCGAGAGTAGGGCAGTCTCAGTTGAGTGGCCACTTCTGAAGCCAGATTGGTTGTTGTCCAGAATGTTGTTCTGTGCAAGAAACAAAGAGAGTTGGTTGAACACAACTCGCTCAAGTGACTTTGCAATGAATGGAACGGATACCGGTCTGTAGTTTTCTAAAAGTGCTGGATTTAGAGCAGTTTTTCTAAGCAGTGGGCTTACCCGAGCCTGCTTAAATGCTGTGGGAAATGTACCAGTGTGAAGCGAGGTGTTGATAATGTGAGTAAGCGCAGGTATGACCGAAGAAGAAATGGCTTGAAGGAGGTGAGTGGGGATAGGATCTAGTGGACAAGTAGTGGGATGATTGGAAAGGATGAGTTTGGAAACCTCAGTCTCCGAAAGAGGAGAAAAGGAGGTGAGAGATTGTGTATTTGTCGTTATGAAGTTATTATTAGTTTGTGGTGTGAGGAATTGGTCACTGATGGTTTTTGTTTTATTTGTGAAGAAAGTTGCAAAGTCATCAGCTGTAAGAGTTGATGAAGGAGGAGGGGGAGGAGGACAGAGAAGAGAAGAGAACGTTTTGAAGAGTGCACGAGAGTCGGAACAGTTGTTAATTTTGTTGTGGTAGTATATCATTTTAGCAGTGGAGACATTTGCAGAGAAGGAAGAGAGGTGTGACTGATACACACTAAGGTCGGTAGAGTTTTTGGATTTGTGCCATTTCCTCTCTGCAGCCCTTAGTTTAGCACGATGTTCACGGAGAACATCGGACAACCAGGGGGCAAAGGGGGTAGCGCGTGCTGGTCTGGATGAAAGGGGGCAAAAGTTGTCTAAGCAAGATGTATTAGATTAGATATAGGGATGCATTTTTATAAATTAATTAATTTATTGTTTTGATGCAAACTAGTGTCCACCTTTGGTGCATAGAACTGAACCAAAGAAATTAATATGACAAATATTTCTGGATAGTACTTGTAAATCTTCTGACTGCAAAAGATGCACTTTACAGCTATTAAACAACCATATATTTATATTTCATGTTTCTCTACAGTTTCACTAACAGCATCACTTTAACAAGCAGCTTCTTTGAGGAATTACACACTCTTTGTGTCCTTGTGTCCTCTAAGGATTTTAGGCCTTTTCCTGAAGCAGTGTCAGCAGGCAAGTGACAGACTGAAGCCTGGCTAGATTCCATCTATTTAATGACACCAAGAAATGACAAAAACATATTTTAATTTGAAATGTTTACAGTGATTATTATGAATATAAAAAGTGAAAGGTATTAATGGTTTTATTTTGTCCAGCTCCCACACCTGCATTTGATCCTGGTCATCCATTAACTAGATAAAAAAATTATAATAATTATAATTATTATGAGCACTATTTACACTATTATTTACAGTGGCCTAGAGAGCTGAACGCACTGCACAAAAACACATGCAAATAAGAAAAAACACCTGCAAATTGAGAAAACATCTTCATCTTTTTGACAGCACATGTGCTGCAAATACTCACAACACAGACAAATACAAACACGCTGCAAAAACAGAAACAGGCTGCAAAAACTCACAGACCTCATTGGAAATGTTTAAGGGAACCGCAACAAGTGACAAACCTGGCTGGGACATGCTTATCAACATTTGCTCTGAAAGGTGAAATTTTTGTTTATTTTAACATCGTGGTCGACCAACAAAGATCACTCCAAAGCAGAATGTGTAATAGTCTGCGAGGTTGCAAAAGTTCCCAGGGTAACTTCTAAGCAACTAAAGGCCTTTCTCACATTGGCTGATGTTAATGTTCATGAGCCCCCCATCAGGAGAACACAGAGCAACCATGGTGTGCATGGCAGAGTTGCAAGAAGAAAGCCACTGTTCTCCAAAAAGAAAATTGCTTGATAAAGATCATGTGGACAAGCCAGAGGACTATAGGAGAAAGGTTTAACGGATGGATGAAACCAAAATAGAACTAATTGGTTTAAATGAGAAGCTATTATGTTCGTAGAAAAGAACACACTGCATTCCAGCTTAAGAATCTTATCCCATCTGTGAAACATGGTGGTGGTAGTATCATGGCTTCGGCCTGTTTTGCTGCATCTTGGCCAGGACAGCCTGCCATCATTGATGGAACAATGAATTCTGAATTATACCAGCAAATACTAAAGGAAAACGTCAGGACATCTGTTTAAGAACAGAGTCTCAAGAGAACGTGGGTCATGCAGCAAGACAACAACCCCAAGCACACAAGTCATTCTACCAAAGAATGGTTAAAGAAGAACAAAGTTAATGTTTTGGAATGGCTGAGTCAACATCCAGACCTGAATCCAATTAAAATGTTGTGGAAGGACCAAAGCAAGAAATGCATAGGAGGAAACCCACCAACATCACAGAGTTTAAGTGGTTCTGCACTAAGGAATGGGCTAAAACTCCTACATGTTATTGTGCAGGGCTGCATTTACATCAGCATTTACAAGAAACTTTACCTTCAGTTACTGCTGCAAAAGGGGGTCACACCAGATACTGAAAGCAAAGATTCACATACTTTTGCAAAGCACAGATATGTAACACTGGATCATTTTGTGATATATATATATATATATATATATATATATATATTATAAAAATAAATACAAATAAAAATGGTTAGGCCTACTAAACCATGGTAAATTAACCACACTAACCATAATTTAACCATGGCATTTGTACAACTGTGGTTATACAAATGGTAATCAATAATAATAAAAAAAAGCATTATTGGGTTCCCCATTGTGGTCTGTGCTACTTGCAGCGTGTTTTTGTGTTTGGTTGTGTTGTGAGTATTTGCAGCACATGTGCTGTCAAACTGATGAAGATATTTTCTTAATTTGCTGGTGCTTTTTCTATTTGCATGTGTTTTCTTAAGTTGCAGCGCGCTGAGCTCTCCGTAATTATTGGCTTCACTGGATTACCAATAACTTAAATAGTCAGCTACTAGTCAAATAGAGGGGCAATGGCATGTTTTTAACCCATGGCAATGGTGCATTTTTGGCGAGTTTTTGCAGTGCAAAAAGCACCAGTTGTAAGGAGATTGTTACGGACCCAAGCACGCAATGCTATTCATATGATCTGTAAGCCTTTCGCAATATACTAACTATTAATGATCCAATCTTTGCATGCTGATACATTTTCAAATATTTGAAAACTGAACTGAAAACTATCAACTGTCTTTAAATGTTGTCTTTGACAAACAATATTATCTCCATTATCAATGATTGTAATGGATCACTGCTAGAATAAATGTTTTCTTGCGGGTTTTCCTGCGAACACCTTTTCTCAGATCTGTTTCCTTTTATTGTGCACACCACACCTCCAAACAGAGCTGGTTTTAGATTATATCTTTTTGATATTTACAGTTTGCCTATTTATGTATCCTGCTCATGTGTAGCTACATAAAAGCTATGGTATACAATATAATTTCCACGCAGCACAGCTTTTCAAAGAGTTACTGATAAGACTTACTGTCTTATCAATGTTATTCACATCCTCCACTACCACCTTTAATAACAGGTTTTAATAACATCAGATAGTTTAGATAATGTGCCTTAAGCTTGCAGGAAAATACAATATCAACCTAATGTGCACAAGAAATTATTCTTTAGCAACATTTTGGGGACCTGGGTTCAAATACAGACATAACATACTTTTTAAAATAGATTGTTAATGTAAACTTAGAGGGTAATTCTCCCAAAAAAGGAACGTTTAGGCATTATTTACGCACCCTGGTGTTGTTCTAAAAGCTGTAAGATCTTTTTTAAGGTGAACTATTTCTTTATCTTTAACACATGACATCAGAAATGTAATTGTTTCTTAAAACATAAGTAATATTTTTATTAATGCATGTTTAACTTTTTCACAACAATTAGTTTAAGATCAGTGCCACAGAATTATTATTATTATTTTTTCATATAAAGGTGTCGGTAACACTTTACATTAAGGTTTAATAAGTCATTTATTAACACCTTTATAAACCCATTATTTAATTAATGACTAATACCTCACTTACAAATGCATTATAAATCATTGATAAGTAGTTATATATGCATGAATTAAAAGGGTGATTTTAATGCAATACCTGCCAAATAGTGAGACATTTTTAACTCACATGTTATAAATGCTTAATAAATATATTTATTAATGCTTATTTCACTTATTTCATACTAAATCAGCATACTATCATCTCAAAAACATTGCAAGAATTAGATGTTTTGTTTCCAGTCAAGACTTGGAGAAACTTGTTCATGCCTTTATCACCAGCAGGTGGATTATTGTAATGGTCTCCTCACCAGCCTTCCAAAGAAGACCTTTAGACAGCTGCAGCTCATCCAGAACGAATTCGTACGAATTAGCCACCTCGTAAAATACGTAGGAATTGCCGTGAGATAGCGTTGGAAAATCTGAGCATATCACACCAGTCCTCAGGTCCTTACACTGGCTTCCAGTTACATTTAGGTTTGATTTTAAAGTACTTTTACTCGTTTATAAGTCACTCAATGGCCTAGGACCTAAATACATGGCTGATATTCTCACTGAATATAAACCTAACAGACCACTCAGATCATTAGGATCGAGTCAGTTAGAAATACCAAGGGTTCACACAAAACAAGGGGAGTCCGCTTTGAGCTATTATGCCGCTCGCAGTTGGAACCAGCTTCCAGAAGAGATCAGATGTGTTAAAACATTAGCCACATTTAAATCCAGACTCAAAACTCATCTGTTTGGCTGTGCATTTGTTGAATGAGCACTGTGCTACGTCCGAACTGACTGCACTGTATTTGATGTATAATCATTTTCTATTCTTAACTGTTTTAAATTCATTTTAAATCAATTTCTACATCATTTTAAAATTCCTTGTTTTTATTATTTTTAATTCCTTGTTTTTATTGCTGTGATTATTATTTTTAATGACTATTTCACTTTCTTTTATGTAAAGTACTTTGAATTACCACTGTGTATGAAATGTGCTATATAAATAAACTTGCCTTGCCTAAAAAACAGATCCCTGATTTATTTCATGATGCAGCAAAAATGTACTATTATAGCAAGACTGAAGGGTGTTGTATTTATGGTTTTCTCATTTATATCTCATGACTTGTGTCACTTTTCTTATGATGTTTCTTACCAGAATCTACTCTGTACCTTACCCATGATTCTCTGCAAAATTCATGATGAAGAAGAAGAGGAAGAAGCCCCTGCCCCTTTAATCGCAGACACAAAAGTGCCCTTTCACTCAAATCTAGCGAGAGGGATATAGGAGCCTTGGCTCTGCATACTACTAAGCCAATGGCCCAACTTGTCTCGAGATGGTCGAGCAACTTGGTGGTTCTTGAGTGCCACCATTGGCCGATTAAGGTCACTGACAAGATAGCATTCCTTGACTCCCCTTCCTTGACAGGTCTGTTTGGCCTTGTGCTGGCTGGCTTCACCAAGCATTTTATTACAACCGGAAGTCGTTGCAAGCCCTATGCTGCTTCCTGCTGAAACAGTCTAGTTCAGCTGCTGCTTCAAATCGCCAACCCCTGATCCAAATCTGGGTGTTGAAGATTGTGTCTGTTGCCCATGCTGGGTTTTCCCCATTAGCTGTGTGTGCACCTATGCAAACTATCACTGACAGAGTAATGAGATGCCTCCATCTCAAGGTGACCCACCGCTGTGTTGATGTGGCCCCTTGCCTGTAATAGACAGGCATCCAACTGGGACTGACCTACAGAAGGAAGGTGGTCATGACAGATTCTTCCAACTAGGTTAGGGAGCACTGTGCAAGGATAGACAGGCTATAAGCTCCTGGTCCACCCTGGAGCTGCACCTACACATCAACTGTCTGGAAATTATGACATTTTTTCTGGTTCTCCACATTTTCCTACCAGCACTAAAGGGGCAACACATCCTCATCCCATCAGACAACATGACAGTGGTGACCTTCATTAAACGCCAAGGTAGTCTTCTTTCATACTGTACAACACTATACATGTATCAAGTGCTCCTGTTTGCAAAGTTTTTCTTCCTTACAGTTGTGACCTAATGGTTAGAGAGTTGGACTTGCAACATGAAGGTCATGGGTTTAATTGCCAGTAGCAGCAGGAAATGGCTGCCCTGCTCCAGTGTGTGCACATGGATGGGTTAAATACAGAGGACAAATTCTGAGTATGGGTTACCATAGTTTGCTACGTCACAACAACAAAAAATATATATATAATTTTCCATGTTGCCTTCATTTTTACTTAGTCAAAATGAGCCGCGCGACATTATATTGAAGATTGTTATTCATCTTCCAACCAGCGGCACCTGGAGGAAGTGCTGCTGGCAGTAAAAGCTGTGGGAATACTGCTAGCTCATACCTGTTGCAGTTGGTGCTGGTACGTATGCATTGTTAATATGTTAGCTTTTAATAAACAAAGTTGTCGCTCATGCAGAAGCATTTTCTGATTATTTTTATCATTTCATATTTGTAGGCTGGTAAGAATAATTATTTTGCCCTCCTCTAAATCTGTGCCAGCTATGGTTATTTGTGGTTTAATTATGGTTATTTATTTATATGTTTTTAACATATTTTCAAGTTTGTTAGAAGTATTTTTCTGTTTGTAACAGAACATGTTGATATACATGAGAACAAGTTGAGAACTTGTTGGTAATTTGCATGTTTTTCAGACAATGTTCTATTTGACAGTGCTTAACTACAGTGGCCCAGTAGTACACAACACAATGAAATCTCCACAACACAACGGATACAAGCCACAACACAACACAACACAACAAGCAATTCAAGCTGCAACACAACACAATGGAAACAAGCTGCACAACAATGGAAACAACTAGCACAACACAATGAAATCAAGCTGCAACACAACACAATTAGCTCAACACAACGGAAACAAGCTGCAACACAACTTAAACAAGCTGCAATACAACGAAATTAGCACAACACAATGAAATCAAGCTGCAACACAACAAAATTACACTGTAAAAAAAAGTCCGTAAAAATACAGTAAAATATACCATAATAATGTGAAGGAATATTTGTATTTTTTTTAATTACGCTTTGCATTGTGGGAACAAGAAGCAAGATTTTCGGCGCGAAAACAGTGCTTGAGCAGACGCCATTATTCACGGAGATAGTCTCGGTAAAAATTTCGTTTTAAAGTCGGATTTCGGGTTTGAGGAACCGTTCTTACACTTTCGTGGTAAATTGTATTTTGTTAAATGTAACAAACTGTAACGTTAACCTAGTAGAAAACGTCTTTCTTGTTTGGCAAATGAATGCCGGAGCCGTGGCATTCAACATTTTCAGCACACCTTCACATCTAACTCGACGTGGAGGTAAGTTACGTGTTACAGTGTGCTCACTTTCAGTTTTATTAATAAAAGGTTATCAACTTTTAATTGTTGTTGATGCGGTGTATTGGTTACTGAGCGTGTCGTAAAGCATCCAGCATATTAAGGTTACTGAGGTAATGTTAAATCTAAAGTGCGGTACAACTGTGTTTAGAGCGCTGTGTGCCTTCAACAGAAGCTGGCAGAGGAATTGTCAAGAAAAGAAGATACCATTACGACTTTTTTTATTATGCGGAATTCTTCAAGGATAACGCACCTTCTCTGCCAGACGAGGTAGGTTTAGACATTTTATTGTCTTGTTTATGTTAAACACACACACACACGAGAAGTTAATTCGGTAACGTTACTGGCGCGCTGTCTGTGAACGCACACACATGTCGTGATGCACGCGCAGAGAATGCCGCTTCAGACAGCGCGTCAGTAACGCACCGAGTTCTCTCTCTCGCACACGGACAAAAGCACACAAAATAATGTCAAAATGACCATTTTTGGCTAGTGACAGTCTTAAAAAGTTAAAATGTCTCGACTGATGTAAAGAGTTGGGATGTGTCAGGTGTGAGTCATGTTTTAAAGGGACAGCAGTTCATGACATTCATAGTGTTTCTTTTGTTTTCTTTTCTAATGACAGGTCGTTATTGCTGCTGTATTGTGCATCCCAAGCACCCCCTGCATTCTTATCATGGGTTTGTATTCTGTTTTGTTTATTAACACTACAGTTTTTATTTATGTAAGCATATGGGTAGTAAAATTCAATCTGAAATGTAAAATGCAAAATGGCAATGCAATATGTAAAATGGCAATGTATTTCTGTATTTAAATTTACATTTTCCCATACATATGTGCAATATTTAGTGCAAAATGAAAATTCAATTATATAATTTACATTTGCCATTTCCTACACTAGTTTTAATATGCAAAATAAAAACATATTTTAACGCTTTATAAGTTGCAATAATATGTCCAAGCCAAGACTGTATTAAAATTATCATTTACATGCTGTTTTTCCTAAATGCATTTTGACTTGGGAGTTAGGACACCTGGGATTGCATTTCCATCATAATACCGCATGATAATTGTATCAAAATGCAGTGAGAATTTGAGCGATGCATTCTGAGCCAAAGGTGCAGTAAAAGGGTAGCAAAATGGTGATTTAAATGTCTTTTATTTTTCTTAAATGCATTGACACTTACATATAAGACGTTTCAATTGCATTTTCATTTAATACATCGCTATGGATATAAAGTCAATGTGGATTTGAAATGCATTTGAAAATGCAACACGCCCCTGACCTGTCAATCTTTAGGCTCAGCAACAGGACGCACAATAGGTCAATATTCACCGTTAACCAAACGCTTTCCACATTTACTTATATTCATTTCGATGTATTAAATGAAAATGCAATTGAAACGTCTTATATGTAAGTGTCAATGCATTTAAAAAAAATAAAAGACATTTAAATCACCATTTTGCTACCCTTTTACTGCACCTTTGGCTCAGAATGCATCCTCAAATTCTCACTGCATTTTGCTACAATTATCACGCGATAACATGATGAAAATGCAATCCAAAGTGTCCTAACTCCCAAGTCTAAATTAATTTAGGAAAAACAGCTATTTAAATGATAATTTTGCTACAGTTTTTGCTTGGACATGTTAAACATATCTAATCAATCTGTGTAATACATTTTCGTTTTAATTTTGCAACTTATAAAGTGTTAAAGTATGTTTTTTTTTTTTAATTTGCATGCTAAAACTAGTGTAGAAAATGGCATATCTAAATTTATATAACAGAATTTTCATTTTGCACTAAATTTTGGACACGTATGGCAAAATGTAAATTTAAAATACAGAACTACATTGCCATTTTGCATATTTCAAATTGAATTTTGCTACCCATATGCTTCCATTTTTATTTACCTTTAGGGATGTTCAATACTGACAAAAAATTAGTTATTGAGTCGTTTATTCAGTTGACTTTTTTTATTGAAGTTGTTTGTGTAGGAAAGATTTAATCAATGTTTGGAGTGGCTTTCTGAATTTACAATGATGTTTATAATTTCTTATTTGTTTATTGTTATTGGTGATTCCAGATTGCTGCCATTCAAGAAGTTATCATTTCCTCCCCCATTTGTGGCTGAGCTACACATTCTCTTCATTTTATTTTAAACATAAAACATCCAGAGGAGAATGGCACCTACGCTGGAATTCATACAAATGTAAGGAACATAATAATGAAACTGTGTATAAAGCATTTTGTTGTGTTTCTGGTTAGTTGAAAATAATCAAAGGGTTAGTTAACTCAAAAATGAAAATTCTGTCATTAATTATTCACCCTCATGTCGTTCCAAACCCATAAGACCTTCGTTCATCTTCGAAACACAAATTGCGATCTTTTTGATGAAATCTGAGAGCTCTCTGACCCTCCATAGACTGCAAGGGTCCTTACACGGTCAAGGCACAGAAACGCAGTATAAGGACATCATTAAAACAGTCCCATCTGCCATCAGTGGTTCAATCTGAACTTTGAAGCGACGAGAATACTTTTTGTATGCAAAGAAAATAAAAATAATGACTTTATTCAACAAGTCGTTATTTAACAAAAACAGCATATCTGTGTGGTGCGGCTGACACAGAACAACGTACGCAGTTTGCGTCCAGTGGATATTCTCCAAAATGGCGCTAGTGTGACGCAGATGCGACGAATTGTTGAATAAAGTCGTTATTATTTTCTTTGCGTACAAAAAGTATTCTCGCCACTTCATAAAGTTCAGATTGAACCACTGATGGCAGATGGACTATTTTGACGATGCTTTTCATTAGGGCTGGGCGATATATCACATGCAATATTCATGCGCATCTCGTCAGTAAAGCCGGTTCTGTGATTTGCGGTAAATCTCCATCACCTATTTTCAAATGGAGCGGCATTTAATACAGAGTTCACTGACAAGCTACACAATATCACGTTCATTATCGAAGGCGATTAATCTGTGATAATGAACGCGATATTGCGTAGCTTGTCAGTGATTCTGGGCCTTGACAGTGTTAATTACTTGGCAGACAATGGGACAGAAACAAGCCTCCCGGTTTTCATCCAAAATATCTTAAAATTGTGTTCCGAAGACGAACAAAGCTTTTACGGGTTTGGAACGACATGAGGGTAAGTGATTAATGACAATTTTCATTTTGGGGTGGAGTAACCCTTTTAAGTATATCATAAAACATTGTTGACAAGATCACATGACAGATGCAATTGGAGACCACTAGAAATGCAAGTTTAGCATTTTATAAACGATGTTTGAACTGGAACTTAATTCGATCTCAACCTGTTCTGCACGTTACTCTGTACTTCACTTTCATTCATTTCATTTCTTATCATTTCCAGTCTTCCTGTGAAGAAATCCTGAACGAGGGTCAAAGGTTCAGACGAAGGGAACCTACGCTTCCAAGACTATGGACAAGATGTATGAACAACTTCGAGAATCCATGTACAATCTGAGCTTTTTTCAAATCTCAACTTGGTTTCCTCAAGCTTGCAGATGGCAAGAGATACTAAGAGCACACAAACATTTGGAGCCCTGCTCTTAATTTAGATTGTAAAATTCTCTTAGTTTCACATTGAAATGTCAAACATGAGTGCATGAATCTTTGTTCTTTATTTTCAAATGCTATAAGTCTATATCGGTTGTTATTAATGACAGCCCTGTCTTTGTATAAATGTTTTCCCATGTATCTGAAAATGATTTGAATCTTGACTGCTTCACAGTGAAGTTTGTCTTTGTGACCACTATTTGGTGCAACACCAGTATTGTACAAGTACCTGCTCATGTTTTCTTTTTTCTGCCTGTTGCTGTTTAAAACTAATAAGTTTTCCACAATACAAGCATTTTCTATGGTGCTTTACACATTAAATGAACTGATGTCATAATATTTTTGTCTTCACCTGTTAAAGGCAAATAAAAGCTACTGAATGCACTTTTAAGAATGTTTACATGAGGTAAAAATAAACCATGTTCAATTTGTATATATTGTGCTGGATTTATTTGCTGCTAAAGATAGGCCTATGCTATAATTTTTTTAGAAATTTCTGCATAACGGATTGTCCGTTTATGGTACAGAAGAAAATGTAAATCTACAGAATTTTCTGTTTTAATGTTGAAGGAAATGTCCGTAAATTTAACAGAAAATGACCTGGTAATTTTCTGCCAGCAAGTTCTCCGTTTTTTTACGGAATTTTTTTTTACAATTAGCTCAGCACAACGGAAACAAGCTGCAACACAACTTAAACAAGCTGCAATACTACGGAATTAGCACAACACAATGGAAACAAGCCACAACACAACAAAAGTAGTCCAATGCGTCATGATGTGGTGATTTCATTGTGTTGTGCTCTACTTGGCCACCGTATTTAACGGATATGAGTTTTAAAGAATGATTTTATAAAGAGCTCTTATAAGAGGAATGTATTGAAGTGCTTGTTTAACAAATTTGAAATGTTTTAATGTTGTTGTTTAACAGTTTTATACAGCATACTGTATTATATATATCTAGCTACTGTAACACTTGAATGAACATATAGTATACTATAGCCTATGCTTCAACTGTTCTTTGTGTGATTTCACAATAAAAGCATACAAATTGATAAACGATTATCTTTTATATTAAAACTAAACAATTACTCAGTATCACACACTGTTGTGTTAGACACGTAACAAAAACACCACATTAATGTGTTTACTAAAGCAACACATTTGTGTTGTTTTATAGCACATTTTGTGTTGAATTTAAGTCAATAGATATGTGTTGTCCCTGAACACACTCAGAATGTGTTGAAAATAACACATTGTTTTTAACACATTGTTGAGAGATTTGTGTGTGTGTGTGTGTGTGTGTGTGTGTGTGTATAGAGAGAGAGAGAAAGAGAAAGAGAGAGAGAGAGAGAGATCATGAAATATAAGCCTGTAAATATGAATAGATATCATCTAAAAACAACTTTGAGCTGTTTGGAACTGTGGTCTGTTTATACAATACAAGAAAACTAAGAAAAGCTGTTTATAGGAAATCCAGTAAGACCAACAACATTTTTTGACCCTTCATATTCATTATTAATGGAAATAATAAATATATTTTTGTTTAGACAAAAATATAAAAAATGTTTAGACAAAAAAAGTTCAATTACATAATTATGTATTTTCTTTCCCCACCCTGTTCCACAACCTTAAATTACTGTAATTGCTGTTTTTCCTAAATGCATAAGACTTAGGGGTAGGACACTTGGGATTGCATTTTAATCATAATACAGCGTGATAATTGTAGCAAAATGCATTGAGAATTTCAGAATGCATTCTGAGCCAAAGGTGTAGCGAAATGGTGATTTAAATGTCTTTTATTTTTCTTAAATACATTGACACTTACATATAAGACTTTTCAATTGCATTTTCATTTAATACCCCACGATAAATATAACTGAGTGTCTATTTACACTAAGTGCAAATAGCCCTTCTTGCCGGCAAAGGCTGTTTACATTAACTCTGCCAACCAACGTGTGATTGAGTTAGTCAAGAATAAGAAAAGGCGCTAACACATCATCAGTTTCAGTGGTACAGGTGGTACACATGCTTTTTGACGCGATCGACCGGGGTTCGAGCCCGCCTTTTGCCGAACTTTTTTTAGGGAGGTTTAGGGAGGGCTTTATTGTCCCAATAAGCAGGGCTGGACTGGGACAAAAAATCAGCCCTGGCATTTTTTGGTCCAGGTGGCCCACCACCACCACCACTTATACAGTATATATATATACAGGTGCATCTCAATAAATTAGAATGTCGTGGAAAAGGTCATTTATTTCAGTAATTCAACTCAAATTGTGAAACTCGTGTTTTAAATAAATTCAATGCACACAGACTGAAGTAGTTTAAGTCTTTGGTTCTTTTAATTGTGATGATTTAGGCTCACATTTAACAAAACGGAGTGTCTATTTACACTAAGTGCAAATAGCCCGTCTTGTTGGCAAAGGCTATTTATATGAACTCCACCCACCAACGTGTGATTGAGTTAGTCAACACTAAAAAAAGGCGCTAACACATCATCAGTTTCAGTGGCGCAGGTGGTGAAGCACATGCTTTTTGACGCGATCAACCCGGGTTCGAGCCCGCCTTTTGCCGAACTTTTTTTCTCCCTTTTCAAATATCATATCACATCAGAAAGGCATTTATTTTAAATAAAAATTAAGGAAATAATAAAAAAGTTGAAAATAAGAGTATCGGGTAGGGTTAGGGTAGGTGTAAGGAGGGCTTTATTGTCACAATAAGGTGGCATGCATTTAATAATTTGAATTAAAACTATAATTTGCACTCAATACGTTATTATTGCGTACTGTTTTATAATGTACGACAATACTGAGGTGCAGATAATTGCCACTATTGCAATAAATAGTATAAATAGCAGAAAATCTTGCTATTTTAACATAGTGTAAATAGAATCTATAGCTAATTGCACTTAGTGTAAATAGCAACCTTTAAAAATACTGCTATTTTCACTTGGTGTAAATAGAATCCATTGCTATTTGCACTGAGTGTAAATAGCATCCATCGCTATTTGCACTTAGTGTAAATAGCATCTATCGCTAAAAAATATGCTATTTGCACTTAGTGTAAATAGCATCTATCGCTAAAAAATATGCTATTTGCACCGAGTGTAAATAGCATCCATCGCTATTTGCACTTAGTGTAAATAGCATCTGCCTTAACAAAAACCCACCAATTCACTATCTCAACAAATTAGAATATGGTGACATGCCAATCAGCTAATCAACTCAAAACACCCGCAAAGGTTTCCTGAGCCTTCAAAATGGTCTCTCAGTTTGGTTCACTAGGCTACACAATCATGGGGAAGACTGCTGATCTGACAGTTGTCCAGAAGACAATCATTGACACCCTTCACAAGGAGGGTAAGCCACAAACATTCATTGTCAAAGAAGCTGTTCACAGAGTGCTGTATCCAAGCATGTTAACAGAAAGTTGAGTGGAAGGAAAAAGTCTGGAAGAAAAAGATGCACAACCAACTGAGAGAACCGCAGCCTTATGAGGATTGTCAAGCAAAATCGATTCAAGAATTTGGGTGAACTTCACAAGGAATGGACTGAGGCTGGTGTCAAGGCATCAAGAGCCACCACACACAGACATGTCAAGGAATTTGGCTACAGTTGTCGTATTTCTCTTGTTAAGCCACTCCTGAACCACAGACAACGTCATGGCGTCTTACCTGGGCTAAGGAGAAGAAACACTGGACTGTTGCCCTGTTGCCCAGTGGTCCAACGTCCTCTTTTCAGATGAGAGCAAGTTTTGTATTTAATTTGGAAACCAAGGTCCTCATAGCCCAAGTTGCATGAAGTCCAGTGTTAAGTTTCCACAGTCTGTGATGATTTGGGGTGCAATGTCATCTGCTGGTGTTGGTCCATTGTGTTTTTTGAAAACCAACGTCACTGCACCCGTTTACCAAAAAATGTTGGAGCACTTCATGCTTCCTTCTGCTGACCAGCTTTTTAAAGATGCTGAATTCATTTTCCATCAGGATTTGGCACCTGCCCACACAGCCAAAAGCACCAAAAGTTGGTTAAACTTGACTTGAAATGACCATGGTGTTGGTGTGCTTGATTGGCCAGCAAACTCATCAGACCTGAACCCCATAGAGAATCTTTGGGGTATTGTCAAGAGGAAAATGAGAAACAAGAGACCAAAAAATGCAGATGAGCTGAAGGCCACTGTCAAAGAAACCTGGGCTTCCATACCACCTCAGCAGTGCCACAAACTGATCACCTCCATGCCACGCCGAATTGAGGCAGTAATTAAAGCAAAAGGAGCCCCTACCAAGTATTGAGTACATATAAAGTAAATTAACATACTTTCCAGAAGGCCAACAATTCACTAAAAATGTTTTTTTTTATTGGTCTTATGAAGTATTCTAATTTGTTGAATTGGTGGGATTGGTTTGATTGAATTGGTGGGTTTTTGTTAAATGTGAGCCTAAATCATCACAATTAAAAGAACCAAAGACTTAAACTACTTCAGTCTGTGTGCATTGAATTCATTTAATACACGAGTTTCACAATTTGAGTTGAATTACTGAAATAAATGAACTTTTCCACGACATTCTAATTTATTGAGATGCACCTGTATGTATATATATATATATATATATATATATATATATATATACTATATATAATTCTCTTCTTCTCACCAAGCCTGCATTTATTTGATCCTAAATACAGCAAAACTATTTAAAGATATATTTTACTATTTTAAATAACTGTTTTCTATTTGAATATATTTGTAATTTATTAAATGTATAAATGTAATTTATTCCTGTGATTTCAAAGCTGAATTTTCAGCATCATTACTCCAGTCTTCAGTGTCACATGATCCTTCAGAAATCATTCAAATATTCTGATTTGCTCCTCAAAAAACATTTATTATTATTTTTATTATGATGAAAACAGTTGAGTAGATTTTTTTTCAGGTTTCTTTGATGAATAGAAAGTTCAGAAGAACAGCATTTATCTGAAATAGAAAACATTATAAATGTCTTTATCATCATTTGTGATCAATTTAAAGCATCCTTGCTAAAAGTTTTAATTTCTATAATCCCCCCCCCCCCCTATACTGACTCCAAGCTGGTATAGTGTATAAGGTATAGTGTATAATGTTACAAAAGCTTTTTATTTCAGATAAATGCTGATCTTTGGATTGTGTATGTACTCAGCTGTTTTAAATATTGATAATAATAATCAGAAATGTTTCTTGAACAGCAAATCAGCATATTAGAAGGATTTCTGAGGGATCGTGTGACACTGAAGACTGGAGTAATGATGCAGAAAATTCAGCTTTGATCACAAAATAAATTACATTTTAAAATATATTTAAAGAAAACAGTTATTTTAAATAGTAAAAATATTTCACAATATTACTGCTTTTGCTGTATTTAGGACCGAATAAATGCAGGCTTGGTGAGCAGAAGAGACTTCTTTAAAAAACATTCAAAATCTTACTGATTTCATCAGAAATATCTTAATTTGTGTTCTGAAGATGAACAAAGGTTTTACAGGTTTGGAACGACATGAGAGTGAGTAATTAATGACAGAATTTTCATTTTTGGGTGAACTATCCCTTTAAGTATATCGTAAAACATTGTTGACAAGATCACATAACAGATGCAATTGGAGACCACTGGAAATGCAAGTTTAGCATTCCATAAACAATGTTTGAACTGTAAAGTATTAGGAATAACAGTTGATATAATTCAATCTCAACCTGCATGTTACTCTTTACTTCACTTTCATTCGTTTCATTTCTTGTCATTTCCAGTCTTCCTGTGAAGAAATTCTGAATGAGGGTCAAAGGTGCAGATGAAGAGAACCAAATGGCTACGCTTCCAAGATTCATGTATGAACAACTTCGAGAATCCATGTACAATTTGAGCTTTTTTTAAATCTCAACATGGAACTTGGACTGAACATGCAGAAAAAGAAAAAGAAAGTAGTTTCCTCAAACTGACATGTGCCAAGAGATTGTCTCAAGTTACGTATGTAACCATGGTTCCCTGAGAGTAGGGAACTTCTAACTGCGTCCTCTAGGGGTCGCTATGGGGAACGCCGTCAGCGTGACCCGTTTCTGAAACATACATACAAAAACACCACCTCTGTTGGTCGGCGACAGCCTATGACGTCACTACCGGCGCGACCACAGTATAAAGGGACGCCGGGAAAATACGTCATCCACTTCTTCGTCTGAAGCTTGCGTCCGAAGCATGGCACCGCGCCTAGAGGACGCAGTGTCTCGTTCCCTACTCTCAGGGAACCATGGTTACATACGTAACCTGAGACGTTCCCTTTCGAGGGAACTTCGAACTGCGTCCTCTAGGGGTCGCTATGGGGAACGGAATACCCACGCCGCCATGCTGAGGGGAGTGCAAGCCAAACACAAGAGGCGAGCACTAAGTACCAACTCTGCCCGGCTAAGGGAGTTGCCCCTGGGACGGTTAGATGGCTGTCAGTGACATTATCCCCTATGGCCAAAGACCCGAGCTGCATACCCTGAAACTTACCTGTTAAGGGCCGGGACTCCCGGACCCAGGGTAGAGCTCAAAGGCTTAGAATCATAAGAAAGATTCCTTTAAGGGGATATGGCCAAGTGCCTAGGATAGTAGCTAGGTCCTGGCCTGTCACCCAGGGGCTACCGCTTGCTCTGCATGAGCTCACTGAGGGAACTGTCTCAACAGACCCTTGGTAGCAACACCCTGTTCAAGTCAGTATCACTGTAATACATAGGTAGAGTGGGGCCCAAGGTGAAACCGGGGCCTGACCAACTCAAAGAAAGGGCACGAAGCCGCAGTGCGTAACCTCTACCGTACAGGATTTTAGAAAAAACGCAAAACACTTGATGTGCGATATTACCACAACGTGGATTTTAGAAAGTGCACAGAGATTAGCGTGCGCACTTACCATAACATGGATTGTACCCGTTCTAGGGAATCACAGAGGCTGTTATTACCCACAAGCGAGCAGCTTAACAGGGAGGCAGAGAGAGGCCTAACAACCTGAAGTTGCTGATTTCGAGCTCTGGGGAGCGGAGAACCTAACTCTCAGCATGAGAGGGAACTCAGACGCTCAGAAGGGAGCGGCATGCTCATAGGTGACCCTTTACGGTGAGGGGAGCAATGCTAGCTCGACCAACCAGGAGAGCATGAGGCTGCTGTGACAACTCCGGAGAGCGGAGAACTCAACTCTCAGCATGAGAGGGAACTCAGACGCTCAGAAGGGAGCGGCATGCTCATAGGTGACCCTCTATGGTGAGGGGAGCAATGCTAGCTCGACCGACAAGGAGAGCAACCTACCTGAGGCCACTGAATCACAGCGCTCGGAAGGGAGCAGTGTGCTCATAAGTGACCCTCTAAGATGAGGGGAGCAATGCTGGCTCTACCACCAAGGAGCTCAGCAGGGAGCGGCATGCTCATAGATGACCCTCTATGGAGAGGGGAGCGATGCTAGCTCGACCATAAGGAGAGCATGTCCAATCACAGAGCTCTGGGAAGCGGAGAACCCAACTCTCAGAATGAGAGGGAACTCGGACACTCGGAAGGGAGTGGCATGCTCAAAGGTGACCCTCTATGGTGAGGGGAGCAATGCTAGCTCGACCATAAGGAGAGCAACCTAGCAGGGAGGCATAAAGAAGCCTAACAACCTGAGGCTGCTGTGACAGCTCTGGAGAGCGGAGAACTCAACTCTCAGAATGAGAGGGAACTCAGACGCTCAGAAGGGAGCGGCATGCTCATAGGTGACCCTCTACGGTGAGGGGAGCAATGCTAGCTCGACCAGCCAGGAGAGCACGAGGCTGCTGTGACAGCACCAGAGAGCGGAGAACCCAACTCTAGCATGAGCGGGAACTCAGATGCTCAGAAGGTACTGGCATGCTCATAGGAGCAATGCTAGCTCGACCGACAAGGAGAGCAACCTAACAGGGAGGCAGAGAGAGGCCTAGCAACCTGACGCCGCTGCATCACAGCGCTCGGAAGGGAGCTGCGTGCTCATAGGTGACCCTCTAAGATGAGGGGAGCAATGCTGGCTCTACCCACAAGGAGCTCAGAAGGGAGCGGCATGCTCATAGGTAACCCTCTATGGTGAGGGGAGCGATGCTAGCTCAACCAACAAGGAGAGCAACCTATCACAGAGCTCTGGGGAGCGGAGAACTCAACTCTCAGAATGAGAGGGAACTCAGACGCTCAGAAGGGAGCGGCATGCTCATAGGTGACCCTCTATGGTGAGGGGAGCAATGCTAGCTCGACCGACAAGGAGAGCGACCTAACAGGGAGGCATAAAGAGGCCTAACAACCTGAGGCTGCTGAATGACAGCTCTGGAGAGCGGAGAACTCAACTCTCAGCATGAGAGGGAACTCAGACGCTCGGAAGGGAGCGGCATGCTCATAGGTGACCCTCTATGGTGAGGGGAGCAATGCTGGCTCTACCACCAAGGAGTTGTAGGCCCTCCAGAGAGGATGCCACAATAGTGGCTATTTACTTATAGCCTAGCAGGGGAGAAGCACACTCTAGGCAAGGGCTCAGGGAGATTGCTACTTAAAAACCCCAGGAAGGGGAGCAGTCCCTGAGCTAGCACATAGATACCCTCAGATAGCCGTGCACCTTCCTCAGTAAGAGGCGTCCCCTACCAAGAACTGATAGTAAAAAGACCCACAGGTCCCGGAATTGCAGTGCTGGAGACCTGATGACCAAGGAGGCTCCCACAGAAAGGAGGCTCCCTACGACTGGGCCACATGATCCAGGGGTCTCATCCTAGTCTGGATCTAGTATCGATGAGTGAGGTCATCACTGCACTGAGTCGAAAGCAAGAGGTGAAACACCAAACGACAGGTCCCAGAAATACTGCAAAGAATGCTACACAATACCAGTGAACCATAGACTGGATCGTACTCACCCATCCATGGTTCCTGCGCATGAGATCAACGAAGCGACAGCCTGACCTGCTGCTGCGCACTTTTGAAGGGGCTTAGATGGCAAGGAGGGAGCCTTGAGAGAGGATGTCTCGCCCACAGAGAGATAGCTGGCTCGCATCTCTTCCACAGGGGGCATACCCTCATAGCCGTTTTCACGCATCCCCTTAATGTCAGCATGACTGGTATGCATTTTTTTTTTTTTTTTTTTTTTACTCCACATCTTGGCCCGCTTCCACGGCAAGTCAAGCCTCGCCGTGGCGCGTTCCATAACCTCCAACAACTCGTCATACGCAGGGCAGGAGGATTGAGAGGGCTCAGTCTCAACTTTTTCGCCCTCAGACATCTCCTGCTCTTCCTGGGCATAACCCAGCAAAGCACTAGCCACTGGATCAGATGATGTCAGAGAGATCGCATCATCATCATCCAGCAACTCACCCTCGTTCGCGGCCGATGAGCGCGAGAAGGAAAGCCCCCTCTCTAACTCATCAGCAAGATCCACCCGGGAGCACCACGAGCTCATTTCCCTCCGTGCCTCGGCAACCGTGGGTCTTGAACCGCGGGAAGCAGTCGGCTGCCCCTCCTTCCTCGAAAAGAGAGACAGACGAGAGTGGAGCTTTCTCATAGAAAAAAGCTCACAGTGCACGCATATTGCCCCCTCGAGGACATTGTGTGCATGCTCCTCGCCCAAACAAAAGACGCAAAGATTGTGTGTGTCATCAGGTGTCAAATAACGAGGACAGGGATGCACACATCTCTTAAACGCATTGCTAGTGCTCGCCATAGTAACAGTAGAAAAATCGTTCTTACCAGTAGAATGCACGCTTCAAACAAAACAGTCATTGAAGACGAAGAAAATGATGACGTATTTTCCCGGCGCCCCTTTATACTGTGGTCGCGCCGATAGTGACGTCATAGGCTGTCGCCGGCCAACAGGTGGTGTTTTTGTATGTATGCTTCAGACACGGATCACGCTGACGGCGTTCCCCATAGCGACCCCTAGAGGACGCAGTTAGAAGTTCCCTCGAAAGGGAAACTAAAAGCACACAAACACTTGGAGCCGTGCTCGTAATTCAGATTGTATAGTTCTCTTAGTTTCACATTGAAATGTCAGGCATGAGTGCATGAATCTTTGTTCCATATTTTCAAATGCTGTACAAGAAAGGTTTTTTTTGCAGTACCATGTCAGTTGTAGATGCAGATAATTTAGCATGAATTAGAGATTAGTAATCTAACTTAAAGGGTTAGTTCACCCAAAATATTATCTGAAAAATCTCGTTCCAATCCTGTTAGACTTTTGTTCATTTTTGGAACACTAATGAAGATCCTTTTTAATGAAAACTGACAGCTATGCCTTATTGGACCTTTAAATGGTAGTTGCATAGGCTGTCAAAGGAGGGACAGAAAGCACAGAGATTTCATTAAAAATACTCTTCATTTGTGTTCCAAGGTTGAATGAAAATCTTATGGATTTGGAATAGTATGAGGGTGAGTAACTGATGACAGAATTCACATTTTTGAGAAAACTGTCCTTTTAAATATTATTGTGTTCTCCTATATGAAAATGGTGTCAACACTGGAACATTTCACTTGACTATTGTCTAGCAATTGTTATTAATGACAGCCCTGTCTTTGTATTAATTTTTCCCCATGTATTTGAAAATGTTTTGAATCTTTCTTGACTGTTTCACAGTGAAGTTTGTCTTTGTGACCACTATTTGGTGCAACACCAATATTGTACAAGTACCTGCTCATGTTTTCTTTTTTCTGCCTGTTGCTGTTTAAAACTAAAAAGTGTTCCACAATACAAGCATTTTCAATGGTGCTTTACACATTGTTAAATTAATTGATGTCATAATATTTTTGTCTTCACCTGTTTAAGACAAACAAAAGCTACTGAACGCACATTTAAGAATGTTTACATGAGGTAAAAATAAACCATGTTCAATTTGTATATATTGTGCTGGATTTATTTAGGCGTATGCTATAATTTTTTAGAAATTTCTGCATAACGGATTGTCCGTTTATGGTACAGAAGATAATGTAAATCTACAGAATTTTCCGTTTTAATGTTGAAGGAAATGTCCGTAAATTTAACATAAAATGTCCTGGTAATTTTCGGCCAGTACATTCTCCGTTTTTTTTTACGGATTTTTTTTTTACAGTGTGGTCATTGCCATTGTGTTTTATTACTGTATTCGCCATAATTTTGACTCTGATATAAAAATATAAAATAATTTTGGCAGCCTAAACTTTCTTACCCAAGTATGAATTTCATTTGTCACATGCCGATTGTCATTTTTATGATCATTTGATGGTATGCTTGTTTTTTTGTTTGTTTTTTTCAGTTTAGTTTATGTTGTAAATATAATGTCAATCCTGTCATATAAATTAGTTTCATCTTTGTTATACATATAGCTGACTGAAACAGGCTAGCTAACCATTCTATAAAGCACTTATGACATATTATCAGTACGGGAACAGCAGTGCTATTATTTCTGAAAGCTGTCTGATCTGTTGTTCACATCCTGTCAAGGGAAACCTTGATTTAATTTACCTTTTTTTTCAGCAGTCCAGCTATATATAAAATGTTTCAAGCTACACTATAAGTTTGCTGTCATAAGTCTAACAAATGTACATAGGCTACTGTAATTTCAAATGTTGTAGGTATGTGTGGAAATCATTTAAAGACAGCAAAAGGACAAAACAGATTTATGTGCAGTTGATAGGTTTGTCGCTTGTTTCTTCATCATGTCCACACATAGAATACTGTGTCAGTGCTGAATCCAGTCAAAAGCAGGCCTTTTATGTTTCCTTAGGGAAACTGAACAACTAGATAACCTTTAGAATAAATACTAATATTGTGATGTTTCACAGGGACACTAGATGTCACTGCGGTGCCAAAGATCTAGATTCTAAAGTATAGTGCAGAGAGTTGATGTTGAGTTAATACCTACATTTATCTTACATCCAAGCCCTTTTCTACCTAAAACTAATAAAATAAATAAAAATTAATATTTTACAACTGCAACTTCATATCTCAATTCACAACCTTCTTTAATTTTTACTTTGAGGCATAAACAGGCTTCTGTGCGACAGGCCAAAGACAAAGTGCATTCACTAAATCTTCACTAAATACCAGATGATGGCACATCTCTCTTTCTCTTTCAAACATATTAAATAGACCAAACCACTGTCCTGTTAATGTTTTTTAATGCTTAAATATGTGGCATCATCACTTTGTCCCAAGGGTACTACCCGAGCAGTTAGGACACAGCACCACCTATCGGTCATAAAGACTTTTACATTTTTCACATTTTACAATTACAGTAAGTAAAAAAGTTTTAAAGTTCTAATTTCATATAAAGACAGCATGGCTGCAGCATCATGCCCACAGCACTGCAGAGTTTAGATTCAACTCTAATTAAATGCACCTGATCCAGTCAATCAAGTCCTTCAGGCTTCTTTGAAAATTACTTGGTATGTGTGTTTGACCCGGGCTGGAACTAAACTCTGCAGGGCTGCGGCCCTCCAGGAACTGACCTTGACACCCCTGGTATACGCGGATCCATAAATATGCCTAGTTGAGTAGCTGTGTGATATCGCTCATAGCTGTGATTCGGTTGTGGGCATGAGGCCGCAGCCATGCCAATAGTCTTTATGTGAGAGAGTGTGGAAAAAGTCTTTATGTGAAGAATGTAAAAGTCTTTATGACCGATAGGTGGTAACTTTTTATGGGGGAAAAAACACTTAAATATATAATTTTGATTATCAAAGACGAGTTTTAGGGATAGATTAGTGACTGCAGGGGTACTTCAAGAACTAACATCTGAAAGAATATTAAAATATCTTTAATACTTTTTGAGTTACAGGCAAGCAAACTTTGGAAAAGAAAAAGTTTTTTTTTTACATTTTTGAACTGTCACCATTGGCATATGTTGCAACAAAGATTACTAAAGTTAACATATTTACTAGACTTACCAAATTGTCATTTTGAAGACCCTCTCTACCACACTGGAATTTAATATTTAAGCTTTCATCACTATTAATGTTTGGCTTTCTTCAGAAAACAAATATTAACAAAATCAAAAGTTTAACCTGAGGAAGTTTCTGAAACTTGGTTGATTTGACATGAAATAAACCCTTTTGCTTTTGAACTTTTCAATCAAATGGCCTAGACTAGAGCATACTTTTCCTTTTCCATTTTGTATTTTGTTAAAAATATACTTATTGAAACCATCTAAGCCTCAATTTGAATTTTCACAAAATCTTCATTTAATGCTGGCAAAAACCTTTGGATTGAGGCCAGAAACTTTGCATACAAGCTCATTTTGGACATTTTTAAATATTTATTTAAATTAAAATAGTCTTTAAATGTTGACTTAGACAAATATTACTATCTCCATTATCTGAGATTGTCATGGACCACTGCCAGCATAAATAAACTTCTGTTGGTCTTGCTGGTTTTCTTGCAAACACCTTTTCTCAGATCTGTTTCTTGCTCCTGTACAAACAGACCACACCTCAGAGGAGAGAGATGCTTTTAGATGATATCTTTTTTTATATTTACAGCATTATTTTTCATGATTATTTATCATGTTCATGTGTGTATATATATATATATATAGCTATATGGAATACAACATAATCTTCATACAGCACAGCTTTTTCAAGGGTTGTGAGTTAAGGTCACAATTTGTTTAGCTCTTACTGTCTTGCCAATGTCATTCACATCCTCCACTGCCACCTTTAATAACAGTTTTTTTTTTGTCAGATAGTTTAGATAATTTGCCTTTAGTTTACAGGTGTCACGGGTTGCCGGGGCGAGATGCACGAAGGAGGCAGATAATCAAAACAAACAGAGTCTTTAATAAATCCACAAGGAAACCACAACCACTTTAAACAATATTAGACAGGACAAAGAAACAGGGGAAAGGCAGGGCTATAGATACTGAACCAAACGAGATAATTCAAACACAGGTGGAACTAAATGGGAACAGGAAGTCCAAATAAGGGCATAAACATGAGGGAAAACTAGGTCAAGGAGCACATGGCACAAAGACAAACACAAAACAGGTCCATAACCCTGACATTACACCCCCCCTTCCGGAAGGCGCGTCCCGCGCCGTAACAGTTCCACTGGGGAGGGAGGGCGGGCACCCTGGAGGCTGATGCAGGACTGGGACAAGGAAGGCCTCCAGGGTAGATCAGGCAGCTCGGGGAGCCATTGCGGAGCAGGGTGCTCAGGAGGCCATGGCAGAGCAGCCTCCGTGGCCTTGGCCCTCGGCACGGCCACTATGGCAACGGATATATGCCCCCCCCCAAAAAAAATATTGGGGAAAATCAGGTCTTTAAATGCCCGGAGGGAGTCTGGAGGGAGCGGGCTCAGGAGGAGTGGAGCTGGCTGGGACCAGCAGAGATGAAGGAGATGCAGGAGCCGAAGGAGAGCTTTCTGGAGTGGACTCAGGAGAGCATCCTGGAGCCGACTCTGGGGAGAGGA
Organism: Schizothorax lantsangensis; assembly: GCA_027422415.1. Taxonomy (NCBI): domain Eukaryota; kingdom Metazoa; phylum Chordata; class Actinopteri; order Cypriniformes; family Cyprinidae; genus Schizothorax; species Schizothorax lantsangensis. Next base: position 25,046,840 of record CM049848.1, on the reverse strand, counting down.
TAGGAGCTGAGAACTCCAGCGGAAGTGCCATATCCACGATCTCTGAAAGACATGCTGGAGCCGACTCTGGGGCTGGAGCCGACATTGGAGCGGACTCAGGGGCTGGAGCCCACAGTCTCTTCCTCCACATTCTCCTCTTGTGGGCTGAGGAGAGGGAGATGGTCAGCGGGCTTGACAGCGGAGCGGCCGGCGATCCTGGGCTGAGGACTAGGGAGGGGCTTAGGTGAACTCGGTGAAGCATGGGTGGTACTGAGGGAGCGGGCTCTTTGGAACCATATGTGGAGGGAGCTGGCTTGTGGTGAGCTGGAGCGTCCACATGCTTCCAGATGGGAGGAGGATGATGATTGGAACAATTTAAATCTAGAACATAATTTATAAAATCCGCTACGGGTGTGCGGCAATCGTCTGGAGTCAGGAATCAGAATGAATTATCATCTCTTAGTCCCATCCGGAAGCACGCATTAATGATGGAATCGCTCCAACTCACCAGATGTATCACGCTCAGAAACTCCTCCACATACTGTTCCAAAGGCCGTCCATCCTGCTGGATGTTAAGCAAAAAATCCTCAGCCCAGTTCATCTTCTTGGGTCCTGTCTTCTGTCAAGGGTTGCTGGGGTGAGATGTACGAAGGAGCACGAAGGAGGCAGATAATCAAAACAAACAAGTCTTTAATAAATCCACAAGGAAACTCTTCTTCTTCTTCTTAAAATTTATTGGCGGTTGACAAACAACAAAATGGTGTATTTCCGCCACCAACTGGTATGGAGTGTGGATCAAAATGACTTACTACCTTAACACAAGGAAACTCAGGAGAAAACAACCACTTTAAACGACGTTAGACAGGACAAAGACAGGGCTATAAATACTGAACCAAACCAGATAATAAATCAAACACAGGTGGAACAAATGGAACTAAACGAGAACAGGAAGTCCAAATAAGGGCATATACACGAGGGAAAACTAGGTCAAGGAGCACATGGCACAAAGACAAACACAAAACATGTCCATAACCCTGACAACAGGAACATCAAAAACATTTTAAATAGTTTGTTATTACAAACCTAATGGGGTAGTTCTCACAAAAACGATAATTCAGGCGTTATTTACTCACTCTTAATTGTGTTGTTCTAAAGCCATATGACCATTTTACATTTTATAGGGAAATATTAACAAATAACACAACAGGAATTTAAGGGCTGCCAATTTAAAAAACAACAGAAACAAACTTTAACTTGTTTCTTATAACAAACGTAATATTTTTGTTATTTCAAATTTAATTTTCTTACAACAATTAGTTTAAAGTGCCCCTATTATGGATTTTTGAAAATTACCTTTCATGCAGTGTGCAACTCAGCTCTAAATGAATGAAAACATCCTGCAACGCTTTAAGTCTGAAAGTGCACCATGTATAAAGTTGTCTCTCAAAAGAAAGAGTCGACTCTGAATCATTGAAAAGAGTAGTTTTTAAATCGAATCCCAAGCTGTTTCATGTTGACCTCAACATGAAACATTAGCATATTGCCCGCCCACTTGTTGCGCACGCAGACTTGGAAAAACTTGATTTTCGCGTTGGTCTGATTGAAAATGCAAATTCATTCTTTGGCACTAGGTGTCGCTTTTGGAGCATTAGAAGCTCACAAACATTGCTTTAAATGAAATTGACCAATCACCACAGATTAGCGTCACGCAAAGGAGGGGTTTGGAAAAATTAATCGTTGAGCGAATCGTTTGGGAGTCGTTGAGCAAATAAGGTAAAAATAAATGCATATTATAAGAAAATTAAAGTGTTTTTTGACCTTGCATGCTGTTGTTGGGGACTCCCAAAACCTTTCATAAACCATAATAGGGGCACTTTAAAAAAATTTTTTTATCATTCATATAAAGATATCCTGATAAACACATAAAATAAAAATTTTAAAACAGGGAAGAAATAGACTATTCAAAAATGTACCTTAAACACATGAGTTTCATATTTCATATATATCATATGTAAAATTATATTTCAGATCATTGCCTTCAAAATGTCAGTGAAGATTTTGTGAAGCCTCATGCAGGAGCCCTGCTTTTATACATCAAGTGTGTATAAGGTCACAACGACTGTAACGAATAGTCCACTGAAGGCGAGTTTAAGAACCCAAGTGCAGCTTTATTCCAAAAGTGATCCAAAATACAAACATAATCCAAACGGAGCCTTGACTTGGCATGAACAGACTTGACTCACCGACAGCAGGTTACAACATCAATACTCGACAGGAGACAATGGCAACATGAGGGCTATTTGTATCAAACAATAAGGGTCACATGACACAAACCAACCAATGGAAAATAAGACACATGACTAAGACAACCAATGAGAACATGACACAATACACTAGGCAGGAATACATAAGGGCAAGAGAAGCATGACACCAACAGAAGAACCAGAGTCTGGAAGAACAGCAGCAGCAGTATATCTTCCTACTTTTAAAATAAAAATTGTAAAAAGATTATCAGATCATGTGTCAGTTTTTTCTACTGAATTATTAACTATCATACTAGCTCTACAGTGGATCGAAGAAGAGCTCACTAGTCTACTAAGTGGTAAATCTGAAGCTAGACAAGACTTAGTATTTGAAGTTTTACAAAGTTTGTTTAGAATAAGGCAGTTAAGGATAGAGGTAAAATTCCTCTGGGTACCTGCACATGTGGGTGTGGATGGAAATGAGGAAGTAGACTTGCTAGCAAAGAAAGCATTAAATCATCCACAAATAGAAATTAAGTTAGCTTTAAGTAAAGCTGAATTCAAGAGAGTGATATCATTTGAAGTAAGTAAGAAATGGCAAAAGTTATGGAATAGTGGGTCTAAAGGAAGACATCTTTTCCAGATTCAGGAGTATGTTGGAAATGAGAGAAAAAGATATGGAAATAGGAAGAAAGATGTCATTATTTCAAGACTAAGAATTGGACATAAAGCATTAAACTATAGTCTTTATAAAATAGGTAAGCATGAATCAGGAAAGTGTGACAGATGTGGAGAATTAGAAACAGTGATGCATATTCTTATTGAGTGTTCTGCATATGAAAGGGAGATATTTCAATTAATACAAGAATTAGGATGATTGGGAGTTGATAATATTTCTTTAAAAGTATTGTTAGGAAACGGGTCAAGGCAATCAAGAGTGCATGAAATATTATTTAAATACCTGAAAAACACAGGAACAATAGATAGAATCTAGTTTTTTGTTTTATTTTGTTTTATTTACTTATTTAGTTTCTTTCCTCTTCCTTTATACTTCTTTCTTCCAAATCTATGCACACTCCACACTCTAGATCAGTAGGTGGCAGTAATGCACATTTTTTCGTTGGTTTGCCAAACCGCCATAAAACACCAGAAGAAGAAGACACCAACAGCATGAATTACAAAATAAAAGACATGAAAACAAGTACATTACATGAAACAAAACCCAAAACCCACGTTACAAGGACGATACAGGATGTTTTTGTTTGAAAATAATAGTAGTAGTAGTAATAATAATAATAATAACAATACTATATTTAATTATAAGCTCCTGGGGCTTCACAAAATCTTCACTGAAATTTTGAAGGCAATGATCTGAAATCCAAGGTAGGTTTTTTTTCTACCACAGAGACCTACTGAATAACTTTGTCTTCAAAAAACATCCAGAATCCAAAGTGTGTAATATATAACTGAATAACCTTTCTATATAAAGTATTATTATTATTATTATTATTATTGTTATCATCATTATAATTGACTTTTTTTTCTCAAAGTAAAGTTGTCAACACAACTGTCTGGTAGAGTTTGGGTTCCTTGTCACGTTGTCTTGCTTATTTGGGGTCTGAAAGACACGTGTCATCATGCTCTTGAATACATAGTTATTACACCACGCTTGTTAGGTCTGACATCACGTGTCATTGTTTTCTGGGTCCAAGCAAAAGCAAACAAGAAGTGATGATAATATACACTGACGGTGTGCTGTAATAGTACTAAAAATCATGATGATGATGAATTGATAAATAAATCCCAAAGACTGTATTTATACACTGTGGGTTTTTAAAATCTTAAGGTGTGCTAGAAATGGAAAGTGCTCATGAACGACTGCTGAGATAGTATTCTTACCCGTAACTGAATGGAGGTTTGGACCTGGAAATAGTATTCATTAGGTCACAAATTAACAAGCAGATATAGATGAACAAAAATCTTAAAAGGGGGCATTTCACAAAGATTAAAAGAGCACTGGATGTTTCCAAAAAGTTTACCGTATACAGTATATAGAAGAAATTGACTAAATTTGTATTTATGCTAATTTAAAAAAATTCTCCTTGTCTTTCATATCCTCTTACAACTACAGGGAGAGAATTTCCCTAATGACTAATATTTAACTTAACTATAAATAAAATAAATATTTAATTAAGATAATATTGTATTTTTTGACAGGCTCATCTTAACACATTCTCTCATATTTGGATTTGGACTGTGTACACAACTCCACGGATCAAACAGTCACATTATGTGTCATCCTCGTGACTTATACACACTTGACATCGAGTAAAGTATAAAAGCAGGGCTCTTTCTGCACTTCACAAAATCTTCCTCTGAGATTCTGAAGGCAACGATCTGAAAACCAAGGTGAGTTTTTAGCACAGAAACGTACTGAAAAACTTTGTCTTTAAAATACTTTGAGAATCCACAGTGTGCAGCATATGAGTATGGGCAGTTAACATTTCCTGCTTATTAATTTTCAGGTTCATCATGGCAATGCTGAGAAGTCTGCTGCTTCTTTTCACTGTGTTCTCCATGGGGAATGCATATGGTAACAAAGACATTTACTTATATAAATCCTCATTATTCCATTTTAAAAGCTTGTTCTGCCAAAACTTACATTTTGTGGAGAGGGATAGAAAGAAATATACATTAGTCTGTTAAATATACATTATTTGCACAATAATAAGAGTATGATGTGAATAACATTTATGTACTGGATACAGTTGATATAGATGAAAAATGCCCCTTTGGGTGGACAAATTTTGGAGTCCGATGCTACAAGTTCCTCTCTCAGTCGGCTAACTGGATCACAGCAGAGGTAAAGTGTTAGTTATAACAAGGCAATTTGTATTTATTTATTATTTTTCAAGTTAAAATTCCTTTACAACATATTTTGTTTGAAAATGACTTAAAAGTTGTTTTAAAAATTAATTTATGCTTTTTGCTAAAAAGACTATATTTTGAATTGACAATAAAAAAATCCATCTCATTAGAGAAGCTGCTTAAGTCTGGATGCAAATCTGGCATCTGTGCACAATAAACTGGAAAACGATTTTCTGCTGAGTCTGTTGCCTTCTTCTTCCACACGTTGTTGGCTTGGTGTTCATGATGGTATACAAGTAAGTTAAATTGTGTGGTCTAATGAGACTTTTTTGCTTGTCTAGGATAACATTTCTAAAGTTTCTAATAAAGAAACTAAATGACCTTCTTTATGGAGTCCGAGTAGTGCACTCTTATAATCACTGTCTTTGTTCTTTAGGAAGGACAGTGGGTGTGGAGTGATGGAACTCCATATGACTACACCAGCTGGTGCTCTACTGAACCTAACAATCTGAATACCGAGAACTGTGGAGAGATCAGCTGGACCTGTAAGAATGCAGTGTGGTTTTTGCTTTCAATTATTATTTACAATCCACATCAACAAGTTAAAAAAATGGCTAATTTTCTAACACCACTATAATGATCAGAATAACATATTTAATTTTTCCACCCTACAGCTAACCGTTGCTGGAATGATATAACCTGTTCAACCTCATTGGGCTATATTTGTGCTAAAGACCTGTGAGACCTCCACACCTACTTTGACTGTACTACATTTATATTTTCTGATCTTGTCTTGACAAAATGTTCTCATCTTTAATCTCTTCTCAATACTGATCCTCTAATCAATAAATGCATTAAAGCAAAGATTGTGTGTTGTGGTGTTAAATCAAAATCATTTATAACATTATTGTGAGAATATGGTTATTAGAAGGTCAAAAAAGCAATCAGTATTTTGCAATTCTAATGCAATTCTCAGGAGTAGATATAAGATAAAAAGTTTGATTCATATTAAAACATTAAAATACAACCTATATGTCATTATTATGTAAAAGCTTATTGGGCATGCAGTGTCAAAAAGTATTTGTGATAACAAATTGAATTAAGCTCTACTGCATGAAATATCTGAACAACACATTTAAATTACTATAATTAAAATGACCTAAGTGTTGATTCATTTGTAATGAATTACTGAGCCTTTATCCACAAAAGCAATGCTCTTCACATTGTTTTCATAGAAGCAATTTAAAGAAATGTATATTGACTTTTTGTTTGTTTAAGAGAGTCAGTATTTTCCAACCTAGGCTCATTGGAAATACGTGCCTCTACATACATTTCTGCAAAACTGAAAAAACATACATATATGTAAGATTCCCCGCAGTTTCCAGTTGAAATGAACACTAGAGGCAGTAAAACTCCTTTTCACACGAAGTGTGACTTACAGGAACAGTTTTGATTATTTTCTCACAGTTACTTGCAGAATGGTATGTTATGACTTCAAAACAATTTTAACATCATGCACGATTTGAAAACTAATACTTTTGAACGTTGTCGTCACATATACAGCTTCATATGTATGAGTTTACTAACTCAGTAAGTTTACTCGGTAGCTCACGCGATACAGCATTGCTCTTAGGTGATGAAGAGCTCCGATACGAATCCCGTGAAACTACAGTTCAACAAAACAGCTCAAATCTGCATAAGGAAGTTAAAATAGCATGGCTGCATCAGCGAATACGTTTTTATATTACTTTTGCATTTGTTAACACTTTCGGGTAGGTTTTTTTAAACATTTAGGTTTGAAATGTTTGTATTTTGCCCAGGGGTAACCTCAAATACTTTCAACATATTAGTCATAGAGCTTAATCTTTAGCATGAAAAATAAACAACATACAGTAAGTACTTACCGGATACTTGAATTATGAATGGCCACAAAACGTACCTCAAGAATCCAGAACTTTTAACAACCATAATAAAAACACATGTACGCAATCACCAACGTGCCTGTACCAACGTAATTTTCAAAGCATCAACGTGTCTGCTCGGTCACGTGTTAAACGTAATGTGTTTGGCAAGCGCCACTCTCTGGACAAACATGACTTTACTTTGAAACTGCCGCGAAACGTGCTGCAGAAGGTACAAATTACGGTGTTGCAGAAATGTATGTAGAGACACGTACGTATTTCCAATGAGCCTGGGTATTTTCACAGTGCATTCTAAAGTTATCGACACAAGTCAACCTGCCCTCATTAAGCTTCAAACTAAATAAAAAAGAGCAGATTATTTTAGACGCTGATCAAACCTGACATTAGAAACAAATGTTAAAATAGGCAGTGTTCACAACACGCAATGAGTATTTCTAAAAAGTTCTAAAAATAGTAGCCTAATCACAGTGTTTGCGCTAGTCTTCCGATAAACGTGACAGAATGAAGCAGCAGTGTTGGGAAGGTACTTTGGAAATGTAACAAATTACAGATTACAAGTTACTCGATTTAAAATGTAATAAGTTGTGTAACTATTTCAATTACTTTATTAAAGAAATGTAACTGATTACATTTGGATACTTCTTTGATTACTTTTCTAAATTACTAGCAAATGTTTTCAACTGTTAATCATTTTCAAACATTTAAAACAGGCAGGGTTAGGCCTAACCTTACAGTAGAACTCAACACTGATTACAGTCAGACTTTCAAAATCCTTCCTCACTTGATTTAAGATTATAATAATTTAATTTTAAAGCACAGCCACTACAAAATCAGACTTTACCACTTATTTTTACTTTGAGATCATTCTGAGGTTAAATACAGATTTAAAATCATGACAAGAAACCATTTACAGTTTTTTTTCAATTGCTAACAAGCATTGTTCAATACTGAAGCCACATTTTCAAAACTTTCACACATTCAGCGATACAGAAGTCTATGTGGACCAAACTGTCAATCATTTTTCATTGCTTTCAAACAAAATGCATGCAATGACCACATTTTCCAAAATCCACAAACACTTTTGTCATACATACTCCACAACTGGCAAGACACTGTACATTTTCAGCACATTTTTCAAATGCTAACAAACGGCTTTCAAAACTGATAAAAGCACATTCAAATCAGAACAATGGCAAACTGTCCATTTCTTCTTCTTCTTCTTCTTCTTCTTCTTCTTCTTCTTCTCTTTCTTTCTTTCTTTCGGTTATCTTTTGATAAATGGATGGCTTCGGAATGATTTTGTTTGGAAACATGGATCAGGGAAGACACATTAGTGGGGGAAAAAGAGTGGCAGAGAGATGGAGGACTAGAACTCTCACAGTACTGAACATCCATCCATTCATCTATTCCATAGATTTTCCCTAGCGCTTGAATTATGTAGGGTCATGAGGCTGGAGCCTTTCCTGGGTCATAGGCAGGACAAGCCCCTGAAAAGATGGCCAGTCCATCACACACATTCATATTCACACTCACTTACTGTCTCGTATGTCTCTGGATTGTGGGAGAAACCCAGAGGAAACCAACATCAACACCGAGAGAACATACAAACTCCACATAGAAAGACTCCTGGAGCAGCTGGGACTCCAATACCGCAGGGGGAAATGCTGATTTTCTCCTTCATTCTTTGTGCTGTAATAGTCAGTAAAATGAAAAGATGTAATTCTTATCCTAAAATGAAATACTTATGTGACAAATCATTCAAACTTCAAAGATAAAAGTTTGTCGTTTATGTAATGCTCCCTGTTGTTAGTATTTTTTAGATCAGTGTGTTATGAATGAAATGTTTTCTGAATGAGAATTGTTCCCAGTGTTATGATGAAACAAGCTTATTTGGAGGCATATATGAAGTGTTTTGTTGGTCTGAGTGAGTTTTGGAGGTGAGATCAACTGTTTGGCCAAGATTCATGTTGGTAATGCAGACTGCGTGAACGGTTTTGAAAATGTGGCTTCAGTATTGAACAATGCTTGTTAGCAATTGAAAAAAACTGTAATAGCTGTGATACTGTTTTTGAAATCAAATCTTTGCATAGCTATGACAGGAAACATTGCATCTAACAATGTCTTGGGAAAAAAACCCAGTTAATCTTAAAAAATAAAGCATACACATAAACTAGGAAATAAAACAGTTAGAGTACAGAACAAGCATGTTGTCACGCCCCTGGACTGTTTTGTTGTGTTTTTGCTCCCCATGTGTTCCCTGTGACCCAGTTTCTCCCCAGTCTGATTGTTGATTTGTTTCCAGGTGTGTCTTGTCTTCCTCCCTGTTTGTCCTGTGTATTTAAGGTCTTGTCCATTCAGTTAGTGTTTGTTGGTTCTTAAACGTCATTTTGTGTTCCCTGCCTGTACTCCTTGTTACCCTGTCCATTATTAAAAAACTCTATTTGCTTATTCCTCGTCTCCTCGTTCTGTGTCTCCGTGATCCCTGGTAAAGTGTGACAGAAGAACCGACCGAAACTGTAACCTCCGTGTGTGTAACCTCCGTTTTTTGTTTCCGTTTTTTTTCTCAGTGTTTTTTCTTTCCGTTGTGTTCCCATGGATCCCCTCGTCCGGCCCGAATTCCTCCTCCTCCTGTTGGAGCAGGGGGACCAATATCTCGAGGACCATACGAGACTGTTCCTGCTCTTAGCAAACAGCTATCCGGACGATGCGGTGTCGTCCGAAGATGGTCCTCGAGAGGAATTCGCCGCCTTCGTGGAGTGGACTCTGGCGAGAAACGGATTGCCCCTCACCATCTCTCCTGAGGATGATCTCGCCAGATCCACTCCAGACCCAGTGCTCAGCCCACCATCTCCTGGCTGCGCGGAGCGCATGCCTGAGCTCACCGCTGATGGAGAGCCAGAGCCCGCTGCGACCGACAAGCCATCGCCGCACGGAGTGACAGAGCTGAGGATCGCCGTGGAGCCGGAGCTGCAAATGATGTCAGTCAAGGTGCGTGAGCCGGCTACAACGCCCACCTTAAGGGAGCCAGCCGTGGACGGTGTGAGCGCAGAGTGGAGCTCTGCCACCTGCACCGCGGCTGAGGATGAGCGGTTAATACATCTGGGACTGCTAGACATGAAGCGGGATCTGATAGACTGGGATGCTGCTCTTGAGATCGAACTGTCCCCGCTGGTTCCGTCCAGCCCTCCTTCGTCCTTGATTCCCTTGTCCAGCCCTGAGGGGGCTTCAGATCCTCCAGTGCCAGCTCCTCGGAAGTGTCATCCAGTGCCCGCTCCTAGAAATTTCCCGCCCTCCCACCCGCTCCTGCCTCCTCCACCGCTGTTGTCTGGCCGCCCCTCTGCTCGCCCTCAGCCCACCATCTATGCGGTGCGAGCTCAGCGGGACTGCCATCCTCCAGCGTCACCATGGTCGGAGTTTCCCTCGACTCTGCCTCCAGCCTCCGAGGCCCGGACTCCGCCTCGGCCCGTTGACCCGTCGGCTCCACCATGGGTCCTAGCTCCCTCCTCTCCACTGTGGCCCGGCAGTCCACCAGCTCCGCCAGGCTCCCTCGTCCCTCCAGCTCCGCCTTGGTCTGGCGTCGTCCATCCTGCACCGCGGGACTCCATTCCCCCGGCTTCGCCTCATCCCTTCATCCCTCCGGCTCCTTCATCCCCTCGACTCCTCCTCTAGACTTCTGTCTCTCTGGCTCCACTGCGGCCTCCCGGATCCACGCCTCCGCGTCGGTCGCCGGCACCATCGGCTCCACCTAGGACCTCCGGATCCTCCCCGTCACCCTTGCTCTGCGGCTCTCCGTCTCCACCTTGGGCTCCTCCTCCACCTGCTCCGCCGCCGTTGGTCGGCCCCCTGAGGTCGGCGGCCATCCCTCCACCATGGCTCCTCCCTCCGTCGGCTCCACCGTGGGCCACCATCATGGCTGTGGCCTGGGTCATGCTCTGCTCCTCCTGCTCCGGATCCCTCCTGTCTCTTCCCTGGCACCTCCCTCCGTCACCTCCCTGGTCTCTGTCAGCCAGCCCCCTCCCGGGTGTTCGTCCTCCTTCTGAGCCTCCGCCTTGGTTCCCACCCGTTTCCCCCCTCCCCCCCTTCTGTTGTTCCACGGTGCGAGGATGCACCTTCCGGGAGGGGGGAGTAATGTCACGCCCCTGGACTGTTTTTTTTTTTTGTGTGTGTTTTTGCTCCCCATGTGTTCCCTGTGACCCAGTTTCTCCCCAGTCTGATTGTTGATTTGTTTCCAGGTGTGTCTCGTCTTTCACCCTGATTGTCCTGTGTATTTAAGGTCTTGTCCATTCAGTTAGTGTTTGTCAGTTCTTAAATGTCATTTTGTGTTCCCTGCCTGTACTCCTTGTTACCCTGTGGATTATTAAAAAATCTATTTGCTTATTCCTCGTTCCGTGTCTCCGTGATCCCTGGTAAAGTGTGACACGTGTCCTATTCTGTGTCCTAAAACTCTGAAACATTGGTGTCATATTTTAGAGCAGTCGATGGAATTTGGGAAATAAATCAATTAAATCTGTATGTGTGTGAAAATATTCAGATATAACCCCCTTTGTAATCATTAACATTTTCATAAGTAACTGCAATTTAATTACTTGTTTTTTTTTCTCAGTAATTGTAACTGATTACAGTTACATTTATTTTGTAATTACAGTTTTTTTTTCAATTGCTAACAAGCATTTACCAATACTTAAAGTACTTTTTCTAAACTCTTAACACAGCAACACCTACATCACACAATTAGCCAATTAGTTAATTTTCTGGCCAAAACCACATTTTGTTAAATAAATACAAACTCTACATTTCAAAATGCTGAATACCTTTTTCTTCATATACTAACTCTATCAAAACACAGCAAACCCGATTCAAAATCGAGTCATTCGGTCAAAACATTAGCACTGGTTTTCTATCCAATAGGAACATGTAGTCAATTATAGTGCATAGACAGTCAAAATGCTAACAATTAATGGCATTACAAAAACTGCATTACTTATGTCTCAGTTCGACCTGTATAGAACATACAATATGAGATCCATTAAAAAATATAACAACGACGACGACAACAACAACAACAATAATAATAATTCAGCCAGCATGTTCATTTTTGTGTGTGTGAGTGGATTCATTTTAGATAGTATGTGTACAGCATAGTGAAGGATCGTCAGTACTTTATGGAATGTAAAAGAAAAGTGACAGAATTGCAGCAGTAAAGGCTTTACTGGCAAAATGATATTGCTGTCAGTGATTAAAAAAAAAAAAAAACTTTAAATAATTGTACAGATATGTTACTTACAAGTGTGCAGTTCACAAATTAACAATTTTCGGTTTTCTCTGTATAAATGTGTCAGTTATGATGGACAATGTATTGTTATGAATGTTTTACAATTGTTCAGGCTGAATATAGCCTGCGTAAAGAAACTGTTCTTGTGCCTGGCTGTTCTGGTGGTTGGTATCGCTGACCAGAAGGCAACAGTTCAAAGAGAGAGTGGGCAGGGTGTGTGGGGTCCAAAGTGATTTTCTTAGCCCTTTTCCTCACTCTGGAGATGTAAAAATCTTGGAGGTTGTGCAGGGGGGCACAAATATTACTCTCAGCAGTCCCGACTGTCTGCTGTAGTCTCTTGATGTCTGATTTGGTAGCTGAACCAAACCAGACAGTTCTGGTCCAACTACTCCTCTCCCTAGTCCACCTTGTCCTCTCCCTGGTCCAACCAGTCCTTTTCCTCATCCCAACTATTCCTCTCCCTCGTCCAACTCTCCCTCCTCCAAACATTTTCTTTCTTTTTATGCTTCTCTGTGTTGTTCTGTATTGTTTTGGACAAAACCAATCCAGAGAGTGTCTTTTTATTGTGCATGGCCATGTATGGAAAAACCTCAGCTCTTTTAAGCTGCTTTTGTTGCAGAAGTAGAGGCTTTACACTATATTTAAGGTTTGGAACATTAGGTCTTCATTTCTGTAATGCTGTGTTTAACCATTTGTTAAAAAAAGATAAGAAAGATCCATGATTTTGGTATGGGGTAAACTTGTGTGAAAAGAACATTTAAGCATTTTAGAAACGTGTTAATTGACTGAATATTGTGTGAAAACAACATGAATTGTGTTAATAGCATTATCACAACAGATGGATGTTTTGCTAATTGTGTTTAGAGTTTTGAAAATGTGACTACAGATGGGACAAAAGGATGTTAGCAATTGAAAAAAAAACTGTAAATGATAATTTTGCTACAGTTTTTGCTTGGACATGTTAAACATATCTAATCAATTTGTGTAATACATTTTAATTTTAATTTTGCAACTTATAAAGCGTTAAACCAATTTGTCCAATAAATCACTCTTTCTGCAAAACCTTAAACAAGTTCAGGCAATGTTTGCAGACGCACTCTTTTTTGCAAAACAAACACATTCTCACTCACTACAATTTGCTCTGTGATGAACTTGTGATGCAAGACCCTAAACACAAGAATGCAAAAGTTAAGCACAACTGCAACACAGCTGTCGTCATTTACACACAATAATTCAAAATAGTTGACAATCTAAATGCAGTATGTGAATGTACAAAATAATAAGCGAGTACAAAGTGCACAGACGGCACGGAGCATCCATTAACCTGAGAGGTAGAATGGAAGAGTACATATGCGAAGTGGAGAAAGAGGAGGATGAGGAAGAGCAAGAGCAAGAGCAAGAACCATCATTTCAGATTAAATCAGAGCTACTGTGATAGACCATGTTCTTGTGCATGGAATAACAGAGGAAGGACAAAGAATTCAACCTAATTTGAGCAGATTCTCTGTGGCCACCAGAATCAGTTGGAAAGTTCAAAAGAACAGCAAAAGAAGAGTGGAAGATTTTTTTTGTTCATGTATTTTACACAGTTTTTTTATACACTGTATTTTGGTTATTTCAATAATTTTGTGTAGACTACCACAATAGGATGGAAGAACTGGCCTGACTTGCTGCCTTGTCAAGGATTTTTTTTTTAATGTTTACTACATACGGTAAACGGAAATGTGTTTTAGCAATGTCCTGTGCCAAGTTTAAATGGGTGGTTGACTGTTTTTTTTCTAGGCTTGATTGTGTTTATGGGGTGCAGTCTAGCATGTGTTCATGCTTGTTTTTTTTAAAAACGCATTATTTTTCACATAATTTACCTTTATTCCACACCTCTCTCTCCCTTCTCTGACAAACGCCTCGATTTATTTCCTGGTTTTATGAAGCTCCTCCTTCAGAAATACGCGATGGGCTGAGATTGGTTAGCTGACTCAGTATGTTGTGATTCGCTAAACCGCCTCTACTGCACGTCTGAACGTCCCGCCCCTCACCTCAGTGGCATGTGCTCCGGTAAACAGTGGCGTTGTCTATATCAATTTGAGCCCGATTGAGACCCAGAGGATATTAGTGAAGAGGATCGCGCAGAACCTGTGCAAGCACGGCTCTTAATGGTATGTTTGGTTGTTGTTGTCTCATACTTTTAAATACGCTGCTACTTGTAAGTGCTACTGCTTCTGTTAGCTTTTAATATACGGTTTTATCCTGATTAAAGCTTTAATACAGCGCAGCAACCGCATGCGTGTCCATTTATAATGCTTCTCATTGCTGTGTGAAAATAAGTGTACAATTGGAACAGTTTGTTGGAGCTGATCTGAATGAGAGAGAGAGAGAGAGAGAGAGAGAGAGATGCAGAGCAGGGCGACACGAGTAACAGTATTAAGAACCGCTGCTTTAATGATTTTGAAACTTGAGAATCCATTAGAATCGTTAGAAGACAGAATCGCGATTCATATGAATAGATTTTTACGTACATCCCTAGTTCCCTTTCGAGGGAACTTCGAACTGCGTCCTCTAGGGGTCGCTATGGGGAACGTCGTCAGCGTGACCCGTGTCTGAAGCATACATACAAAAACACCACTTGTTGGCCGGCGACAGCCTATGACGTCACTACCGGCGCGACCACAGTATAAAGGGGCGCCGGGAAAATACGTCATCCTCTTCTTCGTCTTCAATGACTGTTTTGTTTGAAGTGTGCAATCTACTATGGAAAAGGTAAAAACGATTTTTTACTGTTACTATGGCGAGCACTAGCAAGGCGTTTAAGAGATGTGTGCATCCTTGTTGTTTGACACACATGATCTTTGCGTTTTTTGTTCGGGCTAGGAGCACGCACGCGATGTTCTCGAGGGAGCGATATGCGTGCACTGTGAGTTTTTCTCGATGAGAAAGCTCCGCTTTCGTCTGTCTCTCTTTTCGAGGAAGGAGGGGCAGCCGTCTGCTTCCCACGGTTCAGGACCCACTGTTGCCGAGGCACGGAGGGGAATGATCTCATGGGGCTCGCAGGCGGAGCTGGCCGATGAGTTAGAGAGGGGGTTTCCCTCTCGCGCTCGTCAGCCGCGAACGAGGGTGAGCGGCTGGATGATGATGATGCAATCTCGCAGACATCATTTGATCCAGCTGCTAGTGCTCTGCTGGGTTATGCCCAGGAAGAGCAGGAGATGTCTAGGGCGAAGAAGCTGAGGCTGAGCCTGCTCAATCCTCCTGCCCTGCGTATGATGAGTTGTTGGAGGTTATGGAACGCGCCACGGCGAGGCTTTACTTGCCGTGAAAGCGGGCCAAGATGGCGCCGGGGGCAAAAAAAAAATAAAAAAAATAAAAAATAATAATTTTTTAAACCCGTTTTCCTCTCACATCCATAGGTGTCAGCATACCAGTTATGCTGACATTAAGGGGATGCGTGGAAACGGCTATGAGGGATGCCCCCTGTGGAAGAGATGCTAGCCAGCTATCTCTCTGTGGGCGAGACATCCTCTCTCCAGGCTCCCTCCTTGCCATCTAAGCCCCTTCAAAAATACGCAGCAGCAGGTCAGGCTGTTACTTCGTTGCACATGATGTGGTGCTTCAGGGATACCAGGCTGATCTGCTGAAAGACCTGGATAAGTGTCAGGGCTTGTCACCTAATGAAGGTCCAGGTCTGAGCCCGAACAATACAGGGGTCCTGGCCCATCTCCATCTGGGGACAGAGATGGGCACAGAAGGCTAGTGTCGCGGCTCGTGCCCCTCCCTTGCCTGCGGGTAGGGCTAGATGGAGGCGCGGGTAAAAGAGAGGTAGGCAAGACCTGAGAAGGAGGTGATCCAGACGAAGCGTTCGCAACGCTCTCGTCCGGACCAAGGTGAGTGAAACATCTACTCCTTTCCCTCAGGGGGGGCACTGTCATCGGCCCTCATCTTCCCCTCTCTAAATTCCCCTGCAACCATCTCATGTGCAGGAACCATGGAAATGGGTGAGTACGATCCAGTTCTACGGAAAAACTGGTATTGTGTAACCATTCTTTGCAGTATTTCTGGGAAACCTGTCGGTTTTTGTTTCGACTCAGTGCAGTGATGACCTCACTCGTCGATACTAGATCCAGGTTGGGATGAGACCCCTGGATCGTATGGCCCAGTCGTAGGTCTCTGTGGAGCCTCCTTGGTCAGCAGGTCCCCAGCACTGCAATTCCAGGACCTGCGGGTCTTTTTAAAATATAATTCTGGACAGGGGACACCGCCTTTGAGGAAGGTGCATGGCTATCTGAGGATATCTATATACTAGCTCAGGGACTGCTCCCCTCTCGGGGGTTTTAAGTAGCATCTCCCTGAGCCCTTGCCTAGAGTGTTCCCCTGCCAGGATTGTGGCTACTGGAGGGCTACTGAGGTTTCAGATAGTGGCTAGCATTGCTCCCCTCACCATAGAGGGTCACCTATGAGCATGCCGCTCCCTTCTGAGCGATTGAGTTCCCTCTCATGCTGAGAGTTAAGTTCTCCGCTCCCCAGAGCTCTGACAGCATATGGTAAGTGTGCACGTTAAGTCTCTGTGCACTTTTCTAAAACCCACGTTGTGGTAAGATCGCACATCAAGTGTTTTGCGTTCTTTTCTAAAAATCCTGTACGGTAGGAGTTACTTTCTTTGAGTTGGTCAGGCCCCGGTTTTCACCTTGGGCCCCACTCTACCTATGTATAGAGCATAAAGCCCCTCATCGTAGAGGGTCGTTTATGAGCACACTGCTCCCTGTCGAGCGCTGTGATTTCAGCGACCTCAGGTAGGTTACTCTCCTTGTCGGTCGAGCTAGCATTGCTCCCCTCACCATAGAGGGTCACCTATGAGCATGCCGCTCCCTTCTGAGCGGTTGAATTCCCTCTAATGCTGAGAGTGGAGCTCTCCGCTGCCCGGAGCTCTGTGATTTAGACGTTGCTCTCCCGGTACGGTCGAGCTAGCATTGTTCCCCTCACCATAGAGGGTCACCTATGAACATGCCGCTCCCTTCCAAGGGCTGTGTTTCAGCAGCCTCAGGTGCTCTCCGGGTCGGTCAAGCCAGTATTGCTCCCCTCATCGAGAGGGTCACCTATGAGCACTCTGCTCCCTTCCGAAGGTTGTGATGCAGCGGCCTCAGGTTGATAGGCCTCTCTCTGCCTCCCTGTTAGGTTGCTCTCCTTGTCGGTCGAGCACTCCCTTCTGAGCGTCTGAGTTCCCTGTAATATTAGAGTGGGTTCTCCGCTCTCCGGTGCGGTCACAGCAGCCTCACTCTTGGCTGGTCGAGCTAATATTGCTCCCCTCACTATAGAGGATCACCTATGAGCATGCCACTCCCTTCTGAGCTGTCACAGTAGCCTCAGGTTGTTAGGCTTCTTTATGTCTCCCTGCTAGGTTGCTCTCCTATGGTCGAGCTAGCATTGCTCCCCTCACTATAGAGGGTCACCTTTGAGCATGCCGCTCCCTTCCGAGCGTCTGAGTTCCCTCTCATTCTGAGAGTTGGGTCCTCCGCTTCCCAGAGCTCTGTGATTTGGAGGTGCTCTCCTTATGGTCGAGCTAGCATCGCTCCCCTCACCATAGAGGGTCACCTATGAGCAACGCTATTCCCTTCCGAGCACTGTGACTCCGCTCTCCAGAGCTGTCAGTCAGCAGCTTCAGGTTGTTAGGCCTCTTTAGGCCTCCCTGTTAAGTCGCTCACTTTGCGGCTCCCTAGAACAGTTAAATCCATGTTATGGTAAGTGCGCACGCTAAGTCTCTGTGCACTTTCTAAAAATCCACGTTGTGGTAAGATCGCACATCAAGTGTTTTGCGTTCTTTCTAAAATCCTGTACGGTAAGGGTTACGCGCTGTGGCTTCGTGCCTTTCTTTGAGTTGGTCAGGCCCCGGTTTCGCCTTGGGCCCCACTCTACCTATTTCGCCCAATGCTCTGGGCTTGAGAGACAAATTAGATCACAAGCGCTGTGATTCAGCGACCTCAGGTTGCTAGGCCTCTCTCTGCCTCCCTGTTAGGTTGCTCTCCTGGTTGGTCGAGCTAGCATTGCTCCCCTCTCTTAGAGGGTCACCTATGAGCATGCCACTCCCTTCTGAGCGTCTGAGTTCTCTCTCATGCTGAGAGTTGAGTTCCCCGCTCTCCGGAGCTGTCACAGTAGCCTCATGCTCTCCTGGTTGGTCGAGCTAGCATTGCTCCCCTCACCATAGAGGGTCACCTATGAGCATGCCGCTCCCTTCTGAGCGTCTGAGTTCCCTCTCATGCTGAGAGTTGAGTTCTCCGCTCTCCAGAGCTGGCACAGCAGTTTAAATCCATGTTATGGTAAGTGTGCACGCTAAGTCTCTGTGCACTTTCTAAAAATCCACGTTGTGGTAAGATCGCACATCAAGTGTTTTGCGTTCTTTCTAAAATCCTGTACGGTAAGGGTTACGCGCTGCGGCTTCGTGCCTTTCTTTGAGTTGGTCAGGCCCCGGTTTCGCCTTGAGCCCCACTCTACCTATTTCGCCCAATGCTCTGGGCTTGAAAGACAAATTAGATCACGAGCGCTGTGATTCAGCGACCTCAGGTTGCTAGGCCTCTCTCTGCCTCCCTGTTAGGTTGCTCTCCTTGTCGGTTGAGCTAGCATTGCTCCCCTCACCATAGAGGGTCACCTATGAGCATGCCGCTCCCTTCTGAGCGTCTGAGTTCCCTCTCATGCTGAGAGTTGAGTTCTCCGCTCTCCAGAGCTGTTACAGCAGCCTTATGCTCTCCTGGTTGGTCGAGCTAGCATTGCTCCCCTCTCTGTAGAGGGTCACATATGAGCATGCCACTCCCTTCTGAAGCGTCTGAATTCCCTCTCATGCTGAGAGTTAGGTTCTCCGCTCCCCAGAGCTCGGAATCAGCAAACTTCAGGTTGTTAGGCCTCTCTTGGCCTCCCTGTTAAGCTGCTCGCTGTGTAATGACAGCCTCTGTGATTCCCTAGAACGGAAAGAAAATCCATGTTATGTAAGTGCGCACGCTAGTCTCTGGGCACTTTTCTAAAAATCCACATTGTGGTAAGATCGCACATCAAGTGGTTTTGCGGTCTTTCTAAAAATCCTGTATGGTAGGGATTACGTGCTGCGGCTTCATGCCCTTTCTTTGAGTTGGCAGGCCCCGGTTTCGCCTTGGGCCCACTCTACCTATGTATCATAGTGATACTGACTTGAACAGGGTGTTGCTACCAAGGGTCTGTTGAGACAGTTCCCTCATTGAGCTCTTCAGAGCAAGTGGTAGCCCCTGAGTGACAGGCCAGGACCTAGCTACTATTCTAGGCACTTGGCCGTATCCCCTTAAAGGAATCTTTCTTATGATTCTAAGCCTTCGAGCTCTACCCTGGGTCCGGGAGTCCCGGCCCTTAACAGGTAAGTTTCAGGGTATGCAGCTCGGGTCTTTGGCCGTAGGGGATAATGTCACTGACAGCCATCTAACCGTCCCAGGGGCAACTCCCGTAGCCGGGTAGAGTTGGTACTTAGTGCTCGCCTTGTGTGCTTGGCTTGCACTCCCCTCAGCATGGTGGCGTGGGTATTCCGTTCCCCATAGCGACCCTAGAGGACGCAGTTCGAAGTTCCCTCGAAAGGGAACGTCTCAGGTTACGTATGTAAGCATGGTTCCCTGAGAGTAGGGAACGAGACACTGCGTCCTCTAGGCGCGGTGCCATGCTTCGGACGCAAGCTTCAGACGAAGAAGTGGATGACGTATTTTCCCGGCGCCCCTTTATACTGTGGTCGCGCCGGTAGTGACGTCATAGGCTGTCGCCGGCCAACAAGTGGTGTTTTTGTATGTATGCTTCAGACACGGGTCACGCTGACGACGTTCCCCATAGCGACCCCTAGAGGACGCAGTGTCTCGTTCCCTACTCTCAGGGAACCATGGTTACATACGTAACCTGAGACGTTTTCTCTTCCTCTTCTCTAAAGCAGCACAGCATGGCCTCGCCCCCTTTGCTGCGTGTTCCCGGGGGCGGGGTTTATCTGGGTCCGTGACGTATCAGACCCGGGAAGTAACTCGTTGTAGTCCCTTACCTGTCGTTTTTGTAGGCATTAAACTGCCAGAATTTTAAAAGATGATATCTCCGTTTGCATTGAACTTTCAGCGCCGCAACTCTGCAGATATTGTTTATGCTCAAACAGCAACATTACACACTAACTAATGTTAAAAAAGTGAAATCGCAATCAACCACCCCTTTAATGCTCAGAGATCCAAGCGGTTCTAGAATTTCTCTCTATTGATGCAACCAGGTTCAGTTAAATAAATCTGAACTAATTCACCTTTAGAAATGTAACACTGATAAGCGAAGCAAACTGATTTGTGGCTTGTAGTGTGTTATAGCATAGATTGTTGATAATTCCTGACAAACTGAATGGAATTGTGTGGTTGAATGCTTTGTATGATCAGATAGGACAGATCGTCTCGGTTACGTATGTAACCCTCGTTCCCTGAAGGAGGGAACGGAGACGTCACGTCGGATGACCGACGAAATTGGGATCTCGCCAGAGAGACCTATCCACTTCGAGTGTAACTAAACGAGCCAATGGACATTGGGGGGCGGGGTCTGGGTGTGAAGTGTAACACTCACCTGATTCCTCCTCGTGTGGGAGGAAACACAGGAACCCGGCTTGAGGCTTGTGACAGCCCGGCCTGTGATGACATGAAGCGGGGACTCGAGTGTTACAGCCCTTACCTGGTTCCACGAATGGGCAGAAGGGGAGCTCTTGGGCACCCACTGCTGCCCTCTGGCAAGAGAGGAGGAGGGAAGAGATCCCGTGATGCACAGCTCGCAACTCTCCCCCTCTTGGGACCCAGAGACTGAGGAAACCGCTCTTTTAGTGAAGTTTTGGGTACCGCTGGCTTTCCGGGCCAACGACGGAACAAAAACAAAAGATTCTCCACCCGGCCCTCCTCTGGGGGAGCGCCCACGGCGACGAGCAGGCTGAGGGGCTGCAGCCGGGGTGGAAGCAGCAGGTTTCCTCCGGCGCATGATGTGTTTGAACGCCTCAGTCTGTTTCTGTGCTGCCGAGAACTGCTGGGCAAAGCTCTCGACAGCGTCGCCGAAGAGGCCGGTCTGTGACACGGGAGCATTCAGGAACTGTACCTTCTCCTGCTCCATGTCAGCGAGAGACAGCCAGAGATGGCGCTCCTGGACCACTAGCATGGACATCGCACGACCCAGAGACTGTGTGGTCACCTTCGTCGCTCGAAGTGCGAGGTCTGTCGCAGCACGCAGCTCATGTAGAACCGCTAGGTCGTGACCACCCTCGTGCAGGTCTCTCAGTGCTTTGGCCTGGTAGACCTGCAGTAACGCCATGGCATGGAAGGCAGAAGCCGCCTCCCCACAGGCTCTATAAGCACTGCCAGTTAGACCTGACTAATACCTACAGGCCCGTGAGGGGAGACACGGGTCACCCCGCAGAGTGGTAGCGGCTGTTGGACACAGTTGCATGGCCACAGACCGCTCCACCGAGGGGATGCCCACATACCCCAAAGTGGCTCCACCATCGAGGGTGGTGAAGGGGAGGAGCTACAAGATTTGTTTCGGGCAGTGAAAGGTGCCTTCCACGATCTTGTGAGTTCCTCATGCACTTCCGGGAAGAATGGCACCAGAGGGGGGCGCTGAGAACCAGCACGACCCCCACCGAGAAACCACTCATCCAGCCTCAAAGGATCGGGACGCGGTGGAGGATTCCACACAAGCCCGACATTCTCGGGCTTGTGTGGAATCCTCCACCGCGTCCCGATCCTGGAAACACGTGGTGCACCCCATCCAGCAGAGGGCCCAGCACGCTCGTTCGGCAGCTCACCGGCTGTGGAGTGCTTGAGGGGGGAGGAGCTCCACTTGGGGAAGCCCTCACAGTGATCCTCAAATCACCTCTGACTCCACCGGATGCAGCGCCACCCCAGGTGCCGGGACGAATGCTGGATCTCGGCAGAGGCAGAGGGACT
The DNA here is from genome assembly GCA_027422415.1 of Schizothorax lantsangensis. Taxonomy (NCBI): domain Eukaryota; kingdom Metazoa; phylum Chordata; class Actinopteri; order Cypriniformes; family Cyprinidae; genus Schizothorax; species Schizothorax lantsangensis. Next base: position 25,024,612 of record CM049848.1, on the reverse strand, counting down.
CCGCCATGTTTGACATAACGGAGTCTATTACGCAACTCCGAGATGGTCATGTCCCCACAAGAAGAACATGAACCATCCACGAAAGCTTCCTCAGCGTGCTGAATGCCCAGACACGTGAGGCAGCGATCGTGGCCGTCCTGAGGCGCCAGGAAACGACCACACCCAGAAACGCGTAAGACATCTTTAAAAAGACGCGATCACCCATGTTGCTCTTTTAGAGAAATTGCTCTTTTAGTGGTGAAGCACGCAGGGGAGCTGGCCACCGCACACTCCTGGTGTGGATGTCTGCACAAAGACAATCTTCTTTTCTTCCGTGCGACCGCGACCACCGCTGCAACGCCGTAACGCCGCAACGCCGCACTCGTCTTTCAGCAATCACTCGAGGAACAGGAGAGCAGTAGTGATACACCACCGCTCGGCTCCGAAGCGAAAGGATGAATTAATGCGGTGCACCTGCTGCCTCTTATACTCACGCTGTGATCAGCGGCAGCTGGATGCGAATTACCGCATACCAATGTCCATTGGCTCGTTTAGTTACACTCGAAGTGGATAGGTCTCTCTGGCGAGATCCCAATTTCGTCGGTCATCCGACGTGACTCGGAGTGACCGACTGAAAGGGAAAAAAACGCAATGGGACAATAAATGCTAAATGTAAGAATAATATAAAATATAATTGTTCCTTATCATTAAATACAAAAATGCCATGAAACCAGATAGGTAGCATATTATCCTTCGCAGAAAACTTCACTAGAGCAGCAGAGAAAAGGCACTACAGGTTTATTGCCTCTTTTTGCTTTTTTTTAAATGCTTACACACAGTTTTTGAAACTATGGCTCCTGTCTTCAAAACTCTACACACAAAAACACAAAACACACTACATGCAAAACGTCACAAACATCTTGCAAAAGCAAACACTTCTTTCAAAACTATTATACCTCTTCTAAAAATGATATTTTTGCATAGTAACTCTACACACAAACATAAAATAATTAGCCACATACATGCCAAACTAAACACAGATGTGAAAAATGTAACACACTACTCTCTTGTGTCTTTTATTCAGAGTGCAGTGTAATGTGGCAGTATTGTAAGGACCAAGAGTGGTATGATGATGAAGGACACTATTGTGACTAATGGCTGCACACATTGTGTTGTTTCTACTACAGTATATTGTCCAGGGACATTGACAATGGCGCAGTGCCCTATAAAGTTTCTTCCCCTACGTCTTGTTTTGCATAGGTTAAAGCCGACCTCATCAACATATGAAATATGTTGAAATCATGATGCTCTGCAGCAGCTTGTAGTTCCACAACTCTCTGAAAACAGACAAGATAAAACATTGTAAGACAGTATGAATACACATAGGCCTAGATCAGTCAATAAGGACAGTATAGCTTACTTGTGCGTATTCATAGCAAAGTTGTTTCACTCTGTCAGAATTTCATTCAAATGGTACTCTGTAGAGCTGCTTCATACAAATCTGATTGCATTTCAGGATACATTCGTCTTCTTCCGATGAGGGGATGTCTATCAATTCTGCAAAAGTAAGTGAATGGTAAGGGTGCAAGTTTTCTTTCATTATGCAAAGTATTTCAATATTTCTTTCATTATTCTCCTCTGTCCTCTTCCTTGTCGTACTCCTATTCCTCGTCCTCTTTGTCCTCTTTCTCATCCCCCTCTTCCTCTCACTCTCATTCCTTTTCCTCTACTCTCTCTCCAAAATTGGCCTCCATTGTTGTCTAAACCAAGAAAGCCACCCTAAAGCCTACATGAAGTGCTCAAGCTCTGATTCCTAAGTGAACAAATTAGCTATAAGTGATTTCACACGTAAGCACTCGGTGTAGGTAATCAGTAAATGGAGTGAGCCATTTTACATTTTTTTTCAATTGCTAACATCCTTTTGTCCAATCTGTAGTCACATTTTCAAATCTCTAAATGCAATTAGCACAACATCCGTCTGTTGTGACCATACCATTAACACAATTCATGTTGTTTTCACACAATATGCAGTCAATTACCATGTTTCTAAAACGCTTACATTTTATTTTCATACAAGCTTACCCAAAACCAAAATCATGGATCTTTTTAGTCTGATTTACAAATGCTTAAACACAGCATGACGGAAATGTAGAACTAATGTTCCAAATCTTAAATATAGTATAAACATTCTACTTCTGCAACAACAGCAGCTCAAAGGTATTGAAAAATTCTCTCTATATAAAATATTGTAGCAACTGATAAGCATTTTTAAGACCACTGAAATATTTAGAAATAGCCGATTCCAGTCTCAGTTGGAGGAACAGACATGGAGTACAATAGACATAGAGTATCAACAACATAGAGTAAAAAAGACCTCTTTGAATTGTTTTGGTGATGCAGAACAACACAGAATCAGAGAGAGAAAAAATAATAGTGCCTGGGAGAGGGAGAGGAATAGTTGGATCAGAAAAAGGAAGAAGAGGTAGGGGAGAGGAGTGAGAATGTGTGTTAGTGTCACGGTGCACACAGCAGGGAGGAACAGGAACACGGAGACGAGGACGTAAACTCAAATAATAATATTTAATCAGGACATCAAGGCAGGACAAGGCAGGACTCAGAGACAGGATACACCGGGAAGTAACGAGTAGACCAGACGAAATCAAACTCAAAAGACAGGACTAATATACAAGGGATAATAAACACATAATCACATACACACAACTGGACACAAATTAACTCATAATGACATGAAACAAGGACAGGAAACAAACCAAATATGGACACAAGGGGCAGGAACACATGACACACACAACAGAACCCTGACATAACTCCCCCCATAACTCCCATAAGGGGGGGGGGGTGCTCTGGAGGCCCCTCAGGACAGACATGGACAGGAACACAGGACGGGGACCTCCAGAGCGGAACAGACAGACAAAGGAGGCCATGGCGGAGCTGGGAGCTCAGGAGGCCATGGCAGGTGGTCCTTGTGGCCGTGGCCTCGGTCCCCTCGGCCCGGCCCCTTCAGCCGGAACCCTTTTACCTGGGGAAGTTAGGGGGTATAAGGAGCCCTCCGGGGCTAAACAGACAGGACAGTACATGGATAACCCTCCAGGGCTAAACACACAGGAACAGGACAGGACAGGACAGCCCACCGGGGCTAAACAGACAGGGACAGGACAGGACAGCCCACAGGAACAGGAAGCCCTCCTGGGCTGGCTTGGAAGCTGAGGCTTCCTCTGGGCATGACGAGGAGTCAGGGGCCCTCACAGGGTCCCTCAGCAACCGCTTCCACTTCGGCGAGAGGGGGGCAGGCGGCTGGAATGACCTCCGCGGCCACAACAAGAGAGCCGACTGCCCCAGACGAGTCTCCGCGGACAAGACTTGATTAAAATGTTCCTGTGGGCACAACACGACTTAAAATTATTATTTTAATAATAAACCACACAAAATGTGGTTTTGGCCAGAAAATTTACTATTTGGCTAATTGTGTGATGTAGGTGTGTTGCTGTGTTAAAGGAACAGTCCACTTTTTTGCAAATAGGCTCATTTTACAACTCCCCAAGAGTTAAACAGTTGAGTTTTACCGTTTTTGAATCCATTCAGTCAATCTCCGGGTCTGGCGGTATCAGTTTTAGCTTAGCTTAGCATAGATCATTGAATCTGATTAGACCATTAGCATCTCACTCAAAAATGACCAAAGAGTTTCGATAATTTTTCTATTTAAAGCTTGACTCTTCTGTAGTTACATCGTGTACTAAGACCGACGGAAAATGAAAAGTTGCGATTTTCTAGGCTGATATGGCTAGGAACTATACTCTCATTCCGGCGTAATAATCAAGGAACTTTGCTGCCCTACCATGGGTGCAGCAGGCGCAGTGATATGACACAGCGCCTGAAAGTAGTCCCCAGCTAGGTAACTAGTTATGATATACAGTGTTGGGTGTAACGCGTTACTAAGTAACGCGTTACTGTAATTAAATTACTTATCCACTGAAAAAGTAAAGTAAGGGATTACTGTTCATTTTTAGGTAATTTAATTACAGTTACTTATAAAGTACTTGCGTTACATATAGTAAATAATTTGAAATCTAAATTTACCATCTAAAGATAAAATTGAATGCATCGGCTTTAACCCTCCGCACGCCGGTTCATTCACTTTCAGATTTTCCTGATTCACAGAGAAACCTTAAATACTCAGATACATATAAGACTAAAATCAATAGAATAAAAAAAGTTTGAAGTGTCTACTTTTAAATGAACGAATTCAAATCAAAAAGTAATATTTCTGATTATGTAATCCATATGAAAGCGAGGTACAGTCTTTCCCGTATCTAAAAGCTTGACGTTTCTACTTTTAAATGAACGAATTCAAATCGAAAACGAATATTATCTGATTATGTAATCCATATGAAACTAAAGCTAAAGTAAAGTAAAGCGAGACCAGTCTTTCCTGTATCTGAAAGCTTGAAGTTTCTACTTTTAAATGAACGAATTCAAATCAAAAACTAATATTTCTGATTATGTTATCCCTATGAAAGTAAAGCGGGACCAGTCTTTCCCGTATCTGAAAGCTTGAAGTTTCTACTTTTAAATTAACAAATTTAAATCGAAAACAAATATTCCTGATTATGTAATCCATATGAAACTAAAGCGAGGTACAGTCTTTCCTGTATCTGAAAGCCTGAAGTGTCTACTTTTAAATGAACGAATTCAAATCGAAAACGAATATTATCTGATTATGTAATCCATATGAAACTAAAGCTAAAGTAAAGTAAAGCGAGACCAGTCTTTCCCGTATCTGAAAGCTTGAAGTTTCTACTTTTAAATGAATTAATTTAAATCAAAAACAAATATTCCTGATTATGTAATCCGTATGAAACTAAAGCGAGGTACAGTCTTTCCTGTATCTGAAAGCCTGAAGTGTCTACTTTTAAATGAACGAATTCAAATCGAAAACGAATGTTATCTGATTATGTAATCCGTATGAAACTGAGATACAGTCTTTCCCGTATCTGAGCACATTATATGCAGTCACCTGCGCACAAACGCCCTCACCTAGATAAAAAAAAAAAAAAAAAAAAAAAAAAAAAAATATATATATATATTTAAAAAGCAAGATTCATCTAATTTTCATCATTTTTAAAAGAAGACCTACTATGAGGAATTTACCTCATAAGAACAGCACTATCTGACATGGCTTTATTCAGCAGAGAATATAATTTATTTATTCATACCTACATTAGTTAACGTGTTATTTTTACATAAACCTGTACAGATTTTACTAGTTGTGCTTTTCCTGAACATCTTGCAAACTGAAATGTATTGTTTAACTTTTAAGCTGTTTTTTATTCAGATATTTTGCAGAGTATTTTATTTGTTTAAGGTTACATTTTTTTATAAAAACGTTTAAGTATTACAGTTGTTTTAAAAAGCTAAAAGGCTAAACTATTCTATGTTTGACTCAAATTGAAAGAATAAAGAGTTTAATTTCTATTAAGGCTATTTTAAGATGTAGCCTAATTAGCGATTTGAATAATTAAGCTACTTATTGAGTAACTAAGTTACTTTTCAGACAGTAATTAGTAAAGTAATTTAAATACAATATTGATGAAGTAATTAGTAACTATAAAATTACTTTTTGAAAGTAACTTACCCAACACTGATGATATATCTGGGGACTACTGCTGCACCCATGGTGCCCCCCTCTGGTCTAGTACCCTGGGAACGTGCCCAGTCGGCCTGTGCATTAATCCGATTTTAGCAGCTCTGCATTGTCTGAGGTAGATTTCATGCAGAGAAGGGAGAGCAGACCCTGAGATGTGGAGTTTGGAGGTCAGCCCAAACTGAGATACATAACTGAGATAATCAATCAGTTAAAAAAATAAATAAATACAAAACCTGTGATAACTGAAAGAAACAAGTTGATAAAACGATTTAACCTAATATTTGGTAATAGCATAACAAGGAAGTCATTTTGTAGGCCAGTCATTTTAAAGTCAGCGTGAACCGGAAGTTGCTGCCGACTTTATTTCAGTGTAATGACTTATTTCCAGCAGAAACGGAATATTGAATAGAGGGTAGGGCTTTATTTTTGCGCTCGTCCTCTCTGTCTCTCAATCATAGCAACCTAAAGGTCGTCAAACTGACGTCATCAGAAAAGGAATGCCATTCCAGAGCGGAAGTAAATGTTCAGATTTTGATTATAGATTAGCAAAACAAACAATTTTTTTTCAGCGGATTAACTTGCACGGATTAATTGTTAACATCAAGACTAGCAATGTGCGCTAGTAAAGTAAATAAAGTCAATTTTGATTTCATGTGGACTTTAAATTTGCAGATGACACAAAAGTGTTAGGTCTGATCACTAATGATGACGAGATGGCCTACAGAGAAGAAGTGAACTCCCTAACACAATGGTGCCAGAAGAACAACCTCTCAGTCTCAGTGTCTCATAGACCAAAGAGATTGTTGTGGACTTCAGGAGACAGACCAGAGAACACCATCAATGAAACTCCAGTTGAGAGAGTCAAATACTTTAAATCTTGGCGTCCTCATCAGTGATGACCTCTCAAGGTTTGAACAAACTCAAGCCATTGTGAAGAAGTGCCTCTTCTTCTTTAGAAATTCAGAATGGACTCCAGCATCCTCAGATCGTTCTACACATGCACTGTAAAGAGCATCCTTTCTGGCTCTATTACTATTTGGTTTGGTAACAGTACTGCTACAAACCGCAAAGCACTGCAGTGCAGAGAGTAGTATGAGCATCCCAGCACATGCGCTGTGTGAGGAAAGCTCAGATGATCATCAAAGATTCTCGCCACCCAGTCATGGACTCCTCTCATTGCTACCATCAGACAGACGGTACAGAAGCATGGAGAACTGATTACGTACCAGAGAACTGGGATCGTGCGAGAGAGAATGCGCTTCTGGTGTGTGTCATTCAGCGTGATTCTGCCTATCCCGCCTTCACTAACTGCAAGTTAATCGATAACAAATTGTGATTGGATGGTAATTTTGTTCTACAATGAGCTTGGTTACCATTGATTAGGCATGTTTACTTGCTTCAGAGCCCTCTGAACTCATCCTCAGAGACAGTGATAACATCATGTCATGTCATGTCAGGCCTGCCTGCAGTGTTGGGGAATAACCGAAATACATAAATTAATTACAAAATAAATGTAACTGTAATCAGTTACAATTACTGAGAAAAAAAAAACCATGTAATTAAATTGCAGTTACTTATGAAAATGTTAATGATTACAAAGGGGGTTATATCTGAATATTTTCAAACACATACAGATTTAAATGATTTCTTGCATCCCAAATTCCCCATCAGGATTGGACACATATGCTTGTTCGCTAACTGTTTTATTTCCTAGTTTATGTGTATGCTTTATTTTTTAAGATTAACTGTTTTTTTCCCCCCAAGACATAGCTATGTAAAGATTTGATTTCAAAAACAGTATCACAGCTATTACAGTTTTTTACAATTGCTAACAATCATTGTTCAATACTGAAGCCACATTTTCAAAACCGTTCACGCAGTCTGCATTACCAACATGAATCTTGGCCAAACAGTTGATCTCACCTCCAAAACTCACTCAGACCAACAAAACACTTCATATATGCCTCCAAATAAGCTTGTTTCATCATAACACTGGGAACAATTCTCATTCAGAAAACATTTCATTCATAACACACTGATCTAAAAAATACTAACAACAGGGAGCATTACATAAACGACGAACTATTATCTTTGAAGTTTGAATGATTTGTCACATAAGTATTTCATTTTAGGATAAGAATTACATCTTTTCATTTTACTGACTGTATTACAGCACAAAGAATGAAGGAGAAAAGCAGCATTTCCCCCTATTTCTTTACATACCAAAAACAATAACTCATCAACAGTTACTTGTGAAAAAATGACACATACAAAATTTACTTGTGAAAAATAAAAACACAAAAATAAATATAAAAAGTTGAGAAAAATATACATAAAAATTATTCTGAAGAAATAATTAAATAAAAATATATATATATGTATATATATATAAAAAAACCTTCATCAGTCTAGTATAATGAGGTGCTGTATGTGCGGTATTGGAGTCCCAGCTGCTCCAGGAGTCTTTCTATGTGGAGTTTGTATGTTCTCTCTGTGTTGATGTTGGTTTCCTCTGGGTTTCTCCCACAATCCAGAGACATACGAGACAGTAAGTGAGTGTGAATATGAATGTGTGTGATGGACTGGCCAACTTTTCAGGGGCTTGTCCTGCCTATGACCCAGGAAAGGCTCCAGCCTCATGACCCTACATAATTCAAGCGCTAGGGAAAATGTATGGAATAGATGAATGGATGGATGTTCAGTACTGTGAGAGTTCTAGTCCTCCATCTCTCTGCCACTCTTTTTTCCCCACTAATGTGTCTTCCCTGATCCATGTTTCCAAACAAAAACATTCCGAAGCCATCCATTTATCAAAAGATAACCAAAAAGAAAGAAAGAAGAAGAAGAAGACTAAAAGTAGGACAACTGGCTCGCCTTTCAGCTGAAATTGCATTTAGTTGTGTTTGGAATAATTATTATTCGATTTCATAATAAATATTCTGCTAAGATTTTTTTTATTTCAGTATAATTCCTGCAGAAATGGACAGTTTGCCATTGTTCTGATTTGAATGTGCTTTTATCAATTTTGAAAGCAGTTTGTTAGCATTTGAAAAATGTGCTGAAAATGTACAGTGTCTTGCCAGTTGTGGAGTATGTATGACAAAAGTGTTTGTGGATTTTGGAAAATGTGGTCATTGCATGCATTTTGTCTGAAAGCAATGAAAAATGATTGACAGTTTGGTCCACATAGACTTCTGTATCGCTGAATGTGTGAACAGTTTTGAAAATGTGGCTTCAGTATTGAACAATGCTTGTTAGCAATTGAAAAAAACTGTAAATGGTTTCTTGTCATGATTTTAAATCTGTATTTAACCTCAGAATGATCTCAAAGTAAAAATAAGTCTGATTTTGTAGTGGCTGTGCTTTAAAATTAAATTATTATAATCTTAAATCAAGTGAGGAAGGATTTTGAAAGTCTGACTGTAATCAGTGTTGAGTTCTACTGTAAGGTTAGGCCTAACCCTGCCTGTTTTAAATGTTTGAAAATGATTAACAGTTGAAAACATTTGCTAGTAATTTAGAAAAGTAATCAAAGAAGTATCCAAATGTAATCAGTTACATTTATTTAATAAAGTAATTGAAATAGTTACACAACTTATTACATTTTAAATCGAGTAACTTGTAATCTGTAATTTATTACATTTCCAAAGTACCTTCCCAACACTGCTGCTTCATTCTGTCACGTTTATCGGAAGACTAGCGCAAACACTGTGATTAGGCTACTATTTTTAGAACTTTTTAGAAATACTCATTGAGTGTTGTGAACACTGCCTATTTTAACATTTGTTTCTAATGTCAGGTTTGATCAGCGTCTAAAATAATCTGCTCTTTTTTATTTAGTTTGAAGCTTAATGAGGGCAGGTTGACTTGTGTCGATAACTTTAGAATGCACTGTGAAAATACTGACTCTCTTAAACAAACAAAACAGTCAATATACATTTCTGTAAATTGCTTCTATGAAAACAATGTGAAGAGCATTGCCTTTGTGGATAAAGGCTCAGTAATTCATTACAAATGAATCAACACTTAGGTCATTTTAATTATAGTAATTTAAATGTGTTGTTCAGATATTTCATGCAGTAGAGCTTAATTCAGTTTGTTATCACAAATACTTTTTGACACTGCATGCCCAATAAGCTTTTACATAATAATGACATATAGGTTGTATTTTAATGTTTTAATATGAATCAAACTGTTTATCTTATATCTACTCCTGAGAATTGCATTAGAATTGCAAAATACTGATTGCTTTTTTGACCTTCTAATAACCATATTCTCACAATAATGTTATAAATGATTTTGATTTAACACCACAACACACAATCTTTGCTTTAATGCATTTATTGATTAGAGGATCAGTATTGAGAAGAGATTAAAGATGAGAACATTTTGTCAAGACAAGATCAGAAAATATAAATGTAGTACAGTCAAAGTAACTGTGGAGGTCTCACAGGTCTTTAGCACAAATATAGCCCAATGAGGTTGAACAGGTTATATCATTCCAGCAACGGTTAGCTGTAGGGTGGAAAAATTAAATATGTTATTCTGATCATTATAGTGGTGTTAGAAAATTAGCCATTTTTTTAACTTGTTGATGTGGATTGTAAATAATAATTGAAAGCAAAAACCACACTGCATTCTTACAGGTCCAGCTGATCTCTCCACAGTTCTCGGTATTCAGATTGTTAGGTTCAGTAGAGCACCAGCTGGTGTAGTCATATGGAGTTCCATCACTCCACACCCACTGTCCTTCCTAAAGAACAAAGACAGTGATTATAAGAGTGCACTACTCGGACTCCATAAAGAAGGTCCTTTAGTTTCTTTATTAGAAACTTTAGAAATGTTATCCTAGACAAGCAAAAAAGTCTCATTAGACCACACAATTTAACTTACTTGTACACCATCATGAACACCAAGCCAACAACGTGTGGAAGAAGAAGGCAACAGACTCAGCAGAAAATCGTTTTCCAGTTTATTGTGCACAGATGCCAGATTTGCATCCAGACTTAAGCAGCTTCTCTAATGAGATGGATTTTTTTATTGTCAATTCAAAATATAGTCTTTTTAGCAAAAAGCATAAATTAATTTTTAAAACAACTTTTAAGTCATTTTCAAACAAAATATGTTGTAAAGGAATTTTAACTTGAAAAATAATAAATAAATACAAATTGCCTTGTTATAACTAACACTTTACCTCTGCTGTGATCCAGTTAGCCGACTGAGAGAGGAACTTGTAGCATCGGACTCCAAAATTTGTCCACCCAAAGGGGCATTTTTCATCTATATCAACTGTATCCAGTACATAAATGTTATTCACATCATACTCTTATTATTGTGCAAATAATGTATATTTAACAGACTAATGTATATTTCTTTCTATCCCTCTCCACAAAATGTAAGTTTTGGCAGAACAAGCTTTTAAAATGGAATAATGAGGATTTATATAAGTAAATGTCTTTGTTACCATATGCATTCCCCATGGAGAACACAGTGAAAAGAAGCAGCAGACTTCTCAGCATTGCCATGATGAACCTGAAAATTAATAAGCAGGAAATGTTAACTGCCCATACTCATATGCTGCACACTGTGGATTCTCAAAGTATTTTAAAGACAAAGTTTTTCAGTAGGTTTCTGTGCTAAAAACTCACCTTGGTTTTCAGATCGTTGCAGGAAGAATCTCAGAGGAAGATTTTGTGAAGTTCCAGAAAGAGCCCTGCTTTTATACTTTACTCGATGTCAAGTGTGTATAAGTCACGAGGATGACACATAATGTGATTGTTTGATCTGTGGAGTTGTGTACACAGTCCAAATCCAAATATGAGAGAATGTGTTAAGATGAGCCTGTCAAAAAATACAATATTATCTTAATTAAATATTTATTTTATTTATAGTTAAGTTAAATATTAGTCATTAGGGAAATTCTCTCCCGAGTTGTAAGAGGATATGAAAGACAAGGAGAATTTTTTTAATTAGCATAAATACAAATTTAGTCAATTTCTTCTATATATGTATACGGTAAACTTTTTGGAAACATCCAGTGCTCTTTTAATCTTTGTGAAATGCCCCCTTTTAAGATTTTTGTTCATCTATATCTGCTTGTTAATTTGTGACCTAATGAATACTATTTCCAGGTCCAAACCTCCATTCAGTTACGGGTAAGAATACTATCTCAGCAGTCGTTCATGAGCACTTTCCATTTCTAGCACACCTTAAGATTTTAAAAACCCACAGTGTATAAATACAGTCTTTGGGATTTATTTATCAATTCATCATCATCATGATTTTTAGTACTATTACAGCACACCGTCAGTGTATATTATCATCACTTCTTGTTTGCTTTTGCTTGGACCCAGAAAACAATGACACGTGATGTCAGACCTAACAAGCGTGGTGTAATAACTATGTATTCAAGAGCATGATGACACGTGTCTTTCAGACCCCAAATAAGCAAGACAACGTGACAAAGAACCCAAACTCTACCAGACAGTTGTGTTGACAACTTTACTTTGAAAAAAAAAAGTCAATTATAATGATGATAACAATAATAATAATAATAATAATACTTTATATAGAAAGGTTATTCAGTTATATATTACACACTTTGGATTCTGGATGTTTTTTGAAGACAAAGTTATTCAGTAGGTCTCTGTGAAAAAAAAAAAAAACCTACCTTGGATTTCAGATCATTGCCTTCAAAATTTCAGTGAAGATTTTGTGAAGCCCCAGGAGCTTATAATTATTAAATATAGTATTATTATTATTATTATTATTATTATTACTACTACTACTATTATTTTCAAACAAAAACATCCTGTATCGTCCTTGTGACGTGGGTTTTGTTTCATGTACTGTACTTGTTTTCATGTATTTTATTTTGGGGGGGGGGGGGGCATATATCTGTTGCCATTGTGGCCGTGGCCTCCTGAGCTCCCTGCTCCGCCATTGCTCCCCGAGCTGACTGATCTACCCTGGAGGCCTTCCTTGTCCCAGTCCTGCACCAGCCTCCAGGGTGCCCGTCCTCCCTCCCCAGTGGAACCGTTACGGTGCGGGACGCGCCTTCCGGGAGGGGGGAGTAATGTCAGGGTTATGGACCTGTTTTGTGTTTGTCTTTGTACCATGTGCTCCTTGACCTAGTTTTCCCTCGTGTTTATGCCCTTATTTGGACTTCCTGTTCCCATTTAGTTCCATTTGTTCCACCTGTTTTTGATTTATTATCTCGTTTGGTTCAGTATTTATAGCCCTGCCTTTCCCCTGTTTTTTTGTCCTGTCTAACATCGTTTAAAGTGGTTGTGTTTTCCTGAGTTTCATTGAGGATTTATTAAAGACTCTGTTTGTTTTGATTATCTGCCTCCTTTGTACATCTCGCCCCGGCAACCCGTGACACCTGTAAACTAAAGGCAAATTATCTAAACTATCTGACAAAAAAAAAAAAAACTGTTATTAAAGGTGGTAGTGGAGGATGTGAATGACATTGGCAAGACAGTAAGAGCTAAACAAATTGTGACCTTAACTCACAACCCTTGAAAAAGCTGTGCTGTATGAAAATTATGTTGTATTCCATATAGCTATATTATATATACACATGAACATGATACATAAATAATCATGAAAAATAATGCTGTATAAAAATATATAAAAAGATATCATCTAAAAGCATCTCTCTCCTCTGAGGTGTGGTCTGTTTGTACAGGAGCAAGAAACATATCTGAGAAAAGGTGTTTGCAAGAAAACCAGCAAGACCAACAGAAGTTTATTTATGCTGGCAGTGGTCCATGACAATCTCAGATAATGGAGATAGTAATATTTGTCCAAGTCAACATTTAAAGACTATTTTAATTTAAATAAATATTTAAATATTTCCAAAATGAGCTTGTATGCAAAGTTTCTGGCCTCAATCCAAAGGTTTTTGCCAGCATTAAATGAAGATTTTGTGAAAATTCAAATTGAGGCTTAGATGGTTTCAATAAGTATATTTTTAACAAAATACAAAATGGAAAAAGAAAAGTATGCTCTAGTCTAGGCCATTTGATTGAAAAGTTCAAAAGCAAAAGGGTTTATTTCATGTCAAATCAACCAAGTTTCAGAAACTTCCTCAGGTTAAACTTTTGATTTTGTTAATATTTGTTTTCTGAAGAAAGCCAAACATTAATAGTGATGAAAGCTAAAATATTAAATTCCAGTGTGGTAGAGAGGGTCTTCAAAATGACAATTTGGTAAGTCTAGTAAATATGTTAACTTTAGTAATCTTTGTTGAATTTTGCCAATGGTAATTGGTATTGGTGACGTGCAAAAAATGTAAAAAAAAAACCTTTTTTTTTCCAAAGTTTGCTTGCCTGTAACTCAAAAGTATTAAAGATATTTTAATATTCTTTCAGATGTTAGTTCTTAAAGTACCCCTGCAGTCACTAATCTATCACCTAAAACTCATCTTTGATAATCAAAATGATATATTTAAGTGTTTTTTTCCCCATAAAAAAGATACCAGTCATAAAGACTTTTTTCACTTTTTCACATAAAGACTATTGGCATGGCTGCGGCTCATGCCCACAACCGAATCACAGCTCTGATGAGCGATATCAACAAGCTACTCGACTAGGCATATTTATGGATCCGTGTATACCAGGGGTGTCAAGTTCCTGGAGGGCCGCAGCCCTGCAGAGTTTAGTTCCAGCCTGGGTCAAACACACATACCATGTAGTTTTCAAAGAAGCCTGAAGGACTTGATTGACTGGATCAGGTGCATTTAATTAGAGTTGAATCTAAACTCTGCAGTGCTGTGGGCATGATGCTGCAGCCATGCTGTCTTTATATGAAATTAGAACATTTTTACTTACTGTAAAAAATTAGACTTTATGTGAAAGATGTAAAAGTCTTTATGAACGATAGGTGGTGCTGTGTCCTAACTGCTCGGGTAGTACCCTTGGGACAAAGTGATGATGCCACATATTCAAGCATTAAAAAACTTTCACAGGACAGTGGTTTGGTCTATCTAATATCTTTGAAAGAGAGAGAGAGAGATGTGCCATAATCTGCTATTTAGTGAAGATTTATCGAATGCGTTCTGTTTAAAAGAAAAGTCAAACTGTACAGTTTAAGTAACACACCCCCCCCCCCTCTCAACTTTATACAACTTGCTGTCCTTTTGGACCCTGCAGGTAGTGACATATTAAGATGACACCAGCCTTCTAAGTCAGAGATTTAATAAGGCAGAAGTATTCTAAGAACAGCTAATGGTTAATGGCCATGCTGTGTTGTCATTCAAGATACAGAGGAAATAATGTTTCCTTTCATTACTCCCTTCACCATATGACTAAATTATGACACACATGTGCCCTGCTCCCTCTAAAATCCTCACTTCATAGGTTTTCCATAGCAAGCTGGACAAAGGGATGCTCACTTCTAAACTGGACTTTGTCTTTGGCCTGTCGCACGGAAGCCCGTTTATGCCTCAAAGTAAAAATTAAAGAAGGTTGTGAATTGAGATATGAAGTTGCTTTTGTAAAATATTCCTTTTTATTTATTTTATTAGTTTGAGGTAGAAAAGGGCTTGGATGTAAGATAAATGTAGGTATTAACTCAACATCAACTCTCTGCACTATACTTTAGAATCTAGATCTTTGGCACCGCAGTGACATCTAGTGTCCCTGTGAAACATCACAATATTAGTATTTATTCTAAAGGTTATCTAGTTGTTCAGTTTCCCTAAGGAAACATAAAAGGCCTGCTTTTGACTGGATTCAGCACTGACACAGTATTCTATGTGTGGACATGGTGAAGAAACAAGCGACAAACCTATCAACTGCACATAAATCTGTTTTGTCCTTTTGCTGTCTTTAAATGATTTCCACACATTTACATTTACATTTACATTTAATCATTTAGCAGACGCTTTTATCCAAAGCGACGTACAAATGAAGAGAACAATAGAAGCAATCAGACCATCGAGAGAGCAACAGTGTACAAGTGCCATGACAAGTCTCAGTTAGACTAGCACAGTACACGTAGCTAGGAATTTTTTTTTTTTTTTTTTTTTAAATAGAATAGGTAAGTGTTAGTATTAGTTAGTCAGGTGCTGGCGAAAAAGATGTGTCTTTAGATGTTTTTAGGGTTAGGGTTAGGGTAATGTCACACATACCCACAACATTTGAAATTACAGTAGCCTATGTACATTTGTTAGACTGATGACAGCAAACTTATAGTGTAGCTTGAAACATTTTATATATATCTGGACTGCTGAAAAAAGGTCAAATAAATCAAGGTTTCCTTTGACAGGATGTGAACAACAGATCAGACAGCTTTCCAAAATTATAGCACTGCTGTTCCCGTACTGATATGTACTAATATGTAATATGTGCTTTATAGAATGGTTAGCTAGCCTGTTTCAGTCAGCTATGCAGGGCTGGATTGGATGCAGGGCTCCACTTTAGGGGCCGACAGAATGTTGTTGTTTTTTTATTAATATTTGCCAAGGACCATCACGCAGGGACAGCGAGCAGCCATTGGTTTGTCTCCTGTATTGACAGCGTAAACCACCCAATCACAATGCGCTATAGACAGAGTGATGAAGTATTTTGCTCCGCCTAAAGAACGCTTCACCACAACTTCTTTCTCGTCGGCTTTTCCCACGTTTTCACAGCAGCTTTATCAAGAACAGTCTGGCTCTGCTATTGATGCGGGCCAAAGAGCCAGGAGGCAGGAGGAGAAGAGCAGTTGAATCGGTTAAGTGCTTGATAGGGACTCGGAACAGAGGCAGTCGTCTAACCTATTCTAATGTAGAATAGACTTAATAAGCTCTTTGCACTACACCATTTATATTATGCACTGTTTGTTTGTTTGTTTATCTCACTGGTTTGCACTCTATCTACCATGTGCCTTATGCCACTTTATCCACTTTTTATATTATTATTTTTATTTTTTTTCTACATGTCCTTATTTGTATATTTGTAATAGTTGCATTTTGTCTACGTATATACTGTATATATATATACTGTATATATATTTGATTTGTACTTATCTGTATTTTTGCGTTCTACTGTTAGTGTTTAGTGTTATCTGTATGCACCAGGGAGTAAGAGAGTAACACAATTTCAATTCTCTGTATGTATGTACGGTACATGTGGCAGAATTGACAATAAAGCAGACTTTGACTTTGACTTTGAATGTGTGTGCGCGCCATGAGTGTAGAATACACAAACACTTTTTTAATAAAACGTAAATTCGTCCCCCGTGATGTTTTGGCCAAGTCAAGTCTGTTCATGGAGGTTTCCATCTAGATTTAAATAAAAAAGACACGATATTGTCGAACCTGACGTTTTAGCCTTATCCAAAAAGTTTTTGAACAGTAAGTTTTTTAATGTTTATTAAAGAATTCTCTTCTGCTCACTAAGCCTGCATTTATTTGATCTGAAATACAGCAAAAGCAGTAGGCCTAATATTGTGAAATATTTTCACTATTTAAAATAACTGCTTTCTATTTGAAAATATTTTAAAATGTAATTTATTCCTGTGATCAAATCTGAATTTTCAGCATCATTACTCCAGTCACATGATCCTTCAGAAATCATTCTAATATGCTGATCTGCTGTTCAAGAAACATTTATTATTATTATTATCAAGATTTAAAACAGTTGAGTAGCCTACATTTTATTCTGGATTCTTTGATGAATAGAAAAATCCAAAGATCAGTGTTTATCTGAAATAAATAGCTTTTGTAACATTATACACTATACCATTCAAAAGCTTGGAGTCAGCATTTTTTTTTGGGGGGGGGGGGGGGGGTGCTTTAAATTGATAAAAAAATAATGATAAAGACATTTATAATGTTACAAAAAATTATATTTCAGATAAATGGGCTGGATAAATGCTGTTCTTCTGAACTTTCTATTCATCAAAGAAACCTGAAAAAAAATCTACTCAGCTGTTTTCAACATAATACTAATAATAAATATTTTATGAGCAGCAAATCAGAATATTTGAATGATTTCATGTGACTGGAGTAATGATGCTGAAAATTCAGCTTTGAAATCACAGGAATAAATTACATTTTAAAATATATTCAAATAGAAAACAGTTATTTTAAATAGCAAAAATATTACACAATATTACAGCTTTTGCTGTATTTTGGATTAAATAAATGCAGGCTTGGTGAGCAGAAGAGCCTTTAAAAAACATAAAAAAATCTTACTGTTCATATATATATATATATATATATATATATACATACACACAGAGAGAGAGTGAGAGAGAGAGAGAGGTGGTGGTGGGCCGTCTGGACCAAAATATGCCAGGGCCGATTTTTTTGTCCCAGTCCAGCCCTGCAGCTATGTATAACAAAGATGAAACTAGTTTATATGACAGGATTGACATTATATTTACAACAGAACTAAACTGAAAAAAAAACAAAAAAAAACAAGCATACCATCAAATGACCATAAAAATGACAATCGGCATGTGACAAATGAAATTCATACTTGGGTAAGAAAGTTTAGGCTGCCAAAATTATTTTATATTTTTATATCAGAGTCAAAATGATGGCGATTACAGTAATAAAACACAATGGCAATGACCACACTGTAAAAAAAAAATCCGTAAAAAAACTGAGAATGTACTGGCCGAACATTACCAGGACATTTTATGTTAAATTTACAGACATTTCCTTCAACATTAAAACGGAAAATTCTGTAGATTTACATTATCTTCTGTACCATAAACGGACAATCCGTTATGCAGAAATTTCTACAAAATTATAGCATAGGCCTAAATAAATCCAGCACAATATATACAAATTGAACGTGGTTTATTTTCACCTCATGAAAACATTCTTAAAAGTGTGTTCAGTAGCTTTTGTTTGCCTTAAACAGGTGAAGACAAAAATATTATGACATCAATTAATTTAACAATGTGTAAAGCACCATTGAAAATGCTTGTATTGTGGAACACTTTTTAGTTTTAAACAGCAACAGGCAGAAAAAAGAAAACATGAGCAGGTACTTGTACAATATTGGTGTTGCACCAAATAGTGGTCACAAAGACAAACTTCACTGTGAAACAGTCAAGAAAGATTCAAAACATTTTCAAACACATGGAGAAAAATGAATACAAAGACAGGGCTGTCATTAATAACAATTGCTAGACAATAGTCAAGTGAAATGTTCCAGTGTTGACACCATTTTCCTATAGGAGAACACAATAATATTTAAAAGGACAGGTCTCTCAAAAATTTGAATTCTGTCATCAGTTACTCACCCTCATACCATTCCAAATCCATAAGATTTTCATTCATCCTTGGAACACAAATGAAGAATATTTTTAATGAAATCTCTGTGCTTTCTGTCCCTCCATTGACAGCCTATGCAACTACCATTTCAAGGTCCAATAAGGCATAGCTGTCAGTTTCATTAAAAAGGATCTTCATTAGTGTTCCAAAAATGAACAAAAGTCTAACAGGATTGGAACGAGATTTTTCAGATAATATTTTGGGTGAACTAACCCTTTAAGTTAGATTACTAACCTCTAATTCATGCTAAATTATCTGCATCTACAATTGACATGGTGCTGCAAAAAAAACTTTATTGTACAGCATTTGAAAATATGGAACAAAGATTCATGCACTCATACCTGACATTTCAATGTGAAACTAAGAGAACTATACAATCTGAATTACGAGCACGGCTCCAAGTGTTTGTGTGCTTTTAGTATCTCTTGCCATGTGCCAGTTTGAGGAAACTACTTTTTTTTTCTTTTTCTGCATGTTCAGTCCAAGTTCCATGTTGAGATTTGAAAAAAGCTCAAATTGTACATGGATTCTCGAAGTTGTTCATACATGAATCTTGGAAGCGTAGCCATTTGGTTCCTTTCATCTGAACCTTTGACCCTCGTTCAGGATTTCTTCACAGGAAGACTGGAAATGAAATGAATGAAAGTGAAGTACAGAGTAACATACAGGTTGAGATTGAATTATATCAACTGTTATTCCAAATACTTTACAGTTCAAACATTGTTTATAAAATGCTAAACTTGCATTTCCAGTGGTCTCCAATTGCATCTGTTATGTGATCTTGTCAACAATGTTTTATGATATACTTAAAGGGTTAGTTCACCCAAAAATGAAAATTATGTAATTAATTACTCACCCTCATGTCATTCCAAACCTGTAAAACCTTTGTTCATCTTCAGAACACAAATTAAGATATTTTTGATGAAATCCGAGAGCTCTCTGACCCACGGCGAATGCGTGTGGTGCTGCTGACGTAGACCCTGCATGTGCTGCACCTTGTTTATTGGTAAATGAACGCACACGCATGTGTTGTGGTACTCTCGTTAATGGCAGCAGACGCTCCCAGGAGAGAAAAAATCGTTGAATAAAGTTGTAATTTTTGTTTCTTTGCACACAAAAAGTATTCTCATAGCTTTGTAAAATTACAGCTGAACCACTGAGGTCACATGGACCATTTTACCGATGTCCTTATATTATGTTTCTGTGCCTTGATCATGGTAGTACCCTTGCTGTCCATGGAGGGTCAGAAAGCTCTCAGATTTCATCAAAAATATCTTAATTTGTGTTGCAAAGATGAACGAAGGTCTTACGGGTTTGGAACGACATGAGGGTGAGTAATTAATGACAGAATTTTCATTT
Source organism: Schizothorax lantsangensis (assembly GCA_027422415.1). Taxonomy (NCBI): domain Eukaryota; kingdom Metazoa; phylum Chordata; class Actinopteri; order Cypriniformes; family Cyprinidae; genus Schizothorax; species Schizothorax lantsangensis. The sequence continues at coordinate 25,004,333 of CM049848.1, read as the reverse complement.
TTGGGTGAACTAACCCTTTGATTATTTTCAACTAAACGGCAACACAATAAAATGTTTTATACACCAGAGGCGTAGAATTAGGGGGGGACGCAAGGGACGTGTCCCTACCAATATCCAGCGACTACCAAACTGTCCCTAGCAATAATTTTGATCAAACAATACATGTATATGTTTTTGTAATTTCAGACGCATTTGAAAGGTCATATCATTGACATATACCTAAGAAGTTAAAGTAAATACGTTAGAAAACTAGCGCGATCGACCTATGGCTATTATTAGATACAGACAGAAAGACAAACGTTGTGCGGAAAGATACACAATATTCCAGCCTAGAATAAAGTCATTATGAACATTAACAATAATTTGGGACAAATATAATGTGGATTTTATGGTAAACTATGTAAGTGGCCCTCTGGTGCATCAGGATTTGAACATGTGTCCTGAGTCGCCGCGGACAGTCTTTAACTTTAAATTAATGTTGTTCAACTGAATGTACAAATCAAACTGGTAGCTGAAATATCCACATAATAAAAAACAACACTGAAATAAGAGCGTGCGGTTTATCTGGCAATCAAATGTGCATGAAAGTTCCATTACTACAGCAACAGCAGCGGTGTTGGGTTTATGTCCCCAATGTCAAAAGCAAACCTACGCCCTTGTTATACACAGTTTCATTACATAGGTTCCTTACATTTGTATGAATTCCAGCATAGGTACCATCTCCTCTGGATGTTTTATGTTTAAAATAAAACGAAGAGAATGTGCAGCTCAGCCACAATGGGGGAGGAAATGATAACTTCTTGAATGACAGCAATTTGGAATAACCAATAACAATAAACAAATAGGAAATTATAAAAATCACATTGTAAATTCAAAAAACCACTCCAAACATTGATTAAATCTTTCCTACACAAACAACTTTAATAACAAAGTCAACTGAATATACGACTCAATGACTAATTTTTTTGTCAGTATTGAACATCCCTAAAGGTAAATAAAAATGGAACCATATGGGTAGAAAAATTCACTTTGAAATATGCAAAATGGCAATGCAATACGTAAAATGGCAATGCAGTTCTGTATTTTAAATTACATTTTACCATACATGTGTGCAACATTTAGTGCAATATGAAAATTCAGTTATATAATTTACATTTGCCATGTTCTACACTAGTTTTAATATGCAAGTTAAAAACATGTTTTAACACTTTATAAGTTGCAAAATTAAAATGAAAATGTATTACCCAAACTGATTAGTTTAACATGTTTAACATGTCCAAGCAAAAACTGTAGCAAAATTATCATTTAAATGTTGTTTTTCCTAAATGCATTTAGTCTTAGGGGTAGGACACTTAGGATTGCATTTTCATCGTAATACGACGTGATAATTGTAACAAAATGCAGTGAGAATTTCAGGATGCATTCTGAGCCAAAGGTGCAGCAAAAGGGTAGCAAAATGGTGATTTAAATGTCTTTTATTTTTCTTAAATGCATTGACACTTAAATATGAGATGTTTCAATAGCATTTTCATTTAATACTCCGTGATGAATATAGTTTAAGTCAATGTGGAAAGCGTTTGGTTGACGGTGAATATTGAACTATTGTGTGTCCTGTTGCCGAGCCCCGCCTTGATGTAACCTAATGATTGACAGGTCAGGGGCGTGTTGCATTTTCAAATGCATTTCAAATCCACAGTGACTTTATATTTATCGTGGGGTATTAAATGAAAATGCAACTGAAACGTCTTATATGTAAGTGTCAATGTATTTAAGAAAAATAAAATACATTTAAATCACCATGTCGCTACCCTTTTGCTGCACCTTTGGCTTAGAATGCATTCTGAAATTCTCACTGCATTTTGCTACAATTATCACGCGGTATTATGGTGAAAATGCAATCCCAAGTCTCCTACCCCTAAGTCTTATGCATTTAGGAAAAACAGCAATTAAATGATAATTTTGCTACAGTTTTTGCTTGGACATGTTAAACATATCTAATCAATTTGTGTAATACATTTTCATTTAAATTTTGCAACTTATAAAGCGTTAAGATATGTTTTTATTTTGCATATTAAAACTAGTGTAGGAAATAGCAAATGTAAATTATATAATTGAATTTTCATTTTCATTTTGCACTAAATATTGCACATATGTATGGGAAAATGTAAATTTAAATACAGAAAAACATGGCCATTTTGCATATTACATTTCAAATTGAATTTTGCTACCCATATGCTTCCATAAATAAAAACTGTTAGTAAATAAAACAGAATACAAACCCATGATAAGAATGCATTGGGTGCTTGGGATGTACAGTACAGCAGCAATTACGTCATTAGAAAAGAAAGCAAAAGAAACAATAGGTTACTGTTCGTAACCCCGGTTCTCTGAAACATCGAGTGGAGAGATCCACCTATGGGAAGGGCATCCGTGCCTGACCTCTGCAGAAGCATCCAATTGCACCAAGTCTGGCTTGACAGACAGGAGCGCGTGCCCAATGGCAGGTAAGGGGCCGCCCCTTAACCGAGCGCATACAGCCCCCACACGCGCTACCTTTCCTCATTGAACATATCTGCTTCTCGTGCACCAAACGGGGCAAACTTGGTGGATCTCTCCACGCGATGTTTCAGAGAACCGGGGTTACGAACAGTAACCTATTGTTCTCTTTCATCATCTCGTGTTCGAGATTCACCTATGGGAGATATGGACAGCTCCCCGGTTGCCCAGTACACTCACAGCGAGGCCCTGTAAGACAGAGGATGGTCACCTGGCAAGGCGGTGCTTGACACGTCACCAAGTATCTGACCCCACACAAAGTGAGAATGCAATACCAGCCATGTAAGAAATGACATGTGGTAACATGCATACAAAACCTGGCAACACACATAATTTAGTCCGCGAGGAAAGGCTGGAGACTAAGCGCCGTCATCGACCTCAAAACCGGAAACAAACTTTTTCTCTTGGTGGCTGTAACTGGACTAAAGTCATGGATCTATGGACGCATGTAAAGCTGGTTTTATCCTCCTCACTACGGACTAATTGTTTTGCTAATACCAGTGTGTGTCTTCTTGATGTTGATTCTGGTCTCTCTATAGCTTAATACAAAGGAGAAGGCTGTTTGCTGGTTTTGCGGCTGCGAGGACAATGATGCAGATCTGGTGTGCGCCGCACGTGTGTGGAGAGGCATATTGGATTGCATATTATTATTACTTAATTTCTATTTTTTTTTCTTTTTTTTTCTCTAACATATGTGATTATATAAAGGAAGGACCTGTTTTGTTGTTACTTTTTCCCTCCCTCTCTCTCTCCCCTTTGATTGGACCTTTAAAATATGGAGTATGTGTCTGTTGTTTAGTTTCGTTTGTTTTGAATGGATGTTATGTTGTGGTGTTGTGTGTGAAAAAATATAAAAATGTTGATAACAAAAAAAAAAATAAAGGGAGCATGCAGAAGAGGCTCCAGCCTTCTGAAAAGTAGCAATAACACATGGGGGGAGCCCCAATGTGTTTAAGTTTGCCCTCTCATGGGCCAGGCCCAGAGAGCCACCCAGTCCAGGTGAGGGTGATGGATTTCCCTATTCGCTTTGGACAAGATGTCCCTGCATAATGGGAGAGATCATGGCTAGGCATACAGATAAGGGATTATCTCTGCCAGCCATGGAGCTTTGGGCCACCTGGGTGCTATCAAAATCAGAGTTAAACTCTGTTATTTCACCCTGACCAGGGTAGGAGTTATTAGGCAGAGCAGAGGAAAAAAGTAAAACAGCACATTGGGCCATGGGTGGGCCAGTGTGTCCACGCCGAAGGGGGGGCGTCCTCATCCCGTAGCAAGAAGAACATAGAACAGTGGGTGTTTTCGCATGAGGCGAAGAGATATTCTATATAAAACACGCCGTCAGATTTTAATTGAATGGATTATATTGTCCCTTTCCTTACACACCACATTAAACAAACTTACAAACATCAGTGTGTACTATTTAACAAATGTATTTTTTGCTAGTAATTAATTTAAATGTCTGAAACCAAATTGTATGTGGTTGAAAACACTGAATCGTTGTGATATAAGGCTAAAAGCACTGAGCGCATCTATTTCTGGCTCAGCGCCAGACAAAGCGCGAAAGCAAGTTTGAATTTGTGAATGTTCTAAATACACCGGTGATCCTCCGCATCAAACGGTTAAAATCAACGCGTTTCGGTTTCTTGGAGGCAGTGCTTAATTTGTAATTTGCGAGGTTCTGGAACAAAGTGGGGTGACTGATCAAATGATCAGAGGAGGGAGAGGTAACGGAGCATTCGCGCAATTGGTGGACGTGGATTAAGTGATTATCAGCTTTGCACCAGTTGCTTTTATAGTGTGCACATTGTAGGCTACTCTAAAAAATAATGGTTATTTTATTTCAACATTTATTTAAACATATAGTGTTTGGGTAGTTTTTGTGTAACCCAGCTAGCCTACAGTCGCAATAGTCGCGTTTGCGTGGATCATTGCAGGGCGGGCTTCAGAACGTCATAGGGGGGCTAAGCCCCCCCAAGCCCCCCCTTGACGCCGGGCCTGGATAAAACCCACTTCATGAATGCCCTCATTCTCAGACGGCCCAGAGGTAGGACATGGACAGCCGAAGCCATAAGACCCTTTGGTCTGAGATGTGCGAATCTGCTGAATTACCAGAGTCAATTCATGAAGAAGAGAAAGCACTCTTGCGACAAGCGCGCGCACGTTGTACTGGAATTCCGCTCCAGACACAGAAATATCACATTCTTGGCAGGAGTGAAATCACTCTTGCTCACATTCACTCTTTAGCCGAGGGCTAGGTGTGACGTGAGGGAGCACACAGGCCGTGTTTTGCATCACTTTCTCAAGAGCGCGCAAGCACTGTAATGCAGTTTAGCTCCAGACACAGAAATATCACATTCTGGGCAGGAGTGAAAATGTTTTCGCTCACATTCACTCTGATGCCGAGCGCTGTGATGTGAACGAGCACACGGGCAGTGTTTTGCATCACTTTCTCTCTTGAATAGGCTATAATCAGCCAATCGTATTTATGTCAGGATCTTGAGACCCTATTCTCAGCGTGGCTAGCCATGCCTGCTCACGCACACAGACAGATCATCCTAGGCTTGAGCGAGCCCAAAAGGGAGAACTCTGAATTCTTAGCACACGCCTTGGTAGGCGAAACGAAAGAAATTTCCTGTGCAGAGGATAAATGCTTGTGGAAAAAAGCATATTTTTAGATCGAATGATGTGAACCAATCGATTACTGAACATAAGAGAGAGCCGTGTGTTAATATTCTGAAACTGAATTTCCTCAAATGTTTGTTCAACACTGAGATCCAGAATAGGACGGAGAGAACCGTCATTATTTGGAACTGGGAAATAACGAGAGTAAAACCCCGTCTGCAAAGTGCGTGGGAGACACTCGAACCAACACCTTTCTCGAGGAGGAAGGAGATTTCGTCTTTCAGAATGTGAGCGGAGCTCTCTTCCATATGAGAAGAGAGAACTCCGTTGAAACGTAGGGTCTTTTGCAAACTGAAGTCTGAACCCTTTCGTTATTGTGTGAATCACCCATTCGGGAGCTGATAAAAACAGCCAGACTGTTACGCGTTTCGCGAGCATCCCCACATAAACCGGAGAACTGCTTAGAGCTGCTAGTTCGGTCGGTTCGCTCATTTGTGGTACAATGGCGCCATCTCCGTGGGTAACGAAGGGACGACATGTGGGGCTGTAAGGAGAAGTTCTCTCTTATTAAACAAATTCATGCGATTCGTTTGATTTATTTATTTATTTCTTATCTTTTCGTGTGTTGGGCAACACTGAGACCGAAGCCTTTATATAATTTGTGAGAGAAGTGTGAAGGGAGCTGTGTGGTGACACTGCTTGTGCACTTTTTCTCACTGTATTCCCCTCTGAAAACGGGGAAACACACACTGGGCAACACCGGGAACAGTGAAGCCCGTGCCAACACTGAACAGGTACCCCCTGACTCCGCCGACAGAAAACCTCCTGGTCGCCCATGAACTTGAGGGCTGGCCGCCCATGAACTTGAACTCAAAGCCACCTGTGGCCATGCCGGTATCGTGCCGAATTCTGCACCCTGCCAGATTATGCATCCCTTAGTGTTGGTAGGTTTAGGAGTAGGTGTGGGGGAGTGGTTAGGATTAGGGGTGGGGTTGGGATTAGGCAATCAGGTAGCGATTTCAAGGAGGGGATGCATAATCTGGCAGGGGTGCAGATTTCGGCACAACACCGGCCGCTTACTCAGAGGGAGTGGGGTTAGGTTTTTTTTTTTTTCTGGCCGCATAGAGAGCATCTGGCGCGGCACAGGCTTCCTAGGAAGGCAAAGTTTTAAACCCTCGTCCTTCTCCTTATTGTCGCAGCGCTGCTGTATTAGCGCAACGGCAGGACCGAAGAGAGCCTGGCCAGGCTAGACCGGCGCTTTGCTTTTTGCTGTCAGGGAGACTGGAAATATTAGCCACGGTGCGTGCTCTCTGACCACCGAAAGAGCCATAGAGTGCCCGCTTGTTCGGGCAGTTTGATGGGCATTACGGACAACGAGGTCATCCACCGTGAGTAACTCCTACCAGAGAATGCGGAAGATGGCGACCCTTTCTCCAGTTTTTATCCCATGTCGACCAGCAGTTCGCTGGTAAGCGGATGGCAGGGAGGAGATGCTAAGGGCTCTTACCGCCAAAGCCGGGGCTTAAGAGGAAGCCTGATGAATGGACGCAGAAAAACGATCCATTTAATGCCACATGCGTTTCGCACATGCAGAGAAGATGGGAAGAAGCTGCTTCCTAGGACCGGGGGAGGGTCCGAGAAATCTCCCGTCCTTTTCGAGTCCTTTTCCTGGTCCGACGCATTTGAAGTGCTGGCCATTCGATATTGAGGGGAGCGGCCGCTCGCTCACAAAACTCGAGGAGGACCGATTGGGACAGAGCTGCAGGAGCTTTAGCCTGATTGGACTACGGATGACGGGATGGCCTCCTCGTCCTTCGAGCCGTAGAGAAGGCCTTTATTGTCTGCGTCCCTGGAGCCAGGCGGGCAGTCAATGAAATGGGGATCGGCCGGCAAAATATCCTCAAAATGAGATCACATTGATCGGCCCAGCTAAGAGAGGGTGCTCCGCAGGAGGCCCCCGGAAGCGCACCGGTGTCGCCTTAATCCCATCCGAGTCAGACAACCCCGAGTTAAACAACTCAAACTCGACAATCCCTGTGTGTCGGCCACCTAGAGCCTCCGACGCAGGAGCACGAATATTTATTTATTTATTTATATAAATCATTGGCTTCCTGCGCATGTTGAAGACCCATGCAAACAAAAAAGGGATGGGGATCCCCAGCGGTGATGAGGGTGCCGCACGCGGCCGGGCAGGCTTGCGACAGGTTGTCCAAGGTGGTAACTGGACTCGGTCTGGAAAGAGCCAATAACAATGGACAATGGAAAAGGACAGGTAGGAGGCGGGCAGCCTAGTAATTAGTGCGAGCGTGGGCGGCTTGCAGAATAAAATCAGCTGACCTGGTAAATTGACAAGCACGCCTGGCGGAGGCTTATCCAGAGATGTGTCCTCCTGTAGACGGTTAAGTGAAGTAAAAACCAACGAGCTGTGAGTAAATTTCAGAGGTTGCGAGAAGCGAATTTCAACTGAGGAAATGTACCGCGTGCGGGGGCTATATGCGCTCGGTTAAGGGGCGGCCCCTTACCTGCCATTGGGCACGCGCTCCTGTCTGTCAAGCCAGACTTGGTGCATTTGGATGCCCTTTCCATAGGTGGATCTCGAACACAAGATGATGAAAGAGAACACCATGAATGTCATGAACTGCTGTCCCTTTAAAACATGACTCACATCGACGCACATCTGACACATCCCAAATCTTTACATCAGTTAAGACATTTTAACTTATTTAAGACATGGTCATTTTGACATAATTTTGTGTGCTTTTGTCTGTGTAAGTGCGAGAGAGAATTCGGTGCGCTACTGACGTTACCGAATTAACTTCTCGTGTGTGTGTGTGTGTGTGTGTGTGTAACAAACAAGACAATAAAAAGTCTAAACCTACCTCGTTTGGCAGAAAAGGTGTGTCACCTAGTCGTATCTTAATCTCTTTTAAATAAAAAAAGTCTTAAATGGTGTCTTCTTTTCTTGACAATTGCTTTGCCAGCTCCTGTTGTACCACACTTCAGATTTAACGTTATCACAGCTGCTTAACATCACAAAGATGTGACGGTATGCTGAAAATGTTGAATACGACGGCTCCGACATTCATTTGCCAAACAGCAACTAAGTTAACGTTACAGTTTGTTACATTTAACAAAAAATTATTTACCACGGAAGTGTAAGAACGGTTCCCCCAACCCGAAATCCAACTTTAAAATGAAATTTTGACCGAGACTATCTCCGTGAATAATGGCACCTGATAGCACGGTTTTCGTGCCTATAATCGACCGAGATTCTTGTTCCCACAATGCAAAGCGTAAATAAAAAATATGGAAAAACATCCAAAACAGGGGGGAAAAAACAAGGTAAAAACACAAGGTAATCCAAAACACAGCGTAACATAAAACAACACTTCAGTAATCAAGGACACACAGAACACAGTATATAAAGTGGAACTAATCAGACTAAATGACACACAGCTGGAAACAATAAGACAATCAATAGTGCAAGGGGTGATGGTAACTGAAGTCCAGAGCAAAACAATCAATAGTCCACAAGAGTGCCCTCACGTGTCTTTTACGGGCACTCCAGAAGATGGCTGCACTTATAAATAAATTTATACATATGTAGATCTGGGGCCAGTGCATTTTTTTTCTTCCTGTAACTAACTATTTACAGGTGCATCTCAATAAATTAGAATGTTGTGGAAAAGTTAATTTATTTCAGTAATTCAACTCAAATTGTGAAACTCGTGTATTAAATAAATTCATTGCACACAGACTAAAGTAGTTTAAGTCTTTGGTTCTTTTAATTGTGATGATTTAGGCTCACATTTAACAAAAACCCACCAATCTCAACAAATTAGAATACTTCATACGACCAATAAAAAAAAACATTTTTAGTGAATTGTTGGCCTTCTGGAAAGTATGTTCACTTACTGTATATGTACTCAATACTTGGTAGGGGCTCCTTTTGCTTTAATTACTGCCTCAATTCGGCGTGGCATTGAGGTGATCAGTTTGTGGCACTGCTGAGGTGGTATGGAAGCCCAGGTTTCTTTGACAGTGGCCTTCAGGTCATCTGCATTGTTGGGTCTGGTGTCGCTCATCTTCCTCTTGACAATACCCCATATGGGGTTCAGGTCAGGCGAGTTTGCTGGCCAATCAAGCACAGTAACACCATGTCATTGAACCAGCTTTTGGTACCTTTGGCAGTGTGGGCAGGTGCCAAGTCGTGCTGGAAAATGAAGTCAGCATCTCCATAAAGCTTGTCAGCAGAAGGAAGCATGAAGTGCTCTAAAATTTCCTGGTAGATGGCTGCGTTGACTGTGGACTTCAGAAAACAAAGTGGACCAACACCAGCAGATGACATGGCACCCCAAATCATCACTGACTGTGGAAACTTCACACTGGACTTCAAGCAACATGGATTCTGTGCCTCTCCACTCTTCCTCCAGACTCTGGGACCTTGATTTCCAAATGAAATGCAAAATTTACTTTCATCTGAAAAGAGGACCACTGAGCGACAGTCCAGTTCTTTTTCTCCACAGCCCAGGTAAGATGCTTCTGACGTTGTCTCTGGTTCAGAAGTGGCTTGGTAGCCCTTTTCCTGAAGACGTCTGAGCGTGGTGACTCTTGATGCACTGACTCCAGCTTCAGTCCACTCCTTGTGAAGCTCTCCCAAGTGTTTGAATCAGCTTTGCTTGACTGTATTCTCAAGCTTGCGGTCATCCCTGTTGCTTGTGCACCTTTTCCTACCCAAATTCTTCCTTCCAGTCAACTTTGCATTTAATATGCTTTGATACAGCACTCTGTAAACAGCCACACCTTTCAGTAATGACCTTCTGTGACTTACCCTCTTTGTGGAGGGTGTCAATTTTCGTCTTCTGGATCATTGCCAAGTCAGCAGTCTTCCCCATTATTGTGGTTTCATAGAACAAGAGATACCCAGAATTTATACTGTATGGATGGTCATTTATTGAAACTCAAATGTAAATATTCTAATATTTTGAGATACATATTTTTAACTTTTATGAGCTGTAAGCTCTAATAATCAAAATAAAAAACAACAACATTTGAAATGTTTTACTTTACATGTAATGAATCTAAAATATATGAAAGTTTCACTTTTTGAAATAAGTTACAAGAAAAAATGAACTTTTTCACGACATTCTAATTTATTGAGATGCACCTGTATATATAAACATATAAGTATTATGCAATAGTTTCATAATTTCTCTTTACATAGAACCATTTTGGCATAAAAGGTTCTTTAAAAAGGAGTAAAGAACTCTAGGGTGTATAGAACCCACTGTACTTTTTTTTAAAGAGTATACTGAGAGACACCCTCTGCTGGGAAAGATTTTTGTCTTTTAGTCACTGGGGTATCAGCATCTTTGTACAACCCGAATTCCGGAAATGTTGGGACGTTTTTTAAATTTGAATAAAATGAAAACTAAAAGACTTTCAAATCAAATGAGCCAATATTTTATCCACAATAGAACATAGAGAACATAAATGTTTAAACTGAGAAATTTTACACTTTTATCCACTAAAGGAGCTCATTTCAAATTTGATGCCTGCTACAGGTCTCAAAAAAGTTGGCACGGGGGCAACAAAGGGCTGAAAAACCAAGACATTTTGAAAAGATTCAGCTGGGAGAACATCTAGCAACTAAAGCCAGGCAAAGGCTGTACCATCTGCGACAGCTGAGGAAATTCAGGGTCTCACCAACAATCCTGAAAACTTTCTATTCAGGGACCATAGAAAGTGTATTGACTCAGTGTATCTCAGTGTGGTATGGAAACAGCTCCAGTCAAGACTGCAAAGCCTTGCAGAGAGTTGTGCGCTTAGCTGAGCGCATCTCAGGGTCTGCTCTCCCCTCTCTGCAGGACATCTACCTCAAACGCTGCAGAAGCAGAGCTGTCAAAATCATCAAAGACTCAAATCACCCTGGTAACTGTCTTTTCACTCTGCTGCCATCTGTAAGCGCTTCCGCTGCCTGATGGCAAAAACTGAGAGACTTAGGAGGAGTTTCTTCCCCCAGGCCATCAGGCTCCTGAACTCAAACTCAGCCTCTTAACATCACCATGACTTCACTTATTAATCACTCACAATCAGTAAGATACTCACACTCATTATTCTCTACCTCATACTGACAGTGTCATTTGCACACATCACTTTCTGTGTTTTGGTATCTTTTTTTTTTTTTTTTTTTGAGATTGCTGCTACATGTCAACCATGTACAACCTATTTGCACATTCCTCTCTTGTACAGTCATGCTTATCTTATCTTAATATTTAAGTCTACAGTATACTATCATGCACATTATTTTATATTTTGTTCTTTATATCTTTTTTTTAATTCATTTTATTTTATGTATACTTCTTTGTGTTGTTTTCTATAATATTGCACTGTCCATGGAGCGGACCTGACTCACATTTCACTGCTGGTTAATACTCTCTGTATAATCATGTATGTGACAAATAAATCTTGAACTTGAACTTGAACTTAATTAAGTTAATTGACATCAGGTCTGTAACATGATTAGCTATAAAGGGAGTGTCTTAGAGAGGCAGAGTCTCTCAGAAGTAAAGATGGGCAGCGGGTCTCCAATCTGTGAAAGAGTGCTTAAAAAGATTGTGGAATACTTTAAAAACAACGTTCCTCAATGTCAAATTGCAAAGGCTTTGCAAATCTCATCATCTACAGTGCATAACATCATCAAATGATTCAGAGAAACTGGCGAAATCTCTGTGCGTAAGGGACAAGGCTGAAGATCTTTGTTGGATGCCCGTGGTCTTCGGGCCCTCAGACGAAACTGCATCACTCGTTGGCATGATTCTGTCATTGACATTACTAAATGGGCCCAGGAATATTTACAGAAACCATTGTCGGTAAACACAATCTGCCATGCCATCTGCAGATGCCAACTAAAGCTCTATCATGCTAAAAGGAAGCCATATGTGAACATGATCCAGAAGCGCCGTCGTGTCCTGTGGGCCAAGGCTCATTTAAAATGGACTGTTTTAAAGTGGAAAAGTGTTCTTTGGTCAGACAAGTCCAAATTTGACATTCTTGTTGGAAATCACGGACGCTGTGTCCTCCGGGATAAAGAGGAGGGAGACCTTCCAGCGTGTTATCAGCGTTCAGTTCAAAAGCCAGCATTTCTGATGGTATGGGGGTGCATAAGTGCATACGGTATGGGCAGCTTGCATGTTTTGGAAGACACTATGAATGCTGAAAGGTATATAAAGGTTTTAGAGGAACATATGCTCCCCTCCAGACGATGTGTATTTCAGCAGGACAATGCAAAACCACATACTGCAGCTATTACAACAGCATGGCTTTGTAGTAGAAGAGTCCGGGTGCTGAATTGGCCTGCCTGCAGTCCAGATCTTTCACCTATAGAGAACATTTGGCGCATCATTAAACGAAAAATACGTCAACGACCACAAAATCTTCAGCAGCTGGAAACCTATATCAGGCAAGAATGAGACCAAATTCCAACAGCAAAACTCCAGAAACTCATAACCTCGATGCCCAGATGTCTTCAAACTGTTTTGAAAAGAAGAGGAGATGCTACACCATGGTAAACATGCCCCCGTCCCAACTATTTTGAGACCTGTAGCAGGCATCAAATTTGAAATGAGCTCATTTTGTGCATAAAATGGTAAAATTTCTCAGTTTAAACATTTGTTATGTTATCTATGTTCTATTGTGAATAAAATATTGGCTAATGTGATTTGAAATTCTTTTAATTTTCATTTTATTCAAATTTAAAAAACGTCCCAACAATTCCAGAATTCGGGTTGTAAGCCCCTCCCTGATGATGACATCACTTAAAGCCAATAATTCCATTCTAATAACCATATTTTGCAACACAAGAATTTTTTTTAATGCCTTTATTGATTTGAGGAGTGTTTCAGTATTGAGAAGAGATTAATGTTGTAAAGATAAGATCAGAACATGTAAATGTAGTACAATCAAAGTAACTGTGGAGCAGGATGACTGCATGTGATCTCACAGGTCTTTAGCACAAACATAAGCCAGTGAGGTTAAACAGGCTGCATCGTTCCAACAGTTAGCTGTGGGGTGAAAAAATTAAATGAGTTATTCTCAACATTACTGTTGTGTACTTGTGTTAGAATCAAAATAAAATAGAATCTTTAAGACATTTTTAACAAATGAGCCATTTCATGTTACAGGTTGATGTGAAATTATAGGATTGTAAAAAAAATATTGTAAATTAAAGCTGCAATCTGTAAGTTTTGCCTCTTTGTCGCCATCTCTGTTTGAAAACCTGGAATTGCAGCTGTGTGCGGAATTATCTTTTTTGCGCGGGGTTGTGCGGCATGGCTCCAGCGCGGATTAATCTAATGTTTTGAAGAGTATGTGTGGCAGTCAGTCACCGCACCGGTGTGGATATTTACTGTACTTCGCAATCACAGATTCTAACCTACGTCTTGAATATATGACCCAAATAAGAATTTTCACCATATATTGCCATCTGAACAAGAAAATAACAAGTCTAAAGAAAAAAGCATTACCATAAATCACGCTACCAATGGTGATTTAATCTAAAGATCGGTTAGCTCATATCACATCAAACCGTGCAAATCATTATTATTGTTATACTTTCTTCTCAAATTATTAATGTTAATAACATCAGCATTGCTGATAAATGTGTTTCATAAACACATAATCCTTTCTGGATTACAATCTGCCATCAAAATGATACATTTAATTATTCTAGCTGCTGTGAGAAAAGGCTATAAACGATCCGCCACCTGCAGCATCCTCACATGCGATAGCCTTGTAGCTGGGACTCAATCTTTATGCTTACAGACGTGACATAATGACACAGTACCATGCTCGAATTTCCCGCTAAAACCTACCCGTACCACTCAAATTAGAAAACATTATTATAAGCTAACCATTGTGAATCGGGCTAAAGTAGGGCGATAGTTTTGAACACTGGCTGGTTATGTACTTGCTCAAATATTGATTTTGGATCATTTTTAACCAAAAAAAGTTACGGACTGCAGCTTTAAAAACCACACTGCATTCTTACAGGTCCAGTTGAGCTCCCCGCAGTTCTCGGTACCCAGATTGTTTGGTTCTCCAGGGCCCCAGTAGATAAAGTCATATGGAGTCCCATCACTCCACAACCACTGTCCTTCCTAAAGAGCAAAGACAGTGGTTATTAGAGTGCGCTACTGAGCTCAGACTCTATAAATAATGCCATTTAGTATGGCTTTGAAGAAGTCAAACCATCTTCATTACAAACTTTGGAGACTTCAGTCTAGAGTCTAGACAAATAAACTAGACAAAACAAAACATAAAAGGTCACACAACTTTACTTACATGGTTACCATCATGAGTACCAAACCAACAACGTGTAGAAGAAGAAGGCAACAGACTCAGGAGAAAATCGTGTTCTATTTTATTGTGCACAGATGCGAAATTTGCACCAAAACTCTGGCAGTTCCTCTAAAGAAAGATTTTTTTATTGTCAATACAAAATATAGTCTTTTTAGCATAAAGCATTAATTACTTTTTAAATAACATTTTTAGTCATTTTCAAACAAAGTTGAGTCTGATTATTTGCTCAGTATTAGCTTTCTGTCAAATTTATTTACAAAAAGGAAGTTTTATATTTTAAAATAAATAAATAAATAAAAATCATCTTGTAACTAACACTTTACCTCTGCTGTGATCCAGTTAACTGCCTGAGAGAAGAACTTGTAGCATCGGACTCCAAAATTTGTCCATCCATAGGGGCATTTTCCAACTAAATGAACTATCAAGTAAATAAACATGAGCAATATTATAATAATATTATGATAAATATTAAATGGTTGAATATCATACATTTCCTGCTATCCTTCCCCATAAAGCTACAAAACATAAAAGTTTTGGCAGAAAAGCTTTTAAAATTAATAAACAAGGAGTTTTTACAAATAAATTGTTTTGTTACCTTGTGCATTCCCCATGGAGAACACAATGAAAAGAAGCAAACAACTTCTC
The DNA here is from genome assembly GCA_027422415.1 of Schizothorax lantsangensis. Classification (NCBI taxonomy): domain Eukaryota; kingdom Metazoa; phylum Chordata; class Actinopteri; order Cypriniformes; family Cyprinidae; genus Schizothorax; species Schizothorax lantsangensis. The sequence goes on along the minus strand of CM049848.1, from coordinate 24,989,150 downwards.
AGCATTGCCATGATTAAACTGAAAAATAAAAGTTAAGCATTAAAAATCTAAAGTATACTGCACATTGTGGCTTGTCAATGTATTTTAAAGACAAAGATACTTTAAGTCAAAAGGTTATTCAGTAGGTCTCTGTGCCAAAACTCACCTTGGTTTTCAGATCGTTGCCTTCAGAATTTCAGAGGAAGATTATTTGAAGTTCCAGAAAGAGCCCTGCTTTTATACTTTAATTGAAGTCAAGTGTGTATAAGTCACGAGGATGATCCAGGATATGATTGTTTGATCTCTGACTTGTGTACATATAAAATAACATTTAAATATGGGAAATTGGGGTAAGATGACCCTGTCAAGAAACACAATATTAGGTTAACTAAATATTTACTGTAAGTAGATTTTAAGGACAAGGAAGAAAAATATAAATGAGTACAAATTATGAATTATAGTACTTTTTCTATATACACTTTTTAGAAACATCCAGTTCTTTCTTTTCTAACGATTTCATGTTTTCAAGTTTCAAGTTTCAAGTTTTATTTGTCACATACACGACTATACAGAGACTGTATAACCAGCAGTGAAATGAGAGTCGGGTCCGCTCCATGGACAGTGCAAATATTGAAAAAACAACACAAGGGAAGTAAACATAAGATAAGATGAATGAAAAATAAGATATAAAGAATAAAATATAAAATGTAAAAGAATGTGCATGACAGTAAGCTGTCGAATTAAATATTAATATGAGCATGACTGTACAGAGAGGAATGTGCAACAGGTTATACATGGTTGACATGAGCAGCCAATCACAAAAAATAAAATAAATATAAAAATAAGATACGATTTATAAGATACAGAACGTGTTGTGTGCAAGTGTGCAAATGAGCAAATGACACTGACAGTTATGAGGTAGTTATGAGGTAGAGATTAATAATGAGTGTGTGATTAGTGATTTGAAGTAAGTCAGATGATGTTTTTAAGAGGCTGACTTTGAGTTCAGGAGCCTGATGGCCGAGGGGAAGAAACTCCTCCTGAGTCTCTCTGTTTTTGCCATCAGGCAGCGGAAGCGCTTACCAGATGGCAGCCTAGTGAAAAGACAGTTTCCAGGGTGATTTGAATCTTTGATGATTTTGTCAGCTCTGCCTCTGCATCGTTTGATGTAGATGTCCTGCAGAGAGGGGAGAGCCGACCCAGAGATACGCTCAGCTAAGCGCACAACTCTCTGCAAGGCTTTGCAGTCTTGACTGGAGCTGTTTCCATACCACACTGAGATGCACTGAGACAAAACACTTTCTATGGTCCCTGCATAGAAAGTTTTCAGGATTGTTGGTGAGACCCTGAATTTTCTCAGCTGTCGCAGATGGTACAGTCTTTGCCTGGCTTTCTTGACCTGTGTTTGGATGTGTGTAGTCCAAGTCAGGTCCTCGGAGATGTTTACGCCGAGGTACTTGAAGCTGCTTACTCTCTCCACAGGGGTCCCACTGATCATAAGAGGAGTGTAGGGCAGCAGGTGTCTCTTTCTGAAGTCCACAATCAGCTCTTTGGTTTTGCTCACGTTCAGAGAGAGACAGTTGTCCTGGCACCATGATGTTAATCTCTCCACCTCATCCAAGTATGCGGTCTCATCATTGTTGGAAATGAGGCCCAGAACCACAGTATCATCAGCAAATTTGATAATAGATGTGGATCTATGAGGGGACACACAGTCATGTGTGTAGAGAGAGTATAGCAGGGGACTCAGAACGCAGCCCTGCGGGGCTCCTACGTTCAGGGTGATGGAGTTTGAGGTGAACTGGCCTACCTTCACCACTTGAGGTCTGCCGGTGAGGAAGTCTTGGATCCAGTCGCAGAGTGAGGTGTTTAGGCCGAGGCCTGTGAGTTTATTAGTCAGCTTGGTGGGGACTATGGTGTTAAAAGCTGAGCTATAGTCTATGAATAGCAGTCTTGCATAGTTCCCATTGCTGCTGTCAATGTGTGTGAGGGAGGAGTGGAGTATGTGTGAGATGGCATCATCAGTTGATCTATTGGAGCGATAGGCAAACTGAAGAGGGTCCAAAGTAACAGGGATGGAGGAGCTAATGTGGCTCTTAACAAGTCTCTCAAAAACCTTCATGACTATAGATGTGAGGGCCACTGGACGATAGTCATTCAGGCAAGAGGGTTTACTGTTCTTAGGCACAGGGATGATGATGGATTTTTTAAAGGAGGTGGGAACTACAGAGGTAGCAAGGGACTCATTGAAGATAGAAGTGAACAAACCAGCAAGCTGATCAGCGCATGATCTCAGAACCCGGCCTGTGATCCCGTCAGGTCCAGCCGCTTTCCTGATGTTCACTCTCTTTAGTGCCCTCCGAACCTCGTCCTCCGTCACGGTGATCACATGATTCTCGCTTCTCTGCCTGCTGCTTCCTGACGCGCTGCTCGGCAGAGCCGCGATGCCTCCGTTGCTTTCAAAGCGGCCGTAGAAGGTGTTTAATTCTTCGGCCAGCGACGGATCTGCTCTCACCTGCGCGGAGGATTTGCTTCCAAAGGCACAGATGGTCCTTAGTCCCTGCCACATGCGTCGCGAGTCATTGAGCTGGAAATGAGACTCAATTCTCTCTTTGTAGCGATGTTTGGCGGCACTTACAGATCGTCTGAGAGCATAACACGAAGCTTTATATTCGCGCATATTCCCAGACAAAAGAGCCTCGTTGTATGCGGCGGTGCGTTTGTTAACCGCTTCACGGATTGATCTGTCCATCCACGGTTTCTGATTGGGGAAAGTCCTTACTGTTATTGTTTCTGTAGCTTGTTCGGTAAGTGTGTTTACAAAGCTCACTGCTACCTCCGTGAACTCGCTGACGTCAGATGAGCTCGCCCTGAACATGTCCCAGTCGACGTCATCAAGGGCCGACTGCAGCATAGCTTCAGAGTGGGAGGACCAACGCGTCACTTCCCTCTTCACCGGGGGTTCCTGTGCGAGCCTTTGTTTGTATTCCGGTGTGAGGAAGATGGCGGCGTGGTCAGACTTACCAAAAGCAGGTAGAGAGCGGGCCTTGTAGGCGTTCTTAAACTGAGAGTAGCAGTGATCCAGTGTATTCGGTCCTCTGGTTGGACAGGATACATGCTGGTGAAAGTTCGGCATGACCTGCCTGAGGTTGGCTTTGTTAAAATCCCCTGCGATGATAAAGGCAGCGTCAGGATGTAGGAAGAAAGAATGACAAAAGTGTCTTGAACATGGTGACAACACACTACTAACCACTAATGCGACTCAATCAGGCCTTTTTGCGTATGCCTTGGGCAGTAATTATTTAAATAAGGGACATTGAGATGTCTTTTGTCCTTTTGATACTTAAAACCCTCCACCAACATATAGCCAATAGACACCTAAATATATGCTTTTACATCTCCAGAAAAAGTTACACTTACATTTTTTTTTTTAACCTTGGAGGCTTGCCTTAAAGCAGCTTTGTGTCTGTTTTGTGCATCAGAATTTTAGCCAGCCAACGGTCCGTGGGCATGACATCTAAGTCTGAGACTACCAGAGATCTAATATAACAAAATTAACTCCAAGAGCATTGTAGAGAAACAAATAAAGTTCACACACGCACAAACACACGTTGGGTTTCCATGTTTTATGGGGACATTCCATAAGCATAATGGTTTTTATACTGTACAAACTGTTTATTCTATTGCCCTACACCAACCCTACACCTAAACCTACCCCTTACAGGAAACTTTGCATTTTTAGATTTTCAAAAAACTTAATTCTGCATGATTTATAAGCTTGTTTCCTCATGGGGCCCAAACAATTTCCCCATAAGGACAAAGATTTCAGATATTGCCATCTTTGTGGCAATAACGTAGGGTCGTTTACCAGGACCACACACACACACACACAAATTAACAATCCAGACACAGGTGACATCACTGAACTAATCCACCTTTTTCTTACACCCCAGGATGATTCATGCAAATTAGGGGAATAACTGTAAACATTGAAAAGTTCACTCTATGAACTCTAAAAAACTGTTTTGATAAGGTGGCATTATTCCAGTGTAGTAACTGATTATATGTAATCTGGATTAAGTAATCAGGTTCCAAAAATGAATTACTTGTAATTAGACTAAATTCTATTTTAAAATACTACTTTTTTATTGGTTATATGATTACATGTTCACACAATATTTTCTTTTCTTTGTTTTTTTTATATCTATGGTAGGCTACATTATTATCCTATTTAAATCAACATGATAAATGAGCTCACAAGTAATCGAAAAGTAATCAAAAATAGTCAGATTATAAAATGCATAATGTAATGGGTTATGTTACTAACTCATTTTTGTCATGTAATTTGGAATCAGTAACAAACTTCCATTTTTTATCTATCCAGCTCTGGTCATCACAACACACAGACCATTTCTCAATACCAAATATCACTTAGTTTGGACTCTCCGTTTGCACTTTTTCCCTCTTCTGTTCGTTGTCATGGTTATTCATTCGATTTTGTCATTCTGTTCTGGTGTGTATTGTTAATATTCTCGTTTGCTTGTGTATTTAAGTTGCCCTCTTTCTGTTCATTGTTGTTGGGTCTCGTCAGGGTTTGGATGTGTTGCTGTTCTCAAGGACAAAACAAGTAAAATAAGTAATGTAATATATAAAAACAGGAAAATATCCCCACGGGGTAAAATACCCCCTAATGTTTTTCCCAAAATTATCACAAGATAAAGTCAACATAAATTTGTATTGTAACTATTGACTATATTGACAAGAGTGATATAGAAGTATTCACCATGAAGCTTACACTGGTGAGGTACCTGAGAGAAAACAGATTTCACAGTAAATTAACTCATTTTCAGCAGTAAGAAAAAAAAAGTGGTTTAAAGCTTGTTGTTTTGTAGAAAATCAGAGTTATACTGTACAGATACATCTCAGAAAATTAGAATATAGTGAAAAAGTTTTTTTTTAGACAAACATTTGTTATGTTCTCTATGTTCTATTGTGGATAAAATATTGGCTCATTTGATTTGAAAGTCTTTTAGTTTTCATTTTATTCAAATTTAAAAAACGTCCCAACATTTCCGGAATTCGGGTTGTACAAAGATGCTGATACCCCAGTGACTAAAAGACAAAAATCTTTCCCAGCAGAGGGTGTCTCTCAGTATACTCTTTTAAAAAAAAAGTACAGTGGGTTCTACACAACCTAGAGTTCTTTACTCCTTTTTAAAGAACCTTTTATGCCAAAATGGTTCTATGTAAAGAGAAACGATGAAACTATTGCATAATACTTATATGTTTATATATACAGGTGCATCTCAATAAATTAGAATGTAGTGAAAAAGTTCATTTTTTATTGTAACTTATTTCAAAAAGTGAAACTTTCATATATTTTAGATTCATTACATGTAAAGTAAAACACTTCAAAAGTTTTTTTTTTGTTTTAATTTTGATGATTAGAGCTTACAGCTCATGAAAGTGAAAAATCAGTATCTCAAAATATTAGAATATTTACATTTGAGTTTGAATAAATGACCATCCATACAGTATGAATTCTGGGTATCTCTTGTTCTATGAAACCACAATAATGGGGAAGACTGCTGACTTGGCAATGGTCCAGAAGACGATCATTGACACCCTCCACAAAGAGGGTAAGTCACAGAAGGTCATTACTGAAAGGGGTGGCAGTTCACAGAGTGCTGTATCAAAGCATATTAAATGCAAAGTTGACTGGAAGGAAGAATTTGGGTAGGAAAAGGTGCACAAGCAACAGGGATGACCGCAAGCTTGAGAATACAGTCAAGCAAAGCTGATTCAAACACTTGGGAGAGCTTCACAAGAAGTGAACTGAAGCTGGAGTCAGTGCATCAAGAGTCACCAAGCTCAGACGTATTCAGGAAAAGGGCTACCAAGCCACTTCTGAAACAGAAACATCGTCAGAAGCATCTTACCTGGGCTAAGGAGAAAAAGAACTGGACTGTTGCTCAGTGGTCCTCAGTAGTCCTCTTTTCAGATAAAAGTAAATTTTGCATTTCATTTGGAAATCAAGGTCTGGAGTCTGGAGGAAGACTGGAGACTGAGGCACAGAATCCAAGCTGCTTGAAGTCCAGTGTGAAGTTTCCGAAGTCAGTGATGATTTGGGGTGCCGTGACATCTGCTTGTGTTGGTCCATTGTGTTTTATCAAGTCCAAAGTCAATGCAGCCATCTACCAGGATATTTTAGAGCACTTTATGCTTCCATCTGCTGACAAGCTTTATGGAGATGCTGATTTCCTTTTCCAGCAGGACTTTAGCACCTGCCCACAGTGCCAAAACAACTTCCAAGTGCTTTGCTGACCATGATATTACTGTGCTTGATTGGCCAGCCAACATGCCTGACCTGAACCCCATATGGAATCTATGGGATATTTTCAAGAGAAAGTCAAAGTCAAAGTCAAAGTCAAAGTCAGCTTTATTGTCAATTCTGCCACATGTACCGTACATACATACAGAGAATTGAAATTGCGTTACTCTCTTACTCCCTGGTGCATACAGAAACTAAACTAAACACTAACAGTAGAACGCAAAAATACTGATAAGTACAAATCAAATAATATATATATATATATATATATACGTACACAAAAATGCAACTATTACAAATATACAAATAAGGACATGTAGAAAAAAGTAAAAATAAAACATAAAATAAAAAAAATATATAAAAATAAAAAATAATAATATAAAAATGGATAAAGTGGCATAAGGCACATGGTAGATAGTGCAAACCAGTGAGATAAACAAACAAACAAACAGTGCAGAATATAAGTGGTGTAGTGCAAAGAGCTTATCAAGACTGTTCTATTTAAAGTGACAAAGAGCAGTCTTTTTTATTCAGACTGTCAGAAGAGGTAGTTGAATGAGGTCAGTCCAGTGCTGTACAAAGTGACCGGTGCTTGTCACAGTGTGTGTGTGTGTGTGTGTGAGTGTGAGTGTGTGTGTGTGTGTGTGTGTGTGGGTGGTGGTGGTGGTGGTGGGGGGGGTCAGAGTTCAGTGGTGCGTGGGGTAAGAGAGGGGAGGGGGGGCAAGGACGGGAGGGAGTTCAGCTTCCTGACAGCCTGGTGGATGAAGCTGTCTTTCAGTCTGTTGGTCCTGGCTTGGAGACTCCGCAGTCTCCTCCCTGATGGTAGCAGACTGAACAAGTTGTGTGTCGGGTGGGTGGGATCACCTGCAATGCAGAGGGCTTTGCGGGTGAGACGGGTGCTGTAAATGTCCTGGAGGGAGGGGAGAGAGACACCAACGATCTTCTCAGCTGCTCTCACTATCCGTTGAAGGGACTTGCGGCAGGACGCGTTGCAGGCGCCATACCACACAGTGATGCAGCTAGTCAGAATGCTCTCGATGGTGCCTCTGTAGAAGGTGCACATGATGGGGGCCGGGGCTCTGGCTCTTCTTAGTTTGCGGAGGAAGTAGAGACGCTGTTGTGCTTTCTTGGCTAGTGCTGCAGTGTTGTTGGTCCAGGAGAGGTCCTCTGTGATGTGTACACCCAGGAACTTGGTGCTGCTCACTCTCTCCACGGTCGCACCATTGATGGTCAGAGGAGCATGCAGAGAGTGCACTCTCCTGAAGTCAACGACAATCTCCTTCGTCTTCTCCACATTCAGAGAGAGATTGAGATGAGAAACAGTCAATCCAACTATCCAGACAAGCTGAAGGCTCAATAGTGTCTCAGCAGTGCCACAGGCTGATCGCTTCCATGCCACACCTCACTGATGCTGGAATTTTTGCTAAAGGAGCCCCGACCAAGTATTGAGTGCATAAATGAACATACTTTAAAGAACTTGAACTTTTCTGTTTTGCAAATCCTTTTTTTGATTGATCTTAGGAAATATTCTAATATTTTGAGACACTGATTTTTGACTTTCATTAGCTGTAAGCTCTAATCATCAAAATTAAAACAAAAAAACTTTTGAAGTGTTTTACTTTACATGTAATGAATCTAAAATATATGAAAGTTTCACTTGTTGAAATAAGTTACAAGAAAAAAATAACCTTTTCACCATATTCTAATCTTCTGAGATGTACCTGTATATATATAAACATGTATATGTATATATACAGTATATATATATATATGTAAGCACATGTTATTTAAGAAAAATATAATGATATTTTCAGAATGACATAGTCTGTAGGGCAAAACGCCCACTTGGTACAATTTTAATTGTATTCATGCTATGCATTATTTCATGCAAAGTATACATTAATAAAAAATACCAACCTAGGCTCATTGGAAATACGTGTCTCTACATACATTTCTGCAAAACTGAAAAAACGTACCTATATGTACGATTCACTGCAGTTTCCAGTTGAAATCAACACTAGAGGCAGTAAAACTCTGACAACTTTTATTCCTTTTCACACGAAGTATGACTTACAGGAACAGTTTTGATTATTTTCTCACAGTTACTTGCAGAATGGTATGTTATGACTTCTAAACAATTTTAACATCCTGCACGATTTGAAAACTGATACTTTTGAACGTTGTCGTCACATATACAGCTTCATATGTATGAGTTTACTAACTCAGTAAGTTTACTCGATAGCTCACGCGATACAGCATTGCACTTGGGTGAAGAAGAGCTCCGATACGAATCCCGTGAAACTACAGTTCAACAAAACAGCTCAAATCTGCGTAAGGAAGTTAAAATTGCATGGCTGCATCAGCGAATACGTTTTTATATTACTTTTGCATTTGTTAACTCTTTCGGGTAGGTTTAGGTTTGGGTTTGGTGTAGGGGATACTTCCAACTTCATAGAGCTTCTTTAGCGACACTTACCGGATATTTGAATTATGAATGGCGGCAAAACGTACCTCAAGCAGCATAATAAAAACACTGCAATACGTGCCTGTACCAACGTAATAAAAACGTGTCACGGTCACGTATTAAACGTGTGTTTTAGCGCCACTCTCTGGACATTTCACTTTGAAACTGCCGCGAAACGTGCTGTATCTAAACGTACATAATTACGGTGTTTCAGAAATGTATGTAGAGACACGTATTTCCAATGAGCCTGAAAATACCCTGCAATTGTACTTTTAGTATACTAAACTGGTATACTTAAAGTCTGCTAAATTGGAACAACTAATTTTGTACTTAAGGCACCTTGATTGTGTGGAAGTAGTGCTGAGGTCCAACTAAAAATACAATGAAGTATATTTGATTGTGCTAAAGTGAAACTATGAATACTGCAAGTATTCTTCAGGTTCACACAATCCTCATCAATAGGCTTAATATTAAGAAATGTACATTGTGCACAAGTAGTGCTCCAAATAAAGTTGAATTATACATTTTATATCAGTAAGTCTCAAGCGATATTGAAAATATATAAAATATATAACTTTTTACTAGGGAACAAATATGTATTACCTGCTTTAGAAACATTCCAATAAACATGACATATTAGGTGTTAAAAGGGGAGACAATTACATTTTAAAGCATTCATGTGGGGAAAAAAACCCTAAAGAGATGAGACTATAATTTAAAATGCAGTAGAAGATAAATAGATAAGGAAAGATCAACACAAATTAGACCAACAAAACCACTTTTATGCTAACAGTTATTCTTCATAATCATTAATAATTAAGATAATATTTTCTAATGTCAACATTTAAAGATAGTTTAAATGTTTCAATATTTGTGCTTAACTATTTTACATTTTTTAATTTAAATATTTGGAAAACCTATTTTAGGAAGAAAAAAAAAATTCCCCTTCATCATCTAAAGTTTTGGTGAAGATTTTACTGAATGCTGTTAGGGAAACAGGTAAATTTAGCTCAAAGAGAATTAAATACGTTTATATTTTGACAGAATCACTGTTTTACCGCTGATCAAATGAATCGCCCAGAGGTGAGTTGAACGGGTTGTAACATCAACTAGGATGGTTATCAGGCTATCCAAAGTATAGTAGAAACACTATTTATCAGCAAGGTAAAAAAAGATGAGCAAAAGACATTTACTTTCTAAGCACATAACACAAGACACTTCTCTTTATATACAAACAAGGCGTTCCTGAAAATTTCTAAGCATTGAGGAAGACAAGTCCCGCCCAAAAAATAGAAATGGCCAAATTGTCTCCACCAAGATTTTTGCACTGCTCTGTTGCACTCCATTAGACTGTGCTCTGTTTGTTGTTAGAATGGTAAAAAGGTTTAAAAGTTCTGCCTAAGCAGTCTAGTAACATTTGTCAATGTTAAAAAGATTAAGATGGCCAATCAAATCAAAGTAAGTGGGGTTTACTGTTCACAGAAGCAGAGCACAAATTCCAGTGCAAAGCATCAGGTTTAACATTGAAAGAGAGCGAGGTAAAAAAAAGAGACTGAAGTAGCGAAGCTTTTAATTTTTGACAATTGCTTTAAAATATAAATGTTAAACGGCTGACAGTAATAACCAGTGATGAAAATCACTCAACATTTTTCCTCAAATTTTGCCGTTTTGAATTGAAAGTATTGTATCCTTCAAGTGATTCATGAAATTTCAAACTATATGTGATAAGACATGAAACATTCTGTTCTGAAAAATTGATCATAAAAAAAAGAGTGAATTAGTTTATAGTTAAATGAACTACAAATATTTTCAAATGATCACTTCCCAATTAGACATAGAATTTACGGAGCTCACACATGACATGCAAGAAATCATGCTCACTTACTTATTCATTCCCTCGCTTTAAGTAAATTGTTTCAGTAAACTACTTACAGCTCTAGTTTAAATGATCAAAATTATATATTTGGTACAGAAAATAAACAAACTAAACTAAAAAGGAAATTGCTGATGGTATGCAATCATTTTTTTGTGATCAACATTTTTTTTTTATTATTTTAACACACAACATCACAACATAACATCCACTCAAAACAAACAAAACAACAGACACATACTCAACACCTTAAAAGTCCAGTCAAAAGGAAGAGAGAGAGGGAGGGAAAAATAAAAAAATAAAACAAGTCATTCCTTTATATAATCATGTATGTTAAAGAAAAAACACTGCGAATGCAGTGTTACAAACAGATAGCCGACCAGAAGATGGCGCAATACAGTCCCGCATATTAAGTATGTCTCTTGTATCAGGGCACAGAAAATAGATCCACGGTGCAAATATTCCAACACACTGGCTCGTTCAACGGCAGAATCCAAACCATTCACATTCAGTGACAAAATATTTAGAGCATGCATTGAATATTCATAAACCCAATGTAAATGAAGAAAAGCAAAAGCTCTGCAAATGAGATGTAATCGCTGGTGTGCATTCTAGATATCAAACCACCTAGATGAAAAATCCTCCCAAAAATAAGGTAAAGTAAATAAAAGTATGAATGTCTGTTGTAAAAAATAAAAATAACACAGACTGAAACAAAGACAACTATAAACAATAAACAGCTCAGGCCGCACATTACTGAGAACGTAGGTCTGATTGAGCAACAAAAAATACAAAAAACAACTCAGACCGCACGTTACCGAGAACATAGGTCTGATTGAGCAACAAAAATTTGTGATGATCCGTGACCGATCCACTTCAGCGCAAAACGAGCCTCCCAAAAGGCTCACATAACCAAAAAGTTATTGTAATTAAACCTACTCTCCATTAGTCCCCTCCAGAAAAAAAGGGGGGGGGGTTAGTCTTACCAGCAAAGAGACAATTGTATCAAATAAATATGAGCAATATCCCAGGAGGAGAGAGGAAAGAAGAAAGAAAAAAGAGATCTAGCAAGCATCCATATCCCTCCCGCCACCATCTTCTTCCGGGCAGCCAACATCTCCTCTATCCCGGCCATCAAGCCCCTCCTGCCGGGCCGAAGAGAAGGCGGCCGCCGCCTTCCCGTTGCCTTGTGGAGCCGCAGCAAATGCCCTCTTCTGTGACAGGGAGCTGACAAAATCCTCTGCCTTCCGAAGAGAGTCGAAAAAAGTCAGGAAAAGATAGTAGCGTGACATTGGCCTGCGTGCATTTCACCGGATAAGCCTGCCGAGCACCTTTCAGGATCTCCGATCTGTCATGCCATCTTAGTACACGGAAGATGAGAGTACGCGGCCGATCAGAGTTTTTCCTTCCGTCATACACGCGATGTGTCCGGTCAATCTCGGTGTCACGACCTTTCAGGGAAGGGATCCACTTGGAAAGATTAACTCTGAGGAAACCAGCCACATCTGAGCCCTCCGTCCCTTCTGGCAACCCCACCAGCTGTACGTTATTTCTCCTGCTCCTATCCTCCATATCCGTCATCTTCTCGGTGAGTCGCTCCAGCTGATTTCTTAAGTCCGTGACTGCCCTCCTATCCTCACGTGCAGCTGCTTGAACGGAATCGACCCGGTCACGTGTCTGCTTCGTCACGCTAGCTAGCGCCTCCAGCTCCACTCTCAGCTCTTTAACAGAATTGTTGGTCGCCTGTATGTCCGCACGCAGTTCACGCAATGCTGGAGTCAGCACGGAATCCACCACATCTCTTACTGTCGAGGCCATAGCCGAATCAATAGTGCTTTGCTGCTCTTTAAATGCTAGCTTGATACCGTTAGCGATAGCATCGTCGATATCCTCTCTGGAGATGGTGAAATCTTTGAATTTTTTTCTTTATTGGCGATTGCCCAATCTCTCTTTTCCGATCGCCTTTGACTGTTGAAGTACTCATGATGGGTCCGATGCAAAGTGGTTCGAAATTTACTGACAGGATTACAAAATATTTGACTAAGTCAGCAGAGCGAAAGACTACGCGTGCATCGAAGTCGAAGGGTCACGTGATCTCTTGGTATGCAATCAGTGATTAACAATCATTTAACAAAAAATGACAATAGGCAAGTGAGAAATTAAATTCATACTTTGGTGAGAATAATTGGGCTGCTCAATTATTAAATCAGAAATCACCATGCCCTGTGCATTATTTTAGCCAAATCTAAACAATCCATTTCAATGTGATTCAACTGTCCAAAATTTTATATTTTTATATCCACAGTGGAAATTATGGTGATTACAATAATAAAACATAAATGCACATGCAGAGGTGTACACAAAATGATTGTAAACTACATACACTAATAAATAAATATATACATACCGCATATTTTTAATACATGAAATATTCCATATATATATATATATATATATATATATATATATATATATATATATATATATATATACATACAGATATATGGGTAACTCAAGAATATTAGAAAATCCAGTTTGAAAGTGACTAAGAATTCACCCCAAATCATAACATGTTCTTGCTGAACATATGATGCAAGAAATACCCAATACTTTTGTCCAACGTGAAGTGTTATACAGTCAAAAATTGGCACAATATGCCCTTTTGATCTTTGACCAGTCTTACCAGAAAACAGTTCCATTATTTATTACACTAAAAGGCAAAATACAGAAAGTTACAGTTTATTTTAAATGTTTTTGTCTGAATAATTAGTTTTATTTTTTTTCTCTAGCTGTCCTCCAAAGGCTTTGCATTACATTGACACAATGAAGCAAAGCACTGAGTCTTCTTCAAAGGAATTTTTTACACTGAACTTCCAGTTTAACAGATGAAAAACTTCTTGTGCCTCTATTGTTCAGTTTAAGTTATGCTCAAAGGATCTGCAGAGTTTATCTCTATTGATACAAACAACTTCTTAAGTAAAATAAATCTGCAATATTTCACCTTTATAAACGTAACACTAATAAATAATTTTTGAAGCAGGCTTGCGGCTTGTAACAGGTTATGGCATAGATTGTTGTTAATTCCTGACAAACTGAATGGAATGGGTTTGTATGATCAGATAGGACAGAACGTCTCAGGTTACGTATGTAACCATGGTTCCCTGAGATTAGGGAACGAGACACTGCGTCCTCTAGGGGTCGCTATGGGGAACGCCGTCAGCGTGACCCGTGTCTGAAGCATACATACAAAAACACCACCTGTTGGCCGGCGACAGCCTATGACGTCACTACCGGCGCGACCACAGTATAAAGGGGTGCCGGGAAAATACGTCATCCACTTCTTCGTCTGAAGCTTGCGTCCGAAGCATGGCACCGCGCGTGCTTAGAGGTCTCGTTCCCTACTCTCAGGGAACCATGGTTACATACGTAACCTGAGACGTTCCCTTTCGAGGGAACTTCGAACTGCGTCCTCTAGGGGTCGCTATGGGGAATGAAATACCCACGCCACCATGCTGAGGGGAGTGCAAGCCAAGCACAAGAGGCGAGCACTAAGTACCAACTCTACCCGGCTAAGGGAGTTGCCCCTGGGACGGTTAGACGGCTGTTAGTGACATTATCCCCTACGGCCAAAGACCCGAGCTGCATACCCTGAAACTTACCTGTTAAGGGCCGGGACTCCCGGACCCAGGGTAGAGCTCAAAGGCTTAGAATCATAAGAAAAGATTCCTTTAAGGGGATACGGCCAAGTGCCTAGGATAGTAGCTAGGTCCTGGCCTGTCACCCAGGGGCTACCGCTTGCTCTGCGTGAGCTCACTGAGGGAACTGTCTCAACAGACCCTTGTTAGCAACACCCTGTTCAAGTAAGTGTTACTGTAATACATAGGTAGAGTGGGACCCAAGGTGAAACCGGGGCCTGACCAACTCAAAGAAAGGACACGAAGCCGCAGCGCGTAACCCCTACCATACAGGATTTTAGAAAGAACGCAAAACACTTGATGGGCGATTTCACCACAACGTGGATTTTAGAAATAGACTAGCGTGCACACTTACCATAGCATGGATTGTACCCGTTCTAGTGAATCACAGAGGCTGTTATTACCCACAAGCGAGCAGCTTAACAGGGAGGCAGTTTAGAAAGGCCTAACAACCTGAAGTTGCTGATTCGAGCTCTGGGGAGCAGAGAACCTAACTCTCAGCATGAGAGGGAACTCAGAAGCTCAGAAGGGAGCGGCATGCTCATAGGTGACCCTCTACGGTGAGGGGAGCAATGCTAGCTCGACCAACCAGGAGAGCATGAGGCTGCTGTGACAGCTCTGGGGAGCGGAGAACCTAACTCTCAGCATGAGAGGGAACTCAGACGCTCAGAAGGGAGCGGCATGCTCATAGGTGACGCTCTATGGTGAGGGGAGTAATGCTAGCTCGACCAACAAGGAGAGCAACCTACCTGAGACTGCTGAATCACAGCGCTCGGAAGGGAGCAATGTGCTCATAAGCCACCACGAGCTCAGCAGGGAGCGGCATGCTCATAGATGACCCTCTATGTTGAGGGGAGCGAAGCTAGCATGACCATAAGGAGAGCATGTTCAATGTAATACATAGGTAGAGTGGGGCCCAAGGTGAAAACGGGGCCTGACCAACTCAAAGAAAAGGCACGAAGCTGCAGCGCGTAACCCTTACCGTACAGGATTTTAGAAAGAACACAAAACACCTGATGTGCGATCTTACCACAATGTGGCTTGAGAAAGTGCACAGAGACTTAGCGTGCGCACTTACCATAACATGGATTTAAATATTCTAGGGAGCCGTAAAGCGAGTAACTTAACAGGGAGGCCTAAAGAGGCCTAACAACCTGAAGCTGCTGAATGACAGCTCCGGAGAGCGGAGAACTCATCTCTCAGCATGAGGGGGAACTCAGATGCTCTGAAGGGAGGGGCATGCTCATAGGTGACCCTCTATGGTGAGGGGAGCAATGCTAGCTCGACCGACAAGGAGAGCAATCTACCTGAGGCCGCTGAATCACAGCGCTCGGAAGGGAGCAGTGTGCTCATAAGTAACCCTCTAAGATGAGGGGCTTTAGCAATGCTGGCTCTATACATAGGTAGACTGGGGCCCAAGGTGAAACAGGAGACTGACCAACTCAAAGAAAGGACACGAAGCCACAGCGCGTAACCCCTACCGTACCGGATTTTAGAAAGAACGCAAAACACTTGATATGCGATCTTACCACAACGTGGATTTTAGAAAGTGCACAGAGACTAGCGTGCGCACTTACCATATGCAGACTCAGAGCTCTGGGGAGCGGAGAACTTAACTCTCAGCATGAGAGGGAACTCAACCGTTCAGAAGGGAGCGGCATGCTCATAGGTGACCCTCTATGGTGAGGGGAGCAATGCTAGCTCGACCAACAAGGAGAGCACCTTAACAGGGAGGCAAAGAGAGGCCTAGCAACCTGCTAGCTCTGCTGACATGGAGCTCAGATACAAGGGCAGCCTATCAACAAGCTCTGGGGGCGGAGTTCAGATGCTCAGAAGGGAGCGGCATGCTCATAGGTGACCCTCTATGGTGAGGGGAGCAATGCTGGCTCGACCAACCAGGAGAGCATGAGGCTGCTGTGATAGCTCCGGAGAGCGGAGAACTCAACACTCAGCACGAGAGGGAACTCAGACGCTCAGAAGGGAGCGGCATGCTCATAAGTGACCCTCTATAGTGAGGGGAGCAATGCTAGCCACTGCCTGAAACCTTGGTAAGCCCTCCAGAGCCACAATCTTAGCAGGGGAACACTCTAGGCAAGGGCTCAGGGAGATTGCTACTTAAAAAAAACCCGGAAGGGGAGCAGTCCCTGAGCTAGCACATAGATATCCTCAGATAGCCATGCACCTTCCTCAATAAGAGGCCTCCCCTGCCAAGAAACTGATAGTAAAAAGATCCGCAGGTCCTGGAATTGCAGTGCTGGAGACCTGATGACCCAGGAGGCTCCCACAGAAACCTACGACTGGGCCACCCGATCCAGGGGTATGCGGCCTGGGAACAGGGCTCTCATCCTAGCCTGGATCTAGTATCGACGAATGAGGTCATCACTGCACTGCGTCGAAAGCAAGAGGTGAAACACACCAAATGACAGGTCCCAGAAATACTGCAAAGGATGGCTACACAATACCAGTGAGCCGTAGAACTGGATCGTACTCACCCATCCATGGTTCCTGCGCATGAGATCAGTCCCGGAGGTGAAGTCCGAAGAGTCGGGTCCCGAACATCAGTAAGGTAGTTTCTATGAAACATAGAACTTAACCAAAACATCATTAGTCCATATAGACTGCAATGTTTTTAAAACGCAGGTTTCTAGGTTCCCACCTAACCTCGGTCAGGTGGAGTTAACGTTGGCTGCAGGGGAATTAGAGAGGGGAAGATGAGGGCAGATGACAGGCCCCCCGAGGGAAGGGAGTAGATGTTCAAGTCTTACTCTGGTCCGGACGAGAGCGTTGAGAACGCCTCGTCTGGATCACCTCCCTCAGGTCTTGCCTACCTCTCTTTGACCCGCGCCTTCCTCTAGCCCTACCCGCAGGTGGGGGAGGGGCACGAGCCACGACACTAGCCTTCTGTGCCCATCTCTGATCCCCAGACGGAGATGGGCCAGGACCCCTGCATTGTTCGGTCTCAGACCTGGATCTTCATCAGGTGACAAGCCCTGACCCTTATCCAGGTCTTTCAGCAGATCAGCCTGGTATGCCTGAAGCACCGCCATCGTGTGCAACGAAGCGACAGCCTGACCTGCTGCTGCATACTTTTGAAGGGGCTTAGATGGCAAGGAGGGAGCCTTGAGAGAGGATGTCTCGCCCACAGAGAGATAGCTGGCTAGCGTCTCTTCCACAGGGGGCATCCCTCATAGCCGTTTCCACGCATCCCCTTAATGTCAGCATAACTGGTATGCTGAAACCTATGGATGCGAGAGGAAAAGGGGTTTTAAAAAAAAAAAAAAAGTATTATTTTATTTTTATTTATTTACCCCGCGGCGCCGCCATCTTGGCCCGCTTCCATGGCAAGTCAAGCCTCGCCGTGGCGCATTCCATAACCTCCAACAACTCGTCATATGCAGGGCAGGAGGATTGAGCGGGCTCAGCCTCAGCTTCTTCGCCCTCAGACATCTCCTGCTCTTCCTGGGCATAACCCCGCAGAGCACCAGCCGCTGGATCAGATGATGTAGCGAGATTGCATCATCATCATCCAGCAGCTCACCCTCGTTCGCGGCCGACGAGCACGAGAAGGAAAGTCCCCTCTCTAACTCATCAGCCAGATCCGCCTGCGAGCCCCACGAGCTCATTCCCCTCCGTGCCTCGGCAACAGTGGGTCTTGAACCACGGGAAGCAGATGGTTGGCCCTCCTTCCTCGAAAAGAGAGACAGACGAGAGCGGAGCTTTCTCATAGCGAAAAACTCACAGTGCACGCAGATTGCTCCCTCGAGAACATCGCGTGCGTGCTCCTCACCCAAACAAAAGACGCAAAGATCGTGTGTGTCATCATCAGGTGTCAAATAACGAGGACACGTATGCACACATCTCTTAAACGCCTTGCTAGTGCTCGCCATAGTAAGAGTAGAAAATCGTTCTTACCAGTAGAATGCACACTTCAAACAAAACAGTCATTGAAGATGAAGAAGAGGATGACGTATTTTCCCGGTGCCCCTTTATACTGTGGTCGCGCCGGTAGTGACGTCATAGGCTGTCGCCGGCCAACAGGTGGTGTTTTTGTATGTATGCTTCAGACACGGGTCACGCTGACGGCGTTCCCCATAGCGACCCCTAGAGGACGCCTCGAAAGGGAACTGACAATACGCAATGTGAAAATATATGCTGTTACATAGCTAGAAAATGTAGAAATAATATAAAACATTTCTTTATCATTAAATACAAATAAAAAAAAAATAAAAAAAATCCATATATTATCCTAAGTGGAAAACTTCAATACAGCAGTAAAAATAATAATACTAATAATAAAAAAAAAGTCATTACATTTTTTTCTCCTATTTTTGCTTCATAAGCAAAAAATGTCAAGCTTGGACAAAAATGCAGTCAATAGAAAGGTTTATAAATGTGTTAAGCAGTACTAACGGGCTTGTATTTTACAAACACAAGTCGCTGTTTTAAATGATGATGCACACACACTTAAAAAAATTAAACGTAAAAATTGCTTATTCACAAATTAATTACCACAAAAAAGAGGCAAACTACAAAATCACAATTTATTAATCACAAAGGAACAGCTGTTTTTTTCTCACAATATATTACCAATTTTTTTTTCCAAACATATAAAAATGGTAGAACTCAAAAAAATCCAACAGGCTGAAAATGATCATGTATGTTTGGCTATTATACCACAGTTATTGTTAAATCTGACCCTCTAACCAATGTTTCTGACCTTACTAGATCATACAGAATTCCAGCTCTGATGCTGGGGGAAAAATGTCTCACAAACATAGATATCCTAAACAATATCTACTTGTAAAACCTTTACCCATGATGCCTCAGTCTGATGCTTATCACAGCCAATAATTA
Source organism: Schizothorax lantsangensis (assembly GCA_027422415.1). Taxonomy (NCBI): domain Eukaryota; kingdom Metazoa; phylum Chordata; class Actinopteri; order Cypriniformes; family Cyprinidae; genus Schizothorax; species Schizothorax lantsangensis. The sequence goes on along the minus strand of CM049848.1, from coordinate 24,969,954 downwards.
GCATTTGCTCTATGCAGAAAGAGACATACAGACAAGCAGCACAAACACACAATCACACCAGTCAGCACTAGGTAATCGGATACATACAGTACATGTATATATTTTTTGTTTGTTTTTTTCCCCTCTGTTCTTGGTAATAACAAATATTGTATCAAAATACATCCATTATGTAAAATGCCATTTATAAACTGTGAAAAAGTGAAAAAGAATTTCAAACAAAATAGTACTAGTCCAAAATTTACACGTGTAGAAAAACCAAACAGACAAAAGCAACCGGATCCATCAGACGGAGGTCTCGGACTGTAGTTGTAGTACAAACTTGTGGGACTTGGGGTGGACATACTCCTCACTGAGTTTGAGGTGAGGGATAGCTTTACTGGTGACCACTAAGCTGAAGTCAGATGATTTGAGCTGGAATTCAGAGCCGTGACGGAGGGGACTGGTGACCGACGCTTCACTGACCAGCGTCCACTGCCGGGTTTGCCAGCTTTCCCTCGTATACTGCAGTGTGGGCCCAGCCATCAGATAACTCTCCAGAAATGCCTAGCAGGGAACAACAGTATCCATATCTGTTCACTGAGGTCTTAGTGAGACAGAAGCTGTATCCAAAATCAAATCACATCATAATAGCACGATGTGTTCGTTCCGGTCCCCCGACTAATTTCCTCTATTTCTGTCACCTGATGGAGTTCGGGTTCCTTGCCACTGCTGCCTTTTGGCTTGCTATGTTGGGGTCGGAAAGACACTTAACTTTGAAAAATGTATCAGGATGACTGCACAGATACAAAACTCGAACTAAATTAAGCGTGAAGATAGCACTATTGTCTTCTTTAGAGTTGCATCTGGCAACATTGACACTTACTGAACTGAATTAAATCAACACCGACTCAAATTGAATAACATTCCTGCTCATAGCTTAATTTGACACGTTTCTAAATTGATGAACTTTACACTGTTATTGATCTGAACTGAATCATCACTGAATTGACTTGAGCTAAATAATGCCACTTTTGAGCAGTTTTACAGTAGACGGTTTTACAATCTCTATAATTGAGTTTTCATGACTGATTCTGTTATTTCCCTGTTTATTACTGTAAACCTGCGTTAACAATCTCTATTGTATACAGAAGGTGCATAATAAATACTGTCTTTAAGGTATTATGTTTGCTTTGGAACTTTCTTTGTGACTGTTGAAAAACGGGATAGTAAATTATCCACTGAATGCACACTCCAGAATCTCACCAGTAGTAGGTCATCCAGGTTCTTTACGCCTGTTTTACAATACTGTGAATTCAGACATACTACTCTTTGCATACTACTTTTTTCATTTATCACCTCAACAATCACAACATCATCATTAACAGTAAGATTTTGTAAGCTTTCAAATTCTATTTACACTGTCAGATTGTAAAACATTCTATTTGGAAATATAGTAAATTAGTGAATTTTAAAGTTTAAAGTTTAAATGGTTGTTGTCCTTAAAATAAACAGTCAGCAGCTTAGTTATTTGCATACAACTGCTCTCAAAAATATAATTTAATTTAATTTCAAATGTTATTCCTCATTGGAGTCTTTTGTAAATATTTAGTTTATTTGTGAGGTTACATTTAGTGGTACAACACACTCGTATTTAGTAGTGTTTATTAAGTCATTACCATCTGCCCATTTACACAGAGGTCAGTGACTTTAAATCAATACATGTAATGTTAATCCCTCCCGCTAATATCAGCTGTGTGCCAGTGCTCATGAAATCAAAAAATATCTAGGCTTAAATTTAAGATGCATATTTGTCAGTCATAAATAAATGAAACAGGTAAAAAAAAATCTGCTTTCAAAAATCATTGCATATTTATTATTAACTATTTCCATCTATTTGATTTGATTTAAATAATCATATTTTCAAAATGCATTTATTCAGATTGCTTAGGATCAGTGTCATTCTGTTATGAAAACTAAATATATTGAGTTAAAAATTATTATCATGGTTGAAATATGTCTAGCAATATTTGATTAGTTATTAATATGGGATTGAAACCAATAGGATTTATTGATGTTCATTATATAAACCTGGTTATTATGTATTTAAAACAAATTCAGTTTATTAGTACTATTACAGAAATCTGTTTCATTTATGTATGACAAATATGCATCATATTTTGTTTATTGGTTTATATTAAAACACTGTAATCCAAATGGATGTAAATTGTATATACAATTCAAATCCTTAAATTTAAACCTAAATATTTTTTGAGCGTCACTCCTGTTATGGGAGCTTGGATCATATATATTTGAGGACATTTTTGATAGTGTCAATTAGGAGAAGTTGAGATCCATGCCACACACACTATGTCTTGTCAGTGTTTGTCTCACCTTTGGAGTCATGTTGTTTGTAATGCAGAATGCCAGGTGGGCCTGAATGCTGTCCATGCTGTGGCAGTGCTGCTGACGGGTGGTGCGCAGGTATTTCTGCAGTGCTCGAGCCATGGAGGGGAAGATGGCCTGCGCTGCCTCACGTGGATCCATCTCATCTCCCGGCGGCTTCTTTTTCTCCTCCTCCTGCAGCCGTCTAACGTGTGTGAACGCCTCCTCTACTGCCACCACCAGCCTAGAATGAGAAAATCTTGCATATTAAGCTGCAGTAGTTTTCATTAAAACCACAACTCTATTCTTTAATTTAACTGCATGCTCTGTACACATAACTCTGTCCCTCTGTAGCTTCTCTTACCGTGCTCTGCGCTTTCGGACTCTTCTATCATGCTCTGCTTCATCGTAGTACAGCTCATTGTGGCTGGTGTCTCTTTGTCGGGCGGCAGCTGCTATTTTAGCCCGAGACTGAGCGGTTGCAGCATCGCTACCAGCATCTGGAAAGAGAAAGATTAGCATTACGAGACGGAAAAATGCAATTCAACAATTAATAAAAATAAATAAATAAAATAAAACTCTAGAAAAAGTCACCTTAACATTGTTGTATATTACAAGACAGATACCCTTGCAGATTATCATGTAAATGTGTAATTCAACAGCAGTCATAATGATTTATGATGATTAATAATTCATATATTTCACGTTTTTTTATTTTATTTTTTATAATTTTTACATTCATTGTCAGTTTATTTCCTCTCAGGCAGGTCATATACACTACCGTTCATGAGTTTGGGTTCTTTTATTCAAAAAGGATGTATTTAATAGATCAAAGACATTCATGTTACAAAAGATAAATATTGCAAATAAATGCTGTTCTTTCGAACTTTGTATGCATTAAATAATGCCCCCCAACAATTATCATGGTTTCCACAAAAGTATTAAGCAGCTGCTGTTTTCAACATTTGTAATAGTAAGAAAATGTTTCTTGAGCACCAAATCAAAATATTAGAATAATTTCTAAAGGATCATGTGACACTGATGACTGTGGTAATGGATGCTGAAAATTCAGCTTTGCCATCACAGGAATAAATTACAGTTATTTTAAATTGCAATAATATTCCACAATATTACTATATTTTTGATCAAATAAATGCAGCCTTGGTGAGCATTAGAGACTAATTTTAAAACATTTTAAAAAGCTTACCAAACCCTAAACTTTAGAACAGCATGGTATATCTACTGCAAAAAAGATCACTGGCAGCCAAGCACATCTTCGTGTGGAATCGGGCTATGATGATCACACATAATGCATATTAGCTCTGTGTGCATAGTAATGTGGTGAACAGAATCATTTATGCATATTTATCCATATTCAGGTCACAGATATAATTAATAATGCATAACAAGGGCAGCATGACTCTCCTTGGTAGCAGGGCAGGTCTGTGGTCTCTTCAATAGCTCACCGAATCACCTCCAAAAATCATATACTGAAAATGGACCAGCAAATCTTGAAACCACCCTTTCCTCACTTATTTGTGAGTAACATTACAAAGACAAAAAATGCACATTCACATAATAATAGGGAAAATAATTTCACACACAGACAATAACATGTAGTTGAGTGTAGACTATTTCAGAGCGCTTTGAAACCTGGAAAAAAAGCTGTGGAATTTTTTTGGGGGGAGGATTTTCTTCCTAGTGATGCATTATTAATACTCTGACAATCCGTGCAAAGCACAAAGAGCTACACACTGCTGATTTTCATATATGTGCACACACACACACACACACACACACACACACACACACCTGGCCTGGTTCGATAGCCACAGGCATGAAGGAAGTTTTGAGTGCTTAAGGGGTTATCTTGATCCCAAGTATGCATATCTGCATCATAGTGTATGTACATTTCTTGTGCTGACAGCACATCATAAATGTCAAACAAAGAGAGAGAGGGAGAGATACTGGGTGTTTTTAAGGTCTGGGGTGAGTAAGAATTATTGACTTTTTTAACAGATTTTTAGAGCATAGTGAGTGCAGAGATGAGTGCCCTCTTCATGGCAGTCAAGACATGTAGAAGGATTTCTTGATGCAAATCGTTTTTTAGAGGAGTCTGTGACCTTGTGCACAGTGTACAATGACTGCATGCACAAGCAACTAACCAAGACATGTGGAGCACTCAACAATTCAGTGTCTCAGTGAAAGGATTTCTGAATGCATTACACAGTCTGAACTTACAATCGAAAAGATAGCTTTTCAGTTTGGCTTTAAGCTCTGCAGAAAGAAACATTACAGAAACTTTATTAGATGTTGGTGGCGACTGATTGACACGGTTGCTGCGTTAAAAGTGTGCATGATTGTTTGTTTTGGTATGTCTACACACATTTAATAAATTCAGGATTTAATCACAGCGTAGGAGATTTGATGTATTAAGTTGAATAAACCAACTGTAGGATTTTATCCTCATCCCAAGTATCAATTTTTTCAACTTGTCTCAGATGTCTCTATTAAAATTCCTCACGAGGAATACAAATAAAAACAAATGAGACAATTGGTTATAGTGGAGAAGAGCAGAGCAAAAATTTACTTGAAATATATAAATAAAAACTAAAACTCATTGCTGTCTAGGATAAATATTTGATATATTAAGGACGTCTCAATTTTGAAGCCTTATAGCCATTTCAAAATGACTGGTCTTGGTCAAGAGAACAATAAGAGTCAGGTCAGAAAACAGACAGTGATTTTACACAGATTATACTCACCATCTACATTATAGACTTTCAGCCCAGCCAGATGTTTAGCTGCCCTGGACTTTGCAGCTGTCAGTAGGGCAGGGTTGTGAACTGAGAAATCCTTGTAATAGTGTTCAAGAATTACCAGGGCTGCCCGCTGAATGCTACAGAGAGAGAGAGAGAGAGAGAGAGAGACTGATCAACATTGTAAAAAAAAAACTTGTAATATTTACTGGTAATATGGGTTTGGGTGACTATTAAGCGCAGGAACAGACAATCCCATCATGTATTTGATTAAACAGAGTCATTGGACGTCAGTTAATAATAGATTTCATTCTGCTTTGTGTGTGTATTTGCACGGTCACTTGACTCTGCAGCAGCACTGGATCAAAAATGTTCAGCCAATGAAACAATGAGAGCAAGAACAAAGGAAAGAGATGGGCAGGAGAGAGGAAGGGAGAGGGGAAGAAATGCAGGGCAAAGTAGGGAGTGTCTGTAATGGAGTGATTAATGGACATTTTTCCCTTGGCCCAACCTCAACTCATTATTAATGCATTAAATAATGCACACACACACACACACACACACAGTTTTGTGTATACAGACAAGCACGTATAATATCTCAGCAAGGAAGCAGCTCAGCCATATAATCAGCGCAATTACGGAGACAAAACCTTTAATTTTCTGAAAAAATATTTCCATGTTATATATATATATATATATATATATATATATATATATATATTGGTTTGCAGATTTGATGTATAAAACAGTATTAAAATTAAGGATCTTCCATGATTCTTAGGTTTCAATGAAGGACCCACTTCTAATGAAAAAAACATTTTCACTGCATATGCTTCTTTTATTTGCTAAAAGATCCACAGATCAGCTTACTGGTTTCTAGATTCTTTAACACATCAATAAATAAATGGTTTTCTATAGAACTAGACCATAAAAAATATTTTCCAATGTAAAACTTTTTGGTTCTGCATAACTTTTTAGTACTAGTTGGAACATTTATTTTGAAGTGTGACTAGAAACTTACCTCTAACCTCTTTCTTTTTACTTTTAACTAAAGAGCATGAAATAGACTGTTAAACAGCATATTGTAGTTGTTTTGATCAAAGTTTGGTCATTGTAATCAGCTGGCACCTGAGCTGTCCCAGGTTGTAGTGGCGAGTCTCTCCATCGGTGGAGCGCACGGCACAGAGAGAAAAGCAGGGCTGCAGATGTCGGATCTCCAGCAGAACCACTGCCAGGTAATGGATGAACAGCAGAGCATCCACCAATGATACTGCAAACTGCACTATGCCTTGGTAGTTCTCATCCTGTCAAGCACAGATAGTAAAGCAATAAACCAAGGGAATCAAAATTACATGTACTAAATTCAGTGATGTTCTTCAAAAAAGGGCATCCTGTTTTATCTTTATTTTCAGTGTTATAAAATAATTTAATAATGTGTTATTAAATGAAAACTTTTCAACAAGGACGCTTTAAATTGATCAAAAGTGGCATTAAAGACATTTATGTTACAAAATATTTCTATTTGAAATAAAAGCTGTTCATTTTAACTGTTCATCAAAGAATCCTGGAAAAATGTATCATGATTTTCAACACTGATAATAAATGTTTCTTGAGCACCAAATCAGCACGTCAGAATGATTTCTGAAGGATTGTGTGACTCTGAAGACTGGAGTAATGGCTGCTGAAAACCCAGCTTTGCCATCACAAAATAAATTACATTTTTAAATATATTAAAAAAGAAAAGTTATTTTTCTTTACACAATCACAATTCCACAAATCTCAACATGCTTCTCTTGATTCTTCATGGTCACTACACACATTTGCCCATACCTGCGAGTCCAAGATGCGCACTCCAAAGAACAGCCAATAGGAGAGCAGCAGGAGGAGCGTGAGCAAACCCAGCAGGGCGCGGAACACTGCTATCCGGGGCAGGGAGGCTCGCCCCGGACGCGCAAACAATGCCCAGCCAGCCAGCAGCAGAATGAGGAGCTTGAATGCCAGTGAAAGAAACAGGCCCTCACAAGCAGTACCACAAGCCTGCAGGCGCTCCGGCCACATCAGCTGGGGAAGCACCAGGAAGGACAAGGGGGTTATCAGAACCAGCAGGCCCAGGACGAGGGTGAGGGCCAAAGGAAGGAAGCGTACACAGTTCAATTTCTCTACTGGACCTTCTGTCTCCTTCCCGAAGCCAGCCAAATCCTCTTGAGACAAGCTGTGGTCTGATGTTCCAGTGACCGCTGTGGTGGTTTCACCCCAGTTGTCATCCTGTCAAGAGGTGGGAAGGGATCAGCGATATATCATGCACATAAAAAATTCAACATACTGTACTCCTAAAAGCCCCGTTATCTCAGAGGCCCAAACCCAGCACTCAGGATCGATTATACAGAAAAAGACACATTTACAGCTTTTGATTTGCCCCCTTTTCCATTCCTGTTGGTGAGACGACAAATCTGCTTCTCGGCTAATTCAGACAGACAGTACGGAAATACCCAGGTCTCCCTCATCAGCATATATTAATGACAAATACCCAAAACTCACATTCATCTGCATATAAATGAACCTGAGAACTGAGAGACAGACTAACAACAAATGAGAACTTTCTAACAGCAGGACGTCTGAGTGAATGCCAGTAGAATGTGAAATGCAGCGCAGATTAGAATTCCATTATAGACTATTCTGCACTAAGGATGGTAATTCATATGCAACTATTTATATATTTATTTATGGACTTGGTTGCTTATTTATGCATCTATTTGTATGAATAGAAGCTGTATTTTGTATGGTAATGTAGTTCAGTGAATTTAATATGAATTGAGAAGTTTTCAATTCATGTAAATGACAGCAATAATATTATCATAATAATAGGCATAAAATACAGCTGCATGCAGCAATTAATGGGCCAACCATTTACTAAGCTCAATTCAATGAGTTTAGGAACAACACTGCTGCAACGCTGCAATATGGCAAACCTTGCATAACATGGTATTGTTAGATTCAAAGAAACATGATGCACAGCTTATAGGCCAAAGAAATAAAGAACTAACTAACAAATACAATATGGGATGGGCTGTCCTTTGGGCGGTGCAACTGGTGCGGTCGCACCGGGCCCCGCGCTGTGAGAGGGCCCCGCGGCGAACGGAACGCGAACATACAGCATATGCATATCCCCAGGGCCGTCCCTGAAAGAACGTGATCGCGAACGGACCGAGGGGGCCCCCGCTCCCTACCTCGCACCGCGTCAGCCAGGGACGGCCCTGGGGATATGCATATGCTGTATGCGACGAAAAAAGGGAGGGATTATTAGTAAGAGGGAAGAAAAAAAAGAAGAAAAAAAATCCCTTTCTGTTGCACAGTTTAGGGTTTGTGCCAACCCTTGTGCAAAAAATAACTTTAGGGGCCATCGTCAGAAGTGAGGAAATGGCAGATGGAAAAGGTTAAAGAAGCAAAGTGTGTTGTAAAAGTTGGTGGAAACACAAACATGGATGCACGTGAACTTTATTTTTAAAAAAATAGGAGCCCATCAGATGAGGTCACAGGATCAGCTTCCAAAAGATGTTTGCTAGAACCAGAGGTAACTACTTGTGAAAAATACTGCTGTGTCCATTTTTTGAGCACTAAAGTCTAACACAGCTACTTACACATACATTTAGATTAAGTAACTTACTAAAAGACTCCCCTCAGACTACAGCTAAAGAGGTCATACCACCAAAATGTTTAGTTTAACTTGACAATTTTTTGACCTCTAAAATGAAACTGTCTTTGCTACTGTACCTCTGAGACTTCAAAAATAACCTTTGAAATGATTGGTTCTCCACATGTGAAATAAAATATTCAACTAAAAATAATAACAATATCTACAAGGTTGCATACTTTAATAACAGTATCTTTGCAAAGGTTCACGCAACCAGCCGGGATGAACTGTGCTTTACAAACTGTTAGATCAGACTGAAATGATCAGTAGCGGTGTTTTGAGTCAGATCTTTTCAATGAACAAGCTTAAGCATTTTTTACTGTAAATGCAAATTACATTTAAGATCAAAACAACTTTGTTTTATGAGATGAATCTGAATGACAATAAACATCCTTATAAATTGATTACACATAATAAACAGCAATATTTGCCTAAAAATAGTTCCAAACCTGAAACTTGACACAACGCTTATAAAATGTTTTAAAAGAAAAAAGTTTAAAAATAAAATAAAACTTATCTTGTGTAAATGACCACTGTTTCAAAATATAAGGATTTTTGATATTCAAGTTTGCTTTAGAGTTTAGACAATGAAATGAGGGTGAATAAATGATGACAGATTTTCATTTTTGGTTTAACTTACTCCTTAACCCAAGTACAACAATATTATATTTTACTGGCGTATAATTCCACAAAGATCTTCTTTTTTAAATGAGGCCTTTGTTAATTGAATAACTCTTATGAGCTGATCTGATTCTTTGTGACCAGAGGGCATACTATTGTACAGCAGTGCGGTCTGATCTGTTCCATTTTGCCCACAGTCCACATTGCTGAATGTGCTTCCCCCACTGAGAGAGACAAAAGAAGCACACAGCGCAGCTAATAGTGTGTGTTTGCATGTGTGTTAGTGTTCTGCTTGACTCGAGTACAGCTCATTTCCCTCTCAAAGAGCCACAGTCTGAGCTGTACCACAGAAAGAAAAGCAGGAAGCGAGGGAGTGGTAAACAAGTGTGAGAAACTCCTACACCTCTCTCTTATCCACCCTCCATCCTTTTCCTCTCATTTGTTTCCAAAATAAACCTGCATAGATGTGTTTCTCAGGTTCACAACTCCAAATGAAAATGAACATAATGAATATGAACATTATTATAGAATTACAGACATGACAAATAGCACAGTGATTTAAAAACAGAGTTTAACTTGATTCTGAATTTACTTGTATTGAACCCATGACATTCCTTTTAACAGAGGTTGGCTTTGAAAAGTTAGAAGCTGCATTAGATAAGGATTACGCATCTCATTATGACTCTGGGCTATTAGGATTCTATGAGAAGCGAGATAAATCAAAGTCAAACAGTCAGAGCGAATGAGTTGGGGGGAAGGGGAGGGACTAAAATAGACATCTGTTATTGGTGAATACATTCTGATAGAGGCTAATATTGTGCTGAAGTCTGTTTTTTTTAGTGGGTTTATTGTTAAATGCATGAAATAAGGTCTGGGATTAACACAAGCTGAAAATATTTTCATGTTTTATTGTATAAAATACCTCAGTAATACCCCCTTGCACTTTTTTAAAGTGTTTACTTGTCTTGAAGAAGGCCAATTGTTAACAAGTGGTTAAATGGGACTACAGTGGTTGTCACGGACGAACATGTGAACTTATCTAAAACTCTGATTTTACAGCCTCATTGTTTACAATCACACTTTTGCAAACTATTTTAACTCAACCTCTTATGGATTTTTATTTTATTTTATTTTTTAATTAAGACAAGGTATTGTCAGAAGATCATGTGACCGTGGTGTAGTTCGTATATAGCTTATATTTAGCTTTTTTATTTTTATTTTTTTTCTGGTGATTGTTTAAAAATTAATAAATGTTCTGTTCATATGTGAACATTATCATGATGAACAAAATGTGTAAGAATCATAAACTTTGTCACAGAACTTATTTTTGCATAATCCAAATCCAAAAGAGTGGAACAATCCAACTTTTTTTTGTTTTACTAACTTCAGGACTGACCTACAAAGATACATCCTCACTGCAGCACTCTATGGAGGTATTAGATTATCAGACAATATCATCATGTGCCTGAAAAATACTGAAAAGGCTTAAAGAGTAAACTAATGGTTGAAACAATGGATATATCTATGTAGCCTTTGAAATTCAGCCAATCAAATTACAAAGCCAGAGCTATCTGTTTTATAAATCAAAATGACTTTTAGTTGACTTACTAGCAAGTAAGACACACTCAAAAAAATGCACAGCAAACATAAACATAGACCCTTTAGCAAGTAAGCTATGACTTACATGCTTGCTATTCCAAGTCATTCTGTTCACTAACGTCTAAAGTTTCCTCACTGGAGAAAACATTCCAGAGGCTCAGGCTGAATGACAGGAAGACGAAAGAAGATCAGAGCCAACATGATGAAATTACTCAGGGAAGAATAGACCTGACAGCCGTTCAAGGGCATGGCATTAACCTTTTAGCTGTGCCAGGGGCTTTCCTCGATTTACTATGATATTTTTACCAACTATACCAGTGTGTATTTGCTCCTTTATATATGAGAGATCTGCTGTTGTAATTCAAATTATCTATGCGAAGATGAAACCTGTTTAACGAACATGAAATGTTGGTATTGGCATATGTTTGCTTCCATATACATACCGTTCAAAAGTTTGGGGTCGGTAATTTTTTATTTAATATTTTGAAAGAAGTCTCTTATGCTCATCAAGGCTGCATTTATTTGATCAAAAATACAGCAACACTGTGAAAAATATTACAATTTAAAATAACTGTTTCTATTTTAATATATCTTAAAATGTAATTGATTCCTGTAATGGTAAAGTTGATATTTCAGCAGCCTTCACTCAACACTCTTAAAAATAAAGGTGCTTAAAAGGTTCTTCACAGCGATGCCATAGAAGAACCATTTTTAGTTCCACAAAGACCCATTCAGTCAAAAGTTATTTAAAGAACCATCTCTTTCTTGCCTTTTTATAATCTGAAGAACCTTCTTTCGCCACAAAGAACCTTTTGTGAAACAGTAAGGTTCTTCAGATGTTAAAGGTTCTTTATGGAACCATTTAGACAAAAAGGTTCTTCTATGGCATCGTGAAGCACCTTTTATTTTAAGAGTGAAGTCTTCACTGTCACATGATCCTTCAGAAAACATTGCAATTATTATTATTAGCAGTTATTTTCAGTTATCAATTATAGTTATTATCAGTTATTATTGATGCTCAGTTAATAATGGTTCTTATTATTGTTAATGCTTAAAAAAAGTTTATGCTGCTATTTTCAGGATTATTTGATAGATATGAAGTTGCTGAATAGAGGTATTCAAAGAAAATCTGTTCTAAAAAAAAGGGGAAAACTTTTGAACTGTAGTGTACGAATATAATTTTATTCAGTATTGATTTATAAATCAATAAATTCCATGGAATTCCTCCATGTTTTAAAGTCTTTTCAAGCAGAAATGTGCAGTATTTAAACACACACACACTTGCACAAATTAATGTAGACAGACATGAGGACCTATAAAAACTTTGTGTGCCTTTTGCCCCTGAGGGAGAGCCAAGTAGGTCAGAATAACTGAGACCCAGTAGGAAGTACAAAGCGGCGTCCCTTCATACTGAGATATATGTCACTCCTATTTTCCATATCTGTCTATACCACAAAACCCCCTCCTTTAACACACACACACTTTACCCTCATATTCTGTCATTCCCTTTTTCATTGTCTCTCTGATATTCCAGCACAGTCACCTCACTTTCCCTGTGACCTGACTGTTTCCCGTACGTGTTTTTATAACTCAAATGCAGCTATATGCCAACATAACCAATGCTAACCAACATCACAGGAAAACTGATATATAAACTTTATGCCTGTTTCACAATACATGCTCATAGCAGCAAATATTTATTTTTGCCTGTAAAGTTTCACCACTGAGCCTATTTTGCCAATTCTAAGTGTGCTGAATGCAGCAGAAAATACATTGAAAACACTATAAACCATTTTATTAACACATTTTACAATATTGGCTTTTATAAAGAAACACAAAATAACAGAGTCAGCTACTTGGCGTTTCACAAAAGATACATCTATCTGCCTTCATTCAGTTTACACATTGACAGTAAATCAGAGTCAATCCAGATCATTTAAAAAGTTTACAGAGTTTGGGTTCCATTGTAAATTAATTACTATTTGATTGTAAATGTGATCCACCTTGTTCACAATCACATTTGTTATAATAATTCTAAACTACACACCTAATACTCATTGTGGTTAACCAAAAAATCCCTTTAGTTTCTGTATAAAGCTGCAGCTCTTTTATGCAGCAGAAACACAGTCAGTGTGAAAGCACAATGTGAGCCTGCTCTGGCAGTTAAGCTGCAGCACCGCTTGTGTGCTGTTTATGCATGCGCTGTGAAACAGCATGAACCACATCTGGGACTTGCTTTTTACAATGGAGTGCTAGCAGGCAAGCAGACTGGAGGCTAAAAAAACACAAATGTGAAGCTTGTAATTTTGATAAAGGACTATATACATGAATAACATTCATTAGTTGAGCTGTAAATGACTCTAATTGACCTTTTAAGGTGGGGCTTCTTTTCTTTGAGGTTATTTGCTTTAATCTGTAAAAACACTGAGCACTTCACAATTGAATTACTCAGGCAGCACATAACATTCAGTAAATATAATGCATTTTTCTATTTTCTGGAGCATGTCACTGTCTGAAATCCCTGTTATCCTCTTTACTCTGTTGTGTTTGCTGAGCTGAGGTCAGGATGACGCCCTCACCCCATCACATACAGTCTCATCATATACATTCTGCACAATAGCATATGCAGTGCAGCATTAAAAACAAGCATGTTTGTATTTGTGCATCTACACTATATGTACTGTATACAATTATGTGCATGTGAGACTATTTTTCTTGGTTTGCAATGTGTGCAATAAGGGAAATAAGGATAAGAAAATTACTTAATATATATATACATACATATATCATTAAAATATCAACTTACAGTTCAAACGTTTGTGGTCAGCAAGATTTTTTAATGTTTATAATAGAAGTCTCTTACATTCACCAAGGTTGCGTTTATTTGATCAAAATACAGTAAAACAGTAATATTGTGAAATGTTATTACAATGTAAATAATTATTATTCCTGTGATGCAAAGCTGAATTTCCAGCAGTCATTTCTCCAGTCTTCAGTGTCACATGATCTTTCAGAAATCAGTATAATATGCTGATTTGTTGCTCAATAAATTTTTTTTATTGTAATTTATTTATTAAAATATCTGTACTGCCATGTAAACCAAGATAAAAAAAATCAGAATTTTATGATGAATAGAAAGTTTAAAAGAACGTCATTTATTTGAAATAGAATCTGATCAACTTAACGCATCCTTGTTGAAAAAAGCAATAGTTTCATAATCTAAATAAACTTACTGACTCCACATTTTTGAACGGAAGTGTAATATTAATGTAATATTTATTATATAAAAGTATAATAGATATTTTATCAAATATTAATATTATATAGAATATCAATATTTCATGTATAATATTGATTATATTAATAACTTTACATCTGGAGACTGGTTTACATGTAAAAAAAAAAAAACAGCATGCTTTGATTTGCTAAAATATTTTTAATATTTAAACATTAATTCCAATATGACCATTTAATTTTTCCTTTAACAGCCGATCGTCACAGTCCCCAGCTCACAGCCCTCTGTTGCTTTACTCTAATCCTCATCAGTCTGTACAGAGTGTTTTCCGAGAAGGTGTTTTATTCAAGCAACTCACAGGTTCAGACTCACCTGGGCGTCTGTGGGGGCGGAGCCCTGATCCGGCTGCTGTGGCTGAGCTGACGATGCACTGATGGTGACATTTTTGTCCGAGCGGCTGCTGCTGTCTCGGCTGTGTGATTTGTGCCGATCCCTGCTGCTGCGTTCACTGCACGAGAGAGACACACACAGCGACGGAGGTGAGGGAAACGCTGTCGCCATGGTGATGGGAGCGGGGAAACACACTCAGACTAATGACAGGATAACCACCATCATCATTCTCCCTCCTCATCCTCTCGCTGACAAGCGCTGGCTTCCTCTAGCACTGTCTCGCACATGCCCTAGCTGGAGCATCTGCTGCAAACTGGGTTAAATTCAGTGAGCTGTGACGACCCTAATCCAAACACAGCGTTCTCTCTCTCTCTCGCTCACTCAGTCATTTTAGTCATCATAGTTAATGCCTGGCAAGCCTTAGAACAAAACTAAACAGATAAACAAACAAATACAGCACTACTGCACACACATGCTCAAACACACATACTATCAAACAGCATCAGACATCTCGCACTGAGTAATTATTGACATCAGCAAATACCTCTGCAAATATCGGCAAAGACAGCCTTTGTTCTCACACAGTCTGTGTGTGTTTAATAATATACAGCTTTCACAAGGAAGCATGAAAATGACATTGTTACAGTGATTGATGATTGAAGCTCCGTTTCACAACCAAGTGTCTATTACCTTTCATAGTATTTGACTTCTGTAAGTCAATGTGGACCAGCAAATGTTTGGTTACCCACATACTTCAAAATATCTTCTGAGTTAAGCAGAAGAAAGAAACTAATACAGGTTTGGAATAATATGAGGCTGAGTTATTGATGACAGAATTTCTAGTTTTGAGTGAACAATCCCTTTAACTATACCAGTGGTTTTCACCTGGTTTAGCCAATTATTCACTGCAAAAAACAAACTGCATCATGCATCATGACACAAAAACTGATAAGGCTATTTATTTTAAAATTATCGTAAAAAAAAAATATTAATAAAAAAATAAATCACAATCAGTCTTTTGTTACTTTTATTGATATACTATTATAGTTTTTGTTAATATTTTGATTTAGACTTTTTAAAAATATTTTTTGCTTTCATTTTAATTTGTAATTTTGTTGTGCTTTTGTCATTTTTAAATATGCCTATGTAATTTTTAGTTTTAAGTTTTAGTTCATTTAATGAAAATGAGAAATGTTGCATATGTCATTGTCATATATATATATATATATATATATACAGTGCCCTCCATTAAGTATTGGGACAGTAAAGACAAAATTGCTCTGTTGGCTGTGGAGTCAAGACATTTGCAAATATGATTAAAAGATGAATATGAGACAAAACTACAGAATGTCACATTTTATTATTAGCCGTTTCAACACATACATGTTTTACCAAATAAAAAGAACAGCACTTTTAGAGTTCATCCCACTCATTGATGTGAGCATAAGTATTGGGACAGTTGCCTCTCAGGTCTTTCTAAGTGATCAGCTGTGTCCTGTTGCATTAATTCTTCAGATATTAAAAGCAGGGAATGTGTCATAGCAGTTATATCCATTACTTCTGTATTCTGAATCTTGCATTCGATGATGACACACACAAACCAGGATGAAGATGGGGGAGCTGACTTTGAGAGAAAAGCAAGCAATTTGGATGCTAAAAGAAAAGAGGAAGTCAATTAGAGCTATAGCAAAAACAAAGGGCATGGAGAAATCAAGAGTTTGGAAACCACCAGCGACAGCAACCAACAACGACCCGATCGGCTGAGAAAACAACAGTAGTTGATGACAGACAAATCATAAAAGCTGTGAAAATGAACCCTAAAAGACATGTCTGTAAAATCACCAACAACTTCCAGAAAGCTGGGGTGATGCTCTCACAATCTACTGTCCTCAGGAGATTTTGACACAGAATTACAGATGCTACACAGCAAGATGCAAACCTCTGACCAGCACCAAAAATATAAAGGCAAGATTAGAGTTTGCAAGAAGGCACAAAGGTGAGCCAGAAGAGTTTTGGAACTGTGTTTATGGACCTTGAACCTTTATCTAAGTGATGGGAAAGCAAATACAGCCTCATCTGTAAAGCATGGTGGAGGTGGTGTTATGGAATGGGCATGCATGGCTGCCTCTGGAACAGGCCCTCTCAACTTTACTGATGACTTAATGTATGATAACAGTAGCTGAATGAATTTGGAAGGGTACAAAACCATCTTGCCTACCAATATTCAAGAAAATGCCACCAGATTCATTGGGAAGTGCTTCATATTGCATCAGGACAATGACCCAAAACACCCTGCCAGTTAAGTCAAGGAATTTATAAGGACAAAGAAATGGAAAGTCTTAGATTGCCCAAGTCAATCTCCAGATTTAAATCCGATTGAACATGAATTTCACCAGCTGAATAGGAGAGTAAAGGCAGAAACTCCCCAAAACACGCAACAATTAGAATTGACTGCATTAAAGGCTGGGAAAAGTATTTCAAAGGATGAGACCAAGAGTCTGGTGATGTCTATGGGTCACAGACTCACTGCTGTGATTGTGCGCAAGGGATCTGTAACTAAATAATAGCTTTTAATCTTTTATATCTGCCTTATGTTCAACTGTCCCAATACTTATGTTCACATCAATGAGTGGGATGAACTCTAAAAGTGCTGTTCTTTTTATTTGGTAAAACATGTATGTGTTGAAACAGCTAATAATAAAATGTGACATTCTGTAGTTTTGTCTCATATTCATCTTTTAATCATATTTGCAAATGTCTTGACTCCACAGCCAACAGAGCAATTCTGTCTTTACTGCAATACTTATGGAGGGCACTGTATATATATATATATATATATATATCATATGCATTTAGTAAGTACTAGCAAGCATTGTTTTTTTCTATGCAGTCCATGACCCTGTCAGAACAGATGTGCGACCCCTTTTGAGTTCACTACCCACCAGCTGAAAACCACTCAACTGTAGTTTCTAAAGTAACTCTGTGATCATGTTAGATCAGTGAGCACGACGAGAGAGAATGCATTATGAAGATTACTTTTGTCTTACACTGACCTCTAACTGTTACATTTAGAGACTAGTTGACAGTTTATGAAGGTACATGTTTTGATCAATCCCAATTTGAATACTACCCTTATGTTTTTAAAATACTCCCTTTTCTTCTTCTACAGCAAGTCATCACATGTTAAGCCTCTGTTGCTTTACTCTAATCCTGGACAGCCTGGGCAGAGTGGGAACGCTGGCTACTCTGGGATTGTGTTATATTATAGAACATGTCTACAGCTGAGCCACAGGGACTAAACCTAACAGCTGCTCCAACATACAACAAAGTAGATAAAAGTAAAAATGGTCTATTTGTAGATAGACAATTAATATAGTAAGAATCAATATATATAATATTCATCAATATAATAATATTCATTAAAATTCATTTAATTTTAACAATATATTTTATAATAAAAAAAAACAAAAAAACTTTTCCTGAAATTTTCTAGCACATTTTTTTTTACTCACTTATTAAAGTAACCCAATGCTTCTCTTTGTCCTGCAGAAGTGGATTCAAACCTCAACCACATCTTCAACTGCTGCACCACGCCACATTCTCTAATTCTTCTTTCTTTTATCACTTTCTAAAAATATCTAAATGGCCTTCAGAATACATATTTCTTTGCTTTTATCAGTGCTAAAGGTCTTGGCACTGAATTCCCGAATAGATTTTTTTTAAAATGCAATCAATAAATAAAACAACAAAGCCCCTTTTCCCAGCAGTGCAGATCTATTCAACTCGTGTGTATTTCAGTATTCTAAATACCCTGCAGGAAGCATGGGATTGTAATTAGAAGTTATATAAACTGGGTGTTGATGCTGAATGGGAGAGGCAGTATGGTGAAACACTGAGGTGTCCGTCCCCACCCAGACATTATAAATGTGTGTTGATGTAAACTGCAGAGTTCAGCTTCGTTTGAAAATTGGAAGAAAGAAATAGCAGAGCCTGACCACTGATCCAAGTGAAACTGGCTAGATGAGTGTATGCTACAATTGTAGATACAGACAGAAAGAGCTGGTGTGTGAAAAATGTTAGTAAGTAAATATTTTAATTCTCATTGTTTTAACTTTCATTAGCACATCTTTTAGAGACGTTTTGCTTTTTCCAAAGTTAAACTAGACTAAGTACTGAACAGACACAATTATGGTAAGATATGGAGATGATAGGATACATGCACTGATTCATCCAAAAAATAGTTACTGGAAAAGAATATAAATGGAAAGAAACAGGGATAAAGAAGTAAAAAGTGGCAGGAAGTTTGACAGCTGAACAGAAAGAGGACATTCATTTGTGGCTTTCTCAGTGAAGACACAAACATTCTCTGCTTTCATGCTGGAATTCCTCAGGCCTGTTTGGGCCTTTCACTGGAGATTTTATAGGAAACCAAACAATAGTGGAGCTCAATAAATAACTTCCCAATTACAGTGGGTGGAGTCAACACAGTCTAATAGCATTAAAGTGTATATCAGTAAGTACTGACAAGGAGAGCTGGGAGAATATGTTGAAAACCTCTGGCTCAGATCAGCTGAAAATCCAGCCCAAATCTGTGAGCATGAGTGAAAAGTGTCATACAAGCACAAGCAATAAGAAACATTATAAAAACAGAGAAAAATTATACAATAACAAACTACTTGAACAGCAGCAATGGAAAGGAATAGAAGATGAAATAGAGATGAAAAAGCATGTTGACAACAAATGCAATATTGGTCATGTAGTCGTAAAAAAGCAAACTTAAAACAATACAGAAAACAAACTAAAAATGACATTAAAAGTTCAACAGGCCTGATTTTGTTTAGTCTAGAATCGCACAAATAGAGTCTTCATCTCATGTGAGTACATCATTTTTAATGAAGAAAAAATACTGAGTGAACCTTTAAACAAAAACATTTCTTTAATGAGTTATGACACTGATTGCCTTTTTAAAGTAATAATTTAGAATCATCAGAGGCAAATTCTCAATAATTAAATCTGAAAGTAATTAAACACATACCGTCACTAATGAGCAACAGAATCATTACACACAAAAATTCATTCAATTTTGTTAATACCACTTGAAGCTCTAAATAAATGCAAAATCTTTTCACAATGAAAATATTAATTTCTCCATGAATAAGTGTGAGGAAATCTGGGAAAATCCTCAGGAGTGAGATACATTAGAGGGAGAAGGAGAGTATGGTGTACTGTACATGCATGCACATGCACATGCACAGGCAGTTCAGCCCTTTACCTCTGTTTGTTTGACCCCCGTGACCTGTTGGAGTGGTGGGAATAACCAGAGTGGATGGAATCTGTGTCCATTGTAATAATGTCCGTGCTGTGACTGGTTTAACACAGCGGAGAGAGGAATGCGGAGACAGTTAACGTGCTGACGATGTTCAGGACATACATGAAGCTGTGCAAGATGACAGGATAGTTTCTAGGGGCTTTCTGTTATCAAACATTAACCTAAAGAGAGAGAAAGAAAGATTTTTTTAACAAACTCCTTATACCATAAATACATCAAATACAATAATTTTATTCAGTACATAATTTAATTCAGAGCACAAACACAAAAACCTTTTAAAAAGGTTAGGGCTATCTCATGTCAGTTAGTAAAAAATAACTGCAATACAGTGCAGCAGTCCAGAAAAGAGGTCATGTGTTCAATTCCCAGGGAAAGCAAGAACTGATAAAATGTGTACCTTGAATGCAATGCAAGTCGCTTTGGATCTACCAAATGCATAAATGTAAATGTACACAACTTTTCTCCAATACGCTGACAACAAATGCAGGAACAGCATCAAGAGTTCACTGCAGCAATGCCTAAAGCACTGTAAAGCACCTCTGCTGGCAAGATCAATGTGCATCTGTTTCAGGACTACTCAACTCTCTAGCCAGTACAGAAGCTAAAGTAATAAATGTATTTCGCTTGCCTTCCACTTCCTCCTTCCTAGTTGGAATATATCTGCTGGTGATAATTTATTAAAGAACGGAAGGCATGATTCTTAGGATATCAACTGTACTTCATTAGTACTCAGCTATTCCTTTTCATTACTATGCCCACAGAGCCCTCTCACTTGAGCTGTTGTGGAACCTATTTTTCTTAGCTTTTTTGGCCCCCAGGTCTCCACCTTCAGAGAATTCTGACTGCTCAGTTTCATGGTGTCACTTTAAATTTGATCTTTGAAATCACATATGCACTTTCCCACAGCATTCAAACAAGCTGCTAAAACTGGAATGACATGGCAGATTGCAGGACCAAAGGGGTATTCTGATTGGTTGGTTATTTAGCACCCAGAATAGGGCATATCAAAGTGATGTGACTCATAAGCCCTGGACAATAACAAAGAGTTTGGAGAAAAAAAGTCTTTGAACTGTCACAAAGAGTCATATGAGGCTAGCAAGCAGTGAGTATCAAGGCTTTATACTGAGACTTCCAGCACAGACCTTGTGCATTGATTTATCCTCTCATAAATTACTAATTTGGAGTGCACTCACGCTCTAGTGCCACCTGCCATCTCAAAGCAAGCAACCAACACATCAACACACTCACAAAGCACACTCACAAATACACACCTATAAGAGGATTTACAGGTCTAAACATTAGATCACAGCATGGGCAAATTTATTCCATCACAAGTCACATGTATTAAACCATGATGGAATTATATTCTGCAATATACTTTCTGTCTCTCATTCCCTGCCACATTCACAGAAGGTTTGAGTGCCTCAATTAATTAATTAGCGGCAAACTGTTCTGCAGATTAAATTATATATAAAAAAATAATAATAATAATAATTTCTGTTTGTTCGAACAATGGAAGACAGAGTTTTTAAAACTCATTTGAAAAGTCTTTATATTTGTGATTCACATGGAAATGACATATAACACAAATACGTAGTACAGAAATTGCTCAAACTAAAATTCATTGCATTTATTCCCTCTGACAGCAAATATTCACTCTAGCTGCAAATATCTGTATTCTTTAAGACTTCTCATAGAAACTTATCAAAAAGAATGTCTCATCAACATCAGTATATCTTATGTAGGTATTCAAACCATTCTTTTGAAATCACAAGAATGATATTAAACATTCTGTAATGGAAAAAGAACACATTTTGAACTTGTGGTTATTTAGAACGGGACGATTGTCTTAATTGCTGGTTTATCTAAGAATACTGGTAAATACCTGTATGTTCTTGATCAGCGTGTGGTATGTGAGTTTGCCAAGATAGCACTGACCACTTTCAAGCCTTCATTTCTCTTATCAATGGGAGAAATCTGACCTGGACAAGCACACATAGCATTCCTCTGGGGTTACCTCATAGTGCCCTGAAAACACACACACACACACACACACAAAGAATTCCTCTAAAGTTACTCCATGTAAACTCATATGCACTCACAGAAAGTGAATCATGTTAGGGAGGCCGGGGGCTTAGTATTTTTATGTTATTATACCCTATCATAAAGGAGACGATAGCAATTACTGCCAAAAGTTTAATAACATCAGACAGATTTCACTCTTCTTATCTCGTTTTTTTTTCGGTGTGTATCGATCCATTACTTTTCTGGAGACAATTTAGTGGTTGTTGCATATTTCACAGGGCAGCACAGGCCAAATAAATCTCTTTTATTGAAGCAGGAATGCAAGGTTTTGAAGACTTTGATATGTGATCTGTCTAGATGAACTGTCTAGAGGCGGTTGAAAACTGAAATCTGTTTACAAAATTCATTCTGTTACCTCTTGCGTTACACAGATTCCCAATTCAGAGTGAATAGATCTTTCCCTCAAAAAATTTACAAAATTCTAACCTATCATTGAAGAAAAACAATTGAAAGTGGGGAGAAAATTTCATGATGAAATAAATGTTTTTCTCCAATGGAGGCCACAATTATTGGCACCCCTAGAAATTCTTGTGAGTAAAATATCTCTGAAGTATATTCCATTCATATTTAAATTTTTTAGCACACCAGGGTCAGCATGAAATTTCCAGCCATGACTTCCTGTTCCACAGGATTATAAATATGAGGAACACAAAGACCAAATTCCCTTAATCATCCATCACAATGGAAAAACAAAGAAAAATGTGCACAGCAGACATGTAAAAATCGTAAAAATCCATTTATGAATATTCAAAAATATATAAACATTTATCACTTTTATTTTAGATAGTGTGTGTATTATATATCCAAATGGGACTGTTCACCATACATCTTAGAATAGTATTTATCAGAAATATGCACACAGAAAAACTGCACATTGATTTGTGAAAATAAAATCTCTCTCTGTGCTTTTTTGTTAATGAAGGGGATAGCTCACCAAAATCAAAATTCTGGCATTTACTCACAGTCCTATTGTTCCAATGAACCTCTCTGACGGTTGGAACACATACATATTTTGAAAAGTGTTTTTTCTCTTGAAAGCCAACAGGGTTTGATATTCTTTCGGACTACAAAGACTTTCACTGTATGTACAAAAACAGTTGAAACATTCTTCAAAATATCTTCTATCTGGACCCAATCTCAAATTATACATTTGTTGTAGATCTGGGTCTTGGCCTACAGTCTCAGAAAGATTACATTCTATTTCTAAACTATGGAGATAATTACAGATGGACACAGTATCTTCGCCATTTCGTTCAAAAGAATTTCATGGCATGAACAGCTACTTAGTCACTTTTCAAATCAGCTTAGTGTTTGACGTGAATAATGTAGAAGTTTAATAACCGCTGACCTTAAATTTCGGCCTTTTTGTCACACGTTGGCTCCAGAAGACTTGAAAGAGTATGAGTCACATCTGCAATACTTTTGAAAATACTTGTGTCTTTTGAAAGCTCCACATTAACTATAATTTTCTTGGAAATGAGCAACCAGTGCCTTTTTTTTAATGACCATTTTGCGTTCCGCTGAAGAAAGGAAGTCAGTAACAGGAAACAGTGGCTTATTTTAACGTGAGCTGATGGACAGTTGCTATTAGAGCATATAGTCAGAATGTAGTGCTAACTGGAGCAGGAGAGTCCCTGGAGGTTTTTACATTTAGCCATCAAAACTCAGATTTTCACAGCCATTACACCTACAAAGCTAAGACACATGAACACACACACCATTTAACAGAGAGGCCCACTCAGCCAACGAAGCCTTTAACATATGTTCAAAGCGCTGAGTAATGCATATCATATACACTCATGTAGAAACACACATGCACACGCAAGGCTTTCACATTTGCCTTGCCCTTGAGGCAGTCATGGATGATCTAAAGCAGAACAATAACATTTCTTCACCTACTAAACAAGAATACAAGACAGGCAGAAAGACAGAATCAGAGAGCAGAAAGAACGAGAGCAGAGGGGGGAGGGACAGTGAGAGTGAAAGGAACAGAAGTAATGAAGGGAAAGAAAAAAACCCGGAGTTTTCAGAATGAGCAACCATACTGTATAAAAGCAAAACAGTAAAATTGTAAAAAAAACAAAAAAAAAATACACACTTTTTTTACATTTTCATTATTTTATAATCTCTCTCGCTAATAAAATTGTAAAATAGGTATTAAATGTAAAAATGTGTATAAATTATGTTTTCATGTAATTTTTATGTCATGTAAAATGTTACAAATATTATGGATAATTGAATACATATTCTGTTCTGCCTTTTATATATAAATGTATTATTTATATATGAATATGTACTAATGTTATTGCTAATCCAATCTTACATTTAGTATTGTACTGTTCATAAACATTCCAAATAACTAAAGATATAGTGCTCATATGGGTGACACGGGTTCGATTCTAGCCTGCAATATATCCTAATGCTATTTCTTGCTTTTCTTAACAATTTCCTGATATTCTTTTTTTATGTCAAGTAAAAATGCACAAACTCCAAGATAAATCAATAAATATTACACAATTATCAACTTCCCCACTTGTCGTGTCTTCAATACACCCTGGCTCTTCTCCAAGACTACTACAGCATTTCTAAAGAAGTTTTTCGAATCACGAATATGTAAACAGCATGTTTGTGTGTGTGTGTGTGTGTGTGTATTATTGCAAAATGGACAGAGAAAGAGAATGACAGTGAGTTACAGTAGCGCAACAGAAAAATTACATTACAGAGCCTCGCTCTCTTTAATCTGGGTGTTGAGGCCTGATGGAAATTAAATAATTGTGTCAGAAACATTGGTAGCTCTATATTTAGCCAGGACAATCCAGCCCCAAACAGAACACTATCCTGAACTCTCTCTCTTTCTCCAGCTGTACAGTGGAGTGCAGTCCATCTCTAAGGAGCAGATGTGGAAAAACCACCATACACACACCCACAAACAGGAATAGTAGTCAAAAACATCACAAACGCTGTTGTTAAAAACATAAAAAAATCATAGTGTAGTCCTCATTTGGTTTCATTCACGTGCTTGTCAAACATGCAGATCTCACGCTTGCAACCTCAGCTACACGGCACTCCTGAAGTATTTCAAGTATTTGGATGATTATATTGTTAGTCTTGACATGCAATCCAGTATTACTTTGTATATAGAAACACTGCGCTTATCACTTCTAGATCTTGAAAAGCACATGCAAATACACATATTTTGTGCATTGCAGATTGCTGCCAACAAAACAGTCTGAAGCTTGTAACGGCCATTCATAGTGATAAACAGTATATACCATAAAATTGTTCATATAACTGCCTGAAAGGCCACTGACGCCCATCATTTTTCCCATAGCTCTACATCTCTTCATCTCACAATAAAAACACCACAAGCTTATGTGGTTAGCATAGTGATTGCAGCTAGGGCCAACACATGAGCTCTACTTACACATTTTACAGCAAGGCCTCCCAGCAGTTTAACTGTAATATGGGTTGTTAACACTCCCTTCCCTGGGTGCTGCTTGAGGAAGCATTTGCTAGAAGGCAAGGGATACTAGTGTATACTAAGATACTAAGTGTTGAAAGGTCAACATATGTTGTGATAGACAGTATAATATACTATGAAATTAAAACAAAAACAAAAAGTGTGTATTATCGTTTCTGAATGTCTCACCACTTCCAGTGTTTTCAGGCTCCGTGCCTTTTCATGTTCTTCCTTGGAATGTTTTTTTAAACAATGATATGGGGTTGTATAAATTTAAGCAAAAATAAAACTGAAAAATGAAGTATTAAACATTAAACATAAGAAATGATCCCATTTTCAAGACATGCGTGTGTTGAATGCGTGTGTCCGCAATAGAAAGACCGTTTATAAAACATTAACAGGTGCCCAAATAAACAATGTGGGAGCTTTGTTCCTTCTCAGTGTGTTCTTGCGATAAAGTTTAGTTTTATTTTAGCGCATGAGAGCGTAAACTTTTAGATAAGCCAATGCATAATTCATGTGCTGTCAGATATAAAATGCAAGTTGTACTGACAGATTAAAGCCAGCGTTTTGCAAGTCGGTTTGTTTTCTGATGTGCAAAAGACATAATATCTGCTTTACAAGAAAGACTCTGCCCTCATTACTTATTTCTAGTGGAGGAAAACACACGCTCTCCTCTGTTTATCAGTCAAAACCACACAGCATACAACAACAGCGGAGGTGCACATGCTCTGGTAAAATATCTGTTTGCTAATGTGTTACTACTCAATTTGAAATAATTTTTTTAGTTGTCACAATTCATCTCCCCTGAAATGCATGGCATTCTTACAGAGAGTCAAACAGCATTATTTGGCCTACATTAGCTGGCAGTAGTTTCCTAAATAGACCAAGAAGCACAAGAAAGTCCATGTGAACAGTGTGATGGACATAATCTCACTCATGTTATACAAGCCAACAGAAGGAACATATTATTGAAAAATGTGCTCCTTAACAATTCACAGCAAGTTAAGGCACAGGTATGTTAAGAAACTGTAAGTGTACTGTATGTGCAATAATATTAATTCACCTCCCCTTTATTTTGAAGAGATGCTCTATGCTCTATACACTGACCTTAAACACACTTGCATTTACTATTACAGAAGAGTCAGAGAAGAAAGTGTTGAAGTCAAGAAGGTGAAGTCAGCCAGAAATCATCATTAGGATAAGCGCATGCATATGTGTATGGAAAAGAGGAGAAAGATTAATCCTGACTGCTGACCCCTAAATAGCCTTTTTAAAGATAATCAAGATTATGGTCACCCCACCCCTTTTTTTTTGTCATGATTATATAGCCTATAAACAAAAGAAAGGCAATTAGCCAATAAGGATTATTGACTAATTGGATTAAGGATTAAAATTAAACATAAGCATCCATTTACCCTCTTACTGCATCAAATCCAACGCAATGTGAAAACGCACAATGATCTGTCATTCCTGCAAACCGTTCGTTGTTTCCATGCGGACCACGTATTCAAAACAAAAAAGATTCGCTTTGACATTGAACATATCCGTTTCTTTTTGCAATAATGCGAGAGCAACCCCCTCAGCCAAAGAGCAGTCTGTGAGGAAAGAAACGGGAACCGCAAGAGGTCATAAATCGCGTGTAGCTCATGGGCGTAAATGATATCGTTGGGAAGACCGGTTCATTCTAAAGAATCGGTTCGTTCGGATCTCTCATCTCAATGGTCATTTTGAAAGGCGATTCACCAATTCGTTTCATAGCTCATAGTGTTTCGGAAGCCCGAGCGCGATGTTTACGAGTTTTTTGTAGATAAATACATATTTGGTTAAATGTTGTTTATATTACTATGTTTCCCAAAAATCTATATATGGCTTTCCTGTAGCTCAAATGGTAGAGTATGGCGCTAGCAACGCCAAGATCATGGGTTCGATTCCCAGGGAAAGCAAGAGCTGATAAAATGTAAAACTGTAACTTGAATGCAATGTTAGTCGCTTTGGATAAAAGCGTCTGCTAAATGCATAAATATAAATATATACAAAAGGCTGTTTTTGTTAGCCAGTAATTTTATTGTAGCCAAACTTTAATGGTAGTTGTATGTGAAAATAAATATTCTAAATAAATGAATGAATAAATAAATAAATAACATATTAGAAAATAAAATATTATAAACATTAAAATAATAAGAAACTGTAAAACAGTGTAGCCTAATCGTATAAAGAATAAAATAAAATAGAGGAGAACGGTGTCATTTATCTGTTGATATTATATTTTATTATACTATATTCTATAATAGCCCTTTTTTCTTTAAAATTGAAAACATTTAAAACATGCTAAAATGTAATAAAATGATATGGACTAATATTTGTTTTCCAATGGTGACTTCACTGATAAAATATATTGTTATATTACTTTACCCAGTTGTAAAGCTATATTTAGTTCCTTCTTTATGAAATGATCTGTCAGTGAATTCCTTTGCTTTGCTGCTTCGAGAACTGAATCATTAAAATGAACCGGCTCAAAAGAATGATTCTATTGCGAATCGGACATCTAGGCATGGATACACCACCCAAGTCAATGGAATGCCAACCATGTGCTTTACAGAGGGGCATCGCTACCAATACATCCGATAAACACATCAGCAAATAAATAAACACGCACTCTATACGTGTGCGCGCGTGATCCACCCAGCAGCATTTCTGAAGGCGACTCGATGTCACAAGACACGAGATTAATGATCATAAGGAGTCATCCCATTGCACATTAAGAAAATATGTTGTTTTTTATTAGTATTAAAGGAAATATTACAGAAAATGTAGTATCTAAACGTTGTGTTATTTGTATTACAATATTACTGTATTATATAGCCTATAACGGCTTAATATTTGGCGTCTCGTCAGGAAGCATCAATAATGATTTTCGTTTTAACCCTGTCATAAGGACTATAATCAATACTCTATGAGCTGCAATGACTTTAATCTGTCATTTTACAGACAGCAGCTGGGCGTGAGAACTTTAACATCCCAGTATCTTCCAATGCCAAAAGGTGTTCACTTGTATTTAGATCAATGCAGTGAGCACAAAAGAATAGACAATAGGTAGAGAGGAATCTTACCCAGCGGCTACGCCAACCTCCCCGATAAAAGGATCTGATGATCAATACTGTAACCAAATTTTACCCACTATCAGGCATTGCGACCAATCTGACGGCAGTGATGGTATCCTTTACAGGCGGAGCACACAGGAGATGCACTTCGGCAGAGGAGGTGGAGGGACCGACTGAGACTTATTACAATGTGCTGCGCTAGGGGGGAGTTATCGCCTCTAATTAGACTGTGTGTGTGTGTGTGTGTGTGTGTGAATGCTGTAAATTTGTACGTATAGTGTTATTAACACTTTGGCAATGTAATTTCACCATGCAAATAAAGCTATTTGAATCTGAATCACTTGTTGCTAACTAATGTATGCATTAGAGGGGATTTTTCCTGATTTCAGTATTTTCAAACCAATACTAAGCTTTTTACATCTTTCCGCCAGTAGGTGGAGACAAGTTACTGTCTTTAAAGGGATAGTTCACCCAAAAATGAAAATGTTGTATTTAATTACTCGCCCTCATGTCATTCCAAACCTGTAAAGCCCTAAACACACTGCACGATTTTCCACTGTCCCAGACGAAAGATTGGCATAGTGAAACAATCGTGGTGATTTCTGTGATCGTGACTCCTAATCGTCCTGTGTCGTACAGTGAGAAAGGTTCAAAGACAGCTTCTCGTAGCTTCGTAAAATTACGGTTGAACCACTGATGTCATATGGATTATTTGAACAATCTCCTTACTATGTTTCTGTGCCTTGATCGTGTTAGGATCCTTGCTGTCTATGGGAGGGTCAGAAAGATCTCGGGATTCATCAAAAATATCTTAATTTGTGTTCTGAAGATGAACGAAGGTCTTACAGGTTTGGAACCACATGAGGGCGATTAATTAATGACAGAATTATAATTTTTGCGTGAACTATCCCTTTAAGAGTGAGGAATTTAATAATTCTTTCGTTCAAACACTCCTCCTGATTTAGAAACACATCAAGTGACCTTCATTTTGAGTGAGTCAGTGGATCATGCACTGAACCGATTCGTTCAAAAACAGTGATTCATTTAGGAACTGTACTTGTGTGTTGCTCTGAGACATGCGGTTGAATTGAATTATTCTGCTTTGCTTCATTTGGATCTACTTTTGTCTGCGTGACAAAATGAACGATGTAACTGGCAGTTGTGTCAAAGATTTAAGTTAGGGTACTCTATATGAATTGTTTGTTTGTTAAAACTAAAAGCAATGGCAAAGTCACAATTGTTGGTTTGCTGCCTTTATTCAAATCAACGCACAGCAACACCATCGGTTACATATTTAATCAGGTCAAATCTTATGTCCACATCTATTGTCTTTCTCTCTTTCTCTCTGTTTTCTTTACATCTCCCTGTCTACAGTTTTTACCGACTTCATGATTGCATCCAGCTATCATACTCCATAAAACTGATGAAGCGAGAGAGATGCAGAGAGAGCTTGCTGCCATTAAATATAGCTCCATCCCCCACATTTTCTCTCGACTGCTCATGCCACTTAAAGCTTTTCTTCAGTGTTCACTCACAATGGTCACCAAAATAATGTTGTTTGGACTGATGGTCCATGAATCTCAAAAAATAATCACAAAATTATAAAATATAAACTATACTTTAATATAAGAATATCTGCACTCTGCAAATACACATATTAACCTAGTATTGTGCATTGCCTATGCCTGTGTCTGTGTAATAGTGTTAGCTTTGATACCTGTGTTTGCTAAATGACTACTAATAAGAGGACTGACAGGTTGACTTTAGAACCTTTTAGAACAGGGTTCCTTAAACCTTGCCCTGGAAGGCCAATGCACTGCAGAGTTTAGCTCCAACCCTGATCAAACTCACCTACCTGTGACTTTCTAATGATCCTGAAGACTGATTAGCATGCTCTCGTGTGTTTGATTAGGGTTTGAGCTGAACTCTGCAGAAAAGTGGATCTCGTAGGCCAGATTTGAGGATCCCTGTTTTAGAGTGATATATAAACAATTCATTCTCCCTTTTTAGCAGTTTTCACAATTGTATTTGCTTTTTGATTGACTTTCTTTTAGACAGCTTTTAAATCAGTCCTTGCAATATTTTGTGTTGTTCATGTAAAACGTCTTAGTAAATGCATTGACATTCTTTTTTACACTCTCAGAAAAAAAGGTCCAAAGGTTGTCACTGGGGCAGTACCTTTTCAAAAGGAATACTTTTGCTTATTAATGACCCAGAAGTAGTGTACTATCTTAATTACTTCTTTATAATTTTTGCTTTTCTTAACTTTTACCCTACATTGAAGAGAAAGTGAACTCTTTACAAGAAGAAGATAAAAACCTAGCCTATTACTTCTCATTATTGACCAATAGGGGGCAGCAAAGTTTTTTTTATACTTTATTTGACTGTTGGAAGCTAGACTTGGACTTCTATAAAGCAATTTGAAACAAAAGCACTGTAGTTGTTTGATGACAAATAAAAGTTCATATTTCTCCGTGAGTTTCACCCACGTCTACCCTGCTATATGTTTAATAATTATTGTTTTTAATGATTTTTTAAATAAATCATAATCTGTTAACGAGAATAATAATAATAATAATATGTGATGCATCTTCATTTGCTATCGTTATTATTTTACAGACTTATCAGATAAATGAAGTGACACTGGGTTTGTCCACTAAGTGGCACTAGTGAGCACCTCACACAAAGTTGATGCTTCGAATGGGTGGCATTTGTCAGTGTTTATTTATTTATTTTTTAATCCTGTGGTTTGAACCACTGACTACATTACTGCACATTTTGTATATCTCTAGTAGCCTATTATCTGATTCATTCAGTTCAGTTCCTGGAGCTCTCTGCTAATGAGCTGATGATCTGATGTGTTAGACAGACAAAATGCAGTGCTTTAAGTGCCCAGGATCACGTATAGAATGATATTTGTCTATGATTGCTTGTACTGGCCTAAAGTTATTTGGACACGTATGTATGAATATAAAAAGAGATTCAGGAGACATGACATAGGCCTATTACAACATTTGTGATTGATTTGTTTAATGTGCACCCAACACTAAAATTGTGATTTTTAAATTATTTTATTGTTGTCCTTATTATTTTAATAAATACTTCTGTTCTAAGTGACACCCAAAGTATTTTTGATGGGTGTCAATGATAATGTTATTTAATGCATTTTATAAAAATATATTGTGTCAGTCGTGAAAAAATACAACTGTGTGAATCCACTCCATGAATACTAAATAAAATAAAAAAAAGACTTGATATTGTGTTCTCAAATGTAGCGTTCATACATTTATCAAATACCTTTTATAATCACCGCAACTGGTGGTGGATTATATTATATAATCACAAATAAGCAACCGCAATTTTATTGTGTTTGCAAATCTATTTATTTTTTCTTCTAAATCTCTTACAAAACCCTGGTGGCCTAGTCTGTGTGTTTGGTCCTGTGCAAATATCCGAAGGAAGGTTACAAATCTGTAATCTTCAATGCTTGCATCAACAAATGCATGCGCTGACTATGTCAGTGTGTCATTGTGTGATGAAAATCTGATCATTGTATGTCTGACGCGTGCACAGATGGTCCGGGAGTGCGCGCGCAGCCGGGTCGCATTGTTCTGAGTGTGACACTTTCAATGCGCGAGTTAATGAGAACAGACTGACTCTCGTTTTCCCCTCTAAGCAGTTTTTTCTAGTCTTTTCTTTATAAACACCCTTAATGTCGTCTGTCTCTCATCCGTCCGCTTCCATCTGGCCACAAATAATTGAACCAAACTGACAGATTGACCGGGACAGAGATAGATAGATAGATATAGATAGATAGATAGATAGATAGATAGATAGATAGATAGATAGAGAGATAGATTTTCACGACTCTGAGTACAGAAAGAGAAATAGCCTATACTACGTGTTTGATAAAATAGGCTATCTTCGCTCTTTTTGTTTAGTGAATATTATCTAAGACACTTGTAGAGATGACAGATTGGCTCTTTGCATGAAGGGTCAACGTCTAATCTGGCTACCTGAGTTTAAGGCTAATGTATTCGACCCTTCTCCGTGACATACACTCAGACATATGGCATTACACAGGTCATTCATTACATAATCCACTAACGAGGCCTGTTCACGTCCAGCATGAACACAAACTGATCAGCCTGTTTGCCTGGGTGAAGAACTAATGTAACTTCTGGGATGTGCTATGTTAGACCTACACGTTAAATGTATCTTGAAACTTAGCCTATTTGTTATCTTCTAAACAAATTTCCACAAACTAACAGTTTCTTTTGTGATTGAGTGAAACAAAGTTGAGAAATATGACCAAGACGTATCCACGTAGCCTAGCCTCCACACACGCGCACATGCTCTCTTGCTCTTTCCCACGGGACGCAGCAGACGGGTCGTAATTTGGTTGCCTTGGCCGTCTGGACAAGCACCTGTCTCCTCTCTGGGGAGAAAGTCGCCTTTGGGCCGTGAGCAGAGCGGACTGTGCATGTGTTGTGTGACAGCATGAAAAGGCCTTTTTTCATGGCTTTTTAATAGGTAAATAATGTTTTACGACAGTGAATTTCATTAATGTGAGTCTATAGTTCATTGCAGTTGTCTGAAATGACGTGCGTGAAAGTATATGAACAGAGAACATCGCATTGGCACAATATCTTTAATTTCATTTTGTTTTATACAAAAACTACAACAGACGAATCAGCGTTTAATTCATATTTTTACTATGTATTCTAAAATAGTTATGAAAAACTGCGATACAAACCAGTGTACTGGCTATTCCACTACAAAATGACGGACAAAACCCTGAATTAACAGGGTGATCTTTGGATATGAGGCAGATGTGAGATAATTTGTTCACTATAAAATTTCCAAAATGTTCACACGAATCACGTAAACAAATAATCTCTATAAATAGTTTCAAAAAGAAAAATAAACTACTTTGAGATCATTTTTGGTCGCAGCAGAGAGAGCGTCTATGGGTAGCTTATAGACTTGGAAGGCAGGCAACACGCTTTTTATGTGTATGGCCAAATTATTTATCTGACATTGATTATGATGTATTTAAATTAGTGTAATTGTACTTTTAAACCACCCCAAGTCATCAGGTACCCAAAGCGCTATCTATGAGCACTTTGTAAACAAAATAAACAATACAGCAATAGCTCCTATCCGATGGGAAGTGCTTCTCGTTATCATAGGACAGGACATCAACAGCAACACCATTATATTAATAACTGTAGTGCACACACAGCGAAGGCCCTCCTACTCCTAAGAAAACTGCCAATGAAAAGTGCAAGTGAAAAGCAACAGTAAACCCAAACTCTGCGACATCAGTCTAAAATAGGAATAATAATAAAACATTAAATATTTACATATATACGTAAACACTTTAGATATGCTATTTTAAGGACACTCACATAACTTAATTCACTTCATAAATAAATAAACAAGAAATATAAATTAACAGCTAACAAGGTTACGATTTGTTCCAGCACATAGAAGTAGTCTATACATTTCTCCACACGGTTGGTAGCCTATAAAATCAGCTTGATTTAAAACAATGTTGCGAAAGATAAATAGTTGTTTCGTTTATGTGATATTAAGATCCAACCCAAGTCAAATCTCTCCACAGCTATTATTGCAACAAATGTGCTCATGATGTGGGATGTTGAACAGCTAATCTTTGAAAAGCTATCCTAAACTACAGTAGCAATCAAAAACAAGCTTCATTGTTGCGATAAGTAACATTTTCGGTAGCTAATGTTTTATAATAACTAAAAGACTCCCTTTTTCGTAATTAGTGGGGACAGACAACAAAACATAGCCTATTTCTGAAATGTTACCTTTTTCTCTCTTTTTCTTTAATAGACTGTGTATATGCCACTTCTCAATGTCTAAAAGTATTCTTTATGCACACTTGTAGGGTGTTTTGTTTTAAGGTGTTGTAAATGTTCGTTCAAACGTCCAAAACGTGGTTAAGATAAGACATGTAACAGATAGCTAGGCGAAGTATTTCTATCTTGGACAGCTTCTTGTCGGGTGGAAGTGTTGGTAGCAGCTTTCTCAGCTCAGCGAACGCTACGTTGAACGCTTCCACTCTGATGCGCTCGCGCGTGGCATGCGCAGAACGGTATTTGGAAGTCGCGCGCCTCCTCCGTCTCTTCTCCTCTCTGGTGAGCGCGGCTGGCACGAGTGCGCGAGTCTTGCCATCCTCGGCCTCTAAGGGCTGGTGAGCCACACACTCCACCTTCATGACGTTCAGACATTCCGTGTCCGCCTGTGTCCAGGTGAGGTCAGGATCCGTCTGATCGGGACTCAGCATCATTTTCAGATCCGTTTGATCAAGGCTTCAGTGGTGCACTGATTGTTAACTGCCCTGGTGAATTAGACACAAAGGATTTGTTTTTATAAATATAAATATTAATACATATTATAATACATTCAGTGCAGTAACTGAAATAAACAACAAAGAATAACTAACTAACAAATCCAACTATTATATCTCATGATGATATGTCTAAACTAAATTATTGTATTTTACCTCCGTTTTAAATGTAACACTCATATGCTATTGCTTTCTGTTAGTTTAAAAACGGTTCAGCTACTAAATGTTTGTGAATGGTTGTCAGTGTGCATTTTGCAATTTAGCTCACTCAGCACACATTACCATCAGTAGATGATTATAAATATTCACCGGTTCCACGCAAAAGTTAATGGAAATCAATTATTGTCACAAAACCAAAGTCATAGCTGACCATCTGTCGCAAATGCAAATGCAAAGCCTATAGCTCCAGATGACACAAGGGTGCGTGAATCTGAAGACATGGATTCAATCACAAGGAACATTGAAAAAAAAAAAGGTATAAGATGGTTGATGTGTTTAATGTGTTTTGTTTTATTTGTGTATATTTACTGTTCAGGTTACTTTTATTTGAGCGATGCATCTGAACATTGTAAAATTTCTACCCATTACGACTGGAAATTTAATTGCTGTTTTAAATTTTAAAGAAAAAATCAAAGCGGTGCCAAGGTGACAACCTGCAGAGATTAGTTCTTTGTACTTGTTTAACCACTTGAATTAGCCTATAGAAGATCGAACTGAAATCCTAAAAACAAGGTGGAAATTATTGTGACAGATTATTGTGACGGATGAAAACTAATATGTTGTCATCATAAAAAGGTGACAGTTCTTAGTATCATTCTGCATAATTGTTTTGCAAAAGCTGTTTTTTTATAGACTGTTGCTATAGCTAATAATTCAATGGAATTTACAACATAAAGATGAGTGAAAAGTATAATCAACATCTTATGAAACTGATTTGAAACTCACCTCTGTTGATGATGAATTGGATAAGAATCAATTTATTCCCTCAAATCCCTTTTATCAAGTCTGTTTTCAGTCAGTGATTCATGTTCATCTGTCCATTGTGCTCTCTGAATATTTATTTCAGCATCAGCATCAACAGTATTTCTCAGTAATACTTTCCTCGCCACTAATTCCACGCAGCCGGCAACGAAGATTAGTGTTATATCATGAAATTTCCGCAAGCAGAATTACAGAATGGATATAAATATCAGTAACGCACGCTCGGGGTGTTGCCCTCTGACCCGTGTGTGGATAACAATGGACACGCGTCCTCAGATAAGATCGATTCGATACGAAAGTGTCGTCTCAGGCTGTCCTTTCTGTTTCCGTGGATTAGGACAACATTGCTCCAGCCATCCTTACAGCCACGCGTGCTTGTCCTCGTGCCTCTGATGATGTGAGAGATAACATTCCGCTGGCTCCCTTTAAAGTCCGCTCTCTCTACAAATCATTCACTTTATGCACTTATCCACGACAGTCACACCTCCGTCCCCCCCCCGTTTCTCTCCTTCCACTCAGCGAGTTCTTTCTCGAGCACATTGAAAGGCGCGCCTGAGGCTAGAGCTGGACGCAAGTGTTTGGCAGTAACGCATGGGTTGTACGCCTGTGTTAAAGTGGTGCAATTGTTTGTAAAAGTCTCAGCTACTAATCTGGACATTTTAGCTGAATTAAGGGTTTGGTAATGATATTTTAAGAAAATCGCTTTTTAATAGGGTGACGTTTTGGATGACAGGAGTATCGCGAAGAAGCCTAGCTTTTTTTTTCTTTATACATTTTTAATGACCTATTTAGGTTGGATGAGAGACATATTTGAGAAAATACTAATCAAATGATCCGTAATACAACAGGGATACTAAAATGAACTGCCAACAAATAAACGCTATAAAGATAATTAAAATGGTGTGAATTTTAAAGGAAATTGGCACGTGATGGTAAAATGCAGTCTCCTTTATACATGAAAATAAGTTTTAATCTAAAAACGACGGGTTGAAAAAAAATCATATCCATGTTGTTTTGTCAACTACCTGTTTACTATTATTATTATTTTTTGTAGATTTTTTTGTTTGTTTGTTTGTTTTTTTACTTTGCCACCAGCTGTTTGTTTGCCTTACATGATAGAAAGTTTATAATTTTAACAAAATCTAAGCTCTAAGCTCTGTCACAATAATGATTTAAGCATTGATGGGCCACACACATAAATGTTTTTATTATTATTATTATTATTATTATTATGCCATGAGGATGACTAGGTTCCATGAGGAACATTTAACATTCATGGACACAAAAGGTTCTATATAGTGAAAAAAAAAAATCATATTTCTAAAAGATTCTTCAGACAAAAGGGCTCTTTTAACTGTTTCCTGGAAGATTCTTTTTTGGGAACCAATAATGATTCTTCTTTGGCATCGCTGCAAAAAACCCCTTTTGGAAGTTTTTTTAAGGATGTAGTACATAAGAAAGTTTTATTTGAGTATACATCAACCATGATCTTTCAAAGATCAATGCTTCTATTTTTTTTTTTTTTTTTAAAATCCAGTTAGTAATGATTTGTTGTGAAATGCAAGATTGTGTGATTACATGATACGGCCTTGAAGAGGCTGATTTGACAATGATATTTCTCATAAAGATATTTATAATTTCTTATAGAAAAGATATTTCTCATAAAAGATGGGGACAGGGGTGTTTAATGTATTGCCAACTTCTTATAAAAGACCTGTAAAGCGTATTTCACTATAATAGGCAGATCAATAGCAAATAGATCCCCCTGGTCTGTGTATGTGATTCAAAAAGACATTTGTAATATAATCAGTAAAATTATGTAGCCTATAGGTCAATACCAAGTTTGATGAAAAAATCTTAATATAAAATGAAATCATTGGAATTCTTCAGGATCACAAATCATCCTCAGACTGATTATGTTTTAGACTATTATTGATCATGGCTGATGAGATGTATTAGAATCCATTAAAACCTCTTATTTCTGTCCTCTGTTTGTGAACAAAGTCAGCTGGTCCGCTATTTCCTGCAACACACCCTCCCCTCCCCTGCTCACACATACATATATAATACACAGAGTCAAATGTGAGAACGAGGCATATGGCTTCCAGAGTCACCCCCCCTCTGCTGCCCTTTTTTGCCTGGTGCATGTGTTCGATCTGGGCATTGCTTTGGGAAGGGGGCAAAGACCTCACTGACTGAATTAAGGTCTACTCTATGTGTGTGTGTTGGGGCAGCTGGCTGATGTTGCTGGAAGGATGGAAAGATGGATGGGTGGATGGAGAGATGGATGGAGGCAGGATGTCTGACCCAGGGCCAGTGGAGGGTATGAAAATAGTAAGACCCAGAGAAAGAGGGAATAAACATAGAGGGGAGGACATGGAGGCAGGAAGTGTACTGGGCATAAAGAGGGAATGGCAAGACATGAATTAATTTTTGAGGAAAGAAGTCATGTGATTGCTCATATGTGTTTTGGGACAATTTCATGGCATGAATCTGTGTGTAAGTCTTTAGTTTTGTATAATTTGGTTTAGTCAGATTATGCCGTCACTGAAGGGAACATATGTTGTCCTGGTGCTTAGTTTCAGGAGGGCTGTTGAGATCATAAGTATTGATCTCTGTTGTATGGTGAAAGAACAATGGATTGCAGCTCATTTCACGGCTTAATTCAGCCCAAGTACGCGGTCAATAAGAATACCTTCTGCCGGGCCAAGCTGTGAGGCATGTTCATTTAAATCACATAAAACAAATTTCCAATGCTTTATTGTGATGTGAAGTGCAAAATATTCCCATCCGCATCGTCTCCACATTTCTCCCTTATGCATAAAATACTTAACAAAAAAATTCAATAGCACCAAGTATAGCTGATATAACGGTTATTCAGCTAGATAGACTGACAAACTTACATTTTAGACTCAAAATTGGCAGCTATTTTTTGTTCCGCCAAAACAGTACTAAACACACAGTGCACAATTAACCATAATGTGACTCTGAACAACACACACAGGTCAGGCGCTTCGTTCCTTTATGAATCAGTGTTTTTGAAAGAATCAGTTGAATCAATGACTCCTTGACTCACTCATAAAGACAGTCACTTGTCACCACCATTGGCGTATCAATGTAATCTTCAAGAAAGAGTCAATACACCACTAATGCACAGATTGACAGCCTGTATAAAAAGTTATAATTTATGTTGTACTGTATAACTGAATACAAAATAGCATATTAGCATACTTTAAAATATTTTTTTCTCTTAATAGGCCATTCAACTGCACTCTTAAAAACAAGAGTACTTAATTGGCATCTGTGGTTCCACAAAGAACCTTTCACTTCCATGGAACCTTCTCCGTTCTACAAAAAGGTTATTTATAGTGGAAGAATGATATTCAGAATTCTAAAATGTTTTTTACACAAAGAAATAAGTGGATCTTTGGAGAACTGTTCACTGAAAGGTTCTTATATGGCATTGCTTCACATTTGAGAGCTGGAAAAAACTGTTGTATAATGTGTGACTTTTTTCTTTTTTTTTGGCATTTGGTGGAAATACTACACCTAATTAAGCAAATGTTTGCATGCCTGTTCATATAATTGTAGTGATCTCAATAACTTGTCATGGAGGACAAATTAATTTAAATGGATGGTTTAATTCAGAAAATCATATAATGACCTATGCCATTAAGATAAGTACATAACATGTTTACTTTTAGGAGGCTGAATGAGTTTGAACATGGATTGCTATACCGAGGGTAGTCTAAACTCAGCTGCGTGACTGACCCAGGCACTGGATAGCACCCATTACAGCCCCAATGAGAGCCAGCTGCAGCTCATCAGCACAGGACACCTGAGCTCAGCCCTGCTTGGACATACTGCCCTTTACACACAATAACACTGGTGCACACAGACGCACAATGTTACATACATGCACATGCATGCATAGGCTTCTCAAGGACACCATCTAACGTGGCTTTAGGGGTTATTGTTGGTGTTAATCTGACAGGAGCACAAAGAGTTACTATCCTTGTACGAGACAGAGAGACGAGAAAGATGAGCGATGGCATATATTTTCTTCTTTCTCACCTCTCCAGGGTGAGCTCAGATCAGAACATCTCTCCTCCCCCATGAATTGGGATCAGGTGGGGATCAGCTGGACCTTCGAGAAGGGGGGCAGAGGGTTTATGTGTGTGTGTGTTTTTGGTAGTGGTGCTGATGAGCAGAGGAGGGTAGGGTGCCAGGCCGGCCGGGGGCAATGTTGCACCTGTGAGAGATCCTGGAGGCAAATCTGGGTGTAGATGCATGGATATGATTGGAAAGGTCCATCGTTG
Source organism: Schizothorax lantsangensis (assembly GCA_027422415.1). NCBI lineage: Eukaryota > Metazoa > Chordata > Actinopteri > Cypriniformes > Cyprinidae > Schizothorax > Schizothorax lantsangensis. Next base: position 24,929,641 of record CM049848.1, on the reverse strand, counting down.
CACCTGCACAGAGACGATTGAAGAGTTTGACAAGCCCAGAAATAAAAAAAAAACAACAACCTAACTTTGGCTTTCATGATACATCCAAGAAGTGTGCTGGATGTGTGGCTGCACTCCTGGGCGGAAAGAATGAATTGGTCAGTCCTTTCCCTCCCAAGAACAATCTTTGAGGTGTAAATAACTGAGACAAAGAGGGAGTTAAGAGAGTACCCAACATCTTTCTCCCTTTTTGCTTTTCTCTGTCTCTCTCTTTTTCCCTCCCACTTCGTCTCCAGGGACTGTACCAGCCTGGCTTGAACTGGACACCATCTGCTATAATGTGACAGAATGGAACCCCCAAATACTTTCATTTAATTCTGCTTTGTGAGTGTGTGTTTGTTTATTTGTGTGCACATGAGAAGAAAGCTATTATATGGTTTAAAAAAAATACAGCTTTGCTTCTGTAAATATATGGACTTGTATTACATACCCACCTCAGCACATGTACTCTAAAGGTGTGTGGGTCATGTCTGCACCCAGAGTTTGTTCCCTTGGGTCCTTTGTTGAATTTAAAGACCATCTGTATTTCTCTAACAAGCTTTGTCTTTTTCTCTGTTATTTTAGCCCTGTTTTGTGTGTTTTATTTGTTTAAAGTGTGTGTGATTAAATTAAAGTGTTTCATTGCTATTACAGGCCTCTAAGATTATGAGAAATGTGAAAGAATCAGCACCATGGACAGTGCTGGAGAAACATATGTGCAGGCATTGCCATAATGAAAGGATTAGTTTCATTTATTTTTTAATTTTACAGAGGTCTGTGAATGCATATGCTGAACTTCATAAGAGCACAACAGGAAGTATCAGATTTCACTGAACTTTAGGTAGGTTCGAATCCTGTTTAATATAAAAGAGTAAAGCCATGAAGCACTTCTGCAACTCAAGTTAATTTCTAACCCTTATGGTGGTTTTGCAAATGCAAATTATTTTCTATTAAATGCTAATTATTCAATTGAATAATTTATTAGCGTCAAAGCTGCTAGAGGGTATGATGGGAAATCGACAAAAGCATTTAAAAAATGTGTCATACTATAATATTCTAAAGTCAGAGTATGCTTCTGCTATACACAGTTGCTTGATATTATATTCAACAGAGTGTAGAATGAGAATGAAAGATGTTAAACTAGCATTTTAGTTGTAGCTTTGTCATTAGCATGTTTAGAGAGAGAGAGACAGTTCTGGAGGGGATATTTTTAATGTCCTATCAGGACCTAATCTACGAGATGAATTACTGAGGATCACTTTTTCACCCCTACATAAAGGCAGTGTTTTGTCTTAGTTGTTGCTATATGATCAAGATTGATCTCTCCATTGAAAGCTCATCACTCCACCTACCACCAACAGGAGAACTCTCTCATTCCACCTACTATATTACAAAAAATCTTACAGACCACCAAACCTTTGACCAGTAATGTACATATTTGTACATATGTACATACTGCATGTAGATTTCATATTCATATTCATATTCAATCTACAGAAAAGCACAAAGTCTGGCCAGGCGGGCTGGTCACCATCGACTGTAATATTCTTCTTTGAGTTTGAAATATGACCGCATCCTATATCGATCGGATGTGGTGTCACGGTGACTAGTCTAAAAGAGAGAGAGAATACAGGCTTGCAAAAAGTGAACTGAAGGAAAAACAACTGCAGTGGTCATAGTGAGAAACTAGCAGACAGTGAAAGGCGATGCAAGGACAGATCTGTGTTATTTCAAAGCAAAATGACAGATTCTAACAGGCACATACATAACTTGTACTGATGTGTCTGTGGCTCAAAACCTGTGTTATTGTTGAGTGTTTGATGTGGACTCGACCTCATATTCTTTGTCCATGAGACTGTTAGTTTTCTCTCTGCATTCACATCATGTCTCGTCTCTGTCATGTCTGTGCGGCCGCGTGTGTTTGTGGATGATGGGAGTGGAGTGGACACATGGATATGAGGAACTGGTGCCTTGCCTGAGGAGAGCTGTAATAGCAGCTGCCAGTGTGACTTTCTTTCTATCTATCTATCTATCTATCTATCTATCTATCTATATATCTATCTATCTACTTATCTATCTATCTATCTATCTATCTATCTATCTATCTATCTATCTATCTATCTATCTACACTGTAAAAAAATTCTGTAGTTTTTACCAAATTATTTTGGCAGCTGTGGTTGCCAGAATAATTTTGTAAAAAATACAGAAAAACTGTAAACACATTTACAGAACAAACTGTAAAATTTACAGTATAAAACTGTAATTTGCGAACAAGGAAATTTGAATGTAAACAAGTAAATTCAACAACACACACTGCTATTAAAATCTGTTTTGTACCTTTAACATACTGACAACCACCATAATAATGCAGGTGGTAAAAGAGAAAGCCACATGAAGAATCAAAGCTCATCACCAGCTCATGAAGCTACACCACAAGCAGAAGTATATACTAATATATAGAAGGTGCACAGAGTCATTCATGCAAACACAAAACACCATCATGGTAACACACATTATACTTAAATAATGCAATAAACTTTCATTAAACAACAGAAGACGTAACAAAGCCCAAATGTACATAACTGATAACAAAAACTATTAAAAAACATGATTATTTAAACAAAATACTTTCAAATGTGGAGTGCAGGGAATTCTGGAAATATCAGTTTACAGTTTTTGACTGTAAATTATACATTGATTTGTTATTTTTTACTTCAAAAAAATTAAATTACATGAAATGTCTGGTTAGAACTTTTACAGTTTTTCCCTGTATTTAGTACGGGAACTTACTTTAAACCTATTAACAGTTTTTTACCGTAGCGTTTACAAAATGTTTACAGTTAAAAATTACACTTATTTTTTACAGTGTATCTATCTATCTATCTATCTATCTATCTATCTATCTATCTATCTGGCTATATGTACATCTGTTCGTTGATCTTTCTTTCTTTCTTTCTTCCTCATTCAATTCATTTGCCTCTTTCACCTCCAAAAAAAATCACACTATTTCCCTTGGGTCTTTCCTCTATGACCATAATCATCCCTCTAATGAAGAGTGGCAATCCCTATGATGAAGGCCCTTCCCCCCCTTTCTCTCCTCTTTCTCTCCCCCAACCCCAATTTTACTGTCTGTCCTTTTTTTATACAGGTGACTGGGTGTTTTGATTGGGTGCTGCTGCTTCTATTTTGCGATATAATATGGATCAGCTGTCACGTGACTGGTTTTTGCACTGGCCTGGAGTATCTTTTCTACTTTTACATGGCTATTTCCCTGCAGTTTTTCACCCTCGAGGGATGTGCCATAACTGAAACACTGTGTTAGTGTGTGTTGTGTGTATTTATGATAGAAAAATATGAGTCTTGTTTTCTTTTTGTCTCTGAGGGGACAGGTTGCCGTGGTAATGATGCCTAAGGGACAGGGGTAAGATGTAAATTGGGTGATCATCACAGAATGTAAAGTGAAATCTGCAGTGTACCACGGGAGTCTGAGTAAGAGAGACAGACAGAGTGAAAAAAAAGAGGGGTCATGTCCTGAAGGCGCTCAGGGTCTAAGATGCTGAATTTCCCAGATGAAAGAGAAAACAGGGCCTGTGTTTTTTGTGTGAGTGTGTATGTGTGCCTATGATACAGTCAGACTATACAACATGTCCTTCTTCCTTCCTTCCATGATAGGAAGGAAGGAAGATGGCGGCGCTTCTGACGCAGCGGCTGCTCCAGGTCCCAAGACGGTGCTTTTATGTCTTTTATGTCGTCTGTCGTCTCCAAATAGTTTAAATTTACCGCAAACTCATAAGGAAAAACACATATATGATCGCCGAAGCCTGTGGACATCGGCAACGCGTACAAACACCACTCTCGCAGGCGACTACTGAGAAGCTACGAGGCCTTTGTTTACTGCTGAGCCGGACCTCGAGACCACGGCCTCGCCTACTGACGCTACCCGCACAAGGCAGCGTCGCAAGCGGTGTGAGAGAGGACGGAACGGCGGTAAACGCGGAGGTATACGAGCCAGGCTAAGGGCTAATCCCACAAGACCGGCTCTCCCAACACTCATGCTCTCAAACGTTCGCTCTCTGGAAAACAAACTGGACTTAATTCAACTCACTCGGTCTACACAGCATGAGGCAAGGGATTGCTGTGTGTTTGTTTTCACCGAAACATGGCTAAACAACAACATCCCGGACTCCGCCATTCAGTTACACGGATTAAACTGCTACCGAGCAGACAGGGACTCATCACTGTCTGGTAAGACCCGCGGGGGTGGCTTGTGTGTTTATATCAACAAAGAATGGTGTAACAATGCTGCGGTAATATCAAAACACTGTTCATCGCTGTGGAGTTTTTAGTTTTGTGAAGTGTCGACCGTTCTATCTGCCGCGGGAGTTTCACGGCCATTGTTATTGCCGCGGTTTACATTCCACCGTTAAACCCATAAGACGCGCTATTGTGATTGATTTATTGTTTTAACAAACAAATAAACAATTTTTCATTTTATTGTTGT